>CM028136.1:648102500-649577500 GCA_016271365.2 Neoceratodus forsteri | reverse complement strand
TTAGACTCTCTTTCCCAGCCTCACAGGTTATGACCCTTACCTGCATGGACCCTGTTTAGAGTAAACAATAGACTTTACCAAGACCAGAACCAAAACCACCTCCTGGCTGGCTCACCAATTTTTTAAATAAAGAAAACTATACCATACTGATGACAGTAAGGTAGTGAAAACACAAGGTTCTTGATTAGTGGTCCCTGGTAATCCAATAAAGCTATCTGACACCAGATGTTGTTTTAAATCAGTTGTAATTTATTAATACCAAATAAGCCCTAACAATTTTACCTCTAACATGATCAATTTTAAACAGCTGATGGCCTTTTACCACCAGGGCTACAGGTACAGAAAAAGTGAAGCAGCCTTGCTCCCTCTTTCTGGGTGTCCAGCATCTATAGCAGCATGTGTAGCTAGTCTTCTGGAACACATTGGACATGACACCTAGGTCCTATATTTATATTCAACTTGCTTACATCACAAATGCATAGTGGAAATTTCCAAACTGTTACAGCAAATTTTAGCCTAGACACTACATCATTTAGTAAATCATGAGACTTGGGTTTAAAAGTATAGTGGCCATGAGATACCTGTACCTCGGTCATAAGATACATTTGACACTTTGCCGAGACATGTGGTCATTCTTAGATGGAAAAAACAAGTAATCAGGGGATTCTACACTTACCAAAAATAACTGGCTTTAGGATACAGAAAACATATGAGGGGACATGACTCTATTAAAATAACTGGCTTGCAGATGCAAAACCAGACAGTGTCCAAATTACGTATATCATAATTTTTTTATCAGTTCCTAGTAACACATATTTTGGAACACAAATAATTACAATATGAGGAACTTCAATGATCAAGGCTAGATACGGTTACCAGCAGCTGTGTTTTTATCTTGGCTGTAACCTTCAAAAAGACATGTTCTGGTACACAGTATTTTTCTGCTGAATAGGGTAATTTCAGTTCTGCTTTAGACCTTGGCTTGTGCTTTTTGAATTATTTTCTTACATTTACAGAGTTTTAACCATTAACCTTTTAAAGTCTTACACGTACATACATATTAAGTGACATGGTGGTATCATTCATTTACTTATCCACTTGCAGCCCTTGGCTAGTTAGACATATCAATTTGCATGTTGGCATCATTCTGTCATCCATTGGTAATTTGTATTCTTTGCAAGCCTATTACACCTTGCCATGGCCAAAGGTTGTTATTAACAATTGCATATAAACTAAACTTGTATAGACCTATGCCTATAACAAAACTTTTATAAAGGTTGTCAACACTAATTTTAAGTAAACCAAATGTGTATAGGCTTGGACCCTGGGGGTCACTGGGCAGATTTAACACAATGACATGGATGCAATAGGCCACCCAGTTAGACATTTAGATCATCAACACTAACAATAAAGTATTGTAACTGTGAATGTTACTATTCAACACTTATTTAAGCCAAGTCATTAGAACAAAAATAGAAATTGTTTAATTGAACAATTTTATAACATTTAGTTCTTCACTGCACATGAACATGAGACACTAAGAAACATTTAGTGGTTCAGATGAACACATAAAGATATTGTTTTAAAGAAAAAACACATGTGTGGATGATGTCAACAGTGTTAAAATAGGCATCAATATTGTCCATATGATTAGAAAAGTTTACTTTCATGCCACCAGGAATCATTAAGAAGTTCCATTTGTCTTCATTTATTAATTCTGCATAAATAATTGAGAACAAATTGTTATATATCCTATTTTGAAATTGTTGTACTTTTTATGAAATCTGTTGACATCTTTTAAGACTCTTTCTACTTTATCACTGTTTTTTTATTTGAAAGTGGACCAACCAATTTCAAGAAGTCAAAAAGACAAAAATGAAGATAAATAAGTAGCACAGTATGTCTGTGGCAGAAAGACTGTATGGTATACATCAATGTGTCCTTCAGGTCTTGAAATGGGAAGACACCCATAGCATTAGCAGTATATATACATAGAAAGAGCAAGTTAAAGTTACAACATAGAATGCCAGGCACATATATGGCCATTGCTGTACTGTAACTAGATCAGTAAGTAGCAAAGTAATTTGAAAAATGGTTGCTGATATCATTCTGTGGTGAACATATTACATATCACAGCCATGTTGTCAGTCATGCTGAAAAGATTGGTTCGTCAAATTGTGCGTTTGTTTTACTGTTTTACATTTGTAGAACTGGGAAAAATTCTTCATCCAACCTCCAAAATATGGACGATCCTATAAAAGCAGGAGCATACCAATAGTTTGCATTGTGGAGCAGAAGTACACAATCATTATTGACATTACCTATCAAACAATGAGCTGCAGACCTCTGCACATACATACAGAAATGCATACATACACTGAAAATAGGGTAAATAACCACATGTATATATCTCTATGTTCAGTTATCAACCACGTCGACAGTAGCACTTAATGAAATGCAGTAACATTAAATGCATGAATAAAACAGTTTTGAAACAGTTTACATAGCAATGAATGCACATTTTTTTTTGTCATCAAACAAAAACAGCTAAGAATCTATGTAAGCAACATAGCTTGAATCTGCAGTTCAGCATTATATACATATGTACAAATCTGAGTCGCATTGTATTGGTAGATGTTGTCATACGAAGTCTCAAGAGCATATTTCCAGAATAGTGACAGATAATTCTGTCACATACACTTCAAGAAATGCAGTGCACTGCTTACAGGTGACATTAAGATGTAGAAAGTCATGCTGTGAATGTGAGTCAAAGAACTACATCTGCCAAGGCATAACTCACTGACTGACATATGTGTACTATCCAATGCCCTCGAGTCTGCTTGGATTTGGTGGACGTCAATTCAGTAAGTATCATAGTCAAGGTCAACAATGTAGACAACAATAGGAAAAGGAGTCACAACTTAACCTGATGCGTATTGTTCAAAGAAGTATGGCTTCTCACATAATATGTAGAGAAGAGTGGTAAAAACTCTAAGCATGTAACAATATTACTGATTCTGTCATTACCATATAAAATAGCACTGTTAAACAACTGAATACACAGTGACATGTGCAAAACACACAAAATTAACCCTGACACTTGCAAAAAGATATGGCTCACTGACAGTCAAATGATTACATCTTAATACCCTCAAGTCTACATGAGCAGTAAAATGGCAACCATTGTAGTAAGTACATCAAAGTTGCAAATGCTTAATATTACAATACAAATGTTTCCAGAAATTGTATTGCAATAAATGATGAAAACAATTGTGTTTTGTATCTGGCATATCAGTATGACACTGAGATCAAAAAGCCATTGCCTATTGTCTGTTACATAGGTGTAGTATTATGGTTCTCTTCTGCAATGACAGGAAAATCATAGTAATTCACACAGGCTGTATTAATACTGTACAAGATCTAAAATGCCTAGATCACCATTACTGATATTGCACAGGGGTTGTTTCTCATGAAAGATGTTGGCTCTTCTATCAAATCAAAATAAATATGTAAACAAATGGAAAAAAGACATCTTACTGCAATATACAGTCAGAACGATATTGTTGCAGATATACTGGTTAAGTAAGCTGCTGTGATCAGATAGCATCACTCCTCCACATATCTTGCAACATTGGTGCAACGGAGAATGACGACTTATGCATCTTTCAGATTCCTTGGTAATCTTTCTTTCATAGGTGGAGTGCAGTGATCCAGTATGCACTATCCTTTTCTGAACCTTTGCCAAGTGACATAGAGCACAGAGTGAATAGATAGGCCATGATGGAAGATAACTGCATGTTTGTCAAGCTGACTTCCTGAGAACATAATTTTTCCAGCAATGAAGTCAGAAATTGGTGGTGTGATTTTCATGCCTTGAGAGTTAAAACATTGTAATACAATCATAATGTATGAACTGGAAGATGTAACTCTCAGAGAGCAAACACAAGAGTGACCACATCTTCGGCACAGCCAACCAGTTTCTGCATTTGCAAGCAACCTATGAAACTTCATGGATCTCTGTTCTGGGACATAGACAGACAACCACAACATGTCATGAGTTGCTTGTGATTCTTTGTGTCCACATGACAAACATGTGTACTTGCACACACAATTAACTTGAAAGTGTTGGCACAGATCAATATCATCATCTGCCAAACTGTTTATCATTCCCATGATGAACTCTGTGGCATCTTGTTGTGCATTGTCAGCAAACCTTGCTTTGTCCTGCATACTTTGCAAGAGTTAGTCACAGATGAGTCAAGCTTTGTAAACTGGGCAACTCCTCTTGACTACCTCTAATGACTCTCTTTAATGCTTAAGACAGACGTGTCAACTGACTTGAGTTCAAGACATCAGCAAACTCAAGGATATGCAGAAGTGCCTGCATTGTAGCTTTGGCATAGCAGTTTACTACAGTGCTGCTGTCTAATATTGGCAGTGTCTGAACCCAAATGCATCTCGTGACAGGTGGAGATGTGATTTGTTGATATAGAGACTGCTTACCAATAGAATGGTGAGGCGACGATTGAGGAGTCTTAGTGTGCTTCTTCTTCAATTTACACCCTGCATCCACTGGGATATCTGTTGCTGATGCATATCTGGGAACTGGCAACAAAGGAGCATTTGGTTGGTACAATATACGTAATCTCTTGTACTCAACAATGCATTTACTATCAGCACGTATATTAGTTTCTGCAAGATTCACTATGTGTAGTCAAGACAACCACCTCACAAGAGACAAAGCAACATAAGACATGCCATCCTTGAATACACCAGTGCCTATATCTACAATGGCACTATCAAGGCTAAGCCCTTGTGACTTGTGTATAGACACAGCATACGCAGCACACAATAAAAATAGTTTCCTTGTCACACATGTCTTTGTCAAGCTCAGATTTGTCTGTCACTCTGTCTGTTGGTAGAGGAATTTCACAGTTGTCAAACTTAACAACCACAAATGCCACATTGTCTTCTGCACATTATACTGGAACTCATGGATGCACCCCATGGCTGCATTCATAAGATCACAGTCAACATCAGTCTTTCTGCAAAGCATGACCAATGCATTCCTACACAGTGGTAGCACAGCTTCCAGACCAGTGGTACGTGACACATCACTTGTGAACTCTCTGAGATGCTCAAGCATTTTTGATACCATTGTGCATGTTAGACTTACACCATCTATGGTATCTATGGATGTAAGAGTCAGAATAGGTTCCTGTTCTCTCTGCATTATTATCTCAGTGAACTCTGCACACTGCTTAAGTCTTTGGAATAGACATACAATATGTACTCAAGATTTCTGCCCATGTGCAAAGATAGCACAAGCATCCTGAATAGGAGCATTATTTCTAGTGATCAAGCACTGTCTTAGCATTTCAACATGAATGGGTGACAATACATCAATCCGAGCCTCATCAAGCAATGCTTTATAAGACACATCACCTTGCTGCTTCATGTTTTGTAATAGTTCAACATATGAGAAGAACTCCCACAGACTGACACCACCTATACATCCAATGATTTTCTTAGCCTCTTCAATACAAAGAGTTCAGAAAACATGCTTGCCATTCACAGGAGCCAACTGCAGGAGATCCCCAAGAACAAGAAAATTCTTGCCACCAAATGGTATGTCATCATCAGTACCAAGTATCTCCTGTAGATGTAGGTGAATATATGTAAGGAGAACATTTGAAACCATGCTAATCTCCTCTATTATCAGCAATTGCATCTTCTCAAACATTGATCTCAGTTCAGAGGCAACCTCAAATGATAGTTTTCTGTAATCACCACTTTTGCCATGCTCAATTGGCAACATAAACAACCTATGAAACATGACACTGACACCACCTATGTTATAAGCTGCCAAGCCTGTAGGAGCAACCACAATAACAGAAGTTGCAGAATTAGTAAGGTCATGCACACCTCTGCTTATAGCCTCAATTAAGAACCTTTTTCTAGTTCCAGTAGCACCACTGACAAACATTCTCACTGGTGTGTGCTTGTCACAAACACAGTCGCTGCTACTGTGCTGAATAGCATGGTGAACACCTTGTATCACACAGTGATGCACAACTTTCTGATGCAAATTCAAGTCATCAGCAATGTTTGTAGCTGACTCTGACAACTGCATGTTTTGTTGCATTCCACCCTCTACCTCTGACATCAGCATAGCTGGGTCATTAGGAGGAAGAGGGGCATCAAGAGTCCCTTCTCCCTCAACATCAACCATGTCTTGTGTTGTTACTGGGGTATCATCATCCAAAACCTGCCTTGCTTTCTCCAGCTGATTTTTTTTCCATTTCGAGTCTCTCAATGTTAAGTGTCAGGCACATGACTCTTAAAGGTATCATAACTTACCATGAACTCTTGTTCATATGTGTCAGATGATCCTTTCAATTCAGACTCTGATCTCCAAAGCTTGAACAGAAATAATAGAACAAAATAGTAATTCTTTTTGCTTTCTGCTGTATTCAAGCTGAGTTTGCAATGGTCAATTAGCCATGGCTTTTGTTTCTTCACAAGGGAACCATCGAACCCAGTAACTTTATATATGATCTTCTCTGGTTCAGAAGAAACACCCCACTTATAATTATACCATTGAGCAACTTCAAACAGACACAGATCCTCCATAGCACTGTGGCACTGTGGAGAGTAGTTGTCAATTAAGTTGCTCTTCAGAATATTAGTGGATGTTGGTCTTGTAGCAGTCAGATCCTCAATCTCTTCACGGCTCTTAAGCACACTGCACCTGTTCTGCTTGTAGTTCACATTCAAATAACACTTGGACCCCAACTTCCCATATAGACATACACTTGTAAGATGGTCACTTGATTCATAGGTGCCACACTTACAGTGTGACAGAGTCCTAAGCTCAAGAGACCATAGTCTAGAAGACATTGACCTATCACAGTTAGACAACTCTTCCCACATTTCTTGCAGGCATGTCTGCTCATGCTTAATGATGTATGATATTACATATTTCACCAAAGCCATTGAATTATCAGTGACGAACTGGACATCAGTGTTTGCCTGCCACATCAATGGAAGAGAAGGGCTATAGTTATTGATATAGACTTCTGATTCCCTGCAAGGCAGTTCACACACTCGCTTCGTTGATTTTGACTTCAAGTGGTGTTGCATGGTAGAAAAGACATCATTCAAACAAGCATCCATGCAAGCTCGTCTTGGGAAACCAAAACAGCACTGAGTGTACCACTGTCCCATTGTTCTCCACTTTTCTACTACAGTACTTACCACACAGGTGTCGTTGCAGTTTCTGAACCAACTCCCAAAGATTTGCACTGTCATACTTGTCGGGAATCTGACATGTGACATACTTCAATATGAAGTTTAGGATTTCACTTGTCTCACTGTCACCAATACGTGGGGCAGGTTTTATCCACAGCAACATGTGTATGTGTGGAGCTCCCCAAGCTTGGTATTTAACCCTCCAGAAGTAGTGTTCAACAATCCTAAGAGGAAGATTCATCTTAGACAGTATGAACTTCAAAAGAGTCTGGAACCAGTGGTGGAAGTAACGTGAAACGGATGCTGGATCGAGTGAGTGCATTTCACTGAGAGTCATACTTTGCATGTTCTCAACATCAGAGTTTGCCCATCTGAGAAGATCAAGCAGATCATCCCAATAGTATTTGGCACAACTCAGTGTCACAAACCATGTTGCTTGGTCCAAACTCTGTCAGCATGCACATCACATCAGAGTGTCATCTGTACCAATATTCTTTAGTACCATGCATGCTGGACAAAATAGAAGAAAGACTGACTTGTAGTGTTTCACCTTTGTTCTGTGGAGTAACAGTTCAGTTGTCATATTACTGAATTCTGTACCAAGCCTCAATGTATGAGCAATTTTTTATTTATTATTTTTGTCACAGTGCCCATTTTGTAAGTGAAATAGTACCCTGCAGGGTGGGTGTTTTTGGGTTATGACATTCCTTACAGTGGCTACGAGGTCCTCCATCTGCGGTGTTGGGCCTCATTACGAGCCTGGGCTCTGCGATACAACCCAATGCCATCTACTGTGTCAGGTATTATTGGTTACATATGTAAACCTGTGTCTTTGTTATACAAGTGTGACATTAACAAGTTACAGATGGTAATATAGTCCATCACAGATTCAAGTAGTACTAAGATGATATTGTATACAATACAAACATAAGTACAACATTGAGTGTTTCTGTTTTTCTCACTCAGCCAGTACATCAACTGCCCCTGCTTCCTCCCAGTGAGTACAGCTGATGCCACTCCCGGAAGGTGTGGACCGAGGGGCTCCAGTCAAGCAGCTGCTTGTGCTCGACTCTGCTGGTGAGTTACAATGATGTACTGGCATCTTTCTTTTAACTGAACCTCCAGTATGTACTGTTCCATGCTGTCATTGTTGCGTGGCACAGAGTGTACAGCTAGTCGGTCTTCTACCTTGTGGCACCTCATGTCACACAAATATTATGTTCATGTTCAGAGTTTTATTTTTTATGTGGGTCTATACTCTGGATGTTATGCTCAATCTTGACAGTCTGTCAACTGAACCCATCCATAGTTTAAGGTGAGCTGTAGGTATGCAGTAATGATACAGTACTTAGTTTGGTCGGAGAGGGGTGTATCGCCTGGCTCACACTATGCAACTCTTCACTGTATTCAACATCAATGAACTGGTCTGGGCGGGGGGGGACATTGCCTGACTGAGACAGTACAACTCCTGAGTTACCAAATATGTCTACAGCTGATACCACAGAGGTATGCCATCAATATGCACAGTTTTACTTAGTCTCTGGCTGTGCACTCAGGATCTAGTAGCTGTTCTAGGGATGTGACACCGTTGCAGGGTGACGGCATGCAAGTCCTCAGTGTTGTTACTTGTGTGAAGTTGCTATGAAGAAGGTGCAGCATTCATGCTCATGGCTTTCATTGGCCTTTAAAGCTGGATTGAGCATACACTACATTATGCAAGGGGGTTCATTGTATGGCTGACTGGTAGAAACTAATTAGTGGCTCAGCTTGTGCACACCTGGTATCAAAGACACATAGCATTGGTCTACACATTTTTAGTCAGCCTATGGCTCTGCACTCAGGATCTAATACTTATTTTGAGATGGGGGCATTGCCTCCTTGAAGCAGTGCAACTTCTTCTCACTGTCCTCACATGTGCACAGCTCATATTAAGGTGGCTATACCATCAATATCCAAAGCTCTACTTACTGTATGACTATGTGGTGACCATTCAGTATCTGGTGTGCAGAGGCTGAATCATTTCCTGGTATGACTCATGTAAGTTCTCAATTATCTAGGTTGTGTGGAGCTCATATCAGGAAGCTATGTCATTATTGTTTATGTCTTCAGTTGGCTGTACCTCTGCACTAAAAATCCACTATCTTATCCAAGTGGGGGTTGGGGAGGCATTGTCTTGGTGAGTCTTTTAGACTACTCAGACCTGTACCTTGTCTGCAGTTCCTATCATGGGTGTATACCCTTCATTTACACATTCTTAGCCTGTGGCTGCATACTTAGTATGTACTATGTGTTCTGGAGAGATGATGTAATTCATTACAGTAATTGCTAGCATGTTGCATTTCAACTCCATACAGTCCTAAAATTTATGCAGGTGATATCACAGATGTGTACCGTCAATATTCACAGCTTTATTTACTGTGTGACTCTGCACTCAAGGTTCAGTGCCTACTGTCACAAGATGGGACAATTGCCTGCCAATTGCTCAGTGTCATGACTTGTGTATAGCTGCTATCAGGTAAGTATTGAACCCATGTTCAGAGATTCACATACAAATCTTTAGTTAGGCTGTAGCTGTTCAGTCAGCAAATAGGACCTGTTCAGGGTGGGGGGGGGTAAAAGCATTCCCTGTCTGAGGCAGTTCAAGTAGTCACTATCACAACATATCTGCACCTTGTGTCATTCTGGCATAACTAATTAACCAAATTGAGGCAGTCCAGAGAAGGGCAACCAAAATGGTGCAGTGACTGCATCAGAAAACAAATGAGAATAGATTAACGGAGCTCAATATTTATAACCTAGAGCAAAGGAGGGAGAGAGGTGATATGATTGAAATATTCAAACACCTTAAGGGCATTAACAAGGTGAAAGAGTCTAACATGTTTCCATATAAGAAAAGTAGCAGGACAAGAGGACACAACATGAGATTAGAGGGAGGCCGATTAAGGGGTAATGTGAGGACATTCTTTTTCACAGAAAAAGGGTGGTGGATGCATGGAATGGCCTACCTCAGGAAGTGGTGGATATGAATACAGTGCAGAGCTTCAGACAGGCATAGGATAGGCATAAGGAAGCAATACAGATGAGTATGAATAAATAGGCCATTGACAGAGCAAAGGCAGATGACACATTTATAAGGTAGAAAAATAAATGGGCAGACTGGATGGGCCTTGTGGTCCTTATGTGCCGTCAACTTCTATGTTTCTATGTTACTTATCAAGAGATGTACTTAGTGAGTGACTCTACACTCGGCATCTAGTTCCTCATGTTGGGGGAGGTAGAAGCATTCTGTAAGTGATCACATGCAACTGCTCAGTGAACAAACCTGTGTTGAAGTGCTATCAGTACCCTATGCAATTTATTATTGTGCCTTTACTTGCCATGTGCCTCTGTACTAAACATCCATTACCTTATCTACAGTGTAGGAGAGTGAAGGCACTGCAGTCTGCTTGAACCCTCCAAACTAGTCACTGTCATACCCTGTGTGCTGCAGTTATCAGTGTGATATGCAAGTGATGTACAGACGTTTACTTAAGCTATTGAGCTGCACTCAGGATCTATTACCTGTTCGGAGGTGGTGAGGCTCACTATTGCTTGCCTGAGTCAGTGCAAATCCTCAGTGTTCTAACATGTGTGCACATCATATCAGGGAGGCATGCTGTACATATCAACAACTAAACTTACTGTTTAATTTTTCACTCAGCATGCACTGTTTGTTGTTGGAAGGTGGGATCATTTCTTGGTTAAAGAAATGCAAATTGTTAGTGTCCTAACTTGTCTGGACCTTGTATTAGTAAGATTTACCATTGCTGTCCATGGTACCACTTGCCCTGTACCTCTGCAGTGACAATAAACTCCCTGCTATGAGGGAAGGGGGAGGGGCATTGTCTGTGTGAGGCCCTGAGACTCCTCAGTGTCCCACCTTGTGTGCAACTCTTATTACATAAAGATGACATTTATGTTGACATGTTTAGTTATCTATGGCTGCCTACTCACAATACACTACCTCTTGTCTAAGAGGTGAGGGCATTGCCTCTCTCAACCACTGCAATTCCTCACTGTCCTAATATGTATGCACCTGCTATCAGGGAGGTATATTGTACATATCCATGACTTTACTTACTCTGTGGCTCTGCAGTCAGCATCCAGTGTCTCTTGTTTGCATGTGGGATGATTGCCTCATTAAGGGTGTCAAATTGTTCACTGTCTAAACTTGTGTGTACCTGGTGTCAGTAACCTTTGACATTGATATATGCTAGTTTACTTGGCCTGTTACTCTGCAGTAATGACCCCCCGATCTGAGGGGGTGTTATTGTCTGTAAGAGTCCTTAAAACCGCTGAGTGTCCCAGCTTGTCTGCATGTGGTATCACATACTTATACCATTGATGTCCACATATTTAGGTAGCTTGTGGCGGTCTACTCAAGATATAGTACTTGTTCCACTGGAGGTGGGTGTATTCTCTGCCTGACACAGTGCAACTTGTCACTGTTCTAGTATATGTGCACCCCGTATCAGCAAGGTATTACATCTGTATTCACATCTTTATTTTCTGTGTCTCCTTGCACTCAGCATGCACTAACTGGTGTCCAGAGCTGGGATTATTGACTGCGTGTCTACATGCAACCCCTCAGTGTCATGATTTCTGTGTACATGCAATCAGAAAAGTATGCTGCAGATTTCCACAGCCTTACTTTTCCTGTACTTCTGCACTGGGGATACAATACTCAATCTGAGGAGCTTATTGGGGGGTTGGACAGGGAGTATTCTGTAGTTGCCCTTCTTAAACTAGTTAATCCAATAGGGAGAACGGGCGAGACATTGTCTACATGAGGCCTTCAAAATCCTCATCATCTTACCTTGTGTGTAGCTACTATCAGGGCAGGAATACCATTGCTGTCCACATCTTTAGTTAACCTGTGGCTATTGACTCAGGATCCAGTAACTCTTCTGATACTGGGGTGAGCGGTGGGGTGAGATGGGAATTCCCTGGTTGATGCTATTGAACTCCTCAGAATTGACAATTAAGTACAACTGGTGGTACAGAGGTATACATACACATAGTAACCTCCACAGACAAGTAATGTTTTCTCTTTTACTATGTTTTTTTTAGAGGACAAACCATCTATGGAGGGTGCTGCTGGAGGAGCAAAACCTACAGAGGAGGTCGAGGTTGTAGAGATCGACCCCTCTGTGGAGGAAAGAACACACTCTCCAGCAGCGGGTCATCCACCAAGTGCTGCAGGTCTGCCTGGCCTCCAGCTGAGGAATGTAAGTAACTTCTATCATAACATAGAAATAGTTGAATAGCCAATAAAAAACAATTTAAATATTAGTTTCCCACTATTTAAAATCCTCTGATAACCAATCACTATCTAGGACAATGGCATCTATTGCATGTGCAAAATAGAAAGTAATGCAATAAATAACGTATGTACAATGGTCAAGTGCTGTTTGACGTCAGATAGCTGGACAAGTGGTACAAGACACAACTGAGATGTCTGAGGTTAATCAGGACAAGCGTACATGAATTATTAATCTCACACATCACCATTGTATACATTATTTATGCAACAGGGATGCTTTCTGCCAATGCAAGGACATTTGCTGTTCATTCTTTATGTTTTGTGCATATGTCTGTGAAAAAAAGTGAAAGTAAAATGTTATTTCTGCTCTTTTTTGATACTTGCAACAACATATGCTGCGTAATCTTGAGTACAGGTGGGTGGGGATCCAGGTTCACTGTGTGCTTGGGACGATGTTCATGGTGGGCAGGTGGCCACTCACAGCTGGACTGCTGTGTTACGTCCTGCAATAGTGCAGCCTACCTTTTGGTGGTCAGATGTTTGATGCTAGTCTGCAAGGCCTGAGTTTTGAGCCCTCCAGTTCAGAGACATGCAGGGTTGCACCACCCTATCAAACACACATCCCGTGCTGAATATGAGTTCTTGGGAAGATTACTATGGCTCCCAAAGATTTGACCACTGAGCTGCACTGTGTATAAAAACCTCTGCAGGCATGGTGAATATCACCATATTTGATTAAATAGAACACACTGGGGTATATTATTAATCTTTATTCATCGTGATAGCATTTCTTAGCAACAAGTAGTGCATGAGTGTGGTTTGTTTAAGCAACATACTATGATAGAGTGAACGTATATTGTGGATTTAGTACGCCTGGTGTGTTTTATATGCAAGTTACATTGGAATGTCTTAACCACACCAGAAGTGGTGAATCCAAGCATAGACCCAGTTTCATTCATAGTATCTTGGTATCTGGCTGGAAGGGGGAATACAAGCATCTTGCTGTTGTACAATTTTCAAGTCTTTTGTTTGTTTAAATGGTAATATTTACCTTTAACTGTGGATATACTGCAGAATTAATCAAGGTCCTGTCATGTGTTTTGACCAATGAATCTACAATATTTCCATGTGGCATTGTATGAAACAAATCTGACAACAGTTACTTAATTTGTTTATTTTCCTTTAGTTTTGTTCACAGCTATGCCAAATAGTAAGGGTGGGCAGAGGGAGACTGTGAAAAGGCAGATATACTAAACAAATATTTTTGCTCAGTATTTACAAAGGAAGAGGGGGTACCTAGAACAAACAGTAGAAACACACTGGATACAGAAGTTGATACCAGCCCATTTACAGGAGAAAGGGTTCTGAAAGAACTCTTAAAACTGAAGGTGGACAAAGCAATGGGGCCTGATGGGATTCATCCCAGAATTCTAAAAGAACTAAGGGTAGAATTAGTGACACCACTGACTACCCTATTTAACAAATCATGGGAGGATGGGGTGGTACCCGAGGACTGGAGGAGGGCAGATGTGATTCCCCTTCACAAAAGTGGGAGCAAGGCAGAAGCAGGAAACTACAGACCTGTTAGTTTAACCTCAGTGATAGGAAAATGATGGAATCACTTGAAGGAAAGAATTGTCGAGTATCTAGAGGCCAGAGGGCACAGGACCCAAGACAGCATGGATTCACAGCAGGAAGGTCATGCCAGACAAATCTGATAGATTTCTTTGACTGGGTGACCAAAGTAGTAGATCAGGGAGGGGCTGTGGACATGGCCTACCTAGACTTTAGCAAGGCATTTGACACAGTCTCACACAAAAGATTAATATACAAGTTAGCTAGCCTGGGAGTGGGTCCCAAGATGACAGCCTGGGTAAAAAATTGGCTGGAAAATAGGACACAGAGAGTAATAGTAAATGGAGTCCACTCTGATGAAAGGGGGGTTACTAGTGGGGTACCGCAGGGTTCAGTATTAGGACCAGTCCTCTTCAATGTCTTTATAAGTGACATTGCAGAGGGACTGGAAGGAAAAGTATGTCTCTTTGCAGATGACACAAAGATCTGCAACAGAGTTGATGCACAAGGTGGGGTGGAAAGGATGAAAAGGGACTTGGCAAGGTTAGAGGAATGGTCAAATGTATGGCAGCTTAGATTCAATGCTAAGAAGTGCAAGGTAATGTATTTGGGAAACAAAAATCCAGGGGAAGAGTACAAAATGGGGGGTGAGATACTAACAACAACAAAAATGGAAAGGGACCTGGGCGTAGTCATATCAGATGACCTAAAGGTGGGCAAGCAATGTGAGAGGGCAGCAATGAGGGCTGGGGGATATTGGGATGCATAGGAGAGGCATCACCAGTAGAAAACAGGAAGTTATTATCCTCTGTAAAGACAGCTGGTCAGACCCATCTGAGTACTGCGTGCAGTTCTGGAGACCCAGTCTTCGCAAAGACATAGACAGGATGGAAGCTTCCAGAGGAGGGCAACTAAAATGGTGCAGGGTCTGCACTGGAAGACATATGAAGAGAGACTAAAGGAGCTTAAAATGTAGCCCTGAGGAAAGGAGGGAGGGGGGACATGATAGAAACTTTCAAGTACCTCAAGGGAATCAACAAAGTCCAAGAGGGTAGCATCTTTCAAAAAAAGAGGTGTGCAAGAACAAGGGGGCACAATTTGAAGATAGAGGGGGGGCGGCTCAGAGGTAATTTAAGGAAGTATTTTTTCACAGAGAAGGTTGTGGATGCATGGAATGGCCTTCTGGAGGAGGTCATGGAGTCAAAAACAGTGGTGGAATTCAAGCATGAATGGGACAGTCATAAGGCAATTCTAGGGGATGGAGGTAGGAAGAAGTAGGCTGCTGGTTAACTAGGATCTGCAGCTTATCCAGTAGGCAGGGAAATGGGCAGACTGGGTGGGCCAAGCGGTCCTTATCTGCCATCAAATTCTATGTTTCTATGTTCTATGTTTCTATAAGAGCAATCTACAATACTACAGTTTATGTTGTTCAATGGCAAATTTACTGTTGAGGCAGTCTGTGCATATAGACCAGGGATATGTGTGTGCACTTTAGTCACAATCAACATATTTGAACAGTAGCCGCTCACCTTGAGAAACCTCATCAGTAGCAAATAGATCACAGAGTACTGTACAAATAACTTTATTAGCACACAGTTGTAGTATGCACATGTAGTTTCTGTGACTGGACTTTTCCACTTGACTTCTATTGTATATTATTGAGCTCTTGAGCTTGTAGGAAAGTGCTGAGGAGCAAGGAGAGGGTGGGCTGAGGAGCAGCTGGCTGGGGGTGTCGTCATCTTTTATCACTGTCCAAGTGCAGTGCAGGATGGCATACACAGGGTCTTCAGGTCTTTGCAAGAAGCAGCATTTATCAAGAGCTAGTGTGGGAGTTCATACTGGCACATTGTGCCGCAAGTAGTGGCAGGTTACAGGAGTTGAGGGGGGGTGAAATGTGTCAGCAACAGACTTTAATGACAGTATAATAAAATGAACACAGCTATACTGATTTACTATAGATGTTTATACAGCTCCTCTGTTATTAATAAAAAAAAAAAAACACTCACTTCACTACAGTATATTACCAGAAGAGTACAGAACAGCTTAGTTTACTGACATGTCTCTTCTTGTCATTTTTCTCTCCACAGGGCAGCTTGTTGTTCTTACTACCATCAACAGAACTCTCAGCCAGCTGCTTGAGGCCGTGGAGGATGGTAACAGGGCTGCAGCCCAGCATGCGCATGTCACTGCAGCAAAAATAGGTCACATTATCAACCAAAATGCTGAGATGATAGATTTGCTGCAGCGACATGGGCGTGTAGGGCATGTGACCTTGCTTGCCAGCAGTGGCCTGGAGCAGAGCAACATGGGCCTTACCCAAGCTGCTCATTTGCTAAGGGAGATGGAGAAGGCCTCTGTTGCTTCTCTTGAGACCACCCATGGTCTCATGGTGTGGCTGGCTGAGAACCAGCTGGAGGCCACGGAGGCTATTCATCATCGTCTCCTTAGACAGGACCTGCAGCCTGTACAGGATGACCCACCCTCCACAGCTCCTCAGCAGCAAGAGCCCTTTGAAGGTGCCCCTCCCTCAACACCACCACCACCTGCAGAAGAGAGGCACCAAGTCTCACCCACTCCTGTGCAGTCTTTCTCTTCATCCTCCTCTCCCCAAGGCACAACAGCCTGAATGGCCAGCACCTCCCTCTCACTCCTGCCCATTCTTTTAAATGTTTTTCTTTTGTTTTTTGATTCATATCTCCCCCTTCCCAGTGTGAAGCAACACTTTCATTTATTTAACTGCTTTTATTTTATTTATGTTTTATTTATTATCCCTTCTCACTCTCCCCGTGTTAAGAAACACATTTATTTATTTTACTATTTTTATAAAATAATTGAAGAAATATTTATTTTTATACAAGAATTTATACTTTTATAATTAAATATTATTGTTTCACAATTACATATTTGGCTCCTTCTTAAAAATGCATTTGTGCTACTGCTATAAGGAAAGTATTACACTGATGTCTATCAGTTTAGTTGGTCTCTCTCTCTACACCTATGATACTGTACTTGATTTACAAGGTTTGGAGACATTACTTAGCTCAGCCCATGCAACTCTCCAGCGTCCTAAGAAGTGCAGTTCGTATCAGTAATGTATCTCGTATATGTCAACAGCTTTAGTTGAGCTGTACCTCTGCACTCAAGACACAGTAACTGATCTGGACACATATGGGGGCATTGACTGATTGGCACCATGCAACTACTGAGTGTCCTTCCATGTGTTCAGCTGGCATTGATTACATATACGGTTTATGTTCACAGACTTACTTCACTTGTGGCTCTGTAGTGAACATAAAGTATCTGATTTTGGGAGGGGTGGGGCATTGCCTGGCTCAGGCCATCTAACTCCTCTTTGTCCTAACAGGTATACAGCTTGCCATCACAGTGCTATACCATTGATGTGCATGGCCTTGGTTGGTAAGTGGCTCTGCAGTCACAATTCAGTACCTGTTCGGGAGGGGGGAGGCATTGCCTGGCTGACACAATGCACCTCATGAGTATCACAACTAGTCTGGAGTTGGTATCAAAGAGGTATGCTATAGATGTAATGGGTTTAGTTGGTTATGTCTGTGTACTCAGCATCCACTACATGGTCTGGGAGGGGTGGTGGGGACATTGCCTGGATGAGCCCGTGCAACTCATCAATCAATCAATCACTTTATTTAACCAGGTATAAACACCATTGAGCAAGCTCATTTTCAAGGTGGTCCTGGGCATAAATACAATACAGTACACTTCATAAGATTACAATTACGGTGGACAACGGTGCAAAAAAAAAAAAAAGAAAAACATTGTGAAGGTGCCAGTCAATATGGGCCTATACATACCGGTCAACATAATTAACATGCAAAGGTACATAATGATAAGCTTTACTGAAATGAGAAGAGACAACAATCCCATATAGTCTCCACTGAGTAAGAGCTCATACCTAAATGATAAAAAATAAGGAGGTATTAAGGAATAGGGTAGAAATTGGGCTGAAAGAGTAGGCAGCCAAAAGGGAGGCCAGAATAGGTAAAAGGTAGAGAATAGGCAGGGTCCTCTTGGATTAAGGGAACTAGGCTTGTAGGTCCTAGGTTTCTGTTGTTAGGAATGTGGGGTGGATGAGATACTTAGGTATAGGGTTTGAGAGTGGCACCCGAGGCTTAGGGGTCATTGGCATCTGAAACAGTTGCATGATTCCTTCAGATAATCCGTTAATAGAGCTTTGAGTGTGAAAATGCTTGGAAGTGAGGATAATTTCAATGAGTCTTGCATAGTGTTCCAAAGTGATGGAAGTGAGAAGTTGATTGCTGCTGAGCCAAGGGTAGTTTTCACTCTAGGAATCTGGAAGCAGATTAAGGAGAAGCATCTCAGGCCATAGGAACCTTTAGCCCATTTGAAGATGTTCGAGATGTATGCAGGAAGGTTATCAGATAATGCTCTAAAAAAACAGAGGCGAGCATTCCTTTTTCTTCTAGTTGAGAGTGAGGTCCATCCCGAAACCTGGTATAGATGACAGTGATGTGTACTACGGGGTAGATTTAAGATAAGTCTTAAAGCCCGGTGGTAAAGGGTGTCCAGTTTGTTTAGCATTGTTGATGGGCAATGACTGTAAAGGAAGACATGAGTGTCATAACAGCTCTATAGTTGGTATCACAAAGGTAAACCATTGATGTTCATGTCCTTAGTTGGCCTGTGGCTCTGCACTCAGGAACCAGTACATGTTCGGCGGGGGGGCATTGCCTGGGTGAGGCCGTGCAACTCCTCAGTGTTCTAACTTGCATGCAACTCATATGAGGGAGGCATACTGTTTATGTCCATGACTTTAGTTGGATTGTGGGTCTGTACTCAGAATACAATTGCTGGTCTGGGGGAGATTGCCTAGCTGAGGCAGTACAACTCATGAGTGTCATAACTAGTGTACAGTTGGTGTCACACAGCTATACCATTGAAGTTCATGCCCTTAGCTGGGGTGTGGCTCTGCACTCAGGATCCGGTACCTGTTGTGGGTGGGCATTGCTTAGCTGAGGCCATGCAATTCCTCAGTGTTCTAACTTGCCTGCAGATAGTATGAGGGAGGTATACCATTTATGTACATGGCTTTAGTTGGCCTGTGGGTCTGTACTCAGTATCTAATTACTGGTTTGTGGGGGTTGGGGGCATTGCCTGCATGAAGTCATGTAACTCATGAGAGTCATAACTACTGTGCAGTTGACATCACAGATGTATTACGTTCCTGTACATGGCTTTAGTTCAGCTGTAGCATTGTACTCAGGACCTGGTATGTGGGGGGGGGGCATTGCCTGGCTGAGGTCTTGCAACTCCTCACTGTTCTGACTTGTGGACGGCTGCCATGAGGGAGGTATACTGTTGATGTCTATAGCCTTAATTTGGCTGTGGGTCTGCTCTTGACATGCAATTACTGGTCTGAGGGGGTGGGGGCATTGCCTGGCTGAGGCTAAGCAACTCATTAGTGTCATACATACTGTCCAGTTTATATCACAGAGTTATACTGTTGTAGTTCGTGGCCTTTGCTGTGCTATGGCTCTGCACTGAGGATGCAGTACCTCTTATGCAGGGGTGGGGTCATAAGTTGGGTGAGGCATTGTTGCCAATTTGTCTTTTATAAAGGTTTCATAAATTTGTTTACATGTACTGTGGTAAGAGAACCTCTCATTATTATTTCTTCCCCAAAAAGTAAGGAAATTCTTTGTGAAAAATGGTGTTAATGCAACAGTTATGTTTTTTTACAGTAACAGAAGCGAGGAAATTCACTGTTAGGGTTTTCAACCCTAACTCCGACTCCCCCCCACCACCACCACTGCCCCCCCCCCACACACAGAGAACACACAACTATGGGGGCTGGTACAAGGCAAGACAACCAATCACAGACACACACCATAATGCAACAGAAATAACATACAGTTTCTTAAACATACCACAACAGGCATCCATCTGTTTCACCAACTGTATCGCTTCTGCTGCCATCCAGTCTCTTGGGTGTGTACACCAACATCCGGTAGAAGCATCTGAGATACAGCTACCAATAAATCTGTTTCATCACTCATATCATGCTGTTATACAGAAATGGTAAAGTTGCACAGAACACAGGCCTATGTTGTTATGGAGGAATATGAAGTTTGTGTGAATACATGTTCTTGCTACTTATATTATGGTGGTATGCAGAAATGGACAAGTTGGTGGGAATATAGGGTATGCTGCTATGCAGAAATGGACAAGTTGCTGCTGCACAGGAACCAGAGGGGTCCACAATCTATCCAATGATAAAAAGGGTCTGAGACCTAGAGCTTTCTGATTGGATGCAAACATTGTATCAGCTCAATGTTAATCTTTGATTAACATACATGTACAGCCTAATCATGTGCTGAACAAGGTTTAACAGCATTAAAAAAAACAACATTTTTGTTATAATAGCAATAAGCCACTCCTAGGGGTTATGTTAATGGTCAATCATCCTCTAGGGGCATGTAGCACTCAGCTATGCCTTGTGCCACATTAAACCCCTAGAGCATGATTAACAGACTATTAACATAACCCCTGATCATGCCTTATTGCCTAATTCATGTCATTTACTTTTTAAATTATGATATGCAAAAATCTGTAATTTGGAGAAAGTTGGAGGAAGCACTGTGGCCTGAAGGCTGCTGGGGTCTCACCAACACATGTGTTTCTCTACTTATATAATGGGTTTATGCAGAATCAAAGAATTTGTTGGGAACATTGGGTTATGCTGTTATGTGGAAATGGAAACTTGCTGGTGTTTTGGTCCTATGGTCCTACCAATACATGTGTTTTAGTACTAATAGTATGCTGTTACACTGAAACAGGAATGTTAGTAGGGGATGTGCTATACTGTAATGGAGAAATGGGCAAGTTCATGGTAGCATGGGGCTATGCTGTCATGCAGAAATGGACAACTTGGCAATACCATGGTTCTATGCTCTTGTGCAAAATGAGCAGCTTAGTGGAGGCATGGGGTATGCTCCCATGCACAAATGCCTAAGTTAGTAGTACCATACGAATATGCTTTCATACAGAAATGGACAACTTGATGAGACTGTGGGGGGATGGGGCAAAGGGGTCTGCACTGCCACCAACACATGCCCTTTACTTTATATGGTATGCTGTTATGCAGAAGGGTGTACACATCCAAGAGACTTGGATGGCAGCAGAAGTGATACAGTTGGTGAAACACGGTGAAGGATGCCCGTTGTGGTATGTTTAAGAAGTTGTATGTTATTTCTGTTGCGTTATGGTGTGTGTCTGTGATTGGGTGTCTTGCCTTCTACCACCCCCCATAGTTGTGTGTTCTGTGTGTGTGTGCCTATGTGTGTGTCTCTCTGTCTGTGTGTGGCAGTGGTTGTGGGGACTGTGAGTTAGGTTGAAAACCCTAACGTCAGAATTTCCTCGCTTTTGTTGCTGTACAGTTTTGCAAAGAATAAATATATATATATATATATATATATATATATATATATATATATATATATATATATATATATATATATATATATATATATATATATATATTTTTTATGGACCAGGTAAGGAAAGCAACTAATATTTATATGCAAATGTAATTTTACACTGAAATTTCTACAAGTGTAGGTTAACAAATTATATCTATTCTGCGATGTATTTTTTACAGTTGGTGGGATATTCAGAACTGCGCCAGGCAGGGGCGCAAGCCAGGTGCAGCGCAACTGAGATGTGCCAGGGAGTGGTCTGGGCTATATTCAATGGTGCTGCACCATGGCTCCGCATCATTGAATATGGCACCATGGCCACTCACAGTGTGCATGGTGCAGTGGCACTACACCAGTGCAAGTGGCCAGAGAGGAGCAGGGGGATGCGCTAGCTCAAGTGCCATTGCGCTAGGTGCAGCAACTGCAATATTCAGCAGTGGACATGCAAATAGGGCCATAATGTATGCAAGGCACAAACGGGGCCATTTGCATGCAGGTGCGCTGATCCCCTGTGACTTGTGCCTGGTGCATTGCCAGGCTGCAGCTGTCGGGGCTGATGCCCCCTGCCCCTCACCAGCAACGCACCCCAATGCCCGATCATGGGCTGTAATATTCAATGTACTTCCTGGTGGTCCAGTGGACTGAACTCTGTGCCTGATCGTGGGCTGTAATATTTATTCACTCCTTGGTGGGCCAGTGGACCTACCTCCATGCCTGATTGTGGGCTGTAACATAAATCAAACTCCCTGGTGGTCCCATGGACCAAACTCTGTGCCCAATCACAGGCTGTATAATTTAATTTACTCCCTGGTGGTCCAGTGGTACCCGTACCCCCCTCCTAACCCACCCAGTCACACCTGCCACCCTGCTCCTCCCCGGTCCATTTACATTTTGGGACTGTGTAGTACAGTATGGTCTGCATGCCCATTGGCCCACGCTGTGGACCAATGAGCATACAGCTGTACTGTACGCTGTCAGTCAGCGGGCTTCCGGGTGGCTTGTGGGTGGGGCTGCCACTCACCGCTGACAGGGAGAGTGGGGTGGGCGGTGTGGTGGATGGTGAGGGGGTAGGTACCACTGGACCACCAGGGAGTAAATTAAATTATACAGCCCACAATCAGGCACGGAGTTCAGTCCACTGGACCACCAGGGAGTTTGATTTATGTTACAGCCCACGATCGGGCAGGGTCTGCAAGAGAAGCCATATGAGGAGAGACTAAAGGAGCTTAATATGTATACCCTTGAGGAAAGAAGGGAGAGAGGGGACATGATAGAAACTTTTAAGTACCTCAGTGAACTCAACAAAGTCCAAGAGGGTAGCATCTTTCAGAAAAAGAGACATGCAAGAACAAGGGGACACAATTTAGAGATGGGGAGGGCGGTTTAGGGGCAATGTGAGGAAGTATTATTTCACAGAGAGGGTAGTGGATGCATGGAACAGCCTTTCTGAGGAGGTTGTGGGGTCTAAAACTGTGGGAGAGTTCAAGAATGCATGGGACAGACATAAGGCAATTCTTGTGGAGGGTAGGAAGAAATAAGCTGTTGGTTAACTAGGATCTGCGGCCTATCCTGTAGGTAGGGGAAATGGGCAGACTAGATGGGCCAAGTGGTCCTTATCTGCCATCAAAGTCTATGTTTCTATGTTTCTATGGAGGTAGGTCCACTGGACCACCAGGGAATTAAATACATATTACAACCCATGATCGGGCATTGGGGGGTGCTATGCCACTGGATGGTGCTGCCAGGGCTCGGGTGACCACCCACAGCTGGCAGCTGCCGTGTTGCACCCAGCAATATGGCAGCCAGCCTGTGGGTGGCAAGTTCTTGCTTCTGTATTTTTCAGGAACATCTTTGCACCCCCCCCTCTGTGCGGCGCAAGTCGGGTGTGTGCCTGCATATGCGCCGCACATCCTGGGCCGAATATCAGGATGTGCCGCATATGCATGGGCATGCCCCCCGCACTTGCATAACATACATTACTGGTGCATCCCGGCGCATCAGGATTTGCGTGGAACAAATTCCCCTTTTGAATATTGCTCCAGGGCGCATCAGTGGGTTGCGCATGGCACAATGCAACACCTTTGAATATCCTACCCTGTATATACAGTAGTTAAAATAGGTTTGACCTGATATACATCTGGACGATGTCTGGAATATGCATGTTATTTATTCCTATTTCATACTTCACTAGAAAAAAAGAAAACACACAAAAAAATGGTAATACCTTTTGATTGACTAACAGAAATGTATGCAAATGCAAGCTTTCAAGACCACATACAACCTTTTTTCAGGTATTATGAGAACGAAGCTAAATGTTTTGCAACTAAATGCTAAAGAGTTTTAGACAGAGAACTCAATATTAACTAGACTAATAAATTTAAGTACTTCAGTCATGTATAAGCTTTTTGCTTATATGTGTGACAATTCTGTTGATAAGTAAATATCTTAACAAGAGGGCTATAGATAAATTAATGTATGCATGGATATCACGGCCACTCTTTGAAGAACTACTTCCCCCATCACTATCTACCCTCCCATGAGCTTGGTGTCATCTTCAAAGAGACACAGCCCCAGATTCATTCTCAAACGTTGTTGATGAGCATATTGAAGAGGACAAGACTCAGGATGGATCCCTGTGGCATACCACTCATGACCTCTGTTGATTTGACACCATAATCATGACCCTCTGCTGCCTCTCTTTCAACTAAAGCCCCCCTCACCCCCCAAAGCACTGCTTATGTTTTCCTTCAAATCCCTGGACCTTACCCGCATGCACTGTGACCTAAGCCACTCTGATTGGTCCCTTATCTTATTGGCCTCCTCCATTGTCTCCATGCTAACGTATTTCAAACTGCAATTCCTCAAAATATGGGACTGCCATGCCCCCCCAGCACAGGACACAACCAAAGGTACCCCACCTCCACTAGATCTTCACTGACCTCATAGCTTGCTTGCAAGTGCATGATTTGGCCTGGACAGAAAATAAATATAACCCATCCTCCATGGCCTCCAGAAGTATCATCACCTTTGCAACACCTGTACCAGGACACTAAGGCTTGCCAAAGGCGAGTATTTTACATCCACCTTCAGTGCCTTCTCTTCTCCCCTCCCACTCAATCCCCTTTGCCTGTCCTCAAAGTGAGTGACACCCCATCTCGAATCCCATTGTCATCACCATAGAGGTTTAATTCCTTTTTTTACCACCTTCACCTCCTCTCTCCTCTCCCCTCTCCTCTCTCTCTCCCCCTACCCTTCCTTGACTCCCTCTCACCCCTGCCAGCCTGCATGACAGTCATCTCCTTCCTTCCCCCTATTTTTCTTCTCTCCAGTAGCTCCATCTTCCATCACTGACAACCTTCCCACCCTTAATCCTTCCAAGGGTAGCAGCCCAGATGGCCTGGATAGCAAGCTTCTCCATTTCTCTGCTTCTGCAATCTTCTTCCCATTGGCTGACATCCCTAACCTCTCTTGCTGCTGTTCCTCCATCCCTGCTGACTGGAAAACTGCCACTGTTGCTCTTCTTCCAAAAGGTGGTGACCCATCTACTAACAGCTACTGACCCATTTCTCTTTTCCCTCCAAAATAGAGGAACAAATTGTTTTGTCGCAACTCTCTCCCTTTCTGGACTCCTCTTCCTTCTTTACACACTACAATTTTGGCTTCGCCTCCACAAGAACCACTCCACTACCATCTCCCTGCTCAGGCTCACCAAATCCATCCACAATGGTATGGATCACAGCCTATTCACCTCTGCTATCTTGGTCAATCTAACCAATGTGTTCAACACTGTCTCCCACCCCAATTATTAGCCAAATTCCAGGCTGCAGACCTCTCTGACTCAGCCATTGGCTGTTCCACTCCTACAGCATGGGTAGGTACCAGGCAGTCAAACTTGGTGAGCCCCCCCTCTCCTTCCTGCCTGTATCCACTGGGGTCCCACAAGGATCTGTGTTAGACCCTCTACTTTCCTCTATTTTCCTTGATGATCTCCCCTCCATATGCTTGTCTCCATCGATTTACATGTACACAGATGACATGGTCCTCTTCATAGCTGAAGGCCCACAGACTCCAGCTGGACTTCAATTAAGTTCAGCCCTGGCTGCACACAAATCAGCTTTTCCTCAGTGCCAAGAAGACTGTCTCCATGTTCTTTGGCACAAGATGCAGCTTCTCTAGGCTCTCTCCCCTTCCTACTTTCCACACCATGGATGGCTCCCCTGTGGAGGATGTTACCACCTTTAGGTATCTTGGTATCTGGATAGACCAGCATTTAAACTTTTCTGCACAAGTGTATGCTATAGTCAAAAAGCTGCACCCCAATTTGGTGCACTTTACAGGAACTGTGACTGTATCCCACCTCCAACACACCATGCTATTATCTAGAGAATGATCCTCCCAATCTGCACTGTAGACCATATCACCATAGTCAAAGATTGGGAGGATCATTCTCTAGATAGTCACTATCCTTGCCAGACTGGACACACTTTTCAACTATTTCTGCCATTACACTCTTGGCTGTCCTCCTAGAACTCATCACTGTTCTATGTATAAATCTCTCTCCTTTTCTTCTCTTGTGGATAGACACCATGCCCATAGTACCAGCTTTGTGGGCAAATTCTGGTTTGTTTCCCTATCCTCCTACCTCATTGAACCCCCCCACAGCCATACCCTCAGAAGCTGAAATGTTCAAACCCTAGTAGTCCCTTCAGTCTCCATGACCATCGGCAAAGCAGCATTCAGTCACCACTTCCCTAAAATATGGAGCTCTTTCACCCCAGCCATTCACCAATCTCCCTCCCCTGGATCCTTTCAAACCACATCAGAGATCTCACCTCTCCCTCCTGCACTTGCTAATAAATTTTCCCTCCTGTTCTCCTATGACTTATTTCCAATTTAGGTACACCTATAATTTAGGCACTTATGTTCCCACTCTAGGCATTATGCACAAATGTTTACAACTAGTGTTGATTTAAACTATTCTCTGTTTGATTGCCAGCATATGTTTGTGGCTCCTGACTGTGCTGTATATGCATTGTCTATTGTTTGCTTGTCACTCAGGTTCTCACGTCTTGCATTATTATTCCCAATGTAATTTGTGATTGTGTGCTACTCTAGTCTGCTCTGTCAATGTTCTTCCAACATGTATGTTATGAATTTTGAACTCTTGTGCTACCTAAACCCCACTTGTACAAGTTTCCCTTCCTCTAGGATGCATCTGAAAATGAGCTCCCAACTTAGTATGCCTTTCCTGGTGAAACTTTTACATATATAATTAACTGAATAAACAAATAAATTCTACACCCATATTATTATTTTAATAATCAGGTCATCTGAATGGCAATTTGGGGGGGGCACTAGACACCAAGGATCATTTAACTATAATAATTGGAGCCATTTAAACTGCTATCAGGGGTGTGGGACCTTTAGATGCCATAGATAATTTTGGTATACTACTTGGGAGCATCAGAATGGTGACCAGGGGTAGGGTGACAATATGCACCACTGTGTGCTCAAATGAGGGAAGGATTTTTGGATGCAGTAAACAGTATTGCAATTTCAGGTGTTAAGCACTTTCAAAACCTTTTATATAGCACTGTGCTCTGTATGCAGTAGGGGATCCCTCATTTGCATGGCTGCAGTAGTACATACAGTATGCACATGCACATAATCAGGTTAGCATCGGGGGCTGCTAAATATATGGCACCTCTTCAGCCATACTGTTCCCACATGGCATTGTACTTAGATGTTCAGCACTCCACTGACCTTCTGAAAATGGGGCCCTAATTGACTAAAAATCCCCTGCCGATGCCTCTTAAGATGCAGAAATTTGTGCATGTTACAAACAACAGGAACTTAGCCAATTCTGATGATCAGTGTCTGAAACTCTAACATGACTTAAACATACTGGTGGGATGGACAAAAAAATGGGGAATGACACTAAATAGTAAAAAATGCAAAGTCATACATTTTGGACAGGGAAACATGCCCTACCCCTAATACTTAACTGGGATTAGTCTTTACATACAGAAGCTGATCTTCGAGTACTAGTGAGCAATGAATTGAGCAACTCTAAACACTGCAAGGAGTCAGCTGGTAAAACTAATATAATACTTAGATACAACAAAAGGAACATTATACAAGGGCAAGTAAATTCCCCTATCCTGATTGGTCTGTGTGTGCCTGGCACAGTGATGTTATTGAACTATAACATCACTGTATAAAGTCCAGTCACACAAGTGATTGGAGAACAGTGAAACAAATCCCTCCCTGCTGGTTATATGTGACAAGGGTGACTGAATGTCAGTGACTGGTCATAAGGGCACACAACCACAAGGACGACTGAAAAACAGTATGTTATTTAATGCAGGGAACCTTGCCCCCCACACCCCCCTTAATTAGGATTCCTACTCCGGGGTGGGTGCAACTCGGGGAAAGAGGTGATATCCAAGGTCGCCCACATTGTTGGCATCATTATGCAGTAGCCCTTATGACCAGTCACCGAGATTCAGTCACCCACATCACAGGCTACCATTCCAGCCCACATAAGCCACTGGGAAGCCGACAGTCCCTGAAGCCATCACAGCTTAGTCCCTGCTCGCCCCCCACACCCACAGACAAACCCTCGTTCCTTGCCTGACTGCCTCACTCCTTCAGCCAAGTAAACAAAAGCCATAATAATCAGGAAAAAAGTGGCAGCTGTCCTGCTTTTACTTCACTGTAACTACCTCAGACTATGAAACCGCACGCGCTTGGCCATTTCAAGAAAATCAAAACACACTGGCAATTACATTTTAAACCCTCACCAGTTTCTTAGCAAACCCACAAACTTTGATTTTTCCAAAACAGCAGTTCACCAAAATAAAAAGAAAAAAAGACATGTAACTTACAGGTTCCAAGTGATGTCCAGTTACGGAGTGTAGCGGGAAACAGGAAGTTACCGCTCGGCTTTGCTGTTTTTTTTTTTTTTATGGTCCATGTCTTCCTCATAGGGTTAACAAAACTAAAAAAACACATTGTCAACTGCTCCCAAGTCAAGAAGAGGGAGCACAGTCACGAAATGTTATACTTTACCAAAAGTTACCACATGACGAGTGTCTTTTGTGGGTTGGGGGTGACCACACACAAGAAAGGCACAGTGTTAGCAGCAGCACCATGTGCTGAACTACTTTTTCTTTTATTTCCAAAATATGCCTCTCACACAAAAAAAAAACAATACAAATATTACAAAAAATGTTTTTTGTTTTTAACTTTTTAATATTATTTTAAAATGAGCCATTATATAATAGCAATAAGGCACTCTAGGGAGTGTGTTATTGTGTAATAACTTCACTCCTGGGGTGGTGGAAGCACTCAGCTTTGCCTTGTGCTGTAATCCACCCCAGGAGTGATGTTATGACACAATAACACACACCCTGTCATGTCTTATTGCTTAATTATTGCCTGTAATATCTCAGTAACAAGTCCCCTATATAGTAATCACATCAGACTGCATCTAGACTAGGCATCCTAGTTATGGTCCCCATACCAAGAGAAGGAAAAGAGAAAATGAATGTATACAGAGAAGGTCTACACAACTAATAAGTGGGATGAGGTATCAATAATATAAAGGTTGACTTAAAACACAGGTCTAATTACCCTTTACGCTAGGAGGAGAAGGGGGCTTACTATTAAGGTTTACCATTATGAAGGATAGCCAGCTACAGAAACAAATGGGATTTACACTCCCCTTAGGGTGTAGCTGGGATTGCCATAAAGATGGTGGCTTGATTTATGAGCTGTCACTCCCCTCATCCTAAATCCTGAATACTATCAGCCTAAACACTGCCTTCCAGCTGTGAATAGGGGTGGGCAAAAGTTGCAAATTCTGCTTTCACAGAATTTCTGCGAAAATTCAGAAATTTCTCTGAATTTTTCGAATTTCCGCCATTGTCGAAATTGGAATCTTTCAAATGTGTTCATCGGATTTTCGTCATGTTCCACAGAATTGTTTGGCTGAACTGTGGAAAAATACACATGAACTGCAGAATAACAGTTCTGAGGATTTTTTTTCTGCAGTTTGATCAATTATTCCACAGTTCATATAATTATTCTGCAGTTCAGTAATCAGTTCTGAGGACTTTTTTCTCCACAGTTTAAATGAATAATCCACAGTTTATTCATTTATTCTGCTATTCTAAGTCAGAATTTCTGCAAAAGTTGCTAATTTGATTTCAGCACTTTCGCAGAAGCGAAAATCCACCTTTCGCGGAAATTGCACCAGCAGAAGTATTTTTTCGCACACCTCTATCTGTGAAACAGCCCTTACTGTTATTTATTTCATTTATTTTATTTATTGAATTCTAGGATTACAAAATATCTTTGAACCAAAGGTTCATTTACAAAGATTGCACGTCAGAATATAATGATGGAACTAAACACATCAATGTAGCAAAATCAAGCATGTTTCATGAGTAAAAAAACAAAACTCATGGTATTTAATAAAAGTGGTAAAAAATCAGGGAAAAATTAGTATGTAGTAGAAATAAAAACTGCAAAAAATGAAATCCTATCCAAAGTATCAGAATACAAATACTTAGGGGTATGGGTGAATCAAAATTTAAGATTCAGCTACCATCTAACCGATACAATTTCAAGAATAAATAAAAGACTTGGGGCATTTAGACGCTCAAGTTTTTGTATGAATAATTTCATGAGAAAAATGTTAGTAAATCAACTTTTGGTACCAGTTATTGAGTATGGGAACCATGTATATGGTTTTGCCACAAAAAATATATTGACAAAGATTGATACAATGTGCAATCACTTGGCTCGATTTATCCTTAGAAAGGATTTTCATGCTCATTGATGTGACATTTATGAGGAACTAGGGTGGTTTCCACAAGATATCAAGAGGAAATTTTTGGGCAACACAGACTTATAAAGTTCTAAATTTAAAGCAGCCAAGTTATCTTTATGATAAACTAGAAAATAAATCATACAAACAAAATGCGAAGTATAAATTTGAGAAACTTTGCTTGTCCCAAATTTAAAAATAAATATAGTGACATGAGAGTTGCACAAATTGCTATTGGACTTTGGAATTCATTGAAGCCTGTGACTCATAAAACTCATAGAGATGTAAAATCCTTCCTAACTGATATAAAACTTGAATTAGCTGTTCGTTGTAAATGTTACGGTTAGATATGTGAGGCTGTAATATTGGATTCTTGGGTAATATAAATTAGGATTTGGGTTTCAAATAAAAAATTGTATGTGTCAAGTGGAACTTGAGAGGATATTTATGTATATACTGTAAAAGCACCTTATGAATGTTATACGTAAAGTATTGTTGATTATTTGCAATAATTAATGTTAAATGTGTAAGATGTAAAACTGTTTGTCTTAGTATGTAACATTTTACGATGAATATTTTTAGAACTACTTTCTACAGGATCATCTTGTAAATAGGACTTTGTCCTAATGATGTGTTAATCCATCAAATATCATGTATAAAAATAAAGATTTTTACTACTACTAAATAGAGTTGACACAAGCAGTGGACGAGAACCAAAGGTTCATTTAAAGGTTCAAAGTTAGAATACAATGATAGAACAAAACCCAGCAATGTAGCAGAAACAAGCGATATGGGTCACAAATAGGATTGACACTAACATGGGACAAGTTGGAGGCTAATGCCAAAATTTACGGGAGAGGGGTGGAGAGGGTAGAGCGGAGGAGGCAGTCATAAATTTGACTTTGTCATCAAGTGCTATTGGTAAGCAAGAGTAAAATGGTAAGGGGAGACAAGAAGAGGTATGAGGGGAGGGAAGGGGAAAAGAGGAGGAGATTGGAGGCTAAGAGTGAGGGCAGGGGTAGAAGAAAGACATGGTTATGGTGGGGGATAAAGGTGAGAGTATCAGGGCAGAAGGTGGGGAAAGAAGTGGTGGACAAGAGAGGGGGAACAGAGAGGGGTAGGAAGGGGGTGCAGGGTGGTGGAAAGAGGAGCAGGGTGGTGGAAAGAGTTGGGAGGGGGAAACAGAGGATGGAAAGAAAGAAGAAGGGCAAGAGGAGGAGGTGATAAGGATGGGCCGAAGGAGGCACTCTAGTGGCAGGGGAGAGAAGAGTGAGGGGGAAAAAATGTGGAAAAGTGGAAGGAGAGGTGGTGGGGGGTATAACAGGGGAGGAAGAGCCAAAATAATCTAGTGGGTACAGTCACAACAGCTGAGATTAGCAAGATATTGATATAGATTGAGTTTGTAAGGGCTCACTTGAAAGCTACGATCCTTCAATCACCCTTCTGTGCTTCTTGTCTCGATCAGGCCCCTGCCAATGTTACTATTGCCAGTTAAGGTTCTCCCTCATGGCCTGAGATGATCGATGGGAAAATGGCACTCTCTGGGGAAGCCAGTCTGGCAGCTTCTGTAGCCTTAGCAGAGATAAAATAAATGTTCTGTGAGATCTTCCTGGACTTCAGAGACATGAAATCACTGGCTTAGCAAAACACAAGAGACATGGTTGCTTTGTTTTAACACATAGCATGCACTGAGCAACAGGCAGTTCAACAAGAAGTTTCCTCAAATCGAAATTACTTCCCCATTTACAAGATTAAGACTGTACCATCAAAATGCTTTGGGATAAGCTGGATGACACAGTTAGCTGGGGGAGATGAAAGAATCTCTGCTTTGTGGGGTTCCCGGGGGGATTGGAGGGCCCAGCCACTAACTGATTCCTACAAAATGTGCTCCCCATCCTCCTCAGACATCATTGGCCAACTCTGCTGGAAATCAAGCTGTCTAACCAATCCCTTGTGCTGCCACTGAAACCAGGCTAGAAGCTCTGGCTCATCCTAGTCAAGTTCCTCAGGTTCCCTGTATAATAACATATAATAACCTTTGCAAGGGAGTGGGGCCCTCACATATGGCAGGGCCACCACATTCAAAAGTTTCTAAACTTATTCCCAGCTCTCATAGAAAAGCACAGGTCCTTTAACTCAATCCACAAAGCTTTGCAAAAACTTGACATCCCATAGAGCCTAAGAAATTACGAATCACCCATAATGATGTGTACCACTCTTTCTGGTCTTCTGAATCAAATGAAGACATTGCTAAATGATCCTGGCTCAATGTGGGTTTTGAAGAACCACCACACATATCCCAGCCATCCCAGATGGACACCCCAGCCCCAGACTTTTCAGACTAAGCCACTGCACCAGCTGACCTGAGATCAGCCACAACCAATCAGGAGGATTGGCAACCTACATACCACAAGCAAGGTAAAGGTCTGGAAGGCAAAATAACCAAGATTACCTGGCTCAACTTCTCCCAGCCTCACAGACATCACAGTAGGAGCAGGAGCCAAGAAAGGGAACCCTGTGTGAAAGCTTCACTGATCAAGCCCCAAGAGGCAGATTCATGCCAATAGTGTAGGCCAAGGACATGGCCCAATCTGTAGCTCCACAACCACTTCAGCAATGACCCCCATGAACACCAATGAAAACATCATCCCCCACCCCAACAACCTGCTTTCAGCACCTATGCCACATCGCCTACCAGATTGAGGTCCTCATGTGATGCTGCCTGAGGATGTCTCTGTGCCAGCTGGGTCCCCTATGCCTAAGTGGGTGAAGGCCCTCTGGACCTATGCAGCTGCAACCACCTCTCCTAACAAGCCCATGGAATGTCTATCCACACCACAGATTACTGGACTTCTTCGATTGCAACCCTCTGACCTTTTGTTGCACTTTACATGTTTCTTGAGTACCTGGACTCTCCCTAATTGACTCTCTGAAGACAGGATTCACCCTACCTTAATTGCCCCTCCATTCTTAAAAGGGGCAAACTCGAGCACGGGCATGAACTGTATCATTTAAAATCATTCACTGCTTTACTCTTTAGTGTTTCTCTTTTAAAAATATTCAGTGTTTTTTTTTTCCATACTAGGGTAGGTCTCAATGTGTTATAGTATACCCTTCAGTTACTCTGATCAAACGCCACCTTTACTGTGATCTGCAAGACCTATGGAGCAATGTAGGGAGAAGCAGCAATTTCTATGCCAGGCGCCTGCTTGGAAATCCTCAGCAGGGTTTCACGGGAATAGAGAAGGGTAACGTACCCCCACATTTGGGGATTTTGATCCAGGGGTGGCAGAGTCCCGGCAGCAGGGTCCACTCATTCCAATTGACTGAAACACGGGGAATCCTCTCAGGGCCCTGCAGTGCATGCAGATCCTTGGCCTTGTTCCCGCTCACTAAGTTCACATACAACTGGGCATTTGACAGTAGGGCCTTGGCATGCACTGTTTTTCTAAGCTGTTTACTGCAGTCTAACACTGTTTGTACTTATTAATTTGTACCTTTGGTGATTTATGAGATATAGAAGAAGCTATATGATCGGGGTGGGCATGTTTGGCACCAGACTCATATCCTTTGCTTAGATAGCTGTGGAAACTTAGGGCACATTCTCTTAGAACTGTGGAATTCCTTTATACCTTTATATAGTTACCTAGTGTTCTGTTTGTTATTGCCCGGTTGTGCATTATGGTCTATGCTCTACTTTTAATAGAATGAACTGTAGCAATTGAATTATTACTGCTTTCACAAATGCTCATGCATGTTGCCTAGGGGATTGCAAGATTGGTCATTTTCATTACCTAGAGACACCCACATCAGATGAGGGAGAGGTGAGCTGCCCTTGGAGAAGGGGGCATTGACTTATGCATGTGTTTCATTTCACTGTAGGACCTGCTCTTAGCTCTTGAGGCTGACACATTTGTAACCTGGAATGTTACGGGGCTTAATTCAGCAATAAGTGCAAATAAGTTCTAGCCTATCTAAAAACACTGGGAGCCAAAGTAGTCTTCTTGCAGGGGACTAAGCTGTTGAATGTAGAGGTGGCAAAACTAAAAAGGGGGTGGGTGGGTGGTAGGGGAAATTTAAAGCACTGCCTCCACCACCAAGAGATGGATTTCCATCCTCTGGCATAAAACACTGAGATGGCACCCTATGGCCACTGAAGCTGACACTGAGGGGGATGAGTGGCAGGAAGCTTTTCCACCCCACAGGGCCCTATTATTTTGATAAACTCCTATGCCCCAAATGAAGACACCCCTTCCTTCTTCACACAGCTTAATCAGTTACTAATTGTACTAATCAGTTACCACCCACTGTAGCCTGACTCCCCCCCTCCACAGAGCCATCCCCTCTGTTTGGTGCCTCACCTAACTCCTCTTTGTCTTGTTAATTTTGACCACCGTGTCTAGCCTGACTACCTACTTAAACTCTGTTTTTTCTCTACCCCTTAGCTGCTTGTCCTTGAACAGAGCTGCTACAACTTCCCGTGATCGGCCGGTACCTCCTGCCGCCGATCGGAACCAAGACCCCAGACTCCAAGTCAAGCAAGGTATGACTGCAGCACAGCCAATTGGAACACAGGTGCCTCTCGCTTCTCTTATCTGATTGGCCAGGACCTATATCCCTTCTTTGTAGCCTGGTGCTCAAAAAAAAAAAAAGACCGCATTTTAAAGTATTTTTGTGTTAAGATTCATAGCCTCTGTTAGCTCTGACCTGTATAACTATGTTAATTAGAGCATTATAAGTTAAGACCACAGGTGATACAGCTCTTTCCTGTTGCTTTCCAGTCTGTCTCTCCCTCCCACGGAGCCATCTCCTCTGTTTGGCACCTAAACTAACTTGCCTTTGTCTTGTTAATTTTGACCACTCCCTCTAGCCTGACTACCTACTTAAACTCTGCTTTTTCTCTACCCCTTAGCTGCTTGCCCTTGAACAGGGCTGCTACAGCTCCCCGCGATCGGCTGGTACCTCCTGCCACCAACCGGAACCAAGACCCAGGACTCCAAGTCAAACAAGGTATGGCCGCAGCACAGACAAATGGAACACGGGCAACTCTCACTTCTCTGATCTGATTGGCCAGGACCTATCTCCCTTCTTTGCCACCTGGCGCTCCATAAATTAAAAAGACCGCATTTTGAAGTATTTTTGTGTTAAGATTCTTAGCCTCTGTTATCCCTGACCTGTATAACTATGTTAATTTTCGGCCCTTCTGCCCACCCACGCCCCCACCACTGATTTAATATGCTATCTTCCTGCCTACTTTCTCTCATTCTTTCCTATTTATATAAAACTGGACCCCGGCCCCACCCAAAAGCTGAACACCCAGCCAATCGCCACCCCCTCACCCATCTGTCATCTCACAGATACCACACTATAAATCAAGCTCCCCCCCTCTGCTCAAAGGAAGATCCCCTAGGCCTGGCTACCTGCCACTACTCATTTCCCTATTATTGTACCTCCCTTCCCTCCTCTCTACCATGCTCCTCACTGCCACCCCAACACCTCCTCCTCTTCCTGCCTACCTCCACTGGTAACTACCATTGAAACAACTGGCAAGTCACCGCTGTGCACCCCTATGCCTGGTCCCATTCTGACTTATGGCCCTGCCCCTTCCTTATCAATCCCTCCCTTTCTTGGATGATGCCTTAACTGCCTACCCCTTGCCTGGCCCCTATAAGTTACTTGAGCCTGTCCCCTAAATGATGCTGACTCTCCCCCATGTTCCTATAGCTGTCAGCCCAATGCCTAACTATCAATCTGCTATTCCTCAATGCAGGTGACATACACCCCAATCCTGGCCCCTCTTCCCCTCCATGGGCCCGCTCCGCAACCTGTCCCCCACTTCTCCGCCCATAGGGAGCCTCCTCCCCCAAGGACTGTGCCTACTACATCTAAATATCAGAAGCCTTCCCCACAAACTGGACTCGCTCCAAGTTCTCACCACCCATAACACCTCTCCCCAACATCATTATCCTCTCCGAAACATGGCTTAACAAAAACATCCCTGATACCACTGTCACAATCCCAGGTTACACCATGGCCCACCAGAACAGGGCCACCAGAGGTGGCAGTGTCTCCGTTTACTTAAAATCGGACATCCACTTTTCGACCATCCTAGCCAAAATTGAACCCAAAGCTTATGAGATACTAATCCTACAACTGCCCCTCCCTCTCTTTCTAAATCCCCATCTATGTCACTGGCATCTGCTGCCACCCAGGTACACCTTCCTCTACTGTCACAGACCTCCTTGCGCATACCTCCTCCCTCACCCCTGCAGGTGAATCATATATCATGGGTGACCTGAATCTCAATTGGTTATCCCCAGCCCTCAATAAAGAATGGACTATTATAAATGGACTAAATCTCTCACAACTCATCATGGAGCCCACCCTCCTAAACCACAAATCTGGAAACCACTCTTTACTGGACTGGGCCCTGACCTCCCACCCTCACCGAGTCATCAAATCTGGTCTCCTTCCTGACTCCCTGAGTGACCACCATCTTACATACCTCATCCGGAAAATTCACTGCCCCAAATCACCCCCTAAATTCTTGGTTCAACGCTCCTTCAAGTCTTTAGATATCAATCCCCTTCTAAATGACCTTACACTAGCAAACTGGGAGCAATCCTCTCCCACCCTTTCAATTGATACTGCACTCCAACACTTCAAAAACACATTTCTCAGTGTCTGGGATAAACATGCCCCTATGGATAGCACAAGGATGCATGGCAACCATCTTCCTTGGATCACCCCTGAACTCCTAGCATGCCATAGTGCCCGTGACCAAGCTTGGAGTATCCACAAATCCTCTAATTGCCCACAAGACTTCTCTAAATACTGGATACTTAGAAACAAGTGCATTAAAGCAACCCAACTAGCTGAAGCCGAGTATTTTAACTCCACTCTCCAAACAAACCTAAATAATCCTTCTAAATTCTGGAAGGTCATCCAATCCCTCTTCTCTCCCCCACCACTACTCCCACCCCACTACTAAACATATATAACTCCCTTCTCTCAGAACCTCATGCTGTTGCTGCCTAGTTCAATTCTTACTTCTCCACTTGAGCAACCTCCCTCCTCTCATCTCTGCCCACCCCTGCTCCACCTGGACCCACCGTAGACCTCAAGAAGCAGTATGTTTTCTACACCTTATCATTCAAAGATATCTCGGCAGCTGATGCCCTAACAGCCCTGCTCTCACTCAATCCTTCTAAAGGCAAATCCCCTGATGACTTAGACCCTAAGCTCCTCCATCTCACAGCCCCTGCCATAGCTGCCCTTCTTGCCACCCTATTAAACCTTTCCTTCGTGGAGGTTGCTGTCCCTCAGGCATGGAAGCATGCTATAGTCATTCCTCTGCCTAAAGGTGGCGCCCCTACTGCAACATCACACAACCGTCCTATCTCTCTCCTCCCGACACTTGCAAAATTGCAAGAGCACATAATATTCTCACAGCTTACCATCTTTGTCTCCAACTCAAATTTTTACACTGACTTCCTGTCCAGGCTCAGAAAGGGACATTCCACTGCATCCTCCCTGACTAGGCTCACAGATGCAATTTTCACCAGCATGAACAAGGGACAGAGCACCTCTGCAATCTTCATTGACCTAGCTAAAGCATTTGACACCATCTCACATGCCCTGCTTCTCTCCAGCCTTGCTGAAGGTGGTCTCTCTGCCTCTACCACCAACTGGTTCTGCTCCTACCTCATGGGAAGAACCCAATCCGTACAAATCTCCAATGCCATTTCAGCCCCCCTGACAATTTCTACAGGCACCCCCCAGGGCTCTGTGCTCAGACCAATACTATTCTCCATTTTTTTTAACAGTCTAACCTTAGTCTGTCAGTCATCTGCTATATGCATGTACACAGATGACAATGTCTTTTTTTCCTCAGGCACCTCCCCTGAAGCACTAGCCTCCACCCTCCAAGCTGATTTCATCAACATCCAACACTGGTTCTGCTCCCATCAGCTATCCCTAAATGCAAAGAATCCCATTTCCATGACCTTCTGGACAAGACAACACCTGTCCAGACTCCCATCCTTCCCCTCCTTCCTAGCCCTCGATGGGCAAGAGCTTGAGGATGTCCCCTCATTCCGATACCTTGGGGTCTGGCTTGACTGTCATCTGTCCTTTAATGTTCACATAGACACTACTATAAAAAAACTGCACCCCATGCTAGGTACTCTGCACAGAAACCGCCATAGCCTCCCTCTAACTGTACACCATGAGCTAATCCAGAAGAAAATTTTCCCCTCCTTTGACTACTGCAATATAGTATATAGCTTGGCCTCAAAATCCTCCCTATCCAAGCTTGACACACTGTTCAATGCCTTCTGCTGCTTTGCTCTAAATCCCCCCCACCCATCACTGCGAGCTTTACTGTGCCTTAGCCTTACCATCCCTTGAAAACCGACGACTCATTCACTGCACCAAATTCACCTCTAAATTCTGGCTAGGCACCCTCCCTGACTACCTCTCCTCCTTGCTCGCCCCTCCCCCTCCCTCTCATGCCCTCAGATCCACTGACTCCCGCCTACTAGGTATCCCCTGGCAGAAGTCCACAGCTGGCCAAACTGCCTTATTTCATTGTCTCCCCAAAATCTGGAATGAGCTGCCCCCTCAAATCTGCCATTCCTCCTCTGCAAACTTGCTCTCCTCTGTCCTCACTAACTACTACATGGTAAACTGCATTTGCTCTAAGCCCTGATTCCCCCCCTCCCAGCTGACCAACAGCCTTGAAACTGCAACAAGCTGTATACTCCTAGCTGTGAGCATGCAATTACCTACTAGGTACTTATTGTCCTCGAATTATGTGTGTACTGACTGCCCTGAGCTGTGTTATGGTTGTGTAATAGTCATTGCCTGTACTGCCAGATTTGTGAACCATTAATGTGTATACTATGTTATAAATTCTTCATTGTATAACTATGTATCCTGTATCCTCTGCTGCCCCCCCACCCCCGATCGCACCAGGAGATGAGCATCACCTTGCTCAGTGTGCCTTTCCTGGTAAAACAATTTCAATAAATAAATAAATAAAATAATTGATTGGAAGACCTCAATAATCCTGGCTTTGTGTGGGGAGATTCTAGTCTTATTATGGACCTGGCACTTGACACATCTGGAGTCCAGATAGAGCCACTCCAGTGCTCTCAAGCAGCCCTACTACAGGGCATGCAGGAGTTTGCTTTTATGGATACCTAGTGGCTGGTGCATCCCAAATTCCGGAACTATTCTTACTGCTCTGTGGTCCACCACTCATTCAGCAGTTTGGATCTATGTGCTCTCTTTGCACAACAATGCACCCTATCATAATATCTGATTACAACCTTCTTCCCCCTGACATCCCCTGGGGAACTCTACCACCTAAGTCAGCTAGCTAGAGATTAGACCCCTCTTGCTATGGGACCCAAAATTCATGCTGTAGATAAAAGCTGAATTGCAGGACTTCCTGCTCCATGATGACAATGGGGCGATCTCCCATGCTACCCTCTAGGACACCTGGAGGGCCTTTTTAAGAGAGACAGTGAGTGATGGGGTTTGTAGCCCACAGATTGAAGGTCAGAGACATTGAGGCCAAAGACCTGGAAAGGAAATCAGGGGAAGCTGAAGCTAAACTGTAAGCATACCGCTCCTCCAACCCCAATATGTTACTCTAACTGCGAGACCTGCTAAACCAGCTTTATTTCCATAAGGTGAAGTTAGCACTACTAAGGTCACATCACAAATTCTGGGAGGGAGAGGGGTGAGCAAGTGACTGAGATACTGTCTTATTGAGTCCATAAAATGGAGGCTGAAGAGCACATCCCTGGGCTCAGAAATTCCTTAGGCACACTATACACAATGGACCCTACTCTGAATAAGATAATGAGTGACTTCAGTTCTACTCTGTACTGTTCCCCAAACCCACCTTCCATGGACAAGATCCAGGAGTACAGGTAGTGCCACCAGTCCACATGGTGACTTTGGAAGGTCCACCCAATTTAGGGTGAAACTAAAGAGAGCATTGTAAAAAAGAGTACAACTAAAAGGGCAAGTGTCAATGCGGCAGCATGCCATTGTGTCACCATGCAGACATGATCACAGGAATTGCAAAAGCAGAAGCAGCTCCTGGTACTGTGATTTTAGGTTGAGAGCTTTTCCCCTCTGCACCCACCCTTGCAGGGGACATTGTGCCCTGCAACCCCCAGTATTAATGTACAGATGAAACCACTTAAGCTGGACAAGTTAATAGGGACGTCCACTTAAGTGGAGCGTTTCCCTGGCAACCGATTCTGTGGCAGTTGTTTTCAATTGAGGCTGATATAGATACATAGATACATAGACAGTGTCGGCAGATAAGGGCCTATGGCCCACCCAGTCTGCCCATTTGAGCTTGTAAGTTCAGTTTATGTTTTCCTAGAAGTCTTTTGCCCCTTACCCCTGACCTCCAGAATTCCTTTATGTCTATCCCATGTATTCTTAAATCCCGTGATTGTTTCAGCCCCCACCACTTCCTCTGGCAGGTTGTTCCACTTGTCTACCACCCGTTCTGTGAAGAAATTCTTCCTCATGTTTCCTCTGAATTGTCCTCCCTCCAACTTCATCCCATGCCCTCTAGTCCTGGAACATCTTTTTCGCTTAAAAATGGTGTATTCCTGCACCTTGTTCCTCCCTGTAAGATACTTGTATGTCTCTATCATATCCCCTCTCTCCCTCCTCTCCTCCAGGGAGTACATGTTCAGTTCCTTCAACCTGTCTTCATACGACTTGTGATGCAATCCATGCACCATCTTTGTTGCCTCCTCTGAACCTTCTCTACACTGTCTATGTCCTTCACGTGAGTATGGTCTCCCAGAACTGTACACTGTACTCCAGGTGGGGCCTCACTAGTGTCTTGTATAGCGGAAATATGACCTCCCTGTTCCTGCTGGTGATGCCCCTGTCTATACATCCCAGCATCCTATTTGCTTTACCTGCTGCCTTGTCACACTGTCTCCCTACCTTGAGGTCATCAGAGATGATAACCCCAAGATCCCTTTCCTGCTTGGTGCATGCTATATCCTCACCCCCCAACTGATATATTGTGCCAGGGTTTTTGTGCCCCATATGCATTATCTTGTACTTCCTTGCATTGAATTTCAACTGCCAAACCCCTGACCATTCTTCAAGTTTCTGCAGGTTCTTTCTCATTTTGTCTACACCCTCTGGTGTGTCTACTCTGTTACAGAGCTTTGTGTCATCAGCGAACAGTGAAATTCTGCCTTCTAGGACCTGCGCAATGTCACTGATGAAGATGTTGAATAGGACCAGTCCCAACACTGATCCCATGTGGTATCCCACTGGTCACTGTTCCCTCTATGGAGTGACAGCCATTTACCACCACCCTCTACGTTCTGCCACCCAGCCAGTTACCTACCCACCACACTACTGTCCTGCCCACACCCATATTCCCCAGTTTGTGTAATAGTCTTCTATGTGGCACAGTGTCAAAGGCCTTGCTGAAGTCCAGATAGGCCATGTCCACTGCCTTCCCTAATCCACCTCCCTAGTCACCCAGTCAAAAAAATTCAATGAGGTTGGTCTGACATGACCTTCCCTGAGTGAAACCATGCTGCCTTGGGTTCTGTAGTCCATTGACAACCAGATGTTCACCAATCTCTCCTTCAGTAGTGCTTCCATGATCTTCCCCACTACCGAGGTGAGGCTGACTAGCCTATAGTTCCCTGCTTCCTCTTTGTTCCCACTTTTGTATAAGGGGACTACATCTGCTGTCCTCCAGTCTTTGGGTACCTCCCTGTTTCCAGTGATCGGCTAAACAGGATAGCAGAGAGGTTCAGCCACCACCTCTCTTAGTTTTTAAGGACCTGGGTGCACCCATCTGGCCCCATTGCTTTATCAAGTCTTATTACTTCCAGTTCCTTCAGGACCCCTTCTCGTGTAAAGGGACTTGTGTCCATTTCTGCACCATTCTCACCCCTTGTACTCCTTTCAGACCCATTACCCTCCTCTTCCTCAGTAAAGACTGAGCAGAAATACCTGTTCAGTATGTCAGCTTTATGGTTGTCATCCTCCACGTGGCCCCCATCTTCCCCCTTCAGTCTCACTATCCTTCCCTTTGTCTTTCTTTTTTCACTTATGTACCTGTTAAAGGTTTTGTCCCCTCTACCCACTGATTTTGCAATGTGTTCTTCTGTCTGAGCTTTGGCTTCCTTACTGACCTCCCTGCCTCCCTTTGCTTCTCCTGGTACTTCTCCCTATCCCTTCTGCCTGTGTCTTTTTGTATTGCCTGAATGCAATCTTTTGGCTTTCACTTTCTTTGCTACCTCATTGGAAAACCATAATGGTCTCCTCTTCCTTCTCCTCTTGCTAACCTGCTAATGCATAATTCTGTTGTTCTTGTAATCCCCATTTTAAATACTGCCCACTGTTCCTCAACCCCAATTCCTGTCCCATTCCTTAATGCCTCTTTCAAGTAGCTCCCATTTCCCAGAGTCTGCCCCTAAAATCCTGGATACATGTTTTTGTGTGGTTTGGTTCTGCTCTTTCTGTGATTTCAAACCACAATGACTGGTGGTCACTGTTCCCCAGGTGCTCCCCCACTGTTACCCCATCACACTGTTCCTGTTTGTGAGCACAAGGTCCAGTATTGCCTTCTGCCGAGTTGGTTCCATGACCAGTTGCTTGAGGAAGGCACCCTGAAGGAACTCCAGGATAAATCTGCTCCTAGTTGGTGCTACTGCTGGGATGCTCCAGTCCACGTCTGGAATATTGAAGTCTCCAACCAGTACTACCTCACCCTTGTCTGCCATCCTTTGGATGGCTAGCATCAGCTCCTTATCTGTTTCTTCCTCCTGGGCTGGTGGTCTGTAGACCACACCTGTGCGGATGGCTGTCCCCATTTTCCTTTCCAGCTTAACCCACAGTATATCTCCCCCATTTTGTTCCTCCTGGATCTCTGTGGCCCTTATGTAACATTTCACATACAGTGCCACTCCTTCTCCCTTCCTGCCTGCTCTGTCTCTTCTGAATATGTTGTAGCCAGGTATGGCCATCTCCCAGTCGTGGTTATCATTACACCAAGTTTCAGTGATGGCCACAATGTCCAGGTCTGACTGCACCATGACAGCCTCCAGATCTTTCATCTTGTTGCTAAGGCTCCTGGCATTTGCACACATGGCTTTCATGGTTTTACCTCCGTGAACTTCTTTGGCTGTTCTACTCCAGCCCCTTCCTTGGTTGTCCTTTATCCCTGGTTCTCCTTGCTGTCTGCCCTTTTGCTGATTTTGCCCCTTTTCTGCCTATCCACCTCTTGGGCACTAATCTCCATCTTTCTTTCACTGCTTTGCAGAGATAGCCACTCCTCTGGTTCACTGGTTCCACTGCTAGCTGTGGGGGTGAGCAGTGGTACCCTCCTTGCTGGCCTGCCACCCCTTTGCTAGTTTAAATTCTTGTCAATGTAGCATTTAAACTTATCATTGAGTGCTTGGATTCCCCTCAGGATGGATGCAGGCTGTCAGGCTTGACAAACCTCCATCCCTCGGGTGGGTCCCCAGTCACCAATGAATCCAAACCCTTCCTCACAGCACCAGTTCTTCAACCATGAGTTAAAGTTCCTGGTGCATGCACTCCTATGCTCTCCCTTGCCTCTCACAGGAAGTACTTCTGAGAAAGTGACAGAAGTAGCTACTTGCTTGAGACCCTTCCCCAATTTCCTAAACTCTTCCTGAACTTCCTTTGGCTCCCCATTTGCCAGGTCATTAGTACCTAGGTGGATATCACTTAATTGGGACACTAATTCCACCTAATAGGGAAGCTTTTTTTATAAAATAGCAGCCTGTCTCAGCCTATCTCAATGTTGTAATGGAGTCCAAATGTAAGGAGCTTTCCCAAACTGAGTCCATCAAGGTGGTAGAAGCCCTTTAGGAGCCAAAGACATGCCTTTCTAAAGTTGCCATGGCTTTTGGAATCTCCAAAAGCCAAGCACTGTGGATCAGCCAGAACCGGGAGTCCATCCTAGCTGAATTGATGGCTAATGCAAACTCTCCGTGCAAATGCAAGCACAAGGGAAAAGATTCAGAAGTCAAGGAGGCATTGCTCTCTTGGTTTAACAATGCTGTGAGCTAGGATGCGTGCCTGTCCAGAATTTTCATGAAAAAAAAAACAGCGAATGAGTTGGCGCTTCAGTTTGAACATGATACTTTCACTGTCCCTGATGGTTGGCTTTCCAGATGGAAAACTAGGCACTCAATTGTGTGCAGAAAAGAGCAAAGTGAGCGGGCTGATGCTGACAGTGGTGCAGCAGGTGACTGGGTCGACACTGTGCTGCATACATTTCTCGAGGAATACACACCTGAGAATGTGTAAAACAGAGATGAAATGGGGCTATTCTATTGAGGTTACCCTGACTGAGGGCACATCCACAAAGATTGGGATTTGTTGGGTGGGGGGAAGAAGGCAAAGGACCATGATTCCCTTCTTGTCTGTGCGAATATGGATGGCACAGACAAAAGACCCCTGCTTCTAATTGGCAAAAGCAAACTGACAAAGTGTCTGCCTAAAGACTTAAAAACTTTACCACTGACTTGCACATCATCTGCCAATGTATGGAGGATGAGCTGGATTTTTGGGGAGTGTCTTGCATCCTGGGAGTGACAACTGAAGTGTAGGAGGCACAAGATTTTGCTGCTGTTTGACAACTGCTCTGCATACCCGCAAGAGCTAATCGGGCTCTTTCCACACATAAGATTGCGTTTCTACCCTGCAAAACCATGAGTCTCATCCAGCCTATGGACATAGGGATCATTCATAATTTAAAAAAGACACTACAGGTCACTGATGGCCATTCGTATCGTGGGAGTGATCAATGAGGGGTGTAACGCTCAAGCTTCTGACATTGCTAAGGCTATGACACTACGCTATCTACATGATTTCAGAAGCTGGAAGCAGCCTCAAACAAGCAACCATTCAGAACTTCTTTGGCAAGGCATTCTGCCTTTCAGTCCCTGACACTCCCAAGTCAGACAACCAATCAGCTCTTGCTGATGTTGTCACACCGTCATTCATGATGGCCGTAGAGTTTGCCGAATTTGTCGACATGGACTCGGCTGTTGCTACCGAGGTTGATCTCACCAACAAAGAAAGCTGCCCTGCTGTTAAATAGGCATGCCTGGGTTAAAATAATGATGATGTAGCAGAGGACAATCTGAAGGATGTCAAGTTAGGGGCCCCTACAAACCGCAAAGCACTCTCACAACTTCATTCACTAATGGCATGGTGTCAACAGCACAGAAAGGCAGAGGAATGGAATATGCAGCACTGTGTAGACTCGTCTGTTGCCAGTAAGATGTGCTCTGACTCTCATTAGAACACAGTGACTGATTTTTTGCTCCCCTTTGAATTGTGTTCAGGACTTGTGTTCAGGACTTCCTTTACTTTCAGGACATATTGTTTCTTTTAAATTGGTTATTTTTATCTACTTAATTAAATCACTCAAATTAAATAATACTGTACTGTGTGTCATGAATAAACTACGATGTTGCCGATTTGTGATTGATGATTGCCATTTGTTCTTTGTCCACGCTTTTTCCTGCACTTTGGATATGTGGGACAGCTGCTTAATAGGGACGTTTGGGACACCACAAAGCCATCTCTATTAAGTAGCTTCATCTGTATAAAGAACTCCAACCAACATATGTTGAGGGGGAAGACAAAAACTAAGTAGCAGCAGCAACCCAATCTAACATGCTGGCAGTAACAGACATTGAGATATCCCGGATGCTGCAAAGACTCATGCGCAAATGACAATGCAAATATTCTGACTCCCTCTTCTCGGTGCCCTCTTGACAGAATACCACTTTAGAAACCCCTATCATGCTAGAGGATATCAAATCAACAATTTTTTTCTATGAACAAGAACAAATCCTGGCAGAGAGGGGAATGATCTATTGATAGAACTGTATCAACATTTAGAAAGAATTCAGCCTACTTCTGCTAAAAACTTTTCTAGAGATGCTCACACAGGGACACCCAACCCCTCTATGTGTGATGCGGCCATCACGGTGCTCTACAAAAAAGGTAAAGATCCAGCACTACCGTTTAGTTATTACCCCCATCTCTCTGCTCAATGCTGACACCAAGATGTTGACCAAATTATAGCAATGAGATTGGATCCCATTCCACCACTCATGATATGCTCCTCTCAAGTTGGCTTTGTGAAGGGGAGAAAAGGGGCTGATCACCTCAGGACCATACTCAATCTGCACCACTTGACCAAATTCCTACCCGCCCATGCTGCACACCTCACGATTGACTTTGTGAATGGGAATACCTATTCGAAGTCATGTAACAGATAGGGTTTGGCCCACTATTCCTGCAGGCTGTCAGCTTATTGTGCCAACATCCTAAGGCCAGGGTTCTTACCAATGGCACCCTCTCTGACTCTTTCCTTATCAAAAGATGCACCTCCAGGGCTGTCCTCTTTCACCCCCTTTCTTCTTGTTGGCTTTTGAACCACTGGCAGTGGCCCTCCAGACTCACCCCCACCTCTTAGGGATCTAGGGGGGAGAGAGAGAAAGAACACCAGGTGCTATTCTACACAAATGACATCATGATTCTCTTGGCGGATGTCCCCTCTGCTATCACCCTCCTACAGCACCTTCTCCCTTTTTTTCACTTCAGTATCACGCCTACATATTAACCACTCCAAATTGGATGTCTTCTTCCTGAACTCCATTTGCACTTGGCAATCCCTGGTGGGGGCACCCTGGGCATGGAAGGAGTCTGGCATTACTCATCTAGGCTAGGCATTAAGCTCACAGATAAAATATGTGATCTGTGCAAAGCAAAATTGTATTCCCCTCTTGGAAGGGCATTAGTGTATCCTGAATAGAAGAAAGCTTCTTAATTTATCCTGTTGCTTGCCCCCAATGTTCTCCATCTCCTGGCACACCTGCCCAAAGCAATTCCAAATGCTTGGTTTGCAAGGTTTAACAGCCTGCTAGGATACTTTGTATGTAAGGGTAAGCAACCTCAAGTTAATAGAGCTAAACTGAGGCTACACTGGACAAAGGGGGGTGGGCCCTTCCCAACTTATCTAGTATCATATGGCCTTTGTCTTGGCTGAGATGGTCCAGTGGTTCCTCCCAGACTCAGCTTCTCATCCATTAGTGGTTGCCATATAGGAAAGCATATGTGGGTCCATATCCCCTAGAGTGACTGTGTTCGACAGGACCAAGTTAAACTTGTAGCACCCTACCATCCCCACCTCATGCAAGTACTGAGCCCAGATGACCACCATTCTAGAGTTCTCTGCTCTGCCTGTCACCTATGCCCCCATATGGAACAACAGCTATTTCAGGACTGGCAGCTCCCCTTTATCAGGGGGAAGTTGGCTGCATGATGAAGTGCTCTATGTACAGGATCTGCTCCTGCAGAGGCAGCAGTATTTGCACTCCTTCGAGACCATGAGGGACCTATACCTTATTCCCTATACCAAAAAAGTACTTCTTATTATACCACCAACTCTGGTCCCTCCTGACACCTCAGCTAAAGATCCTAGCAAAGAGGGGATTAGTCACCCCTAGATAGGTGGCTTTCAATGCCCAAAGGAGTGGGGGATGATATAAATAAAGCCTTGAGGGATGCATCCCCAGCCACTGGTGGGATATGACAGATGTGGCAAGAGTAACTAGGAGTGTCTATCTCTGATCAGTAGTGGATGACAGCTTGACACCAGGTGTACAGCTGCAGGGACACCAAAGCACAGCTCATTCAGCTTAAAATCATTCACAGGTGGTATAGAACATACTGTGCCTTAAAGGCTATGGGGATTCTTCCTTCAGATACCTGTTGGTGTTGCCACCACTCACACCCTGGAACCCTGTTGCATAGTTTGTGGCACTGCAAAGCCATAGCATTTTTCTGAAAAGTGATGCTCACATTCTACAAATCTGTCTGTCTGCCTGAAATCACTTTTGACCCTGTGCTAATTCTCCCTGGAGTGGTTCAGAACAAGGTACTCAAGTCCCATCCTGTGCTAAACTTGGTGATAGCTGCCACTGACATGGCTAAATGTCTACTCCTGAGACATTGGGGAATGCCAAACATCCCCACATACCAAGAATGACTCCTTGGGATGTGCCATACCTCCACCTTAGAACACCGCTCATAAATGGAAGTAAAATAGTGTCTGGGTGCCATTTCTTACATTTCAGACTCTACCTGTACTTTCCCAGGTGCTACCATAAATGGCACGGTACAATGACCCACTTGGAGGGCCATTACCATATCATCCTTCCCCGCCCATCTGTAACTGGATAGAGCACTACCTTCCCCTCCTTATAGTTACTGTATGTGCACACGTCAAGGCACTCCAACAGATGGGGTCTTGTATACAGAAGTACCTCCTTTTGGTACAGAACATCTGAATGTTGTGTTCTGGAATATGACTATAACACCTGCATGTAGCTGTACAGCCTTACAGTATTTGATGTGTTTAATATAGTTATACTATCTCTATAACACTTCAGACTAAATGTGCCCTGAATATAGTTTTGTTTGATTTGTTAGCAGTATTTGCGTTGTCTTGGAAAAATTTTAATAAAGAGCTTAATGTTAAAAAACTATATGGGATTTGCAGTCAGAGAATATTAAATTCTCACTCGATGTCACTCAAGACAAATACCGTAAAGCTGGGGAAGTTTTTTAATTTTTTTTATAGGACAGTTTTTCCCCTGTGGCAGGCCTGGGCTCAGTGGTGGTGTACCACCTATCTGTGGCATCTGTCGTCCCATGCAGGGATCAAGCTGCACCTCCACGGGGTTGTTTTTTTCATGGTTACCAGAGTGACTACAGAAGTCCCTAATCCCCACCCCAGAGGATGCCAATGCTAATGACCGAGGTCTAGGTGAGAAGCTGTGCTGAGACATGGCTTCCACAAAGTGCCTAACAGTGTCTTCCCCTCCCAACACCATCCACTTGTTGGAGTGGTGCCTAGCCTTCCCCAGGAATGGAGAGTTTCCAATCAATAACTCAATCCAGCTTCTTCCTCCAGCCGAAACCCAGTGACCTGGACTCATTCCAGAACCCAGGTCACCAGTGTAGCGCATGCTGTGGTGCCAGCACCTCAATTCTCAGCACCACTGGGCCAGGAGCTGGGGAAGTTTAGAACTACAAAGGGGAAGCGCATCTTTCTAGTTCTAAGGTTGGTGAAGTTTAGAACTACTAATCAATCAATCAATCAATCAAAATCTTTATTTATCCAGGCGAACATTGTTGAGCAAAGCTCATTTACAAGATGGACCTGGTTAAGGCCGGTCTAAATAGAATTACATACAACAGTGACAATACACTATTAAGGCAACAAATAAATACAGAACTTATTTACAGGATAGGCCTGGTTAATACCAGTACACAATAGATTTATATACAACAGCGACAGTACATCATATGACACAAATAATACAAGGTAGGTGCTCAATGCAGCGGCAGAACAAAACAGAAGATAACAGTGAGGGTGGGGAGCTGGGAGGGCATGGTGGGTATGGGAGAGCATAAGTGAGGGAGGTAGAGGACCTAAGCTGGAAAACAGGTAGCTAGCGTGCAGTTGCTAACTTATTGGGCAGAGAGAAATTAAAGGGTTTTCTCACAACATGAGATGGATCCATAGGGCCAGCAGTACTCTAGTCTGCACTGAAGGCAGCTGAGAGCTGGGTGCCTAAGACTCAGGATAGGTTATGGAGCAAAGGACACAGTTACAGTGTTCCCTCACAGTTCGGGCAAATAAGGTCTTGACAGAATCCAAGCTGATGGGTACGCTCAATTTCAAAGACTTTTGCAATTTATTCCATAAGGTGGGCAGTACAAAGCTAAATGCTGCTCTACCAAAGCGTGAAGAGACCTTGGGAATACAAAGTGTGAAAAATGAGGCACTTCTTAAGGCATATGTTCCTGGCATGCTTAGTGGGAGATAGTCAAATATATATTGGGGAAGCTTTTTTGTGAGTCCAAAACGCCACATTTCTATTTCTTCCAAACATATGGGAGGACCACCCTATGGCAACATACAGCAAGCAGTGGTGGGTAGAAAGAGGAAGGCCTGGTATAAATCTGATAGCTCTGTGATTAAAGCATATCCAGTTTAGCAAGGGACGCTTTCGGGCACTGACTGTATAAGAAGTCTGCTTAGTCAACCAGTGATAGTAATGTTGTTTGGACCAGGCACTTTTTAGCATCTGTAGTCAAGAACCGGTTAATCCTAAAGAAGATACCCAGTCTCTGCCTTAGTTTCTTAAGCAAGTCCTCAATATGCTCTGAAAATGAAAGATTTTGGTCCAGCCACACTCTCAGGTATTTGAATTTTGTGACAAACTCCAGGTTTTCTCCAAGGACAGTAGTGATGTGAGGTAATGCTCCAGTACTAACCAGGTTCACAGCACGACATTAGGGAAATAAAAGCATCGCTTTTGTTTTTTGGGCATTTAATAGGAGTTTTTTGAAGAGAAGCTGATTCTGAAGACAGTTGAATTCCTCCTGGAGGTCTGCACAGGCAGCTTCAGGAGTCGGGCGACTAAGGTACAGAACTGTGTCATGTGCAAACAGGTGTATATTTGCCTTGGATATGCTATCATCAATATTATTAATATAGATAGCAAATAATAGGGGACCAAGTATTGACCCCTGCAGCACTCCCCTCTAGAGAGGTTTTAGCAGGGAGAGCTCACCCTCAGCCTTAATCTGCTGGAACCATACTGAGAGGTAATCAGTGAACCAATGCAGTGATACTGTGTCCAGACCTGTGTTCCTCAATGATGAGAGAAGCAGGCTGTGATCCACAATGTCAAAAGCCTTGCTTAGGTCTAAGAATATGGCACATATTAATTTTTTACTATCCATATCACGGTACCAATCATTGGTCACTTTAGCAAGTGCTGAAATAGTACTGTGTCCTGTTCTGAAACCAGACTGCATGGGATTTAAGAGGTTTTTTGATTATAGATGATTCCTGAGCTGGGTAGTCTCTATTTTTTCTATAAGTTTTGATAGAACTGGCAAGAGAGATATTGGTCTGTAATTGTTCAGATCACAAGGGTCTCCTGACTTCAATAAAGGAATGACATTCACAATTTTCCATATCGAGGGAATAAGCCCTTGCGACAAAGAAAAATTAAAAAGGTGAGTGATTGGCACAGCTAGAACATGATATGCAATCTTAATGAAGTAGGGATCTAGTGAATCAGCACCAGCACTTTTCTTCTTTCTAAGAGGAAGTACATCATAACAACCTTCCTCAGAAATCAACTGAGAGTTCAAGTATTGCAGTTTTTAAAAACAGAGTTAACCAGGTAACGTGTAAGGATTATTGCTTTATTACTACCATTGAGTTGTGTGGGATAATCTGGATGGGTCAGTTTGTACTACTTCTGCTCTTAAGTCCTGAGTAATCAGCCTTTATGACCTGAATGTGGTCCTCAGTATTGGTGAGTCCTATAGCCAACTATCGATAAAGGGTCAAATCTTCAAAGTGTACTGGGACTAAGTTCTACTCTGTAAGTCCAGTTGTGGACCGAAATCTCTGCAGTTGTCGAGACTTGTATTTTCAGTCCCTCACAGTTGCGGGAGATGTTACACCTAGTTCCACCAACCGTAACATTTTTTGACAGCTGCAGGGAAAAAATGGCAGCAAGCTGCTGTAAATTGTGGAGTGGGTTATAAAAGGGCTCCACCTTTGAGAATACCATGGCTGCGGGAAAAACTGCAACTCTGCAAGTGGCAACCCACTTGCAATGCATTTTTCTTGCAGCTACGGGATTTTCAAGGGCTTTGGAAATCCAGCCCAAAGTCTTTTAGCTTTTCATCTTTGACCACTTTAGGTAATCCCACCACTCTTATATGTGATGCCTGTAACGAATTATCAAGGTTTTCCAAGAAGGAAGTTTTTTTCCAACCTTGACATCATCATCAGGGTTCAGTCTGCAGTCCAAGATGCTATGGTGGGCTCAACCAGGATGATTACCATCTTGGTGTACAGAATGGTCACTTTTTTTGTGTCGCATTCTAGTCTTTTGTTTTTTTTGGGGGGGGGGGCTAAGCATCTTATGGCAGTCGCCTGCTCTCTCCACTTCTGAACAGTTGTGTTTGGCCTTGTTAGCAGATCTGCTTGGCTGATCCATTTTCAGGATTCACACAAAACATAGGCAAATATTTATATTTCTGCAGCTCTTCTGTCATTTACTGCATGCATATTAAATAGATTTATTTTGTGTCTCTTTCCTATATATAGGAACTACACAATTTGCTGAGATCTGAAGGTGCTTTCTTCCCTGTTCAGATGAAAACTCTGTCCTCCAAAGTAACATATCTTTTTTTTATTTTATTTTACAATTCATTTACCCAGAATAACCCATTTGAGATGCATTATCTTTATTCCAGTGGGGCACTACATCTTCAGGCAACTGGGTAACACTAAGCTCTGTCAGGTTAAATTACATGCCCTGGTCACGCAGTCAGGATTTTGGCTCTAGCAGGGTTTGATCTTGTAATCCACTGGTTCTCAAGCTGGTGCTCTAACCATCAGACCACACTGCCTGCAATGCTATCATTTCCACTTTCCTAATTGATTAACTTTGCAGAATTTAGAGAGACAGACATACAAAGAGAATGAAAGAAAGAGTGGGGGTAAGAGAGAGAGAGTGCTTGAAGTAATATTCGAAACACAACTCAACATTACATTGTACATTTGTCCTATGGTACAGAAATCATATGTCACAAATGAAATGCTGTATAAAAAAGTAAAACTAAAAATGTAAAACATTACCAGAAAGTTAAGTACTTCAGAGTAAATTCTATTTAAAAAGCCTGTTAAAACTGAGGCGTTGTTCTGATTTTAATTAATGGCTACATTATAAGTGGTTCAATAGATAGCATTCCTGTCTGTGACCCAGAAAATCAGAATCTGCCTAGAGAAATTATTCTACTGCTAATATTCCAATATAGGACTATACCCAGAAAAATAGGTCAGTGCGCAGATGGTATAACCTAATTTTTCTTTCTGCTGTGAGTCTGTATTATACATCTTACCCCATCCACTCCTGCCCACAAACACACATACTGTATTAGAATATTGTTAGCTATCTTCTAAAAAGTCCTATAAGACCATAGGCATGCAGTACATGTAAAGAATCCATATTGGGAGCAGGCTGTAGGAGAGGAGCATTAAACTAGAGAAAAACAGTAATTCTCTTCCATTTAGATATCCGTGCCTGCTGTCTGTAATGGAATCCTTTCTGCATGACCCAGGAGATGCCTCACTTTCTTTTAAATTCCATGCAATGTAATTACTCATGAAAACTGGCATATCCAAACGTGGGAAGAAATTGCCATATCTCCTTCTGAATGAAAAGTTGGACTTCATGCATAACAAATTCTTCATAATGAAATAATTTATTTAAAAAAACTTTGAGTTAAAAATAGCAACTGGGGACAATATGACTGCAGCTGTGTAGGCCGTGTTTTGCTAGACTAAAAGAAGTGTCATTGGATTATTCAGTAATATGATTTGCCCTCTGTGTGGCCACATATGGCCTGTGAATAGGCTTACTAGGATATGACACCACTAGATTCACTTTTTCTCACCTCCCCTACAACCTACATTTTTGCTTAGTTTACTGTATTAGAATTCAGTGCATTATTATTTAAGTATTGCAGCCAGTTACAAATAAAAGGTTGACATTAATGCAAGCATTAAAAAGATCCAAACACATTTCCTCATTTGTATACCCCTGTTAAATCACAATACATAGAATCACAACAATAATCCAAAATAAATGGAAAATGGTATCAAGAAGATGTCCACATATAAACATTTCATTTGCACTATGATATGCACTACATACAAAACATGTCAACAGGCATGAAATAACCCAGATTTAAAAAGAAGGGAAAAGATCTAACTATACTGTAATAAAATGTCTCTCAGTGGCAGACAAGAATGTTCCTCAGTAGATCTACAATGGATCCTCATGTGGCTAGCAAATTGATGTAAAAGTGCAAAGGAAACAAAGAAGGCCTTTTTAGTTCTTTTTTCTCTCTGTTCTCATCTTTCAGGAGAGCTTTGTCACCTTATATTTCCAAAAATCTTGACGGCCCAAGGAACAACACTTGTATAAAATGTAATGCTTTTACAAACATCTGTAACTCACGTCTAACAGAGTGAGTGAGTGTGAAAACTGGAAGCTTCATTTCATGTGAATCCATGCTGCCTTTGGTACTGTGCCCCACTGGCCTCTAGAGTCTAGATTCAACAATTATTTCCTTAAGAAGTGATTCCATTATTTTCCCTACCACTGAGGTCAAAGTGACAGGTCTGTAGTTTCCTGTCTCTGTTTTGCTCTGAAAGGGAATCACATCTGCCCTCCTCCAGTCCTCAGATACAGTACTACACCATCCTCCCATGATATGTTAAAAAGGCTAGTCAGTGGTGTCACTAGTCTCCCTTTAATTCTTTTAGAATTCTGGGGTGAATCCCATCAGGCCCCATTGCTTTGTCCACCTTCAGTTTTAGGAGTTCTCTCAGAACCCTTTCTTCTGTGAAAGGACTGGGATTGACCCCCCCCCCATTCCAGAGTGCTTCTATTGATTGGATTAGGTAGTTACCCCTCTTCTTTTGTGAATACTTGGCAGAAGTATTCTTTCAGTATAGAAACACAGAAACATAGAAGTTGATGGCAGATAAGGACCACAAGGCCCATCCAGTCTGCTTGCTTCTTTTTCTACCTTATAAATGTGCCATTGGCCTTTGCTCAGTCAATGGCCTATCTATTCATACTCATCCGCATTGCTCCCTTATGCCTATACCATGCCTACTTGAAGCCCTGCACTGTATTCATATCCACCACTTCCTGAGGTAGGCCACTCCATGCATCCACCACCCTTTCTTTGAAAAAGAACTTCCTCACACTACCCCTTATTTGGCCTCCCTCTAATCTCATTCTGTGTCCTCCTGTCCTATTTTACTTATATTGAAACATGTTAGACACTTTCACATTGTTAATGCCATTAAGGTGTTTGAATGTTTCGATCATATCATCTCTCTCCCTCCTTTGCTCTAGGATATACTTATTGAGTTCCATTAATCTGTCTTCATATGTTTTCTGATGCAGTCCCTGTACCATTTTGGTTGCCCTTCTCTGGACTGCCTCAATTTGGTTAATGTCCTTGTGAAGATGTGGCCTCTAGTGCTGCATGCAGTACTCCAGATGGAACCTAACCATTGTCTTGTAAAGAGGGATTATTACCTCCCTCTTCTGACTTGGGACACCCCAACATTCCCATAGCCTTACCTACTGCTTTAGTGCTCTGCTTGGATGATTTCAGGTCATCGTTGATGATGACGCCCAAGTCTCTTTCTTCCCTTGTGACAACCAGCAACTCCCCTCCCAGCCTATAGGTGTCTTCAGGGTTTCTCTTCCCTATGTGCATAATCTTGCACTTCTTTGCATTAAACCCCAGTTGCCACTCTTCCTACCATTTTGCTAATTTATCCAGATCTCTTCTCATTCTGCCCACCCCATCTGGATCATCTACTCTGTTGCAGATCTTGGTGTCAACTGCAAACTGACAAACCTTACCCTCCAGTCCATCTGCAATGTTACTGATGAAGATATTGAAGAGGACTTGCCCATGACTGATCCCTGAGGTACCCCACTTGTGACTTGCATCTCTTCTGACTGTATACTGTTTACCACTACTCTCTGTTTTCTGCCCGTCAACCAGTTTGCCACCCAATTGACCAACTTCTGACCCACCCTGAGCCTACCCAGCTTATTAATCAATATTCTATGTGGAACACTATTGAAAGCTTTGCTAAAGTCAAGGTAGGCGTCATTAACTGCTCCCCCTTGGTCCACCACTCTGTTTACCCAATCAAAGAAATCTTTGAGATTAGTTTGACAGGACCTTCCTTTTGTAAACCCATGCTGTCTTGGATCCTGTGCTCCTATGGATTCCAGGTGTTGCGCAATCCTTTCCTTAATGAGTGCCTCCATAATCTTGCCCACTACTGAAGTAAGACTGACAGGCCTGTAGTTCCCTGCCTCCTCCCTGCTACCACTCTTGTGGAGCGAGATCACATGAGCCCTTCTCCAGTCTTCTGGGACCTCTTCTGTGCTCAAAGACTCACTAAACAGTTCTGATAATGGCTCTGCTAGTTCCACCCTTAGCTCCTTTAGTACCCTGGGATGTATGCCATCAGGTCCCATTGCCTTGTCCACCCTGAGCTTATCAAGCTCTTGTAGGACCCTTTCTTTTGTGAAGGGACTAGTGCACACCTCCTTCCCCCCTGTGTCCATGGTGCTGAGTTTTGGGCCCTGCCCTACCTTCTCTTCAGTAAATACTGAGCAGAAGTATCTATTTAGGATAGATGCTTTTACAAGGTCTTCCTTCTCACATGCCCCCTTATCTCCTTTGATCTTAGCAATACCCCCTCTGGACTTTCTTCTTTCACTGATGTATCTATAGAAAGTCTTGCCACCTTCTTTAACTGTTTGTGCTAGTGTTTTCTCGGTTTGGGACTTTGCCTGCCTTACTGCCTTCCCTGCTTCCCTTAGGGAAGTTTGGTATCCCTCCCTATCTTCATCCCGTTGCGCTCCCTTATATTTCCTGAAGGCCAGCCTTTTGGCTCTGACCTTTTCTGCCACTGTTTTGGAGAACTAAAGTGCTTTCCTTCTTCTTTTGCACTTCCTTTTCTCTCTAACACAATGGGATGTTGCTTCAAGTATTGCATCCTTAATGCTTGTCCACTTTGCCTGTACCCATTCACCTGTATTTCTTTTTGCCAGGGCTAGCTTAACTCTGTTGACCATCTTATCAAAGTCAGCTTCTCTGAAGTACCATATTGTTGCCTTGGAATGGGATGATTCCGTTCTAGTGGCCAAATTGAACCATACCATGTGATGGTCACTGGCCCCCAGGTGACCTACCTGGAGATCTGTGATCCTTTCCCTGTTAGTCAGTACTAGATCTAGGATAGCCCTGTCTCTTGTGAAGTGTTGTATCAGTTGTTTGAGGCCATCCCCATGCAGGGAATCCACCATGTGTCTAGTTCTGTCAGATGTTCCTGCTGGTATTGACCAATCTGTATCTGGCATGTTGATGTCTCCAATTATCAGAAACTCCCCTTTAGCTGTCATGTTTTGTATATCTTCTAACAGTAATGTATCTATCTTCTCACCCTGGTCTGGGGGCCTGTAGGCAACCCCAGTTCATATGGCTGTCCCATTTCCTTTTTCAGGGTGACCCAGAGTTCTTCTGGCTCCTTATGTGTATTTTGAATTTCTGTAGCTTTGATATTTACATTGACATACAGGGCTACTCCACCCCCCCCTTTTTTGCACCTTGGTCTCTTCTGAACAGTACATAGCCAGGTACTGAAGTCTCCCAAGTGTGCTTACTGGTAAACCACATCTTGTTAATTGATACTAATGTCCAGTTTAGCCTCTGTCATTATTGCCTGCAGGTCTTGGATCTTGTTTCCCAAACTGCAAGCATTAGTGTACATGATTTTCCATTGGCCAGATTTTGGCGTGTTAGTTGTTAGGTGAGGTCTGGCATTTCCCCTGTGTATCGTATTGGAAGTTAGACCTTTTTCTTTACCTGGTGATGCAAATGGATTGCAGGCATGCTTAACTCCTGTTTGACCACTAGCTGAGGGGGCAGGGATGTTCTTCCCATTCGATGCTGCACCCCTCTCCTCATTTGCTAATTTAAATATTCTGCAAAGACATATCCCTGCTTTTTCACTGTCCCTCTCTGCCCACCAACTGTCCCCTTTATTCTCCCTCCCTTTGTTTTTGTAATCTCCCTAATGTACCTATAAAAGGTTTTATCCACCTTAACTGAGTTGCCTATATTTTCCTTGGTTTGGGCCTTTGTTATTCTGACTGCCTTCCCCGCTTCCTTCTGCTTTGACTGGTACAGTTTTCTGTCCTGCTCCTTCTGTGTTTCCTTATACTGCACTTCCTAAATGCTATCTTTTTCTCCCTAACCTTCCCTGCCACCTCTTTTGAGAACCATAGTGTTTTTTCTTTCATTTTGATTTGTTTATTTGCTTCACACAAAAGCGTGTTGCCTCTGAGATAGCAGTTTTGATGATTCCCCATTGTTGCTCCACCCCTCCTTCTTGCCTGTTTGCTGGTGCTTTTCTGAGGTACTCAGGTGTTGTCCATCATCAAGACCTCATTTTACCATCTGAGAAATATAACCCGGATAAAGCACCTGGTCCCACCTGATGACCTTCCAACATTAGTCCACGCCTTTGTGACCTCCTGCCTTGACTATTGCAACTCCCTGTACCTAGGGCCACTGGGGGTTGATATCCGCCACTTGCAGCTGGTGCAGAATGCAGCTGCCAGGCTGTTGAATGGTTTACCTCGATCATGCCATTTCACACCTGTACCCTGCAGCCTGCACTGGCAGCCTATCCAGTGGCAGATGACCGTCAAGGTCGGTTTGCTGACCTATAAAGCCCTGCAAAGACAGGGACCATGTTACCTGCAAGATCTTCTTTGTCCCTACTACCACCCACTCAGCTCCACCAATGAGGGATTACTAGAGGTTCCTAGGGTCTGTTTGAAAACCTTGGGTGCCAGGGCTTTTGCGTTTGTGGCCCCTATCCTGTGTAACTTTCTACCTCATCAGATAAGGGAGTGCCTGACTGTGGAGAGTTTTAAATCTGCACTAAAGACACATATTTATAATCTTGCTTGTCCTGAGTTTTGACGAATTATTGATATTGATATGTATTTCATTATTTATGGATATTTTAAATTAAGAGTTTTAGTCAGTGTACAAGCACTTTAATCCTTTGGCGAATTGTGCTTTTTATAAATAAAGGGAGTTGAGTTGCGAGAACCCTTTCCTTTGCCTACCTAGGCCTTCATCATTCCTGAAAAAGGTCTCTTGACTAGAGTACTTCACCAGTCAATAAATAAATTCATCTCAGCCTATTCAATCCACCACCATTCTTCAAGTCAGTTAAAAAATCCTATGTCAACACCAGACATGGTTCCAGGAGTCAGCAATTTGTTTTATTTAGAGCAAACAAATAACAAAAAAATTAAATCTGGGGAGGAGAGTGGATTTGGCTGAAGGTCAAGATTGAAGTGGCCCAAAGGTTTGACTGGGCAAAATCAAAGGTAAAAGTGTCAAACTTTCATACATTCACCAAATATATATTCATGATCAGCTCATTCCTAACTCTTGCACTACCAACAGAATTAGAATGCATTGGAATTCTGAACTTACATATGTATCAGTCCATAGCACAACAGGAGTTAACATAAGGCTCCCTATTCAATAATATGTATCTTTCAATCTCTCAGAAAAGGTACCACATCATGTTACCCTTCATTCCTCTTGGGTGTCTACATTCCATATTTGAAGTGAAGAGCTGTAACTCAGTTTGTAATCAGTTATTCAAAATACTGTTTTCTGACTTAGTCACAATTACATAGAAACATAGAAACATAGAATTTGATGGCAGATAAGGACCGCTTGGCCCACCCAGTCTGCCCATTTCCCTACCTACTGGATAAGCTGCAGATCCTAGTTTACCAGCAACCTTACTTCTTCCTACCCCCACCACCCAGAATTGCATTATGACTATCCCATGCATGCTTGAATTCCACCACTGATTTTGACTCCACAACCTCCTCCGGAAGGCCATTCCATGCATCCACAACCCTCTCTGTGAAAAAATACTTCCTTAAATTACTTCTGAGGCCTGCCTCTCTATCTTCAAATTGTGCCTCTCTTGTTCTTGCACACTCTTTTTTGAAAGATGCTACCCTCTTGGACTTTGTTGATTCCTTTGAGGTACTTGAAAGTTTTATCATGTCCTCCTCTCCTCCTTTCCTCGAGGCTATAGCATAGAAGGAGAGTGGCTAAGCAATGTGAGGAAGTATTATTTCACAGAGAGGGTAGTGGATGCATGGAACAGCCTTCCTGAGGAAGTTGTGGGGTCTAAAACTGTGGGCTAATCTTAAGAATGCATGGGACAGACATAAGGGCAATTCTTGTGGGGCAGAAGATATAGGCTGTTGGTTAACTAGGATCTCATGCCTATCCTGGGTAGGTAGGGGAAATGAGCAGACTAGATGGGCCTAGCAGTCCTTATCTGCCATCAAAGTCTATGTTTCTATGTTTCATGTCCATTGGCACATATTATAATTTATGTTTCCGGGCTTAGAGACCAAACATTGTCTTGACTACCAATGACTAGTGTATAGCAATGAGTCTGATTAGAGAGGAATTGTTTAGGCTCCTATGCTGCATAGGAAGGCATTTAACATGCACTACCATCTAAGGGCTATACTTCCATACCATGATCATCCTAGACACACCATTCACTTTTCATACTAATTTCTAAAGTTCAGACCCACATTTCCTGTAATATCTCACTCTTTTCTGGTAGCCTTATATTTGTGTGGGGTGTCCAGAGGTTACCTAATTCTCTGTTCCAATGGGTGGCAGCACAAGCACATAAATGGGGTACAGTCAGGCTCATCATTGTGCAGTTACCCCTTTTTGCCCCATAAACAAAATATTGTCATAGATGAGTTTGATAAATGTTAGTGAGTGTAAATGGAGCACATGCCTGCAGATATACTAGTGTGTAACACCTACTGATGTCTCAGAGTCCATAGTACCAGCTGCATGGTGCTATGCCATGATGAGAGCTTATAGGAAACTGGACCCAAAACCAGAAGCTTCCCCCTCCCATCCATCTCATTCCTGTAGGCCTGCTTCTGAATGATGGCACCATTTTAGTTGCCCTCCTCTGGACAGCTTCCATCCTGTCTATGTCTTTTCGGAGATTGGGTCTCCAGAACTGCACACAGTACTCCAGATGGGGCCTCACCAGCTGTCTGTACAGAGGGATAATAACTTCCTGTTTTCTACTGGTGATGCCTCTCCCTATGCATCCCAGTATCCCCCCAGCCCTCCTTGCTGCCTTCTCACATTGCTTGCCCACCTTTAGGTCATCTGATATGACTACCCCCAGGTCCCTTTCCATTTTTGTTGTTGTTAGTATCTCACCCCCCATTGTGTACTCTTCCCCTGGATTTTTGTTTCCCAGGTGCATTACCTTGCACTTCATTAGTCATTATTAATTTGCCTCAAGTCTCAGTGACATACTGGGACCACATACTGTCACTGGAGCCTGGCTAAAAATTCATAAATAAAATTACATTCTTTCTTAATCAAACCTTCCATTTTGCAAATATTCAAAAAGTTGGTCTTATTTTTTAAATTCAATTGTTCAGCATGTAGAGCCTAATTTAGATCAGCTGATATTATAATGCTTAGCAAATTAAAACTCTTAAATTGTCTAAGGCTGCTCACCATTCACCAATAACTGAATATACTGTGAATCATGTAGGAGAACCCTGTTGTCAGCCAGTGTGTATGCTGTAAGATTTTCTTCAAAGACTTGCTTGAAAGTACTGTAACCTGCCTTGCTGTAATAGAAGTGAGATGTGTGTGAAGGGACAGATTTCTAGTTTGTGGAGTGGCAGTTTAAAATATGTCATCAATTGAAGAGTATGAGGGATAATAACTCTTGGGTGCTAAAACAAATTATATACATGCAGGGGTTGAATAGGGTATAATTTAACCTATGAGTCCTGGTCATACTTTATAACTTAAAGGTCCCAAGAACTTTATGGGCAATAAAAGCCATGGAATAAGCTCCAACAGAAACCCATTTATTGAAGCTCAGGCTATTGTGCTGAGGGAATCAGTTTCAACATGTCATCAACTGGGATGTGGGAGCTGCTGCTTTATAGGTTACACAGTATGGGAGCCAGTGGTGAATGGTCCTAATACTGAACAGTCACAAAGCAAATGAAAATATAAATCTAAATACATCACAATTACAATATAGTACTTAAGTATACAGGGACAGCAGGGATTGTTCTGGATGGGTCAGATAAATTAAAATATCATCTATGTAATGAGCCATCTTATGCAACTGCCATCCACCATGTATCCCCTGTATCTGCAGTACAAAATGGATTTCCTGAACTAAGGGTTCTAAATACAGTGTGACTAAAAGAGGGGAAGAGGGCAATGCTGTCTGGTTCCCAAGAAGACAGAGACGGGGAAGAGAGAGAACGGGGAAGAGAGAATGCTATTAATCTTCACCTAAGCCTGTGAATGGGTGAATATGTGGGATGAAAGGTCAGCAACTGGGGAAGGGGCAAACTCCCAGTGTCAAGAGAAGGCATTTCCAAGATACTCTGTCAAATGCCTTCTCTGAAGCCAGGCTAAGAAGCAAAGAAGGCACTCATTATTTAAGTAGGTGATGTTGCAGGTGTAATGTTCTTGTAATGTTATCCTGCATTTTTCTTCAGGGGACAGAGTCCATCTGTCCAGGTGGATGCAATGAGACAGAAAGTGTTCTGATTTTTCAGCCAAGCATGCAGAACATTTTTGTTGTCCACATTAAGGACCGCTATAAAATGGGCAAAGGATTTCAAGCAATCTGATTGGTTTTTAACCTTGCATTAGAAGTATTTAATGCACAGCTACAACTAGAAACAAAATATAGAATACACAGACCCATTTTATAAGCAAAATAAGCCACTCTGGCGATGTGTGTTAGACAGTTCTAAAGCACGGTTAGGGGACAGAACACACTCAGCCTGCAGCCTCATGCCTCATTATGCCCCCTAGTCTTGCTTTAGAACTGTCTAAAGCACACCCTGTCATAACTTATTACTTACATTGCTTACATATTGGGTGGTATGAGGCACATTGTTTTTTATCTTTTCCTGGCTTTAGGACAGCTGATATGGCAGTATAATTCCAGGTTCCTGGGAGAGAATCCCCAGACCAGACAGGGTTTAATATAAGGTATAGGTGAGGAAGCAGGGTATCTTGGAAGGTTTTAAAGAATTCAGGAGGGGTATCACCCAGTCCCAGACTCTTCCTGGTCTTCAGGAAAAGGATTTATGATGCAAGTTCTTCTTGTTTGGGGGATCTCAGTAGACTCTCACATTGCTGTTAGGATAGGACAGGGAATCCCAAAGGACTAAGAAAGGGTAGTAATGCAATCCAGGTCAGGGGGTGATATCCTCTGTGTAGACATGGTGATAAAAGGTACAGAAGGACTGTAGGATCTTGTCTCTCTCTATGTGGGAGTGACCCACGGTCAGTTGTTTCATAAGGACTACTGTTGAGGAGTGTACTTGTTGGCCATGAGCTAAAAGACTGATGGCACACGGTCCTCTGTCGTAATATCTCAGGTGGACATTTTTAAGTGACACCTCAGTCTTATATGCATATATCACCTTTTGTAGCTTGAGAATGTCTTCCTAGACAGTTATGTCATCCAGCTGGTGCAATAGTTCTTTATCTGCTAGATCCTTTAGTATTGTTGCCAGTCAGGCTTCCCTTTGATTTTCTTAATCATGCAGAACAAGCAAAAAGATGGTCATGAAGTGACCACTTTAAGCATGTACTCCAGTATTGCATGTGTAGGAGCAGATGTGACTTGATCCCTCAATATTTACAGGATCATCCACAAAATCTTTGAATTCCTGGTGATTAAGTAGTGAATGTTTAGTTGCCAGAATGAAAGTCTTCTGAGTATGCCTAGGTCCATGGTAATATGGAAAGGTGAGTGGTCCAACACAACCATGGGTAAAATAACAAAATCCTTAACAAGATGGGTGTGCTTCTTGGAGTTCTGTAAGTAATACAGATGTGTATAGGATTTGTGGAGTGCCGAGTAGTGTGTATACTGACATGTATGGGGGTACAGAGCTCTCCAAAAGTCCACCCCTACTGCCACAAAACTGATTTATTTTTGCAAAAATACACACTTGAAAAAGTTGAGCTCCTTACTTCCCAGGCCAAAATATGCTGATTTCATTATATCAATAAATTACTGACTTCTGGCTGCTGAAGCCACAAATGCAGCCATTATTAAAGAGAACTACACCATGTACAAGAAAACTGAACATTTAGAAAATCAAATCAGATATAAAAATTAAGGATTGTTGAATTGCCATCGATATTAGATTCAGAACTGATTCTGTCAAGAGAGTTAATAAAAGACATGTTTATTAAAGTGTTTGAGCTGCCACCAGACAATCCCCCTTCATAACTAAAGTCTTTCATCTGCTTAAAAATACTCCCAAATAGAATGGTTAAGAAACAAATTCAAATCTGGTCTCTGAACAGACATGAGATCCATATCTTAAATCTACAATTTTGATAAGCTTTGCTTTTGAATCAGACAGAGACCCTGCTGTTAAACTATCTGGAATAAGCTGGCCTGGTGGCACTAAGGATTGAGGTGCTGGATGCCATAACTCACACCACGCCGGAGACCTGGGTTTTGGAACAAGCCTGGGCCACTGGGGTCAGCAAGGGAAAGGAAGGATTGAGCATCTGAAGGACAGCTCTCCTTCCTCGGGGGACCCAGGCACAATGCACAGCACCGCAGTGACCTGCAGTGGGGACCGGAGGTACTGCAACACTACAGGGCTTAGCTAGAGGGTTACAGAGCCAAGACAAGACATTCTCTGGCATCATAGCGTACCACAGCTCCACCTGGTGGGCAGGGGTGAGGGCAAATTGAGGAAAGTATGGAAAAACCCTCCACCTCCTGATAGGTGATGGAGGGTAACGGGGGGGTCAGTCCACCACACCCAGAATCTGGCCTCCTCTCACCTTCTGTGTGTTACCATCTTCCACACTCCACCAGACTAGATTTACAGATAGAGCACCAGGAAGAGTTCATCTTGTGGTCCTGCCTCAGGGAACTCAGAGCCTGGGAGCCGGGTGGCAGCAGCGGCAGATGGAAGGGGTGAGAGGGGCTTCAGATGGGTGCGACAAGGACCAGGACCCCATGTAACCACTCCTGAAAGAGTTCAGGTGTGTGGAATGAGAAAGAAAGATGTAAAAAAAACTATCTGGAATGGAAGGTCTTCTTTGTTATAAATCTCATTGATTCTACATATATCTGACTATTCATACACCACCCACGAACATTGATACTGGTTTTCGGCATACCATTAAGAAATCATAGAACCTAGGGAGACCAACTGGTTACATTTCTCACTATTGTGGTGTGGTAGTGCCACTATAGTTAGGGTTGGTGCAGTACTTAAATGTTAAATTCACAGTTTTGCACTTTAACAACTTTGGCGTACTTCAACAAAATAGCCAAAAATTTGGCATGCACGGTCATTCTGCCAGAGTCTCAAGATATCAAAAGCTTTGTGATGGAATCTTGTTTTTTTTTTTTTATCATGTCATATTTTCTATGCCTCCCCCCCTTACCTTACGCCAGGTCCGGGAGCAATGCCGGCAGGGAGTCAGTCACCATTCTGCCACCAGCAAAGATTTTCTCCTTCATTTACTCCCAGGGGCCCCAGGAGTGGGTACGCATGTGTGTGGAGGCATGCATTAGTCTCACAGCCCTGATAACAGCCCCTTTCCTCCTACCTCTTTGGACTAGCGCCTGGCTCCTCCTTGGCCTATGCTGTCCCCAGCCTCTACCCGGTGGCAACCATTAGCCAGAGGCAGTCTCTACACCTCCCCAGAGGGGAGAGCTTGCCTGTTGGCAGCTCCATCTAGCTCTGCCCTGCCCCCATTGCTAACATCCGATGGCCCAGTCTCATTCCTGAACCCGGGTCACCGGCATGCTGTGAGGTAAGGCATCCAGTGCCTTAGCTCTCAGTGCCACCAGGCCGGCAGATGATGTATGTTTTTTGAGAAATAAAGTGGTAATCATTTTTTTCCCATTGGTTAAAATGGTATTTTTTGCCATCATCTACAGTCCATATAGAATGATATTTTTCTCTGAAAGTTTCAGGGATGATGGGATCTGTGCCAAGGGTGTGCCATTCTATGATTTGGTGAAAATGTATTTTACCATTTTTAAATTCTAACAATGCTTATGATAGCCACAAGACAGGTAGGTGAATGAAAACAGTCTGAACTGTAAACTTACATTTTGAAATGTAAATCTACCATTTGTTCTCAAATACTGTTTGTGGTGTCAGCCATCTTGTTTTTTTTTTTTTTTTTCCTGTGTTAAACTTTTTTACTCAAGTTCTGTCTGGTAACTAATGAAAAAGACTTGTAATTAGGACTGCTTCACATACTTTGTTTGATACTTTTATTAGTATTTTAAAATGAACACTGGAAATATCAAAGTTAGTGTGGTGAGAATAATTTCAATGGTCACTTTCTTAATTAAGGACTGTTCGGTAAGAAAATAACTATTCGCAGCTCTTTTCAGTTTGAATTTTACTGTTTGAACTGAAAAGACTGCAAACAGTAAAGGTCCATGTCAGTTCAAACTGTCATAGCTCCCTGTTGTCTGTTGGCAGCTAGAGCTGGGTGAGCCAGTGCAGGCTCGTGCCTAACTCGAGACGAAGCCATGGCTCTGCTCAATGGCAGTTTAAAATCTAGAGTGGACCATGAACCAAGCCACAGTATTGAAAAAAATATTTAATATATTGAATATGTCAGCAAAAGGTTTCCGCCAGGAATTCGGGACCTGTGAGGATGTAAAAACTCCTCCTGGACCCGAGAACAAGAAGATGGAGCACTCAATATAGCAATTAGACCCACGGATCTTTCAGAGTGCACATGAAGAGCAAATAGCCAGACTTGGGCACACAGTGTTATAAATCAAATGCATCGCATAACTGTACAAAAGATATTGCAGCTCAGCTGAAAAAAATGCATTTCTCTGCAAAATCAGTAGGTATGAGTGCTACATTGAGTGCTGCATGTTCTTGTTCTGGGTTTCATGTTTTGGCCAGCAAGCCTGCTACAGCACCCTGATACCTTCATTGGCAGATTGAGTGTGTTCCGCTTATTATTCTACATGATTCCTGCCATGGTAAAAATTGCTATGACGTCAGTACTTAGATTGCTGAGATAAATAGTCCTCGGTCCACATGTCAGGAGATTTTGTAAAACTCCCAAAACGCAAGCGAGCAACAGGTCAGTTTGGTGCCTTTCATTTCATTGGGCTTTGGTATGCTGCCACCAGCTCAGAGCTCTATTCTACCTTGATATTCCTGCTCACCCTGCCCCCATGACTGTACTATTGCTAACAAATGTACCTGATGCAGTGGTGTGAACAGACCATTTGTAAAACTTGGTTCAATATGGTAAAACATAGAATTAAAAAAAAACTGTTGAATGGAATTAATCAACAAGAACATTAACTAAAAAGAAAATCATGAAAACTAAATGAAGCGTTTCATGGTATAAGTTAGCATTGTCAATGTGCATATTGAATAATATTTGCAATTTTATTTTTGAGTGTAGCACACAACAAATGAAGTAAAACCTGATCAGTGTTTTTGTACCATAAAACATTAATGTGCATGCAGTAGATGGTAAAAGATGATCAAGAGAATGCAATGAGGCTGCAGTTGTGCTGAGGGGTTCGCCAACACCAGTAAACCATACCAGCAAAGCCTGAGTGTGTCATTCTAGTCACTGAGCTCCTAGAGTGTTACAACTCCTGAGTCCTGATGCTAGCCTTGGACCGTATTTTGTTATTTATAATACTATATGTACAAGGTGGCTCTAGTTGACATTTTATACATAGCTAAACTTATTTTGAATGCAGCCTACCACAGAAAAATAAATGTCACTGCACTACGGGCTGAAAATGCATTTAACACTTTATTAGTATAAAATATAAAAATCACTCTTACAGGTGAATTCCTTGGTAGTCTAGTGGTTTCTCCACCCTCTCTCATTCTCAGATTGTCATCCTATGTATATTTGTTATTCTCTGGTAATCTAGTGGTTCCTCCCTCCTCCCCATTCTCGAATCGCCATACCCCTGCTGTGAGTATAGGTCCCTGGTGTCAAGTGGTAACCCCCCCCTCCATCAGTGTTCATCCCTGAAATAACAAAGACCATCCCTTGATGTTTTTTTTTTTGTTCCTACAAAAACAGAAAATGGTCTCTTGTTGATCAGCCCCCCCTCACCTCCACCTCCCACTCAGCACCCACCACCCCACCCCCTGCAGTACACCCTTATACACCCTCACTCACCTGACAGGTCCCAGGTTCAAGATCCACTCTCCGTTCAAGACACATCTTGCTGCTGGAACTGGCAACTGTAAAATGAGAAACTAAGGTAAATTCAGTTCAATGTATTTCAATGGGGGTTTCAACTCTAATGCATAACTCAGCTATTTTTTTGATATTTTGATACCAAATTTTCAACAGGGCCTTTTGGGACCCTGCCACATGAAAAATATGAATGACAATATGCAACTCCCGCCTGAAAGGTGATTTCCTGGTGAGTTGATGAATTCACCTTTTGGGTGGTATTTGAACATTTTTCCTTCCCTTGTTCATGAGGTGGGATCATAAGAAGTCTATGTTGAAAACTATGGGTCAAACTATGTGAAATTACTATTTGTTGCAATTTTGCTACATACGTTCGTAACTTTGGAACTTTTAAATATTTTGATGCAAAATTCTCAACATGGACTTCTTATTACCCTACCACATGTATGTCACAGCTGTCATTTTTCAAATCCTGGTCAAAATGTGTTTTCACACCTGTGGCATGGAATGGCATTGCAGTTGCATGGAATTACATTTTGGCAGGGATTAAAAAAAGTTCAGTACCAGGTACATGAAGTAGGTTAATAAGATAAAAACCAAAAACAAGGTGCTGCATCAGCATGTGGTCTAAAAGCAAAACAAAATGGTTATATTAAATGCACACTGAAAATAGAAAATAGAGTTAAAAATCCACATTTCGACCTTAGGTCTTCTTCAGGAAATACCTAAAAGAGGGAAAAAAAACAAAGTTAGTAAATGTCTGCTCAGACAATTTGGTCATTGTTGTCCTATAAATGAAAGTGCAGGGCCCTTCCACAGCTACATGCATATATGCATCTATGGAGGGATGGGAGCACAGGGCCGGAATGGGATCTGCACTCCCACAGGCAAATAAGGATATGATTATTCTATTTTAAAAACTATAGCTGTGCTCCCACAGGCAAATAAGCCTATGATTACTGTACACTAACCCAAAAAGTAAGTAAATTCTTTGCAAAAAACTACATTAATGCATCTGCTAGGGTTGAGGATAAAGTGACAAACATAGGGAAATATGACATTAGGGTTTCCAACCCTAAAACTTCTGCCCCACCCCTGAAGCAAATGATATGTGGAGTCTTCCTTGGGGTTGTCAACCCTAGCAGTCATCCCATTGTATGCACTCATGAAACATACACACCTCTCTCCATGACATCTTACCTTTTCTTTTACTGCAGTGGGGTGAGCGTTAAGGTTGACAACACTAAGGAAGACTCCATCCATCATTCTCTTCGGGGTAGGGCAGGAGTTTTAGGGTTGGAAACCCTGATATCATATTTTCCTGTTTGTCGCTTTAGCCTTGACCCTAACTTATGCATTAACATAGTTTTTTTGGCAGACAATATACAATATGTTGGGTACCTTAAGAGAGGTGAATCCTCCACTACTTCAGACGGACAGTTGTCTGCTGCCACTCAGGAAATGGAAGACTACATGTTACTGTATAATTTAATAGTGCTTTTTTCTGATGAAACTGGTGGATTAGTTTTGAATCTATAATGTTAATTGCACTGTGCATCATTAAGTGGGAAGCTGAGTCCCAATGACTTTCTATTTTACAACTTGGGACTTCTTACTGATCCTTACTTATTCAGTTTTGTACTGGAATTATATTACTGTACAGCATCAGCTCTTGATTTTGGGCATGTAGAGTTTGATTTCTCTGCTCTTTAAATACATGTTGTATTAAAATTTAAATGTGGTTTGCTGTGTTGTTTGTTGCACATTTTGTTTTTTTCTATTTAAAATTAATCTTGCTTCATAACATGTCAAGTATCATATGTGCATGTTTCTTAGTTTTCTTTTTATTTCATTCATATTGTGAAAAATTAGTAAAATATAAATTACACACACAAAACAAATCCATCATTCAGAAGCAGGCCTACAGGAATGAGATGGATGGGAGGGGGAAGCTTCTGGTTTTGGGTCCAGTTTCCTATAAGCTCTCATCATGGCATAGCACCATGCAGCTGGTACTATGGACTCTGAGACATCAGTAGGTGTTACACACTAGTATATCTGCAGGCATGTGCTCCATTTACACTCACTAACATTTATCAAACTCATCTATGACAATATTTTGTTTATGGGGCAAAAAGGGGTAACTGCACAATGATGAGCCTGACTGTACCCCATTTATGTGCTTGTGCTGCCACCCATTGGAACAGAGAATTAGGTAACCTCTGGACACCCCACACAAATATAAGGCTACCAGAAAAGAGTGAGATATTACAGGAAATGTGGGTCTGAACTTTAGAAATTAGTATGAAAAGTGAATGGTGTGTTCAGGATGATCATGGTATGGAAGTATAGCCCTTAGATGGTAGTGCATGTTAAATGCCTTCCTATGCAGCATAGGAGCCTAAACAATTCCTCTCCTAATCAGACTCATTGCTAAACACTAGTCATTGGTAGTCAAGACAATGTTTGGTCTCCTAAGCCCCGGAAACATAAATTATAATATGTGCCAATGGACATAGAAACATAGAAACATAGACTTTGATGGCAGATAAGGACTGCTAGGCCCATCTAGTCTGCTCATTTCCCTACCTGCAGGATAGGCCGCAGATCCTAGTTAACCAACAGCCTATATCTTCCTGCCCCCCACAAGAATTGCCTTATGTCTGTCCCATGCATTCTTGAATTCGCCCACAGTTTTAGACCCCACAACTTCCTCAGGAAGGCTGTTCCATGCATCCACTACCCTCTCTGTGAAATAATACTTCCTCACATTGCTCCTGAACCGCCCTCCTTCTATCTTTAAATTGTGTCCCCTTGTTCTTGCAAGTCTCTTTTTCTGAAAGATGCTACCCTCTTGGATTTTGTTGATTCCTTTGAGGTACTTGAAAGTTTCTATCATGTCCCCCCTCTCCCTTCTTTCCTCAAGGGTATACATATTAAGCTCCTTTAGTCTCTCCTCATACGGCTTCTCTTGCAGACCCTGCACCATTTTAGTTGCCCTCCTCTGGACTGCCTCTATCCTGTCTATGTCCTTGCGGAGATGGGGTCTCCAGAACTGGACACAGTATTCCAGATGGGGTCTCACCAACTGTCTGTACAGAGGATAACAACTTCCTGTTTTCTGCTGATGCCTCCCTATACATCCCAGTATACCCCCGGCCTCCCTACTGCCTTCTCACATTGCTTGCTAACCTTAAGGTCATCTGATATGATTACCCCTAGGTCCCTTTCCTGTTTTGTTGTTGTTACTACCTCCCCACCCATTGTGTATTCTTCCCTGGGTTCTTGTTTCCCAGGTGCATTATTTTGCACTTTTTTGCACTGAATCCTAGCTGCCATACGTCTGACCATTTCTCCAACCTTGCCAAGTCCCTTTTCATCCTTTCCACACCGCCTTGTGTATCAACCCTGTTTCAGATCTTTGTGTCATCTGCAAAAAGGCATACTTTTCCTTCCAGTCCCTCTGCAATGTCACTGATGAAGACATTAAAAAGGACTGGACCCAATACTGAACCCTGCGGTACCCCACTAGTAACCGCCCTTTCTTCAGAGTGGACTCCATTTACAATTACCTTCTGTGTCCTGTTGTCCAGCCAATGTTTTGCAGGCTACCACCCTGGGACCCACTCCCAGGTTGGTTAATTTGACTAATAATCTTTTGTGTGGGACTGTGTCAAATGCCTTGCTAAAGTCTAGGTAGGCCATGTCCACAGCCCTCCCTGGTCTACTACTTTGGTCACCCAGTCAAAGAAATCTATTAGATTCGTCTGACATGACCTTCCCGCTGTGAACCCATGCTGCCTTGGATCCTGTGCTCCACTGACCTCTAGGTACTCAACTATTCTTTCCTTCAGAAGTGACTCCATCACTTTCCCTACCACAGAGGTCAGACTGACAGGTCTGTAGTTTCCTGCCTCTGTCTTGGTCCCACTTTTGTGAAGGGGAATCACATCCACCTTCCTCCAGTCCTCGTTACCACCATCCTCCCATGATTTATTAAAAGAGTAGCCAGTGGTTTCACTAGTTCCTTCCTTAATTCTTTTAGAATTCTGGGGTGAATTCCATCAGGACCCATTGCTTTGTCTATCTTCAGTTTTAGGAGTTCTTGCAGAACCCTTTCTTCTGTGAAAGGACTGGGATCGATCCCCCTATCAAGAGTGCTTCTGTTAATTGGATTAGGCACTTCCCCCTCCTCTTTTGTGAATACTGAGCTGAAATATTCATTCAGTATTCCTGCTTTTCACTGTTCCCTCTGCCCACCCACCGTTCATTCTATTCAGCTCACTATCCCTCCCTTTGTCTTTCTCACTCCGCTGATGTACCGATAAAAGGTTTTATCCCTTCTTAACTGAGTTGGCTATCTTTTCCTCAGTTTGGGCCTTTGCTATTCTGACTTCCCTCCCTGCTTCTTTCTGCCTTAACTGGAACAGCTCTCTGTCCTGCTCCTTCTGTGTTTCCTTATACTTCCGGAATGCTATCTTTTTTTCCTGACTTTCACAGCCACCTCTCTTGAGAACCATAGTGGCTTTTTCTTTCGTTTTGATTTGTTTATTTGCTTCACACAAAGGCTTGTTGCCTCTGTGATGGCAGTTTTGATAATTCCCCATTGTTGCTCCACACCTCCTTCTAGCCTGTTTGCTAGTGCTTTTCTGAGGCACTCTCCCATCTTGCCAAAGTCAGCCCTCCTAAAGTCCAGTACCCTCACTTTTGTATGGCTTGACTCTGTAGCTGAGTTTAACGTGAACCACACTGTCTGATGGTCACTTGTCCCCAGATGGCAACCCACTTCTAGATCTGAGATCCTGTCACTGCCCCATTTAAGAGTGAGGTCTAAGATTGCTCCTCACAGTGGGTTCCAAAACTAGCTGTCTAATGCCTGCCACCTGTGGGGCGTCAAGAATGGCCTGCTCTTGGATGTGGCTGCAGCAAATGTGCTCAGTTAACATCCGGCATATTCAGGTCTCCCATCAACAGTACCTCCCTTTCTCTGCCATTCTAAGAATGCCTTCCATCATATCCTTGTACATTCCTTCCCCTGACATGGGGGCCTGTACCTAACCCTTGTGCGGATTGTGGTGCTCTTTCCAGTCTCCAAGGTGACCCACAGTGCCTCCTCTCCTCCCTATTTACTCTTTTGTTCAGTTGCTTTTATCCCTTCCTTTACATGAGAGCTACTCCTCCCCTCTTCTCCCTGCCTGTCTCTCCTGTAAGTTATGTACCCTGGTATGTTAACATCCCAGTCATGGTTCTCTGTGTACCATGTTTCTGTGACTGCTCACGATATCAGGCATCCCTCTTCCATTAAGGCCACCAGTTCAGGGGCTTGTTGCCCAGACTACGGGCATTGGTACTCATTACCCTCCATTTCTGATGGCCTTACCCTTTTGCCCCATCCCTGTCCTTCTTGCCTTTGTCACTTTCTCCATTTACCCCTGCCCTTCTCCCTATCGACACCTCCATGTTGGTGTTTTCCACACTTACTACCGTGATTTTGGGGGGGGGGGCTAGGATTTTCCTGCTCTGGACTGACACATTTGCCTACTGGCATTGTTGTCTATGGTATGGATTGCCCATAACACATCTTAATCACTCAGAATTTAGGAGCAAAAAAAGGCCAAGGCCCATGAACAGCTCCTTTAGGACGTAGTGTAATAATTCATATCCCCCCAGTATAAATCTATGTAGATTTTGTTTGAAAGATTCTTTATTTGTACTTATTATTACTTCTTCAGGTAGTCTGTTCCACGTATTGGCTGATCATACTGTATGAAAGAATTTTCTTTTGTTTGTACTATATTTATTTATTTTTACCTGAAGCAGGTGTCCCCTTATACCAAGTATATCTGATTTATATTCAATGTTTAATCCATTCATAAGCATTGGGTTGTTCATTATGTTATACTAAAACATGTTGCCACATTGTTGTCTTAATTCTAGACTATGTAGACCAAGATTATTTAACCATTCATTGTAAGTATAGTCCTTCAAATGCTTAATTAATTTGGTAAACCTCTGCCGTACATTTTCCAGCTTATTAATTTCCATTTTTGTGTGGGGATTCCACAGATGGCTGCCATAGTCCATCTGTGGCCTGACACAAGACACTTCGGTTGTTCTACTTTTGATGTTTCTTTTTATTGCCATCATGGTTCTATTGGCTTTAGCCATGACAGAGGTACAACGCTGTTTAAATAATAACTTATTATCGACAGTAATGCCCAGATCTTTTTTCTACTGTTTTATTCTGGATGACATTCCCATTTAATGTATAGTTATGTGACAAATTCTGACTTCCCACGTGTAGAACACAGCACTTATCTATATTCATTTTCATACCCCCTTAGAGGTAAACAGTGCAATTACTCAAATGACAGGCCTCACAAATATCAACCCCTTTACAGTGTATGTAACATCTGCCAAGTTACTCATAAATTATTTACCCAGTTACTTATAAACAACTTTTTTTCTTCTTTTAAAATAATTCACTTCAGTCAATCACAATGTATGTTTTGTGAAACCATAGAACATTGCTCAGTATTGTGAAAAATGTTCTGGTTTTGGTCAAATAAGAGCATGCTCTTAATGGCTTACCGGAATAAACTCATCACTGTACAGAAGAACTTTTTTGTTTAAAAATGAGCATTTAATTTCATTTTTCAAATAAATTAATCCATCAGTGTCTTTAGTGTATGGTATTCAGATTTTTGAATAATTGGGACTAACATGTAATCAGCTTCACTGATGTATGAGCAGATTTTGTCATTACATAGCAGGTATTTCCACACTCATGAATGCCTTTAGTTACCCATGATACTACTGCTGCAGCAAAAAGTGTGTTCATTTTACATGTGTTGCTATCCATGCAAAAGAAATCAGAGAGTCAAAGATGAACTGTTGGACTGGTGTGCTTCTTAAATGCATTTTCTTTGTGACAAAAGACATGCTGAATGCATGATACTCTAACATGGTCAAAATAGGCCATTTTATGACAGTAATTGGGTTTGACAGGGTGTTTGGCAGAGGTGAGGCTTTCAGCATTGCTCTAATGATTCTTCATTGTGTGATAGTTGTGTGCTGAAGGCTCACTTCTTGAACAGTTTTCGCATCCTTTTCTCCATTGTCTGCGTTTATATATTTTGTTTTACAGGTTTCATGTTGCTGTGTTTGAGACATGATTTCTTTCTGGTTCATCGGGAAGGAAAATGCTTAGATGGCTGCTCATAGTTGCAGAGCAGCAAAACAAATATGAAACTGCCATTGGGTATCTGTTACTACCTAGAGGCATTGCCCTAGGAATTTATTGTAACTGGGGCAATGATAAATGTAGAAAAATCCAAACTGTCAAATTAAGGCTTACAACTGCTAACCCAAGTAACCAAAAGAAATATTTTTTTGCTGCATCATCCTGTATATGGACTGACTTTTCAGCAGGTATTATGCTCTGTAAGAGGAAAATGTGTCTCGTTAGGTTTTCCATAGGCAGGATATGGAGCCTATTCAGTCAAAAAATATATATGAACTGTAGAGTGCACTTATGTATGATGCTTAATTTCCAGCTGCAACCCCTTTAAAAATAACCCTTCCTGCTTTTTTTGTAAAGATAAAACAAATAATACAAGTTCCCTTACCTCCATGGAGCTCCTCAAGGGTGTTTCTGATTTTCCTTTTAATTATACCCCCAAAGGATGGCAAGCGATTGTAAATTTCACCCTAGGGTATAGCCGCATGATCCCTTTCTACTTCCTGCTTGCTGGCCATGCCCCCTTCCCCCCGGGCTCTAATATGTTATGACATACGTACAAGGACAGCACAGTGCACACTCCATTCAAGTCTATGGAGCATGATTTTGAACCTCTGTTTTCAGCTGTTTAGGTGGACATTTGATAAAATTGAAGCCAGGGTTCATGTAACAAGAGTCTTACTAGTTGAACCCTGGCTCTGATTTTACGAAATTGCCATTTAAATGGCCAAAAACAGTGTTTGAAAATCCTGCTCTGGACAGCATGCCATGCTCTCCCTATACATATGTCATAAACGTTAGAGCATCAGGCAAGGCCAACAACTGGGAAGAGGAAAGGGATTGTTTAGCTAGCCCCATGCAGCAATTTCTGATCCCTTCCTTCAGGGTTATGATACCAAAAATCTGAAACTGCCACAGAGGAGCTGCCATGGAGGTAACTGAGCTTCAACTTATTTGAGTATGACACTGAGAAGGGTGCTCTGTAACGGAGAACTATACTGAACCTGTAAGTCATTTTTTATGGCTGTGGGCAGAGCCTATAGCTGTTTTGGGATCGATCGTAGCTTACTAAAGTGAATGATTGTGGAACCTTACATTGGGCTTTTGGAAGTATCCTTTCAAAAGTCCAATGGAGTTTGAAACACTCCATCATGATCGGCTGCTATGGAATAATTGCTGCACTATTTCAGCTGTTACTTCCACATTTCAGGACAAGAACTACGCATGCGCAACTCATGAGCATGCATGATTCCACTGGTGCCACCATGTTGTGAATAGCAATATGCCATTAACCACAACAGCAGTCGCATCACCGCCACCAGCACTGGCGAGAAGAAAAACCCTCCCACTACTGCTGTCCTCCCCACTCTCTGTCCCTGTGCCAACATCAGGGTCCCCAATCCCTGTGTCAGCATTATGTAACCCCAGCCAACTAATGCAGGGGAGCCCACCCCAGCGTGCCCAAATGTATTGATTTATTTGCCCCATGCAGACATCAGGGTGCCCAATCCCAGTGCCGAAATTATGTGTCCCCCCCCAACTCAAATAGCACACTGGAAGCCCATCCCAGTGTGCCAAAATGTTTTTTTTTTTTCTTTTTACCCCCTGCTGACATCAGGGTGCCCAATCCCTGTGTTGGGATCATGTACCTAACCCCACAACACATGTGGCACACTAGGAGCCCACCCCAGTATGCCAAAATGTATGTTTTCTTATCCTGTAAATAAAAAAAAACTTAACCTAATGAGTTTTTTAACCTGTAAAAGAAAACAGTCCCTCATCATTGCCCCAGTCCCCTCCCCATCCCCACCCTCCACTGAGCTCCCACCTCCCCACACAACCCACTTACCCCATACTTACCTCTGGAGGTTGGCACTGTCATTTTCTTTGGACCAGGACACGTATGCACTCTTCAAAGCTGAACCGCAAACTGAAGAAACAAAAGGTAAGCATGCTATAATGGCATTCAATGGGGTTTTCAACTTAAATTGATAAACCAGCCATTTTTTGGAATTCTTTGCCCCAAATTTTCAACATGGTGTTCTTGGGACCCTGCCTTGTGAACAGTGTTACTGTCATTTTGTTACTCGGTCCCGAAAGGTGATTCTGTGGTCGCTGCACTGTTCAGGAAATGTGGTCCCAAAAACCTCATGTTGCAAATTTGATGAAAAAAATTCAAAAAAATGACTGCATCGTGCAGTTTCTACACATGCTCCTAACTTCACCAATTTTTAATATTTTCACTCCAGATTTTCAAAATTGCCATTTGTGAACACCTCCTTTTTAACAGTACAGCTGTCATTTTCCACATCCTGCTCAAAATGTGTTTTCACACCTGTGGCACAGAATGGCACTATCACTCTGCAAAATCAACTTTTGGGATAAGGGAACAAAATGACACTGGCACTCTAAATGAGGAGGTGTCCCAAAAAGACCATGTTGAAAATTAGGTGCAACACCTCTAACAAATGGCCCAAGTTATGCCCAGGCGTTTAATAACTTCTACGCACACGTGCAATTTTTGGTCACTTGGCAGCTCATCACAGCCGTATTGGCTCTTGCTAGAGCTGGACTCAGTTGAAGTTGCTTTTTTAAAGGGGTTTTAAATTTGTTACTGTTTTATTGTCACTGGAAATTTAGTAAATTCCATGAGTAGTTCAGATTTACACACTGGTGGTAATCTCCATTTTAAAACGTTATGATGTAGGTTATGCCCTTGCCAAGCTATACAGTGTTATTGCAATACATCTGTGTTCTGCAGCAGAGTTCTGTGGTCAAGTGGAACATACTGTAAATTACATCATATGATTCCAAAATTGCTCTTACTTCTCAAGTGTAAAGACACATCTACTGTGGTTACTAAAAGGCCTGTATAGAAGGAGGACTAGAACAATTTGAGTCAGTTCTTAGGAAATAACTTCTACTGAGAAAAGGAAGTGCATGTTCCATACATTTCTCCTTTAAGAGCTAATTCAGCACTATTGTAACTTCATTCATTCACATATCTGGACAGTGTAGTATGGTATGGGCTGCACGCCCATTGGCTCATGCTGTGAACCAATGGGCGTGTGGCCCTACCGAGCTGTCAGTCAGCGGGCATCAGGGCAGCAGGCGGGTGGGGTGCTGCTACCTGCCCGCTGGCTGACTGGGCAGAAGCAAGGCAGTGGGGCTCAGTGCGTGGGTGGGGAGGGGGGTACACTAGACCACCAGGGTAATAGACTGTTTTATATGTTTGATAGATGCCTGCGATCAGGCAGAGTGCAGTACACTGGACCACCAGGGATATTGGATGTGAGGGGGTTATAATACTGATGCCCGCAATTGAGCAGAGTGTGGTCCACTGGACCACCAGGGATATTGGATGTGGGGGGGTTATAATACTGATGCCCGCAATCGGGCAGAGTGAGGTGCACTGGACCACCAGGGATATTGAACATGGTGGGGGTTATAATACTGATGCCCGTGACTGGGCACATAGTGGTCAACTGGACCACCAGGGATATAGGATGGGGGATTATTCTTTTAGACAACTGCCAGTGATCAGGCTGCAGGGGGCATCGGTCCCCGATGGCTGCTGCCTGGCAGGGCACTAGGTGCAAGTCATCAGGGATCTGCGCACCTGCATGCTAATGGCATGCAAATTGGGCCATAATGACATGCAAATGGCCCCATGTGCACCTTGCAGAAATTATGGCCCCAGTTGCATGTCCCCTTTTGAATATTGCAGGTGTTGTGCATAGCGCAATGGCACTTGTGCTAGAGCATCTCCATGCTGCACTCTGGCCACTTGTGCTGGTGCAGTGCCACTGCACCATGCACAGTGGGGGTGGCCAGGGTGCAATATCCAAAGCTGCTGCACCATAGTGCAGCTCCGTTGAATATCACGCAGGCCACACCCCAGCTCAACAAAGTTGAACTGCGCCTAGGCTTGTGCCACAACCTGGTGCAATTTGAATATCCAGGCCTAAGTGCCAAGACACTCTCAAACACAGGCCAGTCACCGGGAGGAAAACACCCAGTGCTTTGCCAATCAAGGCTTCCTTGTCAAATCAAGGATAGTGGAATTTGTATTTTTTTCACTCTCTAACTTTGCCTGTTACTTTGGAGTGCAGTTTCTTTTTGTTTTCAATTTCAAGTTTATTGAGGTTTTTCAGTTACAGAGAATAGATCATATACATGACAAACAGATATATTATTACAAGTATGAGAATTACATGATCTATCATCTCCCATTCCCCCGCCCCCTTTGCCCAAACCCCCCTCCCCCAACCATCCCACACAGAGTACTAAGACATAATCCTAACATACATGAAGGGTGTTCCACAGAAAATAAATTATAAGGAATATAGGGATTGCAATGGGCCCCAGAGTCTATTGAATTGTTTGTATCTGTTATGAAGACTAGCGATAGATCTTTCTGTTCTCAAATTAGCCAAAAATTCCTGCAACCACTCCATGTAGGAAACATCTAGGTTATCTTTCCAATGCTTTAATACCAGCTTTTTGACAGAGGAAGAAATCATGGCTATATGATATTTATGGGCAAGAACAGAAATCAAAGAAAAGTCCCCTAATACACATATATCTGGTGAGAATAAATCAGCTAAGCCCAGGAGAGGATCTACTCTATCTTTAATTGAGGCCCACAATTGGGTTATTTTTGGGCTGGACCAAAAAATGAGGAGAAGATTGCCTTCATCTTGTTGACAGTGAGTACATGTAGAGGAAGGTATACATCACATTTTAGTCAGCTTTTAAGGGGAGTAGTAAAGATTGTGCAGTATATGAAACGGCATGAGTCCAAGTCTGTCCTGGGAAAGGAATTTGTGACAATTTTGCCATAGTAGGGACCAATTAGGGGTTCTTTCAGGGAAGAGAGGGGACCAGTAAGTAGAGGAACCAACACTTTCAGGGCAAATCCAGTCGAACAAGGAATTGTATAAATTAGACACAGCATGAGGGTGGCCTGCCAAGGGACTTAAATCTGTAAGGAAAGATATTCTCAGAGGCTTTGGCATTGTGACTCCTATAACTTTTATCAAAAGGTGCCAGAATTGGAAAACCTGGAAGATCCAGGAACTGGGGATATCTGCTTTGTGCGTGATGTCTGGAGAGGAAAGCCACTGCCCTGTTTCTGACACGAAATAGGAAAATTGGCAGTTTCCCAGACTGGGGAGCCATCCACTCCACCAAGGAGGGATTTACCTTCTATCTTGAGATTGGGGTTCTGTCTCAGGCTTTGAAAGAGATAATGGAGTGCAGTTTATTTTGTACTATAAGCCCAAGCAGGACATTTCAAGAAAAACATATATAAAAGAAAAAGAGAGAGAGAGAGAGAGAGAGAGAAAGCCTGAAGAGAAAAGTGCAAAATAAAACAAGAAGATTCAGTCTACTGTAAATAAATAAACAAATAATTTCACTGACAGCTACCAAAAAGGGGCCTACCATTTTCTCTCTGAGGACAATAACCTTGGTGGGTATTACTATTTTTTGCTCAAAGGGGAAAAACTCCTTAAAAAGCAGGCACCAGATTCATGGCAACAGACATCTTTGTTTGGACACCAGTTGCATAGGAAGAAGTAGTTTTCTGACCCATGATGGTGGCCATCTTCAGATGAGGAATGTACAGGAAATGTAGTGCACTGTGCACACTTCTGGCAGCCATCATTGGTAAGGACATAAACTGTCTTCAAAACAGCTTCAGAATATTCAAAATACTGGTGGGCATCTTTAACAAACTCTGGTCAGAGCCACTTCTGCTGCTAATACATTACCTTGATAAGGGTGTTTCATGGTCTTAAACATAAAGATGAATTGCCATAGTCAGTTCCATGTGTAAATTTCATTTCTGGTAAAGGTAGATCATTTATCTGGTTGATCCTGCGTTTACCATGTGTTTAAAATGTGAGTGACAAGTGTGTGTTGTACTATATGTGGATGGAGAAGGAACTTCACTCCAAGGCCTTCTGGTAATGGTAGATGGAATGGTGCATGGAGGAGAATTATGTCTACATTGGGGACTGTGGACCAACCTGGAAAGATAAGAACCTATTCTGCAGTGATGGCCTGTTTTTATCCAGGAGGTAACCACAGTCCTCAGTAGATTACTCAAATGTTACTTCAATGGACATTTAAAGTAGTCGTGTGTGTGTGTGTGTGTGTGTGTGTGTGTGTGTGTGTGTGTGTGTGTGTGTGATGAATGAAATAGGGGAGGCAGAAAGTGGCCCACCACAAACTAAGATAGAGAGTAGGGTGAACCCAAGGGAAGAGAGTCCCACTAGGATGCAAGTTATTCAAGGAAGCAGGGAGTTCATGAAAGAAGAAGGGGGGAGGGGGAGAGGAGCAGCCAAAGAAGAAAAGCGTGGAAGGAGGAACAATTAGAAAAAGGAGAAAGCAGCAAGAAGAAAGGTGAGAACTGTCAAAATGGTGCAAGGTCTGCATCAGAAGCCCTATAAGGAGAGACTGAAAGAGTTCAATATAAACACCATCAAAGAGAGGAGGGAGAATGGAAATATTAAGGAGACCTTTAAATACCTCTTGGGGTTAATAGGATACAGCAGGGAGATATGTTTCAGAGAAAAAGGAGCTGTAGAACAAGGGGTCATGATATGAATCTGGAAGGAGGTAGATTCAGTTGAGATGTGAGGAAGTACTTCTTCACGGAAAGGGTGGTGGATTCCTGGAATGACCTTCTATGGGATGCAGTGGGGATGTAACCAGTGCTGGGCTTCAATAATGCTGGGGACAGGCACAAAGGAATCCTAGGAGTAAGGAAAGAGGTGGAAGAGACAGTGCTGTAGGGCAAAATGGGTCTGCAGCAAAAGTGATCATAATTAAAAAAGTGCAGACTAGATGGACCCAGCAGTCATAATCTGCTGTCAGTGTCTATGTTTATATAACCCCTCGTTTTGGGAACTTATTAGTCTATTGGCCCCTCCCCGGGTTTTTGTGGATTAATTCAGCCCAGTAGAGAAAAGGGTTAATTCTTCTCAACACTCGGGTGGAGCCTCCTTTGGGTTGGGAGGTCACCATGAGTGCGTGGGGGGATAAAGCCCAGCAGTTTAGGTGAGAGGAGAATTTCTAGTCAGAGGAGCAAGTGGCAAGGAAGTGTGAGTGAGTCAGGGCCGGGCGGGGGAGGGGGATCACCTGCTCTGGCCCCTGGCTGGTGGCACTTGAGGGGACACAGGAAGAAGTGGGATCCAGTAGCTGCAAGCTGCACAGTATCTGTGAGGGCAGCTAAAATCGAGAGGGGAGCCAGCAGCCTCAATTCACAGAGTGCCCTTGCAGTCTGCCCTGATTCGTATAGGGATCCAGTGTGCAAGAATGTGGCAGGAAGTGTAGTATCCAGAGAGCAAGTTACCTTGGAGCTCCACAGGATGTGTTCCTCTTCTCAATTAGGGGACAATTGCTGGCAGTTTTGGGAAAGGATGCAGGCATCATGAGGGAAACCACAAATCCCCAAGCCATGAGGATTGCATGTTCTGAAGGGTACCTGCTGAGCCCTTGCAGGAAGAAAGAGAGAGAGATGGGGATCATTGAGAGTGTGAATGCCTGTGAAGAATAATGGGCTGTTAAGGACTGTGAACTGCTTTTGGACTTGTGCTGTCTTCAAACTTTTGTGACCATAGCGGTCCCAAGTTAATGCTGCCCTTAAGACTATGCAACCTTCTTGGTCCAAGTAAAAGTTTCTATTATGGTCACACTGGCCATTCCATCCATGCCCCTAGACACAGGGAGGGAGAGATACAATTCTATGTATGACTGGTTATGTGATTCAAATGGATAAAGCACACAGTTGTTACAATTTTGCACTTATGCTGCTGGTTTATAGAACAAGTTTCGATACAAATGCATGTGGTTGTTGTTGGGGGAGTGGTAAGGAGATGTGGGTTTGAGGCTCAAATGAAACTAAAAACAAAACAAATTAAATATCTGTGCCACATAGCACCATGAACTCCATCAAGACCAGCACTGATGAACATTACATACATATACTGTTGGTTACAGTCAGTGATTTCAGAAATACATCTTTTTTTTTTATCTAAGCCATCAGCCTCCATTCAGAGCACATAATACGCGTTATTTATAAAAGGCTGAGAAATATTTTAAGAGTTTAAAAGTCAAGTAACTAATCACATTTGGTCAGCTTAACTTTTCAGACTTTCTCTGTATAAGTCTGGTTCCTAGAGAGAGAGAGAGAGGGAGGAGGAGGAATGGTAGAGCTCTGTTTATCATTCAGTCTTAGATCGGTCCTGAAAGGGTTAACAAACCCTACATAGAGCAGTAAATCATTGTACACACACACACACACACACACTCATATGCACACACACACAATTGGGAGAGAGAGAATTATAATTTGAATCTCTGCTGGAGCAATGTAGTCTCATTACAAACTCAGTTTTGACCAACAGGGCATTGTTAAGATAAAAATGTATAACAAAAAGGGTTTAGGTGTCCTAAGAGATAAAGAGAGATTGAGAGAGAGAGGAAGGAGGAATGGCAGAGCTCTGTTCATCATTCACTGTTAGATCGGTCATGGAAGGGTTAACAAATTCTACAAACAGCAGTAAATCATTGTACACTAACACACACACACACACACACTTTGGAGAGAGAGAGAGAAAGATAGAAGTGCAATATGAATATTTGCTGGATCAATGCAGTCTCATTACAAACTCAGTTTTGACCAACAGACAGTGGTGTAGTGCTAAATTTAAAATCGAGGGGTCTCCATGAACTACAATGTCCCCAACCCCCCACAGGCTGCGGAACTGGGGTCTTCCTAGGACCCCAGAAGTATCAGGTTTTTGATGCATTCTGGTGGATTTTGAGGGTCATTTTGTCACTATTTGGCTGCTTTTAAAGCCTTCTTTGACTTGTTACAAGTAACCAATAACACTATCAAAATAACTTTTTTTTTTAATTGCCAAAACTAGAGCAAAAAACCCCACACCAGCCACCCTTCAAACACCCGACTATGTACCACTTCTCTTGAGTACAGTCATCTACCACTGCAGTAAATATTGCACTTGTTACCTTGCAACCTGAACAAAACACTCATCCCCCTCCCCCAACAGTGCACCCCACACGCAAACCTAAAGAGCAGCAAGAAGGGCATACAAAACACCAGCTTGGAGGTGCATGTGTCTGTCACACAGCAGATACTTACACCGACCATCCGTGCCAGAGAATTGAACTGATACACAGGGCCCACTGGAGGATCCCCTAAGGCCCAACATTGACACAGGATTTATAACAGGTCATGAATGCTTTATCTGCATAGAATTCCACTGGTAGAAAAGGACCAACTGGCCCATCTAGTCTGCTGAGAAATGTCCCACCCACTCCCACCCTCCTATCATTTTCTTCTCTGCCCCACTCCATCTCTGCCATTTAGGCCCATATAGCTGTCTCATGCTCTTTTGAACTTATCCACTGTATCCACCCTACAACTCATTCAGGTAATCTGTTCCATGGAGCCACCACTGTCTCTGAGAAATAATGCCCCCTTACATCCCTCCAAATCTACCCCCCTTCCAGCTTGAAAGCATGACCACTAGTGGTTGTGTTTACGCTCAGTCTTAAGAGACTACCTCCCCTCAGTTTAATTCCCTTCAAATACTTGAAGGTTTCCACCATATCCCCCCTTTGTTGTCTCATTTCCAGTGATTTCCAGTGGGTACAAATCTAATTCTTCCAGTCTTTCCTCATATGACCTCCCCTGCATCCCCTGGACGATTTTGGTTGCCCTCCTCTGGACCCTCTCTAGCCTATCTTAGTCTCCTTGCAAGTGCAACCTCCAGAACTACATGCCATACTCCAGCTGTTGCCTGTCCAGTACTTTGTAGAGTGGCATTATCACCTTCCTCTTTCTACTTGTGAAGCCCCTCCCTATGCACTCTAGCATTCTTGTCGCTGTTCCTGCCACTCTATTGCACTGATACCTAACCTTTAAAGTATCTGAAATCCAAATCCCCAGGTCCTTTTCTAGCTCTGTAACCTGCAGTGTCTCTTCCCCCAAGCCGGTATGTAGCCCCGGGATTGCTGCGGCCTATGTGCATTATCTTAATTTTTTCACATTGAATTGAAGCTGCCATCTTTCTGCCCACTCTTCCAGCTTGACTAGGTTTTGCCCCATTTTCTCCACCCCCCTGGAGTGTCCACTCTGTTATAGACTTTTATGTCATCCGCAGACAGGCGCATTTTCCCATTTAGATTCTCTGCTATATCCCCTACGTATACATTAAACAATATGGGTCCCAACCCCGATCCCTGTGGAACCCCACTAGTCACCCCTTGTACACTGGAATGCACCCCATTGACCACCACCCTCTGAGTCCTTACCCCAGCCAACTCTTCCACCCAGTTTGTCAGTTTGCATCCCATCCCTAAACTTCTTAGCCTGCTTACCAGCCTCCTATGGGGGACGGAGTCAAATGCCGTCCTGAAGTCCAGGTAGGCCACGTCCACTGGCCCCCCCAATCGTACACCTCCTTAACATCCTCAAAAAACTCCATCAGATTGGTCTGACATGACCTTCCATGACTGAACCCATGCTGGCTGTCAACAATAAGGCTCCTCTCCTCTAGGTATCATGCTAGTCTTTTCTTTATGAGGGTTTCCATCACTTTTCCTACCACAGAGGTAAGACTAACTGGGTGGTAGTTTCCTGGCTCATTCTTACTGCTCCCCCCTTGTGAAGCAGCATCACCTCTGCCCACTTTCAGTCTTCCAGTCCTCAAGGACCCACCCCACTTCAAGGAATAGATTGAACAGTTTTGCAAGAGGTGACGCCAGTTCCTCCTTTAATTTCTTCCTTACCCTGGGATGGACATGATCTGGGCCCATAACTTTATCAGTTTTTATTTTCCCCAGCTTCTCCAATACTCTACCCCCCATGAAGGGGCTAGTGTCCACCTCCTTTCCCTCCCTCCTCCTTAGTTGTAATTCCGGCCCCCTCCCATCTTTCTCAACTGTGAATACTGACATGAAGTATTCATTTCACAGATTTGCCTTTTCCTCATCCCCTTCAACTGGTGTACCCCCTCCCCCTTAAGTCTTAGAACCCTTTGTCTGCTTCTCCTCATGTCACTCACATACCAAAACAATTTTTTGTCCCCTCTTTTAGCCTCTCTCGCTATCTTCTCCTCCATTGCTGCTTTAGCCTTTCTGATCATTTTCCCTGCCTCCTTAAGCGTTATCTTATAGACCTCCCTTTCCCCTAATCCCTGTGATGTTTTGAAGGCTTTTAATGTCTTCATTTTCTCCCCAACCACCTCCCTAACCTCTGCCATGAACCACAGGGGTTTTCTCCCTCTTTTCCTTTTGGTTATCTTCCAGATGATTGCTCCGTGGCCTTGAGAATACTTCCCTTAATTGCCCCCAAAGCTTTTCTACATCCTTGAGATTTTGTTTCCCTTTGAGTTCTTTCCACACAATTTCCTTCATCCTTCCAAATTTTGCCCTCTGGAAGTCCAGTACCCTGGTGATGGACCTGCCCATTACTGCCCCAGCCTGAATAGCGAAACTGATCATCCGGTGGTCACTGCATCCCAAATTATCCCCAACTTCTACCTCCTCTATGCTGTCCCCATTTGACAGCATTACATCCAGTGCGGCTTCTCCTCATGTCGGTTCCATTACTAGCTGGTGAATAAAGACATCCTGCAGGGATTCTAAAAATTCCCTGCTTTGCTTGGATCTGGCTGATGGTATTCCCCAGTCCACATCAGGTTGGTTCAGGTCTCCTAAAACCAGGATCACCCCCCCCTTGCTGGCCTTCTCCTGTATGTCCTTAGCCAGCTGTCTATTCGCCTACTCTCCCTGATGCGCCGGTCTGTAGACCACACCTACCCTTAGTGTCCCTCCCTCCTGTCTTCCTGCATAAAGTAACCCAGAGGCTCTCTGCAGAACTCTTCTCCTCTTTGCCCTCCACTGCTCTAATCCCATCCCTAACATACAGGGCTACCTCCCTTTTTTCCCATTCTATCCCTCCTGAAAAGACTATACCCCTGTAATCCCATCTCCCAACTGTGGTAATCTGTCAACCTTGTCTCAGTCATTGTGATATGGTCTGGGTCGTCCATCCCCACCACTGCCTCTAAGTCTCCCATTTTGTTCCCTAGATTCCTAGAGTTAGCTAGTATTCTCTTCCAGCTCACTCACCCCCATGATCTCTCCCTCTCTTGTTGCCTGCTTCAGCTCGCAGCAGGAGACTGCGATCTAGATTAGCTTGACTAGGCCAGTTTTCTCCTCCACTTATTGAGTCGCACTCTCCCCTAATTAGTTTAAATTTATGTAAACCCCTAGATTCTCATCTATATGGAATATACTGTATATGGGGAATATGGGTGTGAGCAGGACAGTAGTGTGGTGGGCAGGTAACTGGCTGGGCAGCAGGACACAGAGGGTGGTGGTAAATGGCAGTCGCTCCACAGAAGGAAGAGTGACCAGTGGGGTACCACAGAGATCAGTGCTGGGACTGGTCCTATTCAATATCTTCATCAGTGACATTGTGCAGGACCTAGAAGGCAGAATTTCACTGTTCGCTGATGACACAAAGCTCTGTAACAGAGTAGACACACCAGAGGGTGTAGACAGAATGAGGAGAGACCTGCAGAAACTTGAAGAATGGTCAGGGGTTTGGCAGTTGAAATTCAATGCAAGGAAGTGCAACATAATGCATATGGGAAACAAAAACCCTGGCACAATATATCAGTTGGGTGGTGAGGATATAGCATGCACCAAGCAGGAAAGGGATCTTGGGGTTATCATCTCTGATGACCTCAAGGCAGGGAAACAGTGTGACAAGGCTACAGGTAAAGCAAATAGGATGCTGGGATGCATAGGCAGGGGCATCACCAGCAGGAAAAGGGAGGTCATAATTCCACTATACAAGACACTAGTGAGGCCCCACCTGGAGTACACTGTACAGTTCTGGATACCTTACCTACGTAGGGACATAGACAGGGTAGAGAAGGTTCAGAGGAGGGTAACAAAGATGGTGCATGGATTGCATCACAAGTCCTATGAAGACAGGTTGAAGGAACTGAACATGTACTCCCTGGAGAGAGGAGGGAGAGGGATATGATAGAGACATAGAAGTATCTTACAGGAGGAACAGGGTGCAGGAATACTCTATTTTTAAGTGAAAAAGATGTTCCAGGAATAGAAGGCATGGGATGAAGTTGGAGGGAGGACGATTCAGAGGAAATGTGAGGAAGAATTTCTTCACAGAACCGGTGGTGGACAAGTGGAACACCCTGCCAGAGGAAGTGGTGGGGGCTGAAACAATCACGGTATTTAAGAATGCATGGGATAGACATAAAGGAATTCTGGAGGTCAGGGGTAAGGGGCAGCAGACTTCTTGGAAAACATAAACTGAACTTACAAGCTCAGATGGGCACACTGGGTGGGCCATAGGCCCTTATCTGCCGACACTGTCTATGTATGTATCTATGTACCCCTGCAGCTTAGCTCTTAACAGTCTAGCCCCTGCTCCACTTAAGTGCAACCTGTCTCTTGCATACAGGCATTCATCTACCCATGTTTCTCCCAGTCTCCCAGACATATGAAGCCTTCATTCCTGCACCACTGTCTCAGCCAAAGGTTGAATTCCTTTACTCTGAGTTGCTGGGCCGTGCTGGCATAGTGCACCGGAGAACCTCCAAGAAGGTCAGGGTACTGACAAGCCCTTTACATCTCTCTGCTAGCTCCCTGAACCTCCTTTGAAGTCCCTCCATCTCCTCCTCCCCAGCCAAGTCATTCATCCCTAGGTGTAGTACTAAGTGTGGCCTACCCCCCACTAACCTAATGCAGTCCTTTATTCTAGGGAGCACCCTGGTGGCCTCCATTCCTGGGTCACAGAAAACTGACCTCCCCCTGATTGCTACTGTCTTCCTTAGTCAGTGAATCCTCTTTATGATTGAATCCCTATACACTACAACTGTGTTTCTGCTCCCTTTTCCCGAAAGTGCCTCATTACTTCTATCTGGGTTTGCACCTAATTTTCCTGCACTAATGCCCTGGTCCCTCGTGCTCCTTCCTCCTGGTTGTGTCATTTCTGATTGCCCCCCTTCTTTCCTAACTTGCCCTGTCCCTGACTTCTCTTTCCCCTGTAGCCAGCCAATGTTCCCATCCTCTTCTGACCTTCTTCCTTTTTCTGGGACCCGGTGCCAGATTCCAGATCTCTTCCCACCCTGTTCTCCATCCTAGCATCCTCCAACCCCTCCCCACTGCTCCCCCTCCTGCAAGCTGTGATTACTCCATGACCCTCTTTTTGTGTACCCCCTATTTGTGGTCTTCCTTCACTCTTCCCCCCTTGTGCTTCTTCTACATGCCCTTCCCTTGCACTGACCACCTTCCCTCCCCTATGACTCAGTCCTCTGTGAACATCTGCTTCTCCCCCCTTCCCCCTCCTTTTCCATAAGCCCAGCCAGGGGCCAGTAACTGTTGAATCTACTGGATAACACCAGTTGTTTACACTTACCCTGCTGATTTCTTGTCCATGAGCTCCACTCCTTCTTCCTGTTGTGACCCCTATCCCTTTCCCACCTTATTTTCCTCTCTTCTATCCTCCTATTTGTTATACCCATTTCCCCTCCATCTTTCCCTCTGTGTTCTTCTCTTTCTCTCCTCCCTAGCTCGCTCTTTAACCATTTCAATTCCCCTTCAATCCTCCTTAAGTTTTGACAAAAAGGGCACCCTCCTAACCTCCATAGAGTACTCATGAATACTGCAGCCCCACCACTACTATTATATCCTACTATCCTTCCTCCTCCAGGTGTCCCACTGCCCTGGCTTCCCTGATTGGTCCCCTCCCTCCCTTCCTCCCCCAGTGAGGCACTATCTGCTGCCCCCCCACCTACCAGCCCTACTTCCCACTTGTGTCCTCCCTGGTCTGAGTTGGTGGTCTCCACATTTGTGTCGACCACCTAGAGCAGTCTAATTGTCTAGACAAGACTACTGAGTTTATAATTCTTATTCTTGCACTAACTAATAAAGCCCTTAAACCAGCACCAGCCTTTTATCCAGCACCCTGAAATGAGACAGCTAGATGAGGGGAGGGTAAGGCTCAGCAGAGAAAGCAGCATGAAATATAGGGCATATACAGTGACATCACAGCCCACAGACTTGACATGCAGCAAGGGTTCCATAACCTGTGTGAGACCCTGGACAATGGCATGACCATAATTGTCACTGTTCTGTTGCAGGATGATATTTCCCATTCATATCCAGTATATGGCAGTCATCCCCCAAATCTCCATATGTCATACACCAGAATCACAACACCATCAAGCACTCCAGCACAACCCACATGACAGCCAATCTGCAGAGGTGCACAGCCAACTGTAACAGACAATAACCTAGTACCACACATATCCTATTTCATCCACACAGACCAGTCACATGGCAAGGGTAGGGGCAATGCCAGTGGTAGGCTCATCCCACCCTAGATACCCACTCTTAAGTCATCCCAGACACCCAAGCCAAAAAACACAAATGACATAATGCTTCATCTGAATACAGCACCGTCTTTACTGCTGAAGAATTGCTATTCACCATTAGACGCATGTGGACTTCACTTCATGTGTTCCATGTTCGCTCACAGCGGGGGGATGGGAGGCTGGCAGCAAGGGACAAACTGGTGGAAAGAGAGATTACTCGAGCTGCTGGATGCAGCCCAGCCCAGCCTCTCAATGTCAGATAAGGCCATTCAATACAAACAAAATTATTAATACAAAAGAGCACACTTACCTCACTGCTCTTTTTATGATAAAGCCAGGCTGATTATTAATTCATATTATTTTGTTGGCACTGACCATCCAGTTCACTTGGTTCTAGCCAAGTCCTAACTCTTGACTTGTGAGAATTAATCCCTCACAGGCTCACATGATGTGACTAGTTGGTTGCTCCCTGCTCACACTCCACATAGTACCAGCAGCACCTCCAGTCACACAGCAACAGCTAGCCACTTGCTGGGTTAGAGGATTTCTGCAGGACATTCCCCAGATTGTAGATCCATCTTTCACATGACCAAAAGTACCAAACTTCAAGACGAGAACAAAACTTATCACTGCCAGGTTATTAAATTACTAATTCTTCATGGAGAAGACATTTAAACATGCACTACTGCTTTGCCACATTGAATAAGTTAATTAAATAAATAATTCTACTATACTGCTCTATCCTGGAAAAATACATAGTAAAAGCCGGACCCTACTGAAAATGAGAAATTGTCTCTCACTTGGGCTATCCTGGGTAAATGCATCATGAAAATGGGTAAAAGGAGGACCACACTGAAAAAAAAAAATTGCATCTCCACTGTACTATCCTGGGTAAATACAGTGTAAAAATGGGTCAAACAAAACCCAACTGCAAACAAGATATTACCTCTCAGCTGGGCTATCCTGTATAAATATATTGTAAAACTATAAAAGCAGGACCCTACAGCAGAACTCCACTGAAAAGCAGATGTTGCATGTAAGCTGATCTGTTATGGAAAAATACATTGTACTGTACAAGCATCCAGATCATCTGTCTTGTAGCTGTCTGTTATATTCCTGGCGGTCTAGTGGTCCTCCCTATAAGGGTAACTGACCCCCTCTTGACTCACCCTCTCAGGCACCCCCCAGCCCTGGTCACATAATACAAACTACATCAATAGTGATGACTGGCACAGCCCTCTGCTCACCACCTCAACTGGTTTCCGTCTGATGGTCTCTGAGCAAGCGCAAGTATTGTACAAACACTTGTTTGTACTGTACACATGATCGCTCACTGACAATCAGATGGTGGCTGGCCATGATGGTGAGCAGAGTGCTGTGGAAGTCGCTGTCACTGTTGCCGTACTTCGGCTTAGGTGACCTGAGTGGGGAGGTTGTGGGGAGGAGAGTCCTGAGCAGGTAGGTTGACAGAAGATCAGATGCCCTCATGGGAAGGGAAGACCACTAGACTACCAGAAATATTCAAGACAGCTACAGGACAGTTAGTCAGAGGGCACAGGAACCACTATACCACCAGGAATATTTGTGACAGCTACAAGACAGGTGACAGGGGGACGGGGGGACCATTAGACAACAAGGAACATATAAGACAGGTACAGCATAAGGGGCATGCACACGTTAATGGGCCCATAACAGGCATGCAAATGGGTCATAGCACCTTTCCTGCCCAAAGGGATCATTAGCATGTTAGGGCTAAATGTGTACCACAGCAGCCCTGCCACTATCCCATTTGATCCATGCTACTTCCATTGTGCTCCTCTCAGCCATATTCAGTGTGGGCCTCTGTCAGCATAGCACATAGTCACTATGCACTGTACTGACATGGCCCCATATTTAGACAGTTTGCATACTCCAGTTGCAGTGAGTTAATTGTCTGATTATTGCCTCTAGGCAGGCTGTGCACAAACTGACACAGACCACACATGGCCAGCTCTGAATTTGGGGTCCTATACTCCTTAGCCCAGTGGAACCCAAAGTCAATGAAGCAAGGGCTCATGGGGAGTAAGAAATGCCTACCTATATCCTCAGGATACTTTTGTTCAAACTTGTAACAGCATGAAAGTGAACATGTTTGGCACTGAATTATGCTTGTTTGTTTGGGCAGCAAAACATACATAGCATTACCATGTCAGCCAAATGCTTCATTTAATACCAACAGAAGAATATCACACAAATAGATATGTAGGAGACAATTTGGCAAGTCAAAGCACAACAGTGCATTCAGCTCCACAGCCCGTGCCATCACAAGTGCATAATTAAGCATCACCATAGAGCAGGTATCAGCTAAGCGTAATCTCAGTATAATTAACGGCTTCTTCTTTTTCCCATAGGGAAACAATGGCATAATTTGCCATTATAAAGGAGCATTTATAATGGCAAACACACATGGTTTCCTCCACTCTGCGCATGCACCTGCTAGAACTCCTCAATTCTTGGTCACTGTCTCCCGAACCGCAAACTCAGCATGGATATAAACTACCATGGACACTCAGCAGTAAGTAACATTTTATGACAAACTTAAATGTACCACATTTGCTACCAGATCACCCACCCTCACAATATTTGAAAAAAAGAAAAAAAACATTTGAAATAAAAATGAAAGCTGACTGCGAGCCATGCCATAAATCGGACTGCGGCACACAGCAGCTTTATTTTATATAATTGCTGAGGTGAAAAAGAGAAACCCAACAATTATTTAAAATAAAATATGGGTCTGGGTGTGTGTAAACTCAAATTTACACACCCAGACCCATACTTTATTCTCTGTTTAACATCAGAGTTACTCTATCTTACTTTTACATGTCTGATTATAGGGCTAAATAGGGGAGACTCTGTCTAAAAGAAGAAACCTGAACTGAAGCCTCACCTTCCCTTCAACCCCTCACCAACCAGTAGGCATGGACAAAAGTTGCAAATTCTGATTTAGCAGAACATCAGCAAAATTTCAGAAATTTTGCAAAAATATTTGGAACATTTGTCATTGGTAAATTTGTATGTTTCACAGATTTTCACCCGGTTCCGCTGTCTTTTTTTTTTGAACTGTGGAAAAATACATTAAACTGCGGAATTTATTCCGTCCTCAGTTGAATGTATTATTTCATATCCTGACTCATAATAAAACACCCTGGTGATGTCTAGTCCCCCCCCCCCGCTGATCATGAGTCCCATGTGAAAATAAAAAGAAATCCCTCGTATCTAGTGCCCCTCCCACCAATCATGGGTCCCCTCCTTGTAAAAAAAACTCCAATCCTTGGTGCCTAGTGTCCCCCATCCACTGGTTGTGGGTCTGATGTAAAAAAAATCTGATTCCTGGTGTCTAGTGGTCTTCCCACGCACACTCACTGACTACAGTTGTTTCTAGTGGTCCCCCCAACCACTGATTGTGGCTCCCCAAAAAGTCATAATTCCCTGGTGTCTTGTGGGTCCCCATCCCTATCCAGGATCCCCTTAATAAAAAAAGGCAGTCCATCTATTTTTATGTCCCTACCATAGTATTTCCTGATGTCTTGTGGACCCCCCATCCCTGATCCCCTGTAAAAAAATGTGATCCCAATTCCCTGCTGTCTAGAGGAGCCCCAACACCCCCACCCAGACAGTTTGTTCCCCATCACCCCACTTCCCAGCACCCCAACCCTGAGTGGGCCACCATCACAACCCTCCTCTTTCCTCCATTGATGGTGGCCCACTGAACTGTCAATGAATGAGCACATGAAGGAGAGAGGAGGGCTGTGCTAGTGGCACACTTGGTGGCCCGCTCAGAGTCAGGGTGTGGTGGAGCAGGGTGGTGGGAGACTATGGGCTGGATATTCAGAAATGCGCCAAAGGCCAGCGCAAGCCCGGCACAGTGCAAATCTGATGTGTACCAGTGCAACAGGAGTGATATTCAGAGTTTGCACATGCTGCAGTGCACTGGCGCCACCTGACTGAATATGGTAGAGTTGCATTATGGCGCAACAGTGAATGTGCCATGGCGCAAAGTAGAGGTGTTCCATGGTGCACACACACAAGGTTGCACCACAGCAGCAGAGCAACAAGGAGGGCATGGTACAGAGCAGTGACCCAGGGACAGAACCAGGAAGGCACACTGACAGGCCACAGGAGTCCACCACCAGCTGGGCACAGCAAGGTATGAACAGGCATCCACACCCCCACCCCAGAAAACAACAGTGGCACTGAAGGTAGGCAACAGGAGGTGCCAATGGCCAACAGAGGGCCACCAAGGGGACCACCTGCAGGCTGCATGCCATGCCCCCCAACACAGCCAGACCAGTGCAGGTCACACCCAGGACCATGCAGCCAAGCTCACACACCCACAACACTCCCCTGACAGCCCTCCCATGGGCACCCCATGACATGCCCACTGAGCAAGGGGAGGGACATCACCACAGTGGGACACACCACAGCACACAGCAGGGAACCACAGAAGCACAACATGCACCCTGACACATGCATACCACATGGAGAGGCACAGGGCCACTGCAGCATGGCTCTGCACGCCACCTGCAAAGCAGACACTGACACAGACAGGTAAGTCAAAATATTGTAATAGAGAAATAGGAACAGCAAACTATGTACAAAACAATGGGGAAGGGAAAGGGTAGGAATGTGAGGGATGGGGGCAGGGAACAGGGACTGTACAGTGGGAAGGTGGACTGTAGGGGGAGGTACAGCAGGGGAAATGGAGAAGGTATGTTGCACACTATTGGCAGCCAAGCTGTGCCACCCCTCGTTGACCATGGCATCCACCACCCATCACCCACCAGTGGATCTGGAACACCACCTCCATAGTGGTTGACGATATGAAGATCAGCTGCCGCACGAGCCTGCAGTAGAGGGGCATCCTCCTCCTTCCCTGGACACCTAGGACAATGGACAGGCAGGCAATTAGTGCACTGTCCCAGGGAACCATGCCCATCCACTGCGAGCATTGGGCAGTGGGATCACACACCCATGGAGGGCCTGAACAGGCCACCCACAGGGGGATGGGCCAACGACTGCCAGCAACACGGCACACCACAACAGTGCACAACGGTGGCCCCTGCTGCACAGTAGCCACCCAACTGTACTATGCCAGTCATATAGCACAATGCCTATGCAGCACCACAGCATCGACAGTGGTAGCTGGGCACACCCCCCCCACCAACAGCTAGCACATGAGTACAATGGATGGCGGGCACCATGCACAGTGCAACACACACAGTTGCCATGGCACATGGCACAGGCAGCCATGCCAGCATCCATGCCCTCACTAACCCCCAATACATGTGTGAAGAACCATGACAATGCCTATCTACTCTCCATGGCCCTGCTGGTGCTGGGCCACTCTGGCACCACCTCCGGGTCCCACTGCAGCCTGCTGTCCCACTGCGGCCTGCTGTCCCACTGCGGCCTGCTGTCCCACTATGGCCACCACCACCGCTGACATCTGGTGATTTTCAGGACCTGGAAGTGGAACCTAAATAGGAACACATCAGTACACAACCACAGCAGCTGCCCCCCCACACAGTGTGGGCCCCTGCCTGGCACGGTCCGCACAGCAGCATGCCAATGCAAGCGTTGATTGGTGATGCAACCCTGCGATGCACACAATGACAGTACACCACCCTGCAGGACATGCCAGGCAGCCCAACAAACACCACAGTACAGCACCAGGGCACATATGCATGCTGGGTCTACTCACCTGGCTGTGCCACATGCCCATGTCTGACTTGTGCCTCTAGCCATCAGAGGTGACCTGGGTCCCTCTGCATCAAGTCCCCATAATGATGCTGACACTGTTCTCCAGTTCTGGCCACCCCAGTTCGCTGCACTAGTTTGGCAACAATATCCTGCCACACAGCCATACAGGTCTGCTGTAGTGGTGCCTGGCCAAACAGCTGGGGTGTGTGGGGCTGGATGCAGGCCATGAGGTTGGCCAGCTCCACCTATGTCCAGTTACCTGCCCATCGAGACCCACGCTATGCCATGTCTCTGCTAAGAGCCATGGAGAAAAATAGTGGCCATAGCTGCACATGGCCACAGCATGCACCAGATGTGTGGGCTGAGGGGATATGCACTGTGTCTGCCAACATGCAATAGTGGTGATGTGCGGCATGGACATGGCTGGGGAGGGCCACATGTGTGGGGTCATCCAGGGTGAGAGATCACTGCAGGGGTCAGAGCATGGCGGCACACTGTGCCAACTGTGCAATAGCGGCCATGGCACACTGTGCACCATGGCTGCTATTACACAGTTGGCACACAATGTTCAATAAGTGGCAGTGCATTGCACCACGTCATGCTCCGGAGCAATCACATGACTTGCTGCAGAGCACTCTCACTGTGCACAGCGCAAATACATGATATTCTGCTGCCACATGCTAATGAGCTCATCTGCCAATGCATGGCACAATGGGGGCATTTGCATATCATTACCAATGCACCAAAGTCAGTTTCCATACGATGCACTATAAAACTGCCGTGGAACAGCACAGGCCATGGCCAGTATTGTATCCTTTTGAGGTAAGTTGCTCATGCTGCTGGAGCACACTGAGCACAAAGGGCACAGCAGGGGGGATGGCAATGGGTGTTGCTGTCACTGACACACTGTGCTGTCCATTTCCACAGGAAGTGACATGTTGGAACCTGAGGAGGTTGGGGAGCATGTGCCTACTCACAAGCACAGGCCCAACTTCACAAAAGCAGACTCATAGGCCCTGTTCAAGGCCTACCTTGACAGGGAGCTGCTCATGAGTGGTGTAACAGGCATACCACAGGCCAGGGCTGGGGCCTGGGGGGGAGGTGGCAGAATGTGTGAACCAGCAGGGCAGCCACCAGTGGTCAGTGCAGGAGTGCCTCAAGAAGGCAGACATTGACAAGAGGCAGATCAAGGAGAAGGTGGTGGCCATCCATGCAACCTGGAATGCCACCAGAAGGGAGCCTGCTAATGCACCACAGCTCAAGGCACAGGAGGAGGAGCTGGTGGCAGCCACCTTGCACCACAGCACCTTAGAAGGTATGCCTGGCAGAGGATTCCAGACAGGTGTCAGCCCATCCCTGCATGGTACATATGGCACAACATACAGCATGCTGTGGCATTGTGGGGGAGGCATGTGTGGCCATTGCTTCACTGACACACCTGTTTTTTCTTTCAACACTGTCACATCTGCATGCAGAGGAAGGGGTGCTGGTAGCAGACATGGAGGCAGGACCAGCCCCGGATAACAAGCCATCCACCTCCATGGGCACCTGGGGGCCTGGGAGGCTGCAATACACCACCACTGTCCAGCCAGATGTCCCCAGCATGGGGTCAGATGAGGCCCTGGATTTGTTTCTACAGGATGCCAGTCTTTGCATCCTCAGCATGGAGAGACAGATTGAGGCAGGGTCTGACACTGATGACAACCTCACCATAATCCTGGACAGCATGGGCGGTGTTGTGGGGAAGACGTCCAGCCTAGTCACTGGTAGCATGTCTGGTGACCTGACAGTGGGGGAACAGCTGCCTGCCTCCACTGTGGGTGCTACTGTGTGCACTGCCACAGCTGTGCCATGCAGTGGTGGTGGTGCTGTCACGCAGGTGCTGGGTAGTGTTCAGCAGCTGGAGGGGCAATGACAGCAGGCTGCTGGTGTCACAGGGCAGCAGGACACAGGGTCCTCCACTGGGGTGCCAGCTAGAGACATACCCCAAGAGGACCTTACTGTGCAGCATCCACCTGGGAGGGAGGCTGTGCAGCATGGCTGGTTACCACAGGAGGGTTGCCGTCCCACCCATAATCTGCAGGATGCCAACCCAACAGCAGAGAACACCCATTTTGCTCTGGGCCTCTGTTGAGCAACAGGTGCAGGTTGCCACTGGGCTGTGTGCGCTGTGCACAGAGGTGGGCCAGCTGGCCGAGCAGTGCAAGAGGGGCATTGCGCAACTCCTGGTGGGGATGCAGTGCATGCAGGGGGTCAAGACTTCTTCCATGGATCGCATTGCACACCACATGCAGGAGGCCATGACTGCATCCATGGATCGCATTGCACAGGCAGTCACGGATGGCTTCATGCTGTTGGCTGCCACAGGGCATGGCCAGCCACCATGGACCCCATGCAGTGCATTGTCCACCACCTGATTCCAGCATTGGGTGACACCCACATTGTCGATGCCTGGCTCTGATTTTGGCATCCCAGGCACACCTGGGGTGGGCCTGTTTGGGCCCCTATTCACCCCTGCACATAGTCGGTCATGGTTCTGTGGGTCAACCCCTGGGGGCTGTTGAAAACACCCCCTGTGGCTGGTGAACAGCCTGTTGCTGCTGATTGACCCTGATGTGCAGCCCACCCTGACTGCAGTCTGCTGCTGTTGCCCTGTGCGTGCATGGGTGATATGTGTGTGTGTGTGTGTGTGTGTGTGTGTGTGCGCCACTGGTGAGGCACCTGTGTGCTGCACTGCATGCTGCCTGTCTGCATACTTACCCAGCCACTGGACCATGTGGAGTGGGCATGATGAGGCCAGATCTGCACAAGTTGTGCCTGTGCACCTGTGCAATGCATCTGATCCTCACCACATGCCAACCCCTGGGTGTGTGGGTGCATGTGTGTGTGTGTGTGTGTGTGTGTGTGTGTGTGTGTGTGTGTGTGTGTGTGTGTGTGTGTGTGTGTTGCTGTGTGCTGCTCTGTGCAGTTGTGTGTGGTAGTGTGCCACTGACTCCCCTGACCCTGCACCATGCCTCTGTGTGTGCATGCCCATTGCCATATACAACCCTGCATGTGTACTGTACCTGTGTCTATGACTCATGCATGGGTTTAGTGCCACCTATCTGTGTGCACTATTGTGCTCCTTTGTGATGGTGTTGTGGTGCTGTCGGTCCTGCCTCATCAGCCATGGATCCCTCCACTCGGGGGGAATGTCCACCTCCCTCCATCACATTGCCACCATTGTCCCCACTACTGTCACCCTCATCAGCCTCAACAGCTATCCCACGGTCAATGGCCATGTTGTGCAGTATGCAGCAGGCCAGGAATAGGCCACAGACTTTTGAGCGGCTGTGCTGTAGGGCACCACTGGACCTGTCTAGGCAATGGAAACATTCCTTCAGCATTCCAACTACACACTCAATGATGTTGCGCATGCTAGCATGTGCCTCATTGTAGTGTTCTTCAGCTGGGGCGATGGGTACTGGTAGGGAGTGAGAACCCAGGGCCTCAGTGGGTAGACACTGTCAGCTGTGTGGATAGTGACATAGTTAGCTCTCTGCCTTCCCTTGCTGTGCCCCTTGCCTCTCCTGGCACACTCACATGCTTGCCCACCCTGTCCTCCCCTTTCCATGGCCTGTTCTGCCCATCACCCCTTGCCCATCCCATACTCACCCACTAGGTGGCCTGTGGGAATGTCCCCATGTTCAAATCTGTGGCACAGCATGGAGCTGTGCCAGATGAACGCATCATGTGCACTCCTAGGGTGTGTGGCAAAGACATTGGAGATGTGTCCCGTGGTATCACACACCACCTGGCAGTTGATACTTGGGCTCCCCTTCCTATTGATGTATACTAGCCCCTTGGGGCCAGGTGGCATGTGGATGCCCACATGGGTGCAGTCAATGGCCCCAAGTATGCCAGGCATATGTGCTACCCTGTGGAAGTCCTGCATGGCTGCTGTACGCTCCACTTGTGTGCTGGGGAAATGGATGTATTCCAAAGCACATGGCAGCAGGGTGTTAAGGAACTGTATGAGGAGGTGTGACGTGGCCAACTGGGTTATGTCTGTGGTGTCCCCTGTTGGTCTCTGGAAGGTGCCCATGGTGAGCAGGCACATGACTGTTATGATTTTCATCTCCACAGACATTGCATGGCTCCGTCTTGTGGGTGCCTGCATCTCCTCACTGCACAGCTCTCAGACCTGCCTCAGAATGGCCCTATTCAGGTGGTACTGGCCCACTATCTCCATGTCAGAGAAGTTCTCGAAGGAAGTGCAGGCACGGTATCACCTGTGTCGGGTGTACCACTGATGGGCCCTTCCTCTGCCACGTCACTGTTCTGCCTGCCCCCTTACACCCCTAATTTTGGTCTCCATCATGAATGGTGCACTGTCCATGGCCCCTGATGTCTTGTCTCTCCCTGGGTGGTTGGCAGCTGTGGGATGTATGCCTCCCTGGTGCAATGCCTGGCACTGTGCCTTCCTGTCCCTCTCACTCTCTCTGCCCCTTTCTCCCTTTCCACTTCCACCTCTGTCACTCTTCCTCTGTGGCTGCCTATGTCTGTCTCTTTCTTTCTTTCTTTCTTTCTTTCTTTCTTTCTTTCTTTCTTTCTTTCTTTCTTTCTTTCTTTCTTTCTTTCTTTCTTTCTTTCTTTCTCTCCCTCTCGCTCTCTCTCTCCCCGTCCCCATCTCTCACCTGGCACAAGTGCTGTCTGTGTGCTTGAGCCTTATATTTATAGGCTTAAGTCTGCTCGGTGCATCTTGGTTTTGCTCCACATATGCACCATGGTTCCACAGTTGAATATTGCACTGTGATGCATATTCATGGGTACTCACCCTGCACTTGCATTCATTATAGTTGTGCATTGGCACAATGGTATTTGTGCTGCGCATTGGCTCATGCTGAATATGTTTGCAATGTCATTAATGTATGGATTTTTGTGTAAATGTCATTTTTTTGTTGTATTGTATTGTTATATGTTAGTCATGGCTGAAAAAGGGCTGTGCCCAGTCTACTTCCTGGTTAAAAATAAAACAAACAAACAAAAAAATAAAACAAACAAACAATGGCTCCTTGGTGCAATTCTGCACTTGCGGCGGCACAACTCAGTTGCACCATGCACAACTGCTTTGAATATCCAGCCCTATGTGTCTATGTGGGGGGCCACTAGACACCAGGTAATTGGGATTTACAGGGGATTGGAGATAGGGAGGGGGGTCCACTAGACACCAGGGAATAATACAGTAAGGACAGAAAAATCAATGGACTGTCTTTTTTTTTTATTACAGGGATCCTGGATAAGGAGGGTGGGTCTGCTAGATACCAGGAAATTATGACTTTTTGGTGGGCCACAATCAGCAGGTGGAGGGGACCACTAGACACCAGAGAATCAGGAACAGAGGTTTTTTTATGTGACCTGTGATTGGCAGGTGTGGAGGGAGGATCACTAGACACCAGGGATTGGATTTTTTCTGCATTGGACTGCAATCAGCTGGTGGTGGGGGACCACCTGTCACCAGGGATCAGATTTTTTTTTTCACTGGGTGCAGAGGGGCACTAGACATCAGGGATTAGAGGTTATTTTTTACATGGGACCTGCAATTGATGGGTGGGGGGACACTAGACACCATGAAGATCTGATTTTATTTATTTTTTTTTACATGGGAGAAATCCACAATCAGTGGGTGGGAGGAAATTAATGTATTAAACTGCAGGGGAAAAAAGCCTCAGAACTGCTCACAGAGCTGGCCCGATGGTGCTGAGTGTTGAGGCGCTGGACACCACACCTCGCTGGTGACCCGGGTTCGGGAATGAGCACAGCTCCTTGGGGGTCGCCCAGGCAGAGAAGGATAGAGTACCTGACAGCAGTGCTCCTTCTCTGGGGGGGTTAATGTCAGGCTCCCACTGCAATGCTGCCACCAAGGTGAGCTCAGGTCGATGGCATGGTAGGTGGAGAAGCAGTAAGTAGATTGGGTGGATGTTGGCAGAGCGGCGGAGCAGGAGGTATGTCTCAGCATTCCTCCTAACTCATAGCTCCTCAGTGCTCACAGATGTCAGGGGGAAGAAACTGGAAAAATACCTTGGTCCCTCCTAGGCCACGACACCTCACTAGGACATCTCTGGACTCATCAGGGCAGACTCTGCTGTGTTAGATCTACACACACACAGTATGCTGGTTTGGAGAGAGAGGTAAGCATGGGGGGGTTCCCTCTCCACCCCTACCCAGGGGGTATACCGGGGGTCTTCAGGGGAGTGTGTGTGGATGAGGCACTCTAGGGGCAGACCACAGCAGGTATTGGAGGGTCCAGAGAGGATGTCTGTGACAGTGGAGGGAGGAGGCAGATTAGGTGCATAAACATAGGGTTAAAAAAAAGAACTGCCCACTGACAGTGGTCAATTCTGCAGAATGTTTTGCCACAGTTTAATACATTAACCTACAGTCAGTACACTTATTCCACCCATTTAATGTGAAATTTCCATGAAAGTTGTGAAAATGATTTCTGAACTGTTGCAGAAGTGAAAGTCACACTTTTGCTGAATTCCACCAGCGGCATTTTTTTTCATACACTCCTACCCACCAGCACCATTGGAGTTTACAAAACATTGCAATTACCTAAGGGAAGATAGCCATTAGACACAGGCACCAATAAAACTGTCACTTTATTATCAATCAAGCATTTCCAAATAACTCCTTACAAATGCAAATCAAGTGTAACCACCCAAATTTTTCCACCGGATTGTCAATACAAAAACCAAACAGAGGGTTACATGATCTTTACTTACCTTAGTTGGGAAAGTAACTTGAACTTAGCAAACAAACAGATTTACTAAAAAATGAGACTGCCTGTTTTATTCAATTGGAGTATCATCACAATGCCTGTCTGTCTGCCCCAGCCCAGTGGCCCCACTGCCACAAACTGAAACCTGATCTCAAAACACCTTGTGATCCAATAAAGTGTGTGAATGAATTCAGCAGAGAAGCTTTAAAACAAAGTTCCCTTACAGCTGTGCTTCAAAGACTGTTCAGTTGCTGATTTAAGACTGCTGTCTGGAGAACTACATAAAAAAAAACATCATTGAAGACTTTAAGAAGTATTGGAGCATTGCACCCCTTCCAACAGGGCATTGATTAGATAAAAATATGTAAAAAGAGGATTTAGGTGTTCTTTAAGACTAAAACACACTGCCTGTGCTGTTTACACTGAGCATATCCACTGACTGTAATTTGATATGGCATGAGAATGCTGCATGGAGGAATGCAACTCTTCCCCCCCTTCCTGGTCCCACCCAGTGGAGTGATTTCAGTAGTGGAAGGATTGTGGTTCAACTCCAAAACTGTGCTTCCGTAGGAGTCTGAAATTCCCTTTTTTCCCAGGTGATAGAAAGACATCTGCAGGGCTCCACCCACTGCAGCCATATAAATGCCATCCTATTGAAATGAACAGACACTGATTCTAAATACTGTAGTGGATTTTACAAGGAAATCTATATTAAAATGATGGGATGCAGAGATGCAGAGATTTTTCTGCAGAACTTTAACACAGACTTCTCTCAAAAATGTTAAATGCAAATACCTGTGCTGGGGAAAAAAATGACTTTTTCTCAGTGACACTTCATCTGCTTCATGTCTTTTCCACTTCATGAGTGCAGTTCCATTTCAACCCTACAACCTCCATTATGTCAAGTGAAGATCCCTAGTAATGACCATTTCTGATGAAGAGGACAATGGTGTACAGGAGCTTCTGAAGGACTACCAGTATTTGACTGAAGCAACAAAACAGAAACCCTATTTCATGGCATCCAGTTCTGTCTCACATTGCAGAGAAAATCAGCTATTAGGTCCATCAAGACAACTTTGCCTACATCAAATCTATCTCACCATACTCCACAGTGCATTTCCAGACTGCAGACTGCATGCTTCTCATCTTTGCCTCATGAAGATGCTGTCAACTTGGTTTGAATAGTTCCATGTCTGGATTGCCTTCAACAGTTGAGTTGATCCCCTGTACTTAGTATATGAATTTTGCTTGGTTCTGAAAGGGACCTTCATTTTTTGATTTAGTGCACTTACAGACCGACATAAGGGAAATTTTGCAGCACTGTTTGCAACTTTCAAAGATCATTTCATCCAAGCTTATCCTACATGGTTATTTGGACACAGCTGTAGGAAAGCACCATGCAGCCCTCCAGATTCACAGAATCCTTTATAATGGACACTATGACATACCATAAACTGCGGTTAATAGAAAAAGATGAAATAACAGCCTTTGTCTGAGGACTGCTCCCATAACTTGTGCCCCACATTGTCCAACAGAAGCTGACAACCTGGATGGACACTATTCAAAATACTGTATTCAAAATATTAATTTATATATAGAAACTTAAGCACACTTGCTGGTGGGAATGTTTTGTTTTATTAGCATGTTATGTTATTTTATGATAATGGTAAAATCTTTAACATATTTAACTAGTAAAAGTTCTGTTTTCTGATTGGTACTCTTGTATTCAAACATTTGAACCAATCACAATTATAATCACAACCACTTAGCACTCTGAGAGATAACGCATATGTGTGTTGTCTTTCTGATACTGCACTCAGAGAAAATGGAGTGGTAACAGAACTATAGACCATCTGCCTTGTCAAACTAATAAACAAGAATGTCCTGAAACTAATGGGAATGTGTTATTCATGGAATTATCAAAGAGAACTGAAAGTGATTTTTTTTTTGCATCTTAGGCATGCTATACAATAGCGTAACTTCCATCATCAGGCTGGATGGTGTGTATCCATTCACCCACCCTAATCCTGTACTGACTCACTATTTTAACCATTTGAGAAATTCCACTAGAGTAAATAAGCAGATATAAATCCCTGTAGGTGTCAACATTAAAGAAAAAATATGTAGCTACCTCCTTACCATTGCATGGGCTAACAAATGATGTTGCCTGTCTAATGTACAGGCAATACTTAAAAATGCCACATCATTTGCGTGGCTTTATAGGGGGTGCTGAAAACAAGCAATAGTGTTCAATCCAGGTACAGAGAAGTGACTATACAATACTGCATCTCTAATGATCTTTGGGTGTCCAAAACCATCTTAACGTCTTTTCCTATATATTCCCCAGTTTTGCATAAGTTCCTAAAATACCACAGTTGTTTATAGGATATCACACACCTCCCTTAAGAGGCTGATAAATGTTGCCACACAATTAGTCTATGCACCAAAGTCCTGTCTATCTTTCCACAGTCCTTAGGGTTAGTGTACCAGCCTTAGAAGCTCACTAATATACTGTACAGTTTTTCCAGTCATAATAGAACTTTGCACCACAGTGTTTCCATGTGCACCCTCCCTTTTTGTTTTGCTCATGTTTTTGTGCCCAACAGTTTTTTTTTTTTCATATTACATGAAAAGTAACAGCCCCTTAGACTTTTTAGTGTGAGATCTGGGAATGGACGTACAACTGAAAGTGAAGCAATTTTTTTTTGTATTGTTCAAATCTTTAAAATAAAAAAACAATTACAACTTGTGTGGACTTTTCTTTTAACTGTGGTTGCACATCTTTTGCATATTTGATTGCTGCTTTGCTGTTTGCACCACAGTGTTTCCCCATGCAGTTTCACTTCCTCCTTTTGTGTTGGATGATTTCTTATAAGACTCTTATCCTGAATCACCTCTCTTTGAAGATTAATTCTATCCTCTTGGTCCCCACCAACAGTTTGCTGTAGAGGTTTATATTGAGAACAACATGATCTTTAGATAGCACAGTTTTGGATCAATGTAGTACCAAGCTCTCATACTTAGAATCCTTTAGGGAAGAGGGTTTGTGGTTATTAAGAGCCATCAGTGCATCAATAGTATTTTCCACCAAATTGTGTTAAATTATCAAGTTTTGTAGGTAGTGTGCCTAGTAGCCACAGATCCAGGAAAATTTAGAGGTCAGATTTGGGGTTAATAGGGCACACTTCATCCAATTTATGTGGAAATTTGCAAAAATTGATAAAAAGTCTGCAAGTCTGATCCAGTTATTTCCTCCTTTTGTGTCCTCTCAGTTCTAACTAAAATAGATGAATTGTGTGACTTAATGCTAAGTCTGAAGACTTGCTACAATACAACTACAACCTGCAGAATAATCTCAGATTCGGGTCACACCTGGAAATGCTCCCTTGCTCAGTGTGCTTTTTCCAGTAAACAAATGTATAAATAAATACATACATAGATAAATAAATAAATTAATAAATAAATAAAGCCCCCAATAAGTTCTGAAAGTTTATTAACTTTTTTCTTGACACTTCTACACATTTTTCTTCCCCCATTCTCAGACTAGGAAATGGACTAGAGTTAGAGTTTGGCAATATTAGCAAATTCTGCTTTTGCAGAATTTTTGCAAGATTCTGCAAAATTCTGCAATTTTTTTAGAATTTTCTGAAATTCTTTAAGCGATTGTTACTCAGTCACCATTACAGCTAAAGATCTGACATTTAGCATGCACATTGTTTGGAGAATGCCCTAAATGCTTACATGTTTAGTGACATTTACATGAGGTGAGGGGAAGTTATAGGTGGTTCAAAATCTTGCAATTTATTATTCATGTGTAATATTTCAGAAAGTATTTCTATGCTTCATGACATTTACATGAGGTGAAGGGAAGTTATAGGGGGTTCAAAATCTTGCAATTTATTATTCATGTGTAACATTTCAGAAAGTATTTCAATGCTTACAACATAGCCACCTTAGAAGATAGATGACTGAACATTTATATGCATACTTTCTTGGATGAGTCATAGAAACTGCTAAGCAGAGAGGTAATTGGCTATGTAAATTGTAAGTTACAGGCACTCAGAATTTCACAATTTATTCATTACATTTAGTGAACATTTTCAAAATATTTTGGTGTTTATAGCTCCACTGCTATTGCTGGTGTACACTCAAGATTTGCCATGCATACCAATGTAAACATGTCCTTGACTCTAATTAAGTTGGATACATGTTTTGGTTTTCTAGGATCTGCAGCTTATCTAATAGGTAGGGAAATGGGTAGACTGGATGGGCCAAGTGGTCCTTATTCACCATCAAATTCTATGTTTCTATGTCTATGGGGTTTAGTAATCTAAAATTATTGTTGATAGTTTAGAATTGACTAATCAGCAAAATCTGCTCAAAAATTCATGGACGCATAATAGGTAATGCCAATAGAAGTCCACTTGTGGAATTTAAATTTTGCAGAGTATTTAACTTTTGCAGAGTACTTGTTATTATTAAATCACCTTACACTTGCACTGCCATCATGGCCTTGCGATACCCCTCCAGTACTCCTGCGACAGTGATGCCCAGCATCATGCTCCATCATGACTAAAAACATCCTGATACTTGTGTCACAATGGCATAAGTCACAACTAGTTGTAAGGCTTGGTGTCACTATTTTCAAACAGTAAAAATATACATAGTTATCTACAGGGTTGTTAAAGAGTCAGCAGGTAGCACTGTACAGAAACAATGCTGCATGTGCCTCCACAAGTTACTGTAAAACTGGTAATAAATACTGAAAACAAATCTCACTATGTTCGCGTTCCTCTACCGAGCGCGAACTTATGTTTGCAGCAATGAACATTTGATGCCAGTATTAATGCAGTGGCAGTATTAGCTCCCAGCTAACAGCTAAGATGCTGTCACCAAATCTGTTGTATTTGTAAGTGGAAACAGACCAGTACATTAAACAGATGCAGCAAATAAAAAAGGTTTAGAAATCAGTCAGTAGTCGGCAGCTCACACAGTATAATGCTTACCTCTTCTTTCTGGATCACTCTGTCAGTGCCATGTGCTTGGGCGCCCCGGATACCTCGGAAACCTACACTTAAAAGGCATAGTACTGTAGGTTTTTTGGATTTATTGGTTCAGAAAGGATTACTACAGTACTTGGAACCGCCACTGTTTTTAAAAAGGCAAGCAAGGTAACCCACAGAACAGAACCGCCACTGCTTTTAAAAAATAAAATAGTGCAGTCTGATTTGACTGACAAGCTGGTGTTTGTGAGTGGCCGGCAATTGACAGGAGACATTTCTGAACATTTCTGAACAGCTGATCACTGAGTGAGTGAACTAAAGTTCAGGAGTGTGTAGAATGCATTTGTATGTGCATACAGTACTGAATTCCTTTGTGTAGTTGGTTATTTATGATTGCATTCAGCATACAGAATGTGTTTTAGAAATGCAATATATCTCCAGCTGATCGCCAAATGTGGGGAGCTTGAACTCAAGTCTGCATTTTTTTGATTTAAAGAGCACCGATCAAGAAATTTGCTTTGTGTTTGAATTACCCATTTTACAGTATTAAATCAGTGAACTCCAGTAGTTATCTGGCATATTACAATAATTCAAGGTATTGCACAGTGATGTTCATGACTATTTTTCATGGACAGTAACTTGACACTTGGCATCACTACATTTTTATGAAGCCTTCTATGAATGTTACGTTATTGGCATATTACCCAGCCTTTACCTTCTTCTGCAGTGACAACTCAAGTATATGACTGGGCAAAATGTATGGATATAGTTTCAATAAAAGTATCATAACATTCTACAATTTCACAAAAGCTCATGCAATTCAACTTTATTGATGTCATTTTGGAATATCTGACTGCTCATAACTTGATCAGCCTTTAAAGAGTTGCTAAAACCTCAAAGAAAACATTGAAAACATATTTGGCTTGCATTTCATACATATTCTATAGATAAGACCATGATGCTTTGCATTGTGGGGGCATGTGTGATTTTGTATTTTCTTGAAACTTGGCTTCCCAGCCAAATGCCCTTTGGGGTAACCCTTGCCTCAGTGTTTGCGCACAGAGGTTCTTTGTCTTTTAAATAGTTTTTTATTTTAATGGGTTCACCACAATATATCCAAGGCACACTGCCTTAAGGGTAGCTGGTCCATTCCACTGGGGTGTCAAACAGGCGAGGCATACTGATGAGTCCTGGTAGGATCTAAACACGTGTCTATGTCTTCTGTTAGCACCCTTTGCAAACTGTGTGAGAGGGCCTTTCGCACCATGCAATTCTGCTTAAAGTTGGACCAGTATAACATTCTGTGGTGATTTGCATATGCAGCCCATGATGCTTTGCATTGTGGGGATGTGTGATTTTGTATTTTCTGAAACTTGGCTTCCCAGCCAAATGCCCTTTGGTAACCCTTGCCTCAGTGTTTCGCATAGAGGTTCTTTTTGCCTTTAAATAGTTTTTTTTATTTTAATGGGTTCACCACAATATATCCAAGGCACATTGCCTTAGGGTAGCTGGTCCATTCCATTGGGGTGTCAAACAGACGAGGCATACTGATGAGTCCTGGTAGGATGAAACACGTATCTATGTCTCTGTTAGCACCCTTGCAAACTGTGTGAGAGGCCTTTCGGCACCATGCAATTCTGCTTAAAGTTGGACCAGCATAACATTCTGTGGTGATTTACATATGCAGCCCATGATGCTTTGCATTGTGAGGGCATGTGTGATTTTGTATATTCTATAGATTTCTCCTCCACATTATTTATTACTGAGGGAATTTGCATGAATACATGATCTTTGTACCTCAGAGAACATCTGCCTCTATAGCTTATCCCTACTTCAAGTCATAATCCTCTGTTGTGATGTAACAATCTGTTGCCATGGAAGTAACTGTGACATCACAAGCAGTGCATTATGACCTCAGGTAGAGAGAAAGTAACTAGAATGGATAAACTGTTCAGGAGCAAAGGTTCTGTTTTCATGCAAATTACATCAGTAATAAATAGTGGGGAGGAGGAATACAGAGCTAATGTTAAATACAAGCTAAACTGTGTCTAAACATCATGTTTTGTTAAAGTTCTATTGAAGGTGTCAGCTGCTCTTTAAGTAAGAGATGTATTAGTTTATACACAGACTCTTTTTTTCCATATTGTTTTTTCCCCCACCTGGCTGCTTGTCTCTCAGGGACACACCCTGTTTACATGGATATACCCTGATCAGGCTGAAGAAAGCCATCATTCAGTTAGCTATCAGTTTTTTCTCAACCACTTTCTCCCCTCCCATCTCATATGGTGGGGAAGGTGCCTCGGTCAGCCTCACACAGCCACAGCCTTCCCAGTGGCTGGAGGAAGCTCCCTGGCCCAGCCACAGTGGTTGTTGTGCTAATGGAACCCACTAACGACCCTCACTGATTCAGACGCACTGCCAAGTGGCAGCCGTTTCAGCCATGGTCTGATTCCTGATGCGACTTCCTGGTCTCACTTCGGAACCCAAGTCGTCAGCATGGCATCGTGATGCTTTGCTGCTGAGCCATGGGGTGGCCTGAAAGTTTAATATTTAGGATCACTGAACCTAACAAAATTGGTGATATTCCATTCCCTAATTTTTAATTTATGGAGAATTAAAATTCTGCAGTTTACATAACTGTGAAATGTAATTTTAAAATTTATGAATGTTTGGAGGCTTACAATTCAGTTACCTTTAATGACAGTGATCTGAAACTTGGTACACATCTGTACGGGCCTTAGTAAAGTCAGCATAAAAAATATGGTGGAATTTGGACTAATACTTTTGAATTCTACAGTTTATATAATTGGAAAATGTAATTTTAAACTTTCTGATAGTTTGGAGGCTTATAGCTCAGTCACCTTTAAAGATAGAGATCTGAAACTTGGTACACGTCTGTATGAGCCTTGTTAAATTTAGAAGACTAGATCTGGTGCAATGTGGACTAACACTTTTGAAATTAGACAGAACTACCTAAATCACAATTTTGGCAAAATTTCGCAACATTATTGCAGAAGTTAGAGCAGCATTTTGCCAGAATTTCACTGGCAGAATAAAACTTTTGCTCAGCTCTACCTACAGTATATCTTACCCAACCAAGGTTACTAACACCTTTAACAATTACTTCACTTCCTGTACCCTCTATTTACTTCCTCCTCCACATCCCTTCTCTCTGTCATGCTTGCCATGTCTCTCCCCAAATGCTCTTCATTCCCTCACCCTCAATCCCAGAATTTTTTTCCCTTTTCCACAGTGTCCACAGAGACTACCCTCACTGCCTTACTCTCTCTTATTTCTGCTAAGTGACACTCATTTTCTTCATCTTTCTGTTCCATCCATAGCTGCCTTTCTTACCTCCCTTTTCATTCTGTCTTTTCAAATTAGATCTGTCCCCCAGTCTCAGAAGCAGACTAAAGTACCACCCCTCCTCAAAGGGGGTGACTCTTCTTCCCCAGGCAGTTACTGGCCCATCTCATGCTTCCTAGCCCTAGCTAGGAAGTAGAAAAAAACATGATTTCTCCCAGCTATTCACCTACCTTGACTCCTATTCTTTCCTCTCCCCCTTTCAGTTTGACTTCCATAAGCAGTACTCCCCTATCTCCTTTTTCTTCTGGGTCACTGACTTTGTGCTGACATGGACCAGAACCTTTTCCCTGTGGCCATTTTCATTCACCTTATACAGGTCATTGATACTGTGGCCCACACCCTTCACTTGGATTAGTTAGGTGCTGTGGGCCTGTCTGAACTGGCAGTTGGGTGTCTTCACTCATACAGTATCTCTCAGATCAGCTCCAGTTGGTCCAAGTTGGTAATGCTCAGTCAGCTCCCTGCCTATCAAGTCTGGTGTCCCTCGAGGCTCCATTCTTGGCCCAGTCCTTTTCTTCCTTCTCTGAAATATCCTTCACTCCACCTTTATATCTTCCCAAATAAACAAGTATGCAAAAGCACAGTTCTGTTTGCTTCAGGTGTTTTGGTCCCAGAGCTGGAATCTCTACTCCACCATGACTTTGACAATGTCCAGCATTGTTTTTGTTCAAACCAGCTATCACTAAATGACAAAAAAGCTTTATCTTTTGCATTTGGCACTAGATATAGATTATCAAGGCTCGCACATATGCTTGTCTTCATAACTATGCTTGGCAACCTCCTTGAATAAGTACTCCAGTTCAAGTACTTAGGTGTGTGACTAGATCAGAATCTTAGCTTTTCCACCCACGTTGATGCCATGCACAAGCAAATCATGCCTTCCTCTCCCAATCTGAAACAATATTTCTAGGAGATCTAAATATGAACTGGCTGTCACCTAAATCACATGGCCTCAAATCCCTTTGTGACGAGCTAGGTCTTGGGCAATTAGTCAGTGAACCTACTAGGAACAACACTCTAAATACTGCCAACAGTTCCATTCTAGATGTGGTACTAACCACCCATCCACACAAAATATCCCATTTGGCAGTGTTTCACAATGACATGAGCGATCATGGAATTGTTGCTTGCATAAGATCTCAAATTAAGGCTCGGCTGCAACCCATCTTTATAACAAAAAGATCCTTTCACAAATTCAGTGCAGTAAGCTTCTTATCTGACCTGAGCATGTTCAGATGGCAAGATCTTTACCTAGCCAAAGATGTCAACAAGGCAGCTTGTATCCTTAATGACAAACTCACTACAATAATAAATAAGCATGCCCCTCTCATCAAAGTAAGGGTACAGAACAATTCCAACCCCTGGTTCACCTCAGATCTCAAGGCAGCCCTTATAGCTTGAGATAAGCTCTGGGCTAAAGCTAGACATTCCAAAGAATCTTCGGATTGGCAGGCCTTTAGAACAGCCAGGAATAACTGTGTGAAAAAACTTCGCTCTGCTAAAGCTAACTATTATATTTCTACTCTCTAACAAGCTAAAGGAACCCTCATAAAATATGGAAGACTATCAAAGCTATAGAAGGACGGCCCATGGCCCCTCTGTCCCAACAAAGATAGTTGTAAGTGGCAAGATCGTGGAAAACAAGTCCCTAATCCTGGAGGAACTTAACTCCCACTTGCCACAGCTGGATTAGCTTTGACTCGTCACCTATGCTGGTGCTGCAGTGAGCCAGCATACCCTCCCGCCACATCTAGTCCTGCACCCAGCCCTTCCAACTGCATGAGATAACTTATAAAGAAGTAGAAGATCTCTTCTTAACTTAGACACCAAAAAGCGTAGGGACGTGGGTTTGAACCCTTTTTCCTAAGGTCAGGCTACGCCCATCTCACTGTCCCAATTCTCCACATCTTCAATCTTTCCATTACATCTGCTACTGTGCCGCCCTGCTTGAAATCAGCACATATCCTCCTCTATTTAAATCTGGTGACCCATGCGATGTAAACAACTATAGGCCTATCTCCATATTGCCTATCCTTTCTAAGGTTCTCGAAAAACTGATCCATATTCAGTTAAAATCTCACTTGGAAACCTTCTCTCTCATTAATCCAGCTCAATCTGGCTTCCGGGCTAATCATAGCACAATCACTGCACTAGCAAAAGTAACCAATGATTGGATCTCTGCTATAGATGCTAAGAAGGTAACTGGTGCAGTCTTTTTGGACCTCAGCAAAGCTTTTGATACTGTTGATCACAAACTATTAGTCAACTGCCTTGCAAAGTTGGGTGCCACATACCATACCACCCAGTGGTTCTCTAGCTACCTAAATGGAAGATTCCAAAAAGTAAAGGCAGAAGGCTTTTTTTCTGCTGCCTTGCCAGTTGCAAGAGGAGTCCCCCAAGGATCCATCTTAGGCCCTATCTTGTTTTCTCTGTACATTAATGACGTAGATGCTAACATATCTACGTCCAATCTGCACTTTTTTGCAGATGATACTGTGTTGTACACTTCGGCTCATCGTTATCTGAAGTCAAGGGAGTGCTTTCCGCCGGATCTTCGCACAACTTGAGCATAATCCTATAAAGGCAAAGCTTCTGCTCAATGCTAAGAAGACTAAAGCGATGATATTCTCCCTCAGTGCTGTCTCAGGCCCCCCCAATACCCTTGCCCAAGACTTCATTGTCACCAGGCTAAACGAGCCTCTGGAACTTGTAACCAAATTTAAATATCTAGGTATCTGGATTGACAATAAATTATCTTTTAGTGACCACGTCAAAGATGTCTCTAGAAGGTTAAAAGCAATGTTAGGTTTCTTCTACAGAAATGGGCCCCTTTCCCTTGAAACTCGAAACAAGCTTGTACAGGCCACTTTTCTCCCCCTACTCGACTATGGCGATGTAATCTATTCCTCCACCACTCTTGCAAATCTAAGTAAACTGGACATCCTTTATCACCATGCTTACGGTTCATTACCCACTCCCCTTACTGTTTGCACCACTGTGACTTATATGCAGCTGTTGGTTGGACATCCCTTACTACTAGACGCCTGCTCCATGCTGGGCTATGGACTCTAAACTGCTCCTGCAGAAATTGCCAAGCTATCTCTCTTCCCTTATTAGTATCTCACATAGTGCATACTGTTAAGAAAATCTGACTTTATTATGCTTGATATACCAAGGACGTGACTTCCTTTGTAAACGTGCTATGCATATGCCCTTCCTCCATTTGGAACCAATTACAAACCATACTGAAACTAACTAGCACAGTTTCAATAAACTTCTACAAATCACTAAGTTCAGCCAAAATAAAGACACCTGTAACTGCCATTAAGTCTCTTCGCTCCTCATGTGTGCCATATTTATCCACTGGTAAGGTATAATTGATTTGTCATATTAACTGCTTTCCTTCCCTTCTACTCCTGGTTTTACTCTTTGCTTACGCCCACTGCTACTCTATCAAATCACTCCTCCCCATATCAGTTGTAGACTGTTGTTTGTTCTAGCTGCCAAAATACTGTATATGTATTGCACACACCAGTCATCACGTTTCATTTATCAGTATGCAACCTGTAGTCGCTTCCTGTCTCATATCAATGTTTACCACCTGCGGTCACCCTATGTGGTACCCTTGTATGTATATCCAGCCTGTATCATGTAACGTGCATTTCATGTATATACTGTTATTACCTATCTGTATTTGTACTTTAAGTGTTTATGTCACAGGACCTCCTTGTGAATGAGCTTGCTCAATGGAGTTTCCCTGCAATAAACTTGAACTTGAATCTGTGAGGTTATCTTTAAGATGATCTTGCCAGTCTTTGACTACACAGAAGTAGCATACAGGGCTACCCCAATGTCTACACTTGCCAAACTGGACCCCTTATTCACTCTTTGTGCCACTTTGCTCATCACTGCTCTCAATATACTAATCACTCTTTCCCCTCTCTTGAGGTCCTGTGTCCCTTATACTGTTTGTCATTGCCCAATACCGGCATGCCACTGTTCCCACTTATTCCTTCTCTCTCCATTCATCTATTGGTCATTCTTTTCCTATTTCTCGCAGCAAATCTGTAGAAGGCCAGTTTGTTTTCTCTATCTGACTTCCTACAATGTGGAACAGGCTCCTTCTCCCCATCAGTCTCCCTTTCACCATGCACTTTCTCAATCCACTCTTACTGACACACTTCTCACAAGAATGCCCTTGCAAGCTAGGCTTCTTCCTCTTCCTCTTCTCTCCACATTACAACAACCTATGTCCTATCTATCTCCCCTCTGCTATTTTACCAGTTTTACCCAATTCCGTGTACTCAGTTGTTTAGCTCACTGCTAAGTATATCTATGATCTGAAGTTTATGCATCAACTGTTCTATATAAATATCTTGCCATACATTGGCAGCACACTCCCTTAGCTCTTTACCTAGCAACCCCATAACAGACATACATGTAGACACACATTTTTCATTTATCTTTTGAAATTGCATTCACCTCTTATATCTAACATGTTAGACAATGTTTACTTTCAATGTGCATACTAAGATTAAAAAAGTAATCTGGAGCTAAGACTTATCAGTAGGTAAGACATAAATGCAAATATAAGTTAAAACAACTTGCAACAATCAATAACTTCTTTAAATAACTGTTACAGTTCCACGATATTAAATATTTAAAAGGCCATAGGGAAAGTAAATGTCAGATTCATGTAGATGTTACAAGAAATTAGTAAGTCACCATCTGAGTTTATGAAATAATGTGCAAGCAATACATTACTATTAAAAATGAGATGACCTTGATCCTCCTGCAATGTTTTATTTCTATTTCCTGTTTTTCCAACTTACTTGTGAGTGTAGAGCTCCCTGCTTTAAGATTTTTCATATGGAAATATTTTAGTTTTCTTTGTCTTGAACACTACTAGGGACTGCAGGGGTGTAATCAAGTGTCATCCAAAGGATACAGTAGTTGTGACAAAGGAGAAGTTGCTTGTCCATTTAAGGGAAGGCCCATTTAATGAAATATAAATGAAAGGGAATCACCGGCTACTACATAAAAAAATAATAAATTATTGGCCTAATAAGTATTTGCCCTTTTGTATTGTACAGCTCCATGAGTGGCAGCTCACCTGTTATAATAACAGACAAGCTAAAACATACATTTTCAAACCAAAATGGTACTTTTTAGAGAATGGCATTTTCAATTTAGAGGGCAACAGGCAGTTTGCCAGCACATGCCTTTTCAAACTAAAATAAACTTTTCAGAGATTGACCTTTTCAGTTCAGACAGCAACAAAGAATATGCGTGCACATACATTTTCAAACCAAACAAACTTTTCACTAAATTAACTTCTTAGCTCAGGCAGCAATAGGAAGTTTTCAAGGTAGTATCTCTAAACAGCATAGACTGCAATCAGGTAATATCAGCTATACTGATTTCCTTCAGTAACTCATAATCTGTATTTCTCTTTAACTCTTGCGGTGCTTGAAAGTTTTAAAACCATTTCATTTTTCTACAAACTAAATGTAAATGCTAGAAAGGTGATGTGTACACTTGAAATACAGAATTAACATCTCAGGGGGCTAAAGAGCTCATGAAGCCACTTGACCTTGAGCCTTGTAATCTGTGAGATCTTTAACACTGTCAATGATATAATGGTGTAATTTTCTTTTACACTACATTTTTCTTACATTTATTTTCTCTCTATCATGCCTTAATATTAGTGTTAAATATGCACTTTAATGTTAAACCCCTATTTTGGTGCCTTATTAGCTTGACTGTCACTTAATTGATTCACCTGAAATGTGGCTTGTGTGGAGTTAGAAAGACAGATACTTTATTTATATAGTGCTCCTTCCTGGGGCTCAGAACACTTAACAAAATCTTTAAAATGATACATAAATATTTATAGGCAACAAGCCCAATGAACAAACAACAAAGCATGCAATAGTACAATAAAAATTATATAATTCATATAAAAATACTACAGTAAAATCCTACACTAAAATTACAGTCAGTCAGTTCTTCTCTTAAACATCAAAAGCCTGGTTAAATAGGAATGTTTTTAATCTTTTTTCGAAGGTCTTTACTGAGTTGTCACCAGGATCTCTGGATCCTGTAAATTTTTTAACAATTGTTTCATTGGGTGTAAAGCTCTAGGAGGTTGAAAATAATAATAACAAATAATAATAATAATAATAAAATGTATTTGTTAAGTGTCTTTTCAAATTTCACCACAGTTAAGACCTTTTTTTACTTATTGATAGTTCAAAAACAGTTGGAATTTGAAACCTGGAACTTTCCTACTGCGGTACCATGACCTTGCATGTAACAGTTTGTGTTCTCATACACACTTGCATTTCTGTTTCTGCTGGCTTTATTGTTGCTGTTATCGTAACCATTTGAGTTTGCAATTGTGGTTCCGTGAGTGTATACGTTACGGTTTGCATTTTCGTACGTGCTTGTGTTTCTGTTTACTTTGGCATTATAATGCATACATTCTTTGTTCTCAATTTGTTTTTTTCAATGCAGTTTTTGGGGAAAAGAAGGGTGTTCCCCTTTGTACTGTGTCAGTTAGTATTTCCAGCTTCGCTTCTGTTACTGTTTGAATCACCATTCCTCCCTAATCCCATCCCATGATCTGTCTCTCTCTATCTATCTATCTATCTATCTTAAATTTTACTTTAGCAGACCAGGGTTCCCACTCTCCAGTACAGTTTCTTTGTCCCTCCTCTCCTCCAGGTTGCCCCCACATCCATTTCTTTAAAGCTAGTAAGTGGACTGTGGTGCCCACCTCAGGTACTGCTTCTCTTGCGCTCTCCCCTCCAGGTTGCCTGGTCCATCTTGTTATTTAAATAAATAATAGTGGACTGGGATGCCCACCCCCAGTACTGCTTCTCTTCACACCATCTCCAGGTCCCCCCCACAAATAAATAGATGATGGCATCAGGGTGCCTACCCCCAGTGCCATCGAACACCATCCCAGCACTGGGGTGCCTAATCCACAGTGTCAGCTTTTGTCACCCTACAATAAAGAAAACTGTGTCTCATTGATCTTTTTTACCCTTATCTGACCCACAAGACTCCCCACATTTCCACCTGATGTCCTGCTCAGCACCCATCACCCCCACACCCCCTACATATCCTCACTCACCTAAACATGTCTCACAGCATAGATCCAGTCTCTGATCAAAGACATGTCTTGCTACTGGAACTGGCAATTGCAATATGACCAAATAAGGTAAGTCTGGTTTAATGTCTTTCAAAGGGGTTTGAACATTTCTTCATAACTTTGTCATTTTTTTATATTTTTAAACCAAAGACCCCAGCTCATGACCAATGGTGGTGGTGGAATGATACAAATCTGGCCCAGAGGGCAATGTCATCGTCACTTTATAAAATTAGCTTTCTGGTGGGATTTAAAAATGTTGCCTGCCCTTGTTCATGAGATGGGATCATAAGAAGGCCATGTTGAAAATTTAGGGCCATAATATTCAAACAGAACAAAGTTATGTGAGTATATTGAAATGTTTCTACAGTTGCTAATAACTGTGGTAATTTTCAATATTATGACCCCAAATTTTCAACATAGCCATTTTCACTACCTCATGAAAGTAACATCTGATTTTTCATATCCTGGCCAAAGTGTGTTTTTGCACCTGTGGCATGGAATGATGTTTTATCTGGGAGTCAAAAATGTTTGCCTGCCTTGTTCATGAAGTGGGGTTGTAAGAAGGCTATGCTGAAAATTCTGTGTAAAAATATGGTAAAATGGCCAAGTTATGAGTGAACATAGCAATATTTCAATGTTCACGCATGACTTTAGTAATTTTCAATATTTTGACTCCAAAATATCAATATAGCCATTTTTTCACATCACTTCATAAATATGACAGATGCCACTTTTTAAATCCTGGATGGGATGCGTTTTCACACTTCTGGTGCCAAATGATGTTTCAGTTAATATACTATAAATACCAATTGTCATTTTTTGTAAGGGAATTCATAAAACAACTACAAAGAAAAATTTAGGGTCAAAATTAAATACATATATTATGGCAGCACGGTAGTGCTACCATAGTTAAGGTTGAGTAGCACTTTTAAGGTTAAAGAGTCAAATTTTGCACCTTAATAACTTTGCCACCATTCAACGGATTTGCCTGAAATTTGGTAAGCACAATTGGGCATGGTAGATCTTGGGATTTTCTAAGTTTCGTACCGGTTGGATATATGGCTGTGGAGTTACTAAGCAACAACCAGTTGCACAATTATGCTTTTTTGCAATTTCTTTGCTCTAACCTACAGGTTGCATGGTTTGCCAGACTGGTCCAAAAACTTCAAGGAACATGCAACAGGGGTCCCTGATGTGCCTTTTAAAGATTTTGTGAAAAAATATTGAACGGTTCAAAAGTTATTCAAAAAACAAGTTCCCATTATAAGTCACTGGGAAAAGTTAATAAAAAGTTCGAAAGTGTCACAAATGCAGTTTTTACTTTCACAAATGTCCCTTTTACTTTCTCAAATCCGCCATTTTGTTTTCAGTTGGTGATCATAAAAATGCTTGCCATTTCAATTTGGGACCCTTTAGCAACCTAATTATTTTTGTATTCACCTAATTGGACCCTGAGGATACTAGCCATGTCTTTATTTTGGGGTAACACACCCCAGAAATATGTTTTTCAAATTTCGGGAAAAAGTACTTTCGCAAAGTACTTTCGAACCTGCAACACTTCTGAATGAATTTGCGAAAGCTTTCGCAAAGTTCGACAGTACTTTTCCGGACTATGGCCAAAATTACAGGAGTTCTTTGTCACCCTGCTGCAAAAGAACCATTTAGTCTTTTAGGCTGAAATTTGAAGGGAATGTAGCCAACATCTCACAGATGTGCCTTACACTGACTTGGTGAAAAAATGTTGCATGGCTGCAAAGTTATGGTACTATGAAGTTGGCATTTTTCCATAGACTAACATGGTGGCGTACGCCACGCCTTTCGGGGCTCTTATCTTGAAAACGGTGTGAGATACAAATTTTTCACCTCGAGTTACATACAAAATGGTACCCAGGAAAATAATAATTTCTGTGAAATTTACATTTTTTTTCTACGTTGTGCGGTTGCTGAGATATTATCAATTAAGTACTTCCAATGTTCATTTTATATTTCGATCCTCATTACAGTGTATACATTCTTTGTACACACTGTGTTTCTGTATGCACCTGTTTGGAAAACACAGTGTATGCACTTCTGTTACTCTTACAGTTACTGTTTCTACTTGCATTTATATCTCCCTTTGCATTACCATTACCGTCTACGCCACCATGTCCGTTACCCTTTGTGTTTTCATTCGCATTTGTATTACCATGTGCGCCATTGTTTGTGCTTCTGTTTGTGTTGCTGTTCCTGTTACTATGTCACAAGACATCACGTGTCGGGAGCGCGGGGCCTGAAGGGCCCCCGTGCTCCCACCGCTGCATTACATTCACTATTTCTCGTCATCATTCTCAAAAAGAAGGGAAATTAGAGGCAAAAAACTCCATTTAATGCATTAGTTAGGGTTGTTCCACAGTGACAAAAGCAAGGAAATTCAGTGTTAGGGTTGAAAACCCCCCTCTTAGACCCCCCCTGCCCACACCCCCAACAGGCATTGGGCTGCTCATTGGGGTTGTCGGTCCTAACTCTCACCCCATTCTCTTATACCTCTGTTTAACACATGTGATGGGTGAGAGTTAGCTAGTGACTCAATGCACACCCTAATGCTGGTTGGGGTGTGGCCATGGGGGTCCAAGGGGGCTTTCAACCTAACACCAAATTTCCTTACTTTTGTCACTGTGGAACAACCCTAACTAATGCATTAAACAGAGTTGTTTGCTTCTAATATATATATATATATATATATATATATATATATATATATATATATATATATATATATATATTATGGTAGCATGGTAGTGCTACCATAGTTAGGGTTGAGTAGCACTTTTAAGGTTAAAGGGTCAAATTTTACACCTTAATAACTTTGCCACTGTTGAACAGATTTACCTGAAATTTGGTAAGCACAATTGGACGTGGTAGATCTTGGGATCTGCCAAGTTTTGCACCAGTCAGATATACAGCTGTGAAGTTATTAAGCAACAACCAATTGTGCAATTATGCTTTTTTGCAATTTCTTTGCTCTCGCCTACAAGTCGCACGGTTTGCGTGACCGGTCCTAAAACTTCAGGGAACATGCAGCCGGGGTCCCCAATGTGCCTTTTGAAGATTTTGTGAAAAAATATTGAACAGTTCAAAAGTTATTAAAAAAACAAGTTCACATTATAGATCAATGGGAAAAGTTAAAAAAAGGTCAACACTTTCACAAATGTAGTTTTTACTTTCACAAATGGCCCTTTTACTTTTGCAAATCCACCATTTTGTTTTCAGTTGGTGATCAGAGAAATGCTTGGCATTTAAATTTGGTACCCTCTAGCCACATAATTCTTTTTGTGTTTACCTAATTGGACCCTGAGGATGCTAGGCATGTCTTTATTTTGAGGTTAAACACCCTAAAAATATGTTTTTCAAGTTTCTGGAATAAGCACTTTCGCAAAGTAGTGTCGCACTCATGAAAGTGTCGCAAATTTTTGTGAAAGCTTTCGCAAATTGCGACACTACTTTTCCAGGCTATGGCAAAATGACAACAATTCTTTGCCACCATGCTGCAAAAGAACAATTTGGTCTTTTGGGCTGAAATTTGAAGGGAGCTCAGCCAACATCTCACAAATTTGCTTTTCACTGTTTTGGTGAAAAAATATTACATGGCAGCAAAGTTATGGTACTCCAAAGTTTACACTTTTTCCCATAGGATAACATTATGGCATCTGCTGCATTACAGGAATCCTTTGCCGCCCTGCTGCAAAATAACGGTTTGGTCTTTTGGGCTGAAATTTGGAAGAAAGAAAGCCAACATCCCACTGATGTGTCTTTCAGTGGTTTGGTGAAAACATATTACAGGGCGGCACAGTGACGGCACTCTGAAGTTAACACTTTTTCCCCATTGGATAACATTACAGCACCTGCTCATGTCTTTCTCGGTACATTCAGAAACAGAGTGAGATACGGACTTTTCATCATAACTACTTAGCTCACTACCAGGGCCTGGCACAAAATCAGCCAGAAAATCATAATTCATATGAAATTTACATTTTTTTCTACATCATACGGTTCCTGAGATATAAGCAATTTAATATTCCAAGTCCTCATTTTCTGCTTTGAGGCCCATTGTTATGTATGCATTATTTGTTTTCACTGTGCTTTCCAATGCATTTTTTGGGGAAAAGAAGGGTGTGCCCTTTCGTTACTGTGACAGTTAGCTTTTTCAGTTGTGTTTCCGTTACCGTTTATGGCACCATTACTGTCTACACCACCATGTGCGTTACAGTTTGCGTTTTCACTTGTGTTTGCATTTCTGTGTCATTTGGCATTATTTTTGCTGTTACCATTACCAGTTCCATTTGCAATTGCGGTACCATCCACGTGCATTACGGTTTGCGTTTTCATACACTCTTGCATTTCTGTTTTGTTTTTGTTTCCTTTGCCGTTATTTTTGCTGTTACTGTTACTGTTACCATTTGCATTTACAATTATGGCACCATGACTGTGTGCATAATGGTTTGCATTTCTGTACTTGCGTTCATTTGCATTTCTCTTTCCTTTGGCGTTATTGTTGCTGTTACTGCTACTTACTTCCATAAGTAATTGCGGCCCTGTGACCATGCACGTTATGGTTTGCATTTCCATATGCTCCTCTGTTCCCATTTCTGTTTCCTTTGACATTACTCTTTATGTTAACTTTAACATTTGCATTTACTATTGCGGTACCATGGCTATGCACATTACGGTTTGCGTTTACATGTGTGCTCGCATTCGCGTTTCCATTTCTGTTCCCTTTCATGTTCTTTTTGCTGTGACACTTAACATTTCCATTTAAAATACCACTACCATCACTGTTTGCATTACCAGTTGTGTTTTTGTATGTGCTTCAGTGTCCATTTGCATCACTCTTCGCTTTGGCGTCACTTTACGCTTGCTTTTCTATCAGCGTTTCCTTTACCATTTACATTTCCTTTACCATGTGTGCCACTGTTGGCACTTCTGTTTGTGTTGCTGTTCCTGTTACTATGTTACAAGACATCACATGGCAAGAGCGTGGGGCCCTCCCGCCACTGCATTACTTTCACTATTTGTCGTCATCATTCTCAAAAACAAGGGAAATTAGAGGCAAAAAATTCCATTTAATGCATCAGTTAGGTTGCTCCACAGCGACAAAAATGAGAGGGCTGATATTAGTGTTGAAAGCTCTCCCTTGTGTTCACTTGCTCACCCACCCAACCGACAGTGTGGTGCGCATTGGGGTCATCAGCCCTAACTCTCACCCCATCACATGTGTAAAGAAGCTGAGGTATAGGAGAATGGGGTGAGAGTTAGGATTGATGACCCCAACCTGCACCCTGATGCCAGTTGGGGAGTGGGCTGTGGGGTCCAAGGGGGGCTTTCAACCCTAGCCCCAAACTTCCTCACTTTTTTCGCTATGGAACAACCCTCACTGATGCATTAAACAGAGTTTTTTGCCTCTAATTTCCCTTCTTTTTGAGAATGAGGATGATGAATAGTGAATGGAATGCAGTGACGGCAGCACGGGGCCCTTCAGGCCCTGCACTCCCATCACATGATGTCTTGTTACACAGTAACAGGAACTGCAAAGCAAATGCAAGTGTCAATGGTAACGCACAGGGCAAAGTAAACGTAAATGGCAACGCAAACGTTAATAGAAACACAAGCGTAAAGTGACAAAGAAGTAAACAGTTACGTAAATGGAGACATCAAACAGAAGTGCATACAGAACACAACTGATAACACACACATTCACAGTACCACAATTGTAAATGCAAATGGTAACAGTAACACCAACAGTAATGCCAAAGTAAACAGAAACACAAGTGTGTACGAAAATGCAAACCATAACACGCACACTCATGGAACCACAATTGTAAACTCAAATGGTTACGGTAACAGCAACAATAAAGCCAGCAGAAACAGAAACGCAAGTGTGTACGAAAACACAAACTGTTACATGCAAGGTCATGGTACCGCAATAGTAACATAAATGCTAACAGTAACAGCAACAGTAAACCCAATGGAAACAGAAACGCAAGCACATATGAAAACGCAAACTGTTACTCACACAGTGGCATAGGCAGGAATGGTGATGCAAATGGTAACAGAAGCGCAACTGGAAATGCTAACTGACACAGTAACAAAAGGGAACACCCTTCTTTTCCCCAAAAACTGCATTGAAAAAACAAATTGAGAACAAAGAATGTATGCATTATAATTGACTTTGGAGCAGAAAAGTACGACTTTGAATACTAAATTGCTTATATCTCAGGAACCATATGACGCAGCAAATAAATAAAAAATTTGTATGAATTATTACTTTCCTGGCTAGTTCAAGGCTTAGCCCCCATTCAGGAGCTAAGTATTTTTTGGAAAAAAAGTCTGTATCTCGCACTGTTTCCTACATACGGGCCCAGAAAGACGCACTATAATATTATCCTATGGCAAAAAGCATCAACTTCGGAGTGCCATCACTTTGCCACCCTGTAATATTATTTCACCAAACCACCAAAAGGCATATCTGTGGTATGTTGGCTTTCTTCCCTCCACATATCAGCCCAAATGACCAAAGCGTTATTTTGCAGCAGTGTGGCAAAAAATTCCTCTAATGTGTCAAACGCTGTAATGTTATCCTAGGGGAAAAAATGCCAACTTCATGGTGCTGTAACTTTGCTGCCATATACTATTTCTTGACCAAACTACCACCAGTCACATCTGTGGGATATTGCCTTTCTTCCCTCCAAATTTCAAGTCAAAAGACAAAACCGTTCCCAAGATATTCAATATCGAAATTTACTAAAATTTCCCTATCTATTCCATTATAAAACATCTGGCCAACTTGTCCCTCTCTCACAACCAAAGATGACGATCAAAGAATCTCATGATCAAAGAATTTGCAGGCTCATGATCAAAGAATGTGCAGGCTCATGAACAAAGATTTAAAAACCTTATAAATCAAAAACTTGAAGGAATTGCGGTAAATCACCACCATGGTTCAACAGAACGAAGCCTCCTGAGTAAAACCCACCCTCATTTGCCTTCCTATGACACCCCGGGGCTGAGAAAATAGTTTTTTAATTGGGCCACCTCATTCTCGCCATATGCATGATCGTGATCAAAGAATTTGCAGGTCATGATCAAAGAATTAAAAGTCTGTAATTTAAAAATACAAATAATTGTGAAATCACCACCATATACATCTAGAATGAAGCCCTTGAGTAAAACCCACCTCGCTTGATTTACACTTTGGCTGAAAAATTGCTTCTTCTGGCTGCCCCGTCCCTTGCCCGCGATGCACGATCATGATCAAAGAATCTCACGGTCAAAGTTTTTGCATCCTCACGATCAAAGAAATTGCTCACTTGCAAATAAAGAGTTAGGGACAAGATGGCCAGATTTTAAAAAGCAATTTTCTCAGCCCAGGGGTGCCCTAGACTGTGAAATAAAGCTGATTTTTGTTCAGAGGGCTTCGTTGTGCCCCATCTGCATGCCCAAAATAATGTAATAATGATCCCTGGTAGTCTAGTTCTTCCCCAATAAAATATATCAAGGAAGTAGTGCATCGTGGGCAAGGTATGAGATGGCCAAATTTAAAAAAACTATTTTCTCAGCCCAGGGGTGTCGAAGGAAGTCAAATGAGGGTGGGTTTTACTAAGGGGGCTTCATTCTGTCAAACTATGGTGGTGGTTTACTGCAATTCCTTCTATTTTTTGATTTATAAGGTTTTTAAATCTTTGTTCATGAGCCTGCAAATTCTTTGATCATGAGATTCTTTGATCTTCATACTCAATCGCGAGAGTGGGACAAGATGGCCAGATTTTTTATAATGGAATAGATAGGGACATTTTAATAAACTTTGATATTGAAAATCTTGGGAACGGTTTGGTCTTTTGACTTGAAATTTGGAGGGAAGAAAGGCAAATCACACAGATGTGTCTTTTGGTAGTTTGGTGAAGAAATAATACAGGACAGCAAAGTTATGGTACTTCAAATTTGACATTTTCCCATAGGATAACATTACGGCATTTGCCGCATTACAGGAAGTCTTTGCCTTCCTGCTGCAAAATAACACTTTGGTTGTTAGGGCTGATATGTGGAGGGAAGAAAGCCAACATCCCACAGATGTGCCTTTTGGTGGTTTGGTGAAATAATATTGCAGGGCGGCAAAGTGATGGCACCCCGAAGGTGACGCTTTTTGCCATAGGATAACATTATGGCGTCAGTTGCATCTTTCAGGGCCTGTATCTCGGAAACGGTGCGAAATACAGACTTTTTGTCAAAAATTTGCTTAGCCTCCCAAATTGTCACTCAGCACAAAACTAGCCAGGAAAGTAATAATTCATAAAAAATTTTAATATTTTTCCTATGTCGTACGGTTCCTGAGATATAAACAATTTAGTATTCCAAGTCGTAATTTTCTGCTCTGAAGTCAGTTATAATGCATACATTCTTTGTTTTCAATTTGTTTTTTCAATGCAGTTTGTGGGGAAAAGAGGGGTGTGCCCTTTTGTTACTGTGACAGTTAGTGGTTCCACTTGCACTTCTGTTACCATTCGCATCACCATTCCCGTCTATGCCACTCTGTGCGTTACAATTTGCTTTTTCATTTGCACTTGCATTTCTGTTTTGTTTTACATTACTGTTGCTGTTACCGTTACCATTTGCATTTGCAATTTCGGTACCATGCCCATGCATTACGATTTTCTTTTTCATGTGCGCTTGCGTTTCTGTTTCTGTTGGATTTATTGTTGCTGTTACTTTACCATTTGCATTTACAATTGCGGTACCATGACCTTGTGTGCAACAGTTTGTGTTTTGGTATGTGCTTGTGTTTCTGTTTCTGTTGGCTTTATTGTTGCTGTTACCGTAACCATTTGTGTTTACAATTGTGGTTCCATGACTGTGTGCGTTACGGTTTGTGTTTTTGTACGCTCTTGCACTTCTGTTTACTTTGGCATTATTATTGCTGTTACTGTTACCATTTGCATTTACAATTGCAGTACCATGAATGTGTGTGTTACCAGTTGGGTTCTGTATGCACTTCTGTTTGATGTCTCTGTTTATGTAATTGTTTGCTTCAGCGTCACTTTACACTTGCGTTTCTATTAACGTTTGCTTTACCATTTACATTTGCTTTGCCATGTGTGTTACCATTGCCACTTGCATTTGCTTTGCAGTTCCTGTTACTATGTAACAAGGCATCATGTGGCGGGACCGCGGGGCCCTTTGGGCCCCGAGCTCCCACCACTACATTCCATTCACTATTTATCATCCTCATTCTCAAAAAGAAGGGAAATTAGAGGCAAAAAACTCCATTTAATGCATCATTTAGGTTGTTCCATAGTGAATAAAAAGTATTCTGGCGTCTAGGTTGAAATCCTTGACCCGCAGCCCACCCCCCAACTGGCATCAGGGTGCGTGGGGGTCATCATTCTAACTTCACCCCATTCTCCTATACCTCTGCTTTTTACACATGTGATGGGGTGAGAGTTAGCCGAGGACCCCAATGCACACCCTGATGCTGGTTGGGAGGTGGGCTGGGGACTGGAAGGGGGATTTCAACCCAAGACCAAATTTCCTCTTTTTGCTGTGGAACAACCCTAACAGATGTATTAAATGATTTTTGCCTCAATATATATATGCATAATAGATAATCTACTCTCGGGTGTGTGGTTACGCTCTGATATATGCACGCCTTGGTGTGCGTTCAACCACCCAATGCGTGCGTATATAGAGCGCGACTGCACACCATAGAGGGGATTATCTATCTTATATAATGTCCACAAATATTGGGGGGGGCAAAAAAGTAGTCCCTGTGTGACATGAATAAGTGTATCATCAGTAGATGACCTGGTTGATCCTACCATAACTGAAATGGGTTTAAGTTGCAGGTAATTGTTATCTGGTTGATCCTCCCATAATATTTCAAGAAAATCTAATTTTAAACTTATTACCGTATCATGTTGATCCTGCCATTTTCACAGTCTTACTGTACAAAGACTTTCACTGTTAATGATTTAATGCAGTGTGGCTGAATGCTGTCAGTAATGATAAATGAGTTTCTGCCAAAAGTTTAAAGCAAGAGTCTCTGTGTTGAAGCAAAAAAAAAGATGTTCATTTTTCTGTTTATTTCCTTTACTTTTCTAAAAGAAAAGTTATCACCTTTACAAGGAGAACAAGCTGGGAGAACTTTCACTTTTATTAGTGAAATGTAGAGTGACCGAGCATGGTCAATAATCAGTATTGAAATGTAGGCATAAACTGAAGGTAAGTCCTTCCCTGTTAAAAAAAGGCAAAGTATTTTGTAGTTTAAGTTATTTTCATGTAGAATCCTCTAAAAGAAGCTACCAGCTGAAGCAAGTGAAGAGTGAGTAGGGAGCACTTTCTCTTTTATTAGTGAAATGTAGCGATTAGTGAGTCGACAATGGTAGTAGACATTGAGTGCAGCTCCTTTGCTGGAAAAGAAAGAAATCAGGTACAAGCGTTACCTGAGCAAGTGGATATCAGCTTAGTGAGCTGCAGCTTCAGAGACAGACGCAAGGCAGAGCGAGGCTGCTATAGCAATATTCGCCTGCCTTCATGCTATCATCTGAAGCTGCTGGACACTGCTGTGCGCTAGCTCTCCACTTGCTTCAGGTGGCAGCTTTTTTCTTTGAGCACAGTTAATTTTCTTTTTCAACAAAGAATGACTTACTTTCAATGTCTGCCTGCATATTACTTACCATTATTGACCCCGCTCGGTCACACTACATTTCATTAATAAAAGTGAGAGTGCTCCCCACTCGCTCTTCACTCGCTTCAGTTGGCAATTTCTTTTAGAGGATTCTACATGAAAATAATGTAAACTACACAGTTACTTTGCATTTTTTAACAGAGAGGGACTTACTTTCAGTGTCTGCCTATATGTCAGTACTGATTATTGACCATGCTCAGTCATGCTACATTTCACTAATAAAAGTGAAAGTGCTCCCAACTCATTCTCCCTGTAAAGATGGTGCCATTTTCCTTAGATAAGTAAAGGAAATAAACATATTTTTTTTTACTTTTTCAACACACTGAGTCGTACTTTAAACTTCTGGCAGAAAGTCATTTACCAGGGGGAGTTGTATATTAATGTTGGTAGCAGTCTGAATGTACCACTTGTATGTGTGTGGCAGCCTATCTGTGCCTTGTGTGGAGAGATCTCACTACTGGTGAGAAGGTTTTGAAGGCTAAAAAGTTGTTAAGGCATGCGGTCATAGTGGGAGGTGTGCAGTCATTGTGGAATAATGCACAGCCATATGACATGTTTTATCCAGTCAGCACACTGGATTTTCTGTGATTTTACTTACCTGCTTTATAAATATATATATATATATATATATATATATATACATACACACACAGTATATACATTATACATACATAATTATGTATATATTTATATGTGTGTATATATATATATATATATATACAGTATATACAGTATATACACACACATATATGTGTGTGTGTGTGTATATATGTATATATATATATATATATATATATATATATATATATATATATATATATATATTAGAGGCATTCATTGGCAGATGAACTGTTTTCCCCTTTGTATCTGTGTCTGCGGATACATAGAAGCTTAGGAAATAGACAGCCCTTTACTTCTGCAGCCCACCAGACAGCCTCATGAATTCTTGTCATCTGTCACTGCACAGAACTGCAAGGTCCACAATAGCCCTGCACTTCCATAGGCAGACAGAGTCTTTCCCTTTTTTCCCCTTGGGTCCTATGCATGTGAATGTCTTGGGACCTGCATGAATAATGATATGATTCCACTGTTTCAAAAAGAAAGGAAATTTATTTGCAAAAACTGTGTTAAGGAACCAATTAGGCTTCAGTTTAACACTGCATAAATATATAAATGTTGCATTAGGATTTCCAACCCATAACTCCCAACTCTACCCCTCAAGCAGCAAGAATTAGGGTATGAGTCTCTGCAGTCTTAACGAACCAGTGGTGGGATCTTCCCTGGGGTTGTCAATCCTAATGCCCACCCTGTTTCCTGAGCAAACAAGGAAAGACATGATCTCTTTTCTTCATGCAAGGCCTGCAGAAAGAAAAGCCAGAAAGCTACAACACACTGTACTGGCAACGTGGGTTGGGACATGCTTCTCTACCATTGAAAAGTATCAATAAGAGCCACTGACATGGAGCTGTACTTTGTGCAAAAGATAGGAGATGACTGGGTAGGTGAAGAAACAAGTTTTAGGGTTAACAACCCCAAGGAAGACCAAACCACTGAATGGCCAAGACTCTGGAGACTCAAAACACTATTTTTTTTTTCCTTTTGTTGCTTTAGTGGTGGGATGGGTGTTAGTGTTGGAAACCCTAGTGCCATATTTCCATACTTTTGTGGCATTAACTTTTGAACCCCTACTGGTGCATTAAAATTTTTTTTGCAAAGGGTATATGTGAAAATATATATATGTATATATACATATATATAACAAAGAACCTCTGTGTGCAAGCACTGAGGCAAAGGTTACCCCAAAGGGCATTTGGCTGGGAAGCTAAGTTTCAAAGAAATACAAAATCACACATGCCCCCACAATGCAAAGCATCATGGGCTGCATATGGAAATCACCACAGAATATTAAGCTGGTTCAACTTTAAGCAGAAATGCATGGTGCCGAAAGGCCTCTCACACAGTTTGCAAAGGGTGCCAACAGAAGACATTTGCATTTTCGTTACCATTTTTGTGCAGTTGTTGCAGGTTTCATGTTCAGATTGCTGTGAGAAGCAGCTTTGGAAGTAGAAGGTTGTTCGTCATTGTTCACTTGGTTGCAAATTAAGTCTGAGATTTTTCTTTGCTTTATATCATTTCGTTTGGAGTATGTGTTAATTGATTCAACCTTCTTGTGTCCAGAAACTTGCATAATTTCTGTGGGGGAATGTTAGAATCTGTCAGCTTTTGCACAGGGTGCTTGCGAATGGAATGGTTTGTGAGTCTTCCATCAGTTTCTAGCCCCGCTTGCTGGATCATGGTTTTCACTATTTTTCCTATGGTATTGATCCCCAGAGGTTGGTTTTTGTACCAACATGGGAATTCTACTTTAATGGGGTAATGAACTGATAGAAATAGTGGTGCATCTGTGGTGTTACATGTGTAAAGTCATTTGTCTCTGTATGTTAAGTATATTTTTATAGGACATCGTTTGGGGTCTTTAGTTTCATAGGCCTGTGGTTTTATCAGCCTGGTACCTTTGGGGTTTGACCCACTGTGGGTTTTTGTTTGTCTCTCTCAGTGGAGAATTCAAGGTACTGTATGTTTTGGTTGTCTTTTTTAAGAGTTATATCTCCCCAGTTTATGTTTTGAGCTTCAGAGTTCCCTCTAATTCCGAAGTATAAATTTACAATTAACCACATGGAATTGATGAGTGCTTGTGGGTTGTCAGGCCCTAGTAGTTTCATGTCATATAATTTTTCTAGTATTTCATCTGCAGCATATGGCTTGTTTCCCATTCCTTTTTCTTTTAAATGTTTTTATTTAGATAACATGACCTGTCGTGTTTTCTTGAATTTCAGGAATGTTGAGAGAGACTCCAGGTATCGTTTTTCTTATAGATGTCTCTCTATACTCTGGAAACGGGAGTGAATGGTGAGGGGTCCATAATCAGTGCCATCCTTTTTTTGTGCTGTTATAAATAATGGCATAACAGGCTGTCCAGTTCTTCTGGTTCGATTTTAGTAATGGGAGTTGCGATCTCCAAGATTTGTAGTAGAAAGTTTTGTAGATGTTTCACATCCGTTTCTGTTTTTTTTTTGTTGTTGTGTTGCAATTTTTAGTACTATCAATGTATTTCTCACTGTAGTCTGGATCTAGGAAATATGAGTTCTTGTGCGGCATTTGTTGTTCTTCTGTTTCTGATATAACATGGTCTTCCATAGGGTTGAGCAGGGGCTCCGTGTCCCTTTCAAACTGGGTACATAAATCTACAATTTCGTTCTGGACCGAGGTCTTTCTCATATATTTTTCCATACTTGTTTGTTTCATTTGGCAGGCTTTTGGTTCTGTTCGAGGAATTACTTTTTTATATATTTTCTCTCCATTTTACAATATGAATGTAATAGCAGTCTTTTTTTTATTTCTACAGTGATAGCAGAGTAGGTTTGCTGGAGATTTTATGTTCAGGTTCTGAATAACAGCAGAAGAACAAGGAGGGGTTTGAGACTGTGTTAATGAGGTACAGGTGAGTTTTATTGATATAATGTTGATTTATTTATTGGTTGTAGGAGTTTTATTGTGGGGTTAAGTAGGTGATGTAAATGGAGTGTGGATAAATGGAATATATCTCATTCCACTGATGTCATGAGCATGTATCTCGCTGCAGTGAGTATTTATCTCACTGCAGTGAGAATATGTGTATTCATTGCACTGGAATAGCTCTCACCCCCATTGTATAAATATATTTATACAACAGGTGTGGGTTTCTGTTTGCCAAGGTAAAATGACTATCTCACAGGCAAATAGTGAGATAGTAGTAATATCTTGCATATTAGGTACATCATCACTACTATCTCAGCCACCTAGGTACAACATACTAGCACATCGCAATCTCAGTTTAGTGCAAGCCCTTGTAAGCTTGTGAGTGCAGTCGCTTTCTGCTGACTGTTCTCTTAAGCTTATTTCAAACATAAACCTGTCAGTGTGAAGTCAGAAAGCATTCTCAGTGTGGTCATACTGAAATAAAACATTGTCTTGTTAAACTGTTTAAACTGCACTTTACAGGAACAAATAACAGCCGCATAAAAAAAAAACCTGCTGGTCACTGTCAGCTCTTTGGGGATTTTCTACTGTATTACTGTTGATGCTGCCAGTTGCCAATATTTTCTGAAGAGAATGTTCACTGTGCCCTAGATTTTCAAATTATTAAGTTACTGTAAAATTGCTGATAATACCTTTTCTGCCAACTCAACCTTATGCCTCCTACCTGTAGTCGAACTCCATTCTTGAGCACATTCTTAAGGAGAGGTGCCAATGAAATCATGCATCTACAAGTTCTTTATTTTTAAACAATGCTTTATAAATATATACCATTCAAGAGGTCAGTCACCTGAACATAACAACATTTCTAAAGAGTGAAAATTAGCATTATACAATGGCAAGAGAGGATCCTGGTCCCTGATTGGTCAGACTGGGACTGGAACCGGGATATTATTCCACCATAACATCCTGGCTCTAGTCCCAGAAAACTAATGACTGCATTAACTATAAAAACAAAATCAATCCACAGCTGTCCCAACAATAGTGTCAGCACTCCCAGCTCTGCTTACAATTTGCGCTCCCTGTACCACTCAGATTCAATGTTCCTCACCCCAGTGAAGAAGTCTTTTACTTAGTTTTATTCTCCTGGTACAAAACACACAACAAGTATGCCAGAAGAATGCAAGGAGCACAATAGCACTCTAAAGCACCAGCAGTGAGAGTCTGGCACCAACCTGACCACACAACATTCTAACTAAAACAGAAAATCACACAAATGAGTGGAGCAGACAGTGGCTGTCTGGCGTGGAAACATAAAAAGTCATTTACTCACCTTTTTTTCTTATATTGTCTTCATTTTTTTCTTCTTCAGGAAATCTCATGCTTAATGGCAAAACAACAGACACAGTGTAACATCAAAAATGTGGGGGGGGGAGCACATACTTCCAGTTTCATGGACAAAAGTCCCATTCTATTTTCAAAGTAAAAACCAAAAAAAACAGAAGAGCAGACTCTCCCTTTTAACTATAGAAGTAGAACAACAGGATGGGGGTCCATACCAGAACCACAGAGTCACATGTGTGTTCAAAGTTGGGGTGCACTTTGGCAGGAACATACACAGGCATTAATTTACCAGCAGCACCACCTACTGGCCAAAACAAAATTACTGTTCTCCTCAGTATACTTCCACATTCAGAAATAAAGTGAAAATCTATTTAAAAATGCTTTTTTTTGCCTCATCTTTCTGCTTTTTTAAATAAATAAGCCATTGTATCATAGGAATAATACCCTCCAGGGTGGGCGTTATGCTGGGATAACATCCCTTCTTGGGTGTTGGATGCTCCCGGCCTGTGGCCTTGGGCCAAAGCACCTGAGGCAGGATGTTAACCCAGCATAACACCCACCCTGTCAGGCATTGTTCCTTTATTATAAAATGGTGAAAATAGGCTTTGAAAACTAAAGCCGTGTCTCCGAACATGTGCATTAGCATCATACTAATGCACATGCTTGGAGCCATAGCTTTAGTTTTCAGGGCCCATTTTCACCATCTTATAATGCTAGTTTTGTATCTTCAGTAACTTTCTTATGTTCAGGTGAGTAACCACTTTGATAGTATGAATTTACATTTATTGATTAAAAATGAACTCTTGTATGAATGAGATTACTGCTGCCTCTGCAGTCTATGAACACACACTGCCTGTCAGCTGCTGGCAGTGGGCAAACACTCTCATCACCAGAAAAGGTATTTTTAGCAATTTATTTATTTATTTATTTATTTATTGTTAATCAGGCTGGTACACTAGGCAGAAACTGCCTGTTTTCTGGTACGACCCCGGAGAGTGGCAACAAGGGTGATGCAACACCAAACAGTTACAACAAGGGTTCTCAACAAAATGGTACTTATTTCAAATTGCAGGGCACAGTGAAGATTCTTTTGACCAAATGCAGGGCAACAGGCACCATTAACTACAATTCAGTAGAAAATCCCCAAAAAGCTGACAGTGTCTCTTTCCAGTTCGCTGTTTAAAAATGTACTCACAGAAAACAGGAATCAACACTTGTTGTACAAATCAAATTACATGGGTGAGAATGAGACAGTAGAAATATCTCCACAAGCTGTCATTGAACTCTTGATATACCAAGAGTTCAATGACAGTTCATGGAGATATTTCTACTATCTCACTCTTACGCATGTCATATCCCATATTTATATATATCAAAATACATTATGCAGGTGCGGTAGTGCCTGTACTGTTTATTAGAGTTGAGTAAGCACGTTAATGTTAAACCAAAATTCTTGCACCTTAATTACTGCACCCCCAGTAGTAAACTGATTTATGTGAAATTCAGCAGGCACAGAGTTGGCACCAGGATCTATTGATCCTGAAAATTATGTGACACTCAGCACTGGGACCAGACGGCATTCACCCTAGTGTACTTAAAGAACTAGCAGAGATCCTGGCAGGACCACTAGCTGACCTGTTCAATACCTCCCTGGACACAGGATGTGTACCAAAGGACTGGAGGATGGCCCATGTTGTACCCATTCACAAAAGTGGGCCTAAGGATGAACCAGGCAACTACAGACCAGTGAACCTCACGTCAGTTGTGGGTAAGCTAATGGAGACAATCCTAAAAGAAAGACTGGTGACCCTTTTGTAGGATAATGGACTCCAGGATGGTCAACAGCACAGGTTTGTCTCGGGCAGATCCTGCCAGACAAACCTAACTGAGTACTATCACTGGGTGATCAAGGTGCTGGACAATGGCCATGTGGCGGATGTCCTGTATTTAGACTTCAGCAAGGCTGCCTCATGGAGTATATAGAGATGGGAGCAAGGATGGTTAAATGGATCAATGACTGGCTCAATGGATGGCAGCAAAAGAGTGGTAGTGGGGGTGGGAACTCTCATCCCCAAGGCCAGTGATGAGCGGGGTACCACAGGGATTGGTACTGGGACTGGTGCTGTTTGGAATATTCATAGCTGATATCTCACTTGAGATCCAGAGTAGGATCAGTCTGTTTGCAGATGATAAAAAGATGGGAGCTGTGGTAGATGACATTGAGGGTTGGAGGAGGCTGCAGTGCAGGAAGACCTGATCAAACTACAGAAATGGTCAGAAACATGGCAGTTCGGGTTCAATGCCAAGAAGTGCAAGGTACTGCTCTTCGGGGCTAGGAACCAGGGGAGGAGCTAGCAGCTGGGAGGGGTACAGTTGTAAAGCACCAACGAGGAAAGGGATCTAGGGGTGCTTATAATGGGGAGTATGAACAACTCAGCTCAGTGCAGGAAGGTGGCAACAAAAGCCAACAAGATGCTGGGGTGTATAGTGAGGGGAATCTCCTCCAGAAATAGGGAGGTGATCCTTCCCCTGTACAGGTAGCTGGTCAGGCTGTACCTGGAATACTGAGTGCAGTACTGGCACCCGTTCCTGAAGAAGGATGTCAGAATGTTGGAGGGAGTGCAGCATAGGGTGACAAAGATGATCCAGGGATTGGAGGGAAATTCCTACAAAGATAGGCTGGGTGAACTGAACATGTACTCCCTGGAGGAGAAGAGAGATAGGGGGATGTGATAAACATCTTCAAATACTTAAAGGGGATAAATAAAACTAATACAGAAGAGATTTTCCAGATTACAATGGGGAGGCATTCGAGAAGGCACCAGCTGAGATTGGAGGGGGGAAGATTCAGAAGGGAAATCAGGACGCATTTTTTTTACACAACGGGTGGTAGACAAATGGAATGCTCTGCCTGAGGAGGTGGTAGCCTGTAGAACAGTGGGTGGTTTTATGAGGGAATGGGACAGAAAGAGGAGGGTAATGATGAAGAGGGGGTGGAGAGGGTGGGTCAGCTGCAAGTTGAGTGGCTAGCTGCACAATCAGGCAGACTTGATAGACTGTGAGGCCTGTTTCTGCTGGCATTTTCATATGTTTATATGTTTGCACTGGGAACAAAGTTATAAGGGTACAAATCATATAAAATTGGCTAAAATTAATACCCTTTTTTGCTCACCAGTAAATAAAACACTAGGAGGATTTCAAACATGAAACTTGCAGATTTGATCATTTTTTTTTATTTATTTATTAAAGGTACCAGAATTACAAACCTTTGGGTGAGAGACTCATTTACAAAGGTTCCACGTCACATTACAAACAGTACAAAATTGTGTTCAGAGATACAATACAAAGACAGTGATAGAATAGTAATTACATGCATATACAACAACTATACATTAGCAAGCAGTAAGTAAAATACAGGTATTCAGAAATTGGGGGAGGAAAACAGTAGGAGTGCAATGATCAGAGGGTTAGCAGGATGGAGATCCTTGGTCGTAGCTCAAAAGCAGTCAAGAACTTAGGTTAAAAGCCCAGGTTTATGCCATAAGGGGAGTGGGGGGGGGACTGAGGGGGAAACAGCACAGGGAAAAGAGGCAAGCCTGGAGAAGTCATACATTCTGTGGTTAGAGGGGAGCACCAGGGTGTTGGCTAGTAGCAGTTGCAGGTGCTCAGGGAATGGACGTGTTCCCTGAGGGTGGTTTTAAAGTGGCCTATTTTATTTTCAGAGGAGATGGTGCTGGGCAGGCATTCATCCAGAGGGGGGCACTATAGCAGAAAAATCTCTGACCTTGAGTAGTTCAACAGTGGTGAATCAGGAGGAAGGGCTTGGTGGAACTATGAGTAGGTATCACCGAGGGTGCAGGTTGTAGCAGGTTGATGAGGCCGGTGGGGGGCTAGGCTGATGGTGATCTTTTTGGCTAGGAGGCATGTCTGGTACCTAAGTCTCCCATCAAGGTCAAGCCAATTGGTGAGACTGTACATAGCACAAGTGTGTGTCAAACCAGAGCAGCCCGTAGCAAGGTGACAGGCTTTGTTTAGGGAAACACGGATTCTGCAGAGGGCAGAGGTATTGGCCGACCTATAAACCAGGATCCCATAATCAATAAGGGACAAGATGAATGATGAGACTGCCAGTCGGAGGGATTCTGGGGGTACACAATGTTTGAGCCAGTGGAACAGGCCAGTTCTGACATTGGCATTGGAGCTAAGGCAGTGTATATGCTCATTGAAGCTGAGTGTCGAGTCAAGGGTGACTCTGAGGTATTTAAAGTTGTCAACTTGCTCAAGGGGTAATAGTTGGGAGTTGTGAATAATTAGTGGGCAGCCTTTGTGTCAGCTCTGGTTGTGAGTGAACATCATGACTTTGTTTTTTTTGTAGTTTAGAACCAGGTGGTGGTCAGTGAACCAGGATTCGGCATCTATGAAGGACTTCTGGAGGGATAGTTGTAGTGAGTGTGGATCGGGGTGGATGGAGGAGAGAACTGCGTCATCGGCATATAGGAGTAATTGCCCAGAACAGGTCATTGGAAGGGTGTTCACAAATAGACTAAAAAGTAGGTGCCCCAGGATGGAATACAAGGGCACCCCTGACTTAACCAGGAGGCAGGAGGAGAGCATGTCATTAATTTTAACTTGTTGTGACCTACTGGCTAGGTAGTCAGCAAACCACTTGGTGGCATCCTGGGAGAGACCTGTGTGGGAGAGAGCAGATAAACGAAGGGAGTAGTTCACGGTGTCGAATGCTTTTGACAAATCCACAAAGACCAAGCCAACCAGACACCCTCTCTCCAGGGCAGTGTGGATAGCGCTGGAGAACTCCAGCAGGGCAGTAGTGGTGCTGTGCCCTTTGCAAAATCTGTGTTGTTCCCAGCAGAGTAGATCATATTTGGTGAGGTGGTCTGTGAGTTGATCAGAGATGATTTTTCAAGGGCTTTAGAGGGAGGGGGGAGAAAGGAGATGGGGCGGTAGTTCCCGGGGGAAGTGTGGTCGCCATTTTTGTGGATGTGGATAATAACAACATTTTTCTATTTTGAGGGGAATTTACCATGGCTGAGGAAGCAATTAAGTATCTTGGTTAGCGGGGTGAGGACTACATCCAGGGTCATGTGGAGGAGTCTAAGTTCCAGTGAATCACTACTGTAATGCGGCTTCCCTAAGGCTTTTAGAATGTAGGGTTTTACCTCATAAGGAGTGACGGTTTTGAAGTGAAAAGGTGGGGGATGGTCAGGAGGGGGTGGGGATGTGGATCAAAGAAATTTGTGGGGAGTACATTACTGAAGTCAGAAAAGGAGGAAATGAGGGAGTCAGTGATGGCCTGTGGGTCAGTGGAGATACTGCCATTGATAGTGAGCTGGGTGAGGGGAGCCAATACAGTTTTCCCATTGAGCTCCTTGAAGTTGTCCCAAAACATGCCATCAGAGCCCAAGGAGGTGGTGAGGGCTGCCCTGTAGTGGTCAGCTTTGGCCTTGCATAAGTCCCAGGTGCATTTATTCCTAGCAGCCTGATAGCATTGTCATTCAAGACAGTTTGCCTGATTCAAGGGCTAAGTGCCATAGAGTGTCTCTGTGGTGCATTTGATGTGCTGGGGCCTTTGATAACACGTTTAGTGAGCAGGGCAAATATGTTGCAGGCAGTGTTGAAAGTATGTATAAAGTAGTCAAGAGCCGTATCGATGTCAGGGGCCAGGTCAAGGGGTGACCAGTCCCAGGGGGCTAGGTAGTTTTTGAGGTGACCCAGCTTACCCGGTTTGAGCTGATGCTGAAGAATGGTTTTAGGGGTGGGTTTTTTTGTCTTACAGGACCAGGTGCAGAGTACTGGAGAGTGGTCACTCAGGGCATCAGGGAAGACCAAGATGCCAGAGATTTTATTAGGGTGATTAGTAAGTAACAGATCAATTAACATAGAGGTTCCAGTTTGGGGATTTAAATGAGCAGGGCATGTTATGATTTGGGAGAGATCCAGGGCAGCAGTGGCATCCTTAAGGGGGGGGGGGCGCAGCATTAGATAACCAGTTAATGTTGAAGTCCCCTAGAGCAATGATCTCTGATTTGGGGGGCAGGAGGGAAAGGTAGTTCAACAGAGACTGAAATGCATGTGATTGATTCCTAGGGGGGGATATAGATGGAAGATATAAGGAGGGGTCCCTGGCCATGTTAGTGGTGATCTTCAGAGAGAGAGTTCCTAGGCACCAAAATCCAGCTGGGCAGAGGGGAGTGCATGGCTCTGCAAAGAGTTCCGGATGTAAATAGCACAGCCACCCCCACACTTCCCAACTCTGTCCTCATGGAAGAGGGTGTACTCGAGGATGGAGACAGCCAAATTGGGGGTGTCCTTAGACAGCCAGGTCTCAGCAATAGATAAAATGCCTGGCTGGTACTGGGTTAGCCAACCATGGAGGGTAGGAACTTTTTTCAGCAGGCTGCAGATATTAATGGACACAATATGGAGCCCATTTGTGTCAAAGGAGTTTGAGTTGTGGGTAGAGGGGGGCTCAGGGTTTGAGTAAACATTTCTTGACATTAGCAGAAGGAGTAGGAGGGCTCTTAGGAAGGTAGACGTGAGCTGCTTGAAAAGGTCAGCACCATCAAGAAAGGGGCAGGTTGGTTTGGTGCATATGACTGGGAAGGGATGGGATTGGTATGTAGGTGGGTTATGGCAAGGAAGAAAGCAGGCAGGAGGGAGGTGAGTCTGAGGAGAACGTTGTCAGGAGCAAGCGTGGGGGTATGAGGACAAGGCAAGAGTAGAGACAGTGTGGATAAAAATGTGGACATTTAGGGTGGGTGTGACATGTGAGCAGTTTAGGGTAGTGGGGGCCAGGGTGGGGGTGATAAGGGAGAATAGTATAATACAGAAGGTGATGAGGGGGATAGTGGAGGAGGTGAGGTAGGACGAGACCATAGCAATGAACATGCGAGACTAGGGTAGGGGGTCGACAGGGAGAGAAGATTCACAAAGATGGGGATGTGAGATAAGTGGGACTAAAAGGCATCTAGTAACAGGACAATCCAGTTGGTGCAGTGGTAGTGTCCTAGACTACAGTGCTGAGAGTGCAAGGTTCAAGTCTAGGAGACTATGAAGTTCACTCAGCAAGTGAGGAAACAGAGTGAAAGAATTAGGGAGGAGGAAGTGGAATGTTGGTCTAGAGGGGCCAGAGATAATGGTGGGGGAAAAACCTAGTGTTGCAAAGGGACTGTAGTGACTCCTAGTGACTGAAGAAGATAACCAGCAAAGAGGAAAACAGGCACTTAGAAAAAAGTAGATGAGATCAATAAATTAAGGGACAGCCATGGGTGGCTGGGGCAGTCGAATCAAAGCTTTGACTGGGTAACATTCTCAGGTTGAGTTCAGCAGGAAGAGAGATAATTTATCTTTAGGGGCTTCCTCTGTCTACACTGTCACAGCCAAGTAGTGTGCTGTGTGCAGGCTTGGTGGGTGTGGTGGGTAGGACTGGGGTACTGGGGTTCTGGGGGGGGACCTATGTAGGAGGAGCAATAGGATTCATTAATATGCAGTTGGGGAGGGGGATGCACTCCTCAATGGAATACTGGTAGTTGTACTGCGCTAGCAGACTGTCTGCATGGTTGCAAGTGGAACACAGGACTCCAAAATGGAGACTAGGCTGAAGATGCCTTAGAATGCTGACCCTATGTGTGGAGAGTCTAGGAGTCCTGGGACAGGTAGGCTCTTACCAGCACACAAGCCACATTACAATCTAGTGCAAGCAGTCACACATAAAACAGAGCAAAGTTGTTAAACGCTAGCAATACAAACAGAACTTCTAGCAGTGTTGTTAAAATGCAGTACATTCAGAGTTTGTGAAACACTCACACTACTAAACTCTACCTTTCACCTTTAAGGTCGGGTTACTGACCTATAAAGCCCTACATGGACAGGGACCCCAGTATCTGCAAGATCTTCTTGCTCCCTACTGCCCCTCCCGCTCACTCCGATCCACCGACAAGGGATTGCTAGAGATTCCCAGGGTTCGGTTAAAGACATGTGAGGCGCGTGCGTTTTCTTATGCTGCCCCTTCCCTGTGGAATTCTCTACCTCATTGGATAAGAGAATGTCTGACTGCCTCGAGTTTTAAATCTGAGCTCAAAACATATTTTTTTTAAAGCTTATTCTGAAGGATTTTAAAATGTTTATGAATGTTTATTTAATTGCTTGGTTTTAATTTGTCTGTACAGTGTTTTGGTTTTGAAAGGTGCTTAAAAAATAAAGCTTTACTTACTTACTTACTCTACACAACAAAGAAAGAGTGCACAGGAGATTTGCCCCAAAGTGTGTGCATAAGTACGTAACTTGCCTGTTTTTTGAGAAATTTAGGTAAAACTGTATGCATGTTCAGTTTAAAAAATGAACATTCTAAGGATAGCTATCTTTTTATGATTGCATTTCTAAACCCACTTCTTTGATGAAAATGTATGGGTGTCTGAGGGGGCAGGTCTATCCTGATGCTATAAACAGTGTCCATTTGTAGTTAAACAGTGTTCACTCAGTGGAACGGGGCTATGAGTCAGTGTGTAGCCCTGAACAGAACTGAGTGTGTTTTTTTTTAAATACCCCTTGGTTACTTTTAGCTGAATTTGTGGCCTGTGAAGTGTAAACCAGGCACTTGGGTGTCCAATCCCAGTGGCAGTTAAATAATTAGGTTTTCTGACACCAGGGTGCCCACCCCAGGTACCAGTTAAGTCACTTCATCCAGTTTATTTTCTTAACTGCCCCACAACACTGCAATGCCAAATCCCTGGTGCTGAATAAGTCCCCTCAGGTGCCCAATTAAGATGCCAACATTAGGGTGCCCAATCTCTGATGCCAGCTACATAACCCCTCACCAGCCTAAAGTGTGCAACATCAGGGTGCCCATTCCTGGTACCTCCAAATAGAACACTGACACTAGAGTGCCAATTTCCCAGTGTTGCTACCTGTGAACAAAAAAATGGTCCCTTGTAATCTTATTTTTATCTAAAATAAAGAAACCCATCCATCTATGTCTGTTGCCTCTCCCTGGTCTTCACTCCCACTCACACCACCCGACCTCCCCCAGCATGTACCACCCCTCAAACTCTCACACTTCTGCACCTAAAATCAATACACCATTGTATACCAACTCTCTGAACCAAAAGATGCCCTCCTACTGCAACTGCGACTGTGAACTGAGGTAATAAGGTAAGAGAGGTTAATGTATTTCCAATGCAGTTTTGAAGTTTTATTCATAACGTGGTCATGTATTAATATTTTTCCCCAAAATTTTCAACATGGCCTTTTTGGGACTCACCTCATGAACCTGTTAGGTGAACTTTATCAAATCCAGCCTGAAAGGTGATTTTGCAGTCGCTCCACAAAATCACCTTTTATGCAGGATTTAAAAAATGTCACCAACAGGGTTCATGAGGTGGGGTCATAAGTAGACTTTACTGAACATTTGTAGTCAAAATATTAGAAACAACAAAATTATGAAGGTACATTGACATTTTTCAACACTCGCTCATAACTTTGCAGTTATCAAAGTTTTGACCACAAATTTTCAGTAGTCATTTTGTCACACCACCTTATGAAAGTGATAGGTGTTGTTTTTCAAATCCTGGCCCAAATGTTTTTCCACCCTTGTTGCATGAAATTAGGGTTTGGCCTGTATTTCATAATTCACACCTGTCATTTTCAAGGGGCGCAAAAAATGACTATGTTGAAAATTTGGAAATCCAAAGGTCACAAAAAAAAAATGAAGTAACGCTGTTTGCAGGGACAGCTGTTGGCCCAGTGGGGACCATGTTGCCTTCCCAAGCCTCCAACCTGAGTTTGGGTGTGAACTTAGAAAGTTGAAATAATGGGCCAAGGTTTGGGGGAAGGCTCTAAGGTGAGCGGCTTCTTCCTCAAACTGGGGAGGGACAAAGTAGTGTTCTGGTACACAGACAACACATTGCGGTGTGCTGGGCAGCCATCCTTTGCAAGGGGGTGACATGGGTTTTGAGGCCCAATGGTCTCATGCACTGCATTAACATAGAAACAGAGAAGCTGATGGCAGATAAGGACTGCAAGGCCCATCCAGTCTGCCTATTTCTTTTTCTACCTTATAAATGTGCCATCGGCCTTTGCTCTGTCAATGGCCTATCTATTCATACTCATCTGTATTGCTCCCTTATGCCTAACCCATGCCTATTTGAAGCCCTGCACTGTATTCATATCCACCACTTCCTGAAGTAGGCTGCTCCATGCATCCACCACCCTTTCTGTGAAAAAGAACTTCTTCACTTCTTCACATTTACCCCTTAATCGGCCTCCCTCTAATCTCATGCTATGTCCTCTTGCCCTGCTATTTTTCTTATATTGAAATATGTTAGGCTCTTTCACCTTGTTAATGCCTTTAAGGTGTTTGAATGTTTCAATTATATCACCTCTCTCCCTCCTTTGCTCTGGGGTATACATATTGAGCTCCATTAATCCGTCCTCATATGTTTTCTGATGCAGTCCCTGCACCATTTTGGATGCCCTTCTCTGGACTGCCTCAATTTGGTTAATGTCCTTGTGAAGGTGTGGCCTCCAGTACTGCACCCAGTACTCCAGATGTGGCCTAACCAGTGTCTTGTAAAGAGGGATTATTACATCCCTCTTCCAGCATGTGATACCCCTACTAATATACCCTAACATCCCCCTAGCCTTACCTACTGCTTTAGTGGTCTGCTTGGATGATTTCAGGTCATCGGTGAAGATGACACCCAAGTCTCTTTCTTCCCTTGTGACTGCTAGTAACTCCCCTCCCAGCCTATAGGTGGCTTCAGGGTTTCTCTTCCCTATGTGCATGATCTTGCACTTCTTTGCATTAAACCCCAGTTGCCACTCTTCTGACCATTTTGCTAGTTTATCCAGATCTCTTCTCATTCTCCCCACCCCATCTGGATCATCTACTGTGTTGCAGATCTTGGTGTCATCTGCAAACAGACAAACCTTACCCTCCAGTCCATCTGCAATGTCACTGATGAAGATATTGAAGAGGACTGGCCCCAGGACTGATCCCTGAGGTACCCCACTTGTGACTTGCATCTCTTCTAACTGTATACCATTTACCACCACTCTCTGTTTTCTGCCTGTTGACTAGTTTGCCACCCAGTTGACCAACCTGCTGACCCACCCCGAGCCTACCCAGGTTATTAATCAATTTTCTATGTGGAACAGTATTGAAAGCTTTGCTGAAGTCAAGGTAGGCGACATCAACTGCTCCCCCTTAGTCCACCACTCTGGTTACCCAGTCAAAGAAATCTATGGGATTTGTTTGACAGGACCTTCCTTTTGTAAACCCATGCTGTCTTGGATCCTGTGCTCCTATGGATTCCAGGTTTTGCACTATTCTTTCCTTAAGGAGTGCCTCCATAATCTTGCCCACTACTGAGGTAAGACTGACTGGTCTGTAGTTCCCTGCCTCCTCCCTTCTACCACTCTTGTGGAGCAGGATCACATGAGCCCTTCTGGAGTCTTCTGGGACTGCTTCTGTGCTCAGAGACTCACTAAACAGTTCTGATAATGGTTACGCTAGTTCCACCCTTAGCTCCTTTAGTACCCTAGGATGAACGCCATCAGATTCAATTGCCCTGTCCACCCTGAGCTTATTGAGCTCTTGTAGGATCCTTTCTTTTATGAAGGGACTAGTGCTCACCTCCTTCCCCCCTGTGTCCATGGTGCTGAGCTGTGGACCCTGCCCTACCTTCTCTTCAGTAAATACTGAGCAGAAGTATCTATTTAGGATAGATGCTTTTACATGGTCCTCCTCCTCACATGTTCCCATATCTCCTTTGATCTTAGCAATACCCTCTCTGGACTTTCTCCTTTCACTAATGCATCTATAGAAAGTCTTGTCCCCTTCATTTACAGTTTGTGCTAGTGTTTCCTTGGTTTGGATCTTTGCCTGCCTTACTGCCTTCCCTGCTTCCCTAAGGGAAGTTTGGTATGCCTCCCTATCTTCATCCAGCTGTGCTCCCTTATATTTCCTGAAGGCCAACCTTTTGGCTCTGACCTCTTCTGCTACTGTTTTTCAGAACCAAAATGGTTTCCTTCTTCTTTTGCACTTCCTTTTCTCTCTAACACAATGGGATGTTGATTCAAGTATTACATCCTTAATGCTTGCCCATTTTGCCTGTACCCCCTCACCTGTATTTCTTTTTGCCAGGGCTAACTTAACTCTGTTGGCCATCTTATCAAAGTCAGCTCCTCTGAAGTCCCATATTTTTGCCTTGGAATGGGATGATTTAGTTCTAGTGGTCAAATTGAACCATACCATGTGATGGTGACTGTCCTCCAGGTGACCTTCTACCTGGAGATCTGTGATGCTTTCCCTGTTAGTCAGTACTAGATCGAGGATAGCCTTGTTTCTTGTGTGTTATTGTACCAGTTATTTGAGGCCCTTGCCCTGCAGGGAATCCACCATGTTTCTAGTTCTGGCAGATGTTCCTGCTGGTATTGACCAATCTGTATCTGGCATGTTGAAGTCTCCCATTATCAGAACCTCCCCTTTTGCTGTTATATTTTGTATATCTTCTAACAGTAATGTGTCTATGTCCTCCCCCTGGTCTGGAGACCTGTAGACAACCCCAGTTCTTATGGCTGTCCCATTTCCTGTTTCCAGGGTGACCCATAGTTCTTCTGGCTCCTTATGAGTATTCTGAATTTCTGTAGCTTTGATATTTTCATTGACATACAGGGCCACTCCACCCCTCTTTTTGCATCTCGATCTCTTCTGAACAGTACATAGCCAGGTACTGAAGTCTCCCAAGTGTGGTTACTGGTAAACCACATCTCGCTACTTGTTACTATGTCCAGTTTTGCCTCTGTCGTTATTGCCTGCAGGTCTGGGATCTTGTGGACAAGTGGAGTAGTAAGAAAAATGGGAAAGGAGTGCCTGGCAGGATGAAGATTTGGACACTGAAGGCTCCACATCACCCACAGGCCCCCTACAGTTCTCAGCCACCCAGCCACATCATCTTCCATCTCAGGAACTTTCCTTGTACTTTTTGCACACCCCCCCCCACAGATTCACCCCATGAAGGGAATATGATGGGGAATGTCATCTGTCCTTCCTTAACTCTCAGATAGTGTGGCACTGCACCATTCTGTCAGTGTTGTAAGGCATGTGAAAGATGGTGGATTCATCCAGCCTTGCTGATGATCGATGGGCACAGCAACTTGCCCCCTGAAGAGGAAAGTGGGCCCAGGGGCACTGAATCCTATACATTCCATCCTACTGTAGCACCCTACTATATGCTGACAATATGGTTCTCTATACCAGCTCCAAAAATATAACCAATAATTAACTTTCAGCTGAATAATGACTTTGGGAAATTACCAGCCTTGCTAACTCAAAATCACCTTATTCTAAATGTTAGCAAGACCCAATCCATGCTCTTTGGGTCCTCACCAAACCTAAGGTCTTGCCTAAATGGCCTGGACATTCACTGCTCTGATGGTTCCCTCTTCTCTACTAGCACCTTGTTCAAATGTCTGGGTCTTACCCTTGACTCTGCCCTTGATTTCAACCAGCATATCTCCAACATCTTAAGTCAGTGAATACCAAACTTGGGCTAGTCTACAAAATAAAATAAACTCTAACCCCTGCCACCATGCTTGTAATTGCCTGAGGAATCCTGCTACCCAGCCTTCTTATGTACTTATCCCTTACTATCCAACCAGTGCCTCTATTCTGAACAACTGGAAGGTATACTACAATAACGTATGCTGGTTTGCCTTTTCTGCTACCAGATAAACTCATCACTGCACCCTGTACACTAAACTAGGCTGGCCATCCCCTCCTCTCTTAGCCTATTTTCACTCTGGTGCATGATTGACAACATCATCAGATCCTCCAAACCAGCCACATTCACTACCCCGCTAACTCCCAAGGACCAGTCCTTCCCCTTGCGTTCCTGTAGCCAATCACTCAGGGTAGTATCTAGAAGCTCCACCAAAATGGCTGAGCAAGTCTTTGCCTCCTTTGCCCCTAAAGTTTGGAAAGCCCTTCCACCTCACCTCTGAGTCACTCAGTCTCACTACTGATTCAAAAAAGCACTTTTCAATGTTTTAAGCTACTCTGATATCTGCTCTTCAATTGGTGCCAATTGCTCTGTCTTATCAATTCCCACTGCCTTTTATCCACCCTGGCTTCAAAATCTTTTATTATTCTCTCATTGTAATAAGTGTCCCCTACCTCTGAACCGTCAGGATGAACAAATATATTATGCTAGTTCTCTATTAATTATTTACCAGTGTTTACCTGTACAAATTATATTTTACAATGCTCACTATGTTAGTTATGCTTTGTGACTCATCCTTCCAAAAACTATATTGTTCTCTGAGGACTTGCTGTTCTAATGTTGTCCTACAGCTTTGTAACTTCCTGCATGCATGAAAATATGCAATGTTTTTGTCTAGTGCACTTACCCCGGTCAACAAAAAACTAAATAAAAATACTCCCATGCTTACCTCAATGAGTAGCCCAAGTCTGTTCCCGAACCCAGGACGCAGCTGTGGTACTGGTATCTACCATCCTGACTAACCCACTATAAACCCTCAGAAAAACTACAATCCCTTTTCACCCAGCACAGATGACTGGTATTTTTGCTACTCACACTAACCCATTTTTTTGACTTTATGTCTACAGGTTCAGTGGAAAGATAAAGATGGCACAACAGGATGCCAGCCCAATGTTGGAAGATACTGATCACGTGTATCAGATAAGTAGTGTTTTATATTTACAGTACCTTATTTAGGAACATAGGAAAGTGATGGCAGAAGGGGACTGCCAGGCCCATCTAGTCTGCCCATTAGTTAGTCCCAGTTAGTTACTAAAGACCTACAGATACTTTGTGAACCCTTTGCTATTCTTATTTTACTGGTACAATCCCCAAGACCCAGGTAAGAAATCTTTATAATTAGTTCTGTATCTAAGCTAGGATTGTATGGTGTAATCTTGCAACTACAAGTATTGAGACACTGTTGTCATTCACATGGTTGGTAAATCAGGGCTAGATAAATCTCAGCTATTCTGTTTATTTGATTTCTTGCTGGCCTCAAAGGGACCTACCTGAATGAGGTTACAGTTCCACTACCACAAAAAGAAGGGACATTCATTGAAAAAAATATGTTAGGGTGGGCTGTTAGTTTAAAATGCAGCACTTATTGTCAGGGTTCTTCCTGATCAAAATGGAAGGGAGGGTGAGAGGTGGAGATAGAAGGATAGGAAGAGAAGGAGCGGGAGGGGTGAGGTGGGGTGGGGTGAGTGAAGGGAAGGAAGAGAGTGAGGAATAATGGGAGGAAGGACAAGAAGGAACGGTATGATCATGGGAAAGAGGGTGGTATAAGAGGGGGATGGTACAGAAAATAGAAGACAGGGATTGGTGGAGGAAAGGAAGGGAAAAAACCCACAAGAAGGGGGTATATAAGGAAAAGGAAGACTGGAATCACCCCACATTTGCTAGATAGTGATTTGCGGTCTAGCACATTCGGTTGGCATCAGTTTGGCAAAGAATATTTGGTAAGTTTCTGGACTGGAGAAACCGAGGAGAAGTTGAGCAAGGCATGTAAATTATGAACAGGTCTGGATGGGACTGTGTTTAAAAAAAAGAATGAAATTAATTTGTGTTTATTTGAAGGAAAATATGTGAGAGCATGGCTTTGCTGACAGGGTTACAGGGCAAGGCAGGCTAAGGGGAATGGGTTTGGAACTGTGTTGTAAAAAAAAGAATATAGAGTTTGCTTTGAGCACTAAGGCTAGCTCAGAGGGGAGAGTACAGTACTGCCTGCTTTAGGGAGGGAATGTGGAGCTGGGTTTTGCTGTGAAAGCTCAGAGGGGAGAGTACAATACTTTTGTAGAAGTCCACTTTAGGGAAGGAATGTGGAGCTTGTTTCTGTGATTGTGTTTTTATCAACAAGAAAGGGATGCCTAAGGTGGGGAAGGTAGTCATAGGAAACAGATTAGCAAGTGAGGAGTGGCAGCACTGGGGTGCAAGTTCTGTGTGGGCTGCTAACTCATAACTATGATGAGATGAACAGGGAAGAAATGGCTATGGACAGGGGAACAGGAGAATAAGATGCAGACAGAGAAGTGGGTGGTGGGGGGGGTTGTGCAGGGCCACACTAGTGGAACCCAAGTAAAGTTAGGCACCAGGAGAAAAGGAAAATGGCATGGAGGTCCAGGAAGAGAGGGTCCCATTTTCTATTTGTCATCAAAAAGTCAATGAGAGAGGTGGTTTGAGTTTCACAGTCTACAGTGAAGGAACAACATCTCAGAGCACATGTGCACTACAGGGTGGTGGCCATCTTGGTCACAGTGGCCGGCCAGTGCACATGCACAAGACCGGGCCCTGTGCCATCTTAAGGAGCGGCAAGATACAAGCCCAGGTAGCATTTGGGCAGCAAAATGGAGGGGGAAAAGAGAGTTCTTTGTTATAAGGAGGTATACTTCGAAACGGAGCCCTCACCAGACTTACCACACAGCAAAGGACAATGAGAAGAGGGGGCAGAAATACAAGATGGGGTTTAAAAAAGTAATATAAATAAGACCTTGACTGCAAGATAGTGCCATTAATGCAAAATGTCAGTACCTTACTTGTGTTATGATATATAGTTCTCAGCCATTTAAACTAATAGACATGAAAATCTTGCTGTTTAACATGTGTTGAGATCCACCTTGTATAATGAATATGTTAGTACTTGGATTTAAAGGAAGAGTGGGATTATCATAAAATATGTTTCAGTAGTTGCACCCAATACCTACAAGGGCCTTTTTTGTTCAATTTTTGACCAAGGCAAGGTGCACTTTGGCCGGCTGTCAGGCAGCATAATGAATTAATGAAATAAACACAGCGATAGCTGCAGGAGAGAAGGGTACATTGAACAAAGCATGTCAGCAGTGGTAACACACTAACACAGGTTTACAGCAAAATAAAAAATATAATAATAATAATAGGGGGGAGCAGATCGGGACAGGTAGGATTCATAGGAAGCAGGTTGGGGGAATGGTTATACAGTATTAATTTTGTTCTTCTTTTGGAGTTTGGCAGGCATGGCATCAAAGAAGGGAAGTAACAATAGAGCAGCAGGTGCAGACCCCAGAGAGGACCCAGTGCAGCAGAAGATGGAGATGATGAGGGACATCCAGGTGGTGTTGGAGGCGCAAAAAAAGAAGGCTGAGCCAAAGAAGAAGCCAGGTGGGAAGAGGAAGGTAGCAACTGGCGAGAAAAGGCATCTGACAATAGTAGGGAGTTTGAAAGAGCATGTGGAAGAGATCATTGAGGCAACTGGGGAAAATGATCTGGGAGACATGGAGAAGGTACTACAGGAGCTAAAAGGAAAAGAGAGAAGGGGCAGGATGCGGGAGCATGAAGGGAGAGGGGTCAGAAGGCAGGCAAGGAACGGTCACTGAGGGTCATGGTAGGGGACCATGTGCCACAGATATTAAAAGAAAAGATATGGAAAAGGGAGTATATACTGTAGATATTGTTGCACTAGTAGATAAGGAGGCAGCCAAGAAATATGAGGAGAAGGAGGGGATGGAAAAACAGAAATGGCAGCAGCTCTGGTGATATGGGGGAGGACACAGAATGAGAAGGCTTTTAAAGATAAGACCATGTAAACCTGGCTTATAGGTTTCACATACTTTAACGCTATCATGCTACAGAAACAACCTGAGCTGCCCATTCCTCTACTGGCACATTCACTGATTGTGCGCAATGCATATAAAATGTAAGACAGATATGAGTGGTTAATATATGATGAAAAGTTTAGGCAGAGGATGGAATCTCATGGGACTATTTGGTGAGATACCAGGCACCAGGACATCTGGTTTGAGATAATGATGGTGCAAAACGTGGGTGGGGGAGGGATTGAAAATGGATATAGGGAACCTGCAGAAACTATGTTTGGGATGTAACAAGGTTCAGTGCTCCTGGGCCAAAAATAAATCAAAGCACTCATGCTTAAAATGCTCAAGGCAGCACCTAGTCTCACAATTCAGGATCGGGGGTGTGAGGTTCAGGGAGCAGGCCTATGGGGGAAGCCCTTTCGTGGGAGTTTTGTGAGGGCAAGTGAGAGAGGGCTGGTACAAAGAGGGAGAGGAAGGGCAGTTACTGGAGGGGGGATTTGGTTCTAGCAGCAGAGGAAGATGATGGGTAAGAGGCAGGAATATGGGGGGGTGAGGATGGCCAGGATACCAATTGACACAGAGTTATTGAAGGAGTGGACACAGCGGTACCCAGACAAGAGGGCATTGGATATCTTACAGGAAGGATTTACAGAAGAGTTTAATTTACTATATGAGGGGCATCAGAGGGTGATGAGGGTGCATAATCTGGGCTCAATAAAGGGGAAAGAAGCAATAGTGGTGGGAAAGACCTAGAAAGAATTTGTGACTGGGAGAGTGGAAGGTCCATTTAAGAAACTCCATTTGAGAGGTTTAGGGTTTCACTTCTGAGGTTTGTGCCAAAGAAGCAACCCGAAGAGTTCTGGCTGGCCCACCATTTATCCTGCCCAGAAAGGGAATCAGTCATTGATTTCATTGGGGAGAAGCAAAGGGCAGTGTCCTATGTGACACTGGATCAGGTGGTGGAAATAATTCGAGCAGTGGAAGGGGCATGGTTAGCAAAAATGGATATAGAAGCTGCATTCAGGCTTCTTCCCATGAGGGCAGAAGATTGAAAGTTTTGGGGTTTTAAGTTTAATAGGTCTTATTATTTTGATAAAGTCATGCCATGGGATGTTTGGTAGCATGCACCACTTTTGAAATGTTTAGCACGTGGCTACAGTGGGCATTTGGGGAACAGTACAGGTATTAGGAGGTGGGGCATTGTCTGGATGATTTTCTGCTGACAGGACAAGGGGAGGAGGGGACCACTGACATGCTATAGTGTTTCCGTGAGATATGTGACAAGAGAGGGGTCCCACTAATGAAAGGGAAGACTGAGGGTCTGACTCATAAGTTGGAGTTTCTGGGGACAGAGGTGGATGTAAAGGAGGGGACTTTCAGGTTACCTGAAGGTAAGGTGCAGAAATTATGGGAGTTGATAGCAAGGGTGCCCCAGCTGTAGTACAACAGTTCTTGAGGCACCTAAATTTTGCATGCAGGGCAGTGACCCTGGGCAGGGCCTTTACTTGTAGGCTGGCAAGGGCAATCAAAGAGGTGTGGCAACCCCATCATTGGGTGGATATATCAAAAAGGGTGAGGCAAGACCCGGAGGAGTGGGAAAAGTTCTTACAGTAATATAATGGGTCACTTTGTGGCAGGATGATTAGTTATTCAATACAGATCAGGAGTTCTACACTGATGCAGCATGGGCATTTGGTATGGGGGTGTACTTTGGAGGGACTGAATATCAGAAAGATGGCCAAAGGAATGAAAAGAGAAGGAATTAAACCAGGACATTATGCTTCTGGAGATTTTCACGATATGGATGGCAGTGATAACTTGGGGGAGAATGACTCCAGATTTAGAGAATAGTGTCTTGGTGTGATAACAAGGTGGTGGTGGAAATACTGAACAGAGAGACAGCACAACAGAGATGGTGATGAGGGTGCTGAGGCAGTCAGTGTTGCAAGGGTTGAGGTTGAATCTGTTCTTTACAGCCAGACACATTGAAGGGGTTAAGAGCACAATGGCTGACAGCCTCTCCTGCCTTCAATTGGACAGGTTCTTGTGCCTCATGCCAGATGCAGCACCCAAGAGAATGGTGGTCCCATCCCACTTGTGGGAGATTGGCTGGAGATAGCTCAGCTGCTGTTCAGGAGCTCTTAGTCTACAAATACATTGAAGGCATATGAGGGATCTTGGAAGGTATTTCAAGAGTTCCGTGAAAGGGCTGGAATGGGGTAAATGGGCCAGTGACAGAAGGGCAGGTCATAAGATTTATTGTCTAGAAGTGGGAGAAAGGGGTAGCACACTTCCCCATCACGATCAATTTGGTGAGTCTAGGTTTGGTATGCAGTTTAAAGGGTTGAGTGGAGCCTTGCAGGGCTCCAGTGGTTAAAAAAAGTATGCAGGGTTGACAGAGATTGAAAGGTAGAAGCCTGGACAGGAGATGGCCCATATCAGAGCATTTGTTGGGCAGGTTAGTGGGGGTGTTGAGTAACATTTGTGGTTCTCATTATGAGGCATGCTTGTTTGCAGCAGTCTTCTTAGTAATCTTTTTGGAGTGTTCTGGTTGAGGGAAGTAGTAGCCCACAGCAAGAGGGGTAGAGCTGGGGGGCTACATTGGGAAGAGATACAGTGGTTCAAGGACAAGACAGAGCTGTGGCTGAGCATGTCCAAGATGAATCAGGCAGGATAAGGAATGGGGATTGTGATAGAGAGGAGAAAAATGGGGATAAAGTGTGCAGTGTAAGCTATAGAAGAATACAGGGCAGTTAGGCTGACAACAGGGGCAGTTTATTTACACACTGCAAGAGGTACCTGGCCACCAGCTACCAGTTAGCAGCAGTGATGAAGAGGGGGTTGTAATTTCTGGGGAGGATGCATCCATTTTTTCATCCCATTCATTCAGGATACGGGCAGCTTTGGAGGAAGCCACAAAAGGGAATCAACCACAGAAATAAAGAAGGTGGGCAGGTGGAAATCAGATTGTTATAAGACATACATTACAGAGCTGAGAAAATAATGGATTGTGGCTTCCCTCCCACACGTGAGACTGCGATCATAGGAGGAAGGTATGGATTGTTGACCACTCTTTCATTTATTGGGCACAAAGAAGAGCGGCAGTGAGGCCTGGTGGGAGACAGCTGTGAATGGATGTAGAAGAGACAAAAGTACAATGGAAAGGGATTCAGTGCATGTGATGGGCCCAACTAATGCCACTATTGGAGGAGTTGAAATGGATGTTGCAAGGCCAGATTACTTGGTATTGCATTTGAGGGCCAATGAGATTGAGGAGAGACCTCGGGTTGACGTCATGTTGAAAATAAAAGGGGCTTTAGAAGTAATTAAGAGATGGTGGCCAGAGGTAGTCATTGTATGGTCAGAGATGATCCTGAGATGGATATAGCAGCAGGCAAGGTATATCAAAGGGATAGAGGGGGCTAGGAAGAAACTAAATAAGAAACTGGAAGCAATGGTAACAGATTTAGATGGTATATATATATATATATATATATATCAATCACACATAAGGATACATCATACAATTGTGTGGGACTACAATGGCAGGATGGGGTGCACCTGACAGAGGTGGGTTTTAATATGTTTAACCTATAAGTGGAAGGGGCCTTGGAAAAGTGGGATAGGAGTATGCAGAGGTGGGGAGCGGCCCATCATCCATCACAATAGTTGGAGATGGGCTAGTGAAAAGAAGAGGAAAAGGGGGGAAGGGAAATAACAGGCACAGATGGAGGATATAGGGGACCAGGGGGTACTGGGCCAATAAACCAGAATACGGGCTGGGTCTGCACCCAGCCATGTAGGCACCTTGTGGGGTTTGCATCCCTGAGGGCTGAATGTGGGCATCGGGTTTGCATCTAAGTCTAGAATGGTTTCATTGACTGGAGGTGGTCATGCAAAGCATATGATGAAATTGATGTATAATGGATGTATATGTATTATGTGTGGTGTGTTAATTTTGTGAAGGGGTCCCATGACAAGGTGGGTTGCTAGTTTAAAAGGCAGCCCCTGTTGTCAGATGTCTTTCTGAGCAAAATGAAAGGGAGAGTGCTAGGTAGAGATAGAAGGATAAGAAGAGCAGGAGCAGGAGGGGTGGGTGGAAGGGAAGGGAAGGAAGATAGTAAGGAATCATTAGATAAAGGACATAGAGGAAAGGTAGGATCATGGGAAGAAGGGTGGTATAAGAGGTGGAGGGGACAGAATATAAAAGGCAGGAACTGGTGGAGGAAAGCAAGAGAAAAGCCCACAAAAAGAGGTATTTAAGGAGAAGGAAGATTGTGATCACCCTTCTTTTGCTAGATAGCAATTTGCCAACCCTTCCACTCAATAATTTAGCAGAATAGGGGCAGGTCAATGGAGGTTTTACTGCAGAGGTAGGTGCTGAAGGTGGACAGCAGTTTGGAGACAAGAAGATTGGAAATTTGGAGTCACAGTGGGCAGCTGAAGGTGGACAGCAGTGGGTGGCCAGATTCTATGGATACTTAAAGAACTGGGACTAAAGTAGAAGAACTTTTGTATTTGGACCTTTAATTTAGGGTAAAAAAACTAACATACAAAACAAAAAAAAAAGTGTGTGTTTGGGTTAACTGAACTGAATGGGTAACTGAAAAGTCATCTAGGTGTTAATCTCAGGTGACTGAAAGGACTTAACTGCTGTGAGGTTTAAATTACTTGTAGAAAGATCTGGTAAGTAGGGGAGTAGTGGCTTAGCTAGAAGGAAGCTACATTTAAAGACTGCCTTAGAAGATTCTGCTAATAACTTGGCAGAAGACACCAGGAGAAAGGACTGCTGTGTGACTGAACTTCTCTACTGGGACTATATTGCCCTCCTTCCCACCCAAAGCTAGTTCTATTTTTATAGGCACAGGATTTGACTGACAACAGGAACTTCCTGTTTAGGGGCAGGAAGTGAGTGATCACAGAACCACCAAGGACCCACCCTCCTAGAAGGGCAAGAGTAGCTCTCCGGCCCCCTCTAGCTGCTGGAGGTCTGCCTCTGAACAAGTAAGTGGTCTACTGAGAAATATAGGATATTCTTGTCTCAGAACAGGACAATCAGGAGCTTAAAGGACACACAGGCAGAAAGTAAGGAGAGAGAGAGAAAAAAACAGAGGAAAGAGTAAGGATTGCAAACAGTTAAGGGGCTAGAAATAAGACATGATTGGAGTGGTGCAGTGCAGTGGCTGTGGAGCAGCAGTCTTCCGGGAGATGTTCTGGAGGATGCGGTGTTGTCCCATCTGCAGGCACCTCTCTGGGCTGAGGGAGGAGGTTGCTCATCTCCAGGCTGAGTTGGCCAGGATTTGTGGGACCTCCTCTTCCATCCAGGGACCACCAGTACCACTGCGTTGCCTCAGAGGTTGCCAAGAAGAGGAGGCGGTTGGACCACAGTGAGCTCAGGGAGGGTGAGGGTGGTGGAACAGAGGCACATCCTCAGTTGTACCTCTCCACAATTCCTATGCCATTCTGGCAAAGTGTGGTTCCTCTATGGAGGCACCTACAGTGGAGACCAAGGAGGATGCTGGGAACCTACACAAAGGAGACCCACAGGAGGGTGGCAGGGGACCCTGCAGGGGAAGGAAACAACTCCTGGTGGGGGACTCCATTGTTAGGAAGGTAGAACTGGGCAAGGAAGGGGAGAGGGAGGTAAGGTGCCTGCCTGGTGCCATGGCTTGGAGGGACAGGGAGCGAATCCTCAGGATTTCTGGAGCAGCTGCACAGGGGAGGGAGCTGGATGTCATTGTCCACCTAGGGACAAATGACCTGGCTAAGAAAGGGATTAGAGAAGTGCAGGAAGAGTTTGTGAAATTGGGGAGGGGCCTTAGTCAAGTAGCATGCACGGTAACCTTCTCGGAGGTGCTACCAATCTATGGCATAGGAGAGGCTAGGGTGTTCCGTACCATGGGATTCAATCAGTGGTTGAGAAAACTGGTGTGGAGCTCAGGATTTGGCTTCATTGGGGACTGGGGTCCACCTGGAGTGATGCAAGCCTATACTGGCATGATGGGCTGCATCTGTCCGGGAGGGAACCAGGATCCTAGGTGATAGGTTTAAATGCTTCATTGGCAGCTTTAAACTAGCCAAGGGGGGAGGCACTGGAAAGGAGCAGGAAAATCCTAGCCCCCAAACAATCACAGTAGTAAGTGTGGCAAACACCAACATAGAGGTGTCGATAGGGAGAAGGGCAGTGGTAAATGGAGAAAGTGACAAAGGCAAGAAGGACAGGGATGGGGCAAAAGGGAGTAAGGCCATCAGGAAACAGAGGGTAATGAGTACCAATGCCCGTAGTCTGGGCAACAAGCTCCCTGAGCTGGCGGCCTTAATGGAAGAGGGATGCCTGAATATCGTAGCAGTCACAGAAACATGGTACACAGAGAACCATGACTGGGATGTTAACATATCAGGGTACATAACCTACAGGAGAGACAGGCAGGAGAGAAGAGGGGGATGAGTAGCTCTCTATGTAAAGGAAGGGATTAAAGCAACTGAACAAAAGAGTAAACTGGGAGAAGAGGAGGCACTGTTGGTCACCTTGGAGACTGGAAAGGGCACCACAATCTGCACAGGGGTTGTGTACAGACCCCCATGTCAGGGGGAAGGAACGGACAAGGATATGATGGAAGGCATTCTTAGAATGGCAGAGAAAGGGGAGGTACTGTTGATGGGAGACCTGAATATGCCAGATGTTAACTGGAGCACATTTTCTGCAGCCACATCCAAGAGCAGGGCCATTCTTGATGCCCTACAGGTGGCAGGCATTAGACAGCTAGTTTCGGAACCCACTCGTGAGGGAGAAATCTTAGACCTCGTACTCTCAAACGGGGGCAGTGAGAGGATCTCAGATCTAGAAGTGGGTTGCCATCTGGGGACAAGTGACCATCAAACAATGTGGTTCACGTTAAAGTCAGCTACAGAGTAAAGCCATACAAAAGTGAGGGTACTGGACTTTAGGAGGGCTGACTTTGTCAAGATGGGAGAGTGCCTCAGAAAAGCACTAGCAAACAGGCTAGAAGGAGGTGTGGAGCAACAATGGGGAATTATCAAAACTGCCATCACAGAGGCAACAAGCCTTTGTGTGAAGCAAATAAACAAATCAAAATGAAAGAAAAAGCCACTATGGTTCTCAAGAGAGGTGGCTGTGAAAGTCAGGAAGAAAAAGATAGCATTCCGGAAGTATAAGGAAACACAGAAGGAGCAGGACAGAGAGCTGTACCAGTTAAGGCAGAAAGAAGCAGGGAGGGAAGTCAGAATAGCAAAGGCCCAAACTGAGGAAAAGATAGCCAACTCAGTTAAGAAGGATAAAACCTTTATAGGTACATCAGCGACGTAGAAAGACAAAGGAGGGATAGTGAGGCTGAATAGAATGAACAGTGGGTGGGCAGAGGGGACAGTGAAAAGCAGGAATACTGAATGAATATTTCTGCTCAGTATTCTACAAAGAGGAGGAGAAGTGCCTAATTCAATTAACGGAAGCACTCTTGATAGGGGGTCGATCCAGTCCTTTCACAGAAGAAAGAGTTCTGCAAGAACTCCTAAAACTGAAGGTGGACAAAACAATGGGTCCTGATGGAATTCACCCAGAATTCTAAAAGAATTAAGGAAGGAACTAGTGAAACCACTGGCTACTCTTTTTAATAAATCATGGGAGGATGTGTGGTACCGAGGACTGGAGGAAGGCAGATGTGATTCCCTTCACAAAGTGGGACCAAGACAGAGGCAAGAAACTACAGACCTGTCAGTCTGACCTCTGTGGTAGGGAAAGTGATGGAGTCACTTCTGAAGGAAAGAATAGTTAAGTACCTAGAGGTCAGTGGAGCACAGGATCCAAGGCAGCATGGGTTCACAGCTGGAAGGTCACATCAGATGAATCTAATAGATTTCTTTGACTGGGTGACCAAAGTAGTAGACCAGGGAGGGGCTGTGGACATGGCCTACCTAGACTTTAGCAAGGCATTTGACACAGTCCCACACAAAAGATTATTAGTCAAATTAACCAGCCTGGGAGTGGGTCCCAGGGTGGTAGCATGGGTAAAACATTGGCTGGACAACAGGACACAGAAGGTAATTGTAAATGGAGTCCACTCTGAAGAAAGGGCGGTTACTAGTGGGGTACCCGCTGAGGTTCAGTGGGTCCAGTCCTTTTAATGTCTTCATCAGTGACATTGCAGAGGGACTGGAAGGAAAAGTATGCCTTTTGCAGATGACACAAAGATCTGCAACAGGGTTGATACACAAGGAGGCATGGAAAGGATGAAAAGGGACTTGGCAAGGTTGGAGGAATGGTCAGACATATGGCAGCTAGGATTCAATGCAAAAAGTGCAAAATAATGCACCTGGGAAACAAGAACCCAGGGAAGAATACACAATGGGTGGGGAGGTAGTACAACAACAAAACAGGAAAGGGACCTGGGGTAACCATATCAGATGACCTTAGGTTAGCAAGCAATGTGAGAAGGCAGTAGGGAGGCCGGGGTATACTGGGATGTATAGGGAGAGGCATCAGCAGCAGAAAACAGGAAGTTGTTATCCTCTGTACAGACAGTTGGTGAGACCCCATCTGGAATACTGTGTCCAGTTCTGGACACCCATCTCCACAAGGACATAGACAGGATAGAGACAGTCCAGAGGAGGGCAACTAAAATGGTACAGGGTCTGCAAGAGAGCCGTATGAGGAGAGACTAAAGGAGCTTAATGTATACCCTTGAGGAAAGAAGGGAGAGGGGACATGATAGAAACTTTCAAGTACCTCAAGGAATCAACAAAGTCCAAGAGGGTAGCATCTTTCAGAAAAAGAGACTTGCAAGAACAAGGGGACACAATTTAAAGATAGAAGGAGGGCGGTTCAGGGGCAATGTGAGGAAGTATTATTTCACAGAGAGGGTAGTGGATGCATGGAACAGACATCCTGAGGAAGTTGTGGGGTCTAAAACTATGGGAGAATTCAAGAATGCATGGGTCAGATATAAGGCAATTCTTGTGGGGGGCAGGAAGATATAGGCTGTTGGTTAACTAGGATCTGCAGCCTATCCTGTAGGTAGGGAAATGGGCAGACTAGATGGGCCTAGCGGTCCTTATCTGCTGTCAAAGTCTATGTTTCTGTGTTTCTATGTAAGAAATAGGCATGTAAAGGATTACCAAAGAAGGGCAACAGGGGTGTCATGGTATGGCAAGGTCAAAGAGTATGGAAGGAAGAGGAAAAATGGGGGGGAGTTGGTGGAGGGTAGAATAAGAGGCACAGGTAAAGGATATAGGGGGCCGAGGGGGGTGCTGAGCCAGAAAACCAGGACATGGGCTGGGTGTGCAGCAAGCCATGTGGGGACCTTGCGGTGTTTGCATCCCAGAGAGCTGAATGTGGGCATTGGGTTTGCATCCAAGTCCAGAATGGTTTAATTGTTTGTAGATGGTTATGCAAAGCATATGAAGAAATTGATGTATAATGGATGTATATGTATAGGTACATGTATCAAAATATTAGTGATGTAAATAAAGTTTGGTGGTGGAATTATGTAAATAAAGTATACCAACTAAGCAAACAGTAAGGTTTGTGTCTTGTGTGTTAATTTTGTGGAAGGGTCCCATGACAATGCAGACATTAAGGTTGAAGAACACAAAGAGCACAAGGTAGGGAAATGAAAAAAAACATTTGGGATTTGGGTCTCCAGAGTCTTGGTGAATCAATGGTAGGGTGTTTCTTGGGGTGGTCAAATGTAATGCCCATCCCCTCTCCTGTTCGAGCAAGTCAGACATAATATATTTTCTTCATGCAAGGGTGCTGCTGGCCCAGCATGAAGAAAGCTATGACTGATTCTCTACCTCTGAAGAGTGTATCGCTATGAGGCACTGGCTCAGAGCTGCACCTTGTGTTCAGATAGAAGGGTGTGGGCTGGAGATTGTGTGCCAGTAGGGCTGACAACCCCAAAGAACACCCCATCACTGATTCACCAAGACTCTGGTAACCCAAAACACTAATGTTTTTTCATTACCCTACTTTGTATGCTTTTAATTCTTCAAAAATAAAACAATAATGTCTGCATCGGCATCGTTTTTTGCAATGTTTTATATATATATATATAAATATATATATATATAGAGAGAGAGAGACAGAGACAGAGAGACAGAGAGAGAGAGAGAGAGAGAAAGAGACATTATATATGTCTATATATGCATATTCATTGCAGAAAAACTACATTAATGCAGATATTAGGACTGAAGAATGCAAAACGCACGAAGTAGAAAAACTCTTGGGAGCCTTGGCAAATCAGTTTTGGGGTGTTCATTTGGGTTCTCAGCCCTAACTCTCACCCCTCCTTCCAGTCCATACACTCTTGTCTTAAGTTCAAGGTACCACTTCAAGCCAGTGCCTCATAGTGATACACTCTTCAGAGGTAGAGACGTATGGCTCACACAGGTTACCAACAGAATCAGTCTATGTGTCTACATATCTATATATTCATTGCAAACAAATACATTAATATAGACATTAGGGTTAAAGAACTCAAAGTGCACAAAGTAGGGAAACTCTTAGGAGTCTTGGCAAATCAGTGGTGGGGAATTTGTTGGGGTTCTCAACCTCAGTACTTTGTACAAGCTATAAACCAATTTCATTAAATAATGATTAGAAAATAATTTCAAAAATATTAACTGCATGCTTATAGTCAATTACTGTAAAATTAATTGGAAAGTAACAAGCTGGGTTTCTACAAGGGAGGGCCAGGACAGGCAACATGAGAAAACTAACATTTTATGACACACCAACAAACTTAAGATACCACATATACAGTAGTTACGTCACTCAATATGAGAAAGACATTTGACTCATTCAATTGGAAATATATGCTAACAGTTCTTGTGCATTATGGTTTCGATAAAATACTTTCTTAATTGGGTCTCCACCTTATATCAAAAACCAGCAACTGAACTGATACCTAATGAACTTATATCCAAACCATTCGGACTATTTTGTGGTACCAGGCAAAGATGCCCACTCTCCCCATACTTATTCATCCTTGCCATCGAACATCTCATCTGGAACTTATTAACATCCCTATAAACACATGACATTAGAATTGTAGCATCTTTAATAAAGCCTTCACCTTTGCAGATGATAATCTGCTTTCACTGAGCAGACTTACAGACTCAGTCACAGGCCTTAAAAAAATGTTTGAAGCATTCAGTGCAGTTTCAGGATTAAGCTTAAACTAGGGAAAAATACAACTCATGCTATTGCACTGTCCCAAGATCCTCAAGATATCATTGAAAACATTGCTGTGTTGGAGATCTTTGAAAATTAATGAATCTATTTAGGCCTTCCCTTTTCAAGCTCCACTGAAAATATACTTGAAAGAAACCTTCAGCCATTGCTAGATGACATGAAAATAGAACTTTCTAAATTAAATAAACTCAGCTTATCTTTATGGGGAAAATTTCAAGCTATCAAGATGATCCCACAATGTTTTATGTAATGAAAATATTCCAAACATCTGTAGCAGAAGAATCCTTCAAAAACTTAATACATTGATTAGAGACTTTATCAGGGAGAGAAAATTCAGCCAGAAGGGGAAGGAAGGAAACATATTCAATTCAGTGCTTTAGAGTAACTGGTAATTGCTATTTTTCTTTTAAACTTAGATTGTGGGCTTTTAGTGACACTATACTTTCTTTGTTGTCTTTACTTATAATTGTTTTTGGGCTGTTGAGAATTTAAAACATAGTGGTAGTGTAATTCTGTGCTGTCTTTAATTGCTGCAAATTTTATCTTGGCTTGTCTGACTGCCCTGTAGTTGGGTGACGGGTGTTAATTGTCTGGCCTCTAACCTCAGCTACATGATAACTGGAGGTGGGGCTTAGTCAGAGTTAAAGTAGCAAGCAGATTTTTATTTTGTCAGAAGAAGCCAGAAGGGGAAGGAAGGAAACATATTCAATTCAGTGCTTTAGAGTAACTGGTAATTGCTATTTTTCTTTTAAACTTAGATTGTGGGCTTTTAGTGACACTATACTTCCTTTGTTGTCTTTACTTATAATTGTTTTTGGGCTGTTGAGATTTTAAAACATAGTGGTAATGTAATTCTGTGCTGTCTTTAATTGCTGCAAATTTTTGCTCCCCTCCCTCCCCTTCCCCCAACTCTTAATTATATGCCCTGTTAAATCTGATTGACAGGAGCTAAACACAGGGTATAGTAAGGGGTGTGAAGTAGGAGGGGCATAAGGAGGAAGAAGCCCACCCTCAGCACGACAAGTGTTTTGACTCATTTATTTATTTATTGGTTTCTTTTTCTTTAAAAAAAAATTATCTGAGGATCAGTGGCAGGATTTTTAGTACAGTAAATTAATAAAAAGGGAACTAGGAGAGCTTCAGTAGCAGACAAGTAGTGGAATTGCAGTATAATGTGGGGAGTGGTGCAATGCAGTGGCTGTGGGGCAGCCATATTCAGGCAGACCTTCTGGACACTGAGGTGCTGCCCTATCTGCATGCATCTCTCTGGACTGCGGGATGAGGTAGCCAGACTCAGAGTGGAAGTAAACTGGGTCAGGAGTACCATCACCCCTATCCAGGGACCACCCAGTCCAATGCAACTGCCTCAAAGGATGCCAAGAACGAGGAGCACTTGGATGACAGTGGGCTCAGGGAGGGTTAGAGCAGTCAGGCAGAGGCACATCCCAGATCCTATTCCACTCAAGAACTCATATGCCACACTGGCAAATGAGGACAACCAAATAGAGGTACCCAAAGAAGTGGAAGGAAAGGATGTGGAGGTTAGCCAAGGAGGTGACCCTCAGCGGGGAAAGCAGTGGACCCCAGAGGAGGAGGAAGCGAATCCTGGTGGAGGACTCCATCATAAGAGGGATCCAGCTAGGAACACAGGAGGGGGGAGGACAGGGAGGTGAGGTGCCTACCAGGTGCCATGGCATGGAGAGATGGAAGGAAGATCCTGGGGCTCACTGGGAAGGCAAGACGGGAGGATGAGCTGGATGTCATTATCCACCTAGGTACTAATGACCTGGCAAATGGGGAGCCAAAGGAAGTTCAGGAAGAGTTTAGGAAACTGGGGAGGGGTCTCAAGCAAGTAGCTACTTCTGTCACTTTCTCAGAAGTACTACCTGTGAGAGGCAAGGGAGAGCATAGAGGTGCATGCACCAGGAACTTTAACTCATGGTTGAAGAACTGGTGCTGTGAGGAAGGGTTTGGATTCATTGGTGACTGGGGACCTACCTGGAGGGATGGAGGTTTGTTCAAGCCTGACGGCCTGCATCCATCCTGAGGGAATCAAGCACTCAATGATAAGTTTAAATGCTACATGGACAAGCATTTAAACTAGCAAAGGGGTGGCAGGCCAGCAAGGAGGGTACCTACTTGCTCACCCCGACAGCTAGCAGTGGAACCAGTGAACCAGAGGAATGGCTATCTCTGCAAAGCAGTGTGCAGAAGATGGAGATTAGTGCCCAGAGGTGGATAAGCAGAAAGGGGCAAAATTCAGCAGAAGGGCAGACAGCAAGGAGAACCAGGGATAAATGACAACCAAGGAAGGGGCTGAGTAGAACAGTGAAACAGTCTAGGGAGGTCAAATCATGGAAAGCCATGTGTGCAAATGCCAGGAGCCTTAGCAACAAGATGGAAGATCTGGAGGCTGTTATGGTACAGTCATACCTGGACATTGTGGCCATCACTGAAACCTGGTGTAATGATAACCATGACTGGGAGATGGCCATACCTGGCTACAACATATTCAGAAGAGACGGAGCAGGCAGGAAGGGAGGAGGAGTGGCACTGTATGTGAAAAATGACATAAGGGCCACAGAAATCCAGGAGGAACAAAATGGGGGAGAGATACTGTGGGTTAAGCTGGAAAGGAAAATGGGGACAGCCATCCACACAGGTGTGGTCTATAGACCACCAGCCCAGGAGGAAGAAACAGATAGAGAGCTGATGCTAGCCATCTAAAGGATGGCAGACAAGGGTGAGGTAGTACTGGTTGGAGACTTCAATATTCCAGACATGGACTGGAGCATCCCAGCAGCAGCATCAACTAGGAGCAGATTTATCTTGGGCTCCCTTCAGGGTGCCTTCCTCAAGCAACTGGTCATGGAACCAACTCGGTAGAAGGCAATACTGGACCTTGTGCTCACAAACAGGGACAGTGTGATGGGGGTAACAGTGGGGGAGCACCTGGGAAACAGTGACCACCAGTCATTGTGGTTTGAAATCATAGAAAGAGCAGAACCAAACCACACAAAAACACGTATCCTGGATTTTAGGGAAACTTTGGGAAAATGGGGAGATACTTGAAAGAGGCATTAAGGGGAATGGGACAGGAATCAGGGTTGAGGAACAGTGGGTAGTATTTAAAATGGGGATTACAAGAACAACAGAATTATGCATTAAGCAGGTTAGCAAGAGGAAAAGGAAGAGGAGACCATTATGGTTTTCCAAAGAGGTAGCAAAGAAAGTGAAAGCCAAAAAGATTGCATTCAGGCAATACAAAAAGACACAGGCAGAAGGGATAGGGAGAAGTACCAGGAGAAGCAAAGGGAGGCAGGGAGGTCAGTAAGGGAAGCCAAAGCTCAGACAGAAGAACACATTGCAAAATCAGTGGGTAGAGGGGACAAAACCTTTTACAGGTACATAAGTGAAAAAAGAAAGACAAAGGGAGGGATAGTGAGACTGAAGGGGGAGGATGGGGGCTGCGTGGAGGATGGCAACAGTAAAGCTGACATATTGAACAGGTATTTCTGCTCAGTCTTTACTGAAGAGGAGGAGGGTAATGGGTCTGAAGGGAGTACAAGGGGTGAGAATGGTGCAGAAATGGACACAAGTCCCTTTACACGAGAAAGGGTCCTGAAGGAACTGGAAGTAATAAGAGTTGATAAAGCAATGGGGCCAGATGGGGTGCACCCCAGGGTCCTAAAGAACTAAGAGCGGTGGTGGCTGAACCTCTGGCTATCCTGTTTAGCCGATCACTGGAAACAGGGAGGTCCCAAAGACTGGAGGACAGCAGATGTAGTCCCCTTATACAAAAGTGGGAACAAAGAGGAAGCAGGGAACTACAGACCAGTCAGCCTCACTCGGTAGTGGGAAGATCATGGAAGCACTACTGAAGGAGAGATTGGTGGAACATCTGGTTGTCAATGGACTACAGGACCCAAGGCAGCATGGTTTCACCAGGGGGAGGTCATGTCAGACCAACCTCGTTGAATTTTTTGACTGGGTGACTAGGGAGGTGGATCAGGGGAGGGCAGTGGACATGGCCTATCTGGACTTCAGCAAGGTCTTTGACACTGTGCCACATAGAAGACTATTACACAGACTGGGGAATATGGGTGTGGGCAGGACAGTAGTGTGGTGGGTAGGTAACTGGCTGGGTGGCAGGACACAGAGGGTGGTGGTAAATGGCTGTCACTCCACAGAGGGAAGAGTGACCAGTGGGGCACCACAGGGATCAGTGCTGGGACCGGTCCTATTCAACATCTTCATCAGTGACATTGCGCAGGACCTAGAAGGCAGAATTTCACAGTTTGCTGATGACACAAAGCTCTGTAAAGAGTAGACACACCAGAGGTGTAGACAGAATGAGAAGCGACCTGCAGAAACTTGAAGAATGGTCAGGGGTTTGGCAGTTGAAATTCAATGCAAAGAAGTGCAAGATAATGCATATGGGGCACAAAAACCCTGGCACAATATATCTGTTGGGGGTGAGGATATAGAATGCACCAAGCAGGAAAGGGATCTTGGGGTTGTCATCTCTGATGACCTCAAGATAGGAAACAGTGTGACAAGGCAGCAGGTAAAGCAAATAGGATGCTGGGATGTATAGGCAGGGCATCACCAGCAGGAAAAGGAGGTCATAATTCCACCATACAAGACACTAGTGAGGCCCCACCTGGAGTACAGTGTACAAGTTCTGGATACCTTACCTACGTAAGGACATAGACAGGGTAGAGAAGGTTCAGAGGAGGGCAACAAAGATGGTGCAGTGATTGCATCACAAGTCCTATGAAGACAGGTTGAAGGAACTGAACATGTACTCCCTGGAGGAGAGGAGGGAGAGAGGGGATATGATAGAGACATACAACTATCTTACAGGGAGGAACAGGGTGCAGGAAAACACTATTTTTAAGTGAAAAAGATGTTCCAGGACTAGAAGGCATGGGATGAAGTTGGAGGGAGAACAATTCAGAGGAAACATGAGAAAAAATTTCTTCATAGAACGGGTGGTGGACAAGTGGAACACCCTGCCAGAGGAAGTGGTGGGGGCTGAAACAATCACGGGATTTAAGAATGCATGGGATAGACATAAAGGAATTCTGGAGGTCAGGGGTAAGGGGCAACAGACTTCTAGGAAAACAAACTGAACTTACAAGCTCAAATGGGCAGACTGGGTGGGCCATAGGCCCTTATCTGCCGACACTGTCTATGTATCTATGTATTATCCATTAAAAAGCTCAGAGACCCCACTGCCTAGCACGGATTCACACTTCCCTGGTGGCAGAGATACAACTGGGCATTCTTGATTAAACAGTCACCCCACCCCCCCACTTCCCAAATATAAACATACTAGGCACCCCATTATGGTCTAACATAAAAAAGAATCCTACATAAAGCCAGACATACAGATTTCCTTTTTATTAGACTACCAAATTCAATTCAAAACCACCCATGCCCAGTTAGTTCTATTACAACTCTAAAACTCTCTCTCTCTCTTTCTCTCTCTCTCAGATGTACTGATGCCCCAGAGTATCCTTGGGATTGATACCATTATGGGGTAATGGAAGGCTAATGAACAATCAAGATGGTCTTACAGAAATAGAATGGAGTAAGCTAGGAATTAGCAGACTCATTGATATAATTGACTTCCAAACTGGAATACTACATTCTTTTAAGTCTCTTAGGAAGAAATTTAAAATTGCTAAATCATACTTCTGCTTCTACTTACAGCATAGAATTCTGCTGGGAAAATGAGTCCTACACACAAACCTTTCACTGCCCCAGAGTCCACAATGGGAGCAACTACAAAAGTTTGCATCTACTGTATGTTAATGAAGCAAGTCTGATAAATAAAATCTTAACAAATGAAATTCAATCTTCCTCCAAAACAGCTAAATTCAAATGGGAAAATGAACTAAACACCACAATAACATTTCATTTTTATTGGACAGCAAATTGAGAGAACAGACTCTCATTTACAGTTGCGTCCAAACACAGATAAAATACAATAACAAAATACAGTAACAAAACATACAATAAAGCTTCATATTACAATAAAAAATATGTTGCACAATTGATAGAACAACATCATGAAAGTTGTTTGGGTTATACAATCAAAACAATGACAATGTTTATGAATTAAACTAGCAAGGGAAGGTGCCAGCCCAGTGGCGCTGAGGTTTGAGGTGCTGGATGCCACACCTCGCACCACACCGGTGATCCGGGTTTGGGAATGAGCCATGGGATGCCAGGGGTTGGCTGGGGAGAAGAATGAAACACCCAATGGCTGCTCTTCTTCTCCTCCGGAGAGGTTCGCTGCAAGCTTCTGCCGTTATATCGCCATCTAGGGAAGCCTGGTGGGTAGCTGCAGTAGTGGAGCAGCTGCATGGGCATGTTGGCTTTGGGGAGGTCACAGGTGAGTATGGGGGAGTGCTTCCTCACCCTGCCCCGGGGGGTTATCCGGGTGCCTTGGTTACCATGTGGATCCGTGGTATTCTAGGGGCAGATCACAGCGAGACCAGGGAGAGCAGTTCAGAGGATGTCTGAGAGAGGAGAGAGAGATGAGGTAGTCAGGAGCATAAATACTAGGTTAAAAAAAAAAACTAGCAAGGGAAGCCCTAAAGTGTGCAACTGGCAATTATACATTTAAATCAAATTCCCTTTGGATTAAATCCCAGGTACATGCTACAGTAACAACTAAAGTCTTCTTCCTGTATTTAACAGACAGACAATGGGAAGACATATGGCAGAATGCTTTTAAAAGTAGTGGAGATGTACAAGGAAAGCTAATTCAGTTTAAAATTTTACACCGTTTTTATTACACTCACAAGAATCTAGTAGAAATGGGGTGAGTTTAGGAGGACATTGCTGGAGATGCAATAATCTACATGCTGATATGACTTACATTTTATGGGGGAACTCTAAAATGCAAAAGGTGTGGTGTTAAGTATTAGATTTTTGTTCTGAAGTTGCAAAAATCTCAGTTCCAAGAAATCTGGATTTACTACTCTTGGGCATTTTCCCTGACAACCTGAACACAGGACAATACTAAAAGTTATGGATCCTTGGAGGGTCCATAGGAGTTAATAGAATATTAATGAGCTACTGGAAATCAAATATAATTCTGAATATCAACAAATGATCACACTCATGTGGAGAATGGCTAACAATGAGAGAATATGCCACCTCTTGCTAGACAAAGAAGATAATTCTAAGCAATATCGTCACTCTTTATGCATAGGCTGAGACAGATGTAGTCATGAAAAGTATAGAGAAACCAGTTCTGTTTCACACAAATCTGTTGTAATTCCAGGCAAAATGCATTGTATGTATACTAATGCAATGGTCAAGCCACACTGGAATAATGTGTATGCTATACTGTGAACCTTAATTGTCACCACTAGGTTTGTATCTTTATTGTACTATGTAAGGAAACACATCTTTATTGCATGTAACCTTATTATATAATAACAACTTGAAAGGAACAAAAAACCCTAATGCTCCATGCCTACCCGCAGCCCATAGCCTCCATTCTGAAGCACAAGTAACAGCTCCAAGTCAGTGCCTCATAGTAATACAATCTTTAGAGGCAGAAACATATGGCTCACTACAGGTTACTAACAGAATCAGTCATAGCTTTTTCCATGCAAGGCTGGCCCTGCTTGAAGAAAAGGGATCACATCTGATTCTTGTTTGTTTAAGGACAGGGATGGGCATTAAGATTGATAACCTCAAGTAACATCCCACCACTGATTTGACAAGATTCCAGAAACCCAATACCCTAAAGTTTTGTAATTTTTATACACTGTGTGTGTTTGCATTCTTCAACCTTAATATCTGCATTAAAGCAGTTTTGCAATGAAATGTCCCTTCTTTTTGTGATATAGAATCATAACCTCATTCATGCATGTCCTTGTGCAAAATGAAATGAATAGAATAGAGGAGATATTTCTAGGCCTGTTTTTTGAACCAACAAGTGCAAACCAGCAGTGTCTTAATATTTGTAGTTGCAATTTTGCACCATACCATCTTAGCATAGATACAGTACTAATAAAGATTTCTTACCTGGGTCCTTGGGATTGTAGGATTGGGGTTGGGGCCTTGAGGGAGCATCCAGTCATGCCTGTAAAATAAGAATATCAATAGGGTCACAAAAGATATGCGGCTCTTTAGTAACTAACTGGGACAAGCAATTTACTCTAAACATAAAACAATACTTATCTGATACAAGTGTTCAGTATTTTCTAACTCTGGGGCTGACATCCTCGTCTGCTGTCTTTATCATTCCACTGGACCTGTAGACATAAAGTGGAAAATGGGTTGGTATTAGTAATAAAAATACAGAACAGCTGTATCGGGTGAAAAGGAATTGCAGCTTTTTTTGGTGGGGGGGTTGGATAAAGTAGGTTGGTTGGGAGGGTAGATTTCATGGTAGTGATGTGGGTTTGGGAATGGACTTGAGTTGCACATGGAGATAAGTATGGGGGATATGGACAGAATTCAGTATCCTTGGGACCACTCTCCTCTTGGGTGGCAAGTTGCTCCACTCATCCTTGGGACCACTCTCTTGGGGGGCAAGTTGCTCCACTCATTGACTGCCACCAGGGCAAGATGAAGTCACACCTTTCACGGTCCTCCAACACTGACAAAGCAATGGATGGACAAACTAGCTGAGAGCCAAGGGAGGGCAGATGTTCTTCCCCTCCTATCCCCATCATGATGGGAATCTATGGGGGGGGTAACAAAGGTACAAGATAAGTCCCTGTGATGGAGGGTGGCAGGGTTGGACAGCTGGCAGCAGCTGCTCTTTTCCTCATTTTTCTTGCCATTCCGCTTAACACAACTCAGTGCATAGGCCCATCAGGCCGCGACACACATGTCAACCCCCGACACAAGGTGTTGTCTGTGTGCTGGAACACTTTACTGTCCCTCCCAAGGCTTGGGCTGGTGCTGCATGCAGCAGTGCCATTCACCGAGCCATAACCCATACAGTTGGCTCACTGTGCTTGCACCCAGACTCAGGTTCCCTGAACAGAAAGTCAACATGGTTTCCACTTGGCCAATAGCCATCTCTGCAAACATCATTACTTCATAATAGTTTTTTTGTGCCATTTTGACCCTACATTTTCAACATAGTCTTTTTATGACCCTACCCTATAGAACATGACAGGTTTCATTTATGAAATACTGGCCAAAATGACATTTTGAGCCACAGTGCAAAAACACATTTTGGGCAGGATTTGAGAAATGGCACAGGTCACATTCATGAGGTGTTGTGCAGAAACTGGCTATGTTGAAAATGTGGGGTCAAAATATTGAAAATGACTAAAGTTATGAATGAGCTTTGAAAATTTTAATGTACCTTCATAACTTTCTTGTTCTTTTAATACTTTGACCCCCAAAGTTTCAGCATAGACATCTTATAACTCTACCTCATTAACCTGGTAAGTACACATTTTCAAATCCTGCCCAAAAGCAGAGCATTCTGAAATTATACTTTTAGTTTATTCTTTGTGGTAACCAAGTAAGGCCCACTTGGCATGAGTGCCTGTTTGCAGAGGTAGACCCAGGAGCACTGGGGTGGTTAAGTGACTTGCTCAGAGTCACGCAGTATGCCAGTGGAGGTTTTGATAATCAAACCCAGGCCTGCTGGATGTACCAAGCTCATTCACAGCTCATGACTCTAACCTCTAGGCTATACTGCCAGCCCCAAGTACCTTTTGGGATAGATTAGAAACATTTCACCTACCTTGTTCATGAGGTGTGGTCCCAAAAAGGCCATGTTGAAAAGTTTGTGGAAAATATAAAAAAATGATCAAGTTATGGTTCAAAACACATTGAAGTACATTAGTCACACTTATCTTGTTTCCTCCATCTATGGTCTAGCATCAAATGAGGAGGCTGTGTCTATGGTTACAGTGAGGGTAATTATGTTGGACCCTGGTAGGTAAGTATGGGGTGTGGGTTTTGGGGTGATAAGTACTGAGTGCAAGGGTTGGGTGGGATGGGTGAGGGAGGTGAAACGTGGTTTGTCAACAGACATCAATGGATGATTTTCTTTATTTCAGGAAAAAAAAAGAAAAGATGTAGAGGGACCAGGATTGGGCACCCCAGTGTTAGTTTGATGTTTGACAGAACCAGGGGTGTGCACACTGGTGTCATACACTGTTGCGGAGGTGGGCAGAGCTGGCAACAAGGATTGGGCACCCCCATGTTAGGTGAACATGTATACTGTAACAGGTGAGGAGGAGGAAAAATACCACACTAGGCAGAGAGGTTGGCACCCCAGTATCTGATAATGTTTAAGTTAACAATATACACATTAAGCCAGCACCAGGGACTGGGCACCCTGGTGTCTGATTCACAAACATTTCAAATCTTTGCTTAGCATGATCAGTAAATTGATGCCTAACAATCTGTTTCATGCAGTGACCATTCAGAGGAGTGGGGCTATGCATAGATTTCTATCCCTACCCCACTGAACAAACACTGTTTAATTGGAAATGGATACTGCTTACAGTATCAGGCATCACCTAATGGTGATGCCTACAGCATTGCCCCATCAAACACACATGCATTTTTGGCAAATGACCGCATTTAGAATTGTGGTCATAAAAAATCAGTTTTTCTCACAATGTTCAATTTTTAAATTGTGCATGTATGGGGTCTTTCCCTAATTTCTCCAAAATGGGACAAGTTAGTGACCTAAAAAGCAGAAAAGCACACACTTTTGGACAAACACTATTAAACCTAAACGTTTTGGGTTTGAAATCATGCTAGTTTTTTATTTATATTTGAGTAAAAGTAAAGGTCTTAATTGTGGCTAATTTAACATTTTGTGCATTTCTATAACTGTGCCTCCAGCGAACCTATGGTGACAAACATTTCAGGATGTAGCGACCCTGTCACCCACTCAGTGCCTGCCAAATTTTAAGTACATCTGATGAATAGTTAGTAATGTGCAAAAATCAGCATTTAACACTAAAGTGTTTAGTCAACCCTAATATATGGGTGTCACTGTACCTGTATTACATGTATACATGTATGTATTAAAGAGGTATAGTCACACCTCTATAGTTAGGGTTCAGCCTTCACTTCTATGTTAAACTTGAAATGTAGCACTTTAATAATTTTGTAACCGTAAAACCAATTTGCATGAAATGTTGCATGTCCCATTGGGGCCAAGGATCTCTTGTCTTGTCAATTTTCATTCAGGTTGAATGTGTGGGTGCTGAGATATGGAGTGTCAAAAATGTGAAAATTATAATTTTTGGTAAAATTCTTTGTCATAGCGCTGTGCAAAATTGGTGTGGAACTTTGGTCTGAAATGGTTAGAGTAAAGAGGACTTGGGTTACAGCTGTGCCTTCTAAAGGTTTGTTGACAAAATATTAATCCATTCCAAAGTTATTAAATTTCAAATTTTCCCATTATTTCCTATGGAAAAAGATGTTCACCTCGACAAAGGAATTTTTGTCCAAATGGGGAATCCTTTTTTGTGCTTTATGCACATTAATAACTTTACAACCCTTCTACCCATTTTCATGAAATTTTACTTGTGCCATCAGGAACCAATGCCCTTTTGATATGACAAGTCTTATTCTGATCGGATGTGCTGGTATAGAGATACAGAATGTTATTATACGGGCACAGTCTCATCACTATAGTTTGGGTTCAACCTTCACTGCTATTTTAAACTTGAAATTTTGTACTTTAATAACTTCAGAACTGTTCAACTGATCCACATGATATTTTGCAGGTGTCATTCAGGACAAAACATCTCTTGATGTGTTAAGTTTCATTCTGGTCAGATTTGCAGGTGCAGAGATATGGAGTATCAAATTATGTGAAAATTACCATTTTTAGTGAAATTCTTTGTCATGCTGCTGCACAAAACTGGCTTGGAATTTTGGTCTGAGATGTTTAGAGTAGAAAGTTCTTGGGACACAGATGTGCCTTTTGAGGATTTGGTGAAAAAAGTAAATTCATTCAAAAGTTATTAAATTTTAAAATTTCTCATTTTTTTCAAATGGAAAAGTTAGATGTGAGCCTCGAAACAGGATTCTGTGTTGCAAATGGACAATCCTGTGTCGCAATTGAGGAACCTTTTTCATGCTTCTGCCATCTTGTTTTTTCTTAGCTAGGCAAATAAAGTTAAAAAACAGAAAAATGATGATTCTGGAAGTAACCAACACATGTGTTCTGCTAATTGGGATCTGTTCTATCAGATTCTGGTGTTAGTTTTTTTCATAAATCACCTGGAAATGTGTTTTTTAACATCCTGAAATACTTATCCTCAAACTTGTGAAAAAAGAATCACGAAACAGGATCTTGTTTTGCAATTTGCGAAAAAGGATTTTTCTTGTTTCTCAAAAAGAATGCAAAACAGGATTTTGTTTCACAGTTTGTGAAAAAGGATTTATCTTTTTTGCAAATTATAAAAAAACAAAACTCAAAATAGGATCCTGTTTTGCAATTTGTGAAAATAATTTTTATACACTTTTTTATCACTTCACACTGAAGAAACAGTTTGGAATTTTGTCTGAATTTTGTCTGAAATTTTTAAGGTACAACGAGCTTGCTCCATGGAGGTACCTTTTGCTGGTTTGGTGAAAGCAGATTACTTTGTTCTGGAGTTCTGGTGGTTTAAATTTTCCTTTATTTTCCATATGATAACGGTGTAAATGTGAAATCTACGCAGTTGTTTCTTTGTCATTTCACTGTAAAGACATTTCTTCCAATTTATGTATGAAAATTATAGGGTACAAAAGCCTTGCCCTACAGATGTGACTTTTGTTGGTTTGCTGAAAAGATATTCATTTGGTGAGGAGTTAAACAGGTTTCAAAATTTTCCAGTGACTCCCATAGGGTAACATTGCAATGTGAGGTTTTTCTTTGGTGCTGTGCAGCACAGGATGGGAGATGACTACAGTATTTTAAAATTATGAATGGATGGGAGCACAGGGCCTTCAGGTCTCAGAGGGCCCTGTGCTCCCACATACAAATATAGATACAATTGTGGAGTCATTGGAGTGCAGGGAAATAAGGATACGATTGCAATATCTCAAAAATTATGGATGAATACTAATGCAGGATCCAGATGGCCCTGCGCTACCATGCTCAAATATGGATACCATTATGTATTGATGTGAGGGCACTCCCACAGGGAAATATGAATACAATTACAATATCTCAAACATTATGCATGGATAGGAGTGCAGGACCCTCTCGGCCCTGCACTCCCACAGACAAAGAAGGATAAGACTATACTATCTCAAAAAGTAAGGAAATTCTTTGCAAAAAACTTTGTGAATGCACTAGTTAGGGTTCCAGTGTCAAAGTAGGGAAATGTCATGTTAGGGTTTCCAACCTAACACCCCACCCTCACACTGCAGGCAGCAACAGGTGTGGGGTTTGCCTTGGGGTTTTAAGCCATAACACTCATCCCATTCTCCAGTTCTCAAATGCTGTACCCATCTCAGCTTATTTACTCATGGAACGGTGTGAGCGTTAGGGCTGACAACTGCAAGGTACACCCCATGCCTGTTGATGCCTGCAGGGGGGGAGGGTTGTTAGTGTTGAAAACCCTAACATGTCATTTCCCTACTTTTGATGCTGGAATCCTAACTAGTACATTAATGAAGTTTTTTTCAAAGAATTTTATATATTATAGTGGTGCGGTAGTCACCACTATAGCTAGGATTAAGCAAGGGTTTCTATGTTAAACCTCAAACTTTAGACTCTAATATCTTCACAACTGTTCAATGTATTTGCACAAACCTTTGCAAGTGAAGTCTCGTGGAGCAGATCTCTTGATTTGTCAAGTTTTGTTCTGGTTGAATTTGGGTATTCCAAGATCCTGATAGTGAAACAAGTTCAAAACAATTTCCGTTTTTTGTGGTTTTCTTTTGTCATCATCTAGCACCCAGGTTGTTTGGAATTTTGGTTTAAAATATTCAGGGTAGAAAGGGTGTGGACCATAGATGTGTCTTTCACTGGTTTGGTGAAAAAAAATTAATGTGTTCCAAGTTATTACATTTTAAAATGTCTGTTCTGAGCATGCTCAGTACAGTCTTTTGGATAGCTGCTTGGAACAAAAAAATAATTTGGTCCATATGAAAAAGGATCCTTGTTTTGTATGGGCATAATCCTTTTTACATGAGGAAAATATTTTTTTTTCATATGGCTGCCATCTTCTTTCCATTTTTTTTTTATAATTTCAAAACGTACAAAAATGACATCCTGCGCACTCACAAACACATATATGTTGCTAATCGGAACCTTGTTAGCAGGATTCTGCACTTGGTTTCTAGAAAAATGTCCCAGAAATTTATTTGTTTAACATTTAAAAATACCTTTTCATGAAATTATTTTCTTTTTTTATGGGCATGTGAATAAAGAATTCATCCATATGAAAAAGGATGGCTTCATACTAAAAAAATAATTTGGAGTTACATTTTTTCCAGTTCTTTTTCATAAGTTTTTTTTTATGTGGGTTTATTTTAGAGTAGGTTCAGCCCATAACAACATTATGAACATCAGGGCAACAACTGCCTCTAGATCAATTAGCTGACAGGATTTTAATTTCATTTTATAATACAATTACATTTGGGGGAAAACATGACTTATTGGAATGACCCACACTCCATCTGTTTAACTGTTCAATGCAGATATGGGGCCAGAGTAGTAATGTTCCAGTCAGTGAAAGATCAAAGGAATGACTAGTATATTTAGGAGATTTTTTGAGGGGGGGCGTTTTTAACTGTCAGTCATTCATCAGACTGATGGCAGTTCATCTTCTATCAGCTGAAGAAAGTGCTGATAGCTGATTCAAGGAAACTTAACGGCAATTGGAATTATGGGTTTTGATAAGATAAAGGGGAGAGGGCCAGGGAAAACTGACAATCATGGACCATTTAAGGTAAATTTACGGCTGCCAGTCAAGGGCAGCCCTCTAAGCTGTAACCGCTTCGACAAACACATTCGTTGGTGGTGAGAACAGTTTCATTCATCCACTTGGGCAGTACTCAGTGCTCATTTAGCAAGGAATGCAAAGGGGAAGGTGTCGGGAAGGTGGGAGGGAGGCACATCTGGTGGGGTCCACGGGGATGACTGACTAGCCAAAGGACTGTGATCCCCTCTGTATGGGATGACTTGCTTCATGTCTTTTGTTGGCATAGCCCAGGAAGGACTAGAAAGGTCAAATAGATGTACAGACTTGTACCTGTATGTATAATACAGTACTTACTGTCTTGATTTAATGTAAAAAAATGCAATTCTGATGCATTTTAAATCTGTACTGCAAAGTTTAGAGTTTCAGAATGTGGTTTCCATTTGACACAGAAGTGCTCTCCTCTCTCTGTCTCTCTCTCTTGCTCTCTCTGAAAATAAGAATTTGTTTTTTTAGGCTACAGTAAGTTTAAGCTGTTCAGCCTTATTACCTTTGTATCAGGTATGTTACAATGGTGACGAGGAAATACTTAGATCTCCATAGCTCGTTATCTTAAACATTTCAGCTTAGCAAAAGTATCTACCTAACACCATCTTCATCACACACACACACCTACATTCACACCTTTAAAAAGTATTTTTTTTTTTTTACCCAATGTTAGATTAGAATTGGAATTGTTGGGGTATGCTGTTCCAGAATTTCCAAGGTTCCTCTAGCTTTATTCTATGCACCCCAGTACATTAACAGTCAGTTCATCCAGTTCTGTAAAAAGTAAGCCAAGAAATAAAGGGGAGCTGCCCTGCTTTCTCTATCATCACTCAAGTTTTAGTAGCAGCAGCTGAAGCAGGGCTGAATTTGTGCCTCCTTCTCATGATTCATGCCACCCCCCACATATCATATCCATTCCATATCATGTCCCCACTGCCCTGCATCAACCTTCTAACCTCAAGTCCTATCTTGTGGGCACACTATTTCATCTGTAGCAAGCAAATGTGCAGTTATTAATTACTTAGCCTTTTCCAGTTTTTAGTTACCCCATCCACTATTTTCTCCATTTCTGCCTCACTCCCCCCAAACAATTTACCAAAAAATGTACCAACTGCACAACAATGGCAACATAAAAACAAAATGTGCAAACAACTGTATCTGAGGGGCACCCCAATGGCTTACTGCCAGTTTCACCCCTTTGTTTTCCAATACTGTGTCCTGAAGTGTGTGATGAGCTGTGCTTATCTATGAACTACACACAAATTGGGTTGAGTTTTACGTGTATCTGTATATTAGGTGATGTGTTTGTGACCCCCATTGTGCCTTCACTGCTGGCAGTCCTCCCATTGCATACATCCTGGGTTGTGTTTTCCTGTGTGTTTTTATACTTCTCTGTGCCATGGATTGTGCTTGAGTGAATTCTGTGTTTCTACTGTGCTTTGTTGCTGGCAGCCCACGTTCTGCATACTGTACATCATGGGTTGTGTTTGCATTTTCTTTTGTGGCTGTTTACAATATTTGGGTGTACAGTTGCCTTGATGTGGTTTTATGAATTTTCTGTCACCTCTGCCTTTGCTGATGGCAGCCCTCGCATTGCAGTGGGTTGTGTTTTCTAATGTTCTTTTCCACAGTAACTGTATGTGCGCTGAGCTGTAGTTGTGTGATTTTGTGTTCTGCATTTGTTGCTGATAGGCCTTGCAATGCATACATCCTAGGTTGCTTTCTGCCCCACCTCCGTCTAATGTTGAGTACTGGAGTTTGCAGATACATTTGTCAGCACAGAGCCTCTATTACCTTTCTGTCTGATCTACCATGTCTTCTGTAGTCACCTCATTTAGGGCTAAGCTGATAAAGAGTTGGAGTGTCCTTACTGCTCGACTATGTGGGATGCTCATGTAGTGTGATTTTGTTTACGGATTTACGGATGGTAACAATTGTGTGACACAGCCCTCATAGAGCCTGTAATCAATAAATAAATTATTTAAGTAATAATGCACGACAAGGTGTGTGTCGTGCTGGGAGAACATCATGCCTCAGGTGGTTGGGCATGAGGCTGCAGGCTGAGTGCATCCAATACTTGAGAAATTATGTTATCCCAGCACGACACATACCCTGGAGGGCATTATTGCTATTATACAATGGCTTATTGTTATACAGAGTAACAAAAATCATTTTAAAGATGTTTTAGTTAGGGTGAAAAATTATTTTTGTTTCTTAAAAAAGGTTGCAAATCCAAACAATCAGTCAAGAGATTCACAGTGCTGGAACTAGACCCGTGATCTTGTACTGGGATGATATCACAGATCCAGCTCCAGACTGACCAGAGTTCAGGATTCTTTTTTGTCATTGTATAATGAACATTATCCTCTCTCCCCATATTGTCTTCTGGTTCCAGGCTGATGGTTTTCCTCTGATTGCCAAGACTTTGCATTCTGCTGTCAGTGGCTGAGATCTGAGTGCAACATGGAGACTTAAAGCGTCCAGGGTGGGCTTTTCTGGAGCAGGACCAGGAGGAGGCACAAAGGTTCCTGTGTGTTGTAAGGAAAATTATCAAACTTGGGTTGTTTCCTTTATTTGAGATGTGGATAACACTTGATTTTAAGTGTTGCTAACTACACTGGAACTACTGTGCAGTTACATGTAACTACTATGTAGTTTTGAACTAGTTTCAAATTGCATGTTGTGTACTTACACAATCTGCATGAAGAAATAGTTACACATGCAACTACTACTGTCTCTCTCTCACCACAAATCAGTTCATTCTGACAAGTGTAACTACACATTTAATAACTGTTGTAAAGTGTAACAGAAAATCGATTGTACAACTACCACTGTATCTCTTTTGGCATTATGCAATTTAGCTTGTGGAAGGGGCATGAAATGGCAAAGGAAGAGTCAATGCCTGCGTAGCCAGTGCCCCCCACCACAACTCTGCACAGCAGATTGGGGCTAAAACATTGTATGTAGCCATGACCCAACCCCAGCCACCCAGCTGGCCAGTAACATGACAGAGGTGAGTGCCCCCACATTAACTGCTCTGGGATCTGATGACATCCCCCTTGTATGGCAGGGGGATGTACAGTACTAAAGCCTACATATCTCATATATGTGTATATTCCCCTTCAAAAATCATTTCCTTATGAACATACTGCTTAATAAACATGTAGTCTAATATTGCTAATTGCTATACTACATATATTATTGTTTAATTATACAGTAAACATCATTCATTTATGTAATTATTTATTGGATTTGAAACAATGCTGTACTTATCAAGAAATGTGCTGCTTCTGTGGCATTGTTTACACAATTATGCCTAACTAATATGTATTTGCAAAGTAAGTATGAGGAAAATGACACTTAAAGAGTTAGAAGAAGGGTAACTACGTTATGACTACACTGTAATTGCTGGTAACTACACTTACACTGATCAAATGTCAGTGCTGTACTTCTGATGCATGTTAGCCTTCAGAAATCATTCCCTCATGAACTTACTGCTTCATAAACATGCAGTCACGTTAATAGCTATACAACTACATTGTTTACTTATACAATAAAAATCATTCATTTTGATAATTATTTATTGGCTTTGAAACAATGATGTTGCTATTAAGAAATGTGTTGCTTCTGTGGCATTGTCTCCACACTTAATGCCTATCTAACATGTACAGTATTTCCAAAAAAAAAGTAAGAATAAGGGAAACTAAGTTATGGCTACACTGTAATTGCTGGTAACTACTGTATACTTACATTGATCAAATGTCAATGCTGTAGGTTTGATGCATGATCTCCTTCAGAAAACATTCCCTTATGATCTTACTGCTTAATAAACATGCAATCTAATATTGTTAATTGCTATTGAACTACATTGTTTACACAATAAAAATCAATCATTTGCATAATTACTTATTGTCTTGTAATAGCACTTATTTACATAATTACTTATTGTCTTGTAACAGTGCTGTAGCTACTAAGAAATGTGCTGCTTCTGTGGCATTGATCCACCCCTCTTCTGCACCCACACCCCTGTCCTGCTGCTGCCCAGATGGGTGGATGAGGGTGACGTTTGCTATATGCCATGCTTCATCTGTGATCTGCTGTGTGGAGTGGTGGTGAGTGGTGCTGGATACACAGGCAGGGACTCTTCCTTAGCCAATACATGCCCTTCCACCTGCTGAATGGGGTGGTAGCCATAGCACCATCCTTCACACCAAGTTACCCCAGCCTTCTGACTATGCCATTAGGGCTGAGGGCAAGCCAGTGAACATGGGCAGACCAGCAGGTCCCCTAAAAGGAAGACAGCAATACTGGGAGGATCAGCCAAATCCCACAATTCCCCACTACACACATAGTGCAGGATCCAGTCTGCTGGTTGGCAGTCTATCTGATTGGATTGCTGCTGTTTATCACCAGGCTAGGGTATGCACATTTGACACATTCCCTGTTGCCGATGTGAAAAGGCTCCAATATCCACAAAGGAGACCCACAGGAGGGTGGCATGGGATGCAACAGGGAAACAAAACAATTCCTGGTGGGGGACTCAGTAGTTAGGGGGTTAGAACTGGGGGAGGGAGGAGAGAGGGAGGTAAGATGTCTTCCTGGTGTCTGGCTTGGAGGGACAGGAAACAAATTCTCAGGATCACAGAAGCAGCAGCACAGCAGAGGGAACTGGATGTCATTATCCACCTAGGAACAAATGACTTGACTGGAAATGGGGTCAGAGCAGTGCAGTGCAAGAGGAGTTTGTGGAGTTGGGGAGGGGCCTTAGACAAATAGCATGCAAGGTAACCTTCTTGTAGATGCTGGTTGTCTATGGCATGGGTGAGGCTAGGGTACTCCACACTATGGAATTCAATCAATGGTTGAAAAACTGGTGCAGAGCTCATGGTTTTGGCTTCACTAGGGACTAGGGGTCCACCTGGAGGGATGCAGACCTATACTGGTGTGATGGTCTGCATCTGTCCAGGAGGGGAAATTGGATCCTAGGTGATAGGTCTAAATGCTTTATTGGCAAGCATTTAAACTAGCCAAGAGGGGAGGCACTGGCAATACGCAGGGAAATCCCAGCTGCTCAACAAAACAGGGTAGTTAGCAAGGTAAACACCAAGGTAGAGAAGTCAATTGGGAGTAAGATAGGGGTAAATGGAGAAAAAGGCAAAGTCAGTAAGGACAGGGATTGGGCTAAAAGGGGTATGGTCATCAAAAAACAGAGGTTGATGAGTACCAGTGCCCATAGTCTGGATAACAAGCTCCCTGAACTAGTGGCCATGATAAAAGAGGGTCACCTGGATATCATGGTACACAGAGAACCATGACTAGGATGTCAACATACTGTACCAAGATACACAATCTACAAGAGGGACATGGAGCATAAAAGAAGAGTAGGAGTAGCTCTTTACATAAGGGAAAGGATCAAAGAAATGGAACTAAACAGTAAACAGGGAGGAAAGGAGGCACTGTGGGTCACCCTGGAGACAGAAAAAAGCACAACAATCCACATGGGGGTTGTATACAGACCCTGTCTCAGGAGGAGGAAATGGACAAGGAAATGATAAAAGTCATCCTTAGAATGCCAGAAAAAAAGGAGATATTGTTGATGGGGGACCTGAATATGCTAGCTGTTAACTGGAGCACCTTTGCTACAGCCATGTCCAAGAGCAGGGTCATTCTCGATGTCCTACAGGGGGCATGCTCAGACAGCTAGTGCTGGAACCCACTCGGGAGGGAGCAGTCTTAGACTTGGTACTCCCAAATGGGGACATAAAGAGGATCTCAGATTTAGAAGTGGGTAGCCATTTGGGAACAAGCGACCACCAAACAGTGTGGTTCATGTTTAGAGATGGACAAAGTGCATTCATTCGTTACCCATAGTATTTCATGTTTAACCCAAATTTCTGGTCATACAATAGGTAGCGAAGTGAATAACTATGCATCCAAAAGTAACACAAAGTTCCAATTTTTGTGGGTACTTTGCATTACTTCGGGATGTGTAAAAAGCATCTATTTTGTTTCCCTGGTGTCTAGTGGCCCCCACCCTGTCATGTAATACCCCTAACCCCACTCCCCCACAACCCTGACCAGCACATCCTTCCACTCACCTCCACATCTGGCAGCCCGATCGACTCAGCTCAATGAATGAGCATGTGCTTGTACAAGCAAGCACTCATTCATTGACAAGTCATATAATTGACACAGTCCTGCAGGGCTGTACTGAAGGGAACACCTCTTGAGGAAGACCGGTAACACTCAAAGCTCTGGGGTCTCTTGCTTCATCCTCCATACTGGAATACATTTTCTACAATGCCATTTGGAATCCTGGTTTGATTTCCACAAATGCAGCCTACTTTCTTACTTGTACAGAAAGGTAGGGTGCTGCTCTGGTTGCTGGCAAGGGTGGTGGGATTGGGGGAAAGGCATTGTGTACCCCTCCATGGTCCACAAAGCCTTTCCCCCATCCTGCCTCTCCCGCAAGACACCAGATCAGGCCCCCCTCCCCTACTGTACACCCCAACAGGACTGAGTAAATTACTGCAACTTGTCAATGAATGAGTGTGTGCTTGTACAAGCATGCACTCATTCATTGAGCTGAGTTGGGCAGGCTACCAGCCATGGAGGTGAGTGGAGGAATGTGCTACTGGCCCATTCTGGTCAGGGTTGGGGAGTATACATGACAGGGCGGGGGGTGGGGGATCACTAGACACCAGGGAAACAAAATAGATGGTGCCAAGTATTTCTCCCTGCAGGTAGCATGCCACCCAGTGGGCATACACTGTGCTGTGGGTACAATAGTGCAGATATAAAAAACAACACATTCTGCTCTTCTTGCCTTTTTTTCTCTGTCTTTTGCTAGTATGAAATATTAACAAAACACTGAAGGTCTACTGCAAGCCTCAAGTGAGCAAACAAGGCTGGATGTGTGTTATTCCAACACCTCAAATATAACAGGTATGAACAGTGCTGTGGTGGGCAGTATACCCACTTTTTATTGGGAGGCTCAACAGAATACCTTCTTTTTGCTTGTTTAACCATACAAAGTATAGACAGGGTATTCACATTTTAGTGAGTGGGGATGGGGGATACAGGGTTCACAACTGTTATTGCCCAAATGCAGGTACAGTTTAGTGTTGGGATACTCATGTTGCCCTTTAACAAGAGCTGCTGGCTACTATTGGGGGGGTAACCCTAGCTGCTTGCCATGCCAGCTAGTGGCTGCAAAACTTTTAATTTTAACCCTGACAGTATTAGCCACTTTGTTAACTGCCATCACCACAGCTCTGGGAATGAAAAAACAGCAGAGCTGAGCTTATAATTGTGTAGGAGAGAGGTAAAGGAAGGTGTAGCAGCCCACCCAAAGTATGCAATGAATCATGCACATGATGTAGCCAGTGTAGATGATTTTGAAATAGAAACTGATTGGTAAAAGACCCACCACCAGTGACCACCACACAACAGGTTCAATTGTGAATGGACTGGGAACTCGACTTGGTGTTTTAGGAAAGGAAAGCCATTCCTTTTTAATGCTTCAATACATATACACCCATCACATAGATATATAGCTGGAGGACCTACCAGTAAACTGATTGTATGACCTGTCCAGATGCCTGGATTTGGACAGACTCTGATTCCTACCTTTGCTGCCCTGCATGGTGTTTCCCTGCACAAACGCAATACAAAATTCCTTAATGATACTTTGAGGAGGAATCTAACTGCTTCAGTGACCTGAGATCCTGACCTCTGTACCTTTCCCTTCATAATCCACCATATACTTGGATTTCTCCCCAAAATTCAAATAATTCCTAGTTTCTGTATCACAGAAACACTAGATATAAAACCAAGACAAAATACATTAATCTTCTCTCATTTTACATGTAGATCTCTTTCCCTCTTTCTGGTCCTGACGTTATTAGAGATGATTGGTGGTGGGGAAGGGGTCACTAGACACCAGGGAAAATAATATATTTTTTAAACAGATCTGACTTGGGATTGGGGGTGGAGTGGGTACTACCTGACAGAGTGGGGTTGAGGGACCACTAGATACCAGGGAAAAAAAATATTTTTTAACTGGATCCGACTCAGAGTTGGGGAAGCGGGGTGAGAGATTCCACCTGACAGGGTGGGGTGGGGGCCACTAGACACCAGGGATATATTGGGGTGGTGTTGGGGGGATTCTTCATTTGTGACCTCTGCTTGCTTTGAGATTTGTAAGTGCAAGCAAGGTGAAGTCACAAATGGTGAATTATGGGTTATTTGGAAAAATTATGCAAAGTGGTACGCGGGGCAAAATTGCCAACTTCACTGCAATTTCACCAGCATAGTAAAACTCCACTGCATCTCTATTCATGATAAACACAGCCAAACAGTCAAGCCATACAAAAGTGAGGGTACTGGACTTTAGGAGGGCTAACTTTGACAAAATGGGAGAGTGCCTCAGAAATGCACTAGCAAATGGGCAAGAAAGAGGGGTGGAGGAACAAAGAGGAAAAATCAAAATTGCCATCACAGAGGCAACAAGCCTTTGTGTGAAGCAAATAAACAAAACAAAATGAAGGGAAAAAACACTATGGTTCTCAAAAGAGGTGGTGAAGAAGGTTAGGGAAAAAAATATAGCATTCAGAAAGTATAAGGAAACAAAGGAGGAGCAGGACAGAGAACTGTACCAGTTAAAGCAGAAGGAAGTGGGGAAGACAGTCAGAATAGCAAAGTCCCAAACTGAGGAAAAGATAGCCAACTCAGTTAAGAAGGGGAATGAAATATTTTATAGACACATTAGGGAGTGAGGAAAGACCAAGGGAGGGATAATGAGGCTTAGTAAAGGAGAGTGAGTGGGCAGGGGGTGACAGTGAAAAGGCAGGGATAATGAATGAATAATTCTGCTCAATATTCACAAAAGAGGAGGAGAGGGAGATACCTAAACATAACAATAGAAGCACTCTGGAAAGGATGGTCGATACCAGTCCATTCACAGAAGAAAGGGTCCTGAAAGAACTCCTAAAACTGAAGGTGGACAAAACAATGGGGGCTGATAGTATTCATCCCAGAATCCTAAAAGAACTAAGGGGAGAACTAGTGACACCACTGACTACCCTTTTTAACAAATCATGGGAAGAAGGTGTTTTTTTTTTATTTACGACGTTGATAACTGGGTAGATGCACTGATCCCAGGGACCATATTCAGGCATGACCTGGGCCACATACCATTACACAGGGGTAATTTTAAGCCAAGTATATTGAACAGTTGAGCAATTAAACAAAGGTGCAAGAGAAAATACAACAGTAAATTCAAAATACAGATAATAAAAAGTCCATAAGGCATACAAAATACAAGGTAATAGATCTAAACAACAAGACAAGGTGTCAGCTTCCATTGCAGACAAACAAGCAGTATACAATAAGAGTAAATGGACTAACAAGATAAGTGCAGGTGGTGAAACCCCAAGATAAGAGAAGGGTAACGATAAGTGCAGGGGAGACAGGGCAAAGGGAGGGGGTAGGTGCAGGAGAGGGAAGGATTGGAGAAATATAACACTATAGGGAAAGTTGGAACTAGGATATACTCCAAGAGGTTAGAGGGAAGGGGAGCTACCCAGCAGAGCAACAGCAGTGGGACTCAGCCAGGAGCCAGTTCTTGAGGTGGGATTTGAACAGGTGGTGGGTGTCCAGGGAGCGGAGCTCAGCAGGAAGCCTATTCTACAGCAGGGGGCCACAGCCATCAAGGCTCTCCTGCCCATATTGGCATCTATCCTGGGAACTTTAAGAGGGGGATGTTGTTGCAGCAGAGACAATGGTTTAGTGTTCAGACTTTGAGGAGAGCAGCAAGAGATGATTCCCGGCCAGTTCAGATGGCATTATCAACCATGCAGCAAAGGGCAAAGTCAAAGTGGCCTTGTAGTGGGAGCCATCTGAGTGACTGGTAGAGGACACAGTGGTGGATGGAGAAAGGGGTCAATAAGGCAAAGTGACAGGCACTGTTGTAGGCAGTAGAGAGTTTGGGAGTTTTGGGTTGTGGATGACCTTGCATAGATGGAAGAGCAGTAGTCGAGTATAGGGAGAAGGTTCCCCTGGACAATGGCAAGTGGGGTCTCAGGGGTGAGGTAGTGTCTGAATTTGTAGGCAGCACCCAGCATTGGGCGTATCCTGCAAACCACAAAGTTGATATGCTCAGAGAAGGAAGGGAGGGATCGAGCAAAACGCCTAGGTATTTGAAGGTATTGACATTTTCAAGGACCCAGGGAGGCAATGTTTAGAGCGGAGGGGGATTTGGACCTGGCTAAGAAGGGCTTGGATCTGAACAGCATGGCTTTTTGTTTTCTTGGCATTTACCAGGAGGAGTTTGGCTGCAAACCAGTTGTGGGCCACAGCATAGTTATGGGTGAGAATTGAGGAAATGCAGGTGAGGGATCTGTCACTGGAGACAAGGACAAGGTCATCAGCACACAGCAGAGAGTTTCAGCAGAGACTGTCCCAGGTAAGGGAGTTTATAAATAAGGAGAATAGAAGGGGGCCCAGAATGAAGCCCTGTGGGACATTGGTTGAGACAGGCAAGGTAGGAGACACACACATATTGGGAGAGATCAGTGAGGAAGATCTGGACCCATTTAGATACCTCTTGTGAGCAGCCAAGGATACATAGCTTGAAGAAGATGAGGGCATGACTGATCATATCAACGGTCTTGGAGAGGTCTATAAAAATGGCACTGTTGGCATTTCCATGGTCCATGTCAGTAAAGATGTGGTCAGTCAGCAGTGCTAGGGCAGTAGAGGTACTATGGTTCTTGCAAAAGCCATGTTGCTGGCTGTAGAAGAGGTTGTACTTGTCTATGTATTCAGTAAGCTGATGGTGGATAACTTTCTCGAGTAGCTTGCTAAAGCAGGGGGGAGGATGGAGATAGTCTGGCAGCTGCCAGAGGATTGGGGATCACCAGCTTTGAAAATGGGAATCACTTTAGCAGTCTTCCAGGGGTCAGGCATGGAGGAGGTAGAAAGGGCAAGGTTGAAAATAAAAGTGAGGGGTTCGACAATGGCAGGGGAGGTGAGCCTGAGAAAGATTGGGGAGAGGCCATTGGACCGAGGGGAAACATGGTTTGGAAAGCATTTGAGGAGCTTAGAGGTTTTAGTGGCTGGGATTGCTTTAAAATAGAAAGGGAAGATTGGAGGGGACTGGGAGAGGTCATCATAGAGTTGGGGTAGTGGGCCGAGCTGCTAGTTGGTAACCCAGGAGCTAGCTTAGATACACAGGCAGGTCAGTGAGTTTACCATTGAAGGCCTGGGCCACCTCTAGAGAGTACATGATGAGGCCAGCGGGGGAGTTTAATTGCATGGCTGTCTTACTGGAGTGGGGCTTGAGAAGGGAGCCAATGGATTCCCAAAATTTCCTAGGGTGTCCAAGGTTTAACTTCTGGAGGTTACAGAAATAGGTCTGTTTCAGAGGTTTGGCCAAATGCTTGCAGAGGTTTCACTGGCACCTATAGGCATCCCAGTGGGCAGGGGAGGGGGATACTTTGTAGGTGGACGAAGCACAATCTCTGTCCTTCATGAATGTAAGGAGATCTTTGGTGATTCAGCAAGAGTAACCGCCTCTGACCTGTCTTGTAGTAAGAGGGAAATGCTGATCCTGTAGGGCCAGCAGAGTCTGTGTGAAGACAGTTACTGTCATGGTCATATCAGAGAGTGAGTAGAGAACAGACTTAGTCTTATGACCATGCATCTACAAGGAGGATGGAGGTGTCGAGACTGCTGAAATTTTGAAAAGACAGTTATTTGGGGGGAGGGACATTTGAATTTGGATGATCAGAGGATAAACGTAGGGGAGTGGTCACTGATGGAGTCAGCCATGGTGCTGACTTGCAATACATAATCATCTCTGTTCATGAGGCTCTAGTCCAGAAGGGTTTGGGTGGCAGTGCATGGATTTTGTCTGGTGGGAAGCATAATAGTCTGGACCAGGTTCTGTTGTTTTAGAAGGCAGGCATAGTCCGACTGGTGGGCACTCAGTCAGTGCACCTGAGGTCTGGAGGTGGGTGGATGTGATTCCCCCTCACAAAAGTGGGAGCAAGGCAGAGGCAGGAAACTACCAACCTGTTAGTTTGACCTCAGTGGTATGGAAAATGATGGAATTACTTCTGAAAGAAAGAATTGCTGAGTACCTAGAAGCCAGCAGGGCACAGGACCCAAGGCAGCATGGATTCAGAGTGGGAAGGTCATGTCAGACGAATCTAACAGATTTCCTTGACTGGTTGACCAAAGTAGTAGACCAGGGAGGGACTGTGGACATGGCCTTCCTAGACTTTAGCAAGGCATTTGACACAGTCCCACACAAAAGATTAATAAACAAGTTGGCCAGCCAGTAAGTAGGTCCCAGGGTGGTAGTCTGGATAAAAAATTGGCTGGACAACAGGACACAGGGGGTATTAGTAAATGAAGTCCACTCTGTAGAAATGGGGGTTACTAGTGGAGTACCACAGGCTTCAGTTCTGGCACCAGTCCTCTTTAATGTCTTTATAGGTGACATTGCAGAGGGATTGGAAGGCAAGGTAAGCCTCTTTGCAGACGACACAAAGATCTGCAACAGGGTTGATACACAAGAGAGGTGGAAAGGATGAGAAGTGATGTGGCAAGGTTGGATGAATGGTCAAAAGTATGGCAGCTTAGATTCAATGGAAAGAAATGCTAAGTAATGCACCCGGGAAACAAAATCCCAGTGGATGAGTACACAATGGGGGGGGGGGCAGGTACTAACAACAACAAAAATGGAAAGGGACCTGGGGGTAGCCAAATAAGATGACCTAAAGGTAAGCAAGCAATGTTAGAAGGCAGTAAGAAGGGCTGGATAGATACTGGGATGCACAGGGAGAGGCATCAACAGTAGAAAACAGGAAGTTGTTATCCTTCTGTACAGACAGTTGGTGAGCCCCCCATCTGGAGTACTGCATACAGTCCTGGAGACTCCATCTCCGCATGTACATAGACAATATGGAGGCAGTCCAAAGGAAGGCAACTAAAATGGTGCAGGGTCTGCACCAGAAGCCATATGAAGAGAGACTAAAGGAGCTTAATATGTATACCCTTGAGGAAAGGAGGGAGAGGGGGGACATGACAGAAACTTTAAAGTACCTCAAGGGAATCAACAAAGTCCAAGTGGGTAGTATCTTTCAGAAAAACAAATGTGTAAGAACAAGGGGGCACAATTTGAAGATAGAGGGGGGATGACTCAGGGGCAATGTGAGAAGTATATTTTCATGGGGAGGGTGATGGATGCTTGGAATGGCCTTCCTGAGGAGGTTGTGGGATCAAAAACAGTGGGGGAATTCAAGAATGCATGGTACAGACATTGTAAGGCAATTCTAGCTGAGGGTAGGAGGAAGTAGGCTGTTGGTTTACTAGGATCTGCAGCTTATCCAAAAGGTAGGGAAATGGACAGACTGAGTGGGCCAAGCAGTCCTTAACTGCTGTCAAAGTCTATGTTTCTATGTTAAGGCTTCTACATTTGCGATAAAGAATTATTTTTTTTAGCTGGACATCAAACTGCTTCCATAGGAAATAATGGGAAGTTTTAACATTTAATAACTTTTTAATGGATTACTATTTTTCACTAAGTCTTCCAAAGGCACATCTGAGACCCAAGACCTGTTTTCCCTGAAAATGTCAGACCACAATTTCACACTGTTTCTGTGCAGCGACATGACAAAACATGATAATTTACACATCTTTTGCCAACTGGAACTAAACTTGCCACATCAAGAGATCTCTGGTCCCTGATGAAGGATGCAAAATTACATTTGAATCTGTTGAACAGTTGTGAAGTTATTATGGTCCAAACCTTTGAGTTTAAACAGAACTGGCTGTTGAACCCTAATATAGGGGCATGAGTGCACCCTTATAATATATCAATTTATATATATATATATATATATATATATATATATATATATATATATAGTGAGTGCGGTTGCACCACTAAAGTTAGGGTTCAGCAGTCAGTTACATACTAAAGTCAAAAGTTTGGACATTAATAACTTTGGACCCATTCAACGGATTTGCCTGAAATTTGGTACGCGCAGTGCAGTGGGGCATGAGAGATCTCTTGATTTTCCAAATTGTGATTTGGTCGGACATGCGGTCTTTGTGTATGAAAGCGCTGAAAAAATGCAAAGTTATCTGTTTTTGGAGGCACCTTTTGGGATTCTGGATGTGGTCCTGCACAACCATTGTGTGGCATGCTGCTCTGCAAGATGGCTCTTTTGAAAGAGCTTTGGACTGCTGGGGGGGGGCACTAGACTACCAGGGGTATCTATGATGAATATAATTTTATACAGAGCAGGGGAGTGCCACTAGACTGTCAAGGGATATAAACATTAATAATTATATTATACAGCTTGGGGGGCCACTAGACTACCAGAGATGTTAAAAAATACAGGGGGGGGGGCACTAGACTACCAGGGCAGTAGATATGATTATATATGTTATTATGAAGGGGAGGCACCAGGGATTGTTAATACATTATTTTTAGTTTACAGATGAGGCACAACAAAGCCCCTGAGCAAAACCCACCCTAATATAACAGTCTAGGGCACCCCTGGGCTACAGAAATGTATTTATAAATCTGGCCATCTTGTCCCTCACTCTTTATTCAGGACCAATCTATTTCTTTGATCGTGAGCATGCAAATACTTTGACCGGTAGATTCTTTGATCGCGATCGTGCATCACGAGCAAGGAATGAGATGGCCAGAAGAAAACATCAATTTACTCAGCCCAGGGGTGTCCTAGGAAGACAAATGAGGTTGGGTTTTACTCACATGGCTTTGTTTTGTCAAACCATGGTGGTGGTATACCACAATTCTATCAATTTCTGGATTTATAACATTTTTAATTCTTTGTTCATGAGCCTGCACATTCTTTGATCATGAGCCTGCAAATTCTTTGATTGTGAGCCTGCAAATTCTTTGATCGTGAAATTCTTTGATCACCATCTTTGATCGCGAGATAGGGACAAGATGGCCATATTTTCTATAGTGGAATAGATAGGGAACTTTCACCAATCTTTAACATTGAATATCTCGGAAACAGTTTGGTCTTTTTACTTGAAATTTGGAGAGTGTTTATAGCATGTCCTGTAGATGCAAATTATGGTGTTTACGTATCAGAGAAATTTTGTTTTGTGGAGATATTGCGTGACACACTTTATGTGTTGTGGACAGTGTTTTGCTTGTGGTGGTGGCTTGAAATTGATAGGAAACCTAGCCTTAGTGTCATGGATGTAGTTTACAGTTGTTGTGTGTGTTAAATGTCAACAGCTGCGGAACTGTGCCAGTCTGCGAATTAAAACCTCATACGTTCAAATGTTACATCTCGGGCAGGTTTGGTCTTTTCACTTGAAATTTGTACGGTATTGATGGCATGTCCTGTGTATGTAAATTACAGTGTTTCCTTGTCGAAAAATATTTTTTGGGTGGAGATATGGAGTGGCGCAGTTTACGTTCTGTGGACAGCATTTTGCTTATGGTGGTGGCTTAAAATTGATAGGATACTTAGGCTTAGTATCATGGATGTAGTTTTCAGTCTTTGTGTGAGTTAAATATCAGCAGGTGCAGAACTATGCCACTCTGATGAATGAAAATTTCAAATTTTGACATGTTATATCTCGGACATGGTTTGGTCTTTTCATTTGAAATTTGGATGGTGTTGATGGCATGTCCTGTAGATGTGAACTGCAGTATTTATTTGTCAAACAATATATGTTTTGTGGACATATTGCGTGGTGCAGTTTACGTTTTGCGGACAGCGTTTTCTATTGTTCTACTACATTAACATTTGTTTGTTGGCTGGCCTTGCTATTGTTAATGTACATTTTAGTCATTAGGCGTGTAATGTGGCCCATTAGGGCCCCGTGCTCCCACCAGCTTGAGCAATTTTCTACTTTTCTATTCTTTCTGAAAAAGCGGGGAAATTCTATGCAAAAATCTTCTTTAATGCATCAGTTAGGGTACTTCTACAGCGACAAAAGTGAGGAAATTCAACATTAGGATTCCCACCCCTTGCACCCCACCCAACCCCCACCAACAGGAATTGGCATGTGCGTTGGGGTCTTCGGTCCTAACTCTCACCCCATTCTCCTACACTGCACTACCTCAGCTTGTTTACACATGGGATGGGGTAAGAGTTAGGCCTGATGAACCCAACGCATGCCCAAATCCTGCTGGTGGGGGTGGAGGAAGGGTGGAACCCTAATGTTGAATTTCCTCACTTTGTCATTGTAGAAGAACCCTAACTGAGGCATTAACAACATTTTTTGCATAGAATATATATATATATATATATATATTATTGTTGCGGTAGCACTAATGTAGTTAGGGTTGAGCAGGAGTTTCTATGTTAAACCTCAAACTTTGCAGTTTAATGTCTTCATAGCCGTTCAATGGATTTGCATTAAATCTTGCATGCATGGTCTCGGGGGTAAATCTCTTCTCATGCCAAGTTTCATTCCAGTCAGATGTGTGAACTCCGAGATACAGATAGGAAAAAAAGTTTAAAAATCGCTGGGGTTTTTTTTGTCATTGCCAAGCACCCAGAGAGGTTGGAATTTTGGTGTCATATTTTCAGGGTGGAAAGGAGTTGTCCCACATATGTGCCTTTCATTGATTTGGTGAAAAAATATTAATCCATTCCAAAGTTATTAAATTTTAAAATTTTGGTTCAGAGCATGATCAGTACCATATTTTGGACAGCTGCTTGAAATGTCAAAAAATAATTTGTTCCATATGAAAAAAGATCGTCGTTCATATGAGGGTATTTCTTTTTTGTGAGGAAACAAAATATTTTTCTGTATGGACGCCGTCTTGTTTCAAACCAAGAAGCTGAGCTCAACAGTTCAGATAACGTAAAGGAATCCAAAACTTTGGAATGGATTAAAACATTTACTAAATGTTAAAAACACAGCAACGCATCCCCAGCTGCCACCAACATTTCCCATAAAGTACTTTTTCACAGCGTTATGCATTGGCCAGTTATCAGTGCTAGTTAAATAGCATTTTTGAAAGACAAGATTCATTTTCATTGGTTGTTACCCCTAGTGATGTCAATTGCATGTGACTTACAATATGCTGTTTTCAATATATTCTGCTATACCATCGATTAATTATTTATATAATGTGCAATTTATTGGTATTATGGGTTTTTTGATTTTTTTTCTCCTTCTCCTTCTCCTTCTCCATTCACCAGTCCCCAGTCCTTGTTCCTCCCTCTTTGCCTTCCCACTTGTTCATTTCACCTTCCTCTTGTCATTACAATATGTTGTAAGTCACATATAATTCACATCCCTAGGGGTAACAACCAATGAAAAATAATCTTTTCATTCAAAAATGCTATTTAAGGGCCCTGCACTTCCACAGCAACATAGATGTATGTATGCATACAGGGATGAAAGCACAAATGAGTATATGATTATACTATCTCAAAAAGTAAGGAAATTCATTGCAAAAAATTTTGTTAATGCACTAGTTAAAGTGAAACTGACAAAAGTAGGTAAATGTGGCATTAGGGTTCCCGGCCCTAATGCCCCACATTGACCCTGCAAGCAGCAACAGGAAAAAGCATTACTATTACTATCTGACCTCTTCTGTGTCTTCACAAATCAGGCATGGGGTGTGCCTTGGGGTTGTCAACCTATTCTTATATATTGTACACATCTCAGCTTATTTACTGTTGGAATTACATTTAAATAGTAAAGCCTTTAAATTGCTTTTGTTTTTCAACTATGTAATTGTTTCTGGTGCATGTGCTGACTATATTAAAGGACATTGTGATGTCATCAGACATCACACATTAAACAGCCAGGATCTACAGTGCTTTTGTCAGAAGTGTTTTTCATTTGAAAAAACAATTGCAATTAATCATATATTTAAAATGATGCTAGTATTCCTTTTAAATTAGGAATAACCCATGACAGGGCATGCATTTCTTATGAATTAATGCACAACATGAGCACTTTGTGAAGCACAAGGCTGAAGGCTGAGTATTCTGCAACCACCAAGGCAATGCATTTGATGCCAAAGGAAATGCATGCTCCAGAGTGGGCTAATAAACAAAATACTGAGACATAATATTATAATTATAATGTGAGTAGGGTGTTACTATTGAAAACAGTTTCTTCAGGTTACCATCTGTGAACTTCTTGGGAAATAATGCACATTTATATGACGTGTTTTGAACAATCAAGTTTCTAGGATTCCTAGGTGTTTTTCTTTTTCAACTTATTTTTTGTTCTTCAGCATCAGATTACAAAGCATGTGCATTACAAGGCATTATACCATCTTCTTATTCTACCTTAGTACATTCATTACAATTAATCTTGCATTTTAAGTACTCTTAAAATAATGTTTTTTCTTTTGTCAAGGAACTATGATTATCTATTTCCTTTTACTGATATCCATTTCTAAAGTTATGTGTTATTTATGAAGTTAATCTTAACTTTCAAACTTTTAAATGGCAGGTCTCCTTTTCCTCCCCATATTCCTTTTTTTTTTCTTTTTATCTTTTCTTTAATCATAAAGTAGTTGCTCCATTGCTGGTGTTCCCTCTATTTCCTCTATTAAGTGAGCATAGGGCAACCATCTTGTGTTAAAATGTTCAGTACCCAAGTTGAGCCTTGCAGAAATATCTTCCGTCAGCTTGATACCTTTACAGTTTTGTAGCCAGCGGTTTATGTACGTTTATGTGGCTAATTTTTAACCACTTTTGGGTGATTTTTTTAAAGGCTGCCACCACTAAAACATTGTATAGGTATTTGTTGGCTCCCTCTCGCATTCCCTTCAGGTATAACCCACAGACAATATTTATATCCTGCAAATCTTGGGGTAGTTCTAAAATTTTTTGCAGTTTGAATCCTACCCCTGTCAAAAATCCCTGCAAGACCACACAAGTCCAGAATATGTGTATTGGGCTTCCCCTTTCTCTGCAGCCCCTCCAACAGAGATCTGTAGGGGATGTACCAATAAGTATCTGCTGAGGCATTTCCATGTGAACTCTCTCCAGCTTCCTGATGAGGCAATTTTGTGGACTCCTTGCCATATCTGATTCCACTCTATGTCCTCCAGTTTAGTGTCTGTTTCTCTTTCCCATTGCATCTGTATTTTTGTTATTCCCTATTTCCCCATGTCCCTGTTCAGATCTTCACATGTCTTTGATATTTGATGTTTTGCTGACTGTTGTGTGGTGAACAATCTGATCCTATTTATCATGGGGTGCTGGTTCTCCCCTATTTCCAGTTCTCTTTCCCTCTCCCGAGTATGTGATCTGGCTTGAAAGTATCTAAAGTGGTCTTTGTCAGAGAGAGCATACTGTCTGTAGTTGTGCAAAGGATTTGATCATGGGTCTGTCATAAATTGAGGTATATATTGTGGTCATTTTTTAGCCCACTGTTTAAAACTCAGATCACTGTAAGCTGGGATGAATCCTTTATCTTTCCACAGTGGTGTCCATTGAGGCTGTTTTTTAGTTATACCTACTTGTTGTTTAACTTAGAGCCAGATTTGGAATGTGTGTTTAGTCCCTTATTGGAGAGTGGATTTAGATCAGCTGGCAAGCAGTGGAGGCAGTATAGCGCAGTGGTCTAAGGCTCTAAGCTGCAAATCTGGTGACGTCCAGCAGATAAGACCTGGGTTTGAATCCTACAGCTTCCACTTGCATACTGTGTGACCCTGAGCAAGTCACCTAACCTTCTTGTGCTCCCAGGTCGCTCCTGTAAAAAACTTTCAGCTTAGTGTGCTATACCTGGTTAAAAAACTAAAATAAAAAAAAAGCTGAAGTTCCAGATTACATAATCTAAATTTATCTCCTGGTTTGTGTTTTGCTCAGTATTTTTCCATACCGGTTCTTGCTTGGGGTTTGAAATATCAATCACTGGGATCATCTGTGTTACTATATAAAATGCTTTCAAGTTAGGAATCCTGAATTCTCCTGCTTGATTATGTCTCTGCATGACTGCCCAAGATATTCTTGTTTTTTTTTTATTTGCCAAGATAAACCTTCTTAGTACTCCAGAGAGCTCCTTCCAGTCCTTACCTGGGATAGCTATCGGTAAGCTCTGAAACAGAAACAAAAACATTGGAAGCACATTCATTTAATGGTCTCTGCTCTGTTATTTAGGGACATGGGTAACAATGTCCATCACTTAATATCTGCATATATTTCCACTTTTCATTTTCATTGCCGCAGTTTACTTGGATGCCTTTGCATATAGATGCCTAGATATCTAACTTGTTCTGTTCCATTGTCCTGGTAGTATCTGTTTTAACTCTTCTGCTAGTTACATAGATACATAGATACATAGACAGTGTCAGCAGATAAGGGCCTATGGCCCACCCAGTCTGCCCATTTGAGCTTGTAAGTTCAATTTATGTTTCCCTAGAAGTCTGTTGCCCCTAACCCCTGACCTCCAGAATTCCTTTATGTCTATCCCATGCATTCTTAAATCCCGTGATTGTTTCAGCTCCCACCACTTTCTCTGGCAGGGTGTTCCACTTGTCCACCACCCGTCCTCTGAATCATCCTCCCTCCAACTTCATCCCATGCCCTCTAGTCCTGGAACATCTTTTTCACTTAAAAATAGTGTATTCCTGCACCCTGTTCCTCCCTGTAAGATACTTGTATGTCTCTATCATATCCCCTCTCTCCCTCCTCTCCTCCAGGGAGTACATATTCAGTTCCTTCAACATGTCCTCATAGGACTTGTGATGCAATATATGTACCATCTTTGTTGCCCTCCTCTGAACCTTCTGTACCCTGTCTATGTCCTTACATCGGTAAGGTCTCCAGAACTGTACACTGTACTCCAGGTGGGGCCTCACTAGTGTCTTGTATAGTGGAATTATGACCTCCCTTTTCCTGCTGGTGATGCCCCTACCTATGCATCCCAGAATCCTATTTGCTTTACCTGCTGCCTTGTCACACTGTTTCCCTACCTTGAGGTCATCAGAGATGATAACCCCAAGATCCCTTTCCTGCTTGGCGCATGCTATATCCTCACTCCCCCACTGATATATTGTGTCAGGGTTTTTGTGCCCCATATGCATTATCTTGCACTTCTTTGCATTGAATTTCAACTGCCAAACCCCTGACCATTCTTCAAGTTTCTGAAAGTCCCTTCTCATTCTGTCTACACCCTATGGTGTGTCTACTCTGTTACAGATGTTTGTGTCATCAGCGAACAGTGAAATTCTGCCTTCTAGGTCCTGCACAATGTCACTGATGAAGATGTTGAATAGGGCCAGTCCCAGCAATGATCCCTGTGGTACCCCACTGGTCACTCTTTTCTATGTGGAGTGACAGCCATTAACCACCACCCTCTGTGTCCTGCTGCCAAGCCAGTTACCTACCCACCACACTACTGTCCTGCCCACACCCATATTCCCCAGTTTGTGTAATAGTCTTCTATGTGGCACAGTGTCAAAGGCCTTGCTGAAGTCCAGATAGGCCATGTCCACTGCTCTCCTCTGATCCACTTCCCCAGTCACCCAGTCAAAAAATTAAATGAGGTTGGTCTGACATGACCTCCCCCTGGTGAAACCATGCTGCCTTGGGTCCTGTAGTCCATTGACAACCAGATGTTCCACCAATTTCTCCTTCAGTAGTGCTTCCATGATCTTCCCCACTACTGAGATGAGGCTGACTGGTCTGTAGTTCCCCACTTCCTTTTTGTTCCCACTTTTGTATAAGGGGACTGCATCTGCTGTCCTCCAGTCTTTGGGTACCTCCCCTGTTTCCAGTGATTGGCTAAACAGGATAGCCAGAGGTTCAGCCACCACCTCTCTTAGTTCTTTAAGGACAATGGGGTGTACCCCTTCTGGCCCCATTGATTTATCAACTCTTATTACTTCCAGTTCCTTCAGGACCCTTTCTCGTGTAAAGGGATTTGTGTCATTTTCTGCACCATTTTTGCCCCTTGTACTCCCTTCAGACCCATTACCCTCCTCTTCCTCAGTAAAGACTGAGTAGAAATACCTGTTCAATATGTCAGCTTTACTGTTGTCAACCTCCACACGGCCCCCATCCTCCCCCTTCAGTCTCACTATCCTTCCCTTTGCCTTTCTTTTTTCACTTATGTACCTGTAAAAGGTTTTGTCCCCTCTACCCACTGATTTTGCTATGTGTTCTTCTGTCTGAGCTTTGGCTTCCCTTACTGACCTCCTGCCTCCCTTGCTTCTCCTAGTACTTCTCCTATCCCTTCTGCCTGTGTCTTTTGTATTGCCTGAATGCAATCTTTTGGCTTTCACTTTCTTTGCTACCTCTTTGGAAAACCATAATGGTCTCCTCTTCCTTTTCCTCTTGCTAACATGCTTAATGCATAATTCTGTTGCTCTTGTAATCCCCATTTTAAATACTGCCCACTGTTCCTCAACCATTGATTCCTGCTCCATTCCCCTTAATGCCTCTTTCAAGTAGCTCCCCATTTTCCTTAAGTCTGCCCCCCTAAAATCCAGGATACGTGTTTTTGTGTGGTTTGGTTCTGCTCTTTCTGTGATTTCAAACCACAATGACTGGTGGTCACTGTTCCTCAGGTGCTCCCCCACTGTTACCCCTATCACACTGTCCCTGTTTGTGAGCACAAGGTCCAGTATTGCCTTCTGCCGAGTTGGTTCCATGACCAGTTGCTTGAGGAAGGCATCCTGAAGGGAGTCCAGGATAAATCTGCTCCTAATTGATGCTGCTACTGGGATGCTCCAGTCCACGTCTGGAATATTGAAGTCTCCAACCAGTACTACTTCACCCTTGTCTGCAATCCTTTGGATGGCTAGCACAAACTCCCTATCTGTTTCTTCCTCCTGGGCTGGTGGTTTATAGACCACACCTGTGCAGATGGCTGGCCCCATTTTCCTTTCCAGCTTAACCCACAGTATCTCTCCCCCATTTTGTTCCTACTGGATTTATGTGGCCCTTATGTCATTTTTCACATACAGTGCCACTCCTCCTCCCTCCCTTCCTACCTGCCCTGTCTCTTCTGAATATGTTGTAGCCAGGTAAGGCCATCTCCCAGTCATGGTTATCATTACACCAGGTTTCAGTGATGGCCACAATGTCCAGGTCTGACTGCACCATGACAGCCTCCAGATCTTCCATCTTGTTGCTAAGGCTCCTGGCATTTGCACACATGGCTTTCCATGATTTGACCTCCCTAGACTCTTTAGCTGTTCTACTCTAGCCCCTTCCTTGGTTGTCCTTTATCCCTGGTTCTCCTTGCTGTCTGCCCTTCTGCTGAATTTTGCCCCTTTTCTGCCTATCCACCTCTTGGGCGCTAATCTCCATCTTTTGCACACTGCTTTGTAGAGATAGCCACTCCAGTTCACTGGTTCCACTGCTAGCTGTGGGGGGTGAGCAAGTAGGTACCCTCCTTGCTGGCCTGCCATCCCCCCTTTGCTAGTTTAAATGCTTGTCAATGCTTGTTAGTTCCCCACTAACACTAATTATCTCTATTAGGTGATGTTTATTTTCAATCCTGATATCTCCCCATATCTCAGTGCTAATTTTAGAAAGTTTGCAAAGTGCATCTCCGGGTGTCGCATATAAACCACCGTGTCATCTGTGTATAGAGATACTCTATTTTCTACACCTCCCACCATTATGCCCTCTACATTTTTACTTACTCAGATTGCTTCTGTGAATGGTTTCAGGCTGATTGCAAAAAGTAACAGTGACGAAGGGCACCTCTGTCTTGTTCCCCTCCTATTGAAAATTTATTGGAAAGGGTACCATTGGCTTTCACCCTAGCTGTTGGGTTGTCATATAATACATTGATCAGCTTGATAAACCCTTCCCAAAATCCTACGTGTTTTAAAGTAGTATCCAGGAAGGTCCAATTCAATCTATCAAATGTTTTTTCTGCAGTGATTAAGACTGCTATTTGAGGGTATTTCCTTTCTCTTCCCATCTCTAGTATATTTAGTATCCTTCTGATTTTATCTGTTAAATGCCTTCCTGGAATGAAGCCTGTCTGATCTTGATGGATGATTAAATGTATAATTTTCTGAAGGTGCATAGCCATGACTTTTGAGAAGATTTTTAAACTCTGCTCTAATAGTGAGATGGATCTGAATGATTCATATACTTTCCTATCTTTACCTGCTTTTTCAATAACTGAAATTGTTGCCTTTTTCTAGATGTGAGAAGTCATTCCTTCTATCTGACAGTATTGAAGTAGATTTCATTTGGTAACAGCTTTGAAAATGTCTGAACTGAATTTGCCTGGGCCTGTCCTTTACTGTATTTTAAATCTCTTATAGTATTATATACTTCGTTATCACTTATTGGTGTCTCCAAGGCGGACACTGCCTCTTCTGTTAATTCAGCCATATTTAATGATGCTAAGATGTTTTGTGTCTTGTCTTTGTCCATCTGTGGTTCCTGCTTTTCTTTGTATAATTTTTTATAAAATTCTGCCAATTTACCTGCTATTTGGTTGGCATCTGTTATATACTTTTGAGCTCCAGACTGCTCTCTGATTTTAAGGATTGTTCTATCTGCTTCATTTTTTCTTAGCCTATATGCTATATGTACACAGAGGACCATGAATAGGATGTCAACATACCAGGGTACACAATCTACAGGAGGGACAGGGAGGGAAGAAGAGGAAGAGGAGCAGCTCTCTATGTAAGGGAAGGGATCAAAGCAACAGAACTAAAGGGTAAACAGGGAGGAGAGGAGGCACTGCCGGTCACCCTGGAGACTGGAAATGGCTCCACAATCTTCACAGTGGTTGTATACAGACCCCCATCTCAGGGGGAGGAAATGGACAAGGAAATGATAGAAGGTATCCTTGGGATGACAGAGAAAGGTGAGATATTGCCAATGGGGGACCTGAATATGCCAGATGTTAACTGGAGCACCTTTACTGCAGGTGCATCCAAGAGCAGGGCCATTCTCAATGCCCTACAGGGGGCATGCCTCAGACAGCTAGTTTTGGAACCCACTCGGGAGGTAGCAATCTTAAACCTGGTACTCTCAAACAGGGAAGCAGAGAGGATCTCTGATCTTGAAGTGGATAGCCATCTGGGAACAAGTGTCCACCAAACAGTGTGGTTCACGATAAACTTATCTGTAGAGTCAAGCCACACAAAAATGGAGGTACTGGACTTCAGGAGGGCTGATTTTGTCAAAATGGGAGAGTGCTTCAGAAAAGCACTAGCAAATAGGCAAGAAGGTGGGGTGGAGCAACAATGGAGAAACATCAATACTGCCATCACAGAGGCAATAAGCCTTTGTGTGATCAAATAAACAAATCAAAATGAAAGGAAAAAACACTATGGTTCTCAAAAGAAGTGGCAGAGAAGGTAAGGGAGAAAAAGATAGCATTCAGGAATTATAAGGAAACACAGAAGGAGCGGGACAGAGAACTATACCAGTTAAAGAAGAAGGACGCAGGGAAGGCAGTCAGAATAGCAAAGGCTCAAACTGAGGAAAAGATAGCCAACTTGGTTTAGAAGGGGGATTAAACCTTTTATAGGTACATTAGGGAGCAAAGAAAGGTGAAAACAGGGATACTAAGGCTGAATAAAGAGGAAAGGTGGCTGGGCAGAGAGCGACAATGAAAAATCAGGGATACTGAATGAATATTTTTGCTTAGTACTCACAATGGAAAAGTGGGGGGGAGACCTAATCCAGTCAATAGAAGCACTCTGGATAAGGGGGTTGATATTAGTTCTTTCACAGAAGAAAGGGAATTGAAAGAACTCTTAAAACTGAAGGTGGATAAAGCAATGGGGCCTGATGGGATTCACCCTAGAATTCTAAAAGAACTAAGGGAAGAACTAGTAACACCACTGACTACCCTTTTTAATAGATCTTGGGAGGATGGTGTGATACCTGAGGACTGGAGAAGGGTGGATGTGATTGCCCTTCACAAAAGTGGGAGCAAGACAGAGGCAGAAAACTACAGACCTGTCAGTTTGACCTCAGTAGTAGGAAAAATGATGGAATCACTTCTGAAGGAAAGAATTATTGAGTACCTAGAGGCCAGTGGGGCACAGGACCCAAGGAAGCATGGATTCACAGCAGGAAGGTCATGTTAAACAAATCTAAATGATTTCTTTGACTGGGTGACCAAAGTAGTAGACCAGGGAGGGGCTGTGGACATGGCCTACCTAGACTTTAGCAAGGCATTTGACACAGTCCTGCACAAAAGATTAATAAACAAATTAGCCAGCCTGGGAGTGGGTCCCAGGGTGATAGCCTGGGTAAAACACTGTCTGGACAACAGGACACAGTGGGTAATAGTAAATGGAGTCCACAGTGAAGAAAGGAGGGTTACTAGTGGGTATCACAGGATTCAGTACTGGGGCCAGTCCTTTTTAATGTCTTTATAAGTGACATTGCGGAGGGACTGGAGGAGAAAGATATGTCTCTTTGCAGATGACACAAAGATCTGCAACAGGGTTGATATGCAAGGTGGGGTGGAAAGGATGAAAAGGGACTTGGCAAGGTTGGAGGAATGGTCAAATGTATGGCAGTTTAGATTCAATGCAAAGAAGTGCAAAGTAATGCACCTGGGAAACAAAAACCCATGGCAAGAGTACACAATGGGGGTGAGATACTGGCAACAACAAAAATGGAAAGGGACCGGAGGGTAGTCATATCAGATGACCTAAAGGTGGGCCAGCAATGTGAGAAGGCAGTAAGGAGGGCTGGCGGGGGATACAGGGATGTGTAGGGAGAGGCATCACCAGTAGAAAACAGAAAGTTGTTGGCCCTCTGTACAGACAGTTGGTAAGACTACATCTGGAGTACTGTGTACAGTTCTGGAGACCCCATCTGCAGAAAGACATAGACAGGGTGGAGGCTGTCCAGAGGAGGGTAACCAAAATGGTGCAGGGTCTGTGCCAGAAGACATATGAAGAAAGACTAAAGGAGTTTAAGATGTATAGCCTCGAGGAAAGGAGGGGGGGGGGGACATGATAGAAACTTTCAAATACCTCAAGGGAATCAACATAGTCCAAGATGGTAGCATCTTTCAAAAAAAAGAGATGTGCAAGAACAAGGGGGCACAATTTGAAGATAGAGGGGAGATGGCTCAGAGGTAATGTGAGGAAGCATTTCTTCACAGAGAGGGTTGTAGATGCATGGAACAGCCTTTCTGAGGAGGCCATAGAGTCAAAAACAGTGGGGGAATTCAAGAATGCATGGGACAGACATAAGGCAATTCTAGTGGGGGGTAGGAAGACGTTGGCTGTTGGTTAATTAGGATCTGCAGCTTATCCGTTAGGTAGGGAAATGGGCAGACTGGGTGGGCCAAGCGGTCCTTATCTGCAGTCACATTATATGTTTCTATGTTAATAGAGCTGCTGCTCTCTCCCCCACCCACTTTCATACTATCTCTGCGCAGTGCATCTTTGATTTCCCTCTATCTTTCTGTTCAACAGCTCCTGTAGTTCCTCTCTTGTTTTTTTTAATGTTTTGTAATGTACTGCATGATCGCTTATGTTTATGTGACTGTTCTAATGTTTGTAATTTTTCTTCTAGGTGTTTCTGCCTCACTACCCTTTGTTTTTTTCCCTATACGAAGACCAACTAATGATCTGCCCCTGGATGACTGCCTTCATCACATCCCAGACACCAGGGTCATTCACCTCCCCTCCCCTCCTGCATTTAATTGTCTATATGTTTTGATTTCTGTGATTAACTTTTCTTTGAAGGCCTTGTCATTTAATAAAGAGTTATTGAACCTCTACATTGTGTGTTTGCTTATCTGATTTATTTGTATGGAGATTGTATTAGGAGCATGGTCTGATACAACTGTTTGATGTATTTCATGTTTTCACCCAGGAAATGTTTGTTTGGTTCATCAAAAACATATCTATTCCAGAATACTCTCAATGTGGGCTGGAGAAGAATTTGTAGTCCCTCTCTCCTTTATGCTGATCTCTCCACATGTCTATCATACCCTGTTCTATCATACAGTTTTTTAAGATTCCGCTGGAGATTCTGTTTGTGAGACTATTCCGGAAGATCTATCCTACTGGGGGGTTTATTACACAATTGAAATCTCCTCCCACTATAGTGCATCCCCTTGGGAGTTTGGCTATTGTTTGAAATAAGTTTTTAAAGAAAGGTACTGCATTGTCAATTGGTGCATAAACATTTACCAAATGGATTTCCATCTCTCGCATTTGTCCTGATCCCATCAACCATCTTCCTTGTTGGCCTGTCATTACTTTTTATATCTCTAAGCCCAATCCCTTCTTAATTAATATTGCAACCCCATTTCTTTCAGTCGAGGGTTGTGATGAGGCAAATACACTGCCCACCCAGTTTCTCTTCAACTTATTATGCTCCAGGTCTGACTGTTGAGTTTCTTGAGACATTGAAATGTCACTGTTTGGTTTCCTTTTTTTTATCACTGCTACTATTTGTCTCCTTCTGCAGTCAAACCAGCTTGGAGCATCCAGCTGCTGGCCCTGCCCACCCGGAGAGTTGGGTGGCTCATATCGCACCCAGGAGGGTCTGAGATGGCCATCAAGCTATCCTGCTGGAGGGCCCCCTCTGCCACTCCCAGCCAGAACATCCCTGGACCCTCCCCAGTGGGACTCCTCACAAGTCCTCTGGGCAGCACAGGGCACGACCTTCAAGCTGCGTGGTCTCACCCAGCCCTTTTTCCTCTGATCTTCTGTCCCACGGGAATGTGGACATGCAATGACATCATGCACAATGTGCCAACATCTGCTGCATTCCTCCCAAGCTGCCACCACGCTGGTAGTACCCCCAGGTGTCCCCAGAGTTCACAGCCATGCGATGGTTGTTCCTCAACTCACCCCAGGACTAGAAGAGCAGTCAACAGATGCTCAATCCTAGTCTTCCCTGCCAGCCCCCGATGACCCAGGCTAATTCCTGAACCAGGGTCACTGGCATGGCACAAGGTGTGGTATCCAGCACCTCAACCCTCAGCGCCACTTGGCCGGCTATCACAATTTGGTTTCTTGAGGTCAGAGATCACCTTACCCTGCTTGACAACTGAGCTGATGCCCTTAACATTTAGTGAGGATATGTTAATGATACTCATGGTGTTGATTTCTTATAGCTAAGGCTAGAGCCTCATAAAGGGAATCAAGGTATTTGTGCTCTCAACTGAAATGGTTGACCTGCCATTATTAATTGTAAAAACCTTAAGGGCCTGATATTCAAAACTTTGCCCTGGGGCTAAATTAGCACTGCCCCATGCACTAAATTAGCCCACACCCAAAAGCCCGCTATATTGAAAAGGGATAGCCCCGGTGTTAAACCTGCTGAATATAGCATGATAAGGAAGCCAGGCAAACTGGGCTGGGAATGCAGTGCAAAAATAGTGTAGGAAATAACACAGCTCTGAATATAGCAACCAGGAAGTGCAAACCACAACAGCAGCCCAGTGCACAGTGACATGAATGAAGGTAAAGGTGAACTATGTGGCCAGTGGGTAGCCCATAACAATAGTGACTGAAAAATAGCGAATAATACAATAGTGATCAGCACATCATAGTGACCGACAGTAATAGCATAGAAAGCCACGTCAAAATAGCGAAGATGTAATGCCAAATAGTGCTCCTCATTTGTAACACAAAGTCTCTAGGGATCACATATAATAGCTCTGCCTTTGTCTGATGCTGTAACTAATCTCTTTTCTAACCAAAGTCTTTCGGTATCACATAAAATATCTCTGCCTATGTCTGAATCCTTAGGCTGATCACATAAATCATTTTATTTCCAGCTATTGTAAAACCCTGTTTCTACTGCATTATGGAGCACAGAAAATATTGCCACTCTCTAGGCACCACATAATGTCATGGCAACTGTGGGCGTATTTAATCAGTGTAATTTAACTAATGTTGCTTGGTTACTGATCGAGAACACAGCTGACTTGTTGTGCTGACGGTTGATTGCGCTATGCCACTGGAGTTTGTAATGAGCCAGAAAGGTAAGCCCATGTTGTTATATGCTGGCTACCTTTACAGAAAGCACAAGGAGAGAGGAGATAAGACATACTGGCATTGTGCTGATTGTCACAAACATAATTGTATGGCAAGAATCCACACTGTTGCAGATAATGCTGTTGCTCAGCAAAAAGAGCACAGTCATGTCCCTGACATGGGGGAGGTTGGCGCAAAACGGGTTATGGCAGACATATGTTGTCATGCACGTTCCACAGTTGAAAGCACATCCCAGGTAGTGGTAGAATGTACTACTGCAGCCCCCGAATCCATGACTGGTAGGCTTCTAGGATTGGCAGGTTCAGTATGTTTGTGTGTTTTTCTCAACGAATTCAGAGACACGGTGAGAATGTTTAAGGCGGCGCTATTTTTGGTTTCGACGTTATATCTTGTCGCGAATTAAGCGATCGCCATTATACATTCACTATAATGATGATCACTGTTTTATTTTCACTATTATTACATGGAACCGGCCAGTGTGTGTGCACTAGCAAAGGAGTGGATTCATTAAAGCTGCAAGCACAAGTGCATGTGAAATTCTGCAGAAATGTACCATGTTTCTGAAACATTTGCGTGGCACAGACATATTTGCACAGGTTTAGCATGGAGCTAAGCTGTTTGCCCGGCACTGTGACATTTGCCTGGGGAAAAAATGTGCTATATTCAAAAGTGACATGGGTCGGTGCATTAAAATGAGTCACTAGTATGTTTCCTATAATGTCCCCAAGATATTTCAAAAATTCAAAAGTGGGGAAAACCATAATTTGCTGTGGTGCTATGTCTATTGAAACAATACAATGTAAACAGATAAAAAACTTATTAAGAATGCCATGGCACACTCCTTAATGTTAAATTTCCACATCCTTGTGTGCAAACTCTATTAAGAAGCAGTAAATGCTCTGTGACATTTTTACCCATGCCTGCATTATGATGGTTAACTGCAGTTGCAACACTTTGTTTCTGCTCAAATAAATTATTTTCAAGCAAAATACCTGCTTGTGTTGTTGTCTGCACAATTTGGTAGCTTCTATAACTCCCCCCAAATCACCCTGAAAAAAGGCACTCTCAGACGTAACTTGCTAAGTCCCCTTTAGTTATGTCCAGACGTTTGGCATTGGAGCACTTTACTTTTTAATTTCCCCCAATTTTATGAGTTGTTTCCCAGCATTCGTGTTCTGTTTAGGCCACTGACCTGCATTTTCCTAAATTTGTGTTCTATTCAGTGATCGGGGCACTTTGCAGTCACCTGCCCTCAGGTTCACATCCAAATTCCCGGATGTTTGTGTCAAGAGGTCATGCTATTGGGGAGTTGCACGAGAACCTGAGAAACCCAGTGACATGGCATCGTAGTGCATTGTGCATCGGGGGGATATAAAACCAGCAGCCCTAAAGAGATTTGCCCCTTTCTTCCAGCAGCAATCAAGGAGAGAAATTGTTCTGTCCTCCAGCGTTACGTGGCGAGACTCCACAGACTCCAGACAAGCTCCGTCGACGACAACCACCCTATCCAGCACCATAATATTTTGCATCAAGGTAAGGGCATATTTATTTGAAACTTGCTGCCTCGATGTATCGGTAATATGGTGGTTTAGCTAGTTTGGAGCTTATGTTTTGCTGTGCTGGCTGACCTCCATGATGTGAGGTGTTATTTATTTAATTACTTATTTAAATAGTTTCAGCTCCATTGCTGTTGCAGCTCTAAGATTATTAACTTTAGGGCATATTTATATACCTGCTGTATGCCTCAATATGGTGACACAAAGTGGCTTAGCTAGTGGAGTTTGGAAAGCTTTGTGTTGCTGTATGGTTAACCTCTAGGATGCAAGGTGTTATTTATTTATTTACTTATTTACTAATCATTTCAGCTCCCTGGATACTTCCTGGATAGCCTGATATTAATTTAACCACACCCTCACATGGATGTCGTTTGTTTCAGACCTCCTACCTAGATGGCTTGTTGTTATTTATTTCAATATTCTGTGTTAGGCCTTACATTGCAGAGCTTGAGAAACAAGGTCATGTGTTAAAACTGTGCCAATCAATGTGCTTGGTTTTGGGTGAAGTAATGATTTAAGGGGGGGTTATATGGGGAAGGGGTACCCATATGATCCAGCTTTATTGCTGACCAATGCTGTTTTGTCATTGTGCTTTTTTTTGGGGGGGAGGGGCTTATGTAGGAAAACAATGTTGCTGCATTTCAGTGATTCAAATAAATGCTGCTTGGTGTTTGCTGGGGGGTGGGAGGCATGGTGTGGCCCTTTGTTTGGAAGCCTGCTGTGGTGTAAGCCTTGAGTGGATCATTTGGAACCCAAAAGTGAGTGCTTTCACTTGCTGGGCTCCATATGATCCACTTGAGGCCTACACACCACAGCATGCTTCCAGATAAAGGCCCATGTCATGCATAATTTTCTGATGTTTGCTTCGGTATGTGGCTTCTTCATGTAACAAAATTCACCAGTGGTCTTGCTGTGTTTGAACTAGTCGAATATGTGATTTTATGAAACATGCTGCTTTTATAGGGGGGTGGTAATGCCGCATTGTATGGGCCATTATCTGGAAGCCTGCTGTGGTGTGTAGGCCTCAGATGGATTATATGGAGCCCAATAAGTGAAAGATTCACTTTTGTGTTCCAAATGGTCCTCTCGAGGCCTACACACCATAGCAGGCTTCCAGATAAAGACACACATCATGTGGTCTGTTTTTGTAATGTTTGCGTTGGAGGAAGAGGCCTCATGTTGCAAAATCTACCTTTCTGCTGTGGTTTAGCTGATCAAATGTGGGGCATTACATGTTTTTTATGTGACTCACTTTAATTAAAATGCTGCTTGGCATTTTTTTGGGGGGGGGGTAATGCCACATGGTATGGGCCATTATCTGGAAGTGTACTGTGGTGTGTAGGCCTCAATTGGATTATTTGGAGCCCAATAAGTAGATTCACTTTTGGGTTCCAAATGGTCTGCTCGAGGCCTACACACCACAGCAGGCTTCCAGATAAGGACACATGCCATGCATAATTTTCTAAAGTTTGCTTTGGTGTGTGGCTCCTTCATGTAACAAAATCCACCAGTGGTCTTGCTGTGTTTGAAATGGTCAATGTGGGATTTTAAGAAAAATGCTACTTGGTGTTTTTGGTGGAGGGTAATGCCGCATGGTATGGGCCATTATCTGGAAGTGTACTGTGGTGTGTAGGCCTCAAGTGGATTATTTGGAGCCCAATAGGTGAAAATATTCACTTTGGGGTTCCAAATGGTCCACTCAAGGCCTACACACCACAACAAGCTTTCAGATTAAGACACACACCATGCGGTCTGTTTTTGTAATGTTTGCGTTGGAGGAGGAGGACTCATGTTGCAAAATCCACCCTCCTGCTGTGGTTTAGCTGGTCAAATGTGGGGCATTACAAGTTTTTTATGTGACTCACTGTAATTAAAATGCTGCTTGATGTTTGTTGGGGGAGGGGCCGCATGGTATGGACATTTATCTGGAAGTCTACTGTGGTGTGTAGGCTTCAAGTGAATTATTTGGAGCACAATAAGGAAAAATTCACTTTTGGGTTCCAAATGGTCCACTCAAGGACTGCACACCACAGTAGGCTTCCAGATAAAGACACACACCATGCAGTCTGATGTTTTCTGAAGTTTGGTTAGGGTTGGGGGCACCTCAAGGGGTTTTTGTTAGTGTGACATCAACAAGCTAATCATATATTATCTATAGATATTTTTTGTATTGTTTACATACCCATACTGTACAAGGCCTGTTTACTCCAAGTGTTGTCTGAGTGTGGTATTCTTTCCAGGCTGGTGGGTGCGTGCCTCCATGTTGTTTGCAAGCTGGAGGATGCACGCCTCCATTTGATTTGCAGGCTGGCGGATGTGCGCCTCCATTTTGTTTGCAGGCAGGTGGCATGTCGTGTGTCTCATGTTGTCCTTTTGCTTGTGTAATCCACTTCATGGATCATGCATTTGGAACTGCTCCATTAACCTGTTCTCGCGTCCTATGTCTTGTCAATTCCAGAATTTACCACTTCTCGCTTTGTATATTTTTGCCAGTGTGACATTAACCACATCTTGAATGGCATCTCTATTCCAAAATGTCAGTTGCATTAACAGAAGAGGTATTTTTTTTTAAATCTTCTTCTTCTGTTCCTACAGACTTTCTGAAAACTCTTAAGGATGGAATCAAGAAGACAACCATGTTTATCTGCTGCAGCAGTGCTTATGGATGTATCACATAATACTGCTACTGCTCAATGAAGCAAGGAAAGAAACCATCTTTACAGAGTGAATATAAAGAAGAATGAAGGCCGCTATCAAGCATATTTGGAAATAAAATGCAACACGTGCCAAGAAAAACAGACACAACATGACTGAGGATCAGCATAGACATTATAATGATATGGCAAAGGAGAGAATGAGAAGGTACAGAGACGCACAGACACAAAAGACCCAATCAACTGTACAAAAAAGTAGTAGGCCAACAAAACAAACACGTTCTAATGATCAGAAGGCATCGCCACAGAGGGAATACTGGAGGGAGATAAAAAAACAACAGCGAGCCAACATGACAAGTCAGAAAAGAAGAATAATAAATTAGAAGCAACGGAGAAAGTACCATGAAAAAAAGATCTGCCACAGCTGCCTCACCAGTGCCTACTGCCGCTGCTTCACCGGTGCCCACTGCCACTGTCTGTTCATTACCCACAACTACAGGCACCCCACCAGTGGCCACAGACAACTCACCAGTGGCCGTCACCATCACACCACCCTCAGCAATGATCCTGCCAGAAAAAAAGCCATTCACAACACCAGTGGTACTGTATAATGTCACTCTAAGAAAGTCAGTGGAAACAGCAAGAAAGGCATTGCCAAAATCGCTCACTAAATTTCCAATATCATTGGAGCAGATATTGGCATCTTGCTCACCATCAAAGAAAGAGGCCCTGGCCAAGCGTGGTGTGCTTCCAAGCACATAACTGGAAGATAAACTTATGTCAGTTGTATCTGAGAAGTTGTCCCAGCTAAAAAAACAATTGCAAGAAAAGTGACAGAGTAACAAGGAATTTTTAAAAACCATTGTAGTATTAAAAAAATACAAGCTGCTAAGAACTGCAAGCTCAACATTGGGGGTGAGCTGGAAGAGGCTTATGAGAGTATCTTCTGCAGAGACTGAAACCAAAAAAACACACTGCTCTGCACTGCCACTTGAAACTATGAGTAGAGTGGAAAAATTCTTTGAAGACGGTGCCCCACCTCTTTTGCACAAAAAGGCCTTTTCTAAATGGTCAGACAAAACAATGCCATACCTTGACAAACCTATTGACCATCTTCACCAAGAATTCATGCAACAGAACCCAGACACACCACTTGAAGCATGAAAATTCGGCACTTTACGACCAAGGCACATTAAACTTGCAGTGCTGCAAAAACTTGAACAATGTCTTTGTGAATATTACGCTAATGCGTCACTGAAGCTTAAGACTATAAATCATCTTGTCAATAAATATAAACTTCCATGCTGCAAAGTTTCAGATTTTTACCAGGAAGTTGAAGTTAATATATGTCCCAGACTACCTTTGGAAAAGTTCTTCAGATTTGATTGCATGCAAAAAACATGTGACAAGTGCAACACCGAAAATGTTGTTGATGTGGTGAAGGACCTAGTCCAGAAACATGGGCAAGAATGGACAACATGGCAGCAGTGGGACAGTATCAAAGTCATGTGAAGGGCTAATGGCCTCCCAGTGCAACAGACCAGGAAGGTTTTGAAAAATAAAAGCTCTACTGTCCAAATGCTGGTAGAAGTCCTAAAAGATTACCTTTTCTTCCTGGGTCATCATATGCATGTTGCTGCATGGCAGCAGCATCAGTTTAACTGGATAAGGCAGTTTGTACCCAAGGGATGGGTTGTGATGGTGCAAGACTTCATGGAGAACTACACCTGGAAACTACAGAATGAAGTACAGTCAGCCCACTGGCATCATGAGCAAACAACAGTTCACCCAGTGGTTACATATTATAACTGTAATCTCTGTGAAGCCACTGTCAGAGACTTTCTCATTTTTATATCAAGCGATCTCAAGCATGATCACTATGGCATACGACATTTTATCGAAATTGCAAATGCACACCTCATGAACGTTCAATCACTGAATATTGTCCAGCAAGTTCACTTCACAGATGGCTGTGGTGCACCGTACAAGTTGAAATTGTCATTTTATGATATTTCCTTTCCAACAGCAAGTATGGATTTCCAATTGAGAGTGCTTATTTTCAATCAAGACATGGCAAGGGGCCCTCAGATGGGGAACGTGCAGTGGTGAAGTCTAAGGCAAGCATGAGAGTACAGTCGCAGTGGGCAGTAATCCAGAATGCAAAATAACTATACAAATACTGCTGCAGTGAACTAACAAAAGGCATTGACACTGAAGGGTGTACTCACCGCAGGAGAACATTTTTCTGGGTGGGTGAAAATGAAATAAAAAGACAGCCAAGAGGAGATGTAAAAGCTGTACCCGGAACATGACTCGTACAAAGTGTGAAGTCGCAAGTGGATGGTGTGGTGACCACAGAAACCTGACATGTTTCTGTACACATTGCATTGATGAAGCTGGGCCCTGTGAGAACCATAGTCTGGTGGAAGAGTGGAAGTCGAAGAAACTAATTAATTTGGCTACATTTGTGTCTGCTGCTAATGTTCACAAAACCACAAGTGACACTGCTCCTACTTGCTCCGTAGCTGTGGTCATTGTGTCTGGTCATGCACAATCCCCTAATACCCATGCCTACCCATCTGCCAGTGATACAACTGCTTCCTGTGCTGCTGCAGTTCCTGGAGCAACAGCAGCCTCCATGGCCATTTTGAGCACTTTGCAAGACAAGGGCATGCACACTGATGCAACCACATCAAATCACTGCTCTGCTCCACAATTGGACAGGTCTGCTTCAAGAATCCAAAAAGTTCAGAAAAAGAAAAAAAACATTGTTGGAACTAGAGATTGATAAATTCTATGCCGTCTATTATTCTAAGAAATTCTATATTGCTCAAGTTACAGCAGTAGACACCGTAAAGCAGTTGTTCCCAGTGAAGTTCCTACAGAACCATCAGAGTGTTTTTTCTTGGCCACGACAGCAGGACACTGACAGCGCAAAGAAAATACAAATTTTTCATAGGCCGATACAGCTTGAAGGAGATGGCCCCTATGTTGTACAATTAGAACAATTAAAGATTATTGTGGAAAAGTTCAGCAAGCTGCAACAGAGATGGAATTAAAACACTACTCTTACTGTGCATTAAGGTGGACTGCAGAAACTGCATCATTGCATTGCACTAACTGTAATTGCTGTACATAATTTTGATATCTTCTGTATAGTTTATTCAGCATTTCTATTTTAGTTTAGAGGCAGTTAGTTCTGTGGTTACTGTTTAGCCTGTATTTATAGTTTAGTCTCTAGATATTCGTTCAGTAGATCTGTAGTTACTGTTTCGGCAGTATTTTTAGTATGGACTCTAGTTATAATTCAGTAGTTAGCATTTAGCCTGTACAGTTTAGTCTCTGGGTATAGTTCAGTAGTTCTGTAGTTACCATCCTAGCCTGTATGCCTACTTTAGTTTCTAGATAGTCTCTGGGCCTTACCCGGTTACCAACGACTAAAAAGAAAAAGATATAGCTTAGGAGTGAAAATTAATACTTGTTGAGACTTTGTCAGAGTAAACAATTTTACTTCTGTAAATTTTGATTTAATTACCTGTTTTACTTTCACCTATAAAACTTTTTGTTAGCTTCTATAACTGTTTCCTATCTCTTATTATGTGCGCTGTTATGTAAGGTCCCTTGCCAAATGATAAAATTATAAATATGTCCCCTGTTACATGCACATACACTTTTATGTGCCCCGTTACATGCACATACAAAGTTTTATGTCCCTGTTACATGTGCATACACAGTTTTATGTCCCCAGTTACATACACATACACAGTTTTATGTCCTCATTCATGTGCGACATTGTAACTGGTTTTACTGGTGACACAAAGGAGTTATCCCATACCATATAACATTTACATTAGGTGAGTGATGGCTTCCCAAAAACAACATTTATTTTGATAAATTATGAATTTCAAACAATTTCAAAAATGTCACAATTTCGTAGCCCTATTTCATGCACTGACCCAGATGCAAATGAGCCTACTTAGGCAGTCTGTGGACAAACATCCAGATTAGCATCTCATTATGTCCTGATTTGCATGTAGTTTGCCCAGCACTATTGCAGGGTCTCACAGCTCCACCAGTAGGTCTGGATGGAAATACAGGGGCTGGCTGGGTCTGCTCACAGTTCCATCTGTACGTCAGTCTGGACTTGCATGGTGGTAGCTGCAGTCTACATTTGTACAGAACCACATAGTATTTTGTGCCCCAGGAAACTACACAGCACAGACACAGTTGGTGCTGCATGCAAGTATCAAACTGTAGTTCTTGCTACAGTGCATAGCAGACACTACAGTGACAAGGAGGCCAGTAGTGTGAGGGACACAGCAATGCCTATGGTGTGTAGGGCATCAATGACTGCTGCACTTTATACAGTGACAGGCCCATCCTGCAGGTGTGTACTGACAGTGAACATTACTGTTAGGCTGCTGTGCAATCCACAAATGCTGCACCACTGGCATGGGATACTCACAGTGACATATACATGGCTGGCTGTGTGTGCTGTGGTGTCTGCACAAATGTGCGGTATGTGGTTGGGGGGGCACATACCATCAAACAGGCACACTGGTGTTGGGGTATTCCTGACACTGAACCATTTGCACTGCTTGGCTTATCCCAGCCTTGTGGCAGCCAGTTTGTGGTGCAAACTGGCCACATGTACACCCTCCCCTACCCCCAATGCTGCATGTGTGTGCTGGATTCTGTTGGTGTCCACCGAATGATGGTCTGTAGGTGTGTGCTGTATGGACACACTGCCATGGTGTCATCATTTACTGCCTGGCATGGCTGGGACTGGTGGCAGATGATGGCATCATAGGAAGTGTCATCCATGTGCAGCATGTTACTTCCATGTCTGGTTTCTTTCTATGTTTAATATTTACTGGTTAGGGTTGTGCAAAGCTGCATAAAAGTTTCACAAAGCTGTGCAAAGCCACAAAGTCACACAAAGCTGATTTTCCCAGAGTTAAGAATACCTTTTCATGGGTGGTAATTTGCACCATGCAAAGTGTTGTGCTAAGTCGAGTGAAAATACTTTGCACGGTGCTAATGCGCTGGATATAGCATTGCACCTGTACTCATGTACATGCTCCTTGGTTTGCCCCCTGCATACATTATACTTTTTCCCGGTGCTAATGCAGTTTGCCCATGCTATTTGACCTTTAGAATATAGCGGACCCACGTAAAATCAGTGCTAAACCAGTGCAAACGGTTTGTGCCCAGCACAAAGTTTTGAATATCTGACTCTAACTGTCTTATAACTAACCAAAAACCAACAACTATTTACATACATGGTCACAGGTTGCAAGAGATTTCTCTTGTTCTTTATATACATTTCCAAGTACTGTTGCTTCAAGATAACCTGGAGATTATATCTAAACCAACGGATCTTTCTGTTAGCTCAGATGTACTCAGGTGTAGTTTGTTTACCTGAGTGTCTCTCATGTTCTTCTCATGAGCTTGACTCTTCCCTGTGGATATGAGCCAAATCTCACCTCACAAGTTGTGGATTAATCCAGAAGATCTCCAGTCCAAGTGTTACCCAGCTCCATCTTTAGTTTAGTGAATAGATAATTCTCTTTTGTTATTTCTATAACTTTATCTTTGTCTTCTCTTAGTTTTTGTTTTCTTTCGTTCCCCACCCCTCCCTCCCCAGACTATTCTTCCTTCTTCTATAAAGCCTTTATGTGGTATTTTATCCTTGTCTTATTCTCTGTTCCTAGGTGTTTTTCAAACTCATTTTATTAAAGACTGATTAAACATTCTATGGTGTGAGATCATAGTGAATATATGCACTTCATGAGTGGCTATGCCTTGTGTCTAACAGCAACATGAGGCATTTATATATTCCCTTATGACAGCACAAATATATATATATATATATAGATACACACACATACATACACACACACACACACACACACAGTTGTGTGGATAGTATTCGAGAGACAAAGTGTGACATTCATACCCTCAAAAAAAAGTTTTATAATTAGGCACGACTCAACCTTAATTTTAATGTGTATATGTGGCAGTTGCATAATTCAAAATATAAAGATCATTCTGTGTTTCTAAGTTTGGAAAAATTATACAGTTATTTATGACAAGTAAACTACTTTCGTGGATAACTCGGTGTCCAGTATACATTATTTACCATTTCTAGTAATAAAAAAAATGTTCAAATGCAGTGTCTCTGTCTTCTATTTAAGTGCATTCATTTGCAACATCTACTGATTAGATGTTCTTCCATATGAATGTGATGCTATCTATCCTCCAATGTAGACAGCACTAAAAATACAAATAGGAGGTTACCAAAGTTTCAATACTTCATGCTTATACTGTTTATGTCCAGTCTACATGCCTTTAACACTTAAGCTGGACATTAAGTAGAAAGATAAACATGAACAAATCACTTGGTTGCACTTGATTTATTATGTGACCATCTCTGTTGCATAACACTACTGTGGGTAACACGGCCACCACAGTAGCAATGCAACATGTGAAATACATGGTACAACTTTTATTAATGGCTTATTATCAACCAAAAAGCCAATACACATTGATAAGTACCATGCCACATCAGGAGCCATTTTGACATCACTGTAGCTCCACAGAGCCAGACTGAGGAGAGGCCCAACCACAGTTAACAACCAGAAAGCACCCAGGCAAGCTGTTTGGTACTGATAACTATACATGCGGGTGCCACATGATACTCCCTGGCAACCCCTGTGCCAGCCTTTGAGGGGAAAATGATGACAAAATATCACACAGGCCCACTGTAAGCTTACAGGGATGCCACTGCAGCAGGGTTCTTGTTCTGCACATGGAATGCCACATCCAAACTACTCTACAAGTCAAAACAATACACCAAAGTTCCACATGAACAAGCAAAGGCAAGGCAAGATACAGCTGGGTGTTACATGGCGGGCCTGAACCACATCAGGGGGCATTTTGACATCACTGTACCTCCACAGAGTCAAACTGAGGTCAGGCCCAACCACAGTTACCAACCAGAAAGCACCCAGGTAATCTGTTTGGTGTTGATAACTGTAGATGCAGGCACTTCATGGTGTCCCCTGGCAACCCAGTGCCAGCCATTATGGGGAAAATGATGCCAAAATATCACACAGGTCTACCCTGTGCTCACCACCATGTGCATCACAGGGACACTGCTGCTGCAGGATTAGTGTACTGCACATGGAATGCCACATCCAAATTCCTTGAGTCAGGCCCAGGTGATGTATTTTTTATTTTCAAACAGTTCCAAGATATTATGTCAACACTTGAGATTTAATTTATAGGCAGTCTCATTATAAATAAATCTGCTAAATGTTTTTTGCCAGATGAATCCAAACCACTGATATTGCCCAACAGGCACTAGTACACCCAGGCAATGACCAGATTCCAGTACTACACATGGTATCCCTCCCATACCCCTGAATGTACTAAGCAATGCCATAAGCAGCCTTTCTGAGGTAAGCCCAAGTGCTGTATTTTTTTTATTTTTAAACAGTTCCAACATATTGTGCCATCACTTGACATCTAATTTAGATACAGTCTTATTATAAATAAATCAGGAAAATGTTTTTGCCAGATGAATCCAAAACAATGATATTGCCTTACAGGCACTAGTACACCCAGGCGATGACCCAGTTATTACACATGGTACCACACCATGCCAAGAGCAGCCATTTTGAGGTAGGCCCAAGTGCTGTATTCTTTTATTTTTAAACAGTTCCAACATATTATGCCACCACTTGATGTCTAGTTTGGAAGCAGTTTCATTTCTACACGTGGTAACCCCTCCCCAATAACCTCAAATGAACTGACCAATGCCATAAGAAGCATTTTTGAGATAGTTTTCTTTATTTAAAACAGTTCCAACATATTACGCCACCACCTACACCTGATCCCCTAGTTCAGTATGCCAATACAATGATGCTCCTTTATAATCTTACATCAAGAAAGGCAAATTTATTATTTTAAAATAACACACACACACACACACACACACACACACACATACCCTACCTTAACCGGAGCCAGTATCACCCATTCTTTCCAAAAATTACAAGCATCTCTCACAAATAGCATTTATTTTTATTTAAAACAGTTTAAGAGTGCAGCTTTTATATTCATTCCACATACACACTTCTAAAATAGAGCCATCATCACGTCAACAGGTGCAGCATTCATTCGGCAAATACACATTCTTGGAATTTACCAGTGGGAACTCCACAGGTGTTGTTTTTTTCCCCTCTAAACATGATTAAAGTCATCAGCAGGGGAAAGTTCACCAATATTTAGCAATTTTCTGAAAAAATCTAATTATACAATGAAAACCCGCTGGATGGATAGTAAACAAAGAACTATAAATCTCAAACAAAACTCTGTTTGATTAGACTGATCACATATACGCACAGCCCAGCCCATTTTGAAGAGGGGCCCTTCATAAATAGCGGGGCCATGAGAGAACACACAAATTTAACTTTTCTGCCTCAAAGATGACAGAACACATCTGCTGCACTATAGCCAGATAGTATTTAATATGCCCCATTTAAACAGTGCCAGCACCAGAGAAAAGTTCAGCTGATATACTTCCCAAACCAGACTTTAAAATATACTATTTAATATGCACCATTTAAACACTAACCACACCAGAAGAAAGTTCAGCTGATATACTTCCCATACACAACTTTAAACTATACTATGTAATATGCCCCATTTACACAGTGCTAGAACCAGAGGAAAGTTCTGCTGATATACTTCCCAAACAAAACTTTAAAATATACTCATTGTGCTGCACAGCCCACTAATCCAATCATCCTTCACAGACAGCAGGACCATGAAGTCTTAAGGTGAATACTTTACTTTTTCTGTCCCCAAAATGATACAGAATAACTGCTACACTTTAGCCAGTCACTATTTAATATGCCTCCCAGAATTTTAACTTGCTGTTTTGTAGCAGAATGGTGAAGATCATGTTTTCTAGTGACTGGAGACCGCTGAGATCCATTCAAACTCCTGTGCAGCGCACCAGATTTAAAATGGACAATGCTTCATTCTACCTATTTTTAAGAATGGTAAATGGGAGAAGCAGCTGGAAGAGAACAGTTTTGCTTTTAGCCAGAGCACCAAAACTGAATGCCTGATGTCACCTTCGGGTCCCGGCTATTTTGTACCAATACCACCATCATCATCATCCATGTGGGTAACATGGACACAACAGCAAGAGCCACAGCTTTTGATGCTGCTGCTCCTAGCAGGCTACATGAACCACTGCATTAAGACTGCAGATTTGTGTGGGGGAAACACATTAAGCAATGTGAATTGACACTGAAAAAAAACCTCAAAGCACAAAGGCAGAATACACAAAAGAAATTATGCAGCTATATAAGACACCATAGTAATGCACAAAAGTAATAAATTACATGTGGTGTCATGTAAATGTAATTACATCTGCATAAAATCAATAATCACTGGGGAACAGTTACACATCCACTCTGTCCACTAAAAAAGAAAATGTTAGTATTGTGCCTTAAATACAGTAAATTTAATGGTCATCAAGATGTCTAGCACAGCCATATCACAAAATGGCTGCCTTTTTAAGGTTATCTTCATTATTAAAATGTTGCCACAATAAAATAAAAATACATATACCTTTTTTTATGCGCATTATGTCTTGACCATACTGGCAACAGTACATAGCACAAATTCTGTATTTTTAATAAATTATGAGTAAAATACAGACCTTATTTTAAGTTCACACCCAAGTTTCTCGAATGCTGTCTACACACTATATATATATATATATATATATATATATATATAAATATATACACATATACACACACACACAGTAGCGTCCCATAGTTAGGGCTGAGTAGGCACCTTAAATTTTGCACTTTAATAACTTTGCAACTGCTAAACCGATTTGCATGAGAATTTGCAAGCACAGTCTTGTTTTGTAGATCTCTTGATATGCCAAGTTTTGTTTTGCTTGGATTGGCAGATTTCAAGCTGCACATAGTGCTAAAATGTTAATGTTTGCCTTTTTTACACTTCTTTTGTCCTCACGCTGCACCCAGATGGTTTAGAATTTTTGTCTGAAATTTAGGGTACAAAGGGCTTGTCCCACAGAAATGTATTTCACTGATTTGGTGAAAACATATTACTCTATTGCAAAGTTATTTAATTTCAAAGTTTCAGGTTCTGAACATGCTCAGTTCACTCTTTTGGATGACTTCCTGGAACGACAAAAGAATCTGATCTCATGAAAAAGGATTCTTTTATGTGAGGGCCCAGATCCTTTTCTGTAAGAGAAAATCCTTTTTTTTTTAAACTTAAAAACTGTACTGCTCTCCAAAATGGTGCATAGCAGAGACACTAAAACATGTATCTTGCTCATCTGGACTTCCTTAGGTGTATTGTTCACTTATTTACTCCCAATATGTCCCTTTAATTTTTTTTACAGTTATTAAAATCCTTTTTTGTGACTTGCTAAGATCCTTTTTCTTGAATCCTCTTCGGTTCTCACGAAAAAGGACCATGTCTCATTTTAAAAGATTTCAGACTTTATTTTTTTAGTCCTTTTTTGCAAGACACGCTTCTTTTTCAGGATTGCAAAAAATGTTGTTAATGCATCAGTTAGGGTTCCCGCAATAAAAGTAGGGAAATGTGGTGTTAGGGTTTCACCCTAACTCCCAATCCTTACCCTACAAAAACCAAGAGGTGGCATGGTGTGATTCTCCTATACTGTAACTGCCCAGCTTATTTTATAATGTAATGGATGTGTGTTAGGGTTGATGACCTACCCGTGACCCTCCGATGCCTCTTGGTCTGCACAGGATAGGGGTGGGGTGTTAGGGTGAAACCTAACACCACATTTTCCTACTTTTTTTGCAGCAACCCTAACTGATGCATTAACAACATTTTTGATATATATATATATATATATATATATATATATATACATATACAGAGAGAGAGAGAGAGAGCATTAGAGAGAGAGGATGTACAATGGCTTTTGTTCAAATATGCCATTTCTTTCCATTACTTAGGGAGCGGGACCATAACTCATGAGTGGCAAAGCCACAAGTGAGTTGTGAAAATTCTGCCACCTCTGGAATGGAAATTAAATGGCATGCTTGAACACAGTCCATTGTATGTTCTGTGTATACAATGTCTGTGGTCTGTGTGACAATTATGGGCTGATTCATTGTGGGATTGACAGAACTGTTTGACAGTCAAGTTGATTTTGATGAAGGCAAGTGAAAAATAAACAGTGTTATTTACCTATTGGGTGAATAACATTGCTTGTCTTTCACATGGGTCAGAGTCTTCAGAAAATAATGCATCTATTTACAGTAAGTAGTGGAATCCCTAAATACACTGTATACTGGCATATATGCATATATATATATATATATATATATATATATATAATGGGGTGAGTGGTAAATGAGTGAGATGAAACAGCATATCATCCACTGCAGTGTGATATTTTTACCCTCTGCTCTACTGTGATGATATGAGACATTTACACACACAGGTCACAAAAGGTCACTGATATCATCACCCTAGGCAGTTCTCCCCTCAGCATGAAAGAAACACCTGTGCTGTTACATGGACACAAATGCAGAACTTCCTGAGAGGTCTCACTGCTGCCTACAGCTAACTCAGTGAGCATTACAAAACACACCTATCCCCCCCAACTTCCTGCTCATTACTGTGATGCTCTCAACTTGATGCAGCCAGAATTCCAAACAGCACAGCTTCACAGAACAGTCTAAACTACTGCCTGCAGCTAACTCAACTACCACTGAAACACACTCTCACTTGTTCCTCAAACTCTGATTCTCACCCATTACAATTACTGTGACAATTTCAACTTCACTGCAGCCAGAATCCTAAAGAGCACAATTTCACAGAACACTCTGCACTCTGCCTGCAGCTAACTTAATTACTACTGAAAACAGTATCAGCTGTTCTGACACTCTGCCTCTCAATTCATTACAATTACAGTGATGTTTTTAACTTCACTGCAGCCAGACTGCTAAACAATACAGCTTCACAAAAGTATGTTTCTCCTTCCTATCTAAAACTAACTCATTTAGCATTGCAAAACGCACTCATGTGTTTCTCAGAGTTTATAACACTGCCAGCCCATTCAGAAAAGCTCACACATAGAATGAGCAAACACATTAACAGGAACAGAACACAAGGCAGCATAACAAAACTTCTGAAACTCTTGGCCCTATTGTATATATCGAATACATGATGGGTAGATTGTGTGCTATGGCAAATATTGTCACTCCGTCATAGTGAGCTTGGATATCTCACTCATGCCTTCGGCACTCGTGAGGTATCCAGAGCTCACTCTGCAGGAGTGACAATATTTGCCATATCACACTCATGCCCATCATGTATCCTCTATATACTGTATATATATATGTGTGTGTGTATATATATATATATATATATATATATATGCATTATATATACTGGTGCAGTCGCACCAGTATAGTTAGGGTGAAAGTGCACTTCTATGTTAAAGTCCAAACTTTGAAGTTTAATAACTTTGGAGTCGTTCAATGGCTTTACATGACATTTAGCATACATAATTTCTAGAGGTAGGTCTATTGATCTGCCAAACTTCAAGGGAATCCATTGACTGGTGTCTGAAACATAAAGTGTTGAAAAAACTGAAAAATAGGGGTTTTTTTTACAATTCTTTCTACAACTGGATATCAGAAACAGCTTTATGTTGTGGTCTGCAATTTTCAGAGTAGAACGTCGTTGAACCACAGATGTGCCTTTTGAGGGTTTGGTGGAAAAATATTAATCCATTCAAAAGTTATGACATTTTAAATTTTCCCATTATTTCCTATGGGAAAATTTATACGTCAGTCACAAAAGATACTATTTTTTGCACAATACAGTATTGTACGCAAAATACCAGCTTCTTTTTGCAAAGAAGGCTGATACTGTGCACCAGTATAGTACTGTGCACACAATACCAGCTCTTTGCAAAGAAGGCTGGTATTGTGTGCACAGTTCGATCGATTGAGAAGTGTTGCATCCACCATCTTGTTTGCCAATTAGCGAGGACTTTGAAATAAATAAATGAAAAAACATCAGAACGCAGCTTCAGGTGTATTCTGATGTTTTTTTTTGGTTTGTTTTAAACTGGACCCAAGCAAGATTTTTATGGGGGGTGCCAGCTTATACAGAGAACAGCTTCTAGTCCTTTCTCTGTATGAAAATATTGGTATTTTCTTGACTTCTGCAGCCACAGCTGGAACTCATACTGCTGGCTGCAAAGTCAAGGAAGACCAGCTACAACTGACATGGGGTGCCTAATCCCAGTGCCGCTATGTATCCCCAGCTGACAAACACACAGTTATTTGGCACACTGGGAGCCCACCCCAGTGTGACCAAATATATTTATTGTTTTAAAACCCTGTTAAAGAAAGATAACCTTCCCCTGATGTCTTTTCTTTGATGGTGAATCCTGCATTGAAATTTGCTATAATTTTGATGCAGGATCCTGCACTGAACGTTTTACACTGACATCAGGGTGCCCAATCCCCTTGTTGGTGTATATCCCCCTGACATTGTGACACACCTGGAGCCCACCCCGGTGTGCCCAGTTTAATGGTATTTTATATATCCAACACTAAGATGCTCACTCCCAGTGTCAGAAGCCTCCTGCAGCCCACTTCCATTGCCAACAGGGGTGCCCAATCCTTCCCCCTTTTTAAATTTATAAAGTAATATTTATTGTGTAAACATTTAAGTCCACATATATATTCTTTACATTCACAGAATGTTAGTATAATTACCATAATTTCATATCTATTTCATTTTTATACATTTCAAATCAACGTCAATTACATTTATAACCCTCCCCCCTCCCCCTAGTCATTGTCTGTAACTCCTATTAATTAAGCCATGGTACACTCATTTTGTTATGAATTACTTTTCTACAGAATGGCTACCAGTCACAGTAATCTAAAAATGAAATACTAGAATACTAGGGATTATGTTGTGAGTATACATCATATGATTATTAGAACACTAATATTGGTGTAGCAGTTAAATATTGATGTACATGTTGAGTTGGTAAAGTATGATATTCATAATCATAATTTTAATATTGGGGGCACATTGTTTAATATTTCTCTCTTTGCAGTGCCCTCTGGGTTTTCTAGAGTTGGGTCAACAGTATACATAAGTTCCTTATATTTAAAGGTTTCTGAAAAAATGGACCACCATTTACAATAATCGAAATCTGATAATTTCTCACATTTCCAATTTTCTAATATCAATCATTTCAATGTCATTGTAGCTAATAGGAAGATTTGTTTTTGGGTGGTTCTTTTATCTAGTAATCTATATTATTAAAAAGTAACACATCAATTTCAAAAGGGATTACTAGTTCCATTTGTTTTGTTATAATATTATACATCAACTTCCACCATTGATTTATTTTAGGACAGTGTCATAAACAATCTCGCAATGTTGCCTTCTAATCACATTTGTGCCAGCAAAGAGATACATAAAATTTATTTATTTTGTTGATTTGTACTGAAGTAATATATGCTTGATTCAGAATCTTTGCTTGAATGGATTTGTTCTTTGTGGACACATAGGGCCAGATATTCAAAGCGGAGCGCTGGGCACAAATCCGTTCCACTGGATTAGCACTAAATTTGTGCCCAACTGCAATATTCAAAAAGACATTTAGCATCAGCACTAGGTGTTAGCACTGATGCTAAATAATAATGTATGCAGGGGAGGGACTGAGGGGAGAGGCCCTGAATGCTGGTGCACTGGCATATTCAGAAGTATAGCGCCATGTTACAGGCATTAGCGTGACCTGTAGCATGGCACTAAATACTGCCAAGGAAAAGCTGACGGTAATGCAGCAGTGCCCCCCCCACACACACACATGAATCTCAAACCCCCATTGTCCATAAAGTAAAAGATGATACCCTGGTAGTCAAGTGCCCCCACAAGCATGGCTCCTGACCCCTGTAGAAGTTAGATATAATTTCCCTGGTAGTCTAGTGGTCCCCTCACCCCCAAGCATGGCTCCCGTCCATGTTGAAAATCAAATATATATATTTTTCCTGGTAGTCTAGCGGTTCCCCGCACCTGGCAGTGAAGCCCCCACTCATCCCAATCAGACTCCAAGAATGGAGCTGACGACTGGTTCAGCCCTCCTCTCACCACCACGGTCAGCCACCAACTGAGGTAAAAATGAGTACCACTGTAATGAAGTAGTGCTCATTTGTACCTCAGTCAGCAGCCTGCCATGGTGGTGAGAGGAGGGCTAAACTCACCCGGCTCCATTCTTGGAGTCTGACAGAATGTTTAAGGGCATCACTGCTGGGTGGGGAACAACTAGACTACTCAGGAAAAATATATATATATATATATATATTTGATTTTCAATGAGGGACAAGAGCCATGCTTGGTGAGATCACTAGACTATCAGGAAAATTATATTTATCTTAATGTCCATGGGTGTTGGGAGGCTGTGGCTGGGGGTGGGGGTACCACTAGACTACCAGGTAGTGGAACCAACATACGTGGGAACAGGGACTATGATGGCTGAGAAGGGCTGCCTGGCTCACCCTGGCTGCCCAGGTCCCTCGATACTGGATGGCTGCACTGCACAGCCCAGTGACCCTACATCTGACATCCCCCCTGCCCCCAACAGGTTTGACTTATGCCTGCCCCATCCTTACTTGTGTTCCACCCACACCTGCTGTTGGTGTGGGGTGGGGCATCATCCAGGGCATGTGTGGCCACTGGTCTCTCTCTCTCTCTCTCTCTCTCTCTCTCTCTCTATATATATATATATATATGTGTGTGTGTGTGTATATATTTATATATATATATTCATGTGTCTCTGTAGCTATCTATAGTTATAGATCACTACAGATCTACATATCTCTCTCTCTCTCTCTCTCTCTCTCTATATATATATATATATATATATATATATATATATTATATATGTAGATTGTTATGTACTGCTTGCAGTGCTGCATAGGTATGTTGTATGCACTGATTGTACCTGCCAGCACATAGTTCCTGCTGCTTCCAGCATGTGCTTCTATGCCAACCAACAGGGGATGCTGTGGACATGCCTTGGAATGCAACATCCAGCCTATACTTCCATTCTGACCAAAAAGGGGAACTTTGTGTTCCATGCAGTAGCACCAGGCAAACTGCATGGTAATATATGCTAAGCAGCACTTAATGAGATGCAAATGTACCTGTTTGCCCATGGATTACATAAGTAGGCCCATTTGCATGGGAGCTTTCAATACAGCTCCCATTTGCCCAAGGCTAACAAACTTGCACCGGGCTAATGTATTAGAACTGTGCAGTCAGGTTAGCCCCAAGCAAACCTCACTTCAACACAGCACAGTTCTGCAGTGTGTGGCTTACATTGTTGCTTGCAGTCATACCTCTCAATTGTCCCTGATTTTCAAAGACACCCCTGATTTTACCTCAGTGTTTTACTCTGTCCCTCCTAAACAATGTGTTTCCATGACCAAACTGTGGGGGTTGTAAGCATACAATAATGTCAGACATTAATGTTATAGATGTGATCTTCCTTAGAAAATGCATTTTACGCTACACCACTTATTCTACCAGCTTCCTGAGTGGATATAATCAATTCTTAAGGTATGTCCCTGTTTGTTTTAAGCCTTGTCCCTGATTTATGAGGCAGGAGGTTGAGAGGTGTGTTTGCAGTAGATGTGAGACATTTCTGTGCAATCACACACAATGTTCTCCACCTGCAACACTGGCTTGGCTACAGAGTCTAATGAGCTGCAGTTGCAGTTGCAGTTTGCACTTCCCTCTTGCTGTATTCAGTGCTGTCTTATTCCCGGGCTATATTTGCCTTGCACTCCCAGACCAGTTTGTCTGGCTTCCTTAGACTGCTATATTCAGCAGGATTAGCACTGGGCTATATTCTTTTGAATATAGCTTGCTTTCTGCTCCGGGCTAAGTTTGCCCACCAGACAGTGCTAATTTAGCCCCGGGGCAACATTTTGAATATCTGGGCACTTAGAGTTTAGTATTCATTTTCCTGATATTTTCCCATTGTTGATAGTTTAATTCTGAAGTTGTTTCTTTATTGCAACATTGGTTCTTTCCTTTAAATACATTGTTTGGACATCAGACAATATTATTACAGAATCTTGATAGTATCTTTGTTGTTCTATTTTAAATTGTCACTTCTTGTTGTTTTATATCTGTTTTCAAATATCTAAAATTAGTTCCAAAAATATTATCTGTCTTATGAAATTTAGCTGTTAATGCACAGTACATTGAAAAGCTCCATCCTTTACCATCCCATACCCTCTTACATTCCAGATATGATAAGATTTCTCCATTTAGGGTAAAATCCTTCCATATAACACATTTATTATTTTGTAGAAGTTGAAAGTTGAAATTTATATACTCCCCCAAATTCTTCTGTTTTAAATAATTGGTAAGTATAACCATGGAATTTTCAACTTTGTTGGTACATCTATATATTTTTCTGACAAATGGAAACCATGTACTTAGTGGATGGTTATTTTTATTTTTGTTTAGATCAACATGTATGAAAATATTATGAATCCATCCTTTTGAGTCAGAAGGGTAAACAAAAAATTGAAATAGTTTTAAATCATCCTCTGGTAAGTTGATCCATTCATAATAATTTGCTACTATATTTGCTTCCATATTCTTAACAAAATGCAGGCATTCTAATCACCCCAACCTATGGAATGTGGTCAAAATATTCCATGCTATACAAGGTTTTCCTCCCCACCACAACAATTTGGATATGATTCATTTAATGTCTTGAAACCATTTAATACAGGGAACTCTCAGAATAATTTTCAGCACGAATATGTAGTGGGGCATTGCCATCATTTTGATGGTGCCAGTTTTCCCTCAAAGGCACAATGAAAAATGTTTTTCCAATTTTCTAACAGATGGCTTATCTTCAGTTTTACCTTTTCAAAATTTATTTTGATATTTTGTTCCTGATTATTGGTTAAATAGATTCAAACAATCTTTAATATATTTTTGTTTTACAAAACTGTGTGCTAATACTATTGGGTGACAAATCATTATTCTTTGACAGTTTCATTATTACAGATTTCTTTTTTATTTACCTGATAACCCGATATAGCAGAATATAACTTTGTTAAGTGCAGAAAATGCTCCAATGATGTATTTATATGCTTTAAGATTAATAGTATATCATTCATAAATATACTAATTTTGGTCTGAGAATTAGATATAGAAAATCCCTCTGTCTTTGGGTCACTTCTAATGGCTTACAAGAAAGGTTTCAGTGCTAAGATAAATAAGGTATAATTGTTTAATTGTTCTTGTATTATTATTATTAATGATTTTTGCCAGTAATTTATCATCTGTTGGTAATAGAGCTATTGGCCTGTAACTATCTGTTGATTCAGATGGTTTTCCCTCTTTAAGAATTAAAACTACTCTGGCAGTCTGCATAGAAACCGGTATATTATGTTTTTCTTTTGTCTAATAGTTCATCTATCATTAGTTTCAACCACATTATCAAATCTTCAGCAAATATTTGACAAAACTCATTGGTGAACTCATCAAGGCCAGGTGACTTGCCTCTAGAGAGTGATTTAATTGCATTGTGAATATCCTGCTGAGTTATTGGACTAAGATTGAAAGGTTGTAGTGGTAATTTAGCTAGGTTGAAAAACTCCCTTACTTTATCGTCCTTGGGAATAAAATCATTATGGTATATCTTTTTATGTGCCTGACAAAAACTATTTGCCATTCCTTCATCTGTTGTTTGTATAATGCCATTTTCATCAATAATTTTTAACATAATATTTCTCCATTTCTCAGCTTTAAGTAGGCTATCCAGAACCTTCCCTGCCTTATCCATATGATCGTATGTAACTTTCCTAATATATGTACTAGTCATTATAGTTTCCTGATGAATTAAGGCTTGTTTTTTTTTTATCTGCAGGATGTGCCATTCATAGTCTAATATGACTAAATTGTCTTATTGTTGTAGTCTATGTTCAATTAGTTATTTTTCTTCATTTTTTTATTTTATTTATTCTTATTTGGCAGGAAATTATTATGCCACTCAGAGTGGCCTTTAAGGCATCCCAAATAGCTAATACTGTAGTTTGGCCTGAATAATTATACAATCAAAACTGTCTTATTGATTTTTTTATTAATTGTACAAAGTTGGAATCTTTCAATAATAAATTATTGAAGTCCCATACTTTTGTAAATTTCCTTTCTTTATTAGGGATGTTTATATCTAATAATATCAAAGTATGATCTGAGAGACACAACCAATCTATTCCCAATTTTTTTACCAATTTAGATAGATTTTTTGTGATGAAAAAGTAAACAATCCTCAAAAAGGTTCTTGGCTTTTTATTGAAATGTATATATGTCCTGTTCACTGGGTTTCTCTCTCTCCATACATCGTAAATTGTTCAGTTTCCAGAAATGTATTTAATTTCTTAGATATAGAGATGTTCCCTTTAGTTGGTGTCATTGTTTTATCTAAATTCAGTTTTGTTAGGGCATTAAAGTCTCCTGCTAGTATAACTTTGTCTGTTTGGAGCACTTTTTTATTTTTTATTTATTTTATTTTAGTCTTTGGTAACCAGGTAAGGTCGGTTGTAAATCTTTTACTATTTTGGACAGGAAGTCAACACACTTTTCAAATGGAGCATTGATGGACTCAAAGGACAGGACAACACCATTTACGTTGATTTTTAATATTAGTATTCTGCCCTCTGTATCTTTGAATTGTTCAATAATTTTTATGTTGCTACTCTTTATTAATAGAATGGCTACCCCCCTACACTTTCTGGTTCCACTGGAGTAGTATACATCTTCAGTCCATTTCCTCTTGAGTTTTTTTTTAATTTCTTCATCTATTAGATGTGTTTCTTGTATCAATATGATGTGTGCATTTGATTTCTTAAAATATGTCAATAAGCAGTATCTCTCTCTTAATTGGGAAATTTACCCCATTAACATTCATGGATATACATTTTAACTCACTAATCATTCTATAATTACTGGGTTCCATTTTTTCCAATGGAAAAAGCCGTGTGTTAAATACCGTAACACCTGAGTAGGTGTTACAGTATTCATGCAGCTTTTTACAACCCTAAAGCACTAGAAAGAGAAAGCTCGAGCCTATCCATACAAAAGCCCTCTGGACACAACACAGTTTGAGCTTCTCAATCTTCATTTTTCCCTCAGTCACTCACCTCCTCAATTGTGTTTCCTCTGTATTAAATCTTCTACCTTTTTGCTGCATTTCCTGACAAAAAAAAAACAAATCCAAAGCTGCTCAACCACAGCCAGAGAGATTTCCATAGCTCACTACCCAGCCAACATGATGAAATGGCTTCCGGTAACATACAGGCTATGTTTGGGATCGCCTGCATTTTCCATACCCCAGTAACAGTTAATATCCACAAACCGAACCAACACCCACAGAAACAATGAAGAATCCAAGTTATCAGGGACTTAGACAACTCTCATGAAGATATTCTTAACACATTAAAGCCACCACACAGCACTTTATTGCCTAAATATAACATGTTCTGTAGAATTGTACATTGCCACAGTAAACACTTTTACGACCATCCCTAAGTAATCTCAGTTTCAAGCCTTCTCTTTTCTCTGCAGTTCAAAATGCTACAGCACTTGAAAATGAATGTTGCAACATCAGAAAACCACCATGAACATCTCAGTTATTTCTTATTAAACTTTCTTCTTTCAATAATTTAATTAGATAAATTTACATGCTGAACTTTCCGTTTACTGTTTCAACTACAAAATAACTTCATCAATACAAGGTAAGACTCCACTTTCTTCTTTCTGACACAAATCTCAAAACAAAGAAAAAACGGAACCCTTCAATTATATACAACAAAATATGGGGTGCAGTTTGTTTCGTCTTCGGGGTTTATGTGCTATCGAACAACTCGGGTGTGTGTTAAATTCTTGTAACACACTGCACCCCATACTTTATCCTATATGTTATTAATTGACCAGCATAACATTTGTAAAAGACCACACATTCCCATCCCCATATCTCACCCATCTTCTTATGCACTTGCCTTGTGTTCTTTAATCTAATGAGTTCCCTTTCTATATCAGTTTTATCATATCCCCCATCGGTACAGACAATTCTCTAACCTTCTCATACATATTTAATAAAGCAGACAAGTTTGTGAGCAGTCTCATATCATGTTTTTGTTGTGGAAAGAAGATGTTCCTCCCCTCCTTCCCTTTTGACTTAATTGATTCACTTAATTATGTCAATTATAGCAAAGTAATGCCTATTAAATGCAATGTCCATTTTTTCCTTCTGTCCATATTCATATTTGCTTCATATTAGGAACCTTAATTGCTAAATCTGCCCAGACAACCTGCACATTATTGTTTGTGTATCTTTTCCCATTTATAATCACTCATAATTTTGCTGGGTATTGCATAGTTGCTTTGAGTCCCAGAGACCATAATCTACCATGTAAAGAGTAAAATGTCTTTCTTTCCTGAATTATCTCTTGGGGTAGATCATTGTACACTGAGATGCTTGCACTGAAAATAATTACTTTCTTTTTCTTATACACAGTAGCCATAAGAGTCTCTTTATATCCATAATTTAGTAACCTCAAAATGACTGGCTGAGGGGTGCAGTTCCTTCTGTTTTTGACCTCATTCCTCTATGTATTCTCTTAATTGTATAATTAATATTTGTAGGATCTGTTTCCAAATAAGCTGCCTCAATAATTTTAAAGGAGTCCTGTAATGTCCTTATGTTGTCCCATTCTCCAGGTGTACCAAAAATTCTCACATTATTTCTCCTGGCTCAAGCTACCTGGTCCATTAATTTAGTTTTTAATTCACTATTTGCCATTTCTAGTGATTTCTGTTGCCTGGCAAAGGGTGCCATTTCATCAGATAATGCGGTCAAGTGCTCTTTGATTTCTGAAACATCCTTTTTCAAAATGTTGTTTTCCTCTATTAAACTTTGTGTTATTTTAAAATACTGCTCCAACTGTGTTTGTTGCTTTGCCATATGTTCCAGAGTGCCAGAAATGTCATTGATTTTAGAAAAAAGAAGTTTAGCCTGGGGGGGGTCTACACCACTTGACCCTGACCCAGACTCATCCTGTTCATCTTCAGAGAATTATATATTAAGTCTCTCGATAGATAAGATTTTTAGGGGAAATCAGGAGGATTTACCATTTGTATCAGATGTTGTTGCAAATTGATGTCCATTTGGCATTTCTTTTTCAATATCAACTACACTTTCCCCCATTACTATCTTGTACATACCTTTCCTTTCTTGCATGTCCATATTCTATCATATACTTTTCTCCTGCATGTGCCTCATTCATCTTACCTCTTTGATCACTTTCTTTCATCTGTTGTGAAGTTCCAGATAATCCCTTCTGTTCATCAGTTGGAGTCTGCTCCAGCTGAATTGTATCAGATGTTACCTCGTCCTCAGGCTTGGTATTGGCCTTGTTACCGCAAGGCATTTGCTGCATTTCCAGACATTGAGAGGCTTCCAATGGATCCTTTTCTGACATCTCCATTTCTCCTTACCGACTCTCCTGGATTTCTATGCCAGCCAATTCATTCAGCTCCTCTCTTGCAACTGAATTGCCAGAAAGATTATCCAACAGTATATTCACCTGTGTCCACAAATACAAGTTTGGTGTAGGCACAGCATTTATCTCTTCACCTTCTGTTGAGTTGGTAATATTTCCCAAGTTTTCATCCATCTCTAGTAAGGTTCCTTTTTGAGTTGCAGTATTGTTCACTATTTCACTTTGTGGCCTAAATAATGCAAAAACTGACAAAGCATTGGCACTCAGTTTGGTCTGAGCCACATTGCAGTCCACAGTAGCAGTAGTTCCCATATTCATTTTACTCACCTGGGTTTTTCTGGTGACTCCAGTCAAATCTGAATTCTTTTCAGCTTTACTTTTACCACTTCTCATGGCTTTTTGCATGTCTTTTTCAATGGCTCATAATCCACAGGCAGAAAATAGCTTGAACTCTTTTCTTAACAATTCTTCTTTTAGCCTGATTTTTTTTGTAATTTATGCCATTGTTAGTGGGGAGAGGGAAATGGAGGTCTTGAGCATCTTTCAGCAGTGGCTCCCTACATGCCGACTAGTACGCACCATGTTGAAACTCCTTCCTCATGGGTGTGTCTCCCTTCCCTCTGTTCTATGAATACAGTATTTTCAGGGGGTGCCCAATCCCCCTGTCAGCATCATCTATACACCCCCCATCTCATGTGGCACACTGGAAACCTACCTCAGTCTGCCCAAATTGTTGTTATTTTTTTCCCATTGTAAATGAAGAAAACCACCCTGAAGTCTTTTTCTTGCCTTTTTAAACCCGTAATGAAGAAAATGGTCCACCATCATCTCCTCTGTCCCTCCCCATCCCCACCTCTCCTCTGTGCACCCACCTCACTGCACCCCTCACCCATACTTACCCTCCAAAGGTCTGGACAGTGATCTTCTAGACTGGAGACATGTCTACACTCTTCAAAGTCCAACCTCAAAGTGAAGAAATCAAGGTAAGTCACATAATGGGAGTCAATGTGGGGGTTCAACTTATGTTGTTATCTCAGCCATTTTTAGGAATTTAGGCCCCACATTTTCAGCATGGGATTCTTTGAACCCCATATCATGAATGCTGGCACTGTCATTTTGTTTCTCAGTCCCAAAAGGTGATTTTGCGGTCACTGCACAGAATCACATTCTGATACTTATTCACAGCATGACACTGCCACTGTTCATTAGGTGGGGTCCCAAAAAGCCCATTTTCCAAATTTGATGAAAAAATACCAAACAATGACTGTGATATGAGTATGCATTGCACAGTTTGTACACATGCTCGTAACTTCACCAGTTTTTAAAATTTTCTCTTCAGATTTTTAGCATTGCCAGTTTTTCACACCTCCTTATAAACAGTACAGATGTCATTTTGCATATCCTATTCGGAATGTGTTTTTGCACCTGTGGTGCAGGATGGAGTGGTCGTAGTGCAAAATCAACTTTTGGGATGGATTAACAAAATCACAGTTACACTGTTCATGAGGGTGGTCACAAAATGCTGATGTTGAAAATTTGGTGAAAAAAATCCAAAAATGGCCACATTACAAGCGTGCATTGTGCAGTTTCTACACACGCTTGTAACTTCACCAATTTTTCATATTTTCATTCAAGATTTTTAACATTACCATTTTTCTACACCACCTCATGAATAGTATAGCTTTCATTTTTCAAATCCTGTCAAAAATGTTTATCTGCACTTGTGGTGCAAAAACAGTATTACAGTTGTGTGGAATTACATTTCAACAGGATTTGAAAGTTTTCTGTACTGGGTACATGCGGTGAGGTGAAGTGATAAGAAGGTTATGTTGAACATTTGGGGTGATAAATATTTAAGATGACACAGTTATGACTATTTGTTGCAATTTTGCTATGCCTGCTTATACTGTAACTTAATGTATGGAAGCACAGGGGCCAGAGACCCCTGTGTTTCCATAGCTACATACATGGACCCTGCACTCCCACTGTGACATATGTATACTATTGTACTATCTCAGTGGACAGATGGGAGTGCAGGATCCAAAGGACCCTGTGCTCCCACCATGACATGAGGACACTGTTGTACTATCTGGATGGAGCTCCCACCATGACATATGGACACTGTTGTGCTATCTTGATGGAGGTATGGAGGCACATATGGACAGTGATGTTCTATCTAGATGGAGGGATGGAAGTGCAGGGTTCAAAGGACCCTGCACTCCCAAAGTAAATTGAGGATACAATTATACTATCTGAAAAAGAAGGAAAATTATTTGCAAACAACTTTGTTAATCCATCAGTTAGGGTGAATAACACAATGACAAAAGAAGAGAAATGAGGGGTTAGGGTTTCCAGCCCTAATGCCTCACACCCAGGATTCCCACCCCTACCACTGCACCCCCCCACCCTCCACACACAACCAGGAGTCGGGTGTGCATTGGGTCATTGGGCCTGACTCTCACCCCTGTTCTCCTGTACTACATAACCTCAGCTTGTTTACACATGGAATAGGGTGAGGCCCAATGACTCAAAGCACACCCAACACCTGTTGGTGTGTGGAAGGGAATGGGGTGTGGTGCAAAGGTGGAACTCCTGGGTGAGGTGTTAGGGGTTGGAAACCCTAACGCTTATTTCCTGCTTTTGCCATTGTTGTATTCACCTTAACTGATGTATTAATGAAGTTTTTTGCAAAAAAAAATATATATATATATATATATATATATATATTTATAAAATGGTGTGGTAAAATCATAAAAATCCCAGTGATACAATTGGACAAAACACGTCACATGACTGTGCATTATTTCCCAACGACCGCACACCTAGCACTACGACCGCACTCCTAAACTACTTTCCATTCCTCAAAACCTTTTCACCAGCAGCAAGACCACTCCACACCTGCTGCAGCTAGACACCCACACTAACACACATATACAACTGACACCCTGTAACCACTGTCACCAGTCTGATTAACATAAACCTGACTGTACATATGAAAGTACAAACATACATAATTTTGTACTCTTCTCCTCATTTCAAGCCTTTACATACATTATTTTCTACTCCTGTCTTCAATTCAAGCCTTTACATTTACAATACCGCAGTCGTAAACACAGTACTTTCACTTTCAATACAGAAATGTAGCGTGACCGAGCAGTGCTCATTTTACAAACTCAAAAGCTGTTAGCTGCTGAAACTAAGACGTGCAGTGTTTAAAAAATTATAAAAGTCACTGCCTTTTACTACTTTCTCTCTGGAATACCGCGATCCATAACACAGTACTTTCACTTTCAATAAAAAATGTAACGTGACCGAGCGGTGCTCATTTTACAAATTCACAAGCTATTACCTACTGAAACTAAGACGTCCACTGTTTAAAAAATGTGAAAAGTCACTGCCTTTTCCTAGTTCCTCTCCGTAATCGAAAATACTAGCTCCATTTCCGATCCCAAATGAGCGACGACAGACCGAGCGAGTCGGTAATTTTAGAAGCGTAGGGCGAGGCGCAGTGTTGCATAGCAAACTACTTCTCGCCTCACGCTTCTAAAATTACCGACTACCTAATCTACACTCATGCTTCCGGGATACAATCTGAAAGTAGAACTAAACAAAACAGACAAAACCGAATAAAAGGCACAGAGTTTTCTAACTATTTAAACACACCACGTCTTACTTCCACAACCTAAGAGCTTCTCACTTTCTAAAATTAGCACCACTCTGTCACGCTACATTTCAGCAATTAAAGTGACAGTACTACCAATTAAAGTGACAGTACTATAAATACATACTTTTTGGACACCACAAAGGACTACTAAAACTTAAATTCATTAAAATACAGTTTTAACACCAAAAGTGTCACCTCTACAAACATAACATTTAATTACCAACTACACAGAAGAACTACTCCCCAAAAAAATCTATAACCATTTTATAAGATAGATATACCACTCTGAGGTGTGCGGTGGCGCTCTGATGTCCTTGCGCCTTGTGTGGTTAGCCTTTTCGGCCTGTGGCCTCATGCACACCCACACCATGCATTGATATCAGAGCGCGATCACACACCTCATAGAGTGGTATATCTATTACATAATATATAGATATATTTATACAGTAGTGATGTGTTGTATTCATTGACAATAAAATCATGTATTCTCACCACAGTGAGATAAATGGTTGATGACATAGCTACAGTGAAAATATTTACATTTACACATACTGTAGGTATGTCATCAGTCAATATTCTCACTCCAGCAGCATGTCCCCAATGTAAATTAGAACTTATTTTAAATGTTAAACTGAAATGTTTGAGGTACTCAATTAAGCAGCTGGTCTGCATTCTTCATTCTTTGCTTGCAGTTTCATAAATGCCAGAAGCCTGCAGCAGCACAGTCCTCACTGCACCAAATGGCACACACCTAAAGCAGCACATTTCTGTACTACAAGCTGCTGAATGGTTATGCAGTTTCTCACACTGCATCCAAACTGTAAACCTATCGGGTCCCATTTATGATCTCTGTGATAACAAACATAAAGAAAATCTGTCTACACACTTCAACTCTGACTAACATACCAGTAAACTGCACAGCACACATATTTCCACACCAAAGCCTTCAATTCTCAATTCAATTTCTTCACATGTTACAGCAACCTAAACATGACCTCTTTAAACTGGTATTACTTACATGATATATACTCTGAAACTGTATCATTCTTGTTGTCAGTCTCAGTAAAAAATAAAGCCGAGAATCTCAATGACAACTAAAGCACCTCACACAATCAAAGCTGCTCTCTTACCTGTAGTTACCATGGAGCTTCCCACAGACATTCCAAAAAAAAAAAAAACAATATATAAGCCAACCACAAATGAAAAAGTTACACACAGCAGCATACAACAAAAACTAAACACTACACATAATAAAATATAGGGAAAAAGGAAAATCACACACAGTATCTACAGGAAACCTCCCAGATATGTGCCATCTACCAAAACACATAATCTAACCATGTATCGCACTCACACACTCATCAGCCTATTACTACTCACTCACACACACACAACGACCAATTGCACAACAAATACAAACAATTCATACTCATTCACTCACAGCAGCAACTCACAGCAACAGAATGACATAAGATAAAATAAAACAAATTAAAGCTTCCACACCTATTGTATAAATCACACACATGATGTGCAGATTGTGGGATATGGCAAATATTCTCACTCCTGCATTGTGAGGCATGGATATCTCACTCTGCAGGAGTGAAAATATTTTCCATATCTCACTGCTGCCCATTATGTATCTGCTATATATACATATATATATATAGAGAGAGAGAGAGAGAGCGAGCGAGAGAGAGAGCGCTATGTGGACAGTATTCGAGAGACAAACTGTGATATTCATACACTCAAAAAACGTGTTATAATTAGGTATGACTCAACCTTAACTTTAATGTGCATATGTGGTAGTTGCATAATACAACATATAAAGATGGTTCTGTATTTCTAAGTTTGGAAAAATGGCACAGTTAGTTATGACATGTAAACTGCTTTAGTGGGTAACTCAGTGTCCGTTCTGCATTATTTCCCATTTCTTGTAATAAATAAAATTTTCAAATGCAGTGTCGCTGTCTTCTATTTAAGTGTATTAGTTACAACATCTAATGATTGGATGTTCTTCCATATCTATGTGTTGCTATCTCTCCTCCAATGTAGACAGCACTAAAAATACAAACAGGAGGTTACCAAAGTTTCATTACTTCATGCTTATAATGTTGATGTCCGGTATACATGCCTTTCACACTTTAAGCTGGACATTAAGTAGGAAGATTAACACAAACAAATAATTTGGTTGCACTTGATTTATTATGTGACCATCTCTGTCACATACTACTACTGTGGGTAATGAGGACACCACAGTAGCAAGGCAGCATGTGAAATACATGGTACAACTTTTACTACTGACTTATTATCAACCAAACAGCCAATACACCATGCCACATCAGGGTCCATTTTGACATCACTGCAGCTCCGTGGAGCCAGATTGAGGAGAGGCCCAACCACAGTTAAGAACCAGAAAGCACACAGGTAAGCTGTTTAGTATTGGTAACTATAGATGAGGGTGTCACATGATGCTCCCTGGCAACCCTATACCAGACTTTGAGGGGACAATAATGTCAAATTATCACACAGGCCCATGCTAGTCTCACCACTATATGCATCAAAGGGAAGCTGCTGCTATGGGGTTCTTGTTCTGCATGTGGAATGCCACATCCAAACTGCTCTACAAGTCAACATAATACACCAAAGTTGCCCATATACAAGCAAAAGTAAGGCAAGAGACAGCTGGATGTTACACGGTGGGCCTGAGCCATATCAGGGGTAATTTCAACATCACTGTACCTCCACAGAGTCAGACTGAGGGCAGGCCCAACCACACATAACAAACAGAAAGCACCCGGGCAAGCTGTGTGGTGCTGATAACTGTAGATGCAGGCACTGCATGGTGTCCTCTGGCAACCCAGTGCCAGCCATGATGGGGAAAATGATGTCACAATATCACACAAACCCACCCTGTGCTCACCATCACGTGCATCACAGGGACACCACAGCTGCAGGGTTCTTGTACTGCACATGGAATGCAACATCCAAACTGCTCTAGAAGTCAAAATAATACACTAAAATGTCCTACAAACAAGTAAAGGCAAGACCAGAGACAACTGGATGCTACCCAGTGGGCCTGAGCCACATCGGGGTCATTTAGACATCACCGTATCTCCACAGAGCCAGACCAAAGGCAGGTCAAACCACAGTTAAAAAACAGAAAGCACCCAGCAAACAGGTTTTTTTAAAACTTTTTTATTGAATTGCCCAGAGAATTACAATACATCAGAATAAAAACAAAAAGTCAGTCATAAACCAGACAAGTATATTAGAGTTCAGTATACAAAACCAAATAAATAAAAATACCTTGTTCAATTAAAAATTAAAGGAGAAGAGACGGGTTACAGCAGTCCGTCTCCTCCACCGAGACTGTCATTTAAAAACCACATTACAAATAATATAAAATGTATTAAAATTAAATTGACAAGCTTCATCCCTTAATTACATACAATTTAATGCTGTTCATTTTCATTATATAATAGGCATAGTTATCTGTTACCTAGGAGATATACTTGTGGAGGGCATTTATAGAGAAATTATGTGGCCTCTGAACAGGATAGAAGGTGGGGATAGAACAGGATAGAAGATGCAAGGAGGCAGAGGGAGGAGGAGGGGGAGGCAGAATCACTTTCTTAATAAGGGTAAAGAAAATCTGTTGCACATTTTCTTTATATAATTCCCAATGAGTCCAACTGTTCATGAACTGTTCCATTCTCTGATTTATCTTATAGGTCAGCCTCTTCATAGTTTGTATTTTCCCTTTAAGATTAATCCACTCTAGGAGGGTCAGTGAGTCAGGTTGCAACCACCTCTTTGTAATTGCCTTGAGAGCGGCTATCACAATAATGTTCCACAAATATTGCCCTTCCCTCCCCTGGATCCCCGTGGAATAATGCCCAACAATGTATATTCAGGACCTATCTTCACTTCCACTCCAAACAGAGATTTTAAGTGGTGTTCTATCCTTTGCCAGTATTCCGTAGTCAAGGAGCAGAACCACATTACATGGACTATGTCGGCCTGGAGATCTCCGCTCCCTTCTCCTGCATTTTCCTTGTGTCAGTATTCTCATTTTAACTTGCCACAAAGGGGTCAAGAAGTATCTCAATTTTATTTTCCAGGAAAATTCCTACCGTGTCAGAGAGGATGTTACCCTCCAACTGCTTAAGTATATCTTTTGCCAAATGTCATCATGGTATTTGATTCCTATTTCTTGAGCTCATTTTTGTTGGCATGCTTGCAATGTATGGGCTCGGTCTGCTATTAAGTTCCAGTATAACTTGGTGATAGCCCCTTTACCACTAACAGAAGCCCATATTGGTTTCATTAACCTCCAGGAAAGGCCTTGTAACCTTCAATAGTTTTGTGTTTTTAGTGAAAGTGTTAATCTTATCTCTTATTTAATAATATAATATTATATCTGCTGGTTTCCAGTCCAATTTTTTAGCTAGGCTTTCAAAAGGCAACAAAGTGTTCATCTGCATCAATTGCCAAGGTGCTCGAATCCCTCTATCTGCTTGCCTCTGGAACCAAGTAGGGTGTGTAGCCAGCTGAAAGTTTTTGTCCCTTGACCACCAGGTATATTTCCAGTTGTATCTAGCTGTATATCCCCTTCTGTTGCCTACCTGATAGGCATGTAGGGTGGTTTGTACTGTGGTCAGCTGGTCCCGTTGTTTGTGTCTTCTATCTATTAGTGAGAGTGTGTGTTAGAGGCAAGTGCCAGTTTTAATTTGTGCAACAGAACAAACAGTGCTTGGAGTAAATTAAAGCTTGGGCAAGGTAATCCATACCTGTGAGGAGCTGTTCCTGTTCCCCTGAAGTTACGAGGGATAGGAACTCAGACAGGCACCAGTGTTTGGGTGCTTTGAGAGGGCTTTTTAAGCTTTCTTAAGTGTTGGCTGAGCTGCCTTTTTAAAGGCAGCTCATATACATTGTCTGGCCTGACAGGGAGGTAATTGCGAACTGCTGCCCGTAACGAGCATTGCTAGCAACGGTGACATCAGCTATGCAGGGATTAAATACAGAAGCTCCAGTGAGCACTGTGTGAGAGTGTTTGTTAGAGGCAAGTACCAGTTTTAATTTGTGTAACAGAACAAACAGTGCTTGGGGTAAATTAAACTTGGGCAAGGTAATCTGTACCTGTGAGGAGGTGTTCCTGTTCCCCTGAAGTTACGAGGGATAGGAACTCAGACAGGCACCAGTGTTTGGATGCTTTGAGAGGGCTCTTTAAGCTTTCTTAAGTGTTGGCTGAACTGCCTTTTTAAAGGCAGCTTACATATATTGTCTGGCCTGACAGGGAGGTCATTATGAGCTGCTGCCCATAACGAGCTTTGCCACAGCAAAGGTGACATCAGCTTTGCAGGGATTAAATACAGATGCTCCAGTGAGCACTGTGTGAGAGTGTGTGTTAAAGGCTAGTGCCAGTTTTAATTTGTGTAACAGAACAAACAGTGCTTGGAGTAAATTAAAACATGGGCAAGGTAATCTGTACCTGTAAGGAGGTGTTCCTGTTCCCCTGAAGTTACGAGGGATAGGAACTCAGACAGGCACCAGTGTTTGGTGCTTTGAGATGGTTCTTTAAGCTTTCTTAAGTGTTGGCTGAGCTGCCTTTTTAAAGGCAACTCATATACATTTTCTGACCCGAAAGGGAGGTATTTGCGAGCTGTGGCCTGTAATGAGCATTGCCATAGCAACAGTGACGTCAGCTGTGCAGGAATTAAATACAGACGCTCCAGTGAGCACTGTGTGAAATGCTCCAGCGAGCAGAGTCCAGCGCAGAGTGAAGGTGGCATTGACAGGGGCCAGTGGCATCAGACAGCATCAGATGGAGGAAGAGGTAGAGAGATAACATAGGATAGAATAAGTAAATAGCAAAATGAGGATACTGAAATACGTATCTGAAGAGGACTAATTAAGACAGAGTTAGTGGTTGAAGAAAAGCCTAACAATAATATGGATACTAATATTGTAAGGATAGAAGGTGGAATATTAGGTTTGTGATGTTTAGTCTGTAAAATGATAAACACTGAAGTGGTAAATGAAGTTTTAATATATACCTGTAAACAATGTGGTAAGATTTGTGAATTACAGGAAAGTATTGAAAAACTCAGACAAGAATAAGTTAAGTGTAGACAAAAATTACAAGAAAATAACAAAGAAAGAGGCAATGACTAATTTCAAGATGATGAAATTGAAAAAGATTAAAAAAAGAGGAAGGGAAAGAAAGGATGTAGAATGGGTGGTGGTAGAAAGAAAAGCAAAAAGGAAAAAATCTTTCAGAAGAAGGGCAATGAATTTCTCTACAGCAAGTGCAAATAGTTTTGATCCTTTAATTATATTAGAGAATGATTTGCAGATAGGACAGTTGGAAGGGAACTTAGAAACCAGCTATAATGAAACAATAAATGAGAGCGAATTTACAGAAACAAGGAGTTTAATTAATATTGGAGATGAAGCAGTAAATAATATACTTGATGAAAGAAAGAAAGATCTGGAATAAAAGATTGGAGTAGATAATACAGGAGTAGGACTGTATAACAACGAAAATCAGGGAGAAGATGGAGAAAATAATGTTGAAGTTAGACAGAAAGAAAGTACTGATATGGCTGAAGGAAATTATATAATGGATTAAACAGAAAAAAAAGTGCATTTACATCTTGAGAGACTCAATATTGAAATACATGGCTAGATATACATCCAAAGGCAATAAGGAGATTGTAATGACAAGTTATTTTTAAGGGGCAAAGATAGGAGATGTTAAAGGAATGTTAAAGAACATTGTTAGAGTAAGGGATGGAACTGCAGTGCTGATTCTGCTCTTAGGGGTGAATAATATAAAAACCCCAAAAATGGAGGATATATAAACTGAGTTTGAAGAGATAAAACTAGAGGCAGAGGATTTAAAGTGTAAAATTATTTTTTCAGAAATATTGCCGGTACAGAGAGGAATAGGTAGAGAAAATAATAAAATAATGAAATTAAACAACTGGTTGAGACAGTGGACTTTACAAAACAATTTAGAGTGTATCAAACATTGGGAGGAGTATATCTGTGAACCTTCTTATTAGAGGTTTCATCTGAGTAAAAAGGGAGTAAAAAATTGGGGGTGGATATTAAAAAATAGTGGACATCAATTTAAACTAAATGAGAAGGGGAGAAGGAATGATAGTGTATCAAAAATAAAAAAGAGAACTGAAGAGAGGAAACAACAACTTAGAAGAAGAAAAGACAACATATCAATATGGTTGTTAAATACAAGAAGCTTAAATAGCGACAAAAAGGCTGAATTGGAAGTTATGTTAAAACAAGAAAATATATATATATGTATGATAACAGAAACTTTGTGGGATCTGGATATAAATTGGAATAAAGATATTGAGGGATATAAATTGTATTCAAATTCTAGGAAAAATAAGAGGGGAGGAGGTGTAGCTGCTTATATAAAAGAGGAAATAAATAGCAGTATTTATAAAGAGAACGAAAAGGAAAAAAATGGAATTGTTACAGATTCAAGTAATAAGAGGAGTGGAAAAAAAATTATCTTTGGAGTTTATTACAGGGCCACCAAATTAAAGTAAGGAGATAGACAAAATATTAAATGATGAAATTGGAGAGGTAGCAACAGAGGGAGATGTTTGTTCAAGTAATGGAAACAGTGGGTTTGGAACAATTAGTTAATAAACCAACTAGAGGAGGAAATGTTTTGGATTTGTTATTGATGAATAGATCTGATATTGTTAAAGGAATTAAGATAAGAGAACATCTAGGAAATAGTGATCATGCTATAGAAGAATTTAAAATAAAAAATAGATTTACATGCATTAAAGGGAAAACGGTGGCAAAAAATTATAATAGTGGACACATGGAATGGCCTTTCTAAGGAGGTTGTGGGGTCAAAAATAGTGGTAGACTTCAGGAATGCATGGGACAGACATAAGGCAATTCTATTGGGAGGGTAGGAGGAAGTCGGCTGTTGGCTAACTAGGATCTGTAGCTTATCCTGTAGGTAGGGAAATGGGCAGACTGGGTGGGTCAAGCGGTCCTTATCTGCCATCAAGGTCTATGTTTCTATAATTTGGCCTACAGAGTTCAGGCTGTAGCCTGCTCCATGTGATTGGGAAAGAAGTTGGGAGATTTTTGGGAGGGGGGAGGGTAGGACAAATATGTCTCCCACAAACTGGCTATGTGAAGAACCCCCAAGGGACAGGTTAAGAGGGTCTGGAGCATGGGTAGCCAGCAGTACAGTTTTGTTTCTTCTGGGTTGCCATCCCTTAGCCACACCACCTGCCACTTAGTCATACTTCTCCCCATTCTTCCACTATGATACAGTGATCATTTGTTTCTGTTTAACAGATTGTTTTTTGCTTTTTAACCGAAGCTTTGTTCAACTGGCTGCTCCAAACTGCACTCCAGCTGTACTCTCCTTTGCATGCTGCTGCTGTGTGTCCTCTCTGCACCTCTCGATGTACAAAACAGACAAACATTTTTTTTTTAAACTGCTTCCTCAAAAACTAATATGCCCTCACTCTTACTCTTCCACTCTGGTTTTCACAACCTCAGTACAACTGTCGCTAGAGTCCCCCCCAACACATAGAAACTGTCAGATATTTTTTCTTAAACTGCATGCTCGTGAGCTGGCCTAGTGGCGTGGAGGGCTGAAGCATCACTGCCTTACCTCCAACCATACCAGTGACCAGTGTTCACAGTGTGAGCGGGTCATTGGGGGAGGGAGAGGATTGAGCATCCAGAGGACAGCTCTCCTCTCCCAGGAGAGGTTGAGGACATGGACCAGTACTTGCCTGACCCTAGCAGTGGCTGGGGGTAGACATGCCAGGTCCCATAACTTGGGGGTGGAGTCAAGCAGCTGCCCGACATACAGCATGTGGACAAGCGTGCTGGGCATTATTGGCAGCAATGAATGCTCACACACCACATAGAAAAAAGGAAAAATTGACTCCCACCACAACAGGATGATAACAGTCCCCCTCTCTAGCACCACCCTGAGAAGACACCTCCCTCAGCTGGATCAGTGCTGGTTGGTTGACTTGCTGCCCTCCCCCTACCATGAAGGGTAAGTCATGGGGCAAGAAGGAAGGGGGTCTGATGCTCAGGTGCAATGGGGGGAGCCAGGGATCGCTGGTGGGAGCCAGGGGATAAACAAATGCACAAAAAATAAATAAAAAGGCTCACCGGCACAGTAGTTGGATTTCTGCTTGCAACGCTAGTGACCCGGGTTCGGGATTGGACTTGGGTCACTAGAGGGCCAGCCGGGGGGAGACAAAGTGAGCATCCCATGACAGCTCACCTTCTCTAGGGGAGGGAGAGGGCCAAGGAATGCAGTTTGCCTAACCCTGAGTGGAGGCTCGGGGTACAGCAACCAAGTCCTGCCTACAGGAGGGGCCGGACGAGATCCCAGTCTCCTAATAGGTCTTTTGCCACAACCTATGTACAGTTTTAGTTGCCCTTTATACTGACTCCACTCTATGGCCTTTATAAGGAGCAGTCTCCAAAACTGGATACAGTACTCTAATTCAGGTCTCACTAATGAGTGATACTTGCACCACCACCACCACCTCCCTCCTCCTGCTGAAGATACCACTCCCTATGCAGCCCCCAATATCCTGCTAGCCATACCCACTGCTTTGTCACATAACCCTGAACATTTAAGATCACAATAACCCCAAGGTTCCCCCTGCTTAGTAATCATCAGTACCATCCCTTACCTTATAAAGCAGTTCTTGGATTCTTATGCCCTAGGTGCATGATTCTGCACTTTGTCATTGAACCCCAGCTGCCATGGTCTTGACCACTTTTTGAGTTTCTCCAAGGGGCATGTGCATGCTCTGTGCTCCCTTTTTAGTGCCCACCCTACAGATTTTGATATCGTCTGCAAAAAGGCATTCCCTTCTCTGATAGTTTTTCTGCAATGTCACTTATGAAGACAGTGATGAGGGCCAGTCCCAGTACTGATCCGAGCTGCTCACTGTCCCATCACTGTAATAAGTGCCATTAACCATCATCTTCTGACACCTGTTAATCCCGTCCAGCTACTACTCTTTTTCCAACTTGCATTTCTGGTCATCCCCCTTCTGTTCAGCTACCACACCACCACCATCACAATGGCGATTGCCAGGACTTGCTCCACCGTAAAATGGATCCAATATGTGAAGGAGCTGCCTAGGTAGCCAGGATACTTTTGCATGTTTTTTCCATCCCATAGGACATAAGCAGCAACGGTGCACAAACATGTGCACAGACATTGTGTAGTGCAGCACCAGCCAATGTCTTCCCACCCATGAGCTACTCCCAACTGCACTGCCACTTGTGGTCACTCAGTTGTACTACAGCAGAGCTGGCTGTCCTCCTATCCTGGAAGACAGCCTCTCATAGATCAGTTGATCCTCCTCCTCCTCCTCACCCCAGCGAGCCACTGATGGAAGCTCATTTCTGAACTCAGGTCACCTGAGCCATGGGCCATAGCATTACTACTTGAGCTGAAGGACTAACCTGTTAACCAGCTTCTAATTAGGTCACCACTTTGGATCGCTCCTAGGCTGATCAATACCTTTAGCCTCACCCAACTCCCTCTCACAACAGCCAACCACCCTCCTCTCTGCTAGATCACCCCTCCAGGCACCAGACTATTCTCCACGCAGTTGGACAACCCTTCTAGACCCAGCCTCTCACATGGTGAGCAACCTCACTGGAGCTAGGAAGCACCACACAGGCTCCAGACTAGCCTCTTCCCAAGCCAGCCACCCACCCTCCCTGCATCTGACCCAGCCTTCAACTACATGCCATACAATCTCCATGTAGCTGGAGCACCACCCCCAAACCTCTACTCCAACAGACCACATATCTGAAGCTGTCCCTCTAAGCCCATGGACTAGCAGTCCCCAAGCCAACCACTCTACCTACAGCTGGATCCACCAGAAGCCTTGTACCAGCCCCACCATCTGACCACCCACCCTGTAGCTGAACCTCACTTCCAACCTCAAACTAGCCCCACCACCACCAAGAGTCACCCTCCCTGCTGCTGGCTTACTCTTTCATGACCCGGAATAGCCTCCCCCAGCAGACAACCCTCCCTGCACCTGGACCCCTGTGTCCTTTCCCACTCATAGACCAGCCCCCTTCCCCAGATTGAGCAGCCTCCCTGGAGCAGAATACCCAGATAACCACTATTCTCAGGAGCTGGACTCACCCACACTCCAGAATCCTCCCTAAGACCACCCTCCCTACAACTAGACCACCCCGATCACCCTTCCACAACCATGGACCCCATACTTCTCAATGAAGTATAAAACAAAATGTGAGACATTACCATATAAAATATTAATTTGTGCAGTCTTCAGCAAAGGAAAAAAAGTACAATGATCCACAGATTACAAAGTGGATTAACACATGCAACTGTTTTAATCAAATACAAATATTAAATGCAAAAAACAGCTCCTCCACAAACACACTCAAATATCTGCAGTAAATAATTTTTCCTTTATCTGCAGGTTACTGCAAATTTTCTCAGATTAAAAAAGTTGTCTTTTCTCTGTAAATATAGTTAAATATGCTACTGAATGGATACACACAGAAAATGCATTCTGAATTTGCTCAGTTATGCAATCTTCCTGCTGTTCATTCCCCTGCCCCCACCCAGGACCTAACACTACTTTAAAGTAACTAAATCAGTAAAAATTCCACAAATAACAAGTACTCTAGAGGCACAATGCATACTACACACTTTAAGAAGGGATTTGATTGAAAATAAACTATGTATTTTAAAGGTTACAGCCACATGAGTTCAAAACAGAGAAAATGTTTTCATAACAAAACATTGATAGTGAAACCTGCACAGCATTTCATTTTAAAAAAAAAGAGTGATAATTCCCTTACTGTACTTAACATTTCAGGGAGTTACAAAGATGTTAAACATAACTTACCTTAAAATGTAAGTCTTAACTGCAGGAAACACAGTTCAAAAATAGAGACCACAGTTACTGCTCCTGCATTTCTGTTTGCTTAGGCTGGACGGAGACAGAATGTGAGCTTGGAAATGTAGTTCACTGACTGAGTAGAGTTCTGGAAAATTAGTATACACTTTTAAAGGGACACTGCCAACTTTTTTTTGCATCATATTATTTCTAGGTAAAAACCCACATTTTATGATTGCTTACTTTCTCTAAAATTCATTGGTGTTCCTGGTTGTTTTATCTGTCTCCTTGCTTAGTAGAACTGAAATGCAATGTGCCCAGCCTTAATTGGCTAATTTAAATCCTTGAACTACTCAGCTGACTGTAATCTTCATTTATGATTCAGTAGAATTAAAACAAAAATTGCACTTTAAAGAGCATTACAGTTTGACAGAGCTTAATGTCTTAGCATTCTTGATAGAGCAAAAGTTACTGAAAAAGTAGTGATCATACTAAGGTAATGAATGAGCTGGCAGACTAAAGATGCCCATGTATGCCTCTATCATATAGCATAATAACCAAGGTTATGTCCCATGATCAGAATGAAAATTAACAAACTTGCATATAAAACAAACAAATGTATTGAAAAGTCTTCATTTATCATTCAAAAATATTCAATAATGTGTACTTCTAAACTCTGTGCATAATATTCATTTAGCAATAATTTACTCTTATAAAACAATTACAGCACAACTTCTTAGAATTAATTCCTACAGGCAGTATTCTGATGGTTACAGAAGATAAAAAATGACTAAACTTAGTCTTAAAAGAGGAATTAATTACTGATTTAAGACCTAATTTAGTATCCCACTTCAATGAGGGAACTGTCCTTAGATATCACCATCTACTCCACTCCCTCCCACATTACCACACCTTGGCTTTACACCAGGTCACAACTGTTACTGTACCAGTTTCTTGTTTGTAACTCAGCTCAAGGCATCCCCCACAAAAAACTACTAGGCACCTGTGTCTGTGTGCTGCTGTACTGTGTGATTGCCTCTTCTTACTGCCCAGAACTTCCAAAATCTGAATGCGCCCACTCAGGCCCAGCACGACTGCTCCCCAGCCTAGCAGCAGCCCAACCAGCTGCTGTGCCACTGCAACACTTACTTTTTTTGTTTAGTCAGTTGAGTCAACTCCCAAAGTTCCTTATTGTTCAGGCTGAACTAAAGAAGATGCAGGACTCCTCTGACTCATTTGCAGGCTGCACCAGTGCAGCCAACAGCATGACAGCAGTAACTCTCCATCCCTGAGTAGGCCCTGATTAGTCCTCCAGCTCCTTCTCTATCCTCTCTCCTCTGTCATGCACCTCCAAACCAGCCGAGTCTGACTCCCACTCCAATGACACTGGCATCCACAGAGCTCACCACCATGGTCTCACTGTCCCCCAGCCCCCAGTGATTGTCCGATCAAAAATAAACCTCAAGCCAAGTCTTAAAAGGCTTCCCTAAGGCAAGAAAGTGCCCAACGACTGGAAGCACAGCTCCTTGAATTTATTTTTGTCCCCTTTGTGGTATTGGATCTGGTTGGGTTGAGGTCTGGAGTCATGGATGGACCAACAAATAAAATGAACAACAATGAGCAACTCACTTACAGAGCTACAGGCAGGCAAGGCAGCTCGACTCAAGTCACAGCAGCAGGCCAATTCTTATTCTCTCTGACTCATTTTAACATCCTATGGTGAGTCAGGTTGTCTCGTGCATGCATGCAAAAGCTCACAGCCACTACAGATCTTGGGACAGCATTTTCTTTTAAATAGTGTAGGGGGGGAGCAACCACAAAATATGGGACAATAGGAGTCCCATATGAGTAGCAAACAGGACAGGAAATTTTACCAGTTGGAATAGTGAATCACAGTTAGCTGGCCCAAATGTTTTTTTTAATTGTTTATTCTTCTGTTTATATGTATTTAATATATTGTTTATGTGTATGGCATTCAAAGGAGGCAGTATGGCACAATGGTTTAAGGCTCTGCACTGCAAACCTGGAAATCGTGGTTTGAATCCCTAAGCTCCCACTTGCATACTGTGAGACCCTAAGCAAGTCACTTACAGTAACTTCCTTGTGCTCCAAGGTAGCACCTGGAAGCAAGCTTCAGCTTAGTGTGTCATTCCTGGTTAAACAATTTTCCCATTCATTCAACTTGTATGACCTGTTTAATTTTGTATGATCATGTTTTCCACTACCCTTTCCCCCAGGATGAACTGGGAGATGAGCAACTTGTTTGTTCAGTGTGCCTTAGGTTAAACTTTTCAATAAATAAATGAAATAAATAAATGTATTCAGAAATAAGCACCAGGAGCTAGTTAGGTTAAGTAAAACCCAGAGTATAAAGTGAGAGTGTCCAGGGTGATAAAGGTGGTTATAGCTAAGTGGCAAACAGTAGCCAAGGCAATGTTGTGAAATTGTTGAATTTACCAATTTAAAGTGCTCTTGGGTATCAGTTTCAGTCAGGAGCAAGAGGAATGGAGTGGACCAGGCAGTTACCCACATGACCAGCATAGTTGCCACAGCCCTAGCCTGTTATTCACCCCAGCAGTAGTTACCACAGCCCTAGCAAAGGGCTAGTAACCTGAGTAACTGCTCCAGAGACCCCCTATAACACTAGCATGGCTACTGGAGGCAACTTGGCTACTAGTCACCTGTATCAGCCTGGGGCATGCTGACTCTGGGACAGCTAGCAATTATTCAGTAGCCCAGCTGGCTAGCTTGACTATATCTGAGGCTTTACTCTACCCTTGCTCCTTCTAGCACCCTGTTTACTATCTAATTCAGGGCCTACCTGCTCTCTGCGCCATTTCTGATAGCTACTTAATTTGAATGCTGCCCAGCCCTGTGCTCCATTTAGGAGTGTGAGTTAAATAAATTTATGTAATTTTGAATAAGGCCACTATCTCACCATATGCTCCCTTCCTGGACTGATTTTAAATACATTTTAATAGATCCACCCTTGGCAGTCCCTTGCCCAGACCACACTAACATCCATGGCCATCCTTTACTGTATTGCTCTCACTGTGTGAAAAGAAACATCTTTTTTCTTATTTCAGTTTTAGTTCAGGTGGACAGTGCCTGCTTTATAGCACTGTCACTGACCTACCACCCAAAACTGGGGAGAAGCTGAGGAGACAGGAGGTGGGTTAAGTGTACACTGGATGCCCTGCTGGCTGCAGCAGGTGGGAGGTCTTCCCTTGATGGGTAGCTGGCTATCCTGATGCTCATTAATCGAATGATGCTTTCCCACTTGTGGGGGCCACTGCCAAGGGACTGGCATTTACTTTTTCTTTACAAAAAAAATAATAGCAGACTGGACTAAACAAAACCCACACTGTTGCTGCCAACTGCTGATCCTGGGGACCGACACAACTATTTGACCACTGACACTGCTGGGATGAAAGTGACATAGGGATGAGAGGAGGAATGCAGGCACTACCTTTTGCTCTAAAGTTACTTTCCTGTGTCCCCTCTCCCTTCTGCTGCACTTTCTTCATGTTTTTGTTTTCTTCTGGGTATACAAAATACATTTGGACACCATAACTTAAACAGTAAACTACACTTGAATAATTGTTTTTTATACTTAAAACTGAAAAATGGTGGAAGTTCATTAAGGTTCAGATTTATAAAATGAAAACTTGGAGGCATGTGGTGAAAGTTCAGTATGCATATTTTACTATTTTATAATGGCTGGAAAAGTTATACATGTTTTGAGTGGCAGGCAATAAAAAGTATTTTTTTTTCAGTATAAAGATCAGTATATATATGGTTGTACTTTATTACTCAATGTATGCCGATTCATGTCCAATGTTCTGTTTGAATTTCTCAACTAGACCTCAGTGTGAATCAGCTCATGGAGACTTTTCATGGTAAATAAATTGAATTTAATTGAATGGACTGTGTATTCTGATATTCAAATAGCCCTTAAATTGTACACAGCTGGGTACCATGTTGTCTCCTTTAAAAATTCTGTGGGAAAGTGCAACCAGATTGCAGAGACAGTGCAGTGTTAAAGAAGTGTAATAAAAATGATAAAGTGTTGCCAGTACTAAAGCAGTGTGCAGCAAAATTTAGTGAAGGAAATACAGTGCTAAAGAAGTGTGCATAAAATCTAATAATTATTTGCAGTGTTGTTACAGTCTGCATCAAAAAATAAGAAAGACTGAGCAGTGGTACAACAGCGCAGCAGAAATTCAAGGCAGTGTATTAGCAGTGCACTGACAAAAAGCAGCGCTTTGTCAGTCTGGACTGTAATAACACTGAAATGAGACTCATGATGGAAGTGTGCACTCCACTTCCCTCTGGGTAGGGAGAGATCTAAGGAGAAACATATGTAACACCCATATGAGTTAGTCAGCATTTAGTTGCACTTGGATGTGCACCATGCATTTCAGGTAATCTGGGACCTTTTGTCCCTTCCCCAAGGAAGAAAGAGTGATTTGGTTTCCCACCTTTAGGACTGTCTGTCAATCAGTCCATGGGAGGGGCAGTCAAGGAAGATTTAAGGCAGGTGCCTTAACCAGAAAAGAAAGAGTCATGGGGGCAGATGAGTCCAGGGTGATCAGTGTACAGGCTTAGAGTGGGACCGATTGACTGCTCGAACATTGGGTAAAGTATCCCCAGGTAATAATGTTAAAAGAGTTGTCCTGGCTGATATGGCAGAGGCCATGCCTAACTGAGCCCCAGTTGGGGAATCAGAGAATCGAACCCCCATTCTGCGCCATTAGCTAATGATTGAGCTAGGCTGCAAAGCAATAGAGAAGGTAGAGTGCCTGGGAGAAAAGGGTACCCAATGTGTTGAATGACCCAGCCTCCAGGAAGATGTGGCAGTCAGAAGATGAGGTGAGGGGTGACTGGAAAGAGCCAGGACAGCGCAGAAATTAAGAATTGACAGCCAGGTGGCAAAACTGTAGCCCAGAGGTGTATAGCCATAGCCAGACATAACAGAACAAGTGAGAATGACCTACAGCTAGTCCTGAAGTGTGTGTGGTGAGCTGGACTGTCTCATTTGACAAGGGGATACCCAATGAACAGTATAGCAGTGACCCTGAGGTGAGTTGTCACTTTTGGGATAGTAAGGGGGCAGGAATGTTTTGAGTTGGGGAGTCGCAATGGAACAGTGATACAATGCCCCTGAGTTGAGTGGGCATGGCTGAGAGTCTAATGGGGAGGACTTTTCTTTTCTAAGACTGTGCACTGTGGTGATTTTTGCCTTTTAGGATGAATTGAGCTGCTTGCACTCTCATTTTGGGGTCATCAGATTAACACTCTGTAGCAACTGGACTTTCTATTTAATGGACTTATTGAAACCTCCACTGTCCAGATACTCAATGTTCTTGTGTGACCTTTGCAGTGCTGAACAGATATAATGTGCTCCCACCGTTGTTATTAATTGCTCCATGGAGTAATTTGTTGGATGTTATGATGTTATTAAATGGGATCCCTGTTGTTTCTGTAGTTGCCCAAGTGGTTTTCTGTTATTTATGAAGTTATAAACTGGTGTTGCAGCTAACTAAGTTTTTTCTTTTGCAGCCCAGCACTGTGGTAGTCAGTAGGCACCCCTGGTAGTAGCTGTGGCCTGGGTAAACAAAGGCCATTCCAGGAAATGTGTTTTTGCATCTGTGGCCACCCCCTCCCCACGGACTTTCACCACCACATCCCTAGATACCAGTGAAGGTGGGCTACAATGTGGGGGCTCATCCAGGATGTCACTTAGGGGTGTCCTGACCTTCATGGACCCTTAAAATTGATGCTGAATGAAGATTAGATATGTGCCTGGAAAACTGGTTTGAGTTATTGCACAATACAGTAAATGTTACACTTTAGACTGGAACAGTTTGTGCCTTCTAGGTGGTCTGTGATGCCAGAGGGTCTGCATATTTGAGATCTAGTGCCTGGTCCATGTGAGTGGCATGCAAATGAACTGACATTGAGAGCTATGGTTTGGATTACCTGGTTCTGATGGGGTGGAGATGCATTTCCTGTGTTTCTGGCTGCAGTCTAGGACTGGGAGTGTAAGTTGGACCTGGTAAGAGAACTGTTTGCAGCATTTGCGACCAGTGATATATGTGACCTTTTGTGCTCCACCTTGCTGGATTTTGCAGAAAGATGGCTTGAGCACTTCCACTGGCAGGTGTTACTGTGCCCCCAAAATGATTTGTTGGATGTGGGAAGAGGTGGGCAAGGCAACTGTATCAGCGGAGTGAGCTCTGTGCCATGGTAAGGGCCAAATGTGACCTTGCTTGTCTGTACCATTTGCAGCAGCTCCAGTCTGGCTAGTTGGAGCCCAAGTCTATCCAGTGCTCCCCTGACATCAGAAGACACCAGCTTTGGAGGATGGGAGTACATGGCTGCAACTCTGGCCACATTGCCCAAGAATGTACTCACTGAGAATGCATTGCAAGGCAATGGTTATAAAATAGGTTGAGCAGCTCCACCAGAGTGCCTGTTGATGCCAGCAGACTTTAGCCCTGTCAGGCCCCAAAGTGAGACTCCCTGTGTGGAACCAGATGCAGCAGTTTCTACTCCATGGACTGTGCCCAGAAGTAGAAATGGGGAGGTGGCATTTCCTACAGTGCTTCCCACATCAAAAACTTCTCAAAGTCTACAGGCAGAGAAGCCAGACAATGCCAAACCAAAGAAGCCCCAACCTGAAGTGAGCAAAGCCAGAGTGGAAACTGAAGGGAAAGAAGACTGGGAAAAGGACTGGAACAATGTTCCCATTTATTCTGCAAAGGTGCTAGCGTCTGAAAAGAAGCCCCAAGGTGAAGATGCCTCCCATTTCAACCTTCCAATCAGCAGGGACAGGCAGAGGAGGTCCAGTGTCAGAAGTGGAATAATGAGAATTGAGTATGGCTCCCACAGGGAAAAGCCCTCATAACAACCATCAGAAGTCTCCCTCAATTGTCACAAGTGGAGCAGCATATGCGGTGCCATGAAAAGCAAGAACTCCTGCAATATGACTACCCATACAAGCCAGAGCAGGTGTGGAACATTGTTGAACAGAAACGATCAGACTGGATATTCCATGAAATCCTTGGTAAGGTCTATGGAAGATCACCTGCATACCTACAGTGCCATGCACCAACTTCAAGAGGCTCAGCAGATAGCAAAGGGCATTTATGCCGTAAGTGCCTTCAAGGGACTGACCCTGTATAAGAACTTTGCTAAGGTCTAGGATGTTGATGGAGGCTGCATCAACTTCTGTGTATCAGCTGTGGTCTCTTACAGTTGTCCATGTATGACACCTGATCCTGAGTAGCATTTTAGTCATTGGGAAGGAAGCCATCAGACAACCAGCTGCAGCGGTGACACCTACTGTGCTAGTGGACTGCAAAACAGGTGAGAGCAGCTCTTTTCACTGACTCTGTTTGTTTACTATGTTTTGGGACTTTGGGGGGGAGATAAATCACTGCGTCTGCATGATTAAAATGTTTAGAATGTTCTCTTGTCATGTTGGATAGCAGAGAGCAAATGATGTTTAAAGGTGTATGCAATGATGTTATAATTTGTTAGATAATGTCGAATTTTGCAACTGTTATATATTGTTTCTCTTGTCAAATACCCTGTTTTTAGAGTGTTTCCATTTGTAATTGGGAAAGGTGCAATTAAACAGGGAATCCGGTGAAGGCAATGAACCACATATTAAGATTCTGGGATACCTCCTTAGTCTATAGGGAAACTTCCCCAATAGGTCTAGTGGCAGGTGGCTAGGACTGTTTAGGGTTTTACTCTGGGACGCCACTTTCTGGGCTCAAAGCAATCCATCTGGTACATCTAGTTGTGGGTGGCTGGGGGGACTGTTCGCAGGTGTGGTGAGAGAGCCAGGTCAGTGTAATTTGAGTATCCCTTATGTTTTCTATAGCCACCTCAGTGGTGTCAGCCATGACCTCGCTGAAGGTTATGGGGGCAGGGAGAGTAAACATAACCCTGCTTTCTAGAGTCTCCGGGGAGTTGCTGTTGGGCATTTTGAACTTGCCAGGCTGGTAAGGATTTGGGCAGGGGAGAGATGTAACACCACTGTGGGCTAGAGTCAGCATTTAGTTGCAATTAGATGTGCACTATGTATTTCAGGTAATTTAGGACCTTTTATCCCTGCCCCCAGGGAAGAAAGAGTTAATTGCTTTCCCACCTTTAGGACTGTCCATCAATCGGACCTTGGGAGGGTAAGTCAGGGAGGATTTAAGGTGGGTTCGGGAACAAAAAAGAGGGAGCCAGAGGGCACGCATGAGTCTGGAATGATTAGTATATAGACTTCAAGTGGGGCTGATTGCCTACTCAAGCATTGATAAAAGTGTGCTCAATGAATAGTGTTAAAAGAGTTTCCCTGACTGACATGGTGGTGCCATGCCTAATGAAGCCCAGTTGGGGAATCAGAGAATCAAACCCCGATCTTATGCCATTGGCTAATGATTGAGCCAGGTTGCAAGGCCATGGAGGAGGTAGAGCATTCGGCAAGGAGGAAAGGGGGAACCAGTGTGTTCAATGAGCCAGCCACCAGGAAGATGTGGCAGTCAGAGGATGAAGAGGGAGGTGGCCAGAAAGAGCCAGGACAGCCCCCAAATGGAGAAGAGATTATCAGGTGGCAGAGCTGTGGCTCCAAGGCGTGTAGCCATAACCAGATATGTGAGAGAGCAAGTGAGAGAGACCTATACTTAGCCCCAAAGTGTGTGGTGAAATGGACCACGTCATTGAAAAATGAGACAGTACAGCAGTGGCCCTGAGGTGAGCAGTCACTGTTGAGATATTAAGGAGGCAGAAATGTTTTGAGTCATGAAACCCCAATGAAACAATTAAATAATGTCCCTGAGGTGAGTGGGCATGGCTGAGACTCTAATGGGGGCAGGACTCTTCTTTTCTAAGACTGTGCACTTGATGATTTGTTTCTTTTAGGATGACTTGAACTGCCTGCATTACCACTTTGGGGTTGTCGATCAATGCCCTGTGGCAACTGGACTCTCTGTTAATGGACTCATTGAGACCTCCACTGTCCAGAGACTCAATGTTCTTGTGTGACCTTTGCAGTCCTGAACAGATGAAATGTGCCCCTACCATTATTATTAATTGCTCCATGAAGTAATTTGTTGGAAGTTCTTTGAAGTTATTAAATAGGATCCCAGTTGTTTCTGTAGTTGCCAGAGTGATTTCCTGTTATTTATGACCAGTTATGAACTGGTGTTGCAGGTAAGTATTTTCTTTTGCAGCCCAATACTGCGGGAGTCAGTGGGCACCCTTGGTACCAGCTGTGGACTGGATAAATTAAGGCCATTCCAGGAAATGTGTTTCTTCTGCAGTGGCTGCCACCCCACCCCATATACTTTCACCACTAACACCTCTAGACACTGGGAAGGGGAAGTTACACATAGTCAACACTGACAAAAATAGGATGGGAGAAAGGGAGGGATAGTTTGCTTGCAGGAGTTCATGAGAGGAAGTAATAGTCTCACTGAGGGAGATGAAGAATGAAAGAGTTTGTCAGACATAGAGGTCAACTCCGCCTCCACACTTGGTTCAGTCCTGATAGTAGAGATTGAAATCAGAGAGAGCTAAGCTGGAGTCAGGTACCCTGGAGGACAGCCAGGTTTCAGTGATGCACAAGAGTTCAGGAGAGTGCTGGGAGACCCACATTTTAAGGAAGGCAAGTGTGGTGAGGAGACTACTCACATTGAGATAAAAAAACTCAAGTCTTTTGGTAGAGTAGTCAGAAAGGTAGAAAACATGAGGCCAAGGCTGGATTCAACATTACCAGTGAAAAGAAGAAGGAGAAGGAGAATGGTGTAAGACATCTGCCTTTTTGAGAACGGGGAAGGGTGTGAGAGGTGTGAGAGTCGAGAATGGAGAGGAGAGGCGTACTCAAAGGAGAAATTCTAGATGAAGGGAGAGTGTATATAGAAACCAGGGATAGACTGAGGAGGTAAAGGAGGAGGGAGATTAGGAGAGGAGGTTGGAGGATGAGGGAAGGAGTGGGGGGAAGGGAGAAGTTTGGGGGAGATGGAGAGATAAGAGAAAGGAAGAGAGGTAAGTGAGCAGGCCAGGGGAGATAAGGGGCTCAGGGATAGGAGGAAGAGAAAGGTAAGACAGAGGAGAAAGGTTTTGATCATGGTGAGGAGGAAAGTTATTAGATTAACAAGGCAAAAAGGTAAGCTAAGGATAGGTTTGACTAGGCTATGGGCAAGCAATCACATTTGACTGGCACTGGTAATGCAGGTTGAAACAACGGGCAAGATTTTCAAAGGGCCCTTAGATAAATGCAGGGTATGTCAAACATCCACCTTGTATCAGATCCAGGTGCGCCTAATACTGTGCACCATATTTTGCAAGAAAAGCGTTCTCTGTGGCAAAGTTTCCCAAACTGATGCAAGAAGTGCACTGCATTAAACAAATGATGCAAGGGATGAGAATGACACAAGCTGTGTCCAAACAAATGGTGCAAGTTGAGTCAAAAAAATTATTCAAGGAACGAGAATGAGACATGCTGAGTCAAAACAATGGTGCGAGTTGAGTCAAAAAAACTGACTCAGGAAATGAGAACGACACACGTTGAGTCAAAAAATTATGCAAACTGAGTCAAACAAATGACTTATGGGGCCTGATTCTAGAAAGGTTACACCTGGTGTAACTGCAGTTGCACCAAGTAGAATGGCACATGTAGCAACTTACGCCAGCAGTTGTGACATACGTGATTCTACATAGTAGCCTGCGTCCAAACAGCAGTTATGCCGCATGAACCCCCCGCGACATGGCGCTAGGGGGTTTACCGCAGCAGTTGCACCCCATTCTAGAAGGGCAGCCAAGAAGTGTCCACATCAGGATTCCACAAGAACCCCGCAGGAGACCTGGCAACGCAAGTTATACCAGCATTTAGCTGGAATAACTTACGGATGCCCTCGAGGGTCCTGTAGACCTGTCAGCAGTCCAGTGGACAGTGCACAGTTTCCTTCCCCCCATGACCAGCACACCCCAGCAGAGTCCCACAGGGCTATCCTTACCCCCAGCCCCTCAAAACAGCCATTGGCAGGAGCCCCTTAGGGTGGTGCTGACATCCCCCCACCCATGCCCTGAACTGTGAGTTGCCTGCGATATGCAGCAATAATCCAGCACTGGTTGTTCATCGGGTCTTCAACTGTATTATAACAAGAAGAAAGAACTCATTTCTTAGTCAGGCCCTCACTTCTCTGAACTGTACATGAATAAAGAAAGAAAGAACTTATTTCCTCTGGTAGTTCAGGTCCCCATCTAATCATGCCAGCCCACCTCAGCATGCCCCACTCTGGCCCCAGCCAGTGACTGGAGTTCACCTTCATCCAGCACGGCCAGTTACTCGACTGGAGTGCAGTATTAGTGCTACTGCACAGATGCACCAGAAATTAATTTCTGAGTGTGTCTGTGCAGTAGTGCTACACTGCACTCCGCTGGTGGCTGGCCGTGGAGGTGAGGTGGGCTGAGCCAGTCACCGGCTGGGGATGGGTAGGGGGTGCTGAGTGGGCTGGCACAGCTGGATGGGGGGTAGGGAGGCACTAGACTACCAGGGAAATGGGGATTATTTTTTTATTAATGTACAGTTGGAGGGTGGGGGGCCACTAGACTACCAAGGAAACAGGGATTCTTTCTTTATTTATGTACAGTTCAGGGGTGGAGGCCACTAGCCTACCAGGGAAATGGGGATTCATTGTTTTATTCATGTACAGTTCAGAGGGGACACTAAACTACCAGGGCAACGGAGATTCATTTTTATTAATGTACAGTTGGGGAGGCACTAGGCTACCAGGGATATGGGAGTGATATGTTTATTGTACAGTTGGGGGCTGCTAAATTACCAGGGCTACCTATCCGCTGCATTTGCGGCTGGTGACTAAGGGGTAGGTGCATGGGTGGGAGGGGTTGAATGCGCTGCCCAGCTGTTGCAACTTGCAACATGCTTGCCAGGTTCACCCACAGTTTGGCGTACCTGGCCGTATGTTGCAAGTCACAGGACTTAGCTGCGATGACCCTGACCCTACTAGAATAGGGCACAGGGTCAATGTCACAGGTGCAGGTAGCGCAAGTTGCGTTCGGTGGAAACTTGCGCCACCCTTCTAGAATAGGGCCCATGGAATGAGAATGACTTTAGCTGAGTCAAAAAAATGGTGCAAGTTGAGTCAAAAAGTGATGCAATGGATGAGAATGATGAAAACTGAGTCAAAAAATACAGCAGATGAAATAGCCAAGACTAAACCCCCAAAAACATTCTAAACTAGTCCTGTCGGAGAATATTAGCCCTTAATACCATAGTCATGTCTTCCCACCAGTTATGGGCCTTTTTATATACTCTAGTATAGGTTAGGCCAGCTCTGGCTGGTCTAACAATGGCACACATATTAGGCACAAGGACAGGACTCACATTCATAAAAAATCCCAAATGAGAGAATGGTGCATCATTTCAGTGATGTAGGTATCCCTTCTGACACGGCATAGGCATTTTTTCAGTGAAAGTGTGGCGCAAGCCAGTCTGGCACATGCAGACCCCTTTTTGACACACTCACCATTGGAGAATCAGAACTGGTGCAAGTTTTGATGCACTCTGTTCCTTATGTCAGTTGTTTTTGATGCAAGCACCCTGTGTCATTCTCTGGCCTTTGAAAATCTGGCCCAATAGCTATAAGCTTTAGTTGTATGCAACCCTGACTAACAGGCAGAAAGACTCTGAATTACACAACGAGGGAGGCAGGTAAAATGCTTTTTCTGAAGAAAAGATTAACTTGAAGGTTCCTGCTATGCAATGAGCAGAATTTTAGACAAACGCTTAATAACAGGTAGAGGACTTCTTGTGAATTGGTAGGAAATTAGCAGGCAAAATTACATTATAATATCATGCTAGTTGCAGGACCTATGCTATGCAAACTGTATTATAACAGCCAAAACAGGTATTCAATGTTTGGTATAACAGGCAGGACTATTGGCAAAACATCTTGAGCTATAGCCAACTTCAAATAGGTGTAAGCAGTTGAAGCACAGTCAGCAAAGTGAGTCATTATAATCTTACATACAACTCTGAGGGAATTGAGGAAATTGTCTCTTGAGCTGCAGACAACTTTAAATAGGTATAGACAGTAGAAGCACACAGTGAACAAAGTGAGTGGTTATAACCTAGCTTACAAGTCTGAGGAACTTGCCATAGATGTGTAGGAGGTGATTGTTCACCCTGCCAAGAGTCATTCGTCGGAGGAGACCAGACATGAAACAGGAAACCCTTTGTGCTGCAGCCGTTAGTGCTCATGACTACTACCATGGGGGACAGTTGGGGGAGAACCTGATTAAGTAGAGTTGCTGGACACTCCTAGTTGTCTGGAGCAGAGTGTGGGCAGCGTTCATCAACAGGGTTGGCAGGTCCAATCAGGACAAGCATCCGTTTCTTTAGTGATGTGGTGATAGAGGATCAAGGATGTTCCAACTGAGGACAAAGCCACCTCAGTTCTCTACATGGCTAAGAAGCTAGAACTAAGGCTTTACAGCCCAAGTCAGTCTTCTAGGGACAGAGATTCTCTCGGTTCGAATTCAATTTAATTCAAAAATTCCTTTCTCAGTTCTTGCATTATGGACTGCAGCAGGAGTTGCCCAACCCTTACCAGCTCTAGTGTATCCCTCATCTGTTGGCATTCTAGCTGAACGTGTTTGATGTAGTTCTTCACAGAACTCTTCAATGTGCTCTTTTTACAGTACTTCTCTTCACTACTTCTGCTTTTTTTTTTTTTGGCTGCTGTGGCCGCTCTGTGTGCAGTGTGTTCTGCCCTTACTTATAGTTGTGCCCTTGCCTCTGGATGAGGCCACTCCTTGTGTGCTGTTGCTTCCTGGGACTGCACCTCCTCATCTGGATGTGGATACTCCTTACATGCCTCCTTTTCCTCAGCACGTGCCCCATCATTTGGATGTTGCTGCTTCTCATGTGCTGCCATCTCCTCAGGATGTGCCTCTGGATGTGTTTCAGGATGTATCCGCTCCTCTGGATGTGTTTCAGGATGTATCCGCTCCTCTGGATGTGTTTCAGGATGTATCACCTCCTCTGGATGTGTTTCAGGATGTATCACCTCCTCTGGATGTGCCTCTGGATGTGTTTCAGGATGTATCACCTCCTCTGGATGTGTTTCAGGATGTATCTGCTCCTCTGGATGTGTTTCAGGATGTATCACCTCCTCTGGATGTGTTTCAGGATGTATCACCTCCTCTGGATGTGTTTCAGGTTGTATCCGCTCCTCTGGATGTGTTTCAGGATGTATCACCTCCTCTGGATGTGTTTCAGGATGTATCACCTCCTCTGGATGTGCCTCTGGATGTGTTTCAGGATGTATCACCTCCTCTGGATGTGTTTCAGGATGTATCACCTCCTCTGGATGTGTTTCAGGATGTATCAGCTCCTCTGGATGTGTCCTGTCCTCCTCAGTGGCTGCATAATGCCTGGGTGTCTCTGCTATTTCCTTCTCTATATGTTCTTCCCTCCTTCTGAAGAATGATAGATCATTGTTCCTGGTGATATCACACTGTGTGGAAGACAAAAATATTTGTTGAGGATACTGTATGTACAGTTGATGATGATGTAGAGAACACAATCAAAACCTATAGTATTTTGAATTCATTTTCTTATTTGCATTTATACTTTGGAATAACTTACTTCGAAATGACCCACTAGTGACAGTGAGGTGCATATTTGCAAAATTGCTGTACTTACAGACATAAAGATACTTTTAAACATGTACAGTGTAATCTAAGAATTTGAATACATTTTACCATGAAATGTTATCCTATTGTGAATGTAATTGTGTGTTTTGTAGGTGGAGCTGCATTCCCTTTACCCTGTCTTTCTGCTCACTGGTGTGCTGTTAGCACTTGAGGCACCAGTGTCCCATTCATTCCCCATCATGTTGTCTTGGGTGTACCATAAAATTCACTGTGACAAATCATGAAGTCATCTTCGGTCAAACAAATAGCTTAGTGCAATGGTGCAGTATATTGCCTTACATTACGATGTCTGTAATAGTGATCATCAATCTCCACAAAGCCCCTCCCCCCATAAATAATGTTTTCCAAGTGTATAACACCCTTCCACACAGCTGTTTATTGGGTTATTTTTTTTTTGCGTCGTTGCCATGTCATGCCTGCATGCTCCTGAACATCTGATTTACTCACTCCAGAATCACAAAATTCTGATTGGTATAATTTCATAGACATAACCAATTTCACCTCTGTAGGTGCTGTACAGTTCAATGGCATTTCATATAATCATTGTGAGGTATTGAAAAATGAGAAACCACTTCCATCACACAATCATCATCATGACCAAGAAGCTGGATGCATAAATTAGCCTTGCTGTTCGTGAAATATACAAAAAGGGTACCTCAGTGAGGGTGATACAGAACTACCTTGCTGTGGTCAGAATTCTCATGATTGCCTCTGGCATCTACAGTGAGCTTTGTCCATATGAAGAACATCCACATAAGCTGAAACTGTGCACTATGTGGGCAGCTGTGATGCCTTAATACAGTACTGTTGCAAACTACAGGGCAGTGAGCTGATACTGTGCTGCCTGAGAGGCCTTGACCAAGATACATTGTAGGGCAGGGAGATAGTACTGTGCTGCCCAAGTAGCCTTATGCAAACCACTTTACAGGACAGTGACATGGTATAGTTCTGCCCAAGTGTCCTTGAGCAAGACACTTACAGGGCAATGAGATAGCATTGTGTTGCCTGAATGGACTTCAGCAAGCCATATTACAGGGCAGTGAGATGGTTCTTGTTGCATGAGTGGCCTTGAGCAAGCCACATTTATAGGGCAGTGAAATAGTACTGTGTTGCCTGAGTGGCTTTGAGCAAGCCACATTACTGGGCAGTGAGATGGTACTGTGCTGCCCGAGTGGTTTTTTTGCAAGCCACATTACAAAACAGTGAGACGGTACTTTGCTGCCCAAGTAGCCTTGAGTAAGACACATTATATGGCAATGAGATGGTATCATGCTGCCCGAGGGGCTTTGAGCAATCCACATTCCAAGGCAGTGACATGGTACAGTGCTGGCCAAGGGACCTTGAGCAAGACACATTACAGGGCAATGAGATGGTATTATGGTGCTTGAGTAACCTTGAGCAAGCCACATTACAGGGCAGTGAAGTAGTACTGTGCTGCCCAAGCGGCTTTGAGCAAGCCACATTACAAGGCAATGAGATGGTTCTTGTTGCATGAGTGGCCTGGAGCAAGCCACATTACAGGGCGGTGAGATAGTACTGTGTTGCCTGAGTGGCTCTGAGCAAGCCATATTACAGGACAATGAGATGGTACTGTGTTGCCTGAGTGACTTTAAGCAAGCTACATTACAGAACAGTGCAATAGTACTATGCTGCCCGAGTGGCTTTGAGAAAGCCACATTACAGAACAGTGAGATGGTACTGTGCAGCCCAAGTGGCCTTGAGTAAGACACATTACATGGCAATGAGATGGTATCATGCTGCCTGAGGGACCTTGAGCAATCCACATTCCAGGGCAGTGACATGGTACAGTGCTGGCCAAGGGACCTTGAGCAAGACACATTACAGGGCAATGAGATGGTATTATGTAGCTTGAGCGACCTTGAGCAAGCCACATTACAGATCAGTGAGATGGTACTGTTCTGCCTAGTGTACCACATTACACAACTTTTTTGCAAGGGTTGCCATAACTACATTTTATTTTCTTTCTGTTGTAGTGATGATTCCAGCACTGTGGATCAGTTTTCTGTGGAAGATGATGAAAACAGTGCTCTACAGTTCCATCATGCACTCACAGAAGGTGAGAATGTGGTGTCCAAATCATCAGTCTGAGTGATGAGACATAGGAAGGGGTGGACTTATGGCAGTGCATAGCAACAACTTTACCCTCTGTTAGCCACTGGTCTCTGTATCAATTATTCCACGATGCTGGTCTGTGCTTATTTTGTGAATATATATTGTACTTATTGAACTGTCAGGGCTAGGTTCAGTACTATCACACCTGACCCTGACAGCATGTTTTTCTACTCTACAGTACATGGTCTCTCATTCTTGAGGCAAACAAGACTAAGAGGCTGGAATAGGCAAGGGCATGGATAGAGACAGGAGAACGCCCTATCCGAACACACCATGGAATCATCTGGAAAGCGGACACTGGCATCAAAACTGGAACCAGTAACCAGCAAGGAATTTTACATGCTTTTTTTTAACATGTAATACTTTTTCACCCTGCTGCAGCACACTCCGGCTTGGGGCATCCAGCTGCCGACTCCGCCCAGACAACTGGGTATCTCAAACTGCACCCAGGAGGATCTGGGATGGCCATCTTGCCATCCCACTGGAGGGTTCCCCCTCTGCTTCAGCCAGCCAGGACAGCCCCGGACCCTCCCCGACAGGATTCTGCCAAAGTTCTCGAGGCAGCTCGGAGTGTGGCCATCAAGCTGTACAGTCGCACCCATCCATTTTCCTCTGATTGGTCCCTTGGAATGCGGAAGTGCAATGATGTCCAGGCACAATGTACTGACATCTGCCATGTTCCCCCTCCAGTATCACAAACACTAGTAGTGCCTCTGAGCGTCCCCAGGGGCCGCAACAGCATGGTGAGATTCCCCAACCCACCCCAGGACCAGGAAAGTAGTCTTCGGATGCTCAATCTTAGTCCTCCCCTGATGACTCCCGATGGCCTGGGCTCATTCTCGAACCCAGGTTGCTGGCGTGGTGCGAGGTGTGGCATCCAGTGCCTCCACCCTCAGCATCACTGGACCAGGTGGAATTTGACATACTTGAGGGAAACAGGAATGAGCTGAACACAAGAAGAGCAGCAAAGTGGACTGTGAAACTTTTAAAGGATTAGCTAGCAGACAGCAACAGAAACCCAGACTTTGAACTATACCTGGTCATGGATCTGAATGACACCCTATGCCAATTTTATGCACCTGTGTGCACAAAAGACAAGAAACAATAGAGCCTAGGCAGCTACCCAGACATAAGAGCAGGACTAAACTGTCACCTGAATGATCCACCATTTAGCAGGAAGCTCAACATCACACATGGGGAAGACTTTATCATTGCAAAAAATGATTTCATTGGTCTCCAAAAGACCCTCTGTAAAGACAGAGCAGACAAGTCAACCCATTATCCCAGAATAAATTACCCAGACCTAAACAAGCTCTGAACCAGGGTAGCACTCAACACAAATACTGCACCTATCTTGGTCCAAAAGGTGTGGTTTGATGTGCAACTGCACTTTACCCACCAAGGATGTGAAGGCCTTTGACAGCTGAGGCCATCATTGTTTATTGTAAAACAAGAAAAATAAGCATTTGTCAATGCTGAATGTTGTCGCGCTGGCATTGGCTTTGGTAGTGCAGTGCAGAAAAAGATTTTGGGCAAGATGTGAAAAATGACAGCTATACAGTTCTTAAGGAGGTGTAAAAAAATGCCAGTGTTGAAAATGTGGCATGTAAATATACCAAATTTGCGAAGTTACAAGGGTGCATGGGAAATGCGCAACGTACGCTTGTAACACATTCATTATATGAACGTTCGGCACCAAATTTTCAACATAGGCATTTTAGCACCTCTGCTCATGTACAGTGTCACTGTTATTTCCTGAAACTGTCCCAAAAAGTGATTTTGCACAGCGACTGCACTGTGCTGCGCTGGACATGTGAAAACACATTTTGGGCAGGATATGTGAAATGACAGCTGTACTGTTCGTCAAGAGGTGTGGAAAAATGCCAATGGTGAAAATCCAGAGTGAACATATTACAAATGCACGATATTGCAAGCGAGCGTACAATCTGCCAACACACACTCATTTCACATTCGTTTTATGGAGTATTGTTACCAAATTTTCAACATAGGCATTTTAGGACCTGTGCTCCTGAACAGTGTCACTGTCATTTTCATAATCTGTCCTGAACACTGATTTTCCACAGCAACTGCACTATTATGCGCTGGAAGTGCGGAAATACATTTCAGCCAGGATGTGAAAAATGGCAGCTGTACTGTTCACAAGGAGGTGTACAAAAATGACAATGTTGAAAATCTGGTGTGAAAATATTGTGAATTCATGAAGTTACGAGCCTGTGTAGCAGCTGCGCAACACAGCCTGAGTAAACAGTTATTTTGGGATTTTTCCACTAAATGTGCAACATAGGCTTTTTGAGCTCACCCATGACAGTGGCACTGTCATCTTGTTAATCAGTCCCAAAAGGTGATTCCATGCAGTGACTGCGAAATCACCTTTTGGGACCGATTAATGATATGACAGTGCCAGAATTCATGAGGAGGGGTCCCAAAAAACCCATGTTGAAAATTTGGTGTAAAAATTCCCCAAAAATGCCCCAGATATGCATTAAAGTTGAAACCCACTATTTATTCCATTATACAGCTTACCAGCATTTCCTCAGTTCACGGTCAGCTTTGAAGTGTGCAGACATGTTCCCAGTCCACCGAAGATCATTGCACCGGACTCTGGAAGTAAGTATAGGGTGAGGGGTGTGTGGGGAGGCTGGGTGCACAGTGGGTGGGTGCAGGTTTCAGGGGGGTTGGAAGAGTACAAGGGACTGTTTTTGCTTGATAGGGTGAAAAGAAAGACATTGGGGGACCTTTTTCATTTTAATAGGTGCTTTGGCATGCTGGGGTGGGCTCCCAGCATGCCACCTAAGCATGTGTGTATGGGTTGGTGCTTTAGCAGACAGGAGATTGGGCACCCCATCGGCAAACAAGGAAAAGGGGGGGGAACACATTTTGCCAATGGGAAGTGGGCTCCCTCATTGGCAAAATTCAAGTGGAGGGAGGGATACATGCTGATGGGGATTGGGCCCTGTCGGCAAAGAAAACTGTTGGGGGTACATGATGCCAGGGATTGGGCACCCCTCAGCAATCAATAAAAGGGGGGGTTACATGATGTCGACGGGGATTGGACACCCCCATTGGCACATACTAAGGGGGGGTTGACATGCAACAGTGGCAGTCACTGACGCCATGTTGCCTGCATGTATGGGGAGGCGTGTTGTGGTCTCACTGCATGGCAGCTTTGCTCTCATTGCAGCAGACCATTTCTGTGATGTCTTCACCTCATTATCTAGGCAGGGTGTCAGCCCCTGCTGCTGGCTGATTGGGGAATGCGGGATGCACCTACTGGTGGGTGCCCTGCATTCGCCCAACAGTGACCGTGCCTCCAAATCTACACTACCGCAAGATGTTGACTGCACAAGCATGCCAACATAAAAAATGGGATACATTATGTGACACTGGCACATAATGAAGACACCAAAAACAACCATGGAATATATGAAGCCAACAAAGAGAAATTGAGAGGGTACATGTACAAGGTACCAAATGACCTACTGTTTCCAGTTACATAGTTTAGAAAGCATCTGTCAAAAATACCACCTGATGTAGAGGCATTTTACTTGCATCCTAAGAGACAGACCAAGGACTTTCTGGACACATGTCATTTTGTATTCCAGATCTCCCATTGGAGTCCCATACCTGGCTGGGATGATGCCTTGGCTTAACAAGCTTGCCTGTCTAAGCCAACGTTACACAAACCACTCCATCCATAGTATATCAGTGCACTTACTGCACATGACTGGACTTGGAACAAAGGAAATAATGTCAGTAACTGGTCACTGAAATGAAACTTCAATCCAGAGTTACTGGTGCACCTCCACATTTGACCGGCAGAAACTGTCAGCTGTTCTATCCAGTGGATCTGACACCCCAGTTGTGCAAAAGAGTGTGAGAGAGCATTTGACCACTACTGAAATCTCAACAGGCAACTCAAAGAATGTACAAATTACAAAGCTTCTCCTAACCCATGACCAGTACCTAAACAACTGCAATATAAGTGGGGGTGTCCATATCCATGTCCATAACAATCAGGGCATGTGTTAAATGTTCCTTCATGTTGTTTGTTTATTTTTGATTGTCACAGTTAGCTATTGTGTTAATTTAATGTGAAAATTCTTCTCAGTTGCACTTTTCGTTGATGTTCCAAACATAAAAATAACAATAAAAAAAAAATCATAGTAATGGTAATGCATTTATTGCTGCTTTTGTCATCTTTTGTTGATGTTTTTGCAAGCAATAAAGTACCCTCTTTGCATTATATTTGTGCCCTTAGTAATCATTAAACAGACTTGCAATGTGGAACGAGACATGGCTGAGTGCCACATAAGGCCCAGGGTGGGTTGGGGGGGGTGGAATCTTAAGCATGTACACAACAAACACAAGAAGTACCTTATTTAATCAAGGCATCACTGATTGATAACTATGTGGCTGTTTTACGTAATCAGTAGCTAGGGTGCATAATATGACACACAGCATTGCCAAGTGCAACATGGCCTGGGGGGCTGATGAATCTGAGGATGAACATCACAACCAAGGAGTACAGTATTGCAATCATAGAAGGGTACATAGAAAATTGCATTCCTTTGTCTATTTATTTGCAATAGTTACATTTACCTACCATATTGATTAAATGCACACATTCTGCTAAAGATTTGGGTATGTTAGTGACATAAAAAATAAAATGAGCACAGAAATCATTTAAAACAAAGTACATCTGTGCAAGTTCTTCCTTAAAGTGTATAGCTCTTACTACAAGTTGCTGCGTAAGCACTGACTCATGAGACAGCATGGGTCTACTAGAGAATTAATCCACACTGGGGTGGGGGGGGGCAGCCTCATGCCTCCAACCACCCAGGCATGGATTAATTCTCCAGAGAACCATGCTGTCAAATCAGTTAATGCACCTGTAACATGGCAAGTGGCATTTCTGAAACCACCTAAGTGCTGACTTGTGGTGACTGATGAAAGCTTACTGGATGATTGTCTATTACTACAAGACATCACACAGACACTGAAGAAATGAAACACACATGGAAGAATGGACTAACAGGGAGGTGGGAGGTTTACTCGTGTGAACACACCATAAGACAGAGGATGAGCAAGTAAACAGATTAACAGAGTGAGATACCAGGGAGTAAACGCAGTACACTGGGGATCAAATAACTGTTTGTACAAATGCTATCTGTGTAGTTACTGGCACAGGAAAGTCAGCAGAAGGTGAGCATGACACTGCCCAGGGTGAGGTGCTGCAAGAGAAATGGCTCTGCTGCTGGGTGCGGGATACAAGCACATGAAACTGGGGATTAAACAACTGTGTGGTGAAATGCTGCCTGTTATGTCCTGATGTATTTACTGGCACATGGCGCGGGTTACAAACAGATTAAACTAAGGATTACAGAAGTGTTCGGGTAAACAGTGCCTCTTGAGGATGAACACTGTCCGGGATGCGCTGCTGGAACAGGATGCCTCTGATGCAGGGAAAGGCTTACAATGGAACATGCCACATCAGCAGTCTCTGCAACTAGGCTACTATGGCTGTCAAGGGTGCGGCACCTCAAAGCGGAGGCCTCTACTGGTCAGTGTAGTAGTTGAAACTGACCAGGCCATTTATGCTGAAATGGTGCAGGTAGAAGGAACTGGAGCCGCTGCTGTGTGGTCCTGCTTCACTGCATGCTGACGATAGAAACATAGAAACATAAAATTTGACTGCAGATAAGGACTGCTTGGCCCACCTAGTCTGCCCATTTCCCTACCTAACGGATAATCTGCAGATCTTAGTTAACCAACAGCCTACTTCCTCCTACAACCCATTAGAATTGCCTTATGTTTGTTCCTTGCATTCTTGAATTCCCCCACTGTTTTTGACTCTACAACCTCCTCAGGAAGGCTGTTCCATGTATCCACAACCCTCTCTGTGAAGAAATACTTCCTCATATTACCTCTGAGCTGTCCCCCTTCTATCTTCAAATTGTGCCTCCTTGTTTTTGCACATCTCTTTTTCTGAAAGATGCTACCTTCTTGGACTTTGTTGATTCCCTTGAGGTATTTGAAAGTTTCTATCATGTCCCCCCTCTCCCTCCTTTCCTCAAGGCTATACATCTTTAGTTCCTTTAGTGTTTCTTCATATGTCTTCTGATGCAGACCCTGCATCATTTTGGTTGCCCTCCTCTGGACAGCCTCCACCCTGTCTATGTCTTTGTTGAATTAGGGTCTCCAGAACTGTACACAGTACTCCAGATGTGGTCTTACCAACTGTCTGAACAGAGGGCCAGCAACTTCTTGTTTTCTACTGGTGATGCCTCTTGCTATACATCCCAGTATCTCCCCAGCCCTCCTTACTGCCTTCTCACATTACTGGCCCACCTTTAGGTCATCTGATATGACTACCCCCAGGTCCCTTTCCATTTGTGCTGTTGTCAGTATCTCACCCCCATTGTGTACTCTTCCCTTGGGTTTTTGTTTCCCAAGTGCATTACTTTGCACTTCTTTGCATTGAATCTAAACTGCCATACATTTGACCATTCCTCCAACCTTGCCAAGTCCCTTTTCATCCTCTCCACCCCACCTTGTGTTTCAACCCTCTTGCAGATCTTTGTGTCATCTGCAAAGAGATATACTTTCCCTTCCAGTCCCTCTGCAATGTCACTTATAGACATTAAAAAGAACCGATCCCAGTACTGAACCCTGCGGTATCCCACTAGTAACCCTCCTTTCTTCACTGTGAACTCCACCTACTATTACCCACTGTGTCCTGTTGTTCAACCAGTGTTTTACCCAGGCTACCACCCTGTGACCCACTCCCAGGCTGCCTAATTTGTTTATTAATCTTTTGTGTGGGACTGTGTCAAATGCCTTGCTGAAGTCTAGGTAGACCATGTCCACAGCCCCTCCCTAGTCTGCTGCTTTGGACACCCAGTCAAAGAAATCAATTAGATTTGTCTGACATGACCTTCCCACTGTGAATCCATGCTGCCTTGGGTCCTGTGCATTGTCAGTTTTACTTCTATGTGTTTTACTCGGAATGACATGTTCAGGTTCAGGGCCCTTAGCACCAACTGTTGCAAGACCTGCATGACCATCTCTGACCTGGCTCCTCTGTTGTTTAAAACCTCTACCACTGCCTTATTACCACACCAGAATATCACCTTCTGATTCTGCAACTCTTCTCCCCAAACCAGGATACAAGCCCAAATAGGCATGATCTCCAACAGTGTTATGTCTTTTACTTTCCCGTCCTTCACTTAGTCTGCAGGCCATGGTTCTAAGAACCCTCTGCCCCTCAAATAGCCCCCCATACCTAGGCTCCCAGCTGCATCTGTGTAGAGATCCAGGTCCGTGTTATAAACCCATTCCTCCTGCCAGAAGGAGCAGCCACTATAGGTGCTGAGGAATTCCTCCCAAACCTTAAAATCTTCTTTGACTCCTTTTGTCAAATCTACCCAGTAGTGTGGTCTGGTTACTCCAGCTGTAGCCCTGGCTAACCTTTTAGTGAAAGCCCTCCCTGGTCCAATAGCCCTGCACGCAAAGTTCAGGTGTCCCAATACTTCTTGTACCTGCTTTAGTTGTACTCTTCTTCTACTTGTATGCATTTGGATCAACTTCAGCTTCAACACTTCTTTGTCTGGCAGCCTAAATACTTCACCCAGGGTGTATATTTCAATACCCAGGAATTCTAGCACCTTACTGGGCCCTTCTGTTTTTTTCTGGTGCCAATGGAACCCCTAATTCTCTGCACAGCTCTTGAAAACTGGCCAAAATTCTTTCTGTCTCTCTCCTGCCACTGGCTATTAAAATGAAATCATCCAAATAGTGAATAACTGTTTTGTATCCAGTTCTTTCTTGAAATATCCACTGCAGACAGGTGCGAAATGTCTCAAATGTTGCACATGCTATGGAACATCCCATGGGCATGGCTTTGTCAAAATAGTACTGTCCGCCGATTTTAAACCCCAACAAGTCCCAGTCTTCTCTTCTCACCGGAAGCAACCTAAAAGCAGATTCTATATCCGTTTTTGCCATCCACGCATCCACAGTTGCTCGGATGATCTGGACTGCTTCTTCTAATGTGGCATATGTCACTTTACTATGTTCTTCGCTGATAAAATCATTCACTAAATCCCTCTCAGGAAAGGATAGGTGGTGAATCACCCTGTATTCTCCCTGCTGTTTCTTGGGGACCAAACCCAATGGAGAAATCCTCATATTCTATAATGGAAGGGTGTCATATGGCCCTTCTACTCTACCTGCTGCCTTCTCCTTCTCAATTTTTTGTCTTAAAATCTCTTCTCTCCCTTTTAGCGAACCCAGATTGTTCTGCTCTTTTGCTTGCCTTGGGCCCTCACACTGCAATGAAAAACCTGTCTGAAAACCTTTCCCAATCATCTCTGCCACTTATCTATTAGGGTATCTTTTCAATTAATCTACCCATGTTTCTATCCTGATGGGAGTTCTTGCTTCATTAAATTGCTCCCTTGCCATCCTCCCTTCTCCTCTGCCAATGTCCCCCACATTGTTCGCTGTCTGGCATTGCTGTCAGTGATTCTGACTCCCTCTTCCTGCATGCCCCCTGCCTCTCCCCCCTGTACTCCATGCCTGCCCCTGTAACCCTGCCCCTCTCAAAAAAGCTGTTGACCTGTTCCTTGCACCACTGACCCTTGGGCTCACTGTACCCATGTCGTTCTGCATCTGCTCACTGGGTGTGTTCCTCCGCATTTTGAGCATGCATGCTGAAAGTGGCATTGTGGCCAGGAACAAAAGGCTCTATTGTGACCCCAGCAACATGTGGACTGATCGGTTACATAGTCTGTCCACAAATCTAATTGTTTTGTGTCCAATCTTACATCCCCATATGTCACCATTCTTTGCCGAAAGAATTTGTCATACTATATCCACCCCAACCCCCTTTTGCTTTTGCTCGCCTTATTATCAGGGAATATGTGATGAGTGGGATGCCCAACTCTGGCTTCTTCTCAAGCACTATAGCTGAGAATGTGGCAAAACCTACAAACCATCCATCCTAGGTCTTCCCTTTTGTGAATTTGTTCTCGCCCTTCTTCCTAACAAGACTACTGCTGCTGCCATTTCACTCTTTCCTATATTATCTGCTTCTTCTTATTTTGCTGCTGCTTCCCGACTTACTATGGTGAAAATATCCACATAGTCTCCCTTCCATATTTTCTCTTTTGAGGCCAGCGGGATGTGTTCCCCTACTCTCATCCCAGGAGCTTCTATCTCCCTTGTTCCTTTTCCCGCTTTCTCGACTACTCTTTCACTTTCCTTCATCACCCCTTTGTCTGACCTAATCTCTGCCAGTGCTGACTACATCTGCTCCAAACCCCCTGTCCTGAGTGCCAAAATAATTTGGCTGATATACTCTTTGATGCTTTCACCCACCAAACTGGGTGCATTACCTGTGGCATTGTCTGTTCCTTGTTGCCTGTTGTCCTCCTGCTGCCCAAGCATGTTCCCCTGTGGTTGAAGGACTGGTTGCACTAATAGTGGCTGTGAAGGAACTACTGTGCACAGGGGGAACCACGACCTGGTCCTGGGGAGGTACTGGCAGTACCAGGTCAACAGGCTGCAGAGGTACTGGACTAGCCGGCCTGGAAGGTACCACTATTGATGGCTGTACCCTGGTTGGGCTGTGTGGACTCTCAGCTGGCTGCTTCCCTCTGCCCCCCTTTTCCCTTCCCCGCTTTCCTTTTCTCCCCGGATCTCCCTGGTTCCTCCCCTTCCACCATCTCCCACATTCTATTGGTTGTTTCTGCCAGCTCCATTATCGTCCTGTAGGCGTCCTCTTTCGAAGGCCCATTCTTCTTTGGTGCCATGTTCCTTGCTTCTTACAAACTGTGAAGACAACTGACAAAATTCCATTATTAACCTCTGTTGTCAGTAGCCCCTCGTATGACCAGGCCCGCTTTTCCCCTTTTTGTTTTTGCATTTGAAACATTCCTTACCCCCGTGTCTTCTGAAAATCTTTTTTTTTATTTTTTTTTATTTTACATATCCCCTCCCTGCCTGCTGCTTAGGTCTCCTGTTCACCCTTTTGGGCCTCTGGCGTTCCCTCACGGCCCTCCCTGGCCTATTTTGGCCCCTTGCCCGATCCCTTTTTTTCAGTTGATCCCCTTATGGGACCTCTTACTGTAATTTTACCCCAACAATATGCCTGTCCCCACTCCCTGCCCTTCCCTTCCCTGTGCTCTCTCTCTCTCTCGCTGCTTTAAAACTGCCTGGCGTGTGATGTCACGCCACGTGGTGAAGCCCTTCTTTCCAATCTGTAGGCCTGCTGCTCATCCTTGCCTTGGGAAAAATGTGGGTCCTCTCCTTTTTCCCCCATAACGGAAAGCTCTTTCTTTAGCTCAAAATGGAGCTAATAGCAGAGAAAAAAAAACCTTTACTGCCTTCGCTTCTCCCTCAGGCAAGCCACCTGGATCTTACTGCATCGCCATATAGGGCGGTGAGACTGCATAGTAATATCCTCGGTGGGAATAGCCAGGAGCCGTGTGAGCCTCTCCCGCAAAGGGGAGATGTAGTCTCCACCTGTAGACTCAATTAATTAATGGGGGGTGGGGGGTTCCTTCGCAAACATCATATGGCGAGGTGGGCCTGTGGAATGCACCATAGGGAGCTGCTCGCTCTTCAAAACAGGGGGCCTTAAAGGAGCATTGTTTCCCAGCTTGCTCCTACTCACCTTGATCCTCCCCCAGCACTGTGCCCCCTCTTGTGATCCTCTTAGGGGACATCGGGACCACTAAACCTCATGTAAGGAGCAAGTGACACTCTGTTGTACCTGTTTCTGATAAAATCCCACCACAAACCAATGAATTCACCACAGCGATTTTGAGACAGAACATCCAAAGCCAGTCAAGCTCCAAACTTGTTCTTAGTCCCTTAAATGCAGTTTTCTATTTCCCCCATATCAAGGCCAGAGGAGGCCTAGTCGCCGAACCATGCACTAGTCCACGCTGCCCCAAACAACAAAAACACGTGCCTAATTGCTCTGTCCCCTTCTCCCAGCAACAAAACAGCTTGTGGCAAGCATTTCTGCCTCTACTTTTCTGGCTATAAAACCCTTAAACCATTTGTGCACCAGCCCTGCTGGTCAACTCCCCAAACATACAGTTCACTGGATCTCATGTAAGGAGCAAGTGAAGGAACATTGCACCCACAGCCCCAGTGGGGGGTCCTTTTTCTGGTAAAAATTCCAATGCAAAACCAATGAATTTACTGCAATGATTTAAAAAACTGCACATACCAAAAGCCAGTAAAACTCCAAAATTGTTCTCTGTCCATTAAATGCATTTTTTTTATCGCCCACCATCTCAAAACCAGAGGAGGCCTACTCGCCAAACATGCACTAGGCCACGCTGCCCCAAACAACAAAGTCACATGCATAATTGCTCTGTCCCCAAGCTCCCAGCTTCAAAACAGCTTGAGGCAAGGATTCCTGCCTCACCTTTTGTGGCTACAAGGCCTCCAACCATCTGTGCGCCAGCCCTGCCGATCAAACAAACAAAAGGACTGCGTGGTGCTCTCACCTTTCAAACAGCCATTCTTCCAGCCTGATTCTAAGCCCCCACTGGCTAACTTTCTCACATCCTGCCCCTGGCCTATGTTTTCACCTAAAACCATCATACATTATTACCTATCATTGACCATCTGCAAACTCTCCTTTTGGGGTTCTACTACATTCTAGTTCCTTTAAAAAATCAGTGAAAACCAATGTGTTTTTTCAAACAATATATATCTTGCACTTTCACTATAGTTGCTATGCTCCTTACCTGATTATTTTCCAAACCTCTGCTCCAGTCGATGCCAATCTGGTGTGCTGCAGTTTAGATAGTATCAAAACTTCAGCAAAAGTGACTGAACCACTCCTTTGCTGACCAGTATGTACCTCTTTAGCTCCTCCCCTTCCTGTTGCCTACCTATTGTTCTGTCTCCCTGTCCCTCCCCTTCCCTTTCCCCCTCCCCATCTGAGCACACCATCTTCAAGCAAAGGGAAGGGGTGCACCAGGACAACTTGGTCTGCCCTTTAAAGGGCAAACTCCATTCTTGAACTATTCACTGCTCCAGTAAAAAGGAAAAAAGACCTAAAAACAAAGAAAGAAAAATGTTAGATGTCAGCAACAATCTGATATGCAAATTACAATACAAACTACCATCTATTCTAAATATTTTTTAAAAAATAATTGGGCACAAGTGTTACATGTCATATACAGCATGCAACTGTTTCAAAACATTGTTTACTAATCTTCCAAGCAGGCACATTTCCATAAATGGAATTCTAGAAGTTGCACCTTGGATGAATGAAGGAGTGTGAGGGTAGGTGTGGGGGGGGGGGTACCACTTAGACCAGCAATGTGGTGGGCTGAGTGACCTGTGGTATCAAAGTATGCTGGGACAGGAAGCTGTAAGGGGAACTTGTGTCTGCCAATGTGGTGGCAGCCCCATGGGTTTAGGAACTCACACATACCAAGTTGTGGAATTTTGGTACCATCCCAGTCAGGCACAGCACACAATCTGCACACTGATGGTCATGCACTGCCACTGCTGCCCCCATTCCCCATGGTGTCCTGGGCCCATCATAGGTAGTCTAATGGCATTCCCATCCCTGATCACCTATGAAGATGACCTTCACCTGGCCTGGTCCCTAGCACAGATGTACTCCCTCATGGTATAGCCACTTCCCACCTTGCCAACCCCAACAGGTAGCAGGCTTACCATCCCACCCCATCCCACCCACCCCGTATCCCTACATGCAGTCACTTGACATATCCAGCAGAACACCATCACAGCCTGCTGTGCAATGTGATATCACACACCACATATGTGAGCTGTACACATACATGGACAGCAATTGCACTGAGTTGCTTACAATGTTGTGTTGAGGTCAGATGTGTAATCTGTGACTACATGTAGGGTAGGGGGTTGAGGGGGCAGGGGTAGTAGGTTCCACTATCTGTCAAGGTTGGTAGGGTGGGGTCCTGCTAGACTAATGCGGGGTACAATCAACCCTGCCCTTACAATGTTAACATACTGAGGAGTGAGTGATGAGAGGATGCAGTGACGACATAGATGGATGGCTGGCCACACAATTCAGTGCATACAACCAGGATGTCTGGGACAGAGTTCTAAGGTGAACACAACACTCATGCAACAGAACTGTGCTGGCAGCCTCTTCCATAGCAATGTTCATAACATCCTGCCCCTTCTAAGATGTAGGGATCCACCTGCACACCTGACCACAGATGCAAGTGAGGACATGTGCCACGCTCCCCCCAGCTATGCCATTTTATTTGTTAGATGTGTTTTTTTTCAGTGACCATCCCAGAAACCATGGTGCAGATTGCCACCCTTTTGCAATAGTTTTTTTTTTTTGATTATACTGCAACAGACTTGGGCACAGCACTCTTTTTCTGCTGAATTATATGACTGACACAGCTGTCTTCTGTAACAGAGACCTCCATTACTACCTCAGGCTCACACTGACAGACCAGAGTCAAGCATTCTTTTTTATCATGTACAATTGGCAATGGATTAGCCCCATGAAAACATTCAAGAAAATGCATGTTAAAATCAAATTTAATGGGAAAAAGGAAAAATCTCACTGTCAAGGATTTTGACACCTCATGAAACAGGATCCTCAACCATACAAGCCACGGTCAAGGATTTTGCATGCTCGCAATGATAATCTGTCAATGTAAAATATTTTTTATAACTAATTAAAAATCTTACAATTAAGCAAATATCTCAATTTTAAACCTGTTTTTGAATTAAAAAAAATATATATCTTTGCAATTACCGTTTTCTGTGATAATCTTGTGGTCAAGGATTTTTATAGATCGAGAAGGAGGATCCTTGTCTGTATGAGTCGCAGTCAAGGATTTTGCATGCTCGCAAAAGAGAATCTGGCAATGTTCTATATTTTGCTTTTTTAAACTGACTAAAAAGGTTAAACATTAAGTTGCCCAGTATCCAGAAGTCAAAAAAACACATACATGACCAATAATCTCAAATTTAAACCTGTTTAAAATGTAAAAAAATACATATCTTTCAAACCTCCATTTTCTGTGATAACCTTGTGGTCAAGGATTCTGACACTTCGCAAAGGAGGATCCTTGTCCATATGAGTCACAGTCAAGGATTTTGTATGCTCGTGAAAGAAAAATGGCAATGTTCCATAGTTTTTTAAACTGACTAAAAATGTTAAAAATTAACTTGACCAGTATGCAAAAGTCAAAAAAGTCATATATGACCATTAGTGTCAATTTTAAACCTGTTTTTAATTTTAAAAAATACATATCTTTTGAACTACTGTTTATTTTTTTATTTTATTTTATTGAAATCTAGGATTACAAATACCTTTGAGCAGGAACTGCTCGTTTACAAAGGTTCCACGTCGAAGGAATGGGGTATACATACATACAAAGGTCAACATAATAGTACATAGTTACACAATAACAAGAAGTAAGAGAATGAGGCTTAGGAAATTCCAGTAATTTAAATGTGCCAAATGTTAGGTAGCATGACATAACCAGCCAAGGGCAATCTTGGAAATAAGCACTGCAGGTGAGAGGGAATGGGGTATGCAGGCAGGAAGGCCATTGTCAGAGGGTAGAGGGTGAGGGTAAGAGCTCTAATGGGGAGAGAGAGAGAGAGAGAGGAGGGATAAAAGTCAGGAAATGCCCCGGGGGAGGAAAAGGAGAGGGGGCAAGGGGGTAGGCAGGTAGAAGGAGGCAAGGTGGGGAGAGATAGCTTTCAAGACTGAAGTGGAGGGCAGTGAATGGTGGGCCCCTGATTAGGCAAGGCAGTCACAATGACTAGTTGAAATTAGATGAAGTCGGAGTTGTCTCTTAAAAGGGCCAAGAGCAGCAGCAGTAAGAGTTTCTTTGTTGAGAGTATTGTACCACTGTGGTGCTCTGTGGGCAAAGGTCCTCTGGCCCATGGTAGTCCGGCATCTGGGGACAAGGAAGGTTAGTTGTTGTGAACTTCTAGTTCTCTGGGTGTTGTGGTGGTCAATAAGTAGCTTTTCAATGCCTGGGGGCATGACTCCGAGGAGGACTTTTTTGGCTAAGAGGCAGGTTTGATACTGTATCCGGCTGATGAGAGGTAGCCATCCTGCCCGAGTGTACAGGTCACAAGTGTGTGTAAGTCGATCAGCCCCAGTTAGCAGCCTGCATGCTTTGTTGAGTGCAACTGTAATTCTGCGGAGGGCAGAGGTGGAGGCAGAGCCATAAATTGCTAGCCCGTAATCGATGATGGAGGTGACAGAGCTGTTGATAGCCAACCGGAGAGTGTCAGGAGTCATGCAGTGTTTGTGCCTGTAGAGCAGGCCTATATGGATGTTGGTGGCTTTGGCGACAGAATCTATGTGCCGAGGGTAGGACAGTGAGCTGTCCAATGTGACACCTAGGTATTTAAAATCAGGAACGTGTTCAAGTAATGTCACTGTTTGGTTTAGGATGGTGAGATCACGGGATTTGTACTTGCTCCTGGCATTGTAGAAGGTCATAACCTTTGTTTTGCTGTAGTTCATGACCAGTTTGTGTGACTTGAACCATTCTTCGATCGCATGAATTAGAGCTGTAATTGTTTCTCGAGGAGCTCTGCATTTGGTGAGCCAGGAACATGATCATGCCATCAGCGTAGAGCAGTAATTTCTGGTGACAGACACTGGGAAGGTCGTTGAGGAAGAGGCTGAAGAGTAGTGGCCCCAGGATGGACCTCCTGTGGGACCCCGAAGGGACTGGCTTTCTTCCGAGGTAACACCAGCAATCCTAACTCGCTGGACCCTCTCCCAAGGTAGCTTGAAAACCAGAGCAGTGCTTCATTGAGAGCCCAATGTTTGATAATTGCTTGAGTAGGAGTGGTGGTTCAAGTATCAAAGGCTTTCGAAGGTCAATGAATACTGCCCTTACACAGTTTCCTTGATCAAGTGTGTATGGATGAAGCCTGTGAATTCTAATAGTGCAGTGGTGGTACTGTGCCCTTTTCAGAAACCATGTTGCTCAGGACACTGGATGTTGTATTTTTCCAGGTACTTGACTAATTGGTCTGAGGCGATGCGCTCCAGGGCCTAAGACAATGGAGGGAGGATGGAGATAGGTCTGTAGTTGGAGTGCAGTGATTTGTCTCCATTTTTGTGTACCGGTGTGATGGTCGCCTGTTTCCAGCGAGATGGGAACTGGGACATCCTTAGTGATAGATTGAGGACCTTGTCAAGGGTTCAAGGACTTCTTCAAGGACAAGTGCTAACAACTTCAGGTCAAGGGAGTCACCGCTATAGCCTGCATTGTGAATGGCCTTCTGAATATAGGTTCTGGCTTCATGCACTGGGATCTCCTTGAAGTAGAATTGTGGGGCAGGGTGTAGCAGCGGAGTAGTTGCAGGAGGGTTACTACCAGAGGGGGCATCAAAGAAATTAGAAGGGAGGACACTATCCAAGTTGGAGAATGCATTGTTAAAGGTGTTGGTGGTGGTGTACAGGTCAGTTGTTGGTGTTCCATTTATGTTTAGCATGGTGGGTGGTGACTTAGGGTCCTTGCCTGTAAGGTCTTTTAAGTTACTCCAAAATTTTTTTCCATTACCCCAGGAGTTGGAGAGTTTCTTGAAGTATTTGCTTTTGGCTCTCCTAACTGCCCGCGCACTCATTTCTGGCAGCTTTATATTTATGAATATCCCCAGGTTTGATGTTGCATGGGCACAGTGCCAGAGATGATCCCTATGTTTGAGTAAAGTGATTAGATCGGGGGTTATCCAAGGGTTAGCTCTGCCCCTGACCTTCAGCTTTTTGAGAGGTGCAAAGATATTGCAGGCCGCAGTGAAGTGGCTGATGAAAAGGTCTAAGGCTTGGTTTACATCAATGGCAGAGCCAATTGATGTCCAGTCCAGGTGGCTTAGGTGTGTCTTTAGTAGCTCAAGATATCCCTGCTTTAACACTCTGGTGTGGATTATTTTAGGAGGGGGCTTAATGAATTTGTTTGTCCAGGTACATGTGACCGGTGAGTGGTCACTGATCCCATCAGGAAGCACTGAGACTTTTGAGATTCATTCAGGGTGATTAGTTAGGATCCAGTCCAGAAGTGTTCGCGACCCTGTCCTGTAGTTGCATCTGGTGGGGGTGGTAACAAGCTGGGTGAGGTTCTGTGACGTGACAGCATCCTTGTAGTTACTGGCCTCCAGTGATAGCCAATTTATGTTGAAGTCACTTAGTACTATGAGTTCAGAGTTATGGTGTAATCCCTGTAGGCTTTCCAATATGCTCGCAAATCCATTGTGCTGATCTTTAGGGGGTAGGTACACAGAGGCAATGGTGAGCTCCTTGTTGTGTGCCCCGAGTAGAACTTTAATAACGAGAACCTGCGAGGGTGGTTTAGGGTTTGAGAACGGGAAGACTTGACCCAGATAGGAATTCCTCAGGTAGATGGCACAGCCCCCACCTCATTTGGAAACTCTGTCCTGCCTGAATATAGAGTATCCAGGGATGGTGACTGCAGCATCTGGTATCTTGGGGTTAAGCCATGTTTCAACAACAGAGAGTACATCAGGGCTATGTTGCTGGACCCAGGTTTGCAAGATGTCAAGTTTGTTAAGGAGGCTGCAGACATTGATTGAGGCTAATGTGAGGACCCTCCTCCTTTTTGTGGCATGGGGTGCTAGGCTGGTAGGCCCCAGATTAAGATGAACATTTCCGGATATCAGAAGTAGCATAAGTAGTATCCTAAGAAGGTATGCTTTAATCATTTTGCAGATTAGTTTTGTTGTAGGGCATCTAGTCTTCTTGGCCTTGCTGGTCTGCATTTGTCCTGTGATACTGCAGAGCACAATATATAAAGCCATGTTCTCAGAGGTGCCACGTGATTGATGAAAAGTAATCAAATTCACAAGAAATGGTGAAATACCTGTGACCAGAAAACTGTTATTGTAGCTCAAAGACCCAGAATGTGATAAATTCCTGTAGGGGTTAAATTCCTGAAGGTGATGAACACTGGCCTGGGGCATATGCAGGATGTAAAAATCCTTTGTTAGTATTTTCCCTTTGTTCTCCAAAATGGTTTTGAATAGACCTCAAACACTAGTACACATATTTTAAGACCAAGTCAGATGGAAATGTGGATTCAATGCAGCACTCCACAACTCAGTGCTTGTATAAGAGATTTACTGACCTTATTTTTGGCTTTGATGGCTTCCAAATAAGTTGATTTATGATGAGAATGCCAATACCTAGTGTTGATGTTTTGCAGTTTCTTAGTCCAGGAAATGTTCATAGATGTTATGTCCAAGAATGGTCTAGTTCCTCCAAGCAGAAACACATGAAAATCCACAAAAACTAAACTACTGACAAGAGACAGACACAAACAGCCAGCCACACAGGGTTAGCCTGTCGCCGTGTTCCCTACAATAACCTCGTGATCAAGGATTTTGACACCTCACAAAGGAGGATCCTAGTCCATATGAGTCGCGGTCAAGGATTTTGCATGCTTAAGAAAGAAAAATGCCAACATTCTATATTTTTTCTTTAAACTGCCTATAAACCTTAAACATTAACTTGACCAGTATCCAAAAGTCACAAAAAGGCATATATGACCAATTATCTCAACTCTGAACCTGTTTTAACTCTTAAAAATACATACCTTCTGAACTATCATTTTGTGCTATAACCTCACTGTCAAGGATTTTGACACCTCATGAATGAGGATCCTTGTCTGTATGAGTCGTGGTCAGGTATGGATTTTGCAGGATTTGAACAACAGGAAATGGCTTTTCTTGACCAATAGAAATGCAGAAAACAATACAGTGTCGGGCATCTTGCATTCTGCAGCACAACAGCTTGCACTACCATTAAATCAGTAAGTAAACTTTTCAGATATACTTCTTTTAAACCATATATTACTGTATGTTCCAGAATCAAAATGATAAATATCAGAATCGGAATTTCTGCTCATTCCCATGCTGTTCTCCGTTATCAACAGTAACTTAGCATGTAGGCAAAAAAACAGCTTTAATAAAGCATGCCCCATAGTTTAACAGACCTGCATTTTTACTGTATTTCATGCACAACAGACAGACCATCATAGATCATACTTACAGTAACTTATCACTCTGTTTGAATAGACACTTGCTTAAAGTTCCGTTTTGTACTGCAGCACTGTATCAATTTGTTTCATTAGTATGAGGCAACACTTTTAAGCCACAGCTGAAAGCAGCACCACGTCAAATGCATTTTTAGCTTAGTATTTGCTGGAAAACCATCAAGATCTCAGTGAAAGTATTCAAAGTTGTGCATGAAATCAGTATTGCTGTATTTATAATCCTGCATATTGTAATCACAAATCTATCCAGCAGAACACATTTAAGTTATTTTTGCAAAGCTCAGACACTTTCAGAACTACAGCAACCCACTGTACCTTGTCGGTTGTTTAAGTTGTTCCTTTTCTAAGTAAATTCTATGACAGAATAACACTTATGTTAACCAATTAAAGAAACATTGTAGCACTAACTGACCGTATTTAAATATGTTTTAATTATGTACTGTCTCCTGTTCTCTATCTCCATTAAAGTAACCATCAGGACAATAGCTCTTATCATGCAGAATGCCAGTTCAAAAAGAGAGGGAACAAAGGACAATGCTACAGAATAGGGACTGGAAGTGCCCAACAGAAATGTTCTATCTTGCTATGTTAGATTATGTGACCAATCAACCTGCATCCTTATCCCACCAAAATAAAAAGAATGTTTAATAAACAAAGCACCAATAGTAAACTATTTTGTAGACACAACAAGATGCAGTAACTGCTATCAATCAATGTTATGTGTCCACATAAAGCTGTTGCTGCATGACATAGCATTTTTTCCCCACTATCACAGATTCATGCTGTTAATTAGTAGTCATTTGCTTCAGGACTGTTCAGAGAGAGAAACATTTGAGAGACTGCTGCCTTTGTGAACCTCAATTTATATTTACTATGGCAAAGAGTTCTAGAGTCAGTGTGTGGGTTGTGAGGAGCAGCCTGGTAAGAAGGGCAGCTATGTTTTGTAGAGCAAGCTATCTTGGAAATAACATGCAGCTACTAGACTGTCATGTGTCCTGGTTTGGCAAGAGTGGCATGAGGTAGGAGCAGTTCATGTCAACCATGTGCTACCTGCTAGAGACACACCCTGCACCAGACATATTCTAATCCACCTTGGAGGTAATGATGTGGGCCACAAAAGGGCAGTAGATTTAATTGAGGCTGCAGAGTCAGATTTGCAGTCTCTCATGGAGCTGTTACCTGCTTGTAATATTCTGTATTCAGATATTACACAGATATTACACAGCGAATGATCTGGAGAGGCAAGGAATGCTGTCCTGGCCTTGAAAGAGCAATACAAAGGGTAAACATCCAAATATATGGTTTCCTTCATGTCATGGGAATGCACACTATATGGCACCCCAAATTTGTCATTATAAACATTGGCTATTCTTAAAACATGGTGTGCACCTCTCAAACGATGGCAATGGATACTTCATTGGGGACATCCGAGATGGAATCATAGCACTACTCTGAATGTGTGTGTTCTATGTGTCTGCAGTACATCCCACCTGAAGAAAACTAAATGGCTCTTCTAGGAGCCACATCATTTTTTCAAACAATAGAAAAACTTTACACACACACCACAAAGTGAAAGAAATATTCAATGTTATTCCACAGTAGCTCTATCTTCATTACAACAGACACAGAAAAAAATAGAGAATACTGCATAGCCAACACCACATAACTAGTAAACAGAAACACAGTAGGATTCTGATTGCCCCTAATGCTAACAATGAACCTCAACAGGTCCATGGAAATCAGAACCAAGCACACCAAACCATTCAAGTTGAACACACACCTGATTATCCCTGTATTTTACATAGTGTATGTCACTCACAAAAATACATGTTTTTTGAGCTTCTTATCTTTTGAAATAAAACTTATTCATGCAGCAACTATAAGTTCTATAATGTTGTTGTACCGTAGTATGGTACAATCAGATTTCAGGACCTTGCAAGTGTCCTAGGATAGCATTTTGAAAAGTATTAAATTCTGCACAGAGTAACACTACAACATACACTATGCATGTATGATACCAAATAGAGTGCCTCAACCTGATCATCTAACATCCACCCCCTGATGTAACTTTACTTACCAATCTGCCTCCCTACACTAAATTGATTCTCCATGGTACATGACTCTGTCCCCAAGTACTGTTCCTTAAAAATATATTAATTCACAGAAGAATAAGAACAGAATATTATAACTGTGTGTAAGATATAGAGAGGTTGTAGGGGGGCTAGTAAAATGTTCTGTCTTAACAAATGGTATTATTATTTAAACAAACAATACACCAAGCTGGTCAAACCATGTCTATAGTTATTCACTGTTACCATTTTAATACCTATGCTGTGAGAGACATAATCATGCTGAGTATCTTGACCCTTTATCTACCTCCAATGGGGGGGCTCTATACTGGTGAACAGAGGCAGCTTCCATATTCAGATATGACATAAGCAGTTAGTTGACATAGCTATATCATTGCATATCTAATATCTGTTCTTTAAAAGTGCCATGTTTTCATGTTATTGTTCTTGCCATGATTTCCACAGAAAATATACAGTGACAACATCTGATTGACCATAATGCTGAAGACATGGTCAGATAACGACGTGCTAGCCCTCATTCAGGTGGTGCAGCAACATGCTAATCCAAGCATTGTGATGAGGGTGATCAACCTTTCACTCTCACAGACATGAGCTAAGGTAAAAAACAAAGATATAGTGTATATCTAGTATATGCTTTACTGGCCACACATATCCTTTGCTAGCACAAACACTGTTGTTCTTGCACATGTTTAATGATCACAATGTCTTAATTGCAGTTTCTAATATGTAGAACACTAATTATTTTACCTGTAAAAAATATGTGGCTCAAACACAGTGGCACTACATACCATAACATAGTAAGTCAGCAAGCACATAACTCTTTATTCTACATTATATAAATGATATATGCAGGGGGGATGCCTGTGTGCTAATAAAGTTATTTATTAACTTGCCTGCGTTGTTCAGTAACCCAATAAATAGTGCATCGAATGTTACAAGTGGTCACTGGCAACTGCACAAATAGCTTCGCTATCCCTCAAGCAGCATACACATACTTGATTTATGAAACAGGATTTCTTGGATTCAGTTTTGTTGTATTTTATTTTTTCTTAAGTTTATTTCCATGTTTTTTTTTTCTCTTTGCTTTGTTGCTGTGTTTAAATTGAAGGGTTCCTGTGCTTTAAAAGACAGGAAATCCATTTTTTGTCTATTTCAAGTAACAGTGTTTTCCATTTAAAATGTGGTTCCATTTTTTTGCATGCAGGGAGGGAGGATTAGGTTAGAGTCTCGATTTTGTGAGTCTTTGGGCACTGTCATACTTTGTCTCGTGAACACCAATGTGAGACAGTGGAACTGAAACTAGCATGCAGTACTGCTGAGGAGGCAGCACATGCGGTATCCATTACTGATGTAGTCACTGCCTGGAGAAATTGCTGTTGATGTAATCACCATGTGAATAACTTGAAGTTATTCTCATAGTGATGACATCACTATACATTTATTCACATTGTCACTCAGATACACACAATAGCAACACACAAGCACTGTGAGGGGGTGGATGTGAGTAAAACTGGACACAACAAAATAAAAAAACATGTTTTTTTTTCATTTTATTAACACATCATTCATTCAAAGCATATTTTTTTTTGAAGGGGGGAGGGGATAGGAGAATCTCATAAAGGTATAATTTTCTTAACTCTTTGCTAGAGTGATACCTTCTGGTGTAAGTAACACAGCAAGAATATTAAAGTAGAACTGAGAAACATGGCAGCTGAACATCCTAAATTGTCCACAGTGTTCACCGACATAATCAATATTTGGCTAACTGGGTCTCGATATATCCACCATGGGGATATCTTCCAAAAATACACATAATTATTACATGACCACCTATTTATCTACACAGAAAGTCAGATAACTGAAGTTACCTGTCAATTGTCATCTTAGCACCCATTCCACAAAAAAAGGAAAAACATATACAGTACGTATACTAAAAGAAAGTTCTGTCTTTTTTCATCCACAGGTTGGCCACGCCTTGGGGGAGCAAGGCATCATCAAGACTCCCGAAGAGTGTAGGAGGAAGAGAAAGTTCACCCACCAGACATTCTGTAACAGCAAGGCTGTGGGTGACATCCACAGGAGAAAGCAGGAGTGGCACGAGATTGCACATGAAATGTGGGTAGAAGCAGGGAAGCCAGAGTTTGTTGACCACACCATGAATGTATGTACACATTTATTAACACTGCATGCCTAAAATATGAAATGCTTAGTCACTAGTCAAGATACATATTATTTTACTGACTATCAACCTCCACCTATAACACAGAAGAATGTACATTATGATCACAAAGTTACCTCAAGCAAACAAGCTTGCATCAATGCTCAGTAAACCCATACCCAAAAATTGCAGAAATACTCTATTGCTACAGTTACATATGTAAAGTGTTAGAAACGTAAGCAATAACACATGTCTCTGTGTTGCTAGAACTGACATACTAGGACACACAGACATAGACTTAGACACAATACTGCAGGCTGACTGCTTCACCCTCTGGGTGTGCAAGTATCCCACTACTACCAACACCCAGCCATGTCTTATTCCATATATAAAATTAGTCCATAGATAATAAAGCAATAAAGCCCGACAGGGTGTGTGTCATGCTGGGACAACATCATGGCTCAGATGGTTGGACACAAGGCTGCAGTCCAATTGCAGCCAGTACCTATGTCATCATGTTATCCCAGCATGATAGACAGCCTGGAGGGCATTATTGCAATTATACAATATCTTATTGTTATACAGAATAAAAAAGAATCATTTAAAAAAATGTTAGTGTGAAAAAATATGTGTGTTTCTTAAAAGAACATGCAAAAAATCATGCAAATGCTAATGCTAGCAATCAACAAGCTCACAGAGAGTCTGAGACTAGATCTGTGATGTTGTACTGGAATAACACAGGTCCAGCCCAAGTCTGATAAATCAGAGTCCAGGATTATTTCTTGTCATTGTAGATTGTGAGATACTCCTTCCACAGATGTTTTTCACTTGTCAGTTATCATTGTTTCTTCTCACTCAATGCATTGTGTGATTATTTAACATGTATACAACAATTCAAAACTTTGCATTATTCCAGTCCAATAACCCCAACCCCTCCCCACACACACACACACACACACACATATATAGAAAAGTAGCTTGGAATACATAGATGCAATGTATTTCAAAGCTGAACTGGCACACAAACAAAGATACACACAGGCCTGAAGTGTAGCCAGAGTGTCAATTGTATCAGTTTCCAGGTAAGGAACAGAGATTTCTCTACCAAAGCGTTAGTGATATGCATAGAACTTTTCATGGTAATCAAAAAAATGCCATCTATGGAAACAAATAGCATAGCTTTGTCATCACAATCTCTGTATCGGTGTTGTGAGGGGAGGGGTCAAGAGTGTAAATAACACAAATGTATCTAGTTGAGTTGACTTTTATTTGAACATAATAGTTGAACTTTTTTAATATATCAGTAAAGGATATTGTGATGCTTGAGATGGCAACTACTAAATATGTGGCATGTTACTTCAGTAATTTGCCCCACTTGGCACAGACTTCTTTCAACAAGTGGTGCACTCTCTTACAACACTGGCTAAAATCAAGTCTCAGTCAATCAGGAAACAGTTTAATTTGTGTTTGTTTGCCCATTTCATATATTAAAAATAGTAACTTATCAGAAGTGTCTCATTTTTGAACATGTCATCTCTTACATTATGTTAACATAGTTTGTACAGCCTAATGACTTTCTTTCTTTTCTTTGCAGCTATAACTCAACAACAATCTTTTCAAGCCAAACAATTTCTACCCCTCCGAGTAATACTAAAAACGCATAGCTATAAAAATAAGTGAAATAGATTGTGTATGACAAACAATATGACCAAAAACACCTAAACAATGTGTGCGGTGGACTGATGAAGGGATGAGGGTCGGGGCGGGAGGCAGGTAAGGAAGAAGACAATCTACTGTCATCAAAATAAGGCACCATGTCCTTCTGTTGATGAGAGAAAAAATGTATAACAACTGTTAACCATGCCACCTCACCATGTGTAATAGAAAATAATTGTTATCACAATTACAACAGCAACTTAAAGAGTTTGACAGTATGCAAAAGAGAAGCATCAATAATAACATAGAATACATATTGCATAAATGTATTTGTATCCTAAAATAACATTAAATATTTTATATTTTCATCTCTGACAAATTTAATATATTTTAACCTCCATTTAATGTTTCTTTTCTTTTTCTCCACAAACAGCACAACAAAGGCTCCCTGCCATGGAACTCAAGCTCCACCTTGTGCCACTCCCAGAGGGTGAGGAGAGAGAGGCTCCTTCAATCAGCCAGCACCTTGTGGTTGACTCTGCTGGTAAGAAAAAGTAACACACCTTTAACAAAAGCACATTTAACTTTGCTTTAAAGATAAAATGCACACCTATTTCATAAAAAGCTTGAATTCCCTTGAATTCACATCCATGTGTCATGAGTAGTGTTTCCTGAAAATATCATGATGTTTGGCTTTGTGGTTTTCTTTAAGTCGGCACCTGTTAATATGATCTGCAGTAACTGAAAACTGAAGAAACAATGAAGATGTTTCTGTCCCTGTATGTGAGCAATGACAGCATATCTGTCCTGCCTGCTGCTTCTGCAATTAAGTCCCTGATTGCTAAATACACTGTTGCAGTCTCTCGTTAGAGCAGTCTGTAGAGCTAATTGTTTTCACTCAGAGTTTGTTACTAACCCATCTGGTTTCTGTTTAGAGAGATATGCTTAAAGTATATCTTTCTGTTCTCATAAAACATTGATCATTTGGGGTGCAGTGCTGAATTTTAGTGGTATGAATGAATCTGGGAGAAATAACATTTTCTGTATCACAGCTCTCAGTTTCTGTCATCACAACTTTGCATTCTGTTCTGGCAATATAAAACAGGGTTGTTTAATGAATATAAAATAAACAACATTCCATTAATTCATAGAAGCAATGTGTATTTAATGTAGTCTCAATAAATATGTTCATGTTCATGTGATAACAATTTTGTTTCCATGTCAGATTGACAAATGTGTGCCTGCCACACTCTGCTATTTCAGGGACATGTACTGTATGAACTCCTAACATTCAGTTCTTTGAGGTTTTCAATGTGGAAATACATCATGTATATGTAGAACTAGAAATACTAAATGGCATCCTGATGCTCCTGTCTTCTGACTCTCAGTTGAGACTGCTGCCCCCCACTTCCCTCTGTCCCCAACCCCCACAGTCAGGGCCAATGCTCTCTGGTGCCCAATTTTCCTGCCTCCACAGACAGGGCTGATATGCTCTGTTAAGCCCTAGAGTCCCAGGGTCACTGCCTCCACAGTTTGGGCTGCTGCACCATGCTGCCCCTGTCCACCAAAGGTGGGGCTTGTGCTGCACCCTGCTACCCACTTCCCTTGCCCCAAATGGGCAGGGCCTATGCACCACATGCACCCTGGCACACAGTCAGGAATGTTGTGCCCTGATGCCCCACGGTGTCTTGCACCACAGTCAAGGCTTCTGCATCATGATGTCCTCCGTCCCCTGACACCACTGTGTTCTGTTGCACCATAGAGCCTCTTGCCTCCACAGTTAGAGTTGTTGCACCATGCTTTTCCCTGCCACTAGAGTCAGATCCTTTGGTGCACTGCTGAAACTACTCAAAAGAAAAAACAAAAAAATACTTTCATCTTGTGTTATAGGGTGGGGGACAGAGGGTAGCAGGGTGCAGCAGCCTCAACTGTTTGTGCAGGAGGTAGCAGGGTGCAGCAGGTCTGACTGTGTGGAGAAGACAGTGGGCAGTGGGCTGCAGCAGTCTCAACTGGGGGCAGGAAACAGGAGGCATTTGGGGCAGGGGAAAGGGAGAAACAGACAGCTACTGCCTCAACTGTGGGGCAGGAGAAAGGGGCATCAGGATGCCATATAGTATCTAGTTATACACATACATGATATATTTTCACACAGAAACCTTCTAAGAACTGAATTTTAAGAGTTCATACTGTACATGCTCCTGAAATAGCAGAGTATGGCAGACATACATTTGTCAATCTGACATCAAAACAAACTTATCGCATGAACATACAGTATTTATTGAGGCTATATTAAATACATGCTGCTTCTAAGAATTAATGGAATGTAGTTCATTTTATATCCATTACACAGCCAGAATAGAATGCAGAGTTTTGATAACAGAGAACTGAGAGATGTGATACAAAAACTGTTATTTCTCACAGATTCATTCATACCACTTCTATTCAGCACAGAACCCCAAATTATCAACTTTTTGTGAGAACAGAAAGATAGATTTTAAACATATCTCTCTAAACACAAACCAGATAGGTTAATAACAAACTCTGAGTGAAAACAATTAGCTCTACAGACCGCTTATTTAATCAATTAGGGACTTAATTGCAGAAGCAGCAGGCAAGACAGGTATGATGTCATTGCTCACTGACATGGACAGAGGCATCTTCACTGTTTCTTTATTGTTTTCAGTTATTGCAGAGCCCATTAACAGATGCAAATTTAAAGAAAACCACAAAACCAAACTGCATTGTATTTTCAGGAAATGGTAATCCTGATACAGGGATGTGTATTTAAGGGTTTCAAGCTTTTTATGGAACATGTGCATTTGATCTTTAAGAAACATCACAAGCCAGCTCTGTAACTGCATAGTTAATAACAACATACACCATGGGATCTTTAAGCAATAAGGCATGACAGGGTGTGACTTATTGAGGATTTACCCACATCTTCTGTGGTGTGTCACACTGTGCACCTGACTGACTTAACCACACAATAAGTGGGTAAATCACCCAATAACTCACACCCTCAAGTGCCTTATTGTGATTATGCAATCTACCCATGTGTAAAAATCACTTAAGATGTGTTCAATTATGTTTTTTTTATAAATGCCATTCCTCCACTGTGGGTAAGGAAAGATTTACTCATGGTCATGTGACATGTTTTGAACAATAAAGTTACACAATTTTCATACACCTTTGTATAATTAAGCAATATACCACAACACAGTGTGAGTATATGGGTGAATTTACGACACCTGGTGTGGTTTGGTCACGAGGCCACAGACCGAGTGACTTGACCACACCAGAAGTGGTAAATCCACCCATATACCCACACCCTAGAATGGTATATTGCTATTATATAATGGTGGATTTTTTTTTATAGTTTTTTGAGTTTTCTGTGTTTTATTTTTCTGTAATATTGTGAGATTGTGGTATATATTGTTATGCCTAAAAAAGTAGTACGTTGTTGGTATTGCAATAAATAATGTACATCTAGAAAAGGCAAACCAGAGTTTGAATGCCAAAACAGAGTGGGAGGGGGACTGTTGTGGCAAAAGCTGAGGAGAGAATACAGAGTAAAGGAACTGCATCTGGCATTCCTGTCATGAGTTTGTCATAGAAGGCCGTATAGGAGAAATACCTGAGGCAAAGGTTGCGTTTATTGTCCTAGTCGGGTACAGAGATGGCAGATCTCATTTCCACTCCCGTCGGTATTTGTTTGAAGTCTCACTCTAGTTTGTCAAAGGCAGTGGCACCAGAAAAAGGAAATCTGTCAGTAAAATAAACGATGAAGAGTGGCTGTCAGTTGCTGATCAGTGCCTATGGTAACTGGAGCTGCAGTGTCGGCGTTTAGTGTGGCCTCATTTATATCAGTAGTTGGAGGTGGCAGTGGAGGATGCCAAAATGTATTGTCAGGAACTATTTCAGTGTGAGATGGGTCACTTTGGTCGCTAAACATATTTCCTAGGTTACCCATATGTCATAGCTGGAACAGAGTGTTCATTTTGTTTGAATTTACCGCCGGTCCATTCTGTAAGTGGTGAAAACAATTGGCGGCAATTTGTTTTGAGGTATGCCGGTAGCAGTGATATGTGTTAGGGTGGCAGGAGGTGTGGTTGGCTGGCACCTTTTCCAGTGGGTATATTGGTGGATTTATAATGCTGGAAAGGTGCCACCCAACCAATCAGAGTGCAGGATTCCTGTGTTTGTATTTTCCCATTATAGCTAATAAACTATGATAGGGTGGCTTAAAGGAGATTTCACCGTGACTGGCATTGTTTGCCACAGGCTGAGTGGTCAAATCCTGGCCCGCCATGGTAAATCTCAACATAACCCACATCCTGTCATGGTTTATTGCAATTATACAATGTCTGTTTTTTCATGGAAAACAAATTAAATAAAAATACTATATTTTAGTACTTTAAATATAATCTAGCAAGAGGTGCTCTGGTAGTATAGAAACTGAACACACAGCCCACCAATCTCATGACTTGACAGTCAAGTTAAGTATATAGTTAAGTATACTACCTACTGAGCCACTGATACTGACAAAGTACACTTCAGAGGCCACCTGAAATTGAACCATTCAATCTGCATTCAAATGCTCTATGACAGAACTATATATCCCCACTTACATGGCATCTGTTCTCTACTCTCCCCCCCATCCATCTCTCACACAGACAGTCACACACACTGTTCTTTTATATTTGTTTTCATCTTACACACAACTGCCACCTCAATCCCCACCCCCCAACAACACAAGAAAGACACCACTGAACTGTAACAGATAAAATTACTCAAAACAAGTTAAGCAATAATGCATGACAGGGTGTGGGTTGTGCTGTGATAACCACACGCCTGGGGTGGTTGGGCATGAGGCCACAGGCCGAGTGTGTCCAACACCCCAGAGGGGAGGTTACCCCAGCACAGCCCACACCCTGGAGTGCATTATTGCTATTACACAATGCGTTGTTGTTATACAAAATAAAAAAAAAAATTTTAAATGTTTTTAGTAGATTTTCAGTGTGTCAAGATATCTTTGTTTCTTAAGAGAAGATGAAAACAATCTAGCTCCAAGCTGAACAAATCAGTACAGTGAGGTTGTGCTCAGATAACCTCACTGTTGCAAAGGGTAAACAGCCAATCAGGTTCCAGGATTTTTTCTTGCCACTGTATAATTATCATTTTATCTTTTACAGAGGAAGAAGATCAGCTGGAGGGTGCTGCTGGGGGTGAACAAGAGGCTACAGAGGGTGATGTGATGATTGTGGAGTCCTCTGTGGCTGAAGCAACAGCCCCAGCAGTAGGTGAGGGATCAAAAATACCAGATTCCCGCCTGGTTCCATCAGAACAAGCTGCAGGTCCTGCCAGGCCTCCAACTGGGAAACGTAAGTACAATTATACTAAACTACTAAGTAGTACCTTCACATCACCTCAGGGTAACTAATCACCCGTAAAATAAATAAATCCCCCCTTACTACATACATTTTATACCAAGTAGACACCTGGTATTGTTATGCTCTCATACACTCCTAATAATAACAGGCAGCAAAAACCCCACCACCACCGCCCACACATAGCCATTCAGTGGCACAGTTCTCCTCTCACCACCAACACCAGTAACCAACACATCTGCGACAGGACCACACATTACACATACACACACTCAGTGAATGACACATCCTGTCACTCATTGATCATGCATATGTGCAATATATTATTCCAGATCAGCCTACTCAACAGCTGCATATTGTGGTTAAAATAGAGTTGCACCTGTCACCAATTGAGTGTGGTTAATAATCATTTGGTAACAGTTACCTTGCACCATCATGCAAGGGATAAGTGTCACCATATCAAACAGATTAACTGTACAGTATATCTACAGAGGTGATGCAAAGGGGGGAAGGGGGCAGAAAGGAAGGAGCAGGACAGCAAGAAATGTATCTATATCATAACACGTCAATGCCGCACAGTAACATAGTAACAGCACAACTGTTTGCAGCATAGCATACCATACTTTAATCATATCACAAACGTCAACCCATAGAGACATAACAAGCATAGTACACAAGGACATCTAAAGCCCACCTTTTTTCTGCAACTTGCATCATGCTTGTGCATTACATCCGCCGCCCTCCAACACATGGCAGTCGCCACAGAACACAGCATCATGTACCCTGTTTGTTTCTGCATCAGGCACCCTCCCCAATACATAGATCTTGTCACGATAACCTACACTATCCCCCCCCCCATAACCAACAAATAGTTCTGCTATGAAATGTGTAGTTGTGGACAATTTTCCTTAGCACATCTCTAGATCTCTTCCATATAGTGTTTGACAACATTTCAACAACATGTGCTAATTCTTGCCAGACTGTTTGCTGTCATGTACAAGCATGTTTTTTGACAAATACTCAGAAGTTACTTTTGTACTAAGACAACCTGTGCCATACTATTATAACAGTGTATAATGACACTGGCTGTACTTGTCTGTGCATAACACAAAATTATTTCACTCTGCACTCTGTTTTTTCAGTGTGTACCTCAGACACTCATGCTATGTCACTATATCATCACTTTGTTGTTTATTTGCTAATTTTGAATCTTCTCTTTAAGTACAAAGATATATTACCTTACAGAAAGCCTACAAAAAAAAATTTTGATTTTTTTTTGTTTAAATTGCATAGCAGAATAGCAACAATACCCTACAGGTCTGTGTCATGCTAGGAAAATGCCACACCTCAAGTAATGGATGCACTCAAGCTACAGCCTTCTGCCCAACCACCTGAACTCTGACATTATCCTACCACAACACACACCCTGTTGGAAATTGTTGCTTACATAGCTACAATATATATGAAACTCATAAAACATAGTAGACAGCAATTACAACAGGAAAGTACAACTGAAGCATTATATTTTAATATCAAATGTGCTAGATATACAGTTGAAGAAAACTGAATGCATTGAGTACTCTGATTCTGCTAACACATCTGTATGTCCATATCTTATAGCTGTGAAGTTAGCATAGCTGACCAAATCTCTTCTACTGAGTGCAAACAATATGTATTATACAAAGTATTACATTAGTCCTCTATCTGTTATTTTCACAGATCATTGTGCTGTGTGTTTAAAGGCATGTCTCTTCTAGAAGGTAAGAATTATTCTATCAAATAATTTCCTAACAGTTAAGTCATTATACCATTCAGGCAGCAGAATAAAAAACAATTATCCAGAAATATGCAGTATTTAGGTGACACTGACCAATCACATCTCTGTTTTCTTTCTTCTTACATTGTGTTATAAATGTGAAGCTAACAATGATCAGTATTCTAAAAAAATCAGAGTGTGCACTGCAGTAAATATTATGCAAAGACCTAAGAGATATGCCGGGGGCACCTGTGGGATAACTAAGTCATTTGTACAGTAGCCTGTGACCTTGAGTAATCTCACATGTAGGAAAGCCACAAGTGACATTTACGAGTGGTCACTTGCTACTGTACAAATAACTTCATTATCCCACAGTCTCCCCAAGCATATTTGATTTATACAACATAACCTTTTGGGCTCAGTTTTGTTGTAGTTGATTTTTATTTTCAAATTCCTTTCCATGTGTTTTTCTCAATAGCTGGTTGCTATGTTTGGTTTGCAGGGTTACATGAGCTGAGAAAGACTTTTTTTCTTAAGACTGTTTTAATTTAAAATTTGGTTCCAGTTTGGGGGGGGGGATTTCCTTAGGGTATACATTTCCTTAGTCTTTGAGACTCTGATAGTTTGGGTTGTAAAGACCATTGTGAGAAGGTGAAACTGAAACTGTGAGGCAGTACTACTGAACAGGCTGCACAGATGGTGGTGGTTAGTGATGTAGTCGCTGTGTGTCTAAACGGGTGATGATACAATCACTATGAGGGTAACTTGAAGTAATGCACATAGTGATAATGTCACCACCTATTAATCCACACAATGACTCGCATAACTGAAGTCGTGTGTCAATTTTTATCCTAACACCTGTTACATAAAATCTAGTATGCTGAAGTATAACAGTATCCTAGAATCACAAATTGTGAACTTTTAACTATACCACAACAGTACTTCAAATGAAAACTTAGAAACTTTAAACATTCACAATGCTATGTTACGATAACAAATTTGTTCTTCTTTGTTTCCACAATGTCACACTCTATCAAGAGAAAAAAGAACAGCAAGCAATATGTCTGTCACTAAACAAGAAGCTCTCATTGCTATGCAATAATGCTTTTAGCTGATTCAATAGTCTGCGAAAAAGTAGAATGCATCAGCTTCATACATGCCTCTCTTCACTGCTCATGTTCTATCCTCTTGCACAATCTACAACTCCACCTAATTAGACACAACATAGAGCTTATTCAAGCAAACTAAAATATTTGTCATTGCACACATCACACGCTCACATGTATATATGTTTTCATAACACCTGCACTGATTTCATTGAATGCCACATGATATATTAAGCATGGATTTTTTAAGCAATGAACAATTTTAACACATAAAAAAATCAAGCAAGAAAAAAGTTAATGGTGATATATCTTAAAGATACATACCTTCAGTGTAATGTTTCACATCCATGTACATTATTTCACAGCATTTTCACCATGACAAAAACAATACCATGCTCTTCATAATCAACATAGCTTCTCAGTGCTGCACAGTAGAAATACTAAACACCTAACCAGTGAAAGCACAAAAAGGCAAAAAAAGTGCACCAGCAAAATAGTGACACTATTCAACATATTACTTACTTGCTCTTCTTTTTTCTTTCTTTCCCTTACAGAGTGCCTACAACAGCTAAAAAACACACCGCGCAGTCTCAGCTGGCTGCTCGAGGCCATAGAAGACAACAACTGAGCTGCAGCCCAGTGTGGCCTTGTCATTGCAGCAAATCAAGAAAAAATGATAGAAAAACAAGTTCACATTATTTATTTGCTGCAGCAACAGGGCCACGTTGGGCATGCAGCTATGGTTGCTGTATGTGGTCTTGAGGGCAGCAACAGAGGCCTCGCCCATGCCATAAATCAGCTGCATGAACAGGAAGAGGCCAATATTGCTGCCCAAGAGACCACTCATGGCCTCATGGTGCGGCTGGCCAAGAACCAATTGGAGGCCATGGAAGTAATCCATGTGCTCATCCACCAGGACCTGCAGCACTACCAAGAAATGGACCCAACCCTCCGGCAGCCTCAGCAGGAGCAGGAGCCTCCTGAAAGTGCCCCTCCCACTGCAACATCTGAGTAGGAGGGGCACCAACTCCTCACACCACCACATCCTCCTGTGGAACCTTCCACTTCCTCCACTTCCCCCCAAGGCCCCCTCATCACAGAATGAGGGCCAGCATGTCACAAGAAACTGACCATGAAATGGCACTTTTTTAAATGTTTATTTCTTCAAACGCTATTCTTTTTTTTAGCTTACTTTTTCTACTCCCCCCCCCGTGTGAATACAACACAGATTTATGTGTAGCCTGCAAAGAAGCAACACAGCCCACCTCCATCCCCACATGGCACTCAGTGCCGCAGTAGCAGTCCAGGACTGCAACCCTCACTACTTCTCATGTGAAGTTCAAATGTTGAACAACTGGAAAATCATATAAGTCAACTAAATTAAAGAACCCAGTGCAGAACAAATGGACACAAGCAGCCATACGTGCTGCACCCATTCAGGAGCATGTCAAGCGCCACTGTTCTTCTACAGCAGCATTAAAAGCAATGATGCCTTACATACTCCTGAACAGGTGCAACACACATGACCACTTGCACCGCATGATCTGTACTGTCTGACACCTCAGTGTCCATTCTTTACTGTCACCAGTTGTTCAGCATTTGAATATCACATGTGAAACAGGAACGGCTGCAGCCCCAGACTCCCACAGTGGCATTGAGAGCTATGTAGGGATGTGGGCAGGCCATGCAGCTTTTTTGCAGACCAGCATAAATATTTCTATTTTTGTTGGGAGATTTTTGTGTAAAAAAAATGTCATTATTAAACTTGTAAATATTTAAAAAATTATAATTGTATATGAAATCAATAAACTATTTTAATTTTTTTTCTTCTCAATAATACTCATTTAAGTTTCACCATCCCATTGTCACCATAGTACGTTTTTTCACCTTTCACTTCACCTGCCCCTCCCCCATGTGTGAAGACAACACATTCATTTTCTTTTTGCTATTTTTTTCACATATTTATCTATAGCATAGACACAACAGTAAAACAAAAAATTATATATACTATGGTAAACTTTTTTTGTATGTAAGAATTTCTAACTTTTGATTAAAAAAAGAGAGAAATAAAAGATTGCAAATCAAAAAAAAGTCTCCTGTCTCTTCTTTCTAAGCCTACACAAGTTCAGCTTCATGAATATGTACAAGCGGGGGAAGGGGGTTGGAGGAGTCTTGGGGACATGACCTTTAAATAGCATGCATTGGTGGAACATTAAAAAAATTTAACTACAGCTCTAATCTATTGTCTCCAAAAGGAGAAGAGGTGGAAGTTGGTTCAAAACTTAGACCCTCAACTCTTCCATCTCAACCCCCCCTTTAGTCACCCCACCCTAAGTGATGCATTGAACACAGTTTCTTTTACAATAAATTTCCCTGTTTTGGGGGAAAAGTGTCCTATGACTACCAAATGGCATGTTTTGGTGGGAACACACAGCCCTCCCTGCTCCGTGCTCCCACCAACCCACCCATATCTCCATAGCAACATGTGTTTGTGTGAGCATGCACCCTATGGGTCCCACACTACCACTTACACATAACCACAAAACTATAAACCAGAACTGTTTGACACTATCCTCACTGTTTTCAAAGTGTGATGTAACCACTAATTTTGAAATGGGTAGAAAGAATGCTGAATTCTGATTGGCTAAGAGCTTGTTTCAGCTGGGCTGTTAACCCAGCACAACAGTCCACCTGAAAGTAATATGTTAAAAAATACATAGAATTTACTAAAAATGACCCATTTCATAATCACAATAAAGCACTCCAGGGGGTGGTTTATGGTAGGATAACGGCCCACTTTGGGTGGCGGAAGCACTTGGCTATGCCTCATGCTTCAACCCATGCAAGGTGGGCCATTATCTGACCATAACACCTCCCCATCATGCCTTATTGCTTAAATAACATGCATTGGTGTAATGTAGAAAAATTGAGCAGCAGGTCTTATCAATGTTTCCACAAGGAAGGGAGAGGTGGAGGGGGGAGGTTATTTCTGGACTCAGACCATCAACTCTAGCATCTCATCCTCCCACCTATTTTTGTCACTCCCACCCTAACTGATACAGTTAGTGATTTGTTTCAAAGAACCTCCTTCCTTTTTTGAGAAGGGTGCTATTACCTCTACATAGCATGTCTTAATGGGCCCCACACTCCCACCAAACCAACAAATTTCTCCATACCAGTATGAGTCTGTGCAAGTGCTAATCCTCCAAGGCCCAGACTCCCACTCACACATAGCCACATAATCATACAGTGCTCCACTCACACAATCTCCTTACTGGTTTGAAAAGTACAATATAACCACTGAATAGCATGGATTTGTGTTACATAGGAAAAGTCCACTGCAACTGTAATCTATAGTTTTAAAAAGGAATGGGGGGGTTGTAGGAGGGGAAGGGGGGTTGGCTCAAGAGTCCAAAAGTGTGATATAACCACCAAACAGAATACATCAGTGTTATGTGAAAAAAATTTCAGTACAAGTATAATCCACAGTTTCCAAAATGGGGGTATGGAAAGAGGGGGCAGAGATGTTGGTTCAACACTTGCAAACTCAACTCCAACATCTCATTGCCCCTACTTTTTTTGTCATTCCCACCCTAAGTGATGCATTAAATAAACTTTTATTTTACTATCAGTCTCCTTACTTTTTTTTTGCAAAGTATCACATGACCAGTAAATGTCATGTCTTGGTGGGATCACGGGGCCCTCCCACCCATTTCCCTCATAACAATATGCATTTCTCCATAACAATATGCATCTGTGGGAGACAAAACCCTCCTAGTCCTGCACTCCCACCTACACATAACAACACAACCATACAGCACTACTACTGCACAATGCCCTCACTTTTTCAGAAGTGTAATATAGCCCCAAAATGGAATGTGTTGGTGGGAGTGTGGGGCCCACTAGCCCACCCAATTCTCCATGACAATATGTGTTTCTGAGAGACCAGACCCTCCAGGTAGCAGGGGGGAGAGTAGGACAGGGGTATTGGCTCCGCTTACAAACTCAACTCCAACATCTCATTGCCTCTATTTTTTTTTTGTCATTCCCACCGTAAGTGATGCATTAAATATTTTTTTTTTTTTGCTATCAATCTCTTTGCTTTTTTTGCAGAGTATCACATGACCAGTTAATGTCATGTCTTGGTGAGATCGCAGGGCCCTCCCACCCATTTCCCCCAAAACAATATGCTGTTCCCCATAACAATATCCATCTGTGAGACAAAACCCTCCTAGTCCTGCACACCCACTTATACATAATGACACAACCATACAGCACTACTGCTGCACAATCCCCTCACTTTTTCACAAGTGTAACATAACCCAAACAATGAAAGTGTTAGTGGGAGTGCAAGGCCCACCAACCCACCCAATTCTCCATGTCAATATGCATCTCTGAGAGAGCAGACCCTCCATGTACCAGGAGGGAGAAGGGTAGGAAGGGGGTGTTGGCTCCACTTACAAACTCAGCTCCAACATCTTATTGCCCCTACTTTCTATATGTCAGCCCACCCTAAGTAATGCATTAAATACACTTTTTTTTTGCTATCAATCTTATTTTTTTTGAGAAGAGTCACATGACCACTAAATATGATGTCTTGGTGGGAGTGCGGGCCCAACATTTCCCCATAACAATACACGTCTTTGGGAGAGAAAACCCCTCCAAGTCCCACACTCCCATTTACACATAACCACACAACCATACAGCACTACTACTGCAAATCACCTTACTTTTTTCAAAAGTATGATATAACAAAAAATGAAATGTGTTAGTGGGAGGGCCCTGAGCTCCCAACAACCCACCCAATTCTCCATAACAATATGTATCTCTGAGAGAGCAGACCCTCCAGGTACCACAGTTCAACTCAGACATAACCACAGCACCATACCACAGCACTGTTCCGTAATCACCCTGCTTTTCTCAAAGTGAGATATATCCACCAAATAGCATGTGGTGATTGTAGGAGAAAATGCCCAAATTTGTGTTTTGTCTTCATTCACCTAAACATGAACAAAGCCACAACTAGTGAAAAAAAAAACATATCTCACTTAATTTTCAAAATACAGGCATCAAAAGCCACTATGCATACCACAGTCTTATCCCATGTAAAACAAATTTAAACTTTATAGTGCCATGTGTATAACACCAATTAACTTTTCAACACCTAAATAGCACAATTCACACCCCTAGTGCATCTCCTTAATACCCTGGAAATTTCAAGTTAAAACACCAAACCATTAATCCACAGTGGCACTGGGAATGTTTTTAAAACTTTAAAAATTCCTAGCTCATGAGGTAGCAAAATGCCCACCATCAGATCAATCCCCGTTCTCTAGCTGTCAAAACTGCCATCCATGAGAAATCCTCGACCGTCAGATTTTGGCCATCTGGTTCCTAAGTGACAGTCAAGGATTTTGCTACCTCACGAAAGAGGATCAGGTGGCGGACTACAATTTTGATAGCTCATGGACTGCAATTTTGTCACTTCACAAAAGAGGATTCAAAAAACAAATCCACTTTTGCGAGTTGACAAAATGCCACTCTGTCACCCGATCCCCTTTTGTGAGGCTGCAAAATCCTTGACTGTCAACTCAATTCTCATCTGCATGAATGGCAATCTGGTCACAAAGTGACAGTCAAGGATTTTGTTACCTCACAAAAGAGGATCGGGTGGCAGACTAGGATTTTGACAGCTCGTGGACTTTGATTTTGTCACCTCACGAAAGAGGATTCAAAAAAAGAATCCACTTTTGCGAGCTGACAAAATTCCAGTCAGTCACCCAATCCCCTTTCACGAGGCTGCAAAATCCTTGACCGTCAACTCAATCCTCATCCGTGAGAACAGCCATCTGGTTACAAAGTGACAGCCAAGGATTTTGCTACCTCTCGAAAGAGGATCGGCTCGCAGACTGGGATTTTGTTAGCTCGCAAAAAGGAGATCAGAAGCGAGTCACAGAGAATGAATTTTTAAATTTTAAATGGCTGTTTCTTGGACAGAATGGAGCAAACCAAAGGTACGAGTTTGTAGAGGGCATCACCCTGAACAAAACCCATGCCTTATTGCAACAAGAAGTCACCCGTGGAGGAAGTTATGTCATTTTGTTTGGGGGAAAAATGAAAACAAGATGGCTCACAGAATTTTCCTGATGGATGAGGATTTTTTAAAATGCTCATCCATGAGCTGACAAAATCCATGACCATGAGCACAATCCTCTTTCACAAAACATACATATAAATCTTGGAGTGAACCGAGCATGCTCAGAACCCAAAATTTAAAAAATTAATAACTTTGGAATGGATTGATATTTTTTAACTGAACCAATGCTGGATTGTTATTTGAACCGCACTCTTTTTATATGCTAAATTGCAGAACAAAATATCAAATGGTGTGGTCACGGCGCCGTGAGCAATAAATGTGTCAAAAATGTTGAAAACTGCATTTTTCAGTGCTTCCCTTCGCATAAACTGTAAGTCAGACCAAAACACAACTTGGTAAATCAAGAGATCTACCATTCCTGACCACCCATGTCAAATTTTGTGCAAATCTGTTAAATTGTTGCAAAGTTATTAATATGCACAAATGGAGGTTTAATATTAAAGTGCTTTCTCAACCCTAACTACAGTATAGGGGTGCGACCGCACCGCTATAATATATAAACTGTATATTTACATATATTCTTTGTAAAAAACTGTGTTAATGCAACATTTAGAGTTCAGGCTAAAGCGTCAAAAGTAGGGAAATGTGGCTTTAGGGTTTCCAACCCTAAAACCCCACCCTAACCCTAAAACAAATCAGCAGTGCAGTATTCCTTAGGCTTGTCAGCCCTAAAGCTCACACTATTAGAGGTGCATATTTCTGGAGTATATAGAATGGGGTGAGATTTAGGGTTGACAACCCATAGGAAGACTGCATCCCTGATTTGTTTTTGGAGTGGGGTGGGGATTTAGGGTTGGAGACCCTAAAGCCACATTTACCTACTTTTGTCACTTTAGCCTGAACCCTAAATGTTGCATTAATGCAGTTTCTTTGCAAAGAATATACTCTATATAGATAGATGTATGTTGAACCCCAATATTTACACTTCAATAACTTTACAATCATTCAATGGTTTTTGTATGAAATTTTGCATGTGTGGTTTTGTGTGGTATATCTGTGGATGTGCCAAGTTTCATTCTGGTTGGATATGTGGATTCCGAGTTCTGGACAGTGCAAAAAGTTAGTTTTTGGGAGTGTTTTCTCATTGATTTTGCTGGGTTTTTGTCAGTTACCTGTAGCACCCAGACAGTTTGGAATTTTGGCCTGAACTTTTCAGGATAGAAAGAGGCTGGACCACAGATGTGCCTTTTGCTTGTTTAGTGAAAAAATATGAATCCGTTTCAAAGTTATTTCATTTTGAAATTTTGAAAAATTGGTTCTGAGCATCCTCAGTAAGCACTTCAAAATAGCTGTATGAAACTAAAAAACATATTTTTCTTTGTATTGGTGTCATCCTTTTTTGTGAGGGGAAATCCTTTTTCATTTTCTACCATCTTGCTTTTTGTTTTGCCCTTCAAATTCAAATTTCAAAAGCCACAAAAATGACATTCTGGAGAGCGACCAACACATGCATCTAGCATATTAGGACCCCTTATCTGGATTCTGCATTTAACTGTTGAGAAATACCTTTGAAATCTTCTTTTTTTAAGATTATAAATCTTTTTTCATTGCTCATTATATGAAAAAAGTATTGTTTTTCATATTCATGTCATCCTTTTTCCTGAGGTAAAAATCCTTTTTCTTTTGCCACCATCTTCTTTTCAGTTTTGTGTAAAAACCAAAAATTGAAAACCCACAAAAATGACATCCTGCAGAGACACCAACACATGTATCTTGCTCATCAGGTGTCCAGTACATGGATTCTGCACTTAAATGTTGGAGACATGACCACGAAATGTTTTATTTTATTTTATTGCCAGTGTCAGTGGCTCAGCAGGTAGCACACTTGCCTCTGAGGCTGGGAGATCAGAAGGCTGTGGGTTCGATCCCCACACCAGGCACTTGGGTTAATATACCAATACTAACACTGTAGTGCAGCATGAGGGGGTGCTGCACTGCTGAGGTGCCGTCTTTCAGATGAGACACTAAACTGAGGTCCCATCAGCCTGTTCTGGTGGTAGTTCAGGTGGATGTTAAAGATCCCATGGCACTTCTCGAAAAGAGTAGGGGAAAGTTTTATTGAAACAGAGAATCGTATAAGAAACCAACAGAAACAAACAAATGAAAACAAATCAAAGAAAACACACCAGAGACAAAAATAAGAAGACATGAAGATTCCACAGAAAAGAAAAAAACATAACAAAAGCAATTCAATAAAGCCAGCTAAGTAAAAAAAGAAAAAAAACTCCACAAAAAAACCCAAGAAATAGTTCATGTAATGGCAGCATCCATATCTGTGATCCAGGGGAGAGCAGTCCAGAGTTCCAGGATCCTATCTCTGTGGAAGGAAGCACATTCGGAGTAGTAGATTTTCCATAAACCAGACACTATTTTATGTTCCAGTTCAAGAAAAGTACATTGTTTTTGTTGTAGAGTAAACAAACAACGAGTCATCCAGATATTCCACTTAATAACCATGAAAACAAGATTCAGAGTATCTGATGCCAATTATTCCAGTGCATTGGGAAATCACCATACATAAGGATTGGATACATGACAGTCTGAAACAATGGAACAGCCTATGTTTGTGCCAAAAAAGACCAACAATCCTGAATGAAGGACCATTCAAAAAAAAAGATGAGGAATAGTTTCAGGTACAGTAAGACGACAGTCTAGAACAGAAACGGTCTTGCAATTGTTAATATTTATGATTAAATTTGATGTTTATACCGTCATGACATGAGAGCCAATAAAAATCCCACACATGGGCCTGCACTCTAGTACATCTCAGAAGAAGCAAAAGAGAGGAGAGATGCTGAATTGGGCATTTATCAAAAGGTTGTGGTACACCACATATTGTCGAAAGTAAACTTTTATATAATGTCTTATGGGAATAGGACAACACAAATTGAGTAGTAATGTTCCATTGTTTCAGGCATAAAAACATATGCGTCACATAAGACAGGTCACCTACTGATTGTCTAAGAACAGATAAAGAATTATGTTCCCATTGACGGAACCACACACAACAAGAATCATAGAACCATGGTTCCCATCCCTTCTGTGTGTTAATCAAGAAAGGTCTCAAATTAGCAACAAAAAAATATACTGGAGAAAAATAACAGAGGATTAACCATGGATAAGCGCACCTCAGTGGTGGGTAGATACATAACATTCCGCCTAACGGGTTCAATCTACTGCCCCAAAAAGCCTGAAAAAAGAGACCAAACAAATGAGTCTCTAAAGTCTTTGGAATGGGGAATATGTAGCTCAAATATCAAAAGGTAGAAATGAAATAAGATTTAATCAAAAACACACGCTTCTTTTTGCCCACCTGCCCCCTATTCCATTGTGTCACCTTAACAGCCCCTAGTGCCAGTTTAGACTCCCAATTCAATATATCAGAGTTAGAGACTCCAACTAGGATACCCAAAATTCTGATAGGGCCTGCGACCATCTTTAAAGGGCCAATTGGCTGCAGAGAGGTTTGAGGAAGACCTAAAGGAACACCCAAACTTTTGTCAAAGTTTCAAACCGCACCAGAAACTTTCCCAAAGGTAGTACACACATCGAGGGATAAGGCAAAGGAACATGAATCAGCAACCAGAAAACAAACAACCATCATCTGCATAAGCAATGGCCTTATATTGTGCTATAAGTGATGAACTAGAAATAGCTCTAATCTGAGGATGAGAATTCAAATGTCTCAATAAGACATCAAGAAAAAAACATATAAAAGACTGCTCAGCGGGCATCCTTGATGAACCCCTCTTTTAACTGGGATCATAGGGCCTTTCCAACTATTCACCACTGGAACCACAGTAGCAGTCCTATACAAAGCATGAATCCACTGAATCATGCCTATGGGTACATGTAAACAGCAAATAGCTTCCCACAGGAAGTCGTGCCTGACCGAATCAAAGTCAGCTATTTGATCCACAGAAACCACAAAACTTGAAACCGTGTTAGCATGACCATGGGAAAACAATTCTCTGAGGAGTAATAAGTGATCAGATATCCGTCTATGAAGGAGTGAGCAAGACTGCGCCAGATAAATCACCACTTCAGCAATCAACCACCATCTGTTAGTTAGAATTTTCATCAGCAATTTACAGTCTGTATTCAGCATACACGGGGGGGCCAATGTGAAGAGAACATGCATCACCTTTTTTCTTATATATATAGATCAGCAATCCTGCAGTAAATTCCAAAGGAATCACTTCCATAGACAAAAGGGAATTAAACACAGAGGTAAGCTCAGACAACAGGTAGTCTCCCAAAACCTTATGTAAGGCATTTGGGAGACCATCCAGACCAGGAGCTTTATTCAGTTGTAAGATCCAATAACTCAAACAAGTTCCTGCTCAGTAATTGGAGCACAGGCCAGATCCAAACAGGCTGGTGAGGGAATCGGAATATCCAAGCCAGAGAAAAGAGACCCAAGATCTCCATCAGCAGTAGGCGGGGGGTGGGGGGGGGGAGAGCCTGTGTATATTCTGCTACAATCTTGTTAATAGCAGATTGAGAGGTATGTAAACCACCCTCAGAATCCACCAAACAAGACATGGCTTTTTGAGAAATCATTTGAGAATTGTTTTCAAATGGGCAAATCAAAAAGTGTTTGCCCTGTACACCAAATTTGTGCTGATGATATAATTGACAGGACTGTTTAGACTGATACATTAACATATCTGCCTGAATTAAATGCAATTGGTGTGATAAGTCTTGCCCTGTCATATAGGCTAGTGTCATGAGGGACTGAAAATGCACTCGCTGTTGTCAGTAATATAAATACTCTTGGTTACATTTGTGACGACTATATTGCTTCAGAAAATGAATGAAAAGACGTTTCATATCTAACCACCACTGGACAGAGTCCTCATAACAAACAAACACAGATTTACACGCCTGTAAAAAATACGGCAAGGATTGCAAAAACCCTGAATCTTGCACAAGAGAAGTATTAAACTTCCAAATCCCAGGACCCTTACGTAAAGGCACTTCCAAACCTACACCAAAAGAAAGCAGTTTATGGTCAGAGAAAGCCACCGATTGGACAGTAGCAGAAAAAATAGGGAGGGTTTCAGACAAAAATACAAAATCTATTTGGGTCACTAATTTATCCTTTTGAAAAGTCGGGGCATGTTGTCTAGTGTAGGTCAAAAATGCATAACAGACATGAGCAGTTTTGATCATCTTCAACAGTTCATTGGAATCACGAAACAATTTCTAGGTTGTAGTAAAAGCACTCTTGTCATGAAGGCTTAAACCACAATTAAAATCCCCAGAGAAAATGACTTGAAGGGAGGTATGTAAATAAGGACGTACCAAGTTAAATAAGTCTATCCGGGATGCCTTAGTCTGGGGGGCATACAGATTAATGACCCGATAGGCACAGTGCCCAATAGTAAAATCTAGAACCAGTGCCCTGCCAGAAAAAGCATCATACAATTTAAGCAGATGAAAGCCTGGTACATTAATCAAAACACCCAAACCTGAGCACACGTCTTGGCCTATGGACCAGAAAGAAGGGCTAAGCAACCAGTCTCTCTGTGCCTGACAGATATGATGGGTCGTGTGAAACCTGGTGTCCTGCAATAGAAAAATTCCCAAAGGCAATAAATGTAAGAAAGAAAAACACAATTGTCTCTTAGACAGGCGTTTAACACTATTAACATTAATAGTGTGACACACAAAATGAGCCATCAAAAAAAGGATAAGAGTAAGGCAACACACATAATCAGGACTTTTACTTTCCTACCACCTTTTTTCCTTTTAATTTCACCTTAGCCCTACGTTTGTTAGGGACACGGTACCCATCTGCGACTCAGAATCAGTGGTGCCATCAGGGTGTGAAGAGGCAATGGAGGAGGAATCAGACTCCCCAGCAGCATCATCTGAAATGACCTGCAAAAGCTCATACTGGTTAGACACAGGTAAGGGAGAGAATTTCAAGGCCTTTGAAGGGGGAGTCATAGCCGGAGGGTTATTTCTAGTCAACCGCCTATGAGTAGTGTATGCAGGTCCTTTGGGTGGCGGCATAGTTTTGGTAGACATAAAAACATCAGGGACCAAAACAGAGACTGCATCTGAAACAGGAACAGGTGGAGCGTGAGCAAGATGAACATCTGGGGAGGAACCGTAGAAGGCCCAGGAACTATTATTTCAATGCTGACAGGTACCGCAGGCTCTGGTGTACAGGAGGTGGCACAGCCTCCTGTCTAGAGCGGAGCCGGGCCTTCTGCACCTGATTCATGATGAAATGCTGGTCCACTCCTGCTTCATGATATTCTTGGTTATAGGCAGCCCATTGACAATTTTGAAAAGTATGTCCTTTCTCTTCACAAAGATTACATTTACATTCATTCAAACACTGGGCCCCAACATGACCAAGTTCCCCACATACAGTAAGTTACATTTTATTTTATCACACATACCACTATGGTGGGTGGGATCGCCACATCTATAGCATGCTTTAGGTTAGCCTGGGTAAAACAATCCCCCCCCCCCGTCACGACCTATGAAAAAAGAATTAAGTAGGTGCACAAGTCCAGACTCAGTGGAATTCAACAAAACCTTCACCTTCTACCTGCCAGTCCAGATGTTCTCTGAGTCCAGAATGGCATCAGTCTGGCCCAGGACCATGCAAAGTTGCTTTAACTGGTATAACACATCAGACATATCAACTCCTGCATTGTGAAAGAGAATAGTAGTAGTTCTATATGCTGGTTTAGTTAGGGGGATAGCCATGAATGGGGTCCATAACGCAGAGGATTTCAAGGTCTGATATTTCATTCAGAAACATTCGAAACCATGAGAGGTCTGAAAACTGACATCAAAAATAGATTCACCTGATATGTGAATCAAAGCATAAATTTCATGAGAGAAGAACTTCAAGGAATCCTTCAACAACGTATGTGCCACATAGAGACAGTCAGGAGGTTCAGGAAGGCCACCCACATAGGACAAATGGACAGCATTGTGTCGTTTAGCAGCCAAAACAGGAAATATAAACAATGAGGAGAAAGCGCGGTTCTGGCCATCCTCCTTAGGTGGGTGTATATTTGGATCCATGTCCTTATGTGTAGGTACCAAAGTAGAAGCAAAGGCCTTTGGGGCTGGGGATTGAGGAAGCCGAAAAACTGGATGCTGTATCAAAGCAAGTTCCTGCAGGAGTAACAATGGGTCCGTGACAGGTAGTTCCCAACTAGGAGTACGCTATGGCTCTGGGAAATCCTCAGGGTGAGGAGATCGAATCGGGGAAGGGCCAGAGATCCATTTCCTATCAAACGGCTCCCGCACCCAACCCACCCTCTGCAGAGCAGTATCAACAGACCAGTCAGATACAACAGGAGAATCAACAATAGAAGGAGAATTCAGTAACAGAGGGGGTACAGGTTCAGTAGTAGGCAAGGTCGTACTCATATCATGGTCCTCGGAAACAGAAAACGCAATGCCAGGCTTCTCCTTACCACAGTCTGCATTACCAGACACATCCCGCTTTGCTTCCAAATCCAGACCACAAACCGCTGCATTAACAGCAGCGCTAAGACTACCAGCTTGTAACTCGCATAGGTCATGCTACAGCTTCATCTTCACAACTGCAAATCTGCATTCCTCTAAAGCCAGATTTTCCTGAATATGCCAAACTGCAGGAGTTTCCACACCATGAACAGTAGAAGGAGAAGCCTCCTCATCACTGGAGGTGTTTTCGAGCAACACAGAAGCCCCAGCCTGAACGGACTCCACTGGTTCAATGACAGCGTCCTGCTGTATTCCAGATAAATCGCCAGAATTCTTGAAAGGCACAACAACACGGTCATCCAAAACAATGGTCTCAGACACAGACAAGGTAGGAGCTGAGACCAAGTCTCCCATCTCTATAGCCTCCTCCACAGCACACACAGATGTGGTCGCCATCTTGGACAGAAGTTTCCCCACTGGTAAGTAGGGGAATTTCCCCGGTGCCCTGGCCAAAATTTCCCTCATTCAGTAAAAATACCACCAACCGCTTACTCTGGTTCAAGGTCAATTGGCATCTCATCTGTATCCCCCTCCCCCGGGTCATGCCTGAAAATAGGCAGAATCTGTCTAATGCACTTACCCGGTCAACAAAAAAAAACAAAAAACTTTTTCTTGACTCGCTTCCCTTTTTCTGTATGGGCTTTTTTTGCCATTCATATGGAAACTTTCCCATTCCTGGTATCTAGCAGCACCCACAGCCTCCAATCACCATTCCCATTGATAGTTAGTCTTTCCCTGGTGTCTAGTGGCACCCTCCACCCTCAGATTTCCATTCCACTGGGTTTCCATGTTTCTCTTATGTCTAGTGGCACCCCCACCCCTGTGACTGCTGCCCCCATATTTTTCATTGTTTCCTGGTGTATAGTGACACCCCACACACCTCCAATCGCCACCCCCAGATTTTTTATTGTATTCCTGGTGTCTAGTGGCACCACCCCCTTGATTGCTGTCCTACCTGTAATGAAGAAAACCATCCCTCACTGCCCTTTTTTAAACCTGTAAAGAAGAAAATGATCTTCCCGCTAATATGACCCCCACTCCACCTCCCACTCAGCACCCACCACCTCATACCCCTCAATACCCCCACACACTCTCATTCACCTGAACAGGTGCCAGAGTGAAGATCTACTCTCCTATCGAAGACATGCCTTGCTGCTGGAACCACTGACTGTAATATGAGAAACTAAGGTAATTGAGAGTCAATGTATTTCCATGGAGTTTTCAACTTTGCTGTATAACTTTGCAATTTTCACATATTTTCTCACCAAATTTTCAATGTGGCCTTTTTGAGACCCCACCTCATGAACAATGTCAGTGGAATTATGCAAATCATGCCTGAAAGGCGATTTTGTGGTCCCTTGGTGAAATCACCTTTCAGGCAGAATTTGAAAATGTTCATAGCCCTTGTTCATAAGGTGGGACTATAAGAAAGCCATGTTGAAAATTTGGGGGAAAATATGAAAAAAATGTCAAAGTTATGCACATACATTGAAATTTTGGGACACTTGCTCGTAACTTTGGAAATGTTAAATATTTTGACTCAAAATTTTCAGCATAACTATCTTTTTACAAACACCTCATGAATACAACAACTTTCATATATCAAACCCTGCCAAAACTATGTTTTCACACCTGTGGCACCCAATGGTGTTGTGATGGTGTGGGAATCACATTTTGGTGGGGATTTCAAAATTTTCATTACAGGGTTCATGAGGTGGAGTAAAAAGAAGATTAAGCTGACAATTTAATTACTGTTTTACTACAAATACAAGTACATGGCCCTCTGGGCCCTGCACTTCCAGAGACAAATGAGGATACAATTATACTATCTCAAAAAGTAAGGAAATTCTTTGCAAAAAACTTTGTTAATGCACTAGTTAGGGTTAAAGTGACAACAGTAGGGAAATGTGGTGTTAGGGATTCTAACTGTAACACCCCACTGCCACCCTCCAGGCAGCAACATTGACTTGATCAGGGACTTTACTTTAGATTATGACCCAGAATTTATGATCTTCACTGATACCTGGTTCTATAACAGACAGGAGGATGCCTCATTAGCCATTCAAGGGATTAACTTGATAAGGGTGGATCAAAATAAAAGGGGGGAGGGAGCCTACTATATTATGCAGACCAATTTGTACCCAAATGACTTCACTTGGGAGTTGACCCTAATTGTTGTGAATATCTGGCCTTAGAAATTAAATTACACACTGGGAAATCCCTTTTACTGTTTGGAGGTTGTAGGTCACCAAACTTTTCAATTCATACTTTACTGTCCCCTTTAGGTATATTACGTCCTTATTCTTTCACACACAAGTTACTTATGATTGGGGATATTATTGCCGATTGTTTGAATCAGGCAAAACCTAAAAATATAACATGAGTCACATTAGGTCTTGGTTTAGAACAATTACTTATGGGTCCCACTCATATAAATCCCCCAAATCCTGCAGATTCCTCATTAATTGATTTGGTCCTAACTGACCCCCCTTACAGTTTTATGGCATCAGGTGTGTTAGCCGACCTTTTTAGTGACCACAACATGGTTTACTGTATTAGAGGTAAAAACAAGATCATAGGGCCACCTAAATTTAATAGTTTTAGATAATTTAAAGACTTTGACTTTTTGGCCATTATTTTCAACTTAGAAAGTTTAAATTGGGAGAGGCCTAAACTGATCCCAGATATTGATGAGGGATGAGAGTATTTAATTACTGAATTAATGAATGTGTTCAATAAACATCTGCCTATTAAGACCAGGAAAGTTAAACTTAGATCAGTTCCATGGTTCTCGTCTTATCTAATGAAGTTGAAAAGAGATAAAAATAAAGTATGGGAGAAGGCTTGGCTTTCTAGGGCTCCAGAGGACTGGAAGTATTATAGGAAACATAGGAAAAAATATGTGGATGGGGTAAGAGAAGCAATGAAAGACTTTTATAGGGCAAGAACAGCTGAGACAGTGGGAGATCCTAAAACTGTTTGGTCTATTATTTGGAATTTAAATGATCAGGCTAAATTTAGTACAACTATCCAGATTTCTCCTGATGAAGAATTTGGAAAGGGAATTCTGCCCTTGACAGGTTTAATAATTTGTTTGTTGAATCTGGAAATTTCTTTGGGCAGTTGGAGCAGTCATTGGAAAATCCATGGGATAAAGAAAAATAAGGTTATTTCTCCTTTTCATTTAATGTAATAGAACAGTCTGAAATACTGGAACTCTTGCTGGAATCATAATTCAGCAAGATCTGCAGTCCAGATGGTCTGGCCTCAATGATACTAACATATTCAGCCTTTTCAAATAGCTGAACCACTTACATATCTGTTTAATTAGTTAAATTCTTTCTGGTACTATTCCTCAGGCTTGGAGGTTGTCCAGGTTTGTCCCAATTTTCAAGGGGGGGGTGGCATCCCTGACTACCTGTCCAATTATAGGCCTATTTCCTTGCTTTCCCTTGTTTCTAAGTTATTGGAAAGGTTACTGACTAAGCAATTATCTATTTGCAAAACCATGGTTTATTTGATCAGTTTCAATAAGGATTCCATAGGTACCATGGAATGGTGGTCTCTATGTCAAGGGTCTTGGATGATGTTGAGAGAGCAATGGACTCTGGGCAATTTACTGGGGCTATCTTTTTGATCTCTCCAAGGTCTTTTACATGGTTGACCGCCAAGTTCTACTGCACAGGATCTATGAGGCAGGGTTGAGCAGGGAGGCATTGAATTGGTTATGCTCATATTTGGGCCATAGAGGTTAAATAACAATGGTAGATGGGCATTGTCCTCCCCATTGCCGGTCATTAGAGGTGTGCATCAGGGCTCTGTCCTGGGACCGTACCTCTTTCTGATTTATTTGAAAGGGTTGGGGACCAGTGTAGGGGACTTATTGTACAATTATATGCCGTTGATACAATTAATCAATAATGACCTCAGAGTCAGTAATTTCCTAGAGGTTAACAACCGGCTGGAGGGAGGGTGCCCTGAGGTGCAGCTGAGGGCCACCCCCACCCAGCAGGTCATTAATCTCAGGGAAATGACTGGCTCTGAGGTCATTATTGTGATTATAAGTCTCATTGCAATAATGGCTTCTTTTTTACAACATTTACTTACTTTTTCTGTGGTGGCAGTGGGAGTGTAACACTGGGAAGCGCAGAGCAGGTGCCATGCTGGTCACTTCTTAGAGATTTCAGACTGGCCTGGCAACCAATCACAGATGGTGCTGCTGTCATGAATAATTAATTAGACTTATAAACGTGAATACTTCTACTTCCTCAGTACAGGAGATACAAGCAATACTGCAAAGCAGTTTTGATGTGCTTCAGTCCTTCTTCACTAATTCTAAGTTAAAACTTAACTCATCTAAGACTAAGTCTAATGTTATTTGGTCCTGCCTCGAGACTAAAAGAACTGTAAAGAAATGTTCATAACAGATCAACATGGAACTGCTTTGCAATGTGTGGATTCATATAAATAACTAGACTTCTTGATGGAACTGACTGGATCAGGTAACATGCATCTGGATAAATTGATTGTCCAAGTTGGCAAAAGAGTAAGCCTGTTACGTAAGAACCATCACTGTTCAGATACATCAATATTAAAGACAATGGTCCAGGTACAGACTTTCTGTTATTTCATTATGCAGATGTTTTTTATGACTATGCTTCAAGTGAAAGGTTACATAAGTTAGAGGTACCATATAATCTTCTTGCTAAATTAATTCTTAGGTGCCCTAGGGAGGTCCATCCCTGTGAACTTTATTCCTGATTGGGTTTGATTTCCCTGCCTAATAGACAGGATTTACATACCAGTGTGTAAGCTTATAATAGTGTCTTGGGCTTAGTCACAGACTATTTAAGTAAAAGGTTGCTTCAAAGGAAAATTGATCTCTCTCTCAGGAATTCATGTTTGCAGGAAATGATAGTACCAAGAACAAAAACTAAAGATCCATGCACTTTTTTAGCCAGCTTGTTCCTGTTTATTGGAATAAACTCCCACCTGAATTTAAATTGTTAGGCGTAAAACCCCACCTCAGTTGTAGCTTTGAAACACTGTTTTTTTGCATAATATATCTAACCCAAATACTTATTTATGTTTTGTATAAATTGTTAATTTTATTATGCATATAATTCATGTACAATGTTGTATACTTAAATTTGTATGTAATTGGTTATATAGTGACTGTACTGTATGTCTTGCTTCATGTGTATTCTGTTTTTGCTTCACATGGGTCACCATTATAAATGAACTTTGTTCAATGGTTATAACCCTAAATAAATGAAAAATGAAATGAAAATTAAAGAAATTCTATGTTAGGATTTCTTTAAAACCTTAACGCCACAACTTATGCACCACTCTTGCAAACGCCATGAAACTGATTTCCAAAGTCAAATCCAGATTTCAAGAGGGGATGGTCCATGAAATTGGCAGGATAGTTTATTATTTTTTAAATTTATTATTGGTTTATTTTTCATTTATCAGGAAAAGCTAAGTTGAGCAATGCTCATTTGCAAAGAGGTCCTGGTTAGGGCAGTGAGAGTACAGGAAAAAAACAGTGATTACAAAGGATGCTTGACAAAGGATACTACAAAGTTTACCAGCAGTGGGTACACTGGTATATGAAATAATGATATGTAGCAGCTAAAGTAAATAATACAATACATGATATAGTAAGATAGCAAATTATTACAGACCAGTCAGCTTTAAATAATAGCAATCAAACAACATTGAAAATGATGGAGGACCTAGAGACAAGCACAATTATTAGTGCAAAGGGTATTGATCCGAGAGAGAGAGAGAGAGAGAGAGAGAGATAGATAAACATCATTAATATAGAAGTTAGGGGTTTTAGAGCAGCAAAATTAAAGAAATGCAATGGTATGTTTTTTCAGAACTCTAACTGCACTGTTACTTGTGCACCACCTCTATGAACTCCATGAAACTGATTTCCAAAGTAAAATCTAGATTTCAAGTGGGGATGGTACATGGAGTGGGCAGAGAAGTTATTTTTTTTTTATTTTACCAGGTAAAGCTCAGTTGAGCAATGCTCATTTGCAAGGAGGCCAAGGTCTTGGTTAGTACGGTAACAGTACAGAAAAAAATGCAGTGATTACAAAGGATACATTGCAAAGGAAAGTACAAAATTTACAAGCAGTGGATACACTGGTATATGACATAATTTATATGCAGCAGCAAAAGTAAATAAGTATAACACAATACATGATATAGTAAGCAAAGTTTGAAGAAAGGGTGTCAGCCTGAGCGAGACCATCCAGAGCGAGCTGCATTCCAAAGCACTAACTAAATAGGTGACAAGCTCTTTTTAGTGTTGTGTAATAAAAGCTTTACTGTGGACAACAATAAATACTATGTGCAATGAACAAAACATTTGCCGTAAAAACAAAACCTGGTGTCCATTTTGATTCTTGCCACTCATGGCAGTTCCTCTGGTTCACTGCTTTCTAGTCATCCTCTTTCCAGCTCAATTGCCTAAATCCATCTAACGGCTCTTCCTTCAAGTCTTCTTTCGGCAACCATGGAGTTTACTCAGATTATACGTCTTTCAGATGAGATGTTAAACCGAGGTCCCATCTGCCTGGATTGGTGGTAGTTCAGGTGGATGTTAAAGATCCCTAGGCACTTCTCGAAAAGAGTAGTGGAATTTCCCCGGTGTCCTGGCCAAATTTCCCTCATTCACTAAAAATACCACCAATAGCTTAATCTGGTTCAAGGTTAGTTGGCATTCATCTGTATCCCCCTCTCCCGGGTCGTGCCTGAAAATAGGCAGGATTTGTCTAGTGCACTTACCCGGTCAACAAAAACTAAATAAATAAAAAAAAATACTCAAATCCATGTACTACGAGGGGTCTTATTTTGGACCTAGCTGTGCATTCTTTTTCATTTTTACTGCTCGTCTTGCTCTGAGCTTACTCAGTTACAGCACATCCTGGTCCTGTTTTGGCAATGATGTGATCAGTTTCCATGGCACGAGCTGATGCTTTGACGTAAAATGTCTTCATCAGAGCTGATTCCAAGCACAATGTCAGTCATTTATGCAATTCTAGTTGCCATGGTTACCATGTACAACTCCTTTTAATACATGCTAAACATTCACCTTTATTAAAAGAAATACAGGTGAACATATGTGAGTTACATGCTTTAAAAAATGCAGCTTATGACATTTCAATAGGGACTCATCACAATTCATGACATCTGTTGTATTCAATTAAATTTAAGCGTGACCCTTTAAAAATGGGTGATTTAGGATGTTTTATTATTTTGAATATAAATCCTCTTCCAATGAAATGTTTTGTGCTTCTGTTACCATTTTTAATTTTTATCAGGGTGTATGGCCTGCGGCATTATGAGCACGTTCATTTTCCGGTATTCTGTGTACTCAAGCTATTTAGGCTCCACCTTATCAGCCTATGTCACCGAATTGTCCCAGCATATCCAAATTTGACCTGCTTAATTTTTAATTTTTATTTTTAATTAGCCAATCCTATTATCTCATTGTTCATCCAGATTATACAGATAGCACTAAATTTTCCAGCAGTTCATATTCCACTGGAGTCAGTGAACTACAAATATCATTTTCAGACTAATTCTTCTATATGTGTATATTTCAATGGAGGGAAGGTGCCCTATTATTTTACCCTTTTACAAGCAGGATCCTATGTACTTCTTTATTGTCTAATATTTACAAGTTTACTACAAGCTGTTCCAAAAATGCACAATAAATGTAATACTCATTTTTCCAAAGCATTTTTTCAAAGAAATTATTTTCTTAACGCTCATACAGAGGCAGTGTATAGTGGTGCACAGCCTCATCCATCAACCACACTCGAGTATTTGATTTTAGCACAAAATTCATCCTTCTTACTGAACTTACTGGCACCTGGATATTTTCATGCTAGAGTTAGTCCAGGAATCTATGGTAACCATGGTCATCATTTAGTCCTTTGGGTAATAAGGCATCAAGTTCATGTATCTAGTAGCTTTCTCTTTGTTCTAATAATTTCTTGTAATCCCCTCCTCTTCTTGGCATTTTCATTACCTCAATGCCTATGAACTTCAAATTCACTGGGGAGCCATGACCCCACTCGTCATAGTGTTTGGCCATGGCATACAAAATATTTGTCACCCTTATGAGAGTCTTATGCTCACCAATCTGCAATTTCAGTTCTCTCTTTGTTTGGCCCACATAGATGAGATCACAGGGACATGTGAGCATGTATATAATTCCTGTTGTTCTGCAGTTAATAAAGCCATTGATTTCATATATTTTCCCTGAACTTAGGTGTTTAAAAGTTTTGCTGTTATTTGTATTGTTGCAGTGGGTACAATTCCCACACCTGTAATTGCTCTTGGGGGCCTCTGACATCCATTCTGGTCTTATGTTAATTTTTTCTTCAAAAAACACTTTTCATCAAAAAGTCTCTTAGACTCATCCCTTTCCTTCTTGTTATTCTCAGACCTTTCTCTGCTATTTCCTGTAAACAAGGTTCAGCCTTTAAAATGTCCCAGTTTTTCCTTATAATGTTGATTGTCCCTGGATCCCTACCCAGAAATAACTCAGGCCACTCAATAATCACTTTTTGGATGCTCTCTGGCAGTAGTTATTAAAAAGACACAATCATCTAATTTATGTACATCCCAGCTTCATGTCCAACAATAAGTATTTACATCTTTTGACATAAAAGTCCAATATCCCTTCTAGGACATAACAGTCCTGTCTTCCCTCTGGTGGTTCTTCATCATGTGGTCTTCCTCCTTCACTTTTCTTCTCGAGGTCCGGACACCAGGATCTGCCCCCCCCCTTTTCATCACCATAAACTGGGTACCACCTTACCTGGACCACTCCCCACCACCAAGTGTGGACACAGCAATCCACCCCTAGCTCTATATCCCTCCCGTTACTCCATGCCTAGGTTCCTTTATCCCCAACCCATGGCACCTACCCCCTCCCCTCCTGCCCACCTTTTTCCCTTGTTCCCAAACCCTTCTCTCCCCTCAGAGTGCCTCTCCCCTTGTCTCTATCATCCTCCAGTGGGACTCCACCTAGTCCCCCGGACCAAACCGGCTGCCCATCTGCAGCCCTCCCTGGCCCATGCCGGGCCCCATCCTAGGCCACCACCTTCTTGGCACCTCCTTTCCCCGTGTCTATTCCAAATTTTACTCCCTCTTCTTTCTTGTCGGTAGGGTGGGAAATATTACAGCAGAAAGAGGGCTTGCTGTGTGTTATCTGCCCTTAAGTACCCCCCAAGGACCCTTATTTGGCCCCTCCTCTGGCCAATGGCCAGCGAGCTCCCAGGCCTGGTTGTATGACCCCTCCATGAGGTCATCCCCCTCTCCCTCCCCTCTGCCTTTATTCCTTGCTGTGTCCCAGGACAAACTGGTCAGCCTTTTAATGGCAAGCCTAATTGTCCCTGGTTCCCCACCCAGAAATAAATAAGGCCACCCAATTATCACTTTTTGGATGCTCACTGGCAGTATTTATTAAAAAGGCACAATCATCTAATTTATGTACATCCCAAATTCATGTCCAACAATAAGTATTTACATCTTTTGATATAACAGTCCAATATCCCTTCCAGGACATAACAGTCCTGTCTTCCTGTTGGTGGTTCTTCATCATGTGGTCTTCCTCTTCCACTTTTCTTCTCGAGGTCCGGACACCAGGATCTGGACCCCCCTTTTTCATTACCATAAACCTGGTACCACCTTATCCAGACCACTACCCCCCACCAAGTGTGGACACAGCGATCCACCCCCTAGCTCTATATCCCTCCCTCTCCCCCATTACTCCCATGCCTGGGTTCCTTTGTCCCTAGCCCATGGTACCTACCCCCTACCCTGTCTGCCTGCCCCCCTTTTTTACCCTTGTTCCTGAACCCTTTCCACTGACCCATCTCTAGCTTGCAATGGAAGATGGGGCTCCCCCCCTTGTGGGTTAACCCTTAGGCCCCTTCTTATTGATCTCCCATACCAGTTCCCTGAAGGGCCGGAGGAACAAGACCATGCCAAATTCGGTCAGGTGTTCCCCATCTGCCCTGTACACTGCCTCCTGCTCATATGAAATATGCCTATGACGTATGTGCACCACCCCATTTCTATCACTGCCCTAGCCACCTTTCTGTTTAGGCACTTGCGAGCAACCTCTATTGCCTTCGGCCCTTTCACTCCCTTCCATACCCTCTGGGATGTAATCTCGGACCAGCCGATCACCACCCACAGCCACTAGCCCTTTACCTTCTCTAAATCTGCTGGAATGTCCCGTAACAGGGACCGCCATGGTACTGTCCCTAGGTCATTACCCCCAGGTGGAAAATGATATAGTCTGGTGTGGCCCAGTGCACCCAAAGCTCTTCCAACAGGGGTAGCAGCTGTGACCATGCATGCCTCTCAGGCCCCTCTACCGCACCTTGGTGTGCTCTGCTCCTGTATGCAACTGTGTCCCTGTCCTCGTTGTGGCTGCAAACCTCTCTGCCCAGTAAATGAAGGAGTGCCCCGTGATCCAGAACTGTCTCCTGTAGACTGCTGTGGGAAGAGAACAAGGGATACAAATTATCCATTGTCAACACCGTACATATCTCCTGTAACAGTTCGATGTCCATCTCCCCACCCTCTTGATCTCCCTCTCCCCTGCCCCTGTAGCAGCCACCTCTGAAGCTGCCCCAATCTGGAAGGAGTGTGGGGCAAAATCCTTGGGGTTCTCCCCCAAGAATGCCACCATCCCCACCTGAAAACCCATCACAGGGGACCCATCCGCATGTATGAACCAGACCCCCGGCCAACAGCCCCTAACCTCCCCATATTCCACCATGGCCTGGACCGCACAGACCCCTGCTCTGGCCTGCTTGAGCAATTCCACCATGGCGCCCTTGCCCCACTGATCCATTTTGGACCACTGGAGCCAAATGGCCATCTTCTCCTCCTCCATCCTCACATCCTCTGCCTGTAAACCTATGGCAGCTGCTCCTTTCCTGGGCGCCACTATCTCTCTGTCCCTGAAAGCCCCTTTCGCCATTAGAGTGAAGATTGCCCGGAACAGGCAGGCCTCTTTAGCAGAACTGCACACATGGCACAGTGCCCGCACCACCTTCATGAGAAGGGGCCCCATCAGGGGCCTTCTCCCATCCTGCCTCACTCCCTGCCCCCTCATCCATCCCATGACCATCTGCCTGATGACCCTGCCCCCCATAGCATCCTCCCAGCCATGATCCCAGCAAGCTCAGCTGATCCCCACCAGCTGCACCCCCATGGTGGTGTGAGCTGCTCCCCTTCCCATTTCTCCACCATGTACTGCATAGCCTGCTCCTCGTGGACTGGCCATTCTGTCTTCCAACCCTTCTTGGATCTAAACACCTGGAAGCTCACCCAGACCCCTTGTAGGCCTTCAGGGTGTTGTCTGACCGTGACCCTCAGTACAAAGCCCTGGCCATCACCCTCCAATCTCCCACATCCAGCCTGGGACCCTGGTCTGGGTAGGCACAGCCTGTGGTGCCAACTCATGGAACCGCTCCATCTGTAAATGAGAAAGACAGTCAGCAACCTCATTCTGAGCCCCCTCAATGTGTTGTGCCCTAAATGACAGATTCAAATGCAGCCCTAGCAACACCATGCACCTTAAAGCCCACCCTACAGACTCCGTGCAGCCACTCTGCCTGTTGAGGACCTCTACCACACCCTTGTTGTCGCATCAGAATAGGATGCACTGACCCACCATCTGGGCACCCCATAATTCCAGGGCTACCCATATCGGATAGATCTTGAGGAACGTAATGTCTTTGGGCCAGCCCCACTCATGCCATTGGGCTGACCATGCTTTCACGATCTACTCCCCCTGAAAATATGCCCCATCCCCAAACTACCCACTGTGTCTGTATACAGCTGCATGCCCATTCCTCCTGCCAGAAAATCAGCCCATTATATGACTCAAGAAAAACCTCCCAGACCTGCAGGTCCTCCCTACCCCCCCGTTTATGTCCACCCAGTGATGGGGTTGTTTCACCCTCCTTGTGACCCTCCCCAACCTCCTCATAAAAGCCCTGCTCAGGCTTATGGCCTTGCAGGCAAAATTAAGGTGCCCCAGCAGCTGCTGAATCTGTACCAGCGGCACCCTCAGCCTCTCGCCCACTAGCAGGAGCAACCCCCGTAGCCATGCCACCTTGTCCCCTGGCAGCCAGAAACACTCCTCCTTGGTGTTCACCTCAATCACCAGGAACTCCAGTGTCCGTGCCAGGCCCTCAGTCTTACCAGCCACCAGTGGTATCCCTATTTTGTCGCACATGTCCTGGAAATCAGTCAACATCCCCTGGGTCTCCTCCCAGCTGGCACCGATCAGCAGAAAGTCATCCAGGTAATGGACCACTCTTCTGTGCACATACCATGCCCCAAACACCCATTGTACCCATGAACTGAAGGCCTTGAACATGGAACATGCTACTGAGCATCCCATAGGCATTGCCTTATCAAAATAAAGCCCATCCTCGAATTGAAAACTGAGCAAGTCCCAGTCCACGGGGTGGAGTGGTAGCAGGTGAAAAGTGGACTCTATGTCCGTCTTTGCCAACCAAGCACCCTCAGCTGCCTGGATCAATTCCACCGCCTGGTCCAGAGACATGTACGAGACCATGCTCAGCACCTCCAGGATCCCTCCATTCACCGACCACTCATCAGGGTAAGACAGGTGATGTATGAGCTGGAATTCCCCTTCCTGCTTCTTTGATACCACCCCTAGTGGTGACACTTGAAACTGATCACAGGGGAGCTCCTGCATCAGCCCTTCCACTCTCCCCACCCTGACCTCTTTCAAAATTTTTCCCCAGACTACATCATCCTTCCCTCTCACCGACCCCAGATTCTTCGCCTGCATCCCCACCCATGCCCCCTCAAAACCCAGTGGAAAACCACTTTTAAAACCAGACCTAAGCAGCTCTGCCCCTCGCCTGTCAGGGTAGCCCACTGTTCATTCTTCCACTACCCTTAACTTGATGGGGTGCGGGCCAAAGCATAGCTCCACCTCCTCTCCTCAAGCCCCGCCCTAATTCAACCATAGTTGGACATATAGCCCCCTCTCCCAAGGCCCCCCACTCCCCATCCCCTGGCCCCCCATCCTCCTTGAAAGGGCTGTTGTTGGGCATGCCAGCTCGGCAGCCCCCCTTTGTCGCCCCCTTGCCTACAGCTCATCGCTGGGTGTGACCCCCTGCTCCGCGAGCATACATGCCTAAACTTGCAACTAGGACATGTACTTGATGCCTGGTTAAACGCCCAGCAAGCCTTGGTGCCCTGGGCCATGTCATTCTCTTTCCTTGTTCCACCACTGCCCCCCCATTGAACCTGATAGTGTCCTCACCCACAACTCTGCGTGGGTGCAGTCCCATCGGAGATTCCCCTTCACCGCCATTCTCCTCCGGAATGCCTCATCACACTTAAGCCAACCAAACCCCAACTTTGCTTTGTATGCATCTCTGATGATCGCCACATACATCAACAGCAGGATCTCCAGGTCTGGCTGCTTCTCCAGCACCAACGCGCTATAAATCAGGAAGCCCGCCTGCCACATATCGATGCTCTTGCCCTTAAACCTGGCTTCCTCTGTTTTGTGCCCAACCACTTCCAGGGCCACCTCCATCTCTAACTTGCCCACTGACTCCCTTTACTCGTAGTTTTTGGCCATCTCCTCATCCACTAATCCGATGATATCCACGTACTCCCCCTTCCAAATTTTTTCTTTTATCGAAACTGGCACATGGTCACCCAGCGTAAAGCCAGGCAGTCTCTCGTACAGCTTCCAGGCCCCACCTGCCCCTCCTTTTTCCTGCCTGCCTTTCTCCTTGATGGCCTGCAGAGATCGTTCCATTTCTGAGACCCTCTCCTCCCCCATGTCCCCCAAAAAACCCTCGATGAACCCTTTTAAGTCGGCATCATTGCTCATACCTATCTCATCCTTACCCCCATCTGGCTGCAGCCCTGCTGGGACCTGACTGGGGCCCACACCTGCCCCAGGCTCCACCAGAGGGCTGGGTGCCACCTTCTTCAGTCTGTTGTTTCCTTTTCTGGCCCACTCGTTTCAATCCTTCCTCTTCCTCTGAGCCTTGTCCTTCTCCGCATCCTTTTTCTTTGCCACCTCCATCAATTGTGTCATCTGCATCATCAACTTTGAAGCTTCCACCAACATGGTAGTGCTGAACATTGGAGCCTTTTGGGTGCCATCTCTACCGCAGCGTCCTAGTCTACATAATAAGAACCACATGATCATACCAACAAAACTTAACTGGTTGCACAAGGCCCCCCCGACCCCGCTGCGTCAAGTTTAGCAGCAACGTTAAGCCCCCCACCCCCCCGATAGTGGCTGCAAACTCCTTCAAACCATATATCTCCCCCCGGTGCACCTTTGGGAGCACAAAGCAGTTAAGTGATTTGTGCCGCTACGCCCAGTATACAAGTCTGGGTTAGCAGTCAAACCCTGGTCTCCAAAAGAGATCTAAACCAGTGCCCTATACTGCCTCCCTTTCTTTCTTTTTTTTTATTTTTATACAGGCAGCCTATATCGCCCCTGATGCTCCCACCCCCTGAGCCACTCGGCCCACCTGCACACACTCCCCTTCCAGGAGCTCCTGCCCCTGTAGCCCTCCTTCCCAAAGCCAAGATGTAGGCCAAAACCACTGGCCCCATGTGCCTACTGTGCATTGGCCTAATGGCCTGTTGACAACCCCCCCACCTAGCTGGAATCACTCATGGCCTCTCCCGGACCTCTTCGCCCCTTCAGGGCAAACCTCGCGGTCCCAACACGGTGACCACTCCATGCAGAAAAACCTCTGTGTCATTAGGACATGCCTCCAGGCCCACCCAGCCACTCCTCAGGCAGGCAGACAGCGAAACCTATCCAATTGGCTTTGGAGGCCCATTTAAGCCAGTGTTGGACTGCAGCTCCAACCAACACTATCCGGCCTTGCCATACAGAGCCCCAGGCTCACCATGCCGTCTGCCCTGCCATGCGGTGTCGAAACCCCCCCGCCCCACCCCCAGGCCCCAAAAGACAGAGACAAAGTCCGCTTCCTGGTCCTGTTGCACTGCCATGCCATCAGGCCTGTTGGCTGTATGCCCCCTCAGGAGCCACGCTGTCCACCCCATACCAAGTAGTGATGAAGAACCGCACCTTGCTGCTCCATCAAGTACCCCTTAGGTCATCTGCTGGCCTTACCCCACCATGTGGTGTCCTGACCCCCCCGTCTGCATCTTCGGGCCCAACACAACCTTCCTCCTGCCTTTTCCAATTGCAGCATGTGGCACCCCCACATGCTGGCTCACTGTCTCTGGGCCCAAAGCCAACAATTTGCCCGACATAACAATTTTTCACCATGCAGCACCACCACTAGCTGGCCCACTATCTCCATGGCCCAAAGCAAACAATTCATCCTTCCTTTAAAATTTTGAGCCACGCAGCACCACCACAAACTGGCCTGCTATCCATTCCTTCACCAGCATTCCATGCTACAACCCAGGCCTTCTTGCCAGTTCCTGCTGACTGCTGCCCTTCCAGCCACACGGCCTATTGCTGGGCCCCCCATTTGCTCTCTTCCAGCTGACCAAGCGCAACAAACTCCCTGTCCCAGACCCCTTACCATCTTCTGTTCCTTTGGACTACAAATGCCGCAAAGCCCTTAGGCCATCCCCATATAACCCACCACGTGGTGCCCCATCCCACCGCCCGCATCTCCGGGCCCAAAAACAACACTCCTCCTGTATTTCAACCTGCGCTGTGTGGCTCCACCACTAGCTGCCATGCTGGCCTATCACCGGACCTCCCATTTGCTCTGCGTTCAGTAAACCCAATGTGACAGGCTACTCTGCAGCAAAACCGCTTACTTATTTATTTACCTTTGGAAATACAGATGCCCCTGACCAAACCAGGAACAACGCCTGTCCCAAACCTTGCTGCCAGAAAAGTTGTGCACCTCAACCTGGATATCCATCAAAATACACCAGTAATCGACCATCCAGCTAGCTCTAATGCTTCAAACTTTTCACATTTTTTTATTTTTTATTTCCACAACATGAGACCCACAAATTGAGCCACCTAGCAGGCCCCAGTCCCTCTGTGCCTTACCTTATACTGCCAACAATGTACTGTAGTTCAGTCTCAGAAATATTACAGCAGAAAGAGGGCTTGCTGTGTGTTACCTGCCCTTAAGTATCCCCAAGGACCCTTATTTGGCCCCTCCCCCTGGCCAATGACCAGAGAGCTCCCATGCCTGGCCATATGACCTCTCCATGAGGTCATCCCCCCTCCCCTTTTCCTGTAGCCCCCCATCCCCTCTGCCTTTATTCCTGGCTGTGTCCCAGGACAAACTGGCCTGCCTTTTAATGGCAAGCCTAATTATTTTATTGCTACCTGGGTGATATGTGGTACTGTAAGTAATGGTGTTAATGTCTTCTCTGCTCATAATCTGCTTTTTTAACAAATCTTCACATTTTTTAAATTCTGTCTTTTTTACTGCATCTATTGGGGTTTTAGGACCATATCCTCATCTAAATAACCTGTCACTGTCACATAAATTTTCCACTTCTTTCTTCATTGTGTCTGATTCTGAACAGTTACGCTTAACTCTCAGAAGCTGTCCATAAGGGATATTCTTTTTTAAGTAATATGGGTGACAACTGTCCCAATGTAATATTGTGTTTCTGTCTGACGGTTTTCTAAACATGGATGTTTCTAATTTGTTATCTTTCTTCAGAATGCATAAATCCAAATAGCAGACTTTTTCAGTGCTATATGTTTCTGTAAATGCCAGATATCTGCTGGTATTATTTATGTAATGAAAGAATTCTCTGTACTCAGTCATACTGCCCTGCACCAAGCAAAGTATATTATCAATAAATTGCACCCAAAGCAAGATTTTATCACTCCATTTATTTTGTTCTTTATCCCATATATACTTGCTTTCCCATTCTCCTACATATAGATTGGCTAGTGATAGAGCAAACATGGTGCCCATTGCTGTCCCATGGTGCTGTTTATAAAACTCACCATTGAAAATGAAATGGTTTGATTCCAGCATGAGCTTTGCTAAGGTTCTATGAATACTGATGGTGGAAGCAACTGTGCATCTCTTGTATTCAGGACTTTATGGATTACCGCCAGGCCCTTATCTTGTGGGATGATATTGTACAGGTTCACAATGTCTAATGTGATCAGTAGACTCACTTTTCCAGCATCAATCTCTTTGAGTCTGTTCAGTACAGATCTTGAATCTTCTATATATGATTTTTCTATTGAGACTAAAGGCAGAAGGAAAAAATCTACAAATTTAGACATGGGTTCAGTCACTGACCCAGTACTGCTCACTATAGGTCTCCCAGGTGGACGTTGGGCATTTTTATGGACCTTTGACAAGAGGTATATAATGGGTTTCACAGGGTGTTGTTCTCTTAAGAATTATTTTTCCACTTTTGTGATCCATTTTTTTCTTCAGCTTTATTTAATAATGTGTCTATTTCCTTTTTAATTTCTTCTGTAGGGTCTGATTTTTGTTTCTTTTAATAATGTTCATCTTGGAGCTGTCTGTACATTTCAGTTATGTACATATTTTTTGGCCAGATCACTACAGCCCCTCCCTTATCTGCCTTTTTGAATAAGATGTCTTTATTGTCCTTCATCTTGGAAAGGGCTTCTCTTTCTTTCCTTGTAATACTGTCTCTATAAGGGCTGGTGTTGCCTTCTAGTGCTTTATCCATTTCCTTTGTTACTATTTTACTGAAGGTGTTGATTACCTGGCTTAAATTACCTGGTGGAATAAAAGCTGTTTTTTTTCTTGAAATGGGTTACTTCTTTTTTATGTGAGAGCTCTATTTCCCTTTCAATATCTTCATCAATTATTATTTCATTTCTCAAAATGTATCTAGTAGCTGGCAGGGGGGTGAAGGATTTTTCTCAAAAAACACTTTCAAGTGTAATTGTCTGAACAGTTTAGAGTTGTCAAATTTTATTCTGAATGCATTCATTTTAGTGGTTCGAATAAATGTCAGTCCTTTCTTTAACACGGTCTCCTGAACTGGTGTTAATTCTATTTCTGGTAAATGAATCACTTTCGTTTCATCAGCCTTGCTGACCTCTGTAGCTGTTGGTTTCACCCCCAGTACCTGCCAAAGTTCTTCCATCCACCTCATCCTTTCCCTCTTTCTCCTCTCCCTCTTACCCCCCTCCGGGCCCTCTTCCTCTGTTCATATTGCCACTGGTTCCCTCTCTTGCTTCCTCCTGAAAATCCTATTCATTATTTCTACTAGTGGTATCATAGGTTTCCTGACTGCTTTCTTCTGAGGTTTGTAAGTTGTCTACATGGACATTCTCCCTTTCTTTCATTGTTATGGTGTTCTTCTGCTTTTTCCCATGCCAGTTATAAATCATTCCATTTTTATAATCCCTAGCATCTCTGTCAAGCTTCTTAATTGTATAGGCCTTTAGGTACTCTGAAAACTTTTTCATTTTGTCCTCAAATTTTTTAAGGCTTTCATCAGTTTTGGTTTTAGGTACATCTTTAAAGACGTCTTCTTCTTTTTGTTTAATATTCAGAATAAAATTATCAAATTCTTTACATGCTTTTTTTTATTAATGTGAGCATGAAATCACTGGAACCCTTATTTAATACCCTCTCCCACTCTATTATAAATTCTGGATCATCCAGCACTAGAATGGGAGGTTTCTGGATACTCAGGCCCCTCGGGATTTGTCTCTCCCTCCAGTACTTACTCAAGGAGATGGTGTGAATATGCATCCTTGTCTGTCTTTTTCTGAGTGCTTCTAATGAGTTAATATTAATTTCTTCATTAATGTCATTTGCTGTTGCCCCCAAAAATTCATCATATGCGGTAGCATCAAATGCCAAACCTGCTCACTCTTCATCTGTAAATGCATGGAATGTCGTGTTCTCCATATTCTCCATTGTTCCTAAACCTCCTGGAAAATACTTTGCTTCTTTTAAATATTAGTTCCCACAGTAAACTATGCTTATTGATAACGCTGGTGAAAAGAGGCGCTGGTCAGTCTCTATAAGAGCAATAAAATGCAATGCTTAAAAGCCCAAGTGTTGCCTCTGCACTATGGTGAGACCTCAGAGGGGTTATGACATAAAGTATTATTAAACCTGCAGCGGTATCTGGGTCCACTCTCATAGAGACATTTACAAATATTGAAGAAAAGGTGTCCGCCTGAGCGAGACCATACAGAGCAAGCTGTATTCCAGAACACTAGCTAAATAGGTGACAAGCTCTTTTTAGTGATGTGTAAGAAAAGCTTTACTGTGGACAACAATAAACACTATTTATTATTTGTTTATTTTTGATTTACCAGGAAAAGCTAAGTTGAGCAATGCTCATTTGCAAGGATGTCCTGGTTAGGGCAGTAAGAGTAAAGAAATAACACAGTGATTACAAAGGATGCTTGACAAAGGATAGTACAAAGTTTACAAGCAGTGGGTACACTGGTGTATGAAATAATTTTATGTAGCAGCTAAAGTAAATAATACAATACATGATATAGTAAGATAGCAAATTATTAGAGACCAGTCAGCTTTAAATAATAGCAATCAAACTACACTGATAACAATGGAGGAACTAGAGACAAGCACAGTTATTAGTGCAAAGAGTATTTATCAGAGAGCGAGAGATAGATAAATATAATTAATATAAAAGTTAAGGTTTTTATAGCAGCAATATTAAAGAAATGCAATGTTAGGGTTTTTTTTAGAACCCTAACTGCACTGTTACTTGTGCACCACCCCTATGAACTCCATGAAACTGATTTCCAAAACAAAATCTGGATTTCAAGTGGGAATGGTGCATGGAATGGGCAGAGAAGTTTTTTTTTTTTTTTTTTTACCAGGTAAAGCTCAGTTGAGCGATGCTCATTTGCAAGCCCAATGTCTTGGTTAGTACAGAAAAAAATGCAGTGATTACAAAGGACACGTTGCAAAGGAAAGTACAAAATTTACAAGCAATGGATACACTGGTATATGTAATAATTGATATGCAGCAGCAAAAGTAAATCAGTATAACACAATACATGATATAGTAAGAAAATTATTACAGACCTGTCAGCCTTAAATAATGGCAATCAAATTACATTGAAAACAATAGAGGACCTGGAGACAAATATAACTATCCATGCAAAGGGTATCAATCAGTAGTCTGAAAGTATGACGGCTCACCATTGAATTCAGAATTCAGTTTGAGAGAGACCTGATGTTTGTTCCAGAATGTAGGGGTGAGCCAGATGAAGGACATTTTACCATATTTAGATGCAAATGTAGGAATTTCAAGTAAAATATATGTACATGTGGAAAAAGTCAGAGATGTATTGCAGTACATCTTGTCTCAGAGACTTTTAGAAGCAGAAATAGAGTTTTTTCAGTCATCTACTAGTGAGGGAAGGCCAATCAACAGATGCATAGATCATGCAGTGGTGGGTCCTTCCAGGCAACCCAGTAATGAATCTCAAATTAATGCCCTATGATAAAGGACAGCTAATTTGGCAAGTTGCTCAACCGCAGCACCTGTATCCTCTAGGTCCCTATAATCGAAAAGAGGCAAGAATGTGTCTCTAACTAGAGTTTTGTGGGCATCCATTGGGAGATTGAAATTACTTCTATAGTAGAAGTCCAGCCTTGAGCACAGCTTTTTATACAAGTTTTCAGTGTGAGTATTGAAAGAAAGCTTACTATCTATTCACGTTCCTAAATATATGAAAATATCTATTAACTCCAGGTTATCACAGGTTATCACCCCGGAGGGTAAGGATTCCAGGAAGGGAGGTGCTAGCTGACCACTTATTGTTGGGAGCAAAAATCATTTAACTGATTGTAGCAGAATTGAGTAGAAGTTTGGATGCCTACTATTTCAACTGGATGTGTTGAAAGTGATCCGGAGGTCATTTAGAGATTCTGGCACACTAGATTTGGTTGCATAAAGCACTGTGCCATCAGTGCAGCAGTGGAGTTTGATATACCAAATATCACCTTAAATCATTTTTATATATTGTGAATAACAGTGAGCCAGTGACATACCCTTGTGGGACTTCTTAGAGATCTGTGGTCAGGAGGAAAGTAGGCCTTCAGGTTTAAGTTGTTGTCTACCCAACAAATAATTTCTGAACCGGGGCAAGGCAGAATAGCCAATTCTAACTGAAGACAGTTTCTGTAGCAGGGTTTGATGATCTATCATATCAAAAGCTGTGCCATGTCAAAAGCCTTCATAAGCTTTTTGATCTAGGACAACCAACCAGTCATTTGTCTCTTTGATAAGTATGGTAGTGGTACCATGCCAAGCCCAAACACCAGATTGAGAAGGGTAATTAAATTATTACTGGCAAAGTACTCCTGAACCTGGTCCTTGACTAGCTTTTCCAAGTCCATAGCTAGAACAGGTAATAAGGATATAAGGCCAGTAGTTACTTACAACTGATTTATCACTAGTTTTGCAAAGTGATAGTATGTGAGCCATTTTCCAAAGTACTAGAATTTCATTGCTGGTTAGAGAAAGATTTAAGAGATGAGCTATAAATGTTGTTAGCACCGGGGCCTCGGCTCAAAGGAAAAATAGTTCTAATTTGTCTGCCCCGGCCTCTTTTTGTGTCAAGAGTTAGGAGAAGAACTTCCACCTGTTTGCAGTTGATGGTGTGTAAACAGAAAGGTGGGTGCATGCTGCTAACAGGTGGCAGTTGCTTCAAAATTGGGAGTGGGAGTGCAGCAGTAGGTGACTGATTGAAGGCCTTTCCAGCAAAAGCAGTGTGAAGTAAGCTCATCCACAATGAGCTGCTTATCAGTAATACGTTTACCTTTTACCACAATTTTTCCATATGGATTACTGATTTTTCTCCCTGTTCAGTAGCTGATCTTTGAAGTGTTATACAGTTCACAGGGATATACCCCAGACATGCTGAACCCAGTTGTCATTCAGATGACTACTGGGTTTTCTTCCTTGGTTTGTTCCTTCCACCTCCCCTGGTGGGAACCATGCCTGTATCAGCCTTACACTGCTACAGCAGGAGAAGGCTCCGTGGCCCTGCTGGAGTGGTTGCTGTAGTAGTGGAATCTGCTGTCAACTCTCCCCGACTGAGACGCACTGCTGAGTTGCAGCTGCCTTGGACATGGCCTGCCTCGTGATGTGACTTCTCAGGTGCATTTCTGAACCTGGGTCATTAGCTTGGCAGCGTAATGGGCTGCTGTCGAGCCACACCAATGGCCCCCTTTTACCACAGTTTGACACAGCAGTGAAGGGAGTGCAATTCCTTCTAGTGATTTGATTGTCTGCCAGAAGTTAAAAGGGTCAATTTTGCTAGCGTTCAGGAGGTTTAGATAATAATGTGACTTGGCTGAATGAAATAATTTAGTGCATAAATTCCTTTTCTGCCTAAACACTATCCAGTCCTTAGGTAGTTAGTTTTTTCTGGCTCTGGCTCAGTGGTTATCCCTGTCTCTCAGGGCCTGCTTAAGTTCCTCACTGATCCATGGACTGTTTTTTTCTCTTAACTCTCAGTTACAGTAAGGGTGCATACAAACTGATAACAGACAGCAGTTGCTAATTAAAAAATTATTCAGCTGTGTGTGCTGAAGGTGCTACGTAGAAGTCCTGCCAATCAACATTTGCCAAATCAAGGACATACATCAACTAACAGAAGTGGGAGAGTCTCCTTTTAAAGTGGAAGGTAGGTTTCACAAAACTTTTCCTTGAGCCTCTAATACAAGCCACTGCACTGTGGTCACAACAATCATTGTCAAATACGGTGGTAGCTAATTAATTTTCAGCTTGTTGGGAAATACTAGGCACAGTAACAAAGAGTTCGATGGAGTTTTAGGATTTTGTCTGGTAGGTTTATTAAGCACCTGATGAACACCAAATTTGTCACAGAGCAGCTTCAGGTCATTGGAATTTGAAGAGAGCCAATCTAATTTTTAGTCCCCACGAACGATAGTTTCATTGCTATGTGTATTAAGGAATTTAGTCAGATAGATAAATCAGCTCTAAGCCATCAGCAGGAGGTCTAAAACACCTACACTAACGATATTGATTGTCTCATTTCAGGATAAGACTACAGAGTCCTCAAGGCATTAATAATTAAGGGGCATAGACAAGGAGTTAATGATAGATGAAGAAAATTTGTCTTTTTTTGTACAGGATTATGCCTCCACCTCTAGATGCTATATACACCTGATATTAGACATAGTCAGGGATTGCAGAGACACTGGGATCCATAGAACTCACCCTTCTCCTACCCCAGCCAAGGCCAGCTTGGACATGTGGATAATTGGGCAGTGATGTGGTAGAGAGGCGGAAAGGAGCTTCCTGCTTAGTTGAGGGATGGGAGCACTCCAACAGCCAAAGTCCCTTCCAGTTCAGATCCTCATGGAAGAGACATTACAAAAACTTGCTTGTTTGGTTCATTTTATTTTTGTTGTATTTACTAAGAGGTTAATTTGGGTGACATTTTTGCCTCAAATGTTCCTTTCTGATAAAGGATCTGGTTTTATGTGACTCTCGTATTTACTGCATAACTCTAATAGATGATATTCTGCTACCCACCCTTTTATATTTCTCCTAAATACCATGACTGCAAAACATTCATCATTTATTCTGTCATCTTAGTATAGCTGCTTCCTTTTTCCTTCTAGTTTTTCTTGCTGTGTACCTGCTACACAGAAAGGCTGGACATACTGTACTTTAATTATTAACAGAGAATGGAGAAGATTGAGAGGGAACATAGTGACTGTTTCTAAAACCTAATGGTGATAAACAGGGTGGAAGATAAATATATGTATAAGTTGATCGTGCAGTCAGAAGTAGAGAGTGTGCTCTCAGACTAAGGAAGTGGGGGTAGAATAAGGGGTAGCAATTGAAAACATAACTTCATATAAACATATGAAGAAGCCAGCAGAAGAAGGACATTTGATCTATCAAGTCTGCTAGTGTTGCAGGTTCCACAGTTTGAGCTAATGTCTCTGCCCTCCCTCCCCACTCCTCCCATCCTCCCTACCCATGATCCTTACCATCCCCTATGCCTATCCCAGCATCTCTTAAAGCTGCCCAATGTCTTCAACAAGATGACCTCTTCCAGCAGCGCATTCCAAGTGTCCACCACCCTCTGTGTGAATACTTGCTTTCTGACTTCCCCCCTAAACCTCCCACCCTCCAGCTTAAGACTGTGCCCCCTCGTGTTATGGCTGCCACTCAGCTTAAAGAAACTCTTCTTATCAACCTTATGTATCCCTTTCAAGTATCTGAAGGTCCAAATCATGTCCCCTCTCTCTCTCTCTCTCCTGTCTTCCAGGAAGTACATGTTCAGTGCCCTTAACTTCTCCTTGTATGCCTTACCCTGCTGACTGGCTATCATCTTTGTAGCCCTCCTCCGGACTTTCTCTAGCAGGTTAATGTCCTTTTTGAGGTGTGGACACCAGTGCTGAACTCCATACTCTAGATGAGGCCTTACCAGTGTCCTGTACAAGGGCAGTATAACCTCCTCTCTCTCTTACTACTGATCCCCCTACATATGCATCCAGCATCTTGTTTGCCTTTGCTGCTACTTTCTTGCACTACGTGGAGTGCTTCAGGTCACTAGTGATCATCACTCACAGGTCCTTCTCCTCCTCTGATGCAGATACTCGGATTCCACCCAGGTAGTACTCTGTCCTGGGATTCTTGGCTCTAATATGCATAACTTTGCATTTCTTAGCATCGAAGCCAAGCTGCCAGATCCTGGACCACCTCCCCAGATTTTCCAGATCTTCCAATAAGTCCTGTATCCCTTCATCTGTGTCCACTCTTCGGCAGAACTTGCTGTCATCTGTGAATAGGCACATTTTGCCCTTAATGCCATTCCCTATGTCACAGATGAAGACTTTGAACAACACCAACCCCAGCACTGAGCCCTGCAGGACCCCACTGGTTACCTCTCTGGTGCCAGATAACTCTCCCCCCCACAACCACCTTCTCAGTTCTGTCCCTCAGCCAATTTTCCATCCATCTGGCCATGTTTTCCCCAACCCCAAGATCCACCAACTTCCTGATCAACCTTTTGTGGGGCACAGAGTCTAAGGCCTTGCTGAAATCAAGATAGAGGTTGTCTACCGCTTGGTCCCTGTCTACTGTCTTAGTGACACAGTCAAAGAAGTTAATCAGATTCATTTGTCACAATCTCTCCCGCATGAACCCATGCTGTTTTGCCTCCTGGAGACAATGTTCCTCTAGATATTCCACTCACCTTTCCTTTAGTGTGGTCTCCATGAGCTTCCCCACAATGACTGGTCTGTAATTCCCTGGGTCATCCTTGGGACTGCTTTTGTGGAGGGGCACTACATGTTCTGTTCTCCAGTCCTATGATACCACGCCTGACCCTAGTGAACTATTAAATAGGTGTGCCAGTGGCCCTGCCAGCTCCTCATACAGTTCCTTTAGTATCCTTGGATGTACTCTGTCCGAATCTAGTGATTTGTCCACCTTCAATGCCAGCATCCCCTCCCTCAGTCTATCCTCCACTATCACTACATCTTTGTTCCTCTCCCCCTGCTCCTCTTTTCTCTCCTGAAGACACTGGTCCATTCTGCTCCCTGGTGAAGATGGAACAGAAGTATTTATTTAGTATCTCTGCTTTTCCTGCATTATCCTCCACCCACTCCACCCCTTTCTTAAGCCTAACAATCCCTTCCTTCTTGTCCCTTTTCTCACTTATATAGCGAATGAATGCCTTCTCCCCCTTCTAAATTCCTTCAGCTATCTGCAGTTCCTTCTGTGCCTTTGCTCGCTGGACTTCCTTACTTGCCTCACTAGCCAACCTTAGGTAATTTTCCCTAGCCACCTGTCTTTTGGTCTTCCTAAATTTTTTATAGACCAACCTCTTTTCTCTTGCTGCCTGGGCAACCCCAGAACTGAACTAACTTGGCACTTTGGCCCTTGTGTTCTTCCCCCTGAGCCTAATGCACTCATCTGTGGCAACCAGTATTCATTCCTTAATGATGGACCACCTTTGGTACACCCCATATCTGCTCTGATGCCTGCCAGATGGCTCCTTAGCACTTTGCCCATTTTTCTGAAGTCTGCCCTCCTGAAATCCAAGATTTTAGTCTTAGTCAGGATGCTTTCCCTGCCCATATCCAACTGGAACCACACTGTGCAATGGCCACTTCCACCCAGTGGCTTCCTGAGATTATTTCCGGTACATGATCCCCATTTGTGAGCACCAGATCAAGAATTGCCTCAGCTCTTGTTGGTTCAGTGATGCTCTGAGTCAGGAATCCACTCTGCAGTCCTTTCAGGATCACCTGACTCCTAGCACATGTTGTGGAGGGTATGCTCCAGTCCACCTTGGACAGGTTGAAGTCCCCCACAATTACCACCGCTTCTTTCCCCGCAGCATCCAATATTTGTGAGCTCAGTTCCCTTTCCCTCTCCTCATCCTGATTGGGTGGTCTGTAAACCACCCTCAGCCTCACCTTTCTCCCTCTAGTGGATCTTAACTGAACCCATAATGTCTCCACCTCCCCTTCCTCTGACTACTCCCTCATGCAAGTTATTCCTTCCCTGATATAAACTGCCACCCCCCCTTCCAAACTACCCTGTCCCTCCTGTATAGTTTATATCCAGGGACTGCAAGGTCCCAGTCATGGTGTGATGTTGCCCAAGTCTCGGTTACTGCATCTATGTCCACCCTCCTGTCTGCTAATAGTGCCTGCAGGTCATCCATCTTGTTTCCAAGACTCAGCACATTCAGAGACACCACCCTCCACCTAGAATCTGACCTTTCATCTCTTCCATCTATTCTTCTATTCACATTTATTCCCTTTGTGTGCACCCCTCCACATACCTTTATTATGTGTTCCTCACCCCCTCCACCCTTTGCTGTGTTCTCACCCCTTCCACCTCCTCCTCCCTCCTCCAGACCTCTTCCATCACTGTGGGGGGGAGGTTCACTGACCTCCTCCTCTCAGAGTCTATTGGTCAGTACACCCACTGCCCCCTTCAGTAGTTTAAATTAAGTGTAGTGGTTATATATTCCCCCAGTGTGTCCCTGAGCACCCTCAAGCCCTCCCTACTGAGGTGTAGCCTGTCTGGTGAAAAGAGTGCTTTGTTTGACCAGGCCTCCTCCCAGTCCCCAATACAGATAAACATCTTCTCCCTGCACCATTTCCTCAGGCAGTCATTAAAATCCTCTATTCTTCTTTTCCTAGCTGTGCTGGCCCCTGGTACTGGAATCACCTCTGAGAAGGCCAGTGAACTTCCTTCCTCCCTGCAGATCTTCTCTAACTCCCTGAGCCTACTTTGCATTGCCTCAACCTCCTACCCAGCTAGGTTGTTGGTTCCCAAATGTATAACTAAATTAGGTTTTCCTCCAACCTCACTTACTGTTTCCCTTATTCTTGGGCCCACCCTCCTTGCTGTCATCTCTGGCATACAAACCACCCTCCTGCTTGCATTTGGGTCCCCTTTCCTTCCCCAGTGAACACCCCTAATTATGGAGACCCCTATGATTGCCACCCTTCCATTCCCTGCACCTGTGCTCCCTGTACTTCATTTCTTACCTTTGGTACTAGCTGCTTCCCCACCTAACTGCTCCCTCTGCACCCCAGTGAACTTATCTCCACATCCACAATTTATCCCCTTAACTGTTTTTCCATCTCCCACTTTCCTTCTGACTATCTGTTCCTGCTTTCAGTTTTCCTTCCCCTCTTCCTTTCCTTTTCTCTCCCCACCATCCTCCACTCCATTTTGCCTGCCTCCTCTTCCCTGCCCACCATGATAAATTCCCTCTCCCCTCCCCTATACTCCTACTCTCAGCCCTGGCTCAACCTGACCTCCTACCTCACCTCCTGCTGCCCCCTCCCTCCTTCCAGACAGTGGAGCAAATCTATTCAATAAAGGCACCCCTTTAGAATTTCCCACCCCTGATGCTACTCTCACATTCCCACCCCTTCCCCTTACCACTTGCCATTCCTCCACCCTGGGCTCTCTAGTCCTCTGAGGAAGAGATATTCCTGTATACTGGGTGCTTCTCCCAACTCCCATCCGCTGCCTGATGCCCTCACTCCCCTGGGCATCACCCCTCTGCCTTTCCCTCCACTGCTCAGCTCCTCTAACTTTGTACACCATCCTCCCCAGCTCCCATCTGAGCAGCATTATTTCAGCCCTTAACTGCTCCAGACTGTTACACACAGGACATCCCCCTTTCCTCCAAAACACCCCCAGAAAGACGGCTGCCCCAAAGCTATTACAGTTTATCACTCTTCTGCTTTCCATACATGTACCTAGTCCCCCATAACCTCCCAGCCCAGCTTCTCCTAGCCTCCAGTTATACATAACTATGAAATTCAAAATTATAGCTTCACATACAATGCAGTTAACTTGTTAAATAGTCTACTTTCTGAGGTTATGTAAGTTAATACTGTTAAGGATTTCAGAGTAGACTAGACAGATTCCAGAGACAGAGTGTCATGAAAGGCTATACAGCATTAACACAATGTGCAAGACCAAGTTTGCATTACCAGTTCTTATTTCAATCACTTTACTGAAAGATTCCTGACTGCAAAAAAATATTAACGAATAACTAACGACTGTGTTGCACTGAACTTGTGGCACAATCACTCTCCATGCAAAACATACAAAAAGAAGGCATCCAACTAATTTCCAGTTATCATTCTTGAGAGGAAAATAGTGCCACAGCCTCTCACTCAGATTATCAAACTGACAAACTAGCCAGATTTACAGTAATCAAAATTAGTAATGAGAGGCATGTGTGAAACCTGTCACTGAAAACTACTCAGCACTTAATTATTCTCTCAGCAGTCTTATAATCCACATAGCTAATTAGTCAATCAAATGAAAGACATACCGATTAGTACCTTCTACACTTAATTCACAATCCTCAGTTTCCCATTTTAGTGAAATAATGAGAAGACTATTACACAGTAGCTGAGCAACATAGTTAATGATAAAAGATACCATAAGCACAGAAGGCTAAAGAGTCTCAGACATCATAACTTTAGGAAACATATTTTTTACTTGCTTTTTAGGCCCCCTTTTAATGTCCAGCCTCCATCTTTCTTCCAGATCATCCAGGTTTTTTTTTCAGTTGTTTAACCAGGAGTAGCACACTAAGCTGAAAGCTTTTTTACAGGTGCGACCTGGGAGTACATAGAAGTTAAGTGACTTGCTCAGGGTCACACAGTATGCAAGTAGAAGCTGTGGGATTCAAACCAAGGTCTGGTCTGCTGGATGTCACCAGATTTGCAGCTCAAAGCCTTAAACCACTGCTCTATACTGCCTCCTATATATATATATATATATAATATATATATATATATATATATATATATATATATATTCTATGCAGAAAACTTCGTTAATGCATTAGTTAGGGTTCTTCTACAGAGACAAAATTTAGGAAATTCGGCATTGGGGTTCCCACCCTCGCACCCCACCCTACCCCCACCAGCAGGCATCGAGGTGTGCTGAGGCTCAGAATGATATATCATATCAGTCAAGATTTCCAGGAGGTTGTAATGCTGCCTGGAGCCCAAGGGTTACATCCCCCCTAACTTGTTCTTCACCCCGTTTGTAGTCATATGTACCAGGCATTTGTAAAAAGAAAACATCATAAGTCTATTTTAACTGATTTAACTCAGGAGTTAGTGTGTTCACTTGTTGGATTGTTAATTTTATTAATTATTGAAATGTGATTTGCTAGTTTTTGTAGGGTAAATAATGTACTGACATAACTGTCAACAGAGACCAGCAAGCTTTAAGATGCATAGCACTGTGCTACAATATTTAGAGGAAATAACTCCAGAGGAGATTCAAATTACATCTCTCTCTCTCTCTCTCTTGCAAGTGTGTGTGTGTATGTGTGTCAATAATTTACTCCTGTCTGGAGAGTTGGTTTTTGTTAACCCTTTCAGGACCTATCTAATTCTCAGTGGCACTGCAACTCTCATGACTTTATATTTGTAGGAGGGTAGCTGTCCTCTACAGGAAGGTGGGACCATACCAATAGCACAGTATAGTTTCTGCAGAATCATAGAAGTTGCAAAACTTCTCCACCTATCGCATTTTATATAAATAAATGCTAGGCAACCAATATTTTAGGGGTTGAAAGGGGTTGAAAGGGCATCATATGGGATTGCAAAGAAATCATAGGGGTGTCAACTTCAATACCTGGCTACCCTGGAATGCTTACCACTCACCCTGTCAGGACCAAAATGAGGGACACTGCCATTAAAATCAGGAACAAATGCTCAAAATCAGGGACACCATTTTTATTTGACATATAGAGCAGTGTAACAGTTTTTACATATCTTCAAATGCACACTACAACCTCTCCTAAAGATAGCATTGTGCCACTGTCAGTGATACATACAGTACTCTCTTGTAAAATGTGTGCATAGGTACACCAAAAGTTATTTGGCCGACCAGAATTACAGCCACGCTGCAAGTGATTTCCCCAAAAATGAATAAAGTGGTTAAAAAACAAAGAAAACAAACAAAAAATTTGCATGTAAGGAGCATCCTTGGCTATGATTGACTGGGTCCTCACCAATCATCCTGAGTACACCTCAAACTCCTCTGTCCTCCCCAATCAGTGACCACTCCCCTGTAATATTCAACTGTACCAATAAATTCATCAAACCACCTCCCAGGACAGTCACTAACAGAGTCCTTAGGCCTGGTCATGCTGACCACCTCAGAGCTGACCTCCTCAACACAAACTGGTCCGCCATTTGTGGGGCACCTAATGTCGAGAGTGTGCTTGACCATTTCATCCACCTATTCAATGCTATCTGCGATACCCATGCCCCTTTCAAAAAGCAAAAAATAAAGGGCTATTACAGCCCTTGGATTGGCCCAGACATCCTTGATCGTATGAAAGACCGTGATCATCTTTGGCATACTGCTCGAGCTACAGGGAAGCTCCTGACATACTTAAATACAAACAAGCTAGAAATCACTGGATCAAGACCATCCATTTGGCTAAAAACTGCTACTATAAGGAGGCCCTGTCGAAACACTGGATTGACGGCTGTAAATTCTGAGCTGACCTTAAAGAGGCCACTGGCAAGGTGCATAAACCTGCCCCTGATATGATCAGCATTAATGGCTACCCTATCCTTGACCCAAAAACTTTAGCTGACACCTTCAACCTAGCCTTCACAGACCTCAGCCATGTTCTCCCCCCAGATTTCTTCTACCAGAGTTAACACGTCACTGGACCTCAGTCATCCATGTGTCCATTCTTTTGGTTCAAAACCATCCCTATTGGGGATGCTAGGAAATATCTTCGGAAGGTGCTCAGAAAGGGGAGATTCAGTGGGGACACCCTTGACCTGCATCTTATCTCTCTCTCTCTCTCTCTCTCTCTCTCTCTCTCCTGGAAGAAATCCAGGCTGTACTCACCCATATCCTTAACTTATCACTGCGACTAGCTGTATTCCCTCATAAATGGAAAGCTGCAATAGTCACACCATTGCATAAGAGTGGGGACCATGCTCTTACTGAAAACTACCAACCTATCTCCCTGCTTCCACCCCTATCAAAGGCCCTCGAGCAAATAGTTGTGGACCAACTGGTAGAATACTTAGGCAAGTACAAACTCCTCTGCCCTGAGCAGCATGGCTTTAGGGCTGGGCATAGCAGCACCACAGCCCTTCTTGAATTTACTGGTCACATTCATAAATCACTCGATCATGGGCAACTCATTACAGCTATCTTTATCGACTTGACAAAGGCGTTCAACATGGTAAACCACTCCCTCCTTACTGAGAAACTGTCATCAGTGGACCTGGCTCCTGAAGCAGTCTTGTGGTTCCTCAGCTATCTGGACCATAGATCCCAGCAAGTTAGAATCAGTTCAGCCCTCTCAGATAGTAAATCTGTCAGCTATGGTGTCCCACAGGGATCGATACTAGGACCCCTCCTATTCAGCTTATTCCTGAATAGTCTCCTTCAAGCCAGCCAGTACCACGTCCTACTCTATGCGGATGATGCAGTCATCTTCGCACATGACTCGAATCCTGCTGATCTTGAGCACCAACTTCAAAGGAATTTCTCCTGTCTTGAGAAGTGGTTCATAAACCATAAGTTAATTATGAACTATAAAAAAACTAAGACCATGTTGTTCCCTGGCTGTCAGAATAAGCATCGTAACTACCCGTTAACAATAAGTAATGCTGCTGGAGCCTCTCTCAAACTGGTTCAACACTTTAGATACCTTGGGATCACTATTGACAACTTGTTGTCCTACACTGCCCACATCGACAGCTCTGCCAAAGCAATCAGCAAATGTCTTGGTCTGCTCTATTGTCACAGACACAGCCTGTCCCCCGAAGCCCTCAAAATAGCAGTCCACAGCTCAGTGGGTTCCCTCATTGACTATGGCCAACCTATATATGGCTCAGCTACCGACACTGCCCCTCATTGCATAAAAGTGGCACTAAACAAAGCTTGCCGGCTAACCCTAGGGGCACCTAGGCTGACCCACACCTTTGATCTGTATACCAAGATGCAATGGCTCCCCCTCTCTGCCCGACTAAAATTCCATTCCTGCCTCCTGGCAAATAAGATCAGCCTTGATACCCTTCCTCCTGGGGTTAATCAACTCCTGGTGCCCTGTATCAGACAGCAGCATACTTGTAGCTCAGAGAACCTGTCCTTCATTATACCGAATTGCCGCACTTCTCTAGGACAAAGGTCTTTCACATACCGAGCCTCGATCTGGCTCAACTCTCTCCAGGAAGACCGTCTTCAGCCACGTATGTTTTGTGCCTTCAAAGTTCACCTCAAAAGTCACTTGTTAAATAATTCCTAATGTGACTGTCACTCCTAGCATCACCTTCACACTTCCTCCATTAGCTGGTACCTTGAATCCTTTCCCCTGCCTCCTATCCTTCCACCCCCTCCTCTCACTCACCTCTCCCCTTACCCCTACTTCCACTGCCTCTTCCCCTTCACTCCCTACCCCTAACTCCCTCCTCCCTGCTCCCTCTATCTCCTTGATACTTTTTTCCCCACTCCCTATTTTCCCTTTTTCCCTCTTTTGCCACCTTCCCCCACCCTCTCCTCCTGCCTCCACACACACCCCTCCTCCTTGGCCCACTCCCACGTCTCTTGGCATCACTTGCTCCCCTAGCACTTGGGACTCCCCCCCACACACTTTACACCATCTCTACTAACCTGCTGCCTCTGACAACTAACCAGTACTTACCGTTAGGCATTTAATACCTGTAAGTCTGTTCTTTTCCCTCCCCCCTTCCCTATTGCCTAGTCTGCTTGGCTAGTCCATTATAATTCTTTACTACTCTATTTTGTATTGTTTACTTGATGTGGAACTTGTATAAAAGAGCTTTGAGATCAAATGGTTACTACGAGATTGGAATAAACATAAACATAAACATAAACATGTATCATTACTGTGTAGACAATGTCTGGATTATTAAAATAAATAAAGTCCCATATTGTAGCTAACTCCACATTGGTATATAGCTGGGTACCATCATAATACAATAACTTCATACAGTATCTACATTTCATGGTGTCACCGCTCCATCAGTAGTACATTGCTTCACACATGTTCCCCTTGATTTTTTTTCTCCCTTGTTCAATGCATATATTATTACACATTTGACTATCATGTCTGTGAGGCATAGTACACCATGACTTATGTGTGCCTCACAGTTTACAATATCGATGTTGCACATATTAATAGTTCTACACTGTATCCATTTGAATCACATAACCTGTCATACATAGAAACTGATGGCAGATAATGACTGCTGGACCCTTCTAGTGTGCCCATTTGTAATTATGATAACTTTTGCTGCAGACCCAACTTGATCTACAGCACTGTCTTTTCCACCCCCTTCCTTCTTCCTAGGATTCCTTTGTGTCTATCCAAGGCATTTTTGAAACTCACCATTAGTTTCACCCCCACTGCCTTCCAGGGAAGGCTGTTCCAGGAATCCACCACCCTTTCTGTGAAGAAGTACTTCCTCACATCTCTCCTGACTCTACCTCCTTCCAGTTTCATATCATGACCCCTTGTTCTACAGCACTTTTTTCTCCAAAACATATCTCCTTTCTCTACCTTATTAACCTACGTAAGGTATTTAAAGGTCTCCAACATATCCTCACTCTCCTTCCTCTCCTTCTTGGTGTATATATTGAACTCTTTAAGTCTCCCTCATAGGGCTTCTGATGGAGACCTTGCACCATTTTGACATCCCTCGGCCCTCTTCTTGTCACTTTATCCTTTTTCCAATTGTTCCTACCTCACTTTTCTCCTTTGGCTGTTCCTTTCCTCCTTTCTCCTTTGCTAACCCTCTGCTTCCTTGAATAACTTGCATCCTGATGGGATTTTCCACCTCCTCTATTTCTTCCATCACCTCCCTCGGCAACTTTAAATGTCCATCGAAGTAATATTCAAAACATCCACTGAGGACTATGGTTCCCTCCTTGATGGAAGCAGGCCATCACCTCAGTATAGGCTCTTATCTTTACAGGTTGGCCCACAGTCCCTAATGTAGCCACACCTCTCCTCTCTGCACCATTCCTTCTACCATTACTTGAAGGCCTTGGTATGAAGCTCCCTCACCTTCCCCATATAGTACAAGATGCACTCGCTGCTTGCAGTTTAAACACATGGGAAACACAGGATCAAACAGATAAATGATCTAACTTTTCCAAAAATGAAATTTACAGATGGAGCTGACCACGGCAATTAATATTTATGTTTAAGCCCATGAAACATCCTAATCAAGATAATGGATTAGCAGCCTTAATGGCTCTGGCCAGATTTTGCTTTCTTATTTTTCTCCCTCTTGCCCTCCACAATCACCCCATCTCATATGGCTTTCTACTAAATATGCAATAACACTTAGTTGAATGTTCTATTTCTTTTAACTCAGTACCATGAATTACTCATGTATGTGTCTAATTAAAATCTGAACATTTACTGAAGTTGTGTAGAATAAGTTATAGTGTACTGTAGAATGCGGTGCATTTAATGGTATACTGCTGTCTACAAACTTTAAGTATCTTAATTCACTGAACTGACAAATGTGAACACCAATCCTGCACATTTAGTTTTCTTTTTTGAACCTGTTGTTGTGATTTGCATTAGGTGTGAGCACTCAACCCTCTGAAAAACTACCTATCTAGGAACCTGCAATAAAACCACTAACAACCAAGGGCTTCTGTACCTGCATTTTTACTTGCTACATTCTATGTGCTGAACTTAATAAAAATAATACAAATCTGGCCTAAATTCAAGCTACTAAGTAGCTTGGCAGAAGACACCAGGAGGAAGGACTGCTGTATGACTGGACTTCTCTACTGGGAATAAAGAAAGTCAAACTCTTGTACTTGGACCTTTAATTTAGGGTAAAAAAAACTGACAAACAAAACAAAAAAAGTGTGTGTTTGTCTGAGTTAACAGAACTGAATGGTTATCTGAACAGTTATCTAGGTGTAAATCTCAGGTGATTGAAAGGACTTGATAGCTGTGCAGTTTAAATTACTTGTAGAAAGATCTAGTAAGTAAGGGGGGAGTGGCTTAGTTAGAAGGAAGCTAAATTTAAAGACTGCCTTAGAAAGATTCTGCTAGTAGCTTGGCAGAAGAAACCAGGAGGAAGGACTGCTGTGTGACTGGACTTCTCTACTGGGACTATATTGTGGAGCAGCAGTCTTCCGGGAGATGTTTTGGAGGATGCAGTGTTGTCCCATCTGCAGGCACCTCTCTGAGCTGAGGGAGGAGGTTGCTCATCTCCAGGCTGAGTTGGCCAGGATTTGTGGGACCTCCTCTTCCATCGAAGGACCACCAGTGCCACTGCCGTTGCCTCAGACGTTGCCAAGAAAGAGGAGCGGTTGGACCACAGTGGGCTCAGGGAGAGTGAGGGTGGTGGAACAGAGGTGCATCCCTCCAGTTGTACCTCTCCACAATTCCTATGCCATTCTGGCAAAGTGTGGTTCCTCTAGGGAGGCACCCACAGTGGAGATCAAGGAGGATGCTGGGAACCTCCACATAGGAGACCCACAGGAGGGTGGCAGGGGACCCCACAGGGGAAGGAAACAACTCCTGGTGTGGGACTCCATTGTTAGGAAGGTAGAACTGGGGGAGGAAGGGGAGAAGGAGGTAAGGTGCCTGCCTAGCACCATGGCTTGGAGGGACAGGGAGCAAATCCTCAGCATTGCTGGAACAGCTGCACAGGGGAGGGAGCTGGATGTCATTGTCCACCTAGGGACAAATGACCTGGCTAAGAAAGGGATTAGAGAAGTGCAGGAAGAGTTTGTGGAATTTGGGAGGGGCCTTAGACAAGTAGCATGCACGGTAACCTTCTCGGAGGTGCTGCCCATCTATGGTGTAGGAGAGGCTAGGGTGTTCCACACCATGGGATTCAATCAGTGGTTGAAAACTGGTGTGGAGCTCAGAGGATTTGGCTTTATTGGGGACTGGGGTTCACCTGGAGTGATGCAAGCCTATACTGGCAAGATGGGCTGCATCTGTCCAGGAGGGAACCAGGATCCTAGGTGATAGGTTTAAATGCTTCATTGGCAAGCATTTAAACTAGCCAAGGGGGAGGCACTGGAAAGGAGCAGGGAAATCCTAGCCCCCCCCACAAAATCATGGTAGTAAGTGCGGTAAACACCAACATAGAGGTGTTGATAGGGAGAAGGGCTGGGGTAAATGGGGAAAGTGACAAAGGCAAGAAGGACAGGGATGGAGCAAAAAGGAGTAAGGCCATCAGGAAATGGAGGGTAATGAGTACCAATGCCCGTGGTCTGGGCAACAAGATCCCTGAGCTGGCGGCCTTGATGGAAGAGGGATGCCTGGGTATCATAGCAGTCACAGAAACATAGTACACAGACAACCATGACTGGCATGTTAACATACCAGGGCACATAACCTACAGGTGAGACAGGCAGAGGGGGAGAAGAGGGGGAGGAGTAGCTCTCTATGTAAAGGAAGGGATAAAAGCAACTGAACAAAAGAGTAAACAGGAAGGAGAGTAGGCACTGTGGGTCACCTTGGAGACTGGAAAGGGAACCACAATCCACACAGGGGTTGTGTAAAGACTCCCATGTCAAGGGGGGGAATGGACAAGGATATGATAGAAGGCATTCTTGGGATGGCAGAGAAAGGGGAGATACTGTTGATGGGAGACCTGAATATGCCAAATGTTAACTGGAGCACATTTGCTGCAGCCACATCCAAACAGGGCCATTCTTGATGCCCTACAGGTGGCAGCCTCAGACAGCTAGTTTGGAACCCACTCGTGAGGAGCAATCTTAGACCTCGTGCTCTCAAATGGGGGCAGTGAGAGGATCTCAGATATAGAAGTGGGTTGCCATCTGGGGACAAGTGACCATCAAACAGTGTGGTTCAAGTTAAACTCAGCTACAGAGTCAAGCCATACAAAAGTGAGGTACTGGACTTCAGGGGCTGACTTTGGGAAGATGGGAGGTGCTCAGAAAAGCACTAGCAAACAGGCTAGAAGAGGTGGAGCAACAATGGGGAATCATCAAAACTGCCACCACAGAGGCAACAAGCCTTTGTGTGAAGCAAATAAACAAATCAAAAAGAAAGAACTACTATGGTTCTCAAAGATGTGTCTGGGAAAGTCAGGAGGAAAAGATAGCATTCTGGAAGTATAAAGAAACACAGAAGAAGCAGGACAGAAGCTGTACCAGTTAAGGCAGAAGGAAGCAGGGAGGGAAGTCAGAATAGCAAAGGCCCAAACTGAGGAAAAGATAGCCAACTCAGTTAAGAAGGGGGATAAAACCTTTTATAGGTACATCAGCAAGCATAGAAAGACAAAGGGAGGGATAGTGAGGCTGAATAGAATGAGCAGTAGGTGGGCAGAGGAGGACAGTGAAAAAGCAGGGATACTGAATGAATATTTCTGCTCAGTATTCAAAAGAGAGAGGAAGTGCCTAATCCAATTAACAGAAGCACTCTTGATAGGGGGGTTGATCCCAGTCCTTTCACAGAAGAAAGGGTTCTGCAAGAACTCCTAAAACTGAAGGTGGACAAAGCAATGGGGCCTGATGGAAATCACCACAGAATTCTAAAAGAATTAAGGGGAGAACTAGTGAAACCACTGGCTACTCTTTTTAATAAGTCATGGGAGGATGGTGTGGTACCCGAGGACTGGAGGAAGGCAGATGTGATTCCTCTTCACAAAAGTGGGACCAAGACAGAGGCAGGAAACTGCAGACCTGTCAGTTTGACCTCTGTGGTAGGGAAAGTGATGGAGTCACTTCTGAAGGAAAGAACTGTTGAGTGCCTAGAGGCCAGTGGGGCAGAGGACCCAAGGCAGCATGGGTTCACAGTGGGAAGGTCATGTCCGATGAATCTAATAGATTTCTTTGACTGGGTTACCAATGTAGTAGACCAGGGAGGGGCTGTGGACGTGGCCTACCTAGAGTTTAGCAAGGCATTTGACACAGACCCACACAAAAGATTAATAGTCAAATTAACCAACCTGGGAGTGGGTCCCAGGGTGGTAGCCTGGGTAAAACATTGGCTAGACAACAGGACACAGAAGGTAATTGTAAATGGAGTCCACTCTGAAGAAAGAGGAGTTACTAGTAGGGTACCGCAGGGTTCAGTTCTGGGTCCAGTCCTTTTTAATGTCTTTATAAGTGACATTGCAGAGGGACTGGAAGGAAAAGTATGCCTCTTTGCAGATGACACAAAGATCTGTAACAGGGTTGATGCACAAGGAGGCATGGAAAGGATGAGAAGGGACTTGGAAAGGTTGGAGGAATGGTCAGAAGTATGGAAGCTAGGCTTCAATGCAAAGAAGTACAAAATAATGCACCTGGGAAACAAGAACCCTGGGAAAGAATACACAATGGGGGGGGTGGTAGTAACAACAACAAAAAAGGAAAGGGACCTGGGGGTAATCATATCAGATGACCTTAAGGTTAGCAAGCAATGTGAGAAGGCAGTAGGGAGGGCTGGGGGTATACTGGGATGCATAGGAAGAGGCATCACCAGCAGAAATCAGGAAGTTGTTATCCCACTGTACAGACAGTTGGTGAGACCCCATCTGAGTACTGCATCCAGTTCTGGAGACTCCATCTCCGCAATGACATAGACAGGACAGAGGAAGTCCAGAGGAGGGCAACTAAAATGGTGCAGGGTCTGCAAGAGAAGCCGTACGAGGAGAGACTTCAGGAGCTTAATATGTATACCCTTGAGGAAAGAAAAGAGAGGGGGGACATGATAGAAACTTTTAAGTACCTCAGTGGAATCAATAAAGTCCAAGAGGGTAGCATCTTTCAGAAAAAGAGACATGCAAGAACAAGGGACACAATTTAAAGATGGGGGGCAGTTCAGGGGCAATGTGAGGAAGTATTTTTCACAGAGAGGGTAGTGAATGCATGGAACAGCCTTCCGGAGGAGGTTGTGGGGTCTAAAACTGTGGGAGAATTCAAGAATGCATGGGACAGATATAAGGCAATTCTTGTGGGGGGTAGGAAGAAATAGGCTGTTGGTTAACTAGGATCTGCGGCCTATCCTGTAGTAAGGGAAATGGGCAGACTAGATGGGCCAAGCTGTCCTTATCTGCCATCAAAGTCTATGTTTCTACTGTATGTTTCTCTAACGTATTTTCCACTACCTATAGAAGGAGTTGTGCTTTGAAAGTATTCTAACACAGTTGTGTTGTCTGTTGCTGCTTATTTTCTTGAAAAGATTCCCAAACAACAGAAACTTCCTGGTTCAACACATAGTATTGTGTTATTTTAATACTTATATTGTAGAATAGGATTACATGCCCTGAATATATACATATATGTCTTGTTATATTTGTTGATACAAAGCTCAGAAACTGTCAGGTGTTTTATAAACAGAGAACATAGTTGTGTCTGTTCAAAGTATGAATGTAGTGACTGTTGTTGCCTAGAACCAGATTCTATGAACAATGAATTTATATTGTATATGTGATATGAACTCTTAATAAACACTTTGCTTATAAACTAGAAATGAATGAATGAATGCTTGACTAGTGTACTGTATGCGTTTATTTCATCTTGCCTCAGGGCCCCTGTGTAAGACTTCTTCTGTACATACTCATGTTCATTTTCCTGGATAATCCCTTTTAAATCAATAAATAACATTCATCACATTCAGCAGGGGCACATTGTATCAATTAACTTTGCACGTGATTTTTTTTCTTCAAAAACTATACTCTCTGCCTCTTGCTATACATATATTATATACACATAAGAGATAGATATTTCAGACACTTGAATTAGAAACCTGTTCTTAATAAATTGCAAGATAATTAAAACAGGAATATATCACTACATACACATAGATGAGTATTGTCAGGGAGAATTACCCCCATAGATATCAACTGTGTATAATATATATCAAACATATATAAACAGTGCAAATGGGTTATTATTTTAGTTTCTCTGCAAGTGTTTAGAATGCAGACATGCTTTTCTCTCAGACACATGAAACATGCAGTATGTTGTTGGTGCACAGATTAACAAATATTGACTCAGCACTTCCCCTGTAAAGACAAATGAACCAAGTGAAATAAACTTACACTTTGACCAGCAGCTGAAATGTTTGATTTTGTGTTGTTGCTTTTGCCACTCGTATACCATTATGTGGGTACCTCAATTATGGCACTACAACCAGGTCACCCATCTTGCAGGCTAACTGGATTTTGTGGCACACAGCAGGGACATCTTCCAGGTGTTATGCCCCCTGCTCCATACTCCTCTGACCTGGAGGAGATTATATTTAAGTATGTTGGGTGCAAGGGGCAAACATGTCCAAGGGCATTGGGCGTACTGGGGATCAGGTGTCACAATTGCCGGATATGATGTCCGCCCTCAACATTGTGCTTCCGCCCTAATGACAGTCACAGTTTTTCTTGTTGCCGTGACATGGTGGAACCTTTACCACCTGCCTCCAAAACATAGACAGAATAATAACACACTCAACACTGCATAACCTTTAGAGGCATTCATGAAATAGAAATGTTGGTCCTCCTCATTCTTAAAGCATCAGTAGCAGTGCCCTTTGTCCGGAAGAAACTGCCCTGTTTAAACAAAAAATCTGTTAATTGTTTTTAGTTGGCAAAATAAAGCCCTGTGTGGAGCTTTTGTCCCAGCCCTTACAACCCGCAACAAACACCCCATCTCATGGGAATCTGTTAATTTTTTTTTCAATTTATACTGGGGGACGGTGCAGGGACAGTGGCTGATGCTGGCACCAAAGTAGAGATAGTAACTCCAAGAGATACTGACTCCAAGGCAACCACCACAGACCCTACCTCTAAAAAAGTGAGCTGGTACAAAAGAAATGATGCTACCTCCAAGGCAGCAAGCTAGTGTAATGTCCCAGGGTTGGGTGCCCTACAGAAATATTTTAGGGCCCCCTCAGGGAATGCAGTAGGGTGTAGCAGGTACTTAGGGACCCTGAGGTATGGAATATGGGGAACACTGAGGTAGCAAAGCATTTGTTTGGGGTACTCTTCCCCCTGTTGAGTGGTCCCAGTGTCAGCCAGGTCCCTTGATTACCTAGCCTGTACCCCTTCGGTATCTCAGTAGCCAGCATGTACCCCCTGACAGCTTAAAGCAAGGCTAAATAAATAGGAATCTTTTTTTTTTCTTCCTTGCTGCCTGCTCGTTCTCAGCCCTCCCCCAAGCGGGCAGTGTCAGCAAAGACAGTTCAAATGCTGGAACTCCTGTCCTTGCCCAGCACATGGGCATTTTTCAAATCTAAGAAGCCATTAGGCTCAAGCTCAGAGTTTGAGAGCTAGAACCCTGAGTGTTCAAGTGTGCACCCTGAACTGACCGTTAGGTCAGTTATCACTGAGCCTCTGTTATGGAAGGTCAGAAAGAAAGCAACGGGAACCTGAGGCTTACCCGAGGTGATGAAGCCAGTTCTATCATCTCTTCTGAGGTGCCTGTCTTCCAGTTCAGACATCCAGTCCATGTAGTTGAGTCAATAGTTCCTACAGCAAGTTGGTGGCTATGCAGTCTGGGCTCTGTTCATCTGCATTTGGTTTTTTAACTTTGATTTAAACATAAATGGTCCCTTGGTGGTGTTGGAAGTCAGAGCTGTGTTGGTACAAGGAGGAGCAGCAGCCAGAAAGGGAGAGCATTTAGGGAAGCAGCCAAGCAGCAGTGACCCATCATATCATTGGGCAGAGTTTGAAGTCCCACCTGCAGCAACCTTCTCATCCAGCCTTCTAGTGTCTAGTCACCTCCCACAGCCAGAGTTTCATCATGGGCTGAAGAGATGAGTCAGCAGCAGCACCACCAGGCAGGTGCTAACCAGCAGAAGTCTATAAAGGAAAAAAAAACATTTTTTAAAGTGTCAGATAGTGCATAGGCAGTGGCCAAGGTCATGAGGGGGCAGGCAGGTGCTGGCAAGAGAACCACCCAGGAGTGGAGCAGTGGTCTGTAGGCTCTTAACTGAATTAAAGGAAACTCTCAAGGAGCAGATCAAGGGGTGGATAGTCCCAACAGGAAGGCAGACCCCTAGTTTTTTTTTTATTTTAAATAACTCACAAGCAGGACAATAAGCAAGATGGCTGAGGCCACATTGGTGGGAGGGCTTTATTTCCACCTCCAGACCACCCACAGTGGTGGCCAACAGCGGCAGTGGGCTATCCAGTCCCCAGTAAAAGGATCTGCACATAGGCAGAATAGTAAAATTCTGTAGGTGCTAGAAGAATGGGTTCAGGCACCCAAAAAGCTCCCTCAGTACAGCCCCAGGGGGAAGATTCAATAGGGTCGGGGAAAAATATCGAATAACTACTGAAATTGTGATAGTTGCTTCACAAACCTCACTTAAAGTGACAGTGTACCTGATATAACAAACTGCCTCTTGAACTGGTGTATTTCCCTATTTGCCTAACAGACTGCCTCTTGAACTGGTGTATTGCCCAATTTTCCTAATAAACTGCCTCTTGAAACATATGTTGTTGGTGTACAGATTAACCATTATTGACTCAGCACTTTCCAGGTAAGAACAAATGAAACAAGTAAAATAAACTTACACTTTAACCAGCAGCTACAATCTTTGTTTATGTGTTGTTGTTTTTGACACCTGCATCCAAAACACAGACAGAATAGTAGCACACTCACTACTGCATAACCTTTAAAGGCATTCATAAAATAAAAATAATGGTCCTCCTCATTCTAAAGAATCGGTATCAGTACCCTTTATCTGGTAGAAATTGTCCTGTTTAAAAAAATTGTGTTAATTATTTTAAGTTGGCAAAATAAAGCTCTAAGTAGAGCTTTGTCCTAGACCTTACCACCTGCCACAAGACCCCATCTCATGGGGATCTGTTTACATTTTTTTTATTTATACTGCAGGATGATGCAGGGGTAGCTGCTGATGCTGGTACCAAAGTAAAGATGGTGACTCCAAGAGAAGCTGGCTCCAAGGCAGCCACATGTTACAAAAGCACAGACACTACCTCTAAAGAAGTGAGCTGGTACCAGAAGAGAGATGCTGCCTCCAAGGCAGCAAGCTAGTGTAGTGTCCCAGGGTTGGGTGCCCTACAGAAATATTTTAGGGCACTCTCAGAGAATGTAGTAGGCTACAGCGGGTGCATAGGGACCCTGGAGTATGGAATGTGGGAGCATTGGAGTAGCAAAGCATTTATTTGGGGCACTCTTCCCCCTGTTGAGTGGTCCCAGTGTCAGCTAGGTCCCTTGATTACCTAGCATGTACCCCTGCAGCACCTCAGTAGTCAGCATGTAGCTCCTGCCAGCTTAAAGCAGGGCTAAAAAAATAGGAATAATTTTTTTTCTTCCTTTCTGCCTGCTCGTTCTGAGCCCTCCCCCAAGCACACAGTGTGAGCAAAGATAGGTCACATGCTGGGACTGCTGTCCCTGTCCAGCACACGGGCATTTTTTAAATCTAAGAAGCCACTGGGCTCAAGCTCAGAGTTTGAGAGCTAGAACCCCGAATGTTCAAGTGTGCACCCTGAACTGACCGTTAGGTCAGTTATCACCAAGCCTGGGATATGGAAGGTTAGAAAGAGAGCGACAGGAACCTGAGGCTTACCTAAGGTGCTGAAGCCAGTTCCATCAACTCTTCTGAGGTGCCTTTCTTCCAGTTAGACATCCAATCCATATGGTTGAGTCAGCAGTTCCTGCAGCAAGTTGGTGGCCATGAAGTCTGGGGTCTGTTCATCCACATTTGTTTTTTTAACTTTAATTTAAAGATAAATGGTCCCTCTGTGGTGTTGGAAATCAGAGCTGTGTTGGTACATGGAGGAGCAGCAGCCAGAAAGGGAGAGTATCAAGGGGATCAACCAAGCAGCAGTGACCCAGCATAGCATTGGGCAGAGTTGGAAGTTCCACCTGCAGCATCTTCCTCATCCAGCCTTCTAGTGTCCAGTCATCTCCCACAGACGGAGTTTCATCATGGACTGGAGTGGTGAATCAGCAGCAGCACCACCAGGCAGGTGCTAATCCCCAGAAGTCTATAAAGGAAAAAAAAAACATTTTTAAAGTGCCAAATGGTGCAAGGGCAGTGGCCAAGGTCATAAGGGGTGGGTAGGTGCTGGCAAGAGAACCACCCAGAGAGTAGAGCAGTGGGCTGTAGGCCTTAATTGAATTAAAGAAAGCTTTCAAGGGGCAGAGCAAGGGGCAGGTAGCCCCAACAGCAAGGCAGACCCTTAGTTTTTTTTTTCATTCTAAATAACTCACAAGCAGGACAATAAGCAAGATGGCCGAGGCCACATGGGTGGGAGGGCTTTATTTCCACCTCCAGACCATCCACAGTGGTGGCCAAGAGCCAGAGTGGGCTATCCAGGCCCCAGTAAAAGGATCTGCACATAGGCAGAATAATAAAGTTCTGGAGGAGCTAGTAGAGTGGGTTCATGTCCCCAAAAAGCTTCCTTAATACAGCTACAGAGGGGCAGATTCAATAGGGTTGGGGAAAAATATTGAATATCTAATGAAATTGTGATAGTTGCTTCACAAATAACACTTACAGTGACACTGTATCTGATATAAGAAATTGCCTCATGAACTGGTTCATTTCCCTATTTTCCTAACAAACTGTCTCTTGAACTGGTGTATTGCCCAATTTGCCTAACAAACTGCCTCTTGAAACATATGTTGTTGGTGTACAGATTAACAATTACTGACTCAGCACTTCCCCTGTAAGAACAAATGAAACAAGTAAAATAAACTTACACTTTAACCAGCAACTACAAAGTATGTTTTTGTGTTGTTGCTTTTTGCCTCCTGCCTCAAAAACACAGACAAAATAATACCATACTCACTTACTGTGTAACCTTTAAAGGCAATCATGAAATAAAAATGTTGCTTCTCCTCATTCTTAAGAATCAATAACAGTGCCCTTTATCTGGAAGAAATTGTCCTGTTTAAACAAACATTTTATTATTTTAAGTTGGCAAAAAAAAAAAGCTCTAAGCAGGCCTTACCACCCAACACAAACACCCCCATCTCATTGGGATCTGTTTAAATTTTTTATTTTATTTATACTGCAGGATGGTGCAGGGGTAGCTGCTGATGCTGGTACCAAAGTAGAGATGGTGACTCCAAGAGATGCTGGCTCAAAGGCAGCCACATGGTACAAAAGCACAGACGCTACCTCTAAAGAAGTGAACTGGTACCAAAGGAGAGATGCTGCCTTCCAGGCAGCAAGCTAGTGTAGTGTCCCAGGGTTGGGTGCCCTACAGAAATATTTCAGGCCCCCCCTCCTCAGCGAATGCAGTAGGGTTGCAGCAGGTGCATAGGGACCCTGAAGTATGGAATGTGGGGAACATGGGGTAGCAAAGCATTTATTTGGGGCACTCTGCCCACTGTTCAGTGAGCCCAGCATCAGCCAGGTCCCTTGATTGCCTAGTCTGTACCCCTTCAGCATCCTCAGTAGCCAGTGTGTACCCTCTGCCAGCTCAAACATGGCTAAAAAATAGAAATACTTGTGTTCTTCTTTGCTGCCTGCTCTTTCTCAGCACCCCCAAGCAGGCAGTGTGAGCAAAGACAGGTCACACACTGGGACTGCAGTCTTTGTCCAGCGCATGGATATTTTTAAGCCAAGAAGCCATTGGGCTTGAGCTCAGAGTTTGAGAGCTAAAACCCTTAGTGTTCATGTGTGCACACTGAACTGACTGTAAGTAGTAGCCACAGACACTGCCAGCTATTTCCTGAAATTTTTGTGATATTTCCAGAAATATCTGATGCTTTTTGCATTTAAACAGTTGGGGCTGCAGAGAGAAACTCTTCAGAAATTTAGCAAAATATCTGGAAATAGCTGGCAATGTCTGTGGCTACCACTATATCACCAAGTCCGTGTCATGGAAAGTCAGCAAGAGAGAGCAACAGGAACCTGAAGCTTACTTGGGATGTTGAAACCAGTTCCATCATCTCTTCTGCAGTGCCTCTCCTCCAGTTAGATGTCTTTTCCATGTGGTCAAGTCAGTAGTTCCTGCAGCAAGTTGGTGGCAACTCAGACTGGCCTCTATTCAGCCACATTTGTATTTTTTTTTACTTTAATTTAAATTGGAGTTGCATTGGTGCAAAGAAGAGCAGCAGCAAGAGAGGGAGGGCATTGAGGGGAGCAGCCAAGCAGCAGCAACCCAATGTAGTGTCAGGCAGAGTTGTAAGTCCCACCTCCAGCACCTTCCTCATCCAACCTTCTAGTGTCCAGTCATTTCCTAGAGCCAGAGCTTCACCCCAGTCAGGGAAAGTGATTTAGTGGCAGCACCACCAGGCAGGTGCTGACTGCCAGAAGTCTGTAAAGGAAAGAAAAAAGCATATTTAAAGCACCAGATGGTACAGGGACAGTGGCCAAAGCCGTGAGAGGGTGGGCAGGCCTTGGCAAGAGTACTATCCAGAGAGTAGAGTAGTGAGCTGCACACCCTTCATTGAATTAAGGAAAGCTCTGGAGTGGCAGATCAAAGGGTGGGTAGACACAACAGCATGGCAGACCCTCATTTTTTTATTTTAAATAACTCACAAGCAGGATGATAAGCAAGATGGCTGAGGCCACATGGGTGGAGGATCTTTATTCTCACCTCCAGACCACCCACAGAGATGCCCAAGAGCCAGAGTGGGCTATCCAGGTCCCAGTAAAAAGGTTTGCCCATAAGACAGAACACTAATGTTCTGTAGGAGCTAGCAGAGTGGGTTCAGGTACCTGAAAACCTCCCTCAGTAGAGCCCCAGAGGGGCATATTCAATAGGGTTGGGGAAGAAAATATCAAATAACTACTGAAATTGTGTTAGTTGCCTCACAAATTGCACTTAAAGTGACAGTGTACCTGATATCATGCACTGCCTCTTGAACTGGTGTATTTCCATATTTGCCTAACAAACTGCCTCTCGAACTCGGGTATTGCCTCATCTGCATAACAAACCACCTCTTGAACAGTTGTATTGCTCCATTTGCCTAATGAATTGCCTTCTGAACTAGTGTATTGTCCATTTGCTTAATGAACTGCCTCCTGAGCTGCTGTATTGCCCCAGTTGCCTAACAAACTGTCTTGAACCTATGGTGCCTACTGTGAGAAACAGCTTAACCTTCCTTACTGCCTTGCATTGAATTGCCTTATTGCTGGCAATCCTACCTCAGCTTCAATACCATTTTATACTCACTGCAACTGAATACAAAGTGCCTAGATGTCACTTTGACAAGAGACTGTTCCTGCACCCTACATTTTTATAGGTACAGTATAAAATAGAAAAAAGTTTAGAACATAGTACTCATATATGCAGTATAATTTTTTTTTTTTAAAGTTTAGAACAGAGCCCCCTGAGATGGGATGTTTTGGACAGTGGGGATGGTCTGATACAGAGCTACTCTAGGGGCTTTATTTTGCATTCTTAAAACAAAAAAAAAATAAAGATTTAGAAAGGAGGAATGTGGGTAATTGTGGAGGGCAGCTGTTAAAGAGAGAAAAAAACAACTACTTTGGTAATGGTTCGAGGGTCTGCAACATCCATCCAAAAAAATGTTTAGAACAGAGCACTTACAGTATATATGCAGCATAATTTAAAAAAAAGAGTTTAGAACAGATCCCCATAACATGGAATGTTTATGGTGGGCAGGAAGGTCTGGGACTTGGGGCTTTATTTTGCCAGCTTAAAACAATTAACAGATTTTTGTTTAAACAGGACAATTTCTTCCAGATAAAGGGCACTGCTATCAATGCTTTAAACAACGAGAACAAACATTTTTATTTACTATAAAGGTTATGTAGCAGTGCATTTGCTATTTTTCTTTCTGTGTTTTGGAGGTGGTGACAAAAACAACAGAACAAAAACAAACATTTTGGCTGCTGATCAAAGTGAAAGTTTATTTTATGTGTTTCATTTGTCCTTATGGAGAAGTGCTGAGTCAATAGTTGTTAATATGTAAACCAACAACATTAGTTTCAGGTGTCTGAGAGAAAAGCATGTCTGCATTCTAAACACTTGCAGAGAAACTCAATAACCCATTTTCACTGTTTATATATGTCTAATATATAATACATATAATACACACTGTCAATAGCTATGGGGGTGATTCATCTTTCTTACAATATTTACCTGTGTGTTTGTAGTGACATATTACTATTTTAATTATTTTGCAATGAATTAAGAATGGTTTCTAATTCAAGTGTCTGAAATAGTTATCTCATATATGTGTATAATACATGTATAGCAAGAGACAGAGAGTATAGCTTTTGAAAAAAGAATTGCATGCAAAATCAAGTGATACAGTGGGCCCCTGCTGAATATGATTAATATTATTTATTAATTTAAAAGGGATTATCCAGGAAAATGAATATGAGTTTATATAGACCTCTTAGATAAACATCCTGAGGCAAGATGAGATAAGTAAGTAATAAGCCACAATAGTGTGTGCATTATAGGATTTTAATGATGCACACCCCAGGGGTGTAGTAAGGCATTAGACCAAAGGCCGAGTGAACTTATGGGCCCTGGAAAGTGCATTAAAATCCTATAATGCACATCCTGGTGAGGGGGCTTATTACACTCATGAAATGGATTTATGCATGTTTTGTTTAGGGGGGAGAGACTGAGCACCTGACCTTGCATTTATAGAAATGTAATGCATGATCAGGTAATGTCTTTCAGCCAATTAAATTTCTAGATTTTGTCTTGCCACTTTATAAACACATATAGTACACTAGCCAAGCATTCTTTCATTTCTGGTTTACAAGCAAAGTGTTATTTTCAAAATTGTTTATTTTATAATGATTTATACAATATAAATTCTTTTTTTTTCATTTAATCTTTATTGAAAGTTTCAATACAGAGAACAAATCATAACATACATATCTTAATACACACGTATATAATAGTACTGTACAAATGATTCATTCTCGCCCCCCCAAACTCCCTCCCTCCACCCCAAACCCACTCCCCACCCCCAACCCTCTCCAAAATCCTGACACAGCATCATGCAACCCAGTCTATAATTCATGGCATGGAATCCTCAATTCTATACATTTAGAGAGTACAGGGTTTGTATGGGGCCCCATACCCTGTTGAATTTCTTTACTTTATCATGGAGAGATAATCCTCTCGGTTCTAAAGTTAGCAAGAAATTCCTGGAGCCATTCAACATATGTTAGATCTTCAGAATCTTTCCAATGCCTAAGGACTACTTTTTTAACAGAAAAATATATTAATGCCATGTAATATTTTCTGCTCACCACTGAGATACTGGAAAAATCTCCTAGGAGACATATTTCAGGTGTGAACAGATCATCCAGGCCTAAAAGAGGGTCTGCTTTTTGTTTGATAGCAGTCCAAAGAGGAATAACTTTAGAACAGCTCCAGAAAATATGAAAGAGGTCCCTGTGAAACAATTGGCATAGTATGCAATATTAATTAATTGTTCCCAGAATCTAGTTCTGGGTAACAACAGTTATTACATTCATACTTTAAACATATACAACTATGTTTTGTTTTCATAAAACAACTAATGATTTTTGAGCATTGCGTCAATAAGTATAATAAGACATATACATATATATTCAGTGCATGTAATCTTAATCTACAGTGTAAGCACATTGAAATAACAAAACACTGTTTGTTCAACTAGTCAGTTTCCAGTATTTGGGAATCTTTTTAAGAAAGTAAGAAGCAACAGGCAACAAAACCATGTTATAAATACATACAAAGCACAACTCTTTCTACAGGTAGTGGAAGATACATTGAACTCTATTCTTCTACTTAGTCGCTTGCATCAGGCCAGACTTGTCTTATTTAAATAAGTTCAGCACACAGAATGTATCAAGTAAAAATTAAGGTAAAGAAGCCCCTGTCTGCTAGGTGTTTTATTGCAGATTCTCAAATACAGTAGGTCATTTTTCAGAATGTTGAGTGCTCACACTTAATGCGAACCACAAAAAAATGTTCAAAATCAAAATGAAACATGTAGTATTGGTGTTCACATTTGACAATTCAGTGCATTAATTTACTTAAATTTTCATGCAGCAATATACAATTAAATGCAACTTAGTCTACAGAACTTCAGTAATTGTTCAGATTTTTATTAGATACACATTTGTATAGTTTATGATAGTGGGTTAACAGAAAGAGAACAGTCAAGTAAGTGCCATTATATATTTAACAAAAAGCCTGTGAGATGGGGTGATTGTTGAGGGCAGTAGGCAGAGACAAAAAAGAAAGCTTCTGTGGCAATGCTGGAAGGTTTGTGACAGCCAACAAAATATATAAATATATGTTATATTTTATACATATATATATATATGTATATATATATATATATATGTGGTATAAATAAAAAAAAATTTCACAACAGATCCCCATGAGAAGGGGTGTTTGGGGTATGCAGGAATGTCTGTGAAAATTATCTGCTTGAGGCTTTCTTTTGCAAACTTAGAGACGTTTTCTCTGAAAAGTTTACAGCAAATCCCAGTGAGATGGGGTGTTTGTGCAGAAAGGTCTGGGTGATGCTGTGTGGGTATGTGACATCCAACAAAATATAGATAACATTTTTAGGTGCTTGCGCTTTTCATCAAATTAAAAAAAAAGCAAATAAAAGTAAGAGTGAGTACATATTTGCTGAGTAACTAACCATAGCACAAGAAAAAAATAGTTTTGGGGATCTGTGTGATTTTGTTCATGGGGAGCAGGGCACAGGATACTGTGTGCAGTGCTGCTCGTTTAATGGTGAAGGGACAGAGATCATGTTTTCATGTTAAAATGAATAAACTTAGAGATAACAGCAGATAAATACAGAAAAAATATGAAATATGAACCTAAATGTCCAAAAATAATTTATTTCTAAAGTTAACACTGACATGTTAATGCTTCTTAAAGAAAATTCAAGTTTGTGCTTCTAATATATGACAACAAAAGCTGCACTAGTGTGTTGAAATTACATGGACTGACAACAGACTGATATGATGCAATTTCAGACACTGCATTCTTTAATGCACTGGTTTTAAATCCAATCCAGTGACCATTCTATTTCATTCTGTAATATTGCTCAGAATTCCAAATCCACATGTTGATGATAAAAAGAACTTGGCAAATTGAACTCAACTAAAGCCTTAATGTCTCCCTGTGTTAGCCAGATAGCAATAAATTGTTTGAATATCATCTTCAGTTTTCAAATAAATAATGCAGTTACTGTTTTACAGGAAGAAATGTTCTCTTCATTATGTACTGTATATCAAGATAATAGAAAGCCAATTTTCTCCCTGTTGTACTCTGATGAAGAATAAAATTACTGACACAGAAACACACAGTAGGCAGAATCTCCCTTAAAATGCAGCAGAGTTGATCTTTAGCACTAGGCACTGTGACATATGAAATTACAATTCACTGGCAACTACCTTAGGAATAACAATTGGGTCAAAATTAATGAGAAAACTGCACTTTAATTGGCTAGTAGTATGTCTGAGATAAGTACCTACTGCCAAGGGAAAATAATGATGTGTACTGCCTCCAAAACTGTTATGTTAATCAAAATACTTTGGATAGCGTTCCTAAACTGAGATCCTTTCACAATGCCATCTGTATAGTGGGCAGTAGCTGAAAATATTAAACTCATTCTTGGCTTTACTCCAGGTCACAGTTATATTGTACATGGAAACATGTGATGCTTTTCTGGTACATAATGCTTATATGTTTAATTATATCTGCACAATTTAATTGGATACTGCAAACAAAGTGGTATTTCTCCACTTGAAGAACAGAAATATGGAAATCCACAATTTTTTCAGCTGTTATGATTTTTACATTTTTCAGTATATATTTTTTTAAAGTTAACCGGATTCATTTTTCAGTATATGTATATTTTTTTAAAGTGAACCAGATTCTGTTCATGTAAAATAATAATAATTAAGAAAAAACACTCTTCATTGGGTATACATTTGTAAAGTCATTGTAATGTTTAGTAAGTACAGTACAATTTATATTAAACTGTTACACCAATTTCTGACCCACTGGTGCAGTAACACGGCTACCGCTCTTGATGCTAGGAACCCTGGTTTGAACCCTGAGTTTGGATTGTCAGAGGGGTGGTTGAAGGGGAGAAGATACTAGCCTTCCAGAGAACATGCTTTCTTTCCAAGGAGGGTGGAAGAAAGCCTCTGCAGCAGCACTGCAATGTGGATAATCATAGGTGGAAGTGCAGGAGGAGCTGGAGGGAAGGGGAGGGCAGAAGCCTGCTGGTTCCACATGACAGCATGCCACTGAATCCACACAGATGCACTGGAGCTTTATTGTGTAGACACCAGCAGGAGAGGGAAAATAGGAATAGAATTCCTTGGCCTCATGCCTGATATATTCAGTCCTTTGACAGCCAAAGTGTTCCTCATTACCCCTAGGTGTTCCAGTTGGAGGGGGCATTCCCTGGTCTAGTCCCATCCCATGGATCAAGCTGGGGATTAGAAAGTCAGGGCAACAGTTGGGGCAGACAGTGCTTGGTAACCATTAATTGTGGCCAACCACAGGTTTCCATAGAAGACCATTAATAGCAGCAAAAAAAGGTTGACACTTTGAAAGACTGATTAGTAAGATCACAGTTCAAGACTCCAGACAGAAAGGACACTTAGTTGTTGTTAGGACCACTTAAACAAGGGATGACACCCTGTGGAAGATGCTCAGTATGTGTGCATACCACCAAAAAAAAGATACCTTCAGACACCCACACACAGGTCACAAGTTCCCTATAAGACAGCACCTTAACTGCACATCAGAAGGAGTCCTATATGTACTCCAGTGCTGCTGTGACCATTTGTATGTGGGACAAACTACAAGAGCACTTAAAACTAGAATACAAGAACATAAAAATGATATAAGGAGACATGACGACACATCACAGGTCACTATACATTTTATGCAAGAGGGACACACAGGAGCATCACTGAGGTTCTGGGAACTCGAACGTGTACAGTTTTTTAATTTATTTATTTGTTCTAGGATTACAAATACCTTTGTGCCGAGGCTCTTTTACAAAGGTTCCATGTCATTGGTACAATTGAGACAAACATAAGCAAAGATAACAATTTACAAAATAAAAAAAAACACATAGTATTGTAGAGGAAAAAAGAACAATAAAGTGAAACTTTGGGGAAGGGGAAGGGAAAGGAGGAGGGTGAAATCAGGGAGACTAAGTGGATGGGAGAAAAGGGGAGGTAGGTGGGGGGAGCAGAGAGAGGAGAGGTGGAAGACAGATGAGAATAGAGGTAGTGCAGCCAGGTGGCATTTGTCATGGGCTAGCAGGGGAGGTGAAGATGGGGGGGGGGATGCTGGCAAAGACCAGGAGTAGATGTGGATCCAAAAGGGCATCTTCAGCTATGGAACCAAAAGACATGTTTTAGCCACAGCAATCATTAGTATGAGGTGGAGATTATCAGAAAATGATGGACAAAGCAGAAATGTGGTGCCTATTTTATTTAAAAACTTTAGCTTGAGGTACAGGAATGAATACTGAAACAAATTGGAATGCCAGCTGGTAATGCACACCAGAGAGCAAAACAATAAAATACAAAAAGATACATTAGGAAATTAAATAAAGGGAACTGCTGGTATGACACTTAAAGGCATGCCCTGACTATTTAGTAGCCAGTGACATTCTCCCTTATTTCCAACTGTCTATCCCCCCCACCAGGCATCTAGGATAAATGGGGCCTGATTCCAAGTTGACTTATGCCAGTACAAGCCAAGATACACCAAACCACTTGGCGTAACCCATGACTTGTGTCAAGTGTTATGCCAGCCCCAATTCCAAGAGGTGCCTTGAGCCATGTCAACTGCGGGCTATGCCAACCGTGGGTTACACCACCCACTATGCCGCAGCCCACAACAACATGGTGCAAGGGTGGGTTACGGCAGCAACTGTGCCCTATTCCAAGAGGGCAGCTGCTGTAACCCACTACCATGATTCCAGGAGCTGCACTGGTAGAGCAAACTTAGAGCAGCTAGGAGCTGCTCTAAGGGGCATCCAACAGTGCCAGCCATCAGATACCTACTTTGCAGAGCCATGGCAGTGGTACCATTTTGTTCCCCATGTCCCCACAAACACAGCCATGACCCCCACCCCCTGAATGTTGGGGACCCCCAGAGGTCTGTTCTGCATTGTGCCCCCCAGACTCCTGCACTGTCTGTCCTGCTCCCCCCACCCCCTGGTGCATGCTGTGGTGTTCTGGGGTGGGAGGGCTCCTGGGGAGCCATCAGTTGTCGGCTGCGACTTGCGACATGCGGGGCTATTATGCCTTGCCCATGGTGTTAGCCTCTGCATGGCACAACCTGCATGTCACAAGTGCCAGGACTCTGCCATTCTTGGAATGTGGCACAGGGTCCCTGGCATAGCAGTGAATGTTGCAACTCATTTATGCTGGTGAGTTGTGACATCTATCTTGGAATCGGGCCCATGTATATAGTATGATGGAAAACAGTAGCAAGACATTGTACAGTGGGCAGCAGTTGGGTATCTAAATCAAGAAAAGAGTTATAATTTAATTGTGTTGGAAACTAATGTCATGAAATTTCCCTTTTTCAATAAGCAGGATATAACAATAAGCATAGAGAACAACTGAGACATGACAGTGGTAGCTTTAAGAATGTGTTTTTGAAACACATTATTACAGACTATGAACGCTGTAAAAAATCCCTTCCCAAGTAAATGGCATCAGTTTAAAGTAGAGTAGTATCCCAGAGGAGAGGATTTATGAGCACACCCACCTTGAACAAAAATTAACGTGCAACAGCGCACAGACATGCAGCCCAAGCAGAGCAAAGTAACAGAAACAGACTACCAGATAAATGTTAAAACTTTGTAGAAATCAGCCTAGAAAGGTGTTTGTACATGGAGTATGCATTCTAAAAGGATACTAACCTTTACAAATGTTTATTATTACAGAAATGCAGTGGTTAACACACATAAATGATTGCTATATAAAACCAAAAAAGTTGGGCTCTGGTAAGATAGCTAAATAAAACAAACAGGTAAAATAAATAAAACTGAGATACTTGGTTAAATTCCACTACCTAGATTTTATTCAAACTTCATTAATTACCTGTCTAGGTGAAAAAAAGAGAATACAAGTATGTGAAAACACATGGCAAAAGGTGAGAACAACAAGACAGCAATCTAAGGTAACCCACATACTAAAACAGCAAATTCATCACACAATAGAAGTAACAGCAAGTATAACACTGACAATAATAAACTTGTGGGTATGTAGCCTATAGTTAAATAAGGTGTTGCAGGCGTATAGCAGCACAATACAATTGCAAGACTGTTATGTAGGGTGAATCTGCATGAACAAAAGAAAAACATCATGATAAAGAAGTACAAGTTTTTTTGAAATATCTATTTATTGTACAACATAACCATGATGTTTGAAAGTATTTATAATAGGAATGAGAATAAAGCACGCTAGCATTGTTTAAGATGGTAATTAGTTCCAGATAAAGATTTTCTATAAATATGTAATACAAAAAAAAAAAGTTTAAAAATGAATTTACTAATTATGTAAATTATGATTTTTCTGTATAAGAAAGCCCTTTGAAAAAGCACATTTATGTGCGAAATGTTAGGGCAAATCAATAAAAATAAAAATTGGATTGTAAAAGGACTTTGAGAAGATTACCCCACCCCCCCAAACACTAATTAGCTGACTAAGTCCTCTTGGGAGGGAAACCACAATGAATATCAATGATATTTATCCATTACCCTTGGAGCACCCACCATTTTGGAGGGCTTGGTGGTCACCTAGGGCTGATGAAGACCAAGTCCAGAATGGAAGAAGTACAAATTAAATAAAAAAATTGCATTACACCAATGAGTTGCTTTGATATTTCTTTATGAGTTGCATAAGTGCTGCTAGATGCAGCACAAATCCTTGGAAACATTGTTGCCTAGTAGTTATAAGTCAGTTTTGCATTGTGTTGTGACAGAACTGTAGATGCATAAAAACTGAATTGGAAAAACAATTTTTATAAGTTTCTCTTGAGCTGTTTAAGAGCTGCAGAACAAAGCAATGTGAGTTACAAGTGCATTTCTAATTTAGAAAAAAAGTGCAATATCAACTCAGTGGCAAGACAGTTTAACATGAATTGCACCATAAAGTACAGAGTGCATTTAAGTAAATTTGCATTTACATAACTTGTAATGCCTTTGGTCCCGTAGCCCCCATATGGAGTCAATACCATCCATTGTTGAACCAGACCCAAAATGGCCAATGGGAGAGAATGAGTTTGTTATGATAACCTCACAAAGTTCAGTCTTGATAACATGGACTGTCAAACCAGGAAACATTTCTCAGATTTCTTTTATTGGCAAACTAATTGGAAGTGGTTTGACCACTGAAAACAATTAGCAAATGAGGATAAAATAAAATTATTTATTATAATGGGTCAATGAAACACCCCAAAAAGCAGGATGATGCAGTTGCCCACATTGAATTCTAATGGTTCCAAAAATTAAGTCCATTCAGTGCCAAACATTGACAAGTCTAGGATGCAGAGTATGTGTACAACATTAATAAAAAATAAACTGCAAAAGGTCTATGTAGGCCTACAAAACTTTTAATGACAGCGGTGCAGTATCCCACATTTAGTGTAGGCTACTGGCTCCAAAACCTGGGTCTGTTGGGACAGAACCAAATATGAAAAAGGCTTCTCATTATGTATGGACAAGTGGTGAGCATACGGGTTATGGCCAAGTTTATTGCCCAAAATATTATTTGCCCTATTTGGCCCACAAAACACAAAGCAATGCAGCATCCCACAGAATTTGTAATGCTCCTGATTACAAAAAGAGTGTCCACTCCGGCAATCCCTAACACGGAAAAGGCTTCTTGTTATGTCATGGATAAGTACTGTACACACTGGTTATATTGCCAACATTGCCCAACAAAATTATTAGGCTTTGTAACTTATGATGACACAAGACATTTGTGCAGCATGCTGCAGTGTGTGTAGGCTGCTGGTTCCAAACATTGTGTCTTTTGGGACCATGCAAAACATAATCAATGCTTTTAGCTATTCCAGGGATAAGTGCTGTACACACTGGTTAAAAAGTCATTAGACATACACTATGTAGGCCTACAAAACAGTAAATCTGAAGACACAGCACAGCAGTGTAGCATCACAGTGTGTGTAGGCTACTGGTTCCAAAAACTGTGCATTGAGACTGTGGGAAACATGGACAAGGCTTCCTAATATGTCATGGATCAATGCTGTATTTACCAGTTATGAGGACAGGTTCATTGCCCCCAAAATTGTTTAGCCTGTGTACTGTAGGCCCATAAACACAAAACCTTCTGACCTGAAGACACAAGACAATCAATCAAATCTTTAAAGTACTATACCAATAGATCACAGCGCTGTACAAAAAAAACACAAAATATCAATAAATAAAACAACTGATCTAAGATTTTAAAACATAATCTTAAATATAACAGATGGCAGTAGGCTAACCAACACTTAAGTCAGGGAATGCTAAAGAGAATAAATAAGTTTTCAGAGCAGATTTAAAACACTCAATGGTCAGGCACTCTATCTGATGGGGAAGAGAATTCCATGGGGTAGGGGCTGCAAAAGAGTGGGCCCCAGAGGTTTTCAATCAAACCCTGGGAATCTCCAGCAATCCCTCATTGGAGAAGTGGAATGAGCGGGGGGAGCAGCAGGGGTGAAAAAGATCTTGCAAGTGGCTGCTTAGCGCCCCACAGTCACAGCGTGTGTGGGTTTCTGGTTCCACAAACTATTAATTTTATTTATTTGCAAACTGATGACCAGGAAGTGTGCACTGAGCCAAGGCTCATTTCCAGGTGTGATCCAGGGGAAAAGGAACAGGAGAGAACAGTAATACAGTAGTTGGCATGGAAGCAATATGATACTACAGTCAGCACAAAGAAATAACTGAAGCTTACTACCGGTATAGTATTGAAACAACCCAAGCATCACAGTAAGTTAGAACAATAAACTACAAGAAAACATGACCCCTCAAAAGAGTGGGCAGAAAAAATGAATATAAAGCAGAAGCTAGAAAAGGTGAGGGCAATGAATATGAAACTTATGAAGTAATTCTGGAGAAGCGCTTAGGAGGGGGCAAAAGTAGAAATGAGGCTAGATCAGGTTCCTGAAGGGTGAGGACAGAGGCATGTGGAAGAGAAATGGGACCTTATCAAGGGTTAAAGGCAAGATAAAAGGAAACAAGCCTAAGAGAGGAGGGGATAGAGTTTCAGAGAGAAGACAGCCATACTAAGAAAGCAGACTGACCATTTAAGGTAGAACAATGAGAGACATTAAAGGAATGAGTGTTAGAAGAGTGGAGGGAGTAAGAGGAAGGAGCAGAGAGGGAAAGAGGGTCAGACATATAGGAAAGAAGGGATGCAAACAAGTATATAATGAGAAAATAAGAACATTGGGATATGTACCAGGAAGATATGCAGGGAAGGGCAGAGAGTTAACACAGGGAGCAATGGTGAGTAAGAGGGGGACCTCAAGAAGCAAGCCAACAGAAGGAGTGAAAGATAGGATTTAGTTCAGCACAGGTAGATGTGGAGGTGCCACCATAGACCACATCTGTATAGTCAAACAGTGGAAGAATCAATTTAAGAACAATTTCATGGCAAACTACTGTAGGAGTGAAAGGCAAAATTTGCTTCTGTTAAGGACAACTAGTTTGGGGTGCAGTTTCCTGAGGATGGCATCAATGTGGACTGAAGAGCTGGACTGATTGTCAAGCCATACCCCAAGATGCTTGAAACAGGGGACTGACTCAAATGGAGTGCTATCAATGGAAAAGAATACATTGGTCTTGCCAAGTCTGCGAAGCCAATGGTGTGAACCAAACAACAAAGTGACAGTTTTTTTGGTTGGTACAATATTCCAACTGGAGAATGGAGGTTCTGGGTGCTAAAGAAAAGTGCCATTAGTGTACTTATGTATATTAGCAAAGACACAAGCTACAGGGAGGTCATTCAGTAAAACAGAGAAGAGCATAGGTCCCAGCATTGGGCTTTAGGGTGCTCTGGAGATTATGAGGAGGGGAGCTAACACAGATTCCTTGATCAGCATAGACTGACTATGACAGGAGAGGTAAGAACAGAATGAGTGCACTGCTGATGTTGTGAGCCCAGCGCACCCAAAATTATCAAGGAGGAGAGTATGGACAACAGAATCAAACACCTTGGCCAGGTAAATAACGATGGTGGCTGTCACATGACCCATATCTATCCCCTTCAGGATGAAGACAAATTATAGACTAATAGACACAGAAGCCCTCCCCATCCATCTCATTAATCTATGTCTTTATCACAGTTGGAAGTGTAAGAGACTCACATCATCCATAAAACTTGGAAAGTAGATTTTTGGAAAAGGGGGTAGATTAACTTTTAAAAAAGTGAGCAACCCTGAAAATTAAAGAGCTAGTGTATTGTAGTGGAATTGTCATCCTCTTCCCACCCTCACCAGCTTCATAGTAACTACATGAATGCTGCTGTTTAATCTTTTTGGTTGTTTATTAAGCCTTTAGCATAATTTTTGACTTTTTAGTATTCTCCAGTAGTGGCAGCTGAGTCCAATGCAATTGATTATGAACAGCATGGGAAGTGATGCTGTGGAAGGAAAGTCAACAGTTGTCTCTTTGTCCCAGTAATGAATCTGATTTTAATGGCGCACAAACATTCAACTGTTTCTTGAGGATGATTGTAATTTTGAAGCAATCAACATTTACCTCTCCCCTCAATCCCACTTTGCTCACATTCAGTGCCAAAAGCCTGCTCCCTCAATTTCTGTCTCCCTCTGATCTGTTAGCCATGTATCAGCGATCAAATGAAGAATGTCCTACTTCTGTATTTGAAGACATTACTCTAAAAAAAAAAGAGCACATCATTCCCTCTCTCTCTCTCTCTCTCTCTCTCTCTCTCTCTCTCTCTCCCCCAGAGTGCACCATGCTGCAACAGAGGACAGAGTGAGAAATAACAAGCATGAGCTTGTGATTTTTTTTTTTTTGGCTCTCACTCATGGCCCATACAGGCAAACAACTAGAGACATGAATCGACAACACTGAGGAGGAGGAGGGCATCTGGGGAGAATCTGTTTAAGCCAGTAGGTAGAAGCACCATGTCAAATGTTTACTACTCCACTCCTCACACCAAACACAACTCCCTGCAGCACCAAACTCCTTTTTCAGTTTATTTAAAGTGCATAGCTTAGACATGGAGTGACCATTTCGGTTGCTGTGCCTGGAAATGCCAGGACAAAGCAGACTGTAGACCAAAACAAAGGGTTGCACCAGAGTTGGTGAGACACATGGAACCGGGTGCCACTGTGGGACTGCTGTTTTATTCAGAAAAATATGGAGTACTCATCACATTTCACAGAATCATCAATGCCTGGTGTGTAGTGTTTAATTCTTTACTGAGTGCAGAAAAAAGATTAAAAGAGCTTCTTCTGAATGCACAACTCACCTGACACTTTCACATTTACATTGCTTTCTCACTGTAAATGTGAAACATGTCATGCTAGTCATGTATCCAGTGGAACCTATTTTAATATTATAGGAATCATATGAATCATAGGAATGATACTGAGCTAAATGGACTTATGTTCTATATGCTCATCACTATCTCCTAATTTCTAATCTGGTTCATATACCTGTCCCATTTAGATTTAAACTCAGTAATAGACTGACTAGCCACAACCTCCAACTGCAATGTATTCCAATCATGCACCACCCTTTGATTAAACCACCATGTACTTCGTACTTTATTAGTTTTAGCGGCTGTTAACTGCATTGGATGGGACCTAGTATTCTACATACTACTATTTACTTTTAACCCAGTAATGTCCTAAAGATCATCACTTTGCCAAGCCTTATAAACCAAGCACATATCACCACGCTTTCTACGCTCCTCCAAGGAGTACATATTCAACTCCATCAATCTAGTTACATAATTTTTTCCTACCATGTTGCAGATAACTCTTGTTGCTCTTTTCTAGACTGGCTCTAATACAATTGAATCCTGTTTTTTAAAGGGAGACCACACCTGTGCTCCATGATTAAATATAATTTTTTTTCTACACTCAGTAAAGGCTTAAAAACTACAGTCAAGGTGTCCATTCTTCTTTGAAAGGTGGCGAGTTCTCCAGTTTTCCTGAATGCATCTGTTCTCATCTGCAAGAAGGTGTGATCGGGGCTCATTAGGGAATGGCTCTAACCAGTCAAGCAAGTTACTGTGTTTTTTGGGGGTTTTTTGTTACGAAAACTGAGTTGAGCCTTATGACTATTAAGACTTTTGCCCACTTCTGGTGTGCATACCAGATCCAATGTGTTTTATATTTATCTCTGAGAAACTGCCAGTGCGCTGATGGCACAGCAGTGCAGCTTCCCCCCACTGCGTCACTGTTTTACATTGGGACTGTGCACTTGATGACCAGACTGAAAATTTTTCTGTCCAAAGATGTCTCACAGACATTATTGAAATGCTTGTTTAAAAAATGATTAGGAATATAAACACATTGCCATTAATGGCAAAAAGCCCTAACTCATTACTCCAGTCACATATTAGGGCATAAAAAGCCTCATTACACCAGCTCTTTAAAGTGCTTTACTAACAAACTTTAATGAACTGATTAATTACTCTCAGCCATACGGGGTAAGTGTACAGAGCAATGAAGGAAAACAAACAGTACTTTGTTACATGTTTATGGTGACATACCAAGAAATTTATTCAAGTGATTAATTACAGTAATATTTTCAATGTTGTAAGTTTTCAATGTGTGCTATATTAATTTGGAGAGTTAAGCAAAAAAGTACTTAAGCACATTTAAATGTATTCCTAAGGGGAAGGGTACCTTTTTCCCAAACTATAATATGTTAAGAGACCCAGTTTATGGCTACAGTAAGTTAAAGAGCAACTCTTCATTTCAGAATGTGCTTTCATAAATAAAATGTTTCAGTTGTTATAATTTCCTAGTGAATATATTTGTTTCATTTTCTTTGTTCCTTGCCAAGATTTACAGCATGTCTTCATAGTCCATCTAAAAGGTCTGTCTAGAAAACATTTGAAAGGATTTGCCTTTCCCCTATTACCCTCACAGTGCCTTTGTTTATGACATCATAGTGCTCCCCATGACAACAAACTGTGATGTCACAAACAGCAATTGTGTAGTTAGCAGGATAGAATCAGATACACTTTGAGCGACTCGACGAAATAAGTACTGCATTATCTGCAATATTTAGTAGACCAACAGCAGGGTAGTAAAAAATTAAAAAGTAACTAGAATACAATAAAGTTAAAAACATATAACTAGTGTAAATCTAATGTTTTTAAGCTTTTTATTACAATAGAGAGTTGCTATTTAAATGTATGTTTCTTATTTTAATGCTACAGTAGTTTAAGATACCCCCTATGAAGTATTAAGGACGGGGAACAAGATAATTCTGGCTTTAAAACCATTGTGTGCATTTATTGTATTATTTTATACTTCCCTACCCAAAGCCTGAAATATAGTCCATGGTAGCTAGTGCCCCTCAATAGTCAGTGATTGCCTCCCGTCGCCCGATAAATAATAATTCCCTCCCTCATGGCTAGCAATTCCTTCCCACCACCCAATCACCCACCACATACCTAGAAAAAATACCTGGTGTCTAGCAGTCCCTCCCCCACACAATCACCTGCTCGACCAGGACATCATGCCCTGGTGTCCAGTGTAACCCCCCATCCTTATCCTTGGCCCATATAGTAAAAAACAATAAACATTTCTCCCTGGTGGGCTAGTGAACCCCTCCCATCCCCAATCCCCAGTCGGTGAATTGGAATTGTATTCCTTGGTGATCTAGTGCACCCCCCTGACCCCACACCCTGCAGGCAGTGTTCCACCACCCCACTCCCCCCTCCCAAAACCAAGTGGGTGACCAGCACAGCCCTTCTCTCTCCTCCATGGCTGACTGCCCACTGAGCTGTCAATGAATGAGCATGTACTTACAAGTTTGATAGTGCCATGTTCTCATCCTGATAATCCTGCACGATTTTGTTTGCTTGCATCTCAAGCACCTCTATATCAGACCATGACGTGCTGCACTTTTTTTATCAAGTCGTAGTCGGATAGTAGTTCTCACAATACTTTTGTCATCAGCCGATGTGTTTTGCATAGTGCAGCAAAAGTAGGTCTCTGCTGATCAGGAAACAAGAATGAATGACTTCCCAGAAATTCAGTATAACACTGACAACATATTGGCATCCACCCTCTTCCCTCTCCTCCATCTGGCCTGCCAGTGGGCTTGCATGGGATGATAACTGTTGCCCTTCTTGCACTGTAGCCTTTTTTGTGCTCAGATCATATAGATAAGTCAGACTTAATAGAACTGCTCATCCATACGGCATTCTTCAGTAGCAAATAATGTCTCAAATGTATCCTTGAAGTAAGGGCTCAAGAGAGTAGTCAGGATATAGTGGGCATCTCTACAGAATTTGGAATGGCAGACGTAATTCCAGAAACTTGCTCTTTATTGTAGCAGATTAAGAGGCAGGCAGTGTCCCACCACCCAACTCCCCCACTCCCAAACCCAAGTGGGTGACCGGCACAATCCTTCTCTCTCCTCCATGACTGACTGCCCACTGAGCTGTCAATGAATGAACATGTACTGTACTTACAAGTTTGATAGTGCCATGTTCTCATCCTGATAATCCTGCACCATTTTGTTTGCTTGCATCTTAAGCACCTCTATATCAGACAATGACAAGCTGCACTTTTTTTATCAAGTCGTAGTCAAATAGTTCTCACAATGCTTTTGTCATCAGCACATGTTGTTTTAATAGTCCATTCTCTCTGGGGATCCGTGACCATCTGGATTTGTGTGCTGGGTGGGGGAGGATGGCCTTCCCTTCCTGGCCCTTCCACAGAGGGCAATCTAGAGTGGATGCTGGTCCCAGTCCACCAGAGGGGAGTTGGGATGGCTGTGGCTGATGGAGACAGAGCAGAACCAGATGTCCATCCTGCTGCCATGGAAGAAAAACACTATTATAGCAAAAAAAAATAAAAAGAGGAGACATTTCCTATCTGAAAATAAAAAAAAAAAAATACTCTTGGTTCAATCTTTGATCCTTAGCATTATAGTTTTTGGTATCATGGTCTATGGTGCCATAAGAGATAATGTGCTGATGAGGGTTAGCAGTGTTTTGAACAGTGCCTGTTACTTTGCACTGAACCTGATGCCTGACACCTACACTTGTGCCCTCTACAATATTTCATGTGAAGTTGGGGTAAAGTCAAGAAATGTCTAACCACTGCTCCTAGAGCAAAATTCCTGAATTCCCACAACTACACTGATGGAGTTAAATCTTGCTGAATCTTTACTCATGTCTCAGTGCCATTTCCAGCTCTCTTTCACAGGGGAAGGATCTGTGGTAGGAATGAGTTCTTTTTATGTTAAAAAGAGTAACGTTTGATCAGAACACTTCAGAAATCATCAGAGAATCCTGCATTATCATTCTAGTTAGCAAAATTTCACTATATTAAACTGTAGTTTCAGTTGGATGGTCTAGTGAAATTATGCTGCAAAAAAGGGAAGAGAGCGCACAGTGCAAAACTCAAATGGCAATATCAGGCCCTGTCTTCAACAGAAGCAAGAAATAATGTATTTAGCAGACTATAAAAAGGTGCAGGAGATTTTTGAAAGATTTGTGTGACAATTTTCTTATTTCTGAGTACTGGTGCTGAGAAAGGCACAGAAATCCATATTTATTGCTGTTTGTTTTATTTTCCCCCTGCAGAAGGAGAAGAGCATGTTGAATTTAATAGACTGGGAAAGGTGCAGGGGTGATTTTAAGGATTAATTTAAAAAATATATTTGTTTTGCAAACTATTGATGGTGTAGCAGGACCATAAATGTATATTTTAATTGTTTGCTTGTGTATGTAAATCTATGAGTGAGTGAGTGAGTGGATGAGTGAGTGAGTGAGTGAGTGAGTGAGTGAGTGAAAGGTAAAGAGGTAGACTGGTGTTGTGTGAGACATAAGGTTACAAGGTCTCTCAGTGGCATGGTGTGTGGTCTGTCAGTAGAGGTCAGGCTGTGGGCTATAAGTACTATTTATTATACTGCTGCACTTTCAATTACCATACTACCTCACAAGCTAAATTAAGACATACCTGCACCTAACCTGTGTGTACTATCATCTGTTTTTGTCACTGGGGTGGACTGGTGGTGTCAATCTTCAGTACCACCTCACAAGTCAGGCTGCACTGAGACTTTTCCATATACCAGGTGCATGTCACGTGAGCATCTAATAACCATTGGCTACTGTGAGTTATCATAGACAGCATTCATAGTAGGGTAAATCATCTCATCAACTATTATGCATCTGTTGTTGATACATGTAGAAAACATGAAGAGAACAATAGAGAAAAGTAAAGCAGGGGGAAGGAACAGACAAATGTTTCACATAGATACATAGATACATAGATACATAGACAGTGTCGGCAGATAAGGGCCTATGGCTCACCCAGTCTGCCCATTTGAGCTTGTAAGTTCAGTTTGTTTTCCTAGAAGTGTGTTGCACCTGACCCCTGACCTCCAGAATTCCTTTATGTCTATCCCATGCATTCTTAAATCCCAGATTGTTTCCAGCCCCCACCACTTCCTCTGGCAGGGGTTCCACTTGTCCACCACCCGCTCTGTGAAGAAATTCTTTCTCATGTTTCCTCTGAATCATCCTTCCTCCAACTTCATCCCATGCCCTCTAGTCCTGGAACATCTTTTCGCTTAAAAATAGTGTTTTCCTGCACCCTGTTCCTCCCTGTAAGATACTTGTATGTCTCTATCATATCTCTCCTCCTCTCCTCCAGGAGTACATGTTCAGTTCCTTCAACCTGACTTATAGGACTTGTGATGCAATCCATGCACCATCTTTGTTCCTCCTCTGAACTTCTCTACCCTGTCTATGTCTCACGTAGGTATGGTCTCCAGAACTGTACACTGTACTCCAGGTGGGGCCTCACTAGTGTCTTGTATAGCGGAATTATGACTCTCTTTTCCTGCTGGTAATGCCCCTGCCTATACATCCCAGCATCCTATTTGCTTTACCTGCTGCCTTGTCACACTGTTTTCCTACCTTGAGGTCATCAGAGGATGATAACCCCAAGATCCCTTTCCTGCTTGGTGCATGCTATATCCTCACCCCCCAACTGATATATTGTGCCAGGGTTTTTGTGCCCCATATGCATTATCTTGCACTTCTTTGCATTGAATTTCAACTGCCAAACCCCTGACCATTCTATCAAGTACAAGATCTGCAAGCAGGGATGGTAAAGCTTGGAGCTGCATATGGTGGAACAGAGACTGGAAGTCATGGCTGTTGGGTTGTGAGTTAAAAGGGCTGCTGAGCACATGATAGTACAGCCAAAAAAACATGGTTCATTTGTTACCAAAATTCCACTGGTTCCACTCCCACTGCAGTACAAATAGCCATTCCTGCCTGTCATCCAGTGCATCTGGTGATGAAACCATCCTGAGTAATCCAGAAGCATACCAATTTACCGCCTTCCTTCATCAAGTGCTTCCAATTTCCCTGCTTCCTCAACCAGTGGTAAAAGTTTATTTTTGATCATTATAAGAGATCTTTACAATACAGAAAGCTTTTTAAAACAAATCAATATTACAAAATATACATTTAAAATTTCCTTTCCAGATTATAAATGTAATATAAAATACCATCAGTGACTTTAAATAAGTGACACTTGTTAGAACACTTTCTTTCCAATAACACTCTTAATTATCATGGGGCTACCAATAACACCTGTATAAGATTAAAGTATAAATTGGTTAAAGAGCTGCCGACACCTTAAAAAAAACTTTGATAAACATAATAATTAGGTAAAATTCAGCTTCCATTCCATATATATTCTAAAGATTCCTCCTCCCCAGTATTTATTACTAAGGACAGTTGCATGAGCGCATAATCTTTATCCCTCAGAGTTCATTTGTCTCTATAGCTGACTCCCTACTTCAAGTCATAATCCTCTGTTGTGAATCACAGTATGTTGCCATGGGAGTACCTGTGATGTCACAAGGCATGCATTACGACCTCAGGTAGGGAGAAAGCAACAGGAATTCATGAACTCTTCAGGATCAAGGATTCTGTTTTCAGTAATAAATAATGGGGAGGATGAATACAGAACTTATGTGAAATACAGGCAGGGCTGCATCTAAATATTATGTTCTGGTAAAGTTTTCCTGAAGGCGACAACAGTTCTTTAATAACTAATCATGCTTGCTGAATAAATTGCCTGTTAGACATAGTTTCATACAAAAGGAAATAAAAAAAACATTCCATACATGGCATCTAGGGAAGGACATGAGACAAAGAGTAAATTCAAAGTCTCCCCGAATTCATAACGAGCTAAGGAGGCATCAGAAATTAAAATTCCCAAACATGTTGCTGTGATATACTAGTGAGATTGCTTGACTCATTTCCAACAGCTGGTCACTTTGTGAACAAGACACCACCGGCAATCAGAGGCACAAAACAGAAAAAGGCCTACCTCAATGCGGAGCATACTCAAAGTCGGACCAGATTGCCACTTTTGCTACTTGACTTGTTTACACCCTGCAATGCATATTGCTCTGTGTCTTACAGAATGTGCACTGTAAGAGCAATTAAAAGATAGCTCATAGGCACACCACCACAGGTTATCCACCCCTTAAGTACTTAAGTATACCATTAAGCCACTGTGGTCTGCATACTTATAACTCAGCTGGGTACTTTGATCCATTTAACCCACATGACATAATCGAATGTCAATACTACAGTTTATGGAAGTTATGGAAAAAAGAAAAGTACATCCTATCAAATGCTGTTAGAGTTTTTGTACTTTGAGGCATCTGATTTTGCATTTGATGCATAACTTAATACTGGCTCAATAGCTACATACTGTTAGGATACACCATTAGTAAAGCTTAAATACATTTGCAAAAATGACAGTAGCTACAGCAAGCAAAAAGCCACATCGTTAATAAACACTAGAGCCCTTGCTGCTAAACTGGTTTACACCATGCACTGCATAGTGCTCCGTGTCATGCCTGTTTTTTTCACTTAATGGCAGATTGTATCCAATAGCATGGTACAAAGCCTTCCAGTTTGCCCACCCCTATTGACCAGTATAGAGCTTCACACATGGTGACCATACTTGTCTGCCCTGGATAGTCCCCAGTCAGTCTGCAGTCATAACTCTATTAGATTTAACACCTCATTTCCTTCAAGCCCATGAACATCACCCAGATTATATCCCCCTTTATTTATGATTCATTTCAGTTTTCCCTAGATATTTTTCAGCAAGCAATGCAACAGTATTTTATTCCAGCCATCCACAGTGCCTGACTCATTATGTTATATTTCAAAAGAAAGTGCTACATACATTCCATATTGTCCATAATGCCTGTTTAAATTTGTTTGTTTGTATTTGTACTTCTAATTGTTTCCTTAACCCATGCTAATTTCCTCCAAAAAGCTTTTGACTTTAAATAATAACTAAAGAATAAAGTTACTTGAGTAATAAGAAAATGCTAAAAAAATAAATATATGCATTAAGCAACAAAATGAGATCCACAGAAATATTGACAGGAGTCTTTTAAGCAGTTTGTGATTACCATGTCCTATAAACAAGGCAATTTTGAATCTATACATTTGGCTAATTTCTCAAAGTACCTTTCAATCAAGTCCAGGTGCTTGGTAGTAAGGATTTTTTAATTTCAAGTGTCCAAATATTTCCATACTCTTGGTAACTGTAGTTCAAAATGCCACTCCACAAAAGTTCAGCAGAAAAGGGTAGGAAGCAAGCAGGAAATAAATATTCAAATGGGAGAGGCTATTGTGTCTCCTGGGTCAGGCATAATGCCGTTTCCCTTCAGCAGCATCAAAAAAAAAAGTTTGCTTACCCATTTGCACATATTTTTGTGATAGTAAAACACACAGTCTCTACACTCCAGGAGTCCATGCAACACTTCCAGTTGTTCCCTACAAATCCAGGGCATTACCTCCATAAGTGTTCTTTCACCTGTAAAATCAAACAAAAATCACTCCACTGAGCATAGTAACTTTGGGGACACGAAGGCAGACAAACCCTAATGACCCGACCTATGAGGTAACATTAGCATACCTTTAGTAAGGCAAAACAAGCCTGTCAGCACTAAAAAAGTGCTATCCAAATTACAGCCATCCTCCTCTCCTCTCAAGGGTCCCGAATCCAAGTCTAATGAGGGAGCAGCCTTAATTCTCTTCAGGTTCTGTCTCCTTCACTCCAGTCCGATGCTTAAACCAAAGGAACACCCAAAAACTTAACAGCCAGCCAGCACAACCATTCAGCAATAAGCTCAGCTCTTTAACATTTTAGCATTTAACTTTTTACAGAAAAAAGCTCATTTCTACAAATTGAGAGCTGAGTTAACACAAGTTTTATTCATAAAAATTTGAAACCAAACGTTTTAGGCACCAGACAAATATGGAGCAAAGCACAGAGTGGCAGGGAGTGGAGCAGCACCACAGCCATCTTGCTGCCCCACCCCAACCAGAAGCTAATTCCTCCAGTTCCCCTACTTAAGATAGAATCGATCCATTCAAAAATGTAAATCTAGGGGCCCAATTCCAGGTTGGCTGGCATAACTTGCTGGCAGTTGCAAGTTACATCAGTTCTCCTTATGCCAAGGACCCTATGCCACATTCCAGAAGCAGTAGGGTCCAAGCACTTGCAACCTGTGATATACGCCATGTGTGTGGTGGTAGCCAATGCATGGTGTATATCTGCCACAGGTTGCAACTCATGATGGACACCAGGCAGCGCCCCAAATCACCCCCACTTCATGCCCCCAGTCAGACCAGGGGGCATGGAGGGGGGCAGAATAGGTGCCACAGGTGTCTTGGGTGCACCGGTGAATGGACCCCTGAAGTCCATGCTGTTTCAGGGGGGTTGGGGCAGGGGTATGCATGAGAGGACATGGGGGACATGTCTGCACCATTGCTGTAGTGCCAGGAGGCAGGTAGCTGATGGATTGCACCGTCGGGTGCCACTTAGAGCAGCTCAGAGCTGCCATAACATAGCCATGCCACTGTGGTTTCTGGAATTGTGCTAGCGGGTTATGACAGCTGCTCTACTGGAATTGCGCTATGTTGCTGTCGTAACCTGCAATTGCACCAGGCAATGCGGGCTGTGGCATAAGTGCCAGCATAAACTAAACTACATTTATTGCAGCCCGCAAATGCCAGAGCACAACCCACCTCCTGGAATAGGGGCTGGTGTATTGCCTGTCGTAAGTAGTGAGATACACCATGGGGTTTGGCATATCTCACCTTACGCCGGTGTATGCCCTTCTGGAATTGAGCCCCAGGTCTTGAAAAAATCATTGTGTATTTGTTGCCCAATTTCTCAAAGTCCCCACCCCAATTGCAATCCTAAATTATGAGTTCAGTTTCATCATTCTTGTTTTCTTGGCACATACAGTAAATAAAAATAATAATGATAAAAAAAAAAATATTAAAAATTGTAATTTTTAAATTATATTATGTAATACAATTTTTTATCATATTATATCATATTATGTTATTTTCTCATATATCATTTTATATTAGATTATGTTATTTTATCTTATCATACATCATATATATTGTATTATATCATATTGCTGTATATTATCTTCTCATATAAAATATCATAGTATATCATATTATATCATCTTCCCATATGGTGTATAATTTTGTATCACATTTGTTTTATTTAATCACATTTCATATAGTATATCCTAATATGAAATGGATAAGAAAAATCATGGAAGCCGATTAGCTATAGCAGCCTTTGACCCATAATGATATCTTAATATAATAAACATTGTTCAAACTGATTAAGAAGATTAACCATTTCCTAACACTTTGAAGCAGATTTATGTAAGCAATAACACACGACAGGGTGTGCATTATGGTGTGATAACCGCACTCCTAGGGGTGTAGTTAGGCATGAGGCCGAAGGTCGAGCGCCGGTCGTCTCTAGCAGTGCGGTTATCACAACGTAATGCACACCCCCGGAGTGTCTTATTGCACTTATAAAATAGCTGACACAAAAAAAATTAAAGAGAGAGCAGTTAATAGTGGTAAAACATTTGTTTTACTTAATGCGTGGAAGAAAAATAACCCCCAAAAATTGGCTTTAGTGTGTAAAACTAATTGTTTATCCTATGCTAATAGCATTTTAAACACACAGTAACTATATGAAATATTAATACATATATTAATGAAATAAAAACAATGTTTGGTTGGCAAGAGGTCCGCTGAATTCGGATTTTTGACACGGAGATGTCTCATGTTATGACACTGTGGAGACAGAAAGTGGAAACAGAGAAGGAGACATTACATTAGCTGTCACATTTTGATATTAATATACATCTAGTTCTGTCAGAGAAAATGTCTTACCATACACTTGAAGTTACTTTCTGTAGTTTATGAAATTAACAGGTGCATTAATATACAGTTTGGCAGGTTGAAGGGTCCTAGGTGACTAACTTTGCACATCATTTGTGGCTCGTGGAGCTGCATTTGTATCTTTATGCTTCATTAGTGATCTGGGCTTTGACTGTTCTCCACCAGACAGGACATCACTCCATTGTTTACGATCATCCATGCTTGCTGACCAATAGCTACGTAAGCTGGATTCGTTACGATGCCCTGTTACTGCCATTATCTCATGACTGTCCAAACCAGCATCTGAAAGGTGTTGTACTGTGGTGGCCCTGAGCGAATGGTTGGTGTACTGTTGGGAAAGTCCAGCCTCTTTGTTGAGTCTTGTCATCATTGTAGACAAGTAGTTTACTCGAAGTGGCTCCTTTGTGTAACATGTTTGTTCAGTATTGAGGAAGTGCTGTGGCATGCGTCTTGGTTGCATATAAAGAGCAGGTGACTCAGGATCTAGTTTGCTCACATACTTTTTTAAACTTACCACAGGGCATAGGGGGTCACCAGGTCAGGCCCATATGAAGCCCCTACAATTGCCTTTACCCTGTTCAGTGGGGTCCCCGTGATTTTTTGTGTGCTCATTGAATGCAAGTGAGACATATTCCTGTTCATTCTCATCTTGCAGGATTTTAGAACTGGATGGTTTTAACTGACGTAGGCCCTCTCTGCCATGCCTGGCCATCATAAGCTGTATGTCTGTCCACACTTTGCGCACAGTCCAGGAGCTGTGTTGCGGCTCAAGGTTAGGGAATTTCTAAGCTTCATTAAATCTGCTTTGGATAGTGCTGGGTGGTGTGTTGCTGTGTCCGTCTGCCGCTTTCTGTACTTTTTTAAAACAGATATACAGTAAATACATTGCTAGAGCCCTTATATGCAGGGTCTGTTATGATATTGACTTTTCTACTAATTGGGGCTGATGTCAAAAAATGGCTTATGCCTGCTCTTATGCTGCAGAGGCTGTTGACTGTATAGTCTTTACCTGAGCTGTTCCTCACACTTGCATAGAATTCTCTTAAAAGACTATTTATCTCAGTATCTGGGATAGATTTAAAGTCAGACTGTACCCATTTAAGTCTGCACCAGTCAGTCAGCATGTTGACAGCCCAGGGGGGTGGTCTTTAGTGTGTTTTTCTCATGATGCTCCTCCTCTATTAGTGCCACTTCCTCCTCAGTTAGTAAAGCATGTCTGCTGTTTACATGTACTGTGCTGCTTGTGCTGGGTTCTTCTGGCTCACTAATTTGAACACTAGATCTTGTTTCAAGCTCTGGATTTTCAACTGCCATCTGAGGAGGCTCATCTATGATAGTGGGAGGTACTTGTTCAGGAACAGCTTCATTTGAAATTTCCATCTCTGTTGCCTCATCTGTGTTTGTTTCCTCATCCTGCAGAAACTTGAAGAATGGTCAGGGGTTTGGCAGTTGAAATTCAGTGCAAAGAAGTGCAAGATAATGCATATGGGGCACAAAAACCCTGGCACAATATATCAGTTGGGGGGTGAGGATATAGCATGCACCAAGCAGGAAAGGGATCTTGGGGTTGTCATCTCTGATGACCTCAAGGTAGGGAAACAGTGTGACAAGGCAGCAGGTAAAGCAAATAGGATGCTGGATGATAGGCAGGGGCATCACCAGCAGGAAAAGGAGGTCATAATTCCGCTATACAAGACACTAGTGAGGCCCTACCTGAGTACAGTGTACAGTTCTGGAGACCATACCTACATAAGGACATAGACAGGGTAGAGAAGGTTCAGAGGAGGGCAACAAAGATGGTGCATGGATTGCATCACAAGTCCTATGAAGTCAGGTTGAAGGAACTGAACATGTACTCCTGGAGGAGAGGAGGGAGAGGGATATGATAGAGACATACAAGTATCTTACAGGGAGGAACAGGGTGCAGGAAAACACTATTTTTAGCGAAAAGATGTTCCAGGACTAGAGGGCATGGGATGAAGTTGGAGGGAGGATGATTCAGAGGAAACATGAGAAAGAATTCTTCACAGAACGGGTGGTGGACAAGTGGACACCCTGCCAGAGGAAGTGGTGGGGGCTGAAACAATCACGGGATTTAAGAATGCATGGGACAGACATAAAGGAATTCTGGAGGTCAGGGGTAAGGGGCAACAGACTTCTAGGAAAACAAACTGAACTTACAAGCTCAAATGGGCAGACGGGGTGGGCCATAGGCCCTTATCTGCCGACACTGTCTATGTATTTATGTATCTATGTATTTTGCTGGCTAATGAAATCTACAATTTCTTTAGTTAGGGGTATGTCAAAGTTTATTTCCATCTTTACCTTATATTTATCGTGATCTGTGGTAATGCTGCTGCTATAAAATGGCTGCTGCTGAAAACTTCAAGATTCTAGCTTGTTTAGTTATTTTTAACATTCCAAATTGACAATTTTTGCCGCCTGTGGAAACTGCAATGAGAAAAACAAATGTCCACTCTAAGAGACATGAGAGTGTGGTGAGCTAGATGTACGTCTAAATGTTTAACGTTTTAAGTTTGGGGTAATGAGAGCAAGGTATTTGTAAATCATGCTGCTGGAACAGGGATCTGTTTTTGAAAGATGATAATTTGTGGTTAGCGATGGGTTGCATTATTAGATTGGATTTGGTCACTGAGCTAAAGTGTTTAGTGTGATGCACTGCTTTTAACATGACTTTACTGCTGTTTATCCAGGTACATCGATCAGTGTATTCTTAACATTTTTTATTGGCATGGAGAGGTGTGACAGGGGATGCAGTTTCCTATTGTGCCTGTATTTCTTGAACACAGTATTTACTATGGGACAATACTAGTACGGAACTCCATTAGCTGCTTGGAGCTCACAAGTTATGTTGCTTATGTTTGCATGTGCTGCTTTGCTTTATTTTCAATTTCGACTGCCTTTGTTTTCACTTCTGACATATTTCATGCTTACAATGTGCTTTTTTGGGGGGGGGGGAGAGTTGCTTCCAAAGGCCACAGTTGCAGCACAGAGGTCGCAGTGAGGTATGCCCAGCAGTGCGATTTCATCTGCGGTTTGCGAATTACACAGAACTCACTGCTGTGAGTGATACTGGTGTCAAACTATGCGGTTCCCTGCTCGGTGATGATAGGCCAGTGCTCAATTGTGTGTCTGTTTTTATTTATGTTCGGCATCAATCTTATTTGTATACCTGCATTTGTAAACTTACTTTTTAGACTTTATGCTGCTTACGAGGGACTGTGGTGTGTTGGACCATAACGGAATGGGGAAAAAAAATAGCGATATCTGTTTTTTTTTTATTCTAACCAGAATACCAACAGGGAGAACAATGAGCCTGTCAACTATGTGCTGAGGTTTTTTTGCTAGTTCTAGTTATTTACAGTGCGACATTGCCCCATGTTGCACTGTGAATAACCAATCAGATTTCTTTATTTATGATAGCTACTTTATAAAATTGCAGTAATGCACTCCAGAATGTGGTATATCATTGGCGCAATGCTGGTGTGACTGCCTGAACCCCAAGCTTTGAGGTGCTCTGCTTCTTAGTCAGGGGAGAGTGGTTATGATATGTACCCTTTAAATGATGTTACAATGCAGAGTGTGACTTGGCCATGCCCTCTGATGAAGATGCAGATCACCGCAAAGCGCTCGGGTTCAGGCAATCACACCAGTCTGTGGATGTGATTCAATAAATTTGATTCTATTTTTGCAGCTTTGTGTGCGCTGACTTCTTTTTTTTTTTTTTTTTTTTTTTTGCTTATGTTCAGCCCGTAGTTTTTGTCGGCACCACATACCACTGAGCGTGCCATGTTTGTGATGTTAGTGATAAATCACTGGATGCCATCATCTCTTGAGTGGTTGAAGGCATTTGATGTTGCCTTGTGCCTTACTGTACATCCAAGCGTTCATGGTATCTTATGATATGACACCCTGTCATGCATTATTGCTTAAAATTATATTGAATTATTTTATCATTTATCATATCATATTATATCAGATTATACTGTCTGATCATATATCATATAACATTATCATATTTGCTCAGCATATACATGAAGCCAACTATATAAAAATAATAACTAATAACAATAATAATAGCAATTGTGCATTTTTTGTTGAATGTAACAGGCACTTTGTTACCTTGAATAAACAGACAAAATATGTTTGTTTATTATTACTGTATTTATATTACTATTTATTATCTAATATACATATAAAAAGAGTTTAGGGTAATAAAAAACTTTAAAAGAACTGGAATATTTTAGAAGCTGAGAGTGACTAAGAAGTATTTAAGAAAGATACAGTAGTGGAATTTAGAAAACATTTAGTGATCAGGGTTTTCTTACATATTACAGGTCATCAGGGTTCTATTTTTAGTGGTACAAAAATGTTATAATTACACAAAATATATGTTAGGTAAAGCTGACATTAATTTTTATTATTTACTGACTGGTATTTTTTTTTCCTTTTTGTGTTTCAAGTAGTGAAGTTACTAGTTCAATTTACTGGTAAACTCTGTGGTATATTTAATTAGGGATAACTGCATTTGTTGTGAGTACCAAAGGGCAATCACCTGTACGAAGGCAGCATTTCTCTCCAGGGAAATTGTTGCTGCGGGGGGGGACTGACTGGCTCAGCTCTTTCAGACTGGATGGGCTGCTTTATCCTGCCTGTCAACAGACAGTAAGAGCAAGTTCATCAGCTAAGTGTGAAGAGTTTGCTCAGTTCTTCTCAGACAGGATTTCCTCTGTTCATGCTGGGATCACTCCAACTAGGTTGTCATGACCTGGAAGGTGTAAGCCTGCATTTCATGATCACGATCATCTGGCCTTGGGAGAGTTTAGGCCAGTAATGGTGGAAGAGGTTTGTGAAGTAATCTTGGAGTTGCAGCCCACCTTCTGTGATATGGACCCAGGCCATATACATCCTCTAGTGAGCTGTGTAGGGTTAGTGGGTCCGGTATTTGCTGAGATTGTCCTGTGCTTCCTCTTGAAGGGGGCCTTTCCAAGCACATTTACAGAAGGCCCCTTCTGAAGAAATCTTCTTTGGACCCAGACTGTGTGTCAATTATAGACCTGTCTCCTACCTCTCATTTTGGGGAAGGTTATTGAGAAAATGATGGTACTGCAACCTGAGACACATTTCACTGTATATGACATCAGTGAGCCCCATCAGTCCAGATTTAGGTCCAGACACAGTACTAAGACTGCATTGATCAAGGTGCATGATGATCTTCTCATGCCATGGGATAGAGGAGAATGGTCAGTTCTTGTCCTCCTCAATCTCTCCTTAGTGTTTGACATTGTGGACCATGGGTTATTGCTAGAGCACCTAAGGAAGGACTGTGGACTCACTGGCACTTTCATCTGCTAGTTTGAGTCCAACCTCAAAGACAGGATGCATAGGTTTGTGATGAGGAATGTCTCCTTGCTTAAGAAGCCCCTGTTCTGTGGTGTACTCCAGGGGTCAGTTCTTTCTCCCCTATTGTTTGCAGTGAACATGCTACTCTGGGATGGGCCATTAGATGATGCAGGCTGGGCTTCCTTTGCTACACAGATGAAACCCAGGTGTATCTGTCTTTTGAACCTGGGATGCCTGATGTGGTCAAGGTATTTAATCTGTGTTTGGCTGAAATCCAGGACTGGATGTCTTCCAGCAGGCAGAGACCTAACCCAGAAATGATGGCAGTATTGGCGTTTGAGACAAGTTTGAGGAGGGCTGTGGAGGGCATCAGAAAAGTGATGGAGTTTATGCCCGGGTCCTCTAGGCCTGTGGCCTCTGCTAAAATGAAAAATGTGACTGCCATTATGGACAAGAAGCTGACATTTGAGACTCAGCTGTCAGCTGTAGTCCAGAGTGTCTTTTACTATCTCCGGAACATCATCCAGATTAAATCTCTAATGCCTCTGAAGACCTGCCATCACTAGTGCATGCATTTGTGACATCCAGACTTGACTACTGCAATGCCCTTCACCTCAGGGTCATGGGAAGTATCCTACAGTGCCTGTAGCTGGTACAGAATATAACAGCCAGGTTGTTAACAGGCTTCCCCATGAACTACACTGGTTGCTGGTGAAGAGGCATATTACCTTCAAGGTTGGCTTCCTGATCTGTAAGGCCCTATAGGGACTGGGCCCTGGTTATCTGTTGGAATTCCTAACATCTCATCATCCCTCCTGCACCCTTTACTTCTCTGAGGTGGGCCTCCTAGCAGTTTCCAGGGGTAGACTTAAAGAGGGACTCCAGCCAAAAGTATTACATTGCAGAATTAGAATCAGCTTACCCCCAATAAATCTCATACCAAAAATTAGGTGTCTATGTTACTTCATTTTAAAGTTATAAGCTATTTAGTAACCTGATTTCTTCATGTGTTCAAAACAGCTAGTTTCAGTGAAGAGCTGCTGATGATGTCATCTCCTGAACTCACAGTCTAGTTCTCCCTGTCAGCAAGCTTATAGTATCTGTTTCTCCAAAGCTTAAAGATCATGTGCAATGGTTTTCACAAGTAAAACAGGCAGCACCGTTCAAAAAACATCGATATAAAAACTATGCTTGTTTCAGGTTTTGTAACAAAGCAGACAAATTCATACTTTTGTAATGCCTTTTTGGTGTGATCCATTTCTCCAGGGCTGCTGGATGCTGAGTCAGCATGCCTCCAGGCTGCTGAAAACATTTGGTGTGCTACTTTATTGCGCCTGTTAGGAAGTTGTATTGCTACTAGTATTGTAATGTTGGTAACTTCATTGCTGTTCATCAGTGTCTGCTGTGCAGTAAGTTTTAATAGGGGCCTTATACGTGTTAATTCCTACTGGAGTGGAAGTGTTAGCCCTGGTAACTTGATCATTTTAAAGTGGAGTACAACATAGGTGAGCCTGAATATAGGTCAAGTAACAGCCTGCCAGGGAGAAAACACTGGCTGGCTACTGCAAATAAACTTGTAGTAAAGTTTCAAAATATCATTAACCCTCCCACCTCCATTAACAGGGAGATGGAATAATTGTTTTTAAGTGCCATCCTGAGAAATCACCTCAGTTGAATGACAGGTGTGAATGATCACAGCCTTTCGCCACATCAGAGTTATCTAATCTGAAAACCTCACAGCAGTGTGCTATAACTCAGCATGCAGCAACCCTGGTGAAGGACCACAACAAAAAGGGACAAAAAATAAAAAATGTGTCAACTTTGTTACAAAACCTGAGACACATATAGTTTTTAATGCAATGTTTTTTGAATGGTGCTGCCTGTTTAACTTGTGAAAACCATTACGCATGATAGTTAAACTTTGGAGAAACAGGTCCTATAAGCTTGCTGACAGAGAGGACTAGACTGTGAGTTCAGGAGATGACATCAGCAGCAGCTCCTCACTGAAACTGGCTTTTTTGAACAGGTAGTGAATTTAGGGTTATTAAATGACTTGTAACTTTTAAACAAAGTAACTCAGCGATCTCATTTTTGGCATGAGGCTAATTGGGACTATGCTGATCCAAATTCCAGCCACGTGGAACTTACTATCTACAGTAGATCTCTGAGGGAGGCCTCATTATTGGAAGCCTTCAAGAGGTGCCCAAGGATCTTGTTATTTAACGAGGCCATTGGTTATGTTTTGGAGCCTCACACTATAATTGCTGATGCCATTTGCTTTTAGCATTATTTATTTATTTGTGGCTGTTTTAAAACATTGAAATTGATTGTTGATTATTTTTCATTTATGTTAATAGTTTCTACCTCTATGTAAAGCACTCTGAGACCCTGGGAAAGGGAGTGATATAAAATACATAAACTACTACTGCTATTACCAGGATATGCATTGAAACCAGCAATTTCATGCTGTTCATTACAATGTATTGCATATGGACCATGTGAAGAATAAGAAATGTGATGTCTCCAGAATGATAATTCCAGGAAGTAACTGTGTATAAAGTCTCAAGGCACAATTATTTCCAGATAAGGAAGAAAGCAATGCATAAGCAGAACGACTCAATAACCAAGACCTAATGATCAAAGAGCAACTAGGACAATATTATGGTATATCCAATACTCCCAGGTTAGCTGATGTTGTCAACTCCACTTCCATTTTTTTTTTTTTTTTGCTGCAACTAGAACAATATCTGTTTTGCTTGACTTCCCAGGAGAAGAAGAATATTTGACTTAGTTCATTATATTTTCTTTTCAGGGTAGTTGCATTAATAGTACTTAAAATACTAAGCAAATCAAAGGTTCAGCTAGCTGTATAGTGTTTCTTTGAACCAGAGTGTAGAAACATCAAAATATAGACTGTCAGCAAAAAAGACCACTGGTCCATCCAGTCTGCCCTATTTTACTGTGTTCTACCACATGACAAATTGTCTAGACAATTTTCTTCCCTCACCGCCTCTATGTTCCTTGTCTTACTACTATCTCCATGTTGTTTACTAGTGGAAATATTTTATATTAGTTATACATTTTTTTTATTTTAAACAAGTTTTTACATAATGCTAGTAAGCCAGCAAATGTAGTGAAAATGATTAAACTTTAAAAATGTTATACTTTGTAAACATTTGTTATTTAGAAGTTGTTGTATAGAGGCCTTATAAACACAACAGTCAATTGGTAGGAGTTAAAAGGCTATGCTTTAGTTATGACATATGAGCTTTGAATGAGCACATTGAGACACCATTGTAAATGAGCTTTGACTCAATTGGGCTATCCTTTTCTGAAACCAAAATAAATACTACTACTTCTTACATAATTACTTCAGCTACATGTCATTCTATTTTCTGTATAATTTATAAGATATTCATAACCTGTATGCCTACAGATGGCAAGAGGGTGTGCATTTGTAAGAACAGAAAGGGGCTGTGCAAATTATTTACTGGACTTGTTTGTTCCTAACCAACATTGTCATCATCTTTAATTATACTATCACACTGACAGTGAAATGCAAACAAAATTACAAAATAAGATAGCACATAAGACAAAAGTCCATGAAAATCTGTAAATGCAAGTATAGTGTAAAACTGCAAAGATTACTGTATCCAAATGAATATACCACAGCAGCAGCAGAAAAAAATATATGTATTAATCTCTGTACTTATTGACCAGAGCAGCTCTCTTCAGTGTTGCATTATGGATAAATAATCTCACAGCCCAATACTTTTTTTCACTATTGTCATTAAATAAATAACAGACCTGCAAGGCATGATCCAGATAAACTCTAAAGATGTCTCCAAAATAGGCAATTCTCAATAAGGTGTAAAGTGGACAGACAATGGAAAAAAGGGTTAGGTCTTCTATAGCTTTTCCATTGCAGATGCAAGAACAAGATGAGGTAGTCAGTCTCTAACATTGACTAACTTTATCTTCAATTCAAAACTTTTATAAAACCAGCACGGAGAGTGGGAGATTCCAACAAATCTAAGTGGTGTTCCAACAATGATGCGTTAAATCATGCAATATAAAGCAACAACTTTAGTCTGATGCAATACCAAAAAAAAAAAAAAAAGTCAGACGATATTATGGACCCCGTTTTTAACAGGTTTACTTCCATAAATTCTTTCATTACAAGAGCCATGTAGCCAAGTTCTTAAGGTGCCTTGGATACATTTAAAACAATAAAACATTTGATTCTCCTGAGTGTGAAGCATACTATAGCTTCTGTAAGGGAAATATGTGGTAGTCTTGCAGGTGCCATGCAGATCAGCTTTAATCAATAATTAATCATCCTTATAATGATAGGTGTTAATATTGTAAAGATAGCAGTTTCAATTCTGAAGAAACAGAACGTTGGGGAGTGGAAACAGGCACATGAGGGAGTTGAAACAGGCACATACAAAAGATTTTTTAGAGCATAGTCTAGCATCTTTCAAGACATAATACTGTACATTAACTTTTCCCCACATTTCTGAGGCACAGAGCATTTGCAATTTTATTTTTATATTAAAGATTCTGAGTGCAGCAGCAGGATTATAGCTGCCACATTTTGCATTAAATGTATGAATGACATTTACAGATTGTAGACACTGCTTACGCTTTGTGTTAATATGCTGTGTCCAAGATCCAATGATGGAGAAATTTAGGCCCAAAGACTGCATGTAAAATTGTTTGCAATGTCTATTTACTTCTTCTAGTAAAAAAAAAAAGTTATTTTTTTTAGTCAAAGAATTATCTTATATTTTCTCAAATTAATCTGTAGATCTGGGCTATTTGTCAGTTAATATAATAACTATTATATCCATTGAAAAGTTGCATAGGACAATTAAATATAATTTAAGATCATCCGCACATAACAGTAAGTGTACTCTAGTACTGGAGACTATAGAGGCATGCAGATTCAAGTCTGAAAAATATAAAGGGAGATCATTCAGAAATAAATCAAGTAGGATTGGGGCAAGGATACAATCTTGTTCTATTCAGCCTCAGAAGGAAATCAAACTCGCCTCTGAGGCCAGGAGATCAGAAGGCTGTGGGTTCTATCCCCACACAAGGCATTTGGGTTAAATCCCAATACTGACACTGTAGTGCAGCATGAGGAGGGGTGCTGCATTACTGAGGTGCCATCTTTTGGACGAGATGTTAAACCGAGGTCCCATCTACCTGTTCTGGTGGTAGTTCAGGTGGATGTTAAAGATCCCATGGCACTTCTCGAAAAGAGTAGGGGAATTTTTTATTGAATCCAAAATAAATATAAACATACAAATCAGTATTACAGCATACTAACTCATAAAAAATCTAAGAATATAAAACATAAATATATAGACTTTACAATATGCAAATAGTCTGGGCTTAACCAGCTCCCCCCCCCCCATTCTAAGAGTAGTGGGAAAAAGTTTTCATACAAAAGAAAAAACAATAAATACAAATCAACAGTACTGCATACTATATCTATAATGATAAAAATCAAATAAACCTAAGAGCAAACAAAAAATTATTTAATTTTACAATTTCCCTTACTTGAATCATAACATCACTCTCCCTCCTCCTTATGCAGGGTGAATCGGGATTTTTTTAAAAATTTGGAATAAAATACAATATACCATACCATGGAAAAAAAATTGTGGAATAACCACCGGTGATCAAAACTGCACAACACAAAAGAATAAATTATCAATCCCTTAAAATAAAAAACATAACATTCCAAGAGAACAAACTAGTTATCTAATAAGGAGAAATCATATTCTCATTTAATCATCCACAAGTAAATAAAGAAATAATGTGAAAAAAAGTCTTAAAAATTCTATATCAAAAAACATTACTATTTTGTATATAGACCTAATAAATAGAACAGAAAGGACAAAAATAAAAACTTTCTCATTCTAAACACAAACATAAATGATGACTGACATCATATAAATATAACTAAAAAGGTGGACATCGATCCCCCAAAAAGGGGGGGGACCAAAAACTAAAAGGAGAGCAACCCTACCCTAAATCTCATTTAGAGGGAAGAGAGGACGGTTTGAAAACCTTAAATAAAATCAAAACCTCTCCACAAACGTTCCCATTTTGAATCTTCAAAGGAAACTCTCTCTCTTTGTTTCAATCCTGATAAATCCATCAGAAACATATAAAAGAGTTAATTTACCAAAATAGTCTGTTGCTGTAAAACCAATCAGCACCTGCTAATCCATAACCAATAAAGGAAATAGACATGGACAATCCTAAAGTTGCCAGTATTACCCAATGTGCATAATTCTATGCAGATCCCATAATATAATAAATTTGAACTGGGGAAGTGGTAATTTTCCCATTCCACCTCTCCTTAACAACATCCCAAAATTGCGAAGCATGTGGGCAATGAAAACAAAGATGGTCCATGGTTTCAATTTTCATCAAACATCCTTCCCTTGGACGATAGCGGTCCCATATAATTTTATGTTTCTGGTTACCCCTGACATTTATACGGCCATGAATCCCAAGCTATACAGTATCCCACAATTTCTCAGGAAGTCTACCTTCCATAATATACTCAGAAATATTAGTTTGTTCATTGACAGAAAAATCTGAAAAGGGATTTTCCTGAAAGTTATTCAATAAAATATCAGTATACAGTACTCTCCTAGAAGACCTTAGGACCATCCCATATTCCACTTTCCATAGCTGAAGTTTATCAAATACTCCTACCCAGTCAGCAACCAAATGTGGGTTACGCTTATTCTTATGCAAAAACGAGCCTGATCTCCACTCCAAAAGGACACCATTTAACATTTTTAAACTCCACTGCTCCCCAAGGTGACCTCGATGTTGCATTAGAGGTACTAAATTATTATAAAGAAATACTGTAAAAAAAAATACCAATGGATTTATCATGTTTACTCCTCCTTCATTAATAGGTTTATATAATATGGCTCTTTTAATTGGATTAAGGCGGCTACACCAAAACTCACTAAAAAAACTCGCATTAAATGTACTTCAAGAGATTTGGGTAAAAAAAACACCGCACTAGTAAACAAAAAAAATTGGAACAAGAAATGTTTTAATGCAATATATGCGCTTTAATTTAGACATTTTCCATTTGTTCAAATTATCAACCATAGTTTTCCCTCAATGTAATACGCCATTCCAATTATAAAAGACTAAATCAGGATCACCAAAAAAAAATCCCCAGAATTTGGCATGGTGCCATGGTCACAGGAAAGCCACCTATCTCCATAGGAGATGATGGGAATCCATTAAGACGCAAACAAATCATATTTTTGTCATTTAAACGTGCACCTGTAATTTTTCCTAATGCCTGAATCAAATTGCTAGCAATTTGAATTGACTCCCCATCGGGAACTACTATGCATAAATCATCCACATAAGCCAATATTTTATAATGTTTACCCAACGTACCTGGGACCTGTTTAGTACAAAGAGATCTATGTAAAATTCTTAATAGGGTATCTAATGTGAACACATACAATAAGGGGTTCAACCGACACCCTTGGCCTACTCCTTTAAATGGATGTTGCCAGGACCCTACCCAACCATTATCACAGGGTATTATGTACGCCAAAGAATTGCACAATTTTATCCGTTGTCTAAAGATAGGAGGTATTCCATATGCCTCCAAACATGACCACAAATAATAATGTGAAACACCATCAACGGCCTTTGCCTGATCCAAACTGACCAGAAATCCGGACTTTTGCAAAAGCTCATTTTCAATATTATTCTGTGTCATTAACTCTCGCAACAAGAATAAAACCCCCATTACAGTACCATCTCTTCCAATCCCTTCCTTATCCCTACAACTCACTGTTGCCTGTCCCAGTATTTTTTTAACTCCTTCACTGTTTTTTCCCCCACTACCTCCACTGGAAGGCTGTTCCAGGGATCCACCTCCCTTTCTTTGAAAAATAACTTCCTCACATCCCTCCTGAGTTTACCCCACTCCAGCTTCATAGAAACATAGAAACAGAATTTGACAGCAGATAAGGACCACTTGGCCCACCCAGTCTGCCCATTTCCCTACCTAATGGATAAGCTGCAGATCCTAGTTAACCAGCAGCCTACTTCTTCCTACCTCCACCCCCTAGAATTGCCTTATGTCTGTCCCATGTATGCTTGAATTCTACCACTGTTTTTAACTCCACAACTTCCTCCGGAAGGCCATTCCATGCATCCACAACCCTCTCTGTGAAAAAATACTTCCTTAAATTACCTCTGAGCCACACTCCCCCTCTATCTTCAAATTGTGCCCCCTTGTTCTTGCACACCTCTTTTTTGAAAGATGCTATCCTCTTGGACTTTGTTGATTCCCTTGAGGTACCTGAAAGTTTCTATCATGTCCCCCTCTCTCCTCCTTTCCTAGGGCTATACATATTAAAGCTCCTTAAGTCTCTTCATGTCTTCTGGTGCAGACCCTGCACCATTTTAGTGCCCTCCTCTGGACAGCTTCCATCCTGTCTATGTCTTTGCAGAGATTGGGTCTCCAGAACTGCATGCAGTACTCAGATGGGTCTCACCAGCTGTCTGTACAGAGGATAATAACTTCCTGTTTCTACTGGTGATGCCTCTCCCTATGCATCCCAGTATCCCCAACCCTCCTGCTGCCCTCTCCATTGCTTGCCCACCTTTAGGTCATCTGATATGACTACCCCAGGTCCCTTTCTATTTTTGTTGTTGTTAGTATCTCACCCCCCATTGTGTACTCGTCCCCAGGGTTTTTGTTTCCCAGGTGCATTACCTTGCACTTCTTAGCATTGAATCTAAGCTGCCATGCATTTGAACATTTCTCTAACCTTGCCAAGGCCCTTCTCATCCTTTCCGCCCCACCTTGTGCATAAACTCTGTTGCAGATCTTTGTGTCATCTGAAAAGAGACATACTTTTCCTTCCAGTCCCTCTGCAATGTTGCTTATAAAGACATTGAAGAGGACTGGTCCTAATACTGAACCCTGCAGTACCCCACTAGTAACCCCCCTTTCTTCAGAGTGGACTCCATTTACTATTACTCTCTGTGTCCTATTCTCCAGTCAATTCTTTACCCAGGCTGTCATCTTGGGACCCCTCCCAGGCTGGCTAACTTGTATATTAATCTTTTGTGTGGGACTGTGTCAAATGCCTTGCTAAAGTCTAGGTAGGCCATGTCCACAGCCGCTCCCTGATCTACTACTTTGGTCACCCAGTCAAAGAAATCTATCAGATTTGTCTGGCATGACCTTCCCACTGTGAATCCATGCTGCCTTGGGTCCTGTGCCCCTCTGGCCTCTAGATACTTGACAATTCTTTCCTGTTCTAGAGCACCTTTTTCTCTGAAACATACTTCCCTCCTGTACTTTATTAACCCCGTTAGGTATTTAAAGGTGTCTATCATATTCATCATCTCCACCAGGGTATACATGTTTAGTTCCTTTAACCTCTCCTTTTAGGGCTTTTGATGCAGATCCTGCACCATTTTTGCAGCCCTCCTCCAGACCGCTTCCACTCCATGTCCGTCCTGAGTTGTGGTCTCCAAAACTGGACACAGTACTGAAGGTGAGGTCTTACTTGCAGTCTATATAGAGCCAGCACCATCTTCCTCTTCTTGTTGGTGATACCCCTTTCTATGTACTCCAGCATCCCACTTGCCCTTCTGATTGCCTTGTCACACTGCCTGGCCAACTTAAGATCATCCAATATGATTGGTCCTAGGTCTTTTTCCTAAATCAAGGCCTCTGAGGTCTCCTATCATCCTTGTGGCTCTCCTTTGTACCCTCTCCAAAGATTTTGTGTCTGTTTTTGTTCCTGGTGCCAAAAACTAGGCACAGTATTCCAGGGGAGGCCTTACCAATGAGGCATGCAATTACGTTTACTTCTCTTTCCCTGCTTTTAATGTGCCTGGTAATGCTATTCAATATTCCATTTGTTTGTTTTTTTGATGATGATGTTACTGTGGCTCTTGAAGTTCAGATCTCTGGATACCATTATACCAAGGTCCCCTTCTTCTGTTACTTCCCTCAGATTTTTGCCCCTTAGCAAGTAATTTGATTTTATCTTCCTGTTTCCCAGATGCATGACTGTTCATTTGTCTAAGTTAAAATGCAATCTATGTTCAAGTGCTTAATTTTCTAGTTTGGATAAGGCACTTTATAGTTTTTCAATATCCTCCATATTTTCCACCACAATACCAATACATGTGTAATCTACAAACTTTGGCTCCCATATTCCATCCTCACAATCCATTGAGGATATGTGTAGGTTAAATAAGCATGGCTCCAAGACAGATCTTTGGGGGATTGCACTAGTCACTCCAGACCAATCTGAGTTTATTCCCCTTATGCTCATCCTCTGTCTCCTTTGAGCAAACCAGGACGCAATTCACTTACTTATTTTACCATGTGTCTGCATGTCAATCAATGCATCACTTAGTTCCCCATGTGGTACCTTATCAAAGGCCTTGGTGAAGTTTAAAAACACCATGTTCACTGATCCACACCAATGCAGAGCCTGCCAACCAAACCACAGAACTCCAGTAGATTTGCTTTGTCACAAATGCCCCTTGTTGAATCCATTCTCTGTTTTGTCCAACTTCCCTGTCAGACTAATAAATTCTCCTATATAGTCTTTTATTGTGCCCTTCATGACCTTGGCCAGAACAGAAGTTAAACTCACTAGCCTATACTTCTTTGTTTCTTTCCTGCTACCTTTTTTTGTAAATAGGTATCACGTTAGCAGTCCTCCAAGAGTCCACCACAACTCCCTTATCCAAGGACTTTTGGAATATCAAAGTCAATGGTTCTGCCAACTCATTGGCCAATTCTTTGACCACTCTTAGGTGTACTTCATCAGGTCCTTGGGGCTTACTGGGATCAAACTTGGAAAGTCTATTTCTAACATCCTCAACCTCAAGTGTGAGTGGACAAACATTAGCTTCATCCTGATGCATTTTTATGTAATCTCTTTTGTCTTTAGACACTGATGCAACTCTGCTATGAGAGCTACATCCATGACTAGTTCCTCTTGAAAGTCTAGCAGAGGACCAGCTTTGGTTGTTCTTTCCTTTTTATTACTAATATAGTTAAAGAAGGATGTGTAGTTGTCCTGGACTTTTACTGCCTGTCCCAATTCATAATCCCTTATTACCTTTTTAGTAGCTGGTTTAGTCTCCTTCAATATCCTTTCGTATATTATCCAACTGTTTGCCTCATTGCTTTTTTTTTTGCTTTTATATATGCCCTTTTCGTCCAATTAATGACTTTCTTAATTTGGGGGTTCATCCAGGAAGGAATTCTGCCCTCTTTGTTATATTTTCTTTTCTGGAATGTATTTTATAACCAGACTGTTGATTTTTCCTGCTAACAATTACCACATTTTGTTTAATGACTTTCCATTAAAATTATCCTTTAAGTCCCATCCCCTTAACTCTAGTTTCATGCAATGAAAATCTGCTTTTACAAAATTGTTAATCCTGGTAGCCCTCTGTACTATTGCACTTGTCTCAACTATCTTAAACTCCATCAAGGCTTGGTCACTGCTCCCCAGTGGCATAGTCACCTCACAGTCCTGCAATTCATCCCCCATATTACCCTGTACTAAGTCAAGGATATGTTCCCCCTTGCGGGTTGTGTCATATATTGCTCTAGTCCTACCATACAAAGTGTTTCCAGTATTCTCTCCTCCATGTTTGTTGTGCATTTTCTCTCCTCCCAGTTAATATCTGGTAAATTAAAATCAGCCAGTAAAATTATTCTATCTGCAGGATCAGTACTTCCATCTGTTGACACAGAGCAATGTCGTTGTTCCTGGTCTGTGAGGGGCTTGTATATTGGGGGTGGAAAAAATAAGAAAGGACCTGAACATGCTTGAGGAGTGGTCAACAGTGTGGCAGCTATGATTCAGGGCAAAGAAGTGCAAAAGCATGCATTTGGGGCACAGAAATCCAAGGGAAGAGTACAAGATGGGGAGGAGGTACTGATGGCCACCTATCAAGAAAGGGACCTGGGAGTAATCATATATGATGACCTAAGGATAACCAAACAATGTGAGAAGGCTGTGGGGAGAGCCAGTGGGATGCTAGGGTGCATAGGGAGAGGTATCTCCATCAGAAAAAAGGAGGTGGTTATGCCAATGTATAGATCACTAGTGAGACCTCATCTGGAGTACTGTGTTCCATTCTAGAGGCCGCATCTCCAGAAGTACAGTACATAGACAAAACAGAGGCAGTCCAGAGACGGGCAACAATAAAGGCGCAAGGACTGCACCAAAGGTCATATGAGGAAAGGCTAGAGGACCTCAATATGTATTCCCTGGAGGAGAGGAGAGAGAGGGGGGGATACAATAGAGGCATTCAAGTACATAAGGGGTATAAACAAGGTACAGGAGGGTAGCATCTTTCAGAAAAGAAGGTGTACAAAAACAAGGGGGCACAACATGAGGGTAGAAGGGGGTAGGTTAAGGAGCAATGTGAGGAATTACATTTTCACAGGAAGAGTAGTAATGCTTGGAACAGCCTCCCTGCAGAGGTGGTGGGGGCACAAATGGTAGGGGAATTCAAGAATGCATGGGACAGACATAAGAGTACTCTCGCAATATGGAAGTGAGGGTAAGCCACACATCAACTAGGCACTGCGGCAATGCATTAGGTAGGGAAAGGGTCAGACTAAGTGGGCCACATGGTCCTTATCTGCTGTCACCTTCTATGCATGCATGTATCTATGCATCATGCCAAGGATGATCTTCACACTTCTTTGTGGGGTAATTTTGATCCAGACCTACCTCAGTTCACTAATACCTATATTCAGTTCTTCTGAAGCTATAGAGTTTGCTACAAATACCACCACTCTACCTCCTTTTCTATTCTTCCTTTCTTTGCTGTATGGTGTATAACCCCGTATGTGTCCTTCCCATTTATCATCACTGTCTGACCAGGCCTCTGTTACTGCACATATATGGATGCATTCAGTGCTCAAAATATTTTCCAGTTCCTCAAATGTTCTCACCAAACTCCTAGCATTGATTAGTAAGCATTTCCAACCCATGCTACCCATATTTAGAGAGGAGCCTAGATGTGCTGTTTTTTTTTTTTTTTGCTACTTGTCCTCTCTTCACTGCTCCCATTTCCCCCACTTTCTAGTTTCAATAATTGGAAATAGAGTTATTGATTCTATGTGCCAAGGTCCTGGTCCCATGCCTGTTTAAGTATAAGTCATCTCCACCATATAGTCCAGTATTCTTAAAGCTATCCCATTGACTTAGGAATGTAAAATCTTAATGAAGACACCATCTTTTCAGCCACCCACTGAGATTTATAAAATCCCTGTTTTTTGCTGCCCCAGATCTGGAGACTGGTAGGATACCTGAGATAATTATATCCCACCCCTTTTCCTTCAGTTCTGCTCTCACCTCCTCAAAATCTCTCTGTATATCCACCAACCTCCTCCTTCCAATATCATTTACTCAAAAGTGTAAGACTGTTATGGGTCTAACCGAATGATCCATGAGTCCATGTAACCTTTTTTAACACCACAAATATTTGCTCCTGGTAGTGTGCTCACCATGGTATGTTCCTTTCATCTTCTACATATCAGCAAATCTGTAAACATTACAATGGAGTCTCTCAAAATCAATATATCCCTTTGTTTAGGCTTTTTAACTCCTAAACATTTATTTGCTATATTATCCTCCGTTAGTTCTGTTGGTGGTACGACAGTGATGATTTGTGTCTGCTGAGTTATGGGCACAAAGGTGTTCACAGAACTGGAGCTAATATTCAGTTCTCCCTCAGTCCTAATGCAATCAACATTGGTAGTTGTGTCCCCCTCTGCTGTGCTGACTGTTTCCTTGTTTGGGGGAGTGTTCTTAGTAGTATGTATCCCAGTTTTTGTTTCTTCCAATTCCATACAGCTATATATCTATTATGTAGTATTAAATGGTCTGCTTCCACAGATTTTATCCTTCTTCTTTTGGTACCACCCTGTACCATGCTCCATTCCTCTATCCCAATTGCTCCTGATTTTCCTCAGCTACATTCCATTTTCTTTTTTCATTTGTTATACCTTTTATATTAATATTTCCCTCCTCCACAAGCACATCCTGTGACTCAACTGAGTATGGGTTTTCAATACTGTGGGCCACTTTATCAATAAACTTTTCTAGCTGAGATATTTCATTATTTACTACCAATTTTTCATTTAATAGTGTTATCTCATGTTGTAATATCTTTACTAGTGTACATTTATCACATTCAAAGTTTGCAATCCTTGCTCCTAAAGCAAACATTCTGTATGATATACAATAAATTATCTCCTCTCCCATCATTTCAACAGCAGCAATTTGGATGCTCTAACACAATTGGTTTCAGCCTGAATGTACAATTCAGTAGTAGCTAGTGTTGCTACTCACCCAATATGCTGGCACACCTTTCAGTCTGCTCTGCTAATTTAACATTAACTTGCTTTCTTCCTTCTCTATGGCTTTGTATTTTCCTGTATGCTGCATGAAAAATGAATAAAGTATATTGAATTAAAAACAAAAAACTTGCCCTGTATCCCCACTGGCCCAGCAGATGCAGCAGACATGCGCAGATGTGTGTGTCTCTGTGTGCATCTACACGCGTGCCCCTCTCATGCTCACTCCACTTGCTAGGGGCGATGTTTATATGCTGGAAAACTGGAAGTGCCTTCAGCCGCTACTTCCTCTCCCATCATTTCAACATCAGCAATTTGGATCTCTAACACAATTGGTTTCAGCCTGAATGTACAATCTAGTAGTAGCTGGTGTTGCTACTCACTCAATATGCAGGCACTCCTTTCAGTCTGCTCTGCTAATTTAATATTAACTTGCCCTCTATCCCTGCTGACCCAGCGGACACAGTGGACATGCACAGATAAGCGTGTCTCTGCGTTCTTCTCCACGTATGCCCCTTTCATGCTTGCCCCGCTTGCTAGGGGTGATGTTTATATGCCAGACAACTGGAAGTGCCTTCAGCCACTATTTCCACTCAAGTGCTCCTAACCTAAGTTGTAAAAAAATTTAAAAGTGCTTAAAATATCTAAAAGTACCATCAGAAGTGTGGATTTGATCCTGTGGCTGCTAATGCAGATCGTTCACCTACAAAACACTTCCCCACAGGGATTAAAAGCACTAGGTGGGAGTGGAGACTATGCCAGTCCACCCATATCCCACAATGCACTTCAAGGCAACAAAGTGCTTCTCAGTGTTACTTTGGACCAGGCTTTCCCTCTGTAGTCTCCCCACTGCATGAAACATGTTCTGACAGCTACAGTAGTAGCTGCTGGTAAATGACTCAGAAAAATCATACCTTCTGAATGCTGTTTTTTTTAGCTTCTACAGTTTCTGCTACCTCTTTTAAGAACCATAGTGGTCTCCACATTCTTTTGCTTTTGCTTACCTGCTTGACACAATACCTTTATTACCATCACTATGCTGTCCTGTAGTTTGGCCTATCCCCCCCCCCAGTTCCTCTGCCCCTGGCAAGTCATTCCTGAGGCATAAATTAACCCCAAATTTTCCTTTACTGAAGGATCTCCATAACATATGGCCATCACTGCCAGAAGAAAAACTTTAGAGATGCAGCATTTAATCTGCAAAATGTTCCTTGGAAATGGTAGCATCATACATAATACATATTCACATGTCACATTTTATAGTACAGTAATTCATTTAAAACTAAGTTAAATACACATACATCATAAGCAGACACAAATGCACAGCTGCTGCCACTGTCATGGAGCTAATGCATGACTAGGAAAATTGGATAAGATTGATATAAAGTACACAAGGCAATTACAAGGCAATTATATTCCATTGAGCACCATACCATCTGCAATGGCAAAACAGATACAAAACATTGACCCAACTATTTTGCATAGTATCAAAAGAACAGAAATCATATGATATGGCATGTTGGGAATTCCCAGAATAGTGATTAGTGCATACATTAGGTGCCATACCATTTGTTGAGTTCTGTTTTGTAATCTTCCTTTACTAGAGCATTTGTCAAGGTATAAGGAGCAGATCTGTCAAAAAAAGATTTACAGCAATTATATGTACTGCTACTTTACAGTATTTTCAAGGTTTATTGAGTCTGTGCTATTATCAGTGACTGTGATGTTGTGAATAAACACACTATGAGGACAGAAACAAATCTTATCATAAATTGTATAAGGGTTCCATGGATTTTTATTTATTTGTTCTAGGATTACAAATACCTTTGAGCTGAGGCTCTTTTACAAAGGTTCTGCGTCATTGGTACAATTGAGACAAACATAAGCAAAGATAACAGTTTATAAAATAAAAAAAAAACAACAAAAACATAGTGTTGTAGAGGAAAAAAGAACAATAAGGTGAAACTTTGGGGCGGGAAAAAGGAAAGGAGGAGGGTGAAATCAGGGAGACTAAGTGGATGGGAGAAAAGGGGAGGTAGGTGGGGGGAACATAGAGAGGAGAGGTGGAAGGTGGGTAAGACTAGAGGTAGTGCAGCCAGGTGGCATTTGTCATGGGCCAGCAGGGGAGGTGAAAATAGGAGTGGGGGGTGCTGGCAAAGGAGTCTTTGATTCAAAGGTATTTCTGAATCTCCAATAAACAATAAACAATAAAGTGCAGGAGTAGATATGGATCCAAAAGAGCATCTTCAGCTATGGAAACAAAAGACATGTTTAGCCACAACAGTCACTCAGCATGGTTAAATGCTGTCTGCTGCCGATTGCTGCCGCTGTTATCCCGTTCACTGTTTCAGTAAAATACTGCTTTTTGTTTCACCATGTAACTGATTTGACGGGCTTTGGTGAAGCCTGAGGGTATTGAACACTTTGTGCTGTAGGAATTCAAGTGCTGAGCAGTGGCAATGGCAGTGAGAGGTGCCAAGAGTGGGAACAGACCACAGAAAACTCAGTGTGCTGAAGAAACTGGCTGCAGTGATTTTTAGAGGCAGGGTGTGAAGTATAATGAGGAAAGCATCTGAAATCCTAAAGATTTAGTGGACATTCCTTGTGGGACAACATTGGAGAAGGCATCAAAGGACAACTGGTAGAGACTGATCCTGTTTTGGTTTCTGTGTGGCATTCTGCTGGTTTGAGTTTGTTCCCGCTTGTGCAGGTTTTTAGTGTTTTGAATTGCTTTGAGATTTGATGCTCTGTGTATTATTCTAATTAGATAGTTGCTTTACAACTCAATATTTTTATATTGTTTTATTGGAATCTGTTCCAAAGGATCTGGCTTTTTTTTTGTCTTATTTATTTTGATGCTAAAAGATTGTATAAACTGTATAATTAGGAAACAGTGGCAAGTTTGGTGAGTTCTGATTTCTGCCACTTTTTTATTATGTTTTTCTGTGTGTTTTTTTTTTTATTCAACTTGACTCTTTTATTTCTTTTTATGATTGGGAATTCTTTTTATTCCAATTTTATTGTGAATTTTTGTGCTACTGTACGTCACATGACCCAGCCTATCTGGACTCTTTTAAGCCACACAGGGCTGTTATCACTTATTTCGTCCCCTACCTAACTGGTCTGCAGACACTGCAGATTTTGCTCTACAGCTTCTTTCTTGTTTGAGCAGAAAAACTTAAATTTTTGATGACTTCCCCTCTTTCTGGTAACTTGTGAGTAGATACAGATTATCTGTTTTTATTCTTCAACTCTGTAATGGATAAAAAATGTTCTAGCTACTTCCATTTTTGAGTAGTTAAGTTTTACATCCTTTTTTCTTTCTACTTTCTAGTTGCAACTGCAAGGTTTATAGACAGTCGTTTAATCCTGGCATTGCATTTTTGAAGAAAGATGCAAGAAATTTACTTTTATAACTTTGACTCCCACATTACTTTAGTTACTGGCTTGTGTTTTATCAAATACTTGTTTATGTATTAGGTGTCTTTACTATGACCTGTGCCAGATGGGAATAAGAATTCTTCTTTTAGTCTGTATAAATTTGGAGGCTTATTTATTTGTTTAGTTTTTGTTAACCAGGTAAGTGCTCTAGGCAAACATTGCTTATTTTCAGGCACGACCTGGAAGAGTTACGCAGGCAGGTTCAGTTCAGAAAGAGACCACATGCAATATCAAGCAAATTACTTTGTTTTGCCAAGCTCTAAAATGGAAGTTATAGGTGAGAATGGCATCATTAGAATTAATGGGGCTCTACTGCTAAAGACTCTTCATCTCCTATTGTAGACAGAAGGTCCTTGCCTACTAACTTAGAACACCCATTAATGCTACAGACTCATGACGTGGAGAACTCCAGTGACAACTTAATGAAAGGTAAACCACCTGAAAACATCTTTATTAATTTGAAGAAAAGGTAAATAATTAAAAACAATCCCCTTTTGATATTTATTTTAATAAGGGAACTCAAAGCCTGGCCAGCCCTGAGGTCAATACCCATCTAGAGAAAATGAGAGATAAAACTAGTGGTAGCTTAAACTGTAATGCCCAGGAGTTTATAATGGGGAAACATGACAGTAAGATAGGAGCTACTGTAATTTCAACACACCAGGCAGAAAATCTTTCCTGGCTGAATTGATCATTTTATTCCTCCATATATGGATAAGTTAAACCTAGATTCTATAACCCAGTATCCTCAAGACATCCCACATTTTTTGCAATATGAGCAACCTAATATTCAGGAAGAGCATGTGTGCATGAGCAAGCACAGCATGTGCATAAATGATACTGTGGCAAATCATATGGAACCATTCATTCGTAAAAAGGCTAAACTTGAAACAATTCAAACAGAATTGCAACAAATAAAAATGGAGATAAAAATAAATAATGATTTTCAAAGTCAGATAGTTTCCCTTCTTACTCTCCTAACAGAAGGGGTTTCTAAACTTAATTCTAAAAATAACTTGGACAGAAGAGAGGCCTTTTCAGGTAAATATACGGTAACTAGTAAGAACATTGCGATAGGATAGACAGAAAAGAACTATTTCAGGAAACCACAACCAGAACTGCTTAAAATAGAAGCTGCTGAAATACAGCAGCTAATTGGTGAATTGCAAAGGAAATAGATTTATCCTGCAGGAAAACAGGAGGACAAAAAGCACAGCAATCAAAAGAAGGGCTACCAAACAAAACAGGTAAAGACACTACAGTCCCCTAATAATAAGAAATATAGTGCAAGGGGTATACTGAGTGGGGGTCATAAGATAGAGAGAAAAGTAAAAAGTAGTGCAAACATCTGGAGCCCTCATGTAAACAAGAAGGATCTGAGTTGGCAGCAAGCTTTAGCACAAAAAGAAAGGGAGATAGACTCTAGAATGAGACTGCCCACCTTGCTCATCACTAGTATTCTGAAAGACAGGAATGAGAATCTGATTACCTTAAAATTATTGTCTTACAATATATGCAAAGGTACTGTAGGAAATGCATTCAAATGGGCTGATATTAGCACTGCATATAGATATAAAGCTGGAGAAATGAGGGGAGTCATCTGCCTTACTTTTAGATCTGCATTGGTGAGGAAAATGGTGCTCAAGGCTAAACCATATATTTTTTTTTTTGGTAATCTTTTTTCCCCTCCGTCATGCACTGGGACCTGCTCCTCCTTCAAGCCACCTAATACCACCAGTGACCCCTTCCTGCAATTCCCCCAGAGCTGCCTACCTCACATTGCAGCCTTCCTTCAGGTTAGCCTTGCATATCCCTTTGCTTGGAGGGTCCCCCTCCTTGGAGAGGGAAGACGCTGGCCGGGGGACTCTAGCACACTATTTTCTTTCTTGCCCGGGTGCTGCTGAGGTGGAAGTTACTCTGCCAGGATTGCTCAAGGGCATCATCAGGGATGGCCACTGTCATCTGGCTGATCCCAGTGCAGTTTCCACTTTTTCTGTGGTGTTCCCCTTAGTGCAATCCCTCTGCTGTGCTCCCGGTCTCCACTGGGGGCCATTGTAGAGCGACCGTGCATCCCCAACCCACCCCAGGGAAGGAAAGCAGTCCCACAGATGCTCAATCCTACCCCTTCCCCTGCTGACCCCCAGCTCCCGAGTCCATTCCCAAACCTGAGTCATGGTTCAAAGTGTGGCATCCAGCGCTTCAGCCCTCTGTGCCACTGGGCTAGCCCTAAACCATATTTTAATGAATTTGAAGCTTCACTGGATACCACAGCTGGAAGAAAGGGACATAACTAAGGTGGATGGTCCTAATAATCTTGTTTTCAAAGGACCTCATAAAGAGGGGAAAGAAGAAGTAAAATTACAAACAACATTTTAAACAGGTAAACATCAAAAACACATAACAGAATTCCATCAGCCATTTGAATTTGTTCACTCTCTGGTGGATGATAGTTCTGCCCTAACCCCACAACATTCAGTGACAGTGAGGGAAAGAATCCTTAAAGGGAAAAGAGTTAATAATAGTGTGGTTTTTGAGGTTTCATCTTTAAAGGAATCAGATTGTATAAGCAAGTTTTCTAAATGTATGCTTGCTAATGCAGACTCTGAAATTAATTCTTCAGATAGTCCAATAGCCATCAATTCCAATTGTCTCTTACTTCAGAATGACAACAGTATCCAGGTGGTTAGCTGAAATATTGCTGGCTATAAAGCCAAAACTGAGGACTGGGGATGAACAGAATATAGAAACATAACACAGAAGCATAGAATGTGACAGCAGAAAAGGATCACCAGGCCCACCCAGTTTGCTCAGTATGCCTAGCTAGCTGCTAGAACTTTACTATTTCCTACCGTCCCCACCTCGGGTCTAAAAGACCCTTGTGTCTACCCCACACTCTCTTAATCCCTCCACAGTTCTTGCCCCCACCACCTCCTCCTCCTCTGGGAGTCCATTCCAGTTATCCACCACCCTCTCTGTCAAGTAGAATTTTCTAATGTTTTCTCTGAACCTCCCCCAACTATCTGCATCTCATGCCCCCTTGTTTTCAATTGCTTATTTAGCTGGAAGATGTCCCCTACTGGCACCCTGTTAATACCCTTGATATATTTGATGGTCTCAATCATGTCCCCCAGGGACATCATGTAATCAGAAATTTTGGAGGGGCACAAAATCAAAATTTCTCTAGGGGGGGTCTGGGGGGTTGCTCCCCCAGGAACATTTTGAAAAATTGAGGTCAAATGGTACATTTTGGTGACTTTTAGAAGGCCAGGAAGCTTTTCCTTAACATGCTAAATGCTGTCACAATGATACTTTTTTTTTCTTTGTTCAGTCTGTGACAGTGACCTCTTGTATTTTCAAAGCAATTTTGTAAAAACTGAACTGAAATGGTGCCTTTTGGTGGCTTTTACCATACAGTGAATCAGCTAGCTATTTACAGTCCATTCCTAATTAAATACCTGCTAAAAGCCAGAAATGCACCATTTGAATAGTCAGATTATTACAGTCATCTACTATAAATGTTTTGCACGAAAAATAATGACACAGATCAGCTGTTCTTGCTGATACTTTGTTTACTGTGTAATCTTTACCATGTATTACTTACATATATGCAATAGGGATGATGATAAAGAGAGTATGAAGAATCCATTTATTTGAGTAACTGTGTGTATAAATTCCATTTATACACAGTGATTACATCATGCTCCACCACTCGTGAGGTTACTTGAGGTCAGTGGCAACTTCACAAGATAACCGCTTTATCACACAGTCGCCCCCCCTCATATCCCTAATTCATGCAATAGGCATGGCAGGGTATTAAATAGCTAGTATAGCACAGCATAATGCTATTCAGTATCAGAAGGTGGTGCTATCCATTTTCTGAACTGTATAGCACTAGGCTGCTAAACATTTTTTATGTTTTTTTATTCAAGTTCACACATGCAAAACACATTAAAAAAAAGTATTTTTCAGTTTGCTAACCAGTCTGTGCCATATACTATGCTTTTTTTGCAGCCGATTAGCACTTTGACATGTGAAACTGCTAGTCAATTTTTTTGGATTATTTAATACCCTACATGGACACAAAACCCATTTAATAAATCCATTTATCTGCACAGTCATTGAATAAATCAAATTTATCTATGCAGTAGTGATTTAATCACCATTTATCCACACATTATTTATGTCGTTATCATTTATCTGCATAGTAGTGATGTCACATATTCCCGTATTCAAATGCAAATAACTTTAAAATGAAGAATGATAGCATTATACTGTGAGAACGAAAGGTGTTCAGCAGAAAGATATTTACAAAATGAGTGGTGTTTAATTTATAGTTACCTTTTAGTTTTTTTTTTATAATTGGAAAAAAATAGCAAAAAATTCAATTTTGTTCACTTTTTGCAAGAAACAAATGCAAATAACTTTAAAACAAAAAAATGACAGCATGGTACTTTGAGCACACAAGTTGTTCAACACAAAACTATCTACAAAATGAGTTGTGTTTCATTTAACTGCAACCACTGTGCTAGTTGGAAAGTTGACAAAAAGTCACACAACCTGTCATTTAAAAAACATCAAAAGAAAATGTCCCTGCAGTGTCAGAAAGCATCCCTTATTGTATAAAGGAAATATACAATGGTGAGCTGTCAGATAAATTATTTATCTGCACAAGTGCTATTTGACCAAGGAAGTCTGGACCATACCTCTCATCTTATCGTGTCAGCACTTGTCTTTAAATTGCAAACACATTGTCTGAATGAGTAGCACATTGTTAATCAATTTAAAAATAGTGGGTTTCTTATGCTTAGTGCCAAAGTATGTTTCAATAAAAGTTACATTTTTATTATGAAACTGCACACAACCCAGAAAAACTGTGAACAGGCATGACATAGATCATGATGAGCAATGCAAGGCAAAAATAAATGTAGGTGAGAATAATCCATCACATTTGGGCTGGCAGTATAGCCTAGAGGTTAGAGGAACGAGGTGTGAATCAGCGTGATACATCCAGCAGACCAGATCAGAGTTTGATTTTCACAAGAATGAGAAGAGCTTTTATTGGAAGATCAGAACATCTTACTATACCCTTATATAAAACCTATGTTCATCCTATTATGGACTATGGTTCACAATTGTGGTCACCATACTTAAAAAAAGACATTAAGTTGTTGGAAGGGGTGCAAAGGAAAACAACTAGATATATTCCTAGACTTAAAACCAAGCAATAATTTTTTTAGACTGCAGGAGACTGGTCTGCACACATTGGAGGCAAGAAGGCAAAGAGGAGACCGTTTGTTATTAAATAAAATAATACATAGTGAGGATGGTTTACAGGAATTCAATATGCATTATAGTAATACAAGGTGTGATCTCCGTTCCCATGATCAGAAAATATTGGTTGAAAAGACCAAAACACTTAAAAGGGATTACTTTTTTACAGTTAGAACATCACTTGCATGGAATAAACTTTCACAGGACGCAATTGATAGTGCTAGTCTTGAAGTATTCAAAAAGTACCTAGATCGTACGTATTATAATAACAATTTATTGGTGTAATAATCCCACTTATGTGGGAGACATATATAATGGGCCTGATGGCCCCCTTATGTCATAAAAATCCTAGTAATCCTAGTAACCTCCACTTGCATACTGTGTGACTCTGAGCAAGTCACTTAACCGTCCAGTGCTCCCAGGTCACCCTTGAAAACAGGCACTTGTGCCTAGTGGGCCTTACCTTGTTACCAAAGACTAAAATAAAAAATAAATAAATAAATAAACATCAGTACCAGCTCCCTACCAACAGGCCTTCCAAATGAAGTACTGCAAACAGAGCAAGCCAGCTTGCAATACACTGTACTTAGTATTGCTAACAAAAGTAAAACTGTCAGAACAGCATAATAAAGGATCATACTAATTAATGTTACTTGTAAAATTCCTACTGCCCTGGGGGGGATAACCCACTCCAAGCCACACAGTTTACACTCCAGTCAAGAGCACAACCCCATCTTGCAGGCTCTCAAACCAGAGCAAGCCTAATAACAACAAATTAATGACTTTACTAATAACCCTCCAACACTGACAAATGACAGCTGTGGTATTCGTGGTAACACCACACCCAGATGAGCGACCTCCTCTTGCAAACCCTCCAAACAGAAACAGATGAATGACAATAAAATACAACACAGACTGACAACCCAGACCCTACTGAACTTCTGCTGCTGCTGCATGAACATCTGCCCCACTTTGATTGGCTTGTTCATGGTGGCAGGTGGTCAGCTCCTCTGCCTGCCTCTCAGCACCACAGGGCATCCCTGGAGGATCAAGCTGTGGTGAATGTGGCACAGTTCACTCCTGCTGCTCCAGCTGAGTACAGGACTCTTTCCTTCCCGAAAACCAAACTTTTACAGCTCTCTGTTGGTGTATGGGGTGGTCCAATGGTCATGTTCCTCTGTGTCCCCTACACTGAACCCAGGACGACTCTTATCAGTAGTATTCCCTCTGATTCTCTTGCTCCCCAGACCCCACAACTGCTCAGCTCATGGCATAGACCACTGTCTTTTTTCAGATACTGGAGACTGGTCTGCATTGGTCACTTCCACTAAGTATGTTGTTTTGTTAGGGGGGGCATCTGTTACTCCTGTTGGTCTGGGTCCCAGCACTGTGGCATCTGCTGCTTTCCCAGTGGGACTGCACAGTTCAGTGACACCCCAACACCATGTCCAAGTATCCCAGGTGTATGGTGCTACCACAGCACACCCTGCCTCATGTCCAAGTATCTGTAGCATTCAGAGGCAGCGCCTCCAACACCCCGTCCCCACACAAGTATCCCTGCTGGCCACTGATAGTGACAACTTTCACCATTTCCCCCCAGACACACACACACACACACACACGCACATACTCTTTGCCTGGCCACTAAGTGGGGGCTTTGTGTAAAGCACTTTTATGGCATGGCAGTATGGAGAGCCTATGTGCCCCTAAAGTTCATCACCCCCAACAGCCACCGTATATCGGCCCCCAAGAGCCACTGTGTATTGGCCCCATATGCTTACAAAAGCTTCTGAAGATAATTATGTGGGTTGCAGTTGTTACAGTCTCAGAGAACCCTGGATCCCTGTTGCTCATTATATATTTTTTTAATAGAAGCCATGCCAAGAAAGAAAAGTCAAAATCCAGCATTGCAGAGTTACAAAAAATGGCATAGTTTTGTGTTCCATGAGCATTTCTGCTTACACGCCAAAGCTAAAAACTGAATTCCCCAAATCAAATTCAGGTTTCTTTTTACCTGGTTAAGTTACAATTTGTCTCTGAGTTTTCAGGGAAAAGGAACAAAAGCTAACCATTCAAAGGAGAGACACTAGCATGTCTGATGCAACTTTTTTCCTTTTCTCAGGTGATGGACGTGTGAACAGTTTCATTTCCTTTCCTTTCCATGATGCTTCAGAAAGGAAATGAAACAAAACACTGCTCACATGTCCATCACCTGAGAAAGGAAAAAACAAAACCTGAAAGTCGGAAGGGGAGGAGGAGCGGATTGGCAATTTGGAGAAGAGGTACCTGCAAAAAAAAAAAAAAAAATGAGGGATGGAGAACACATTGCAGGTGGACGCCACTCCTCAGCCTTCCAAACACAGAAATCCTTGTCTGTGGGCCGACGCTGGCTCATCAAGTAGTTGATGGACACTGGGCACAGGTCGGAAGAATTAGGCTTGTTATCTCACCCACTCTGCCCCATCTCCCTGTCACATACAATGTACTCCAAGAACAAAGCCCTTTTACAAGCCAACCCAGACTGACAAATGAAGACATTCGGACTCACCCACCCCCTGTTGCTGCTGGTACTGCTAGTACTCCTCTCCTGGGAAGTAGCGGCGGCACATACACACCCACGGCCGATCTCACCCAATAACATTGCCCACCACAGGTGAACGTTTACCCTTCTTGGTTGCAGTTTTGCTTAGTTTTCCTCATACCGGTCTTCTCCTCAGTCTGTCCTTCTTGAGCGCACAGAGTAAGATGGTGCCTGAAAATCCACTCTTTGATGCGTGGCGGCATCAACAGATCCCCGCCCCCACCACTTATGACTTCAAAAAAGTCAATATTGTTTTAGACCTTGTGATTTTCTGGAAAATAAAATACATTTATGGGTATTTTATACCAGTTTTGAGCAATGATATTGGGGGGCACATGCCCCCTCGGGCCCTATGGACATGATGCCACTGATGTCCCCCCTTTCCCTTCTTTGTTCTAGGGAGTGCATGTTTAGGTCCCACAGCCATTTCTCATATGACAAATGACTGAACCCTTCACCATTTTTTCACCTCCTCTGAACATGTTCCACTCTATCCATATCCTTCTTGAAGTATGGCCTCCAGAACTGGACTCCATACTCAAGATGTGGCCTGACAAGCTGCTTGTATATGACAGGGTCTATCCCTGCCACTAAGTAAGGACCCATTGCGACCTCTATCTTTCTCTCTTGTAAAGCTATCCCTATCCTTCTTATTTGGAGGCAGGCTCCCTCCAAGCAACCCCCCTCCAAACTCTTATCTCAGCCCTCTTCTATTTTCTCTTCCTTCTCTGGGTCCAAGTTAGAAGGTCCAAGTAAGGTGACCTTGAGTTCATCGAAAACAGACACAACTGGCTGTCTGTGTCTGTAACTGGTGGCTAGTGTAATGATAAGCATAATGGCTAGCAAAATGTATGCAAAAGGTTAAATGGGCTAAAAATAGGCAAGCAGCATTTCCTTTCCCTTTTTGTGCCCTGTGCTGTCTTGCTCTCACTGTATGCAGTTTATGATTATATATAGAGACTTGTTTTGTCTTAGTCCTAGAATGTGTAGTGAGGGTGTACCCCCCTTTCACTTGCACTTAATCCTGCAGAGGTTAGAAAAAGGGATGGTCCCGGTTCAACAAGTAATATACTTGTTTTTCTGCTGTAGATGGGATGTAGCATCCTGAAAGAATGAGACACAGTCAGAAGAGTGCTGTTTTTGTTACCTGTGCAAACGTTCACATGTTTGCGAAGCCCTCGCAAATGTGCGCACATTAGTGAAGCGCCAACACTATTTTAAATGTCAAAACAGTATGTTTTTCTTTCTGCTGCTCTGCCAGTCACAAAACAAAAGGGAGAAATGAGCAGCACTCCTAAATAGAGCTCTCCTCTGTTAAGAGAGCAAGTCCTTAGCCCCAAAGTTACTGCAGAGAAGAAAATGAAAGTGTCAGCCATCAGCTTGCAATTTCAGCTGATGACTTGACATTTCAGCAGTCGGGTTACTGCTGACTGGCTCTGCAGCTGTTTTTACACTCCAACAACCCCTAAATAAGCCCTTGAGCCCTGTAAAATGTATAAAGTATATCAGCTGAAGATAATATTAGGGGCTATTAGTAGCAGCCCTGTCACCTCCTCAATGCTGGTTTGGAAGCTCTGATAAAATAATAAAAAACAGGACAGCCCTTCACAATAAGGCAAAATGTGTTTATTTATTACCTTGGGTTGGCCTGTTGTTCTAGAATTGCCATAGCTGCCCAAAATCCCTCTCAGCAGTCCTGAAAAAGGGTTTATTTTTTCCACTCCACAACTGGAGAACTAAAATGCTTCATTGTAGACTGCATAACAGGAGAAAGAGGTCTGGTCTCTCCCAGTTCTACTACTGAACTGAGCAGCCACTATAGGGGAATAGCTGCCCCTTGTGGTCTCTTCTTATATCAACGGTGCTGTCAATCACTCTGGAGAAAGATATGGGTAGCAAATTACCCTAAGAAAGAGTATTATTACAGTTATTCAACAACTGCTGCTTGTACTTTACATTTACCATATTCCTAGCATGTTAAAATCTATAATGTGGGGCTAAATAAAATATTTTAAAGTACTGATGATGCTACATCACCTGACTCAGGTAGGCGGGTATTTAAAGCACTACCTGAGCAGGTAACAAGCAGATAGGGTCAGTATCTTCTGACTGGATGCAGGTAAAGGACGAAGAGAGTCCTATGCTGCAATAAGAGGAACAGAGTGAATTCCTCAGCATTTTCATTCATTTATTTTGTTATTATGATTGTTTTCTTTTCTGCTTTTTATGGTGCACTGGTGCAAGACTGATAATGTTTATGCTGCTTCAATAAACATCCCACCAAGACAACAGTGGGCTGCACCTTACTTCTGAGTCAGTGTCCATCTGTATTTCCCACACCAGGGCATTATGACCTCCCTCTTCCTGTTAGTTTTTCCCCTACTGTTACAACCCAACACCCTACTTGCCCTTGCCATCGCTTTCTCACATTGCCTTGTCACCTTCAGGTCCTAACATATGTCCAACGATGAACAACCACGCTACGCTTGCTTTGAGTGGTTCCCATGGCGACCAAGGTAAACTGAGAGGTTTACCAAAGTTGCCATAGGAACCGCAAGAAGGCAAGCACAGCGTGGTTGTTCATCAATGGCCATACATTGTCTTTATAGTGTAAGGACATTGATGATAGCACTGTAACTCAGCCCAAAACAGTTGCTAGAATTTGTAGAACTATGCCATGAGGCCACATTTTTTCAAAAAAATACAGTCTTCTTACCTTACAATGGACGAGATGAAGCGGTGTAGATTTGATAACATAAAATCTTTAATAAACATCAACCAGATCAGCACAACAATAAGTAAATAAGCAGCTAAACAAAAAAACAACTATCAGGCATTAAACTCATTGATACTATCAACTAAAAACAGCAACACCCATGAGTACAGATCATGTGACTTCTCTGGCCAATCAGAACTGCCATCAACAAATGCCAGAATCTTGTCACTTTGTTGTGAAAATCAGTTGCTTTGTGTCAGATCTGAAAAAATAAATAAAAAAAATTAATATTTCTATGTGCAGGATGCTAAACTGTCTGTGGGTATGCTTATTTTGAAATTTACAATCATTCAAGCATCCCTGCTACCATGGTGACAGCCATGAGTCTCAGTTCTATTTTGTTGAACCATCAATGTGACGTACCATTGATTGTATAACAACATCTTGGTGTCACATTGGTGGTGCAACAACATTAGGGAAAGATGAATTTTAGCTGATAACAACGATCTACTATACATTGTTATTATCTAAACATGATCTTATCCTTTTGCAAGAAACCTGCCTTTGGGTCAATTCACCTGCACTAAAAGGCTATACATGTTGGTCATTTGAGGCCCAGTAATCTAGTAATTTTGGAAGAGCTAAGGGAGGCCTGTCTACTTTTGATTCTACCTAAAAATTTCACAATTGTCATCTGCTAAATATTGGATATCTTTTTTTTTCTATGTGTGGCGTTATCATCAGTCAACAACATTTTTTATGATTACTGTTATTGTATATTTACCGCCTGTCTCCAAGGATATTCCATGTGAGGGAATCTTTAACTCTTTTGAGTCAGTATTGTGTATGATACTAATTTTAAGGGAACTCCCATACTATTAATGGGGGACATTAATACAACAATAGGGAATAAGATGGAAATTTACAGCAATGATTGGTTGATAGATGATTGTTATAACTTCCCAATCAGGTCATCTAAAGATAAAATAGTCCCTAAAAGAGGAGCTCTGTAGTTAGATTTATTGGCTGACAATTTGATTCATGTAGTAAACGGTAGAGCCTTAGGAGACCAAGCAGGTGAAGTTACATTTCATACAAAAACTGGTGTTAGTGTTTTGGATTTATGTAGTATTGATATATTTTCATTTGACAATGTAATTAGTTTTGAGGTGTTACATGTTTGAGAGAGTGACCATTTACCTATAGCTTTAAGACTTGAACTTAGGCAAAGACTGCATCCTGCCTTCAAATGAAATAGTCATTTTGATGATCATCTGAATTTGGTTATTAAAAATAAGAAGCAGATCAAGTGGGTGCCCCATTCACATCTTAAAGTTTGGTCCATTCTGGAAGGCATAGATGTGCCTGCTGTTGACTGTAATGTTATATGCTTGATTGTTAATTCTGCTAAAAAATATGGTCTCTCCCTACATTTGATGTTTATTACAGGGTCACTGAAGTTCTTAGAAAGAATCTGACTTACAAAAATTGAGTATATGTTGGTAATCTCAATCATAATTTTAAACCATGGCATGATATTGAACATAAACATCTTAAGAAAACCATACAGATGGTAGGCAGACTATACCAAAAGTCTGTTGAGCATCCCCTGAAATAACGCTAGCGAATTAAAAAGGGAATATGCAGTTATGATTAGAAATAAAAAAAGATTCTTATAAAAAGTTTCTTTGGATGAAATTACAGGTGACGGTCCATGAGAAAGGTAATCAGGGCTTCTGGGAACTACTATCTCTTGGTACGAATAATTAACAGGCTGGTACCATTTCAGTGATCAGCAGTGAGCAGTGGGAAACATTCTTCAAAGATATAGATGCTAGGAACCCAAGAGAACTGAAATTAGACTCTTCACTGTTGGATAAGGAAGTTGTCTATTCTCCAGTGAAATTTTCAATGGAAGAAGTCCAGGCCACTGTTACCGCTCTAAAAAACAAACTCTGGTCAGAGCCAATATGGCTGTGGAAAGCTTTTGGGATGCTTCTAGCCATTATTTCTAGTGAATTTGCACAATGTAGATCTGTGGAGTAGCAGTTTCAATGTGGTCTTCCTTTTACATAGTTTTGCAATGTGTTTTCCTAGAATATGCCTGCTGATTGCTATATATTTAGTCTGGATAGTTCATAGAAGAAATGGCATCTTATTTTCAGTGGAGCTCTACATCTACACAATATTATACTGCATTGTGTAAAATCAGAACACACTAAAAGCAATATTTTACAACTGGGGGGATATATTAAGTGCCGGATTGATGCATGAGCAGAAAGATGTGTTGCACAAAGAGGGTGCACCGTTCAGCACTGATACAACATTCAAAGAGAATGCACCACTGGTACAGGGAGTGCATATAGTGAAGCCCACCAAGATGAAGCACAGCACTGCAGAATTCTGCAATAGAGTTACTGCAGCAAACAATGCAATTCAAAGGGACTTAATCCCTTTTGTCATGCAGTACACCTGTGACACTGCACTTCATCCTGGCAGGCTTCATCGTTCCTGTTGAAAATGAGACCCTGGATGGGAGTTGCAGTGCATGTGGCTACCAAGACAGGTGCATCCAGAGTGACCCTGACTGAATACCTTCCAGGGGAAATGTGTGGCACATACCAGCATGCACCACAGCCCCCTTGGGCAATATTCAGCCCAGGAATGCAAATTAATTAATTGAGCATGCAGGGTGCAAAGGGGCCTAATGCATGCTCATTACCAGCCCATTTGCATGTTGGCACAGGGTTGAATGCACTGAAGCAGCTCTTGCCCCAAGCCCTGACCCCGATCGCTCCAACATGGGACAAGACCTGAAGTCTCTGGTGGTATAGTGGCACCCCCCCACTCATTCCTCCAGCCCCAGTAATACCAGAGTCCATGATCTATCAGTTCCATATTGTAGGGACCCCAATGCCATCCCTAATTGCACCTGAATGCACCCACAGTCCATATCTATAGTGTAGTGGTCCCCGCTCCCCCTCAACGGTGCACAGGCAGCCCCTTCCCTGCCCCCAGCCCATCCCATTGTGATGCCTGGCTCTGAAATGGGATCATACTACTCTATCGGCAGGTGGCAGAGCACTTTCAGTACTATGCTGGAATGTGTTATATGTAGGCATGAGCTGTGTGTGGGGGTGATAACACCCAGTGGCCATACTCCTCAGGCACTTGCATGCAGAGCCATCATCCCGGTACCATTGCACTGCTCAGTGTGGGTGATGGCCGATGTTGTACCCACTCACAGAGGTCCCAAAACAGGCATGTTGCAGTTGATCTCCCATTCATTTGTACAATTGGGGAACTGTGGATGAACCATCTGTAGCCTGAAGTATACACTGCAAATGGCATTACAGGATACCACACCCCATGGCAACTGGGATACTTCATAAGTCTGGAGGGTGGAAGGTTACACAGGGGAACAGGGGAGAGTGTGGACTTGCAGTGGTGTATGACAGCAGGAAGATACAGCATTGACAAGGCATGCATTGGAGGTATGTAAATTCCCTCTTCAATTTGCCAGGGCCATACACACAGCTGCATACACTGGTGGATCTGCTGGCATGGTGTCCCAGTGCACAGTACAGACAGTTGGGTCATTCTAGAGTGCAGGTCCCCAGCCTGGATTCAGTGCAGTCAATGGCTGGCCATGGAAGTGTGTGGAGGGCAGTGCCACTCTTTGCAACAGGTTGGGTACGGGGGAGTAAAGGTGTCTGTGTACAGGGTCGGTGGGTGGGAATCCTCTAGACTAAAGATATGGACCATGGTTTCCTCTGTTGCAATCAGGTCTGGGGGGAGGTCCTACACTATGGAACTCTTCAGGGATGGAGCTGGCTAGATTGGGGATGGAAAGGGGGGTACCTCCAGTCTACCAGGGCTGCCAGGCTGCTGTTAACCTGGGTTCACATCTGCAGGCTGCCTGTGGGTGGCTGGCTGGGTTAGGCCAGCTACTCATGGCCTAACTGTGGGCCACAGTGCTCTGGACAGTAAGGGGCACATTTCTCCTGAATATGCTGCAGCACAACATATGCATGGGCTTGCCCCTTCAACTTGAATGGCATACCATTTGTGTGTGCCCTGGCCCATTCCCTTGAGGCCAGCGCATCCCACACATTTGAATATCATGCTGCTGTGCATTGTTGGAGTTGTGTGGCACATCTCCCTTTTCCACCAGGATGCACTGCATATCTCCTTTGAATACGAGGGCCCTGGACTAGGTGACCAGAATATATTATAACAATGGTAAAATAATTACCCCACTGAAAACAAGATATTGGATCTAATCTGGGATAGACTGAGTAAATACAGTGCAAAAATGTGTAAATAAACATCCCTGTAACAATGAGATGTTGCATTTCCCCTGACCTATCCAGGATAGAAAGTAAAGGATAAAAAATATTCAGTGCTCCCAGATCCAAATAACCATTACTCTGTAAGAAGCCTTCATTTTCCCTGTGTTTTCACCACAAAGGCAGAATCAAATCCCTATATAAATCCCTGTAAATTTTTTTCATAAGCCACTGGTTCTTTATTTATGACTTTGTTCTTTATTTATTATATCAGCAGCCTTTTATTGGGAAAAGAGCTTTGATTTGCTGCTCAGTATTAATATAATATGTCATGATGGCCTTGGAATGATTTGGATTTATATGCTATGCATAAGACAAAATGGGGGACTGTATGAAACAACAAATATCAAGCGCATTATTTAATGAACTATACTCAAAATTAGTAATCACAAGTCAGACAATCTTTCAAAAGATACTAGCAATGTCTGTAAACAAATGTATTGCAAATATATATATATATATATATATATATATATATATATATACACATATATATACAGACACATATATATATATATATATATATATATATATATATATATATATTTATATATATATATGCACACACACAAATGCTATTTTGCATCTTATAGTTGTTAGTTTTCAGACAAATTGTCATAGACTTTTTCTGTCCACCTGATGGAATCTTGAATGAGTTAAGAAAATGTTATTATTTTATCAAGGCCCTGATCCAGCTACTCAGTAAATACACACTCAGTATATCATATTATAAAATGATAGAAAAAAAAAACAGTCTTCTTTTTGCAGTTGTTTGATCAGGAATTTTATAAATGGTATAAGTTCTTTACGTCACATCTATGCTGGTCCAATAAAAGGTATCAAATCATTTGCTTCTGTATCACTCATGGTTTGTCAACAGTTAATTCATTAGATGAGGTCTACCTTGTTTAAAGTTTGACTGTTTCTCTACCCCCCCCCAAACACACACACACACACTCACACACACACACTTACTATAAGAGACCTCAGTGGCTCTTATCTGTTATGTTTGGGAAGCAGGCCACAGCCCGTTTTTATCAAAAAGAAAGGTATGTATTTATTGGGTAGTTCACAGAAAAGCTGGTATTTTATCAGGTAGGTCTTGGCAGGTTAAAAACAGTGTAAATCTTTACAAACTTTGCTGGAAAAGGGTAACATTTATGAAGTATGAATCTTTTTTTGAAAGATTTTCATCCCTAACTGAATTAGTAGAAAAAATGTTTACATGCTAATCATTTAAATGTGCAAGCTGTTGCATTTCAAAGGTGGTAAACAAGTCTTCAGTTTAATAGGCAACCAATATTTAACAAGCTGTTTCAGTTTTCTAATGGTCCTCAGATAAGTAGCTTGGAGTTATGTCTCCAACATTCTAAACAGAAAGAAGGGATTATTTCATTTTATGTGAAGAAGTGTTGCCGGCACTGGCTACTCACAGTTCCTGAAGTCCAGTTATTTGGATCATATATCCCATGCACAAACACAGCACATAACAGTTTCCATGTAGCTTCTCCCCCTCTCTACATGGAAGCTGTAATGTGCTGTGTTTGTTCACTTGAAAATAAAAATAGCACTGCTTCTGCATCTTAAAAAGTGTTCCTGCTTTTATTTATGGGCTGAATGGGTCATATGATCCAAAGAACTGGACTTCAGGAACTGTTAGTAGCCAGTGCCAGCAACACTTCTTCACATTTACTTGTTAACTCAGTCAGGCATGGCAACCCAGGTGCAGGCCCACAAACTTCCTCCTAACATTACTTTATTTTAGTTGTCTTAGTGATTTGTAGATGTAGAAGAATACATTGAAATGTCCAAAAAATGAATTCCACGAAACTCCATTTTCAAGCTACAGATAGCAAAATGGCTGTAGGCTCCACCCACAGCCATAAAAATAAGGCCCTAGGGCCAGATGGTCTTCCAGCTGAAGTATTCCTGGCTCACCCACATTAGTGGTAGGTTTGCATTGCCCCACCCCCACCCCAATTGCTTGCTTCCATAAAACACAATTAGTCCCTGGTGGCCAGTAGTCCTCCCACTCCCTCCGATCACCAGCCCTGTTAATTAAATAAAAGTCACTGGTGCCTTGCAGGTCCCCCTCCCTCCGATTGCCAGACCCATTAATTACATAAAAGTCACTGGTGCCTTGTGGCCCCCACTCCAATCACCAGCCCAGTTAATTAAATAAAAGTCACTGGTACCTCATGGGCCCCCCTTCGATCACCAGCCCCGTTAATTAAATAAAAGTAACTAGTGCCTCGTGGCCTCCCCTCCAATCACCAGTCCTGTTAATTAAATAAAAGTCACTGATGCCTTGCAGGCCCCTCCTCCTTTCATTTGCAGCCCCGTTAATTAAATAAAAGTCAATGGTGCCTCACAGGCCCCCCCCACCCTCCTGTCATCATCACTGATATCTAGATGGAAGTCCTGAGTAGCTAGCAGTCCCCCACAACTGCTGTCCCAGAGTGGTACACAAATTTCCTGTTGGTCTGTGGTACCCCCTCCTGGCTCTCCGATCTCCATCCCATAGTAGAACTACACAATATCTGGTGGTCTGGGGTCCCCCCAGTCTCCAATCCCCAGCCCCATAAATGCATGAATAATGCTTGTTGTCTCATGGTTCCCCCATAGTCCAATCCCCAGCCCTGTACAAAAATGAATTTGTCCAGTGGTCTCCCCCATCTCAGATTCCCTGCCCCATATACAGATGAATAATGCTCATTGTCCAATGGTTCCCCCCGTTATCCGATGCCCCGTCCCATGAAGAATGCTTGTTGTCCAGTGGTTGTTCCCCCAGTCTCCAATCCCTGGACTCATATGTCTAGGTAGAGCCCTTAGTGCCTAGTGTCCCCCCTCACCATCCAATCACCAGTCCTGTACTTTTCCAGAAGAAAACCAAAGTAAAAAGTGTACAGGACATAAATGAAAACTAAATGAAATAACTCCCAGTCCGTTGTGTCTCGTGGCACCACTACCCACTGATCCCTGTCCCTGTCCATCAGAAAATGCTCTCCTTGGTATCTAGTGGCCTCCCTAGCAGACACTGACCACCCACCCTACCAACCCCTCCTTATCTCAAGTCAATGCCAGAGAAGCCCATATAGCAACTATCACAGCCCTCCTCTTGCCTCCTTGGCTGGCCGCCGTATGGATAATAGGAAGCACGCATCCTATGTATAGTACAGCACTCACATCCCCTGTACTGTTGGGGGTGGAACTAGATGCCAGGGACTAGGAGTTATTTCATTTAGTTTTCCTTTATGTCCTGCACACTTTTTACTTCAGTTATCTTCTAGAATGGCATAGGGTTGGTGATCAGAGGGTGGGGAGAGGACACTAGGCATCATGGACTCTACCTAGACATGTGGGGCCAGGGACTGGAGACTGGGTAGGACAACAGATCACCAGAGATCATGTAAGTTCCACTAGGGGACAGCAATTAGAGGGCAGGGGGACCATGGACCACCAGGATAATTTGTGTACCACTGCAGGATGGTGGTCACTGGGAAGAGGGACCACTACCCCCCAGAGACTTTCATACAGATTCTGGGGTTGGCAATCAGAGGGTGGGTGGGCCTGCTAGGAACCAGGGACTTTTATTTAATTACTGAGGATGGCAATTGGGGGTAGAACCACTAGGCACCAGAAATTAACTTTTTCATTACCGGGTCAGCAACTGGAGGGAAGAGGGACCACTGGGCACCACAGATAGATTTACCTAATGCTGGAGCAGCAATTGGTGGGTGGGGGGGACAAGAGGCACCAGAGTATTTTATTTATGTTACTGGCCTATCAATTGCAGAACAGGGGGCCACAGACCACATAGGGGCAGGTGTGCTCCCCCACCCGCCAACTTGGTTGTTGGCTCCAGTAACATCGCCAGCTGCTAGGATTGCTTGGAGTAAGATGGGATTTTGTTTGGTGGTATTTGTGCTGTGCAAAGTGACCATACTAACCCTTTTGTGCAGCAAAAATGCACTGAATATTGGTTTGTGAGGGTATTTCTATCCCCATCCCTCCCTTTGCCCACCCACATACATTATTTTCTGAGAGCACGCTAACCCTGTTAGCATCGTGCAGCTGTCCCTTTTGAATATTGTGGTACAGCACAATACACATGGTTTGTGCAGACAAACGCCCATTTGCACTTATGCAACCTTCTGAATATCTGGCCCCTGAAATCCAAAAATCCATCATGAGCACTCATTTAAAAGCAGCGCAGTGAATAACTCTTCTTAATATTTTTAAAACACTGTACTCAGAAAGTCTGATCAGATATATAAAAAAATCTGCAAATAGCTAACTGGTAACCTCACACCTTGTGAGGATGGTGACATCATGCGGACACTCAAGCTTCACATGCATGCTAGTGATGTCACTACCCTCACTCAATGTGAGGTTACCAACTTGTTCTTAATGGGTGGATAGTTATTCTCTAGGTCACAAGCAGTATTGTGATGTCAGGAGTAGACAAGTAGCAAGGCCAAATGAAGTCTAATGGATTATATTCCTGTTTTCATATTAATGTACCTAGTAATAAAAAATATATACTAAATACAGAAGATGTGCAACAAATAAGCTGAAACATGTTTACCTTTTTTATTTTACACATTTTACCAGGTACTGTATGTGGACTAGGACAAGTTCATAGCCAGTCATGCCTGGATAAGACTATACAATTACAAAAGGTTTGATGTAAGAATACAAGCTAAAATTTACAAACAGTTAACAGAGGAATTTTACAAATGTGCATTTACAATGATGATTTTTTTTTCCAAAGAAGAAGGTGAAGAAGAATCAGTATTTGTATAGTGCCTTTCATGCTCATTGTATCCTCAAACACTTTACAAGCAATGCTAGACTGCACTGGTCATGAAGTGACTGAACTTGTAGTGGCAGCCATTTTGCACATCAACACCCACACACAGCTTTGGACAATTGCAGGAACCAGTTTTATGGGTTTTATGGAAAGGGGAATGTTGGCCAGTGCTCCAGGGGAAAACTCTTGTGAAAGGTACCTTGGATTCTATTACTTCCAGTTTGACACCTATCAGGGTTTGGTAGAAGGGACCTTGGTTTAATGCCTCATTCAAAGGACGGCACACATTGACAGTATAGCCCCCCCCCCCCAGTACTGCACTTGGGTGCCATATTGTTCCCAGATCTGCAGTGATTCCTGTATTTTACAGGGAAATGGAGCATTTTACAGGGAGATTGTTCCCATAGATTTACATTGCTTATATAGGAAAATGGAGCAATTCCCCTTCTACATGAAAAAATGCAATCTACAGGAAACCCCAGGAAAATTACTCAGGAGTTATAGAAAAAAGTCCAAATTAATCCAGGAGCACTAGTGCCAGTATTTAAGGTATGAACCCAATCCTTATAATGAATGCTTTCCATATGACATCTAGGGCTCTTTAGAGCAACAGATCATGTTAAAAACATGTTTCCTGTACTTGCTTCTGCATTCCTTGTCAACTCCCCCACCCCAACCCCTGCTATTCATTTTTGTTTTCAGATGCTCTTTGTAGTGGAGTTAGCTTGACCTAATGTCCCCAGTGTCTCATACCTCATAGAAAGATTAAAAAAAAATTGAAATTGATCGCAGATGGGGACCAAAGATCCATCTAGTCTGCCCTGAGACCTACCCCCCTCGTTAAGATTTCTGTGCGACAATCCTCTTGTGTCTTCCTCAAGCTGCTCTGAATTCCCCTGTTTTGGAGTCAATGACTCTAACCGGTAGACCATTCAATGGGTCAACCACCCTCTCTGTGAATAAAAACCTTAGCATGTTGCCCCTGAATCTTCCTCCCCTCAATTTCATCTCACGTCCTCTTGTTCTACTGGTGCTAGTGACCATAAAGAGCTCCTGGGTGGATACTCTGTTTTTACCCTTCAGAAACTTAAATGTCTCAATCGTATCCCCTCTATCCCTGCGTTGCTCCAGGGAATACATGTTGAGTTCCTGTAACCTGCTTTTATATGGCAACTTATGGAGACTGTATTATTGTTGTTGCCCTCCTCTATACCATCTCCAATCTATCTATGTCCTTCCTGAGATAAAGTCTCCAGAACTGGATGCAGTACTCAAGGTGGGGTCTCACACTGTCATACTGTCAAGTAGCTTGCTTGGCCAGTTCAGTTACTACTGGGTGCTCAAATATATAGACTCCAGAACATTTATTACGACAAAAAAAAAAACAGTAGCAGGCAGTGATATTTAATTGAGTTCTCCTGTATTTGTTTCAAATCTAAAACATGCCAAACAATGACCAAAATGAAAGGAGGGTGCATCTTAAAAACAGGACAACAGGGTCAAACTAAAATAGAATACAAAAGCTAGGTACAGTATTGTCACTATACCGTGAACTGTTATTTAAATGTGTTGACAAACAAGCTGTATGTGTGTGTGTGTGTGTGGGGTTTTTAAACTGATGTGGTTTCAGGTATGGTGTAGTGTCATTTATAGTGTATGATGAAACACTGTTCCTCATGGAACTCCAAGCCTGGAACAGCGTTGTTGTGCTGCACCCTGTGCATCATGATCTTGTTGTGCTGCACCGAGTACGTCACCGGTGCAGCACAACAAGATCGAAAGCATTCGCGCATGCGCAATTGAGTGGCCCATGGTGACGCGGAAGTCAGCGTACTGCTACACATCCCGAAGTAAGCCTTATTTTTACTTGTAGACTTGTTCGGGGGATCATGGAGTGCTGATTATGGTTGCCCATACACTATAAAAGATTGTGTATGAGCAACCATACACAAACAAGGCAGTTGTAAGATCTTGAGGTTACCGTGGTAACGGACCTCTCAAGCAGCACTCTTGAGGTCTCTGGGTACCATGGAAACCTCTCGATCACAACTGCCTTGTTGTGTATGATTGCTCACACACAATTCTCTATGTTCTGTATCTCCCCTAAGAGCTCCTGCTATATGATGCACAGAAAAGCAACCTGCCTAAGCAGCTGCCACCTAGTGATTAATGATGTCACGAAGACTCTTAAGCCTTATTGAACACCACAGCATCTAAATTATTGCACACAGACCCATTCCTCAAATTCAAAGTGCCTGTATAATCCCCAAATATACAAGAATCCATATCTTTTGAAGAGTCAGAATGCCGGAATATAATGGTTAAAAATGTCAAATAACCCTCCCGGGCCAAGCCTGAAAATAGGCAATGTGTTTGTCTAGTGCATCTATCCGGTCAACAAAAAATGAAATAAATAAGCCATATTTTCACCCAGGCACCCCACCCACACACACAAATAGTAAAACAGTGGTTTGAAAATAAGTACAGTATATGAAAAAACTAACTGTATAGCAGTTTTAAACATAATCAGTGAAAAATTATTACATAATATATGGAATAAGAGACATGGTAAAGAGTCAGTATGGGGTTACCATTTTCTTCATTAAGTCACACTTCTAATAAAAACCCTGGAGCTACTACAGAAAGTAAAAAAAGTAATCTAGCGTTCACTTTCGCTGTGGGTGGGATTCAGGATACAAACTGATTGCTGAGATGGGGAAGAAAGGGTGCATGGCTACAGCAGAGCTGGGACCACAGCACTGCTGGATGTGTGTGGGTTTGACAACTGGGCAGTGTTTACAGGTACTGGGTACCATTCTGGGCTGAGCAGGCATCATTTCCAGAGAAGCGACCACTTCACCTTTGGGCTGAAGCAAAAGGAATTTGCCATGCCAACACAGGCCGATGTAAGTGCCTTTGTGTGTGTTCTAAGGGTGGCAAAGATGGGAAAGCACTGTTTCTTTAAAAATACTGCCCACAAAATGCTAAAAGCAGATTAGCTTTATTTTAACCAGGGCATAGGATGCCCTATAAAAGTGGGCATATTGTGCCCCCCCCCAAAAAAGGTGGGCATATCTGTCTTCTCAGATGCTGTTCTCAGTACAGCTTCTTTCACTTTTCTTTTGAGTGCCTTATCAAGTTTGTTGGGCTAACATAATGCAAGTATTAGGAGTCATTTAGGGACTGAAATTACATTGGATGGCCAGTCGGGTTAGTTGGGAACTCGTTGCTGGTAGGGGCTGGAATTACATTGTATTGCGAAGGATAAATAGTGCTGTGAATGCACAGTGATTGCTGATCACTTCCACTATTTAAAAGTCTGTTTGGTATCCAGAGAGCTCCCTTTTCTTACTGTGCTTGCAAGATAGCTGCAGGGCTATGCACTCTGCAGCCATAAAAATTAGGTACAAATGCATCCAGTAGAAAGATGTACTAGCAATATCTAAGTCCTCAGATACACCTCTGTGAGGCATATAAAAATCTGGATCCTGGGTTTTTAAATGTTTTCACTGAAGTTCCATGCTTCATAATGTATGCCTGCTTTCCTGAGGCAAGAGCACTGAAAATGTGGGACTCGATTTGCAGGTTAACTCTTGCTGTAAGTCACAGTTGCCCTAGATACTCAGAGATGGATTTTAAAGGTCCTGTTTCAAGGGCAGTCTCTCATTTTGGTGTCTGCCCATGGCAGGATAACTGTAGCACAGTGTTTGAATTCTATGTTCAAACTGTGTGCTGAATTTATAGCACATTGTGCCACTTTATCATAAAATAGGGATGCATGTATCAAATATTGACACATGCATCACTATAAGGCACCTGTTATACCACAACCCATGGCAGGTGTGCACAGCACTTAGACCACATTTTAGCTGGTCTAAGCTATTGGTGCAAGCATCAGGGATGTGGTATGATTTTGCCTCACGTGCCTGACACATGGCTGAAAATCCATTACTAGGTTGTAGGATGTGGATACATTGTTAAATCATTGTGTTATTACATTTTGCTTGATTCAGTATATTGGATTTTACTCTCAGCCTTTTTCCATATTGATCTTCAGCTGTGGTGAACAGTCTTAGACTTGCACCTGTTGAGTATCTCTTAGCCATGGTGCCACACTAGTATGTCTAATTATTTGGTTGTACTAGTTCTGGGCCTGGTTTAGGGCAGGATAAACATGAATGTGACCTGTGCTGTCTTCCATGCTTGGAGGTTTCTTTTGAATTCATTAGGTTAAATATACGTTTGTGAAAAAGTTGTATTCACTCGCGGTCATGAGGGCAAGCTGTTCAGCCCTCACCACAGCCACCTAATTTCCCCCCGTGGAGAACGGAGCAGCACCAGGGCACCCAGCAATGTGGTCATGAGGGCAAGCTGTTCAGCCCTCCCCACAGCCACCGAGATTCCCTCCGTGGAGAATGGAGCAGCACCAGAGCACCCAGCAGTGCAGTCACCAGGGCAAGCTGTTCAGCCCTCCCCACAGCCACCGAATTTCCTCCCACAGAGAAAGGAGCAGCACCAGAGCGCCCAGTAGTGTGGTCACGAGGGCAAGCTGTTCAGCCCTCCCCACAGCCACCGAAAATCCCCCTGCGGAGAATGGAGCAGCACCAGAGTGCCCAGTGCGGTCATGAGGGCAAGCTGTTCAGCCCTCCCCACAGCCACTGAATTTCCCCCCGCAGAGAATGGAGCAGCACCAGAGCGCCCAGCAGTGCGGTCATGAGGGCAAGCTGTTCAGCCCTCCCTACAGCCACCGAATTTCCCCCCACGGAGAAAGGAGCAGCACAAGAGTGCCCAGCAGTGTGGTCATGAGGGAAAGCTGTTCAGCCTTCCCCATGGCCACCGAAATTCCCCCCCGCAGAGAACGGAGCAGCACCAAAGCACCCAGCAGTGCGGTCACGAGGGCAAGCTGTTAAGCCCTCCCCACAGCCACTGAATTTCCCCCCACCGAGAACAGAGCACCACCACAATGCCCAACAGTGCAGTCGTGAGGGCAAGCTGTTCAGCCCTCCCCACAGCCACTGAATTTCTCCACGCGGAGAACGGAGCAGCACCAGAGTGCCCAGGTAGTGATCCCAGCTTGCAGCTGCTTCAGGGAGCTGTGCCACAGATTTTAAACTTGGCGCCTTTTTCAAATCAAAGACTGACTGTGCCTTTTCGGTTTTGTGTCGGTGGAGCAGTGCAGATTGTTTTTTCACAGCACTCTGCCTCCCAAACCGACATTGAAATTGCACCAGGGGAACAGTACTTTAAGGGGAATAGAGCAGTACTGTAATGTACTTTAATAGGGAACTGAACATTGCTTTAAAAGATCTTTAACCCGGCTAAGCTACTCTGACTGCTTTTAAACCGAGCCTGAATCCATTATTTTTTTTTTTCTGTAACCTTACAGCCTGTAATACTGCCTAAATCAATTTAAGCTGCATAATTCCAACTTTGCTGCATGTTAAAACAGTGTAGATGTACTAGATCCTCCTCCCTACCTACCTCTACTTATAGCTGCCTTTTTGTGCCCCTTTCAGCAGTGCGGTCGCGAGGGCAAGCTGTTCGGCCCTCCCCACAGCCACCGAATTTCCCTCCACGGAGAACAGAGCAGCACCAGAGTGCCCAGGTAGCAATCCCAGCTTGCAGCTGCTTCAGGGAGCTCTAGCTCCACCTGCGCTCTGCGCAGGTTCCCCACCGCCCCCACCACCACCCTTGGTGAACTCCTCCTTATATAGTGTTGCCCTCGTGAGAACGTAAACCAGCCCACTTTCCCATTAGCTCCTTATATTATTCAGCCACTAGTGGCCACTGCAGAGCAGCTTTCAAATCTACTACTGAAAAAATTAAAAAATGCAGTATCTCACATTAGCAATTCTTATGCTATGCCTGACCTTATCTTCCCTTCCACCCTCATCCCACCCTGTTCTACCTGGTTCACTACCACTTCCCTCTTCAGTTGCAAAGCCACCCCTCCACTCCTCCTCTGCACTAGTGGACCACAATCGGTACCACTGCATAATTCTATCCTTCCTCCCTCTTTCCATGCAGAGCTACCAGCCCTATATATCCCCTTCTACTCAGACCCTAAGCCTAACTCGCTAACTCCCAACCATCTCCCTCGACACTGGTCATCACTAAAGACCATGCATCTAGTAAGGCACACCCTGGCTCTCCTTCTCCTTATAGCCGGGGATGTAGAACATAACCCAGGTCCACCAATGACTATAGCTGGCCAACCCCCTGCACCAGCTACGCACCTCCCTAGAGGTTTTAAAATAGTCCACCTAAACATATGTAGCATCCTAAACAAAATAGCAGTGCTACAAACCACTGCCCTAGCCCTTCGCCCTGATATTGTAATCATTACTGAATCTTGGCTGAAGCCTCATAACCTGGACGAGGAATTCATAATACCCAGGTTCTCCTTAATCTGCCAAGACAGGCAGGGCAGAAAGAAGGGTGGCAGAACTGCCATGTATATCTCCTCTAATCTCCAGTTTTCCAAAATCACACCTACAGTACCCATACAATCTATAGATTCCCTTCTAATCAAAATCCCCCTGCCACACTCTATCCCAGTATACATAGCAGGGTCATACTGCCCACCAGACACACCTCTGGGCAGCATTCTTGACCACCTTGGCAACCTGAGGTCCCTTACGGCAGGCAGCGAACTCCATATCCTTGGAGATTTCAACCAGAACTGGCTAGGCAGTGTAGCCTCCAAAACGCGATGCCAAATAACTGCTTTAAACTTGTCTCAGCAAATAGGGGAACCCACTCACCTAAACCACAAATCCAATAAACACACACTACTGGATTGGGCCCTTACCACCCACCCTCATCGGATAGTAAAAACTGGCCTTCTACCAGACTCCCTTAGTGACCACCATATGATTTATATGGTGCGTAAAATCTTCCGACCCAAGGCCCCTCCACCCCGCACGCTTTATAACAGAGTTTACAAATCCCTTGATCTGACCGCTCTCCTAAACGATGTCAACAGCATTGACTGGTCTTTCATCCCTAGGGCCACCTCCATGAACGAGACCCTGACATTTTTCTCTACCAACTTCCTAGATATCTGGGATCTCCGTGCTCCTCTCAGGAGATCCAGAGTAAGAGGAGCCCACTTACCATGGGTAACAACTAACCTCATGGCACAACTATGAGCCAGAGACCGAGCCTGGAAATCATTCAAGGCTACAGGTGCTCATACGGCTCAGCAACACTACAGGTCACTAAGAAATGCCTGTACAAGACTCATACGTCAGGCCAAATCAAATTACTTTAAAACTGCATTCAACAATAACTTCATTCACCCTACACAATTCTGGAAGTCAATAAAATCCCTTCTTTCCCCACCGGCCCAACCCCCCCACTCCCACTCTCAGCCTAGGAGGAAGAATCATTGTGGATCCTAGCTTGGTTGAAACTGAGTTTAATTCATATTTCTCCACCACTACATCTTCTCTACTCTCCTCCCATCCCCATCCCCTGCCCTTTGTTCCCCCTACAGTATCTTCCCTGGCCTTCTTCTCGCTCTGCCCAGTCTCACCTGGCCAGGTGTTAAAAATACTGCAGTCACTCAACCCATCCAAGGGTAAATGCCATCGGGCCTTGATTCCAAAATGCTCCTGCTCTCAGCACCTGCCATAGCCCACCCTCTAACCTTGCTCTATAACCTGTCTTTTAGACTCTGGGCAGTCCCCACAATATGGAAACAAGCCACAGTCATTCTCCTAGCTAAAGAAGGGGACCTTTCCTCCCCATCCAACTAATGCCCCATATCACTGCTCCCCATCCTAGCCAAAATTCAAGAGCACCTTGTACTATCCCAGCTCCACTACTATCTAGATACCATATCATTTTTCACCCCCTACCAGGCCGGCTTCAGAAAAAAACACTCTACCACCACCTCTCTTCTTCGCCTCACTAACTCCATCCTTACGGGTCTTGACAAAGGGGAAATAACAGCAGCCATATTTATCGACCTGGCTAAAGCCTTTGACATGGTCTCTCATCCCCTGCTGCTGGCTAAACTCACCCAAACTGGACTATCTGTGAATGCAAATAACTGGTTCCATTCATATCTGACAGGTAGGTCCCAATCAGTCCGTATTAGCTCAGCGAGATCCACCTCACTCCCTGTCACCAGTGGAGTCCTCAAGGGTCTGTACTTGGCCCTCTGATGCTCTCTATCTTTCTCAATGACCTGCCTGCTGCCTGCCCGCATACTGCTATCCACATGTACGCAGATGACACGGTGCTGTTTGCCTCTGGCCCATCCACTAATACCGTGACAGCCTGTCTACAGAAGGACTTCGACTCCATCCAACATTGGTTCCTCTCAAATCAACTATTCTTAAACTCAAAAAAAAACAGACTCCCTCACCTTCAGCTCTCAGGCCAAACTAACCCGCCTTACTGCCCCCCCCCCCCACGTTCTACACTCTGGATAGCTCCCCACTAGAGGCCTGCACTTCATATAGATATCTCGGTGTCTGGTTAGATCAGTACCTTGACTTTTCTGCGCATATAGATGATCTACACAAAAAACTGCATCCCATGCTGGGAGCTCTCTTCCGGAACAAAAATTGCATACCTCTACCAACCAGACTAGCAATAGTCCAAAAAATGATCCTTCCGATTATGGATTACAGTGATGTTGTCTACTGTGCTACTCCCCAAACTTCCTTAGCTAGGCTTGACCCCCTCTTCAACTCCTTCTGCCGGTTCTCTTTGGACCGTCCTCCTAATACTCATCACTGCGACCTCTACCAGTCCTTGGACCTCCCTTCTCTACATAACCGGTGATTGCTACACTGTGCCAGAACCACTGCTAAGTTCTGGTCACAGACACTCCCCTCCTACCTGTTGTCCTCCCTAACTGCCCTCCCCCCACTGGCCTACACTCTCAGGAACATAGACTCTAGGATCCTGCACATTCCACACAGATCCACCCGGACTGGCCAGGCTGCCTTCAGCTTCAGGTTGCCCAAATTATGGAACTCCCTGGCAGCCGATATTAGACATGCCACAAGTACTCCACACCAGAATGCCCTTCTTAAAACGCACTTCTCTACCAACTGCTCCTGTATCCCCCCCATTGAACCCCTCACAATTCCTAACTACCAGCTGTTAACACCAGTCTGGTTACTCCATTTCCGGTAGTTTGTGATGCTGTCAGCACCAAATGTTATTGAAATGTTAATGAAAATGTACTTTCTATATTGTATTATGACTGTCGCATCCATTGTTTTGTACCAAACATATTTATATATGTTTTTTTTTCCTTCTGTATTACTGTACCTTTGTAAACCCCACCCCCCAGTGCATCTGGAATCGAGCGGTACTCTGCTCAGTATGCCTTCCTGGTAAATCTCTTAAATAAATAAATAAATAAATTTAGTCAGTTTTTATTTACCAGGTAGATGTACTAGACAAAAAATATGCCTATTTTCAGGCATGACTTGGATCGCAATAGTGTAGATTTGACACAGCAATGTACATAAAGTGCAAAGGTTCTATACAATTTCATAGAGTCAATATGCAGAACAAAAACCAGGAACAGACTAATTACAGATGAATAGAAGTAATGTAGAGAGCTAAAACAAAGCACATGTACAGAAATGTGGTAAGCATTATACAAGGTGCAGGGGAAGGCTCAACAATGGAAGAAAAGCAATAGCACACCCATGAAGTTGGTAATCTGCAAATCAGCAATATACATAAGTGCAGGAACTTGGAAAATTTAACTCAGGGTCCTATGCAGTCTATGGACACATACATGTCAAGGACTTGAGCAGAAGGGAGCGGTATCCTTTACCCTTCTTGAATACGCCACATACATCAACAAAGCCCTTGACCAAGGACACTTGGTTGGCTCTACCTATATTGATTTAGCCAAGGCTATTGACTCTGTCAGCCACACACTTCTCCTACAATCCCTGCCCCTCTTGGGGCTATCTCTGGAAGCCACTGCCTGGTTTAAAAGCTATCTGAGTGATAGAATCCAGAGGGTCACATTGAACACCATGCTCTCAACCAGTAAACTGGTTCACTCTGGGATCCCCCAAGGCTCTATATTGGGCCCCCTCCTGTTTAGCATGTTCTTGAACACCCTAGTCAAGGCCTGCTTGGGTCGGTTGCTTCTCTACTCCGATGATGTGGTCATATTCGATAGTCACTGACCCCCTTTCTCTTCAAGCCTCCCTACAGCGCTCCTTCACTAGGGCCGAAGCCTGGTTCTCAGATCACTGGCTTGTCATGAACTACAAAAAGACCAAGGCCATGCTCTTCACCCACAGACAAAACAAACATAAAAACTTTCTCCTCACCATCCTCAACTTCAAGGGCTCCCCATTTGACCCAGTACCTACCTCTAACCTTTAAATACCTAGGCATCACCCTTGACTCCTCTCTCACTTTCCACAAACACATCAATCTCCACTGTTCTGCTGTCAATTCTAGAATAGGACTTTTGTATAGCCATAGGGGTTGCCTGCCCCCAAACGCTCTAAACCTTGCTATGACATCTTCAGTGCTCTCACTTATTGACTATGAAATTGTCATCTATGGCTCCGCTGATCCAGCTGCACTACGCTGTATTAAGGTCTCCTTAAATAAAGTCTGCAGACGTATCACAGGATGTGACCAGTGGACCCATACCTGTGAGCTCTACCATCGCACCAACTGGCTTAACTTCGATGGATGGCTCAGATACCAGACCTGTCTCCTTGCCAGAAAGCTCTCACCCTGCTCCTCACCCCTGGGACTTCGCCATCTTGTGCAGCACTCCACTCAACCCCGGACAACTCAAAGCTCTCTGTCTGCCCCTCTCTTAGTACCCCATTGCAGGACTTCCCTGGGCCAACACCCCTTTTTTGACAGGGACCTCCTCTGGTTTAATGAACTACCTAATGCTGTCTCTCAGGAGCAGTATCTAGGCCCATTTAAATCCCGTCTCCACTCAGAAATTCTCTCCCACTCCTGCTGTGACTGCACCTAGTCCCTATTTGCAATGTGGACACAAGTCACCCACAACTTTCCCCCACTTCCCCTTTGACCTGGGGTCTGTCCCTACCACTTGACCCTACAGAAATTGTTACCAGAGTGTAGTTTATTGATCACTGTCTTTTGATACTGTAACTATTGTTGTTTACTACTCACTGTCTGACTCGGGCTGAATCTCTCCACCGTTGAATTTTGTTACTTGTCCTCTTTTCAGCATTGTAATATTGCTCTATTCTTGTCTTTCTTGTACCCTGCTATGTTATTTCATTTTTGAGATGGAGCCTTTGCAAAAGGAGTCCTTGACTCAAAGGTTGTAATTCAGATTCTTTCAATAAATAAATTAAATAAATAAATATCCAGTGTTGAAAGCATGGGTGTTTCAGCACTGTCAGACCATTTCAGGGCTGGAGTTCCATAGTGCAGGGACAAAGTAAAAGAAGAACAATTCTCCTAACTTAATTCTGGTTTTGGAGAAGGCCAGAGAACCAGGGACATTAGACCTTAGTGGATAGGGCACACTGTCAAGTAAAAGAAGAGAAGATGGGGTAGTGGTGTCTGTTTAGTCAAAACATTATGGACAACAGCTTCCATAGTGAGGCTGTGCAGGGCAGATGGTGGAAGCCAGCTGAGTTTGGAGTAGAAGTGTTGAGTGTAAGACTATGATAAGATGGCCAACAGAGTTAGCTAGCCCTGGCAAACAGAAATACAGGTGAGGGGGTACAGGGCAAAGTGGGCAAGCATTAAAGATGCAATACTTGAAGCAACATCCTATTGTGTTAGTGAGAAAAGGAAGTGCAAAAGAAGAAGGAAACCACTTTGGTTCTCAAACACAGTAGCAGAAAAGGTCAGAGCCAAAAGGCTGGCCTTCAGGAAATATAAGGGAACGCAGCAGGATGAAGCTAGGGAGGCATACCAAACTTCCCTAAGGGAAGCAAGGAAGGCAGTAAGGCAAGCAAAGGTCCAAACTGAGGAAACACTAGCATGAACAGTAAAAGAAGGTGACAAGACTTTCTATAGATACATTAGTGAAAGGAGAAAGTACAGAGGTGGTATTGCTAAGATCAAAGGGGATAAGGGGGCGAGTGAGGAGGAGAGCCACATAAAAGCATGTAGCCTAAATGGATACTTCTGCTCAGTATTTACTGAAGAGAAGGTAGGGCAGGGCCCACAGCTCTGCATCATGGACACAGGGGGGAGGGAGGTGTGCACTAGTCCCTTCACAAAAGAAAGGGTCCTACAAGAGCTTGATAAGCTCAAGATGGACAAGGCAATGGGACCTGATGGCATACATCCCAGGGTACTAAAGGAGCTAAGGGTGGAACTAGCAGAGCCATTATCAGAACTATTTAGTGAGTCTCTGAGCACAGGAGAGGTCCCAGAAGACTGAAGAAGGGCTCATGTGATCCTGCTCCACAAGAGTGGTAGCAGGGATGAGGCAGGGAACTATAGACCAGTCAGTCTTACCTCAGTAGTGGGCAAGATTATGGAGACACTCCTTAGGGAAAGGATAGTGCAACACCTGGAATCCATAGGAGCACAGGATCCAAGACAGAATGGGTTTACAAAAGGAAGGGCCTGTCAAACTAATCTCATAGATTTCTTTGACTGGGTAACCAGAGTGGTGGACCAAGGGGGAGCAGTTGATGTTGCCTATCTTGACTTCAGCAAAGCTTTCAATACTGTTCCACATAGAAGATTGATTAATAAGCTGGGTAGGCTCATGGTGGGTCAGAGGTTGGTCAACTGGGTGGAAAACTGGTTGATGGGCAGAAAACAGAGAGTGGTAGTAAACGGTATACAGTCAGAAGAGATGCAAGTCACAAGTAGGGTACCTCAGGGATCAGTCCTGGGGCCAGTCCTCTTCAATATCTTCATCAGTGACATTGCAGAAGGACTGGAAGGTAAGGTTTGTCTGTTTGCAGATAACAAGATCTGCAACAGAGTAGATGATCCAGATGGGGTGGGCAGAATGAGAAGAGATCTGGATAAACTAGCAAAATGGTAGGAAGAGTGGCAACTGGGGTTTAACGCAAAGAAGTTCAAGATCATGCACATAGGGAAGAGAAACCCTGAAGCCACCTATAGGCTGGGAGGGGAGTTGCTGGCAGTCTCAAGGGAAGAAAGAGACTTGGGCATCATCATCACTGATGACCTGAAATCATCCATGCAGACCTCTATAGCAGTAGGTAAGGCTAGAGGGATGTTGGGGTATATTAGTAGGGGTATCGCAAGTTGGAAGAGGGAGGTAATAATCCCTCTTTACAAGACACTGGTCAGGCCCCATCTAGAGTAATGCGTGCAATACTGGAGGCCACACCTTCACAAGGACATTAACCAAATTGAGGCAGTCAAGAGAAGGGCAACCAAAATGGTGCCGGGACTGCATTAGAAAACATATGAGGACAGATTAACTGAACTCAGTATGTATACCATACAGCAAAGGAGGGAGAGAGGTGATATGATTGAAACATTCAAACACCTTAAGAGCATTAACAAGGTGAAAGAGTCTAACATATTTCAATATAAGAAAAATAGCAGGACAAGAGGACTCAGCGTAAGATTAGAGGGAGGCTGATTAAGGGATAATGTGAGGAAGTTCTTTTTCACAGAAAGGGTGGTGGATGCATGGAATGGCCTACCTCAGGAAGTGGTGGATATGAATACAGTGCAAGGCTTCAAACAAGTGTGGGATAGGTATAAGGGAGCAATACAAATGAGTATGAATAGATAGGCCATTGACAGAGCAGAGGCCTATGGCACATTCATAAGGTAGAAAATTAAATGGGCAGACTGTATGGGCCTTGTGGTCCTTTTCTGCCATCAACTTCTATGTTTCTATGTAGTGTACAGTGGAGAGCATGTCTGTTCATGTCCAGGGCAAATCTACAGATGCATACATACATACATGCATGCATATATACATAAACTTTTCCAGCAGAAACAGGCCCTATGGTCTATCAAGTCTGCTTGAGTACACAGCTAGTGCCGCTATTATATATAAATTATATTCTTTGCAAAATACTGCGTTAATGCAACAGTTAGGGTTTTCTACAGTGACAAAGGCAAGGAAATGCGGCGTTAGGATTTTCAACCCTAACTCCATCTCCCTTCCCCTCCCCCACTGCCACACATGCACACACACAGAGACACACACATAGACACACACACACAGAAAACACAACTGGGGGGGCAGTACAAGACAAGACAACCAATCACAGACACACACCATAATGCAACAGAAATAACATACAAATTCTTAAACATACCACAACAGGCATCCATCATCATGTTTCACCAACTGTATCACTTCTGCTGCCATCCCAGTCTCTTAGGTGCATACACTATTCTGCTTAACAGTATACTGTAAGTAGTAAAAACACATGTATTCGTGGGAGTGCCAGGCCCTTTGGGCCCCGTGCTCTCACCAACTTGGCCATTTCTGCATAACAGCATAGCCCCATGCTACCACCAACTTGGCTATTTCTGCATAAGTGCCCCCACCAACTTGCCCGTTTCTGCATAACACCATAACATAACTAGTAAAACACATGTATTGGTTGAAGTATGGGACCCAGCTCCCACCAACTTGCCCATTTCTGCATAACAGCATTGCCCCGTGTTCCCACCAACTTGGCCATTTCTGCATAACAACATAGCCCCATGCTCCCACCAACTTGCCCATTTCTGTTTAACAGCATAATTTAAGTAATAAAATACATGTATTGGTAGGACCATCTCAGATGCTTGTAGAGGATGTCAGTGTACACACCCAAGAGACTGGGATTGCAGCAGAAGTGATACAGTTGGTGAAACATGTTGATGGATGCCTGTTGTAGTATGTTTAAGAACTTGTATGTTATTTCTGTTGTGTTATGGTGTATGTCTGTGATTGGTTATCATGCCTTGTACCGCCCCCCCAGCTGTGTGTTCTGTGTGTGTGTGTGTGTGTGTGTCTCTATGGGTGTGTCTCTGCGTGTCTGTGTGTGTGTGTGTATGTGTGGCAGTGGAGCAGAAAAGTCAGAGTTAGGGTTAAAAACCCTAACACAAATGTCCTCACTTTTATCACTGTAGAAAACCCTAACTGTTCCATGAACATCATTTTTTTTGCAAAGAATGTCCTTACTTTTTGAAAAAGCATAGGTAAGTACATTGTCACAGAAGATGGTGGGGGCCCAACACTCCCACCACATTGCCCAGCACTGCATAACAATATACATCTGCCATACCTTTTGAGCTGTCCTATACCTTGTAATAGGATCTTCCTACACACCCAAAAATGTGCTTAATATGGTTTCACAATGCACATATATACTTTCCCATTAACTATACTGATCACACACCATAATTCATCAACCGTAACTGTCACCAACACAAAAATTGTCACAATCAAAGATCTATGACAAATCTTTCAAAATTTCAAATTTCAGGCAAACCAGTCTCACAGTTCTAAAGTTATTGAAACAGAACAAACAAAATTTTCATTCATTGGAGTGGCATACCTGTAATTCCACACCTGTTTAAGTTTTACACATCAAACCACTAAAATGCACCTCTGTGGCACTAGGGCTACCTACCCTATAAATTTCAAGCCAATAGCATCATTCCTATGGGAAAAATGTTAAGTACATCAATCAATATCTCTGCAAGGAATCTATTTTCCAATACCTAAACAGCAGTCATATCTCTAGGACATCCCCTCAACACCCTCCAAATTTCAAATAAAAAGACCAAACCATTTCAGAAATATTTAATTTTAAAGTTTTACTACCTTTAAAAATTCTTTGGTTGTGAGGATTGGCCACGACCGCCACAAAATGGCGGACCTCACGGCCAAAAATGCACTCAAATGGCAGACCTGGTGGCCTAAAATTCTTTGACTGTGGGGGGGTGGCAATTTCAAATGCTTATAACTCTGGAATGAAATAACATTTTTTCACTAAACAAAAAGTGGAATGTTCCTTGAATAAAGGGCATTCTATGTTCAAAGTTTCAGACCAATCAACCACACAATGGCTGCACAGCAACACAGGCAACACAGTGCACAAAAATAGAAGAAACTCCATTTTGTGTCGCCTCGCTGTGCAAAACCCATAAGTCCTATTGAAATGAAAACTGGTAAATCAAGAGATGTACCATACCAGACCATGTATCCCAAATGTTATCCAAATCTGTTCAACGGTTGCACAGCAGCACGAGTGGAAAACTGCGCAGAAGTGCCAAAAAGAACATCTTTGTCCCTTTGCTGCACCAGAACCATATGTCCAATGGAAGCAAAAATTGGTAAAAGATGAGATGTACCATAGTAGCCTGTGTGTCCCAAATTTTGTGAACATCCATTCAACGGTTGCCCACTAAGACACGCAAACAACTGCGCAGGCATGGCAAAAAGTACATATTTGGCACTTTGCTGTGCAAAAACCATATGTACAACTGAAACAGAAATTGGTAAATCAACAGAGCTACCATACAAGACTAATTATTCCAGATTTCAGGCAAATCCATTCAACAGTTGCAAAGTTATAAGTGCACAAATATTTGATATTTAATATTAAAGTGCCTAATGAACCCTAAAGATAGGGGCGCTATTACACCAAAACACACATCTGTGGCACCACTACTTGGCACACAGGAGATATGGACACAGCAGCATAATGGAATGGTACAACAGAATCTCAGAGAAAGAAAACCCCTGGACAATCCTTTGCAGACATGTTGCTGCACAAACAAATCTTTTCACACTGCATGTATATATTTTCCCATAGACAACAATGGAAGACAAAAAGTGGCATAATTGCTCAATGGAGCAACATTTTTTCACAAAATCTTCAAAGGGCAGAACCACAGCCCAGGACCCATGCATACAAACCAATCAGAAAACACTCAAATGGATTCTTGTTGCGCAGTAAAAAAAATGTGATCACATTGCTTTCACAATGCACATATATATTTTTTGCCATTGACCATAATGGGACACCAAAAAATGGCATAACTTCTGAAAGGAGCAAGAATTTTTTCACAAAATCTTCACACGGGAGCATCACAGCCCAGCACCCATGTATACAAAACAATCCAAAGCCAGACAAATACCATTCTTGTTGCACACCAAAAAAAAATGACATCACCACTGTTTACACAATGCAAGTATATATTTTCCCAATGACTATAATGACAGACCAAAAAAAAAGCATGACTTTGGAACAGAGCAAGATTTTTTTCACAAAATCTTCAAAGGCCACTAGCACAGCCCAGCACCCATGCATACAACCCAATCTGAACCCACTCGCATGAATGTGTCACTGCTGGATGGAGCATGGGGCCCTTTGAGCCCTGTGCTTCCACCAGTTTGTACATTTCTGCATAACATCACAGTATTAGTACTGAACCACATGTATTGGTGGGAGCGCGGGACCTGAACACAGTGCCCAGCACTGATTAACAATATACTTCTGCCATGCCTTTTGAGAGAGCCCCACATTTGCACCACATTGCCCAGCACTGCACCACAATATTCTTCTGCCATAACTTTTGAGCTATCCTATATCTTATAATGGGATCTTCCTGTGCACCCAAAATTGTGCTCTCCATGGTTTTCACAATGCACATATATATACTGTATATACCTCCCCATTAACTATAATGAACACATGCTACAATTCAGTAACCGTGACTGCCACAGCCATGAAAATTGTCAGAATCAAAGATCTATGATAACTCTTTCTACATTCTAAATTTCAGGCAAATCGGATGCACAGTTCAAAAGTTATTAACATGGACAAATCAAATTTTCATTCATCAGAGTAGCATAATTCCACACCTGTTGAAGTTTTACATACCAAACCACTGGAAGGCAGCTCCGTGGCACTAGGGCTACCTACCCTATAAATTGAAAGCCAATAGCACCACGTATAATCCTATGGGCAAAACATTAAGTATGTCACTCAATATCTCTGTAATGAATTAATTTTCCAACACCTAAATAGCAGCAGTCACATCTCTTGGACATCCCCTCAACAGCCTCCAAATTTCAAGTAAAAAGACCAAACCATTTCAAAGATATTTAATTTTAAAGTTTTACCACCTTTAAAAATTCTTTGGTCATGAGAATCAGCCGCGACCGCCACAAAATGGCAGCCCTCACAACCGAAAATGCACTAACATGGTGGAACTGGCAGCCAAAAATTCTTTGGGGGGCAATTTCAAATGCTTCTAACTCTGGAATGGAATAATATTGTTTCACCACATAGAAAGTGGCATGTTCCTTGAACAAAAGGCTTTCTATGTTCCAATTTTCAGACCAATCAACTACACAATGGCTGCACAGCAACACGGGCAACACAGTGTGCAAAAAAGGAAAAAAATTAATTTTTTGTCACTTTGCTGTACAAATACCATATAGCCGACTGAAATGAAAATTGGTACATGAAGAGATGTACTATGCCAGACCACATATACCAAATGTTATCCAAATCTGTTCAACGGTTGCACAGCGGTATGAGCAGAAAACTGCGCATGAGTGCCGAAAAGAACATCTTTGCCGCTTCGTTGCACAAGAACCATATGTCTGACAGAAACAAAAAATGGTAAAAAAAGAGATGTACCATAGCAGACTGTGTGTCCCACATTTTGTGAACATCCATTCAAAGGTTACCCACTAACACAAGCAAACAACTACGCAGGCATGGCAAAAAGTACATTTTTTGCACTTTGCTGTGCAAAAACCATATGCACAACTGAAACGGAAATTGATAAATTAACAGAGCTACCATACCAGACCAAGTATTCCAAATTTCAGGTAAATCCATTAAACAGTTGAAAAGTTATAAGCATGCAAAAATGTGACATTTAACATTAAAGTGCCTACTGAACCCTAAAGATAGGGGAGCTATTACGCCAAAACACACAACTATGGCACCACAACTTTGCACCCAGGAGATATGGGCACAGCAGCACAATGGAATGGAACAACACAGTCTCAGAGAAAGAAACACCCTGGACAATCCTTTGAGACATTTTGCCTCACAAACAAATCATTTCACACTGCACGTATATATTTTCCCATTGTCTATAATGGGAGATAAAAAAGTGGCATAACTGCTCAATGGAGCAACATTTTTTCACGAAATCTTCAAAGGGCAGAACCACAGCCCAGGATCCATGCATACAAACCAAACAGAACCCACTCAAATGGATTCTTGTTACGCAGGAAAAAAATGTGATGGCATTGTTTTCACAATGCACATATATATTTTGCCATTAACTATAATGGGACACCAAAAAAATGGCATAACTTCTGAACAGAGCAAGATTTTTTCACAAAATCTTCAAAGGGAGCACCACAGCCCATCACCCATGTATACAAAACAATCTGAAGCCAGTCAAATACATTCTTGTTGTGCATCGAAAAATGACATTGTCGCTGTTTACACAATGCACATATATATTTTCCCATTGACTATAATGACAGACCAAAAAAATAGCATAACTTTAGAACAGAGCAAGGTTTTTTCACAAAATCTTCAAAGAGCATTAGCACATCCCAGCACCCAGGCATACAAGCCAATCTGAACCTACTCAAATGCATTTGTCACTGCTGGAGGGTCCTGCGCTCCCACCAACTTGTACATTGCTGCATAACATCACAATATAAGTACTGAATCACATGTATTGGTGGGAGTGAAGGGCCCAAACACATTGCCCAGCACTGCATAACAATATACGTCTGCCATGCCTTTTGAGAGGGCCCTGCGTTCGCACCACACTGCCCAGCATTGCATAACAATACACTTCTGCCATACCTTTTGAGCTGTCCTATACCTTATAATGGGATCTTCCTGCACACCCATAAAGGTGCTCACCATGGTTTTCACAATGCACATACTGTATATAACTCCCCATTAACTATAATGAGCACTCACCACAATTCAGCAAGTGTAACTGCCACCACAATGGCAATTGTCAGAATCGAAGATCTATGATTACTCTTTCTACTTCCAGATTTCAGGCAAATTGGACACACGGTTCAAAAGTTATTAACTCGGAACAAACCAAATGTTCATTCGTCAGAGTGGCATAATTCCACACCTGTTTAAGTTTTACACACCAAACTACTGAAAGGCACCTCCGTGGCACTAGGGCTACCTACCCTATTAATTTCAAGCCAATAGCACCATGAATAATGCTATGGGCAAAACGTTAAGTACATAACTCAATATCTGCAACAAATTAATTTTCCAACACCTAAACAGCATCAGTCACATCTCTAGGACATCCCCTCAAAACCCTTCAAATCTGAAGTAAAAAGAGCAAACTGTTTCAGAGATATTTAATTTTAAAGTTTTATCACCTTTAAAAATTATTTTGTCACGAAAATCGTCCGCGACCTCACAACCTAAGATCATTTTCGGCCATCAGGAGACATCTGGTCATGAAATTTGGGCTATCTGATCCCTCCCAGGAAGATCTGGTCGAGAAAAAGCCTGGACATCTGGTCGGGAAGTCGCAAAAGAAGCTCGCGAATGAAAACGATCTCGCAACCAAAGAATTTGCAGGCTCGCGATCAAAGATCGTTAGCGAGCCGTGACCAAAGATTTTCAAAGCTTAAAACTCTATTTTCTGATACAACTGAATGAAACCACAGGCATGAGTCAATAGAGGGAAGCCCCTTGAGCAAAACCCATCCTTGTTTTGCTTCATAAGTCACCCCGGGCTGAGATATTAGTTTTTTTACAACTGCAAACTGAAAAAAAGATGGCGGCCATCGCGAATGATAAATTTCTCGTGATCAAAGATTCTTCGATTGTGAGCATGCAAATTCTTTCATCATGAGGATAGATGAGATGGCCAAAACCCCATTCTTCTTTCGCAAAATAACCATATAAATTTTCCCATAGACTTATAATGGGAGCTAAAACGTTTAATAACTTTTGAATGGATTAATATTTTTTCACCAAACAAAAAGTGACATGTTCCTTGACCCAAGCTCTTTCTACATGCCAAGGTTTAGACTGGCAAACCACACAGTGGCTGCACAGTGCCATGGACAAAATCTGAAAAACTGCCCACAAAACTGGCGAAAAGTGCATTTTTGAGCATTTTACTGCACAAAAGCCGTAAGTCCAAGCTAAACACAACTTTGAAGATCAAGAGATCTACCATGCCCCACTGTGCAAACCAAATTTCATGCAAATCTGTTGAACAGTTGCAAAGTTATTAATGTACAAAATTTAAAGCCAGGAAAGCCTGCACACAGCAGGGGTTGGGAGGTCCACCAGAGCCCTTAAAGGTAACTACTCTCCTCCTGCAGATGAACTCTGTGGGGGGTGTTAGCCCATCGATGCTTCTCATTGACTGCCCCGCCCACCCAAGGCTGGCCCTCAATTTATTGTCTCTTTCCTATGACATCACATCCTGCTACCATTTTTTCTAAGTTCCCACTTCACCATTAGTAGGTTATACACACCTGCCACTAGAGGGTACTCCTTGAACAAACTCCATATTCACTCTTAACCACTATACTATTTTCTACCACTCTACCTACGTCAGCTACTTCACTGCCCTCTTTCCATTCCTAGTTAGCCCACTCACTGCCCTATACCCTCCTACTCACTGCCATCCCAGCCTCCCCAGCCCCCTGCTGTCTATCCCCCTGACTATCTTTAATTCCCCTTGCAGCCACCAGGAGTTGCTATTTCACCCCTCCATCCTGAGCCTGACCCAGTATACTGCAGCCTCCCAACTGCCTGGTTTACCATCCTTCCCCAGGTTTCAGGACACCAGCCCCCCAGGATATTTGAACCTTGTACGATGTGTACCAAAGTCCACAGCCCTACCAGTACACCACTGAGGAAGTCACACAACTGAAAACATAGCCTAGACCCTTATACCTCTCTACCACCCCATCAGCAAGAGGGACCATGGGTGCCAGTTCCCCAGTGCTACACCTGGCCATCCCAGCCCTCCTGATACTGGCCTTTCTTCTACCAGACCACACTCCCTGCACTCATGGTACTGCACCCCCTGGCTGTACCTTGGTATCCCGACTGCTACCCACACTGGTCACAAACCCAGGGCATCGGCATCCACCACCCCACCACTCACCAGGCTCCTCTGCCTTTCTGGGACCCCCTTTGACCCACCCCCTTACTGCTATTCCCACCCTTCATGTCCTACCCATTCCTTGCACCCCTGAGGTTGGACCCTCAGCCCATAGACCAGTAAAGGATGCCTGCTACCTCCTCCCATTGGTAAGAATTATCACTCTATTACTGCTACTCTCTATAAATGCCCACCCCAGTCCAGGCCCTGCTCCCACAAGCTCGCCCAAAACTTCATCCTCTGGGCTCCACATTGCCTCTGAACATCTGTAGCTTGCTAAAAAAATCTGTTGCACTTCAATGCTGGGCCATCCAACATCAACCCGACATTAGAAAATGGGCTTTTTATTTGGAGGCATCTGATTGGACGGTACCCTTGCCAGGGGGGTACATTAACTTTCAATAGATGCCCACCAAATAAAAAGCACCAGCCCAAACCTGCCTCATGCCATGCCAAGTATCCTTGTGCCCAGCCTGCTTCATCATTGGCTGAAGCACTAGGCACAAAATTTCAAACTGACGCAATTTTTTGCATTACTTAGCGAGACCTATCATGCTGGGCACACACAAAACACACCAATAAATGTATTTGCCATTGATTTATACATTTTTTCCCAAAACAAAAAGCACATGTCTTAAATATGTTTTACTTTCCTTAACTAACTAATATCAGTGGACACAATCAGAATTTAAACTGCACATCTGCATTTGTTTTTCTCGAAAACTGACTCAGGCAGTGTCCTCTCCCCCGGCCCCCCAAACAAACAACAGCATGTCATATAAAGCATTTGCTCACTACAAAACTAACCACTTGACTAAATATAAAGCAAAATTGCTTTAGTGCTTTAATGAAATCAATCTAGTAAACTCTCCCAGATGTTCAAGAGTCCAATGGTACCATAAACGCCGGCCGATGTAGTAGCTGCAGAAAGCCGCAAGTGTATCGCCATCAATGGTACAGTAGGTGCAAGTAACGAAAGGGCCATCACTGCTCCTTGGTCCAATTCTCTATATCGACTTAGTACTAAAAACATAGCCATAGCCTTTCTCAATATCTCAGCTAAAAAAACGGAATGCCAATACTAGGGAAAAGAAAAGCATAAAATGTACCTATCTCAGCAGCTTTACTATTTCCTGCCAGCTCAAGCCACTTCACTACGTGCTCCGTGGTAACAAGAAAACAGCATAAAAACTGCTCGACTGCAGTGCTTTGATTAGGAAAAAAAGAAAATGTTAATAGCAGGAACATTAAAGACCTACCATATCCCACGTTTTTCTTGATCTAAAGAAATCACTGCGGTAGCTTTGACTGACCTTATTCAGAACATTTTTCCAGTTCTCATGCTGTGGCCACTGTGTTAAACCGCATGGCACATATAGTTAGGATTGTTTCACGAATAAAAATAAAAGTAAAAAAAAAAATAGATGTGTGTGGGGGGAGGCAACCATGAGACCAGATCAAAAGACATATAGACCCTCCAGTACAAGGAAAGTCTCTACTTCACAAAAAAAAAAAAAAAAATTCTAATGCAGGCAGAGGAACTATTTTGTTACAAAAATGTATTTTAAACTATTTCTTTATTTACATTATTTTATTAAACCTTTTTTCTTTTACAGTGCCCATTTTCTAAGCGCAATAATACCCTCCAGGGTGGGCGGTATGGGCAATACTGGACCTTCCAGGGGCTATAAGGCCCTCCACCTGCAGCGTCGGGCCTCATTATGCCCCTGGGCAGTCCGGTATTGTGCAATACCACCCACCCTGTCGGGAATTATTGCTTGCTTATTGCGCTAGTGAAGATGTGGCTCTCCAAATCTACCCCCCAAATCCTTCATCTTACTCCCCAGGTACACCATCTATTGGGAAGATTCATTAGGCAGATGAGGGGGCTGATGTGCTGTTTACTTACGTGACAACATTATTGGTCATGCACTCCCCGCTCCCAAGCTTGACAATGGAGCCCAGGCCCTCACCCTCAAAATCATCCCTGATCCTACCAAGGGTCCGCTCTACATCACGGTCTCCTACTGCCTCCTAGGAACCAAAACCCAGCTATTCTGTCACTCACAGAGTATCTCTCAACTCTCCCTCACAAAACTGAACAAGTCTTATTAGGGAACCTTAATGTCAATTGGCTCGGCACCTCGGCTTAACAAATGAGGGATTCCTTTGCTGCCCTTGACATGACCCAATTAGTCCCCCAGCCCACTAGACTCAACTCCACCAGAGGAACCAGGACCCTCTTGGATGTCATAGTCTCCAACCACCCTCAAAAAGTCTAGGATATTAAAATCCTTTTGAACTCCTTAAGTGACCACTCCCCTATCCTCTTCCTCTTGTCTTCCACCACCGTCAAACCAGTAACTCAATCCTCTCTTCGTAGGCACCTCTGCCCAGGAAACCTTAAAAAACTCAGGCACTATCTCGCCCAGATTGATTGGTCCCCCATCAACCATGCCACAAGCATTGACGCCGCTCTCAACCTCTTCACACAGGCTTTCAACAAGGCCTGTGATCTCTAAGCACCGCTCACCAGACATCGCTCAAAAAAACAAAATGTGCCTTGGGTCACCCCATCCCTGCTCCAAAAACTCCAGGAGATGGACAACCTCTGGCATATTGCTGCAGAGTCAGGCAAAGTGTCAGATAGCCAAACCTACAATGCTGCATGCAATCAGTGCACATGGGCCATCTGCAAGGCCAAAGCGGAGCACTACCAGGCCACCCTTACCTCCTCCTGGGACTCAGCCCAGACCTTCTGGTATAGTATAAAAGAGCGGAATGGGAAAACACATTCCCCCCATCTCAACTTTCTATTGACAGCTCTATTACTATGGACCCCCTCAACATAGCTAACTACCTTAATGCCACCTTCACTGACCTAAGTTCTGTCCTCCCCAGTTGTTTCTGTGACCCCGTGCCGGAATCTCAACCACCTGTCCTACAATGACCTCACTTCCACCTTCACAAGATTTCCACTCAAGAAACCAGACCATACCTGCAAAAAGCCCTGGGCAGCAATAGCCCTAGCAATGACACCCTGGACACCAGGATCCTGTGCCAAGTACTTGATGATGTCCTTGTCCCACTGACTGACTTACTGAATCAATCCTTCTGTCTAGGTCAATTCCCCAGTATCTGGAAAATGGCTATCATCACACCCATACACAAAAGTGGTGATAAGTCCTCCCCAAACAACTATAGGTTAATCTCCATACTCCCCCCTCTTTCCAATGCTATCAAAAAAGTGGTGGCCGCTCAGCTCACCGAGTGCCTGACCAAATATGACATACTATGCCCTGAGCAGCACGATTTCCACACAGGACATAGTAACACCACAGCCCTCCTTGAATTCTCCAACTATCTGCACTCCTCCCTAGACTCTGGCAGTCTTGCTGGTGCAGTGTTCACTGACCTCTCCAAGGCCTTCGACACTGTTTGCCACCCCCTCCTGCTTGACTCCCTCTACCAAATGGATTTCGCCCTGGTCCTCTCACCTGGTGCTCCAGTTACCTCTCAGCTCACTCCCAGTGCATAAAAATCAATGGGACCTTATCCAGCACCTGTACAGTTCACTCTGGGAACCCCCAGGGCTCTATCCTGGGGCCTCTCTTGTTCAGTTTCTAACTCAACACCCTGCCCAGTGCCTGCTCTGGCAAAATTCTCCTTTAAGCAGATGATGCCATTCTCTTTGCCTCTCACCATAAACCTGCCTCACTCCAGGATTCTCTTCAGCTCACCTTTAACCAAGCTGAAAAATGGTTCAGGGATCATAGACTTGTTATCAATCTAAAAAAGACCAAGTCTATGCTATTCACCCACCACCAAAGCAAGTCCAGAAACACCTCCCTCCTAATCCTCTCCAGCACACAGCACCCCTTAGAGCAAGTGTCCATATATAAATACCTAGGGATTACCTTTGACACTACTCTCACTTTTCACCACCATATAAATGCCCTCTCAGCAGCCACCAACCCTTGATTAGGCCTTCTCTACCAGCACAAGGACTGCCTTCCTCCCCATGCACTCCAGCTGGCCATCACATCCTCTGTCCTGTCCTTAGTGGATTATGGCCTGCCTATATATGGTGCTGCTGATAACACTGAAATCAGTAATATCCAAATATCTATAAACAAGGTCTGCAGGCTCCTGACTGGGGCACCCAGACTCACCCATACCTGCCAACTGTATGCCACCACAAACCTCCTCAACCTTGAAGAAAGACTCCATTACCAAATCTGCCTACTATCCAAGAAAATTCCTCTCAGGCTCTCCCCCCCGGGGTGGCTGCATCCCTTCAACTCACCACCCCAACTGTTGCCACTGACAGCTCAGATAAGGCCACCCTATGGGTGCCCAGAACCAGGACCACCCTAGCCCAGCCATTCTTCTGCTACAGGGCTCCCTCCTGGTTCAATTCCCTCCCTGTCGACATCACCATCACGCTCACAATTGGTCCCTTTAAAATCACCCTTTATGAACACCTTTTCAACTCACACTGCTGTAAAACCAAATAACTAAATCCCAGGACCCTCCTCGGGCCTTCGAAGACTCATGCCATCTTGCTCACTCCAACCCCAACAAAGTCCTCTGGCCTCCCCCCCCCCATCTGCTCCTACCTGAAAGTATGTTTCTGAATTGCAAGGACTTGTATCTCCCATTTGTATCACCTGTTACCCATGTAAATTGACTTTACATAATGCTCTGTATCACTGTAATAATGCTTTTATCACTGTTACCTATGTATTTTATGTATTAACTGTCTGTATTTAGAACTTTGTATTATTGTTTTCTCCTCACTGTGACAAGGTGACTTTGTAAACAAGTCTCTGACTCAAAGGTTGTAAATCCAATTTTTGTACAAATAAATAAAGTTTAACATTAAAGTGCTTACTCAACCCTAACTATAGGGGCGCAACTGTACCCCTATAATATATATATTATATATAGACATTGTTGTATGCCATTTCCCATCTCTATAAGATGTTCTTGGAGGCCATGTAATAGGCAGACATTCCACAGGTAAGTTTGGGGCACATAATGCCACAGGCGATGGCTATATGGGCTTTAGGCATGAGGTTGCTACTTATCTTGTATGAGAGCCCCAACCTGATGTTCACTGCCTTACTGACAGCACCTACACCCACTGAGAAGTTCAGTGAGGCATCAAGTATGACCCCCAGGTAACTGAAGGAAGAAACAGTGGTGAGACAGGAACCATTCTCACAAGGCACTATCGGGATGAGGCACTTTTTAGTCTCTGAGCAGAGCCAGACAGCATGTCTTGAGTCTTGGTGATATTCATAAGAATCCTAGTATTTTGGAGTCACCCTTGAATTGACTGACAACTGATGATTTAGATCTGTGACATTGTGGGACCTATTGAAAAGGACTAAGTCATCAGCATACAGGATGGGAGTGCAGTGTGAGAGTCTGGCATGGATGATGTTGATATGAAGAGAGAAAAATAGGGGTCAAGTATAGATCCTTGTAGGACCTTAACTGAGGTGGGAGCAGGGTCAGACAGGGTGCCATCCCATATCAGGCAACACCATCTCCTGTGGGCCATATACAGCCTTCGTCCATGTTGGCACATGCACATCCACTTTGCACTGTGCCAACATGGCCCAATATTCAGTCAAGCTAGCATGCTCCACCAGTGCATGCTAACTGGCTGAATATTGCTCAGAGCTGGAAAAAGAGTTTTTTGTGCTGTGAGAGCTGCCATCTTGTTTTTTCCCCCTCAAAATGAAAAATATGGAAAATAAATAAAATAGTGTAATTTAAAACAAACAAACACCTGAACCTAGCTAAAAGGGAACCATTCAGTTAGATGCTGATGTTAATCTTTTTTTTTTTTAAATGGCCAGAGATACCTTTTTTGGACACCCCAAAATCCAGGGCTCCCAGCTTAGTGAGAGACACAGTTCACCCACATTCTCTAGTATCAGAACAATGAGATGGTCTTGACTTCTGCAACTGCAGCTGGAATCCTGCTGTGGGCTGTTGAGCTGCTGATCTCCTGTTCTGCCTGCCCATCTTCATCTGTCTGTCTGTCTGTCTGTCTATCTATCTATCTGTCTGTCTGTCTGTCTGTCTCTATCTATCCATCCATCCATCCATCCATCCATCCATCTATTTATCTATCTATCTACAGTATCTAAGCAGACCTGTGTTCCCACCCCCAGAACTGCTTCTTTCTCCCAACTCCCCTCCAGGTCACCAGTCTGCTATTCCCAAAGTTTATCTTTCTAGTATCACTTCTCATGGCCCCTCCTCTCCTCCAGGTCATACTCCCTTCATAGTAAATATGTGGTGACACTGAGGTGGCCCCATGCTGCCAAACAGTAGCCACACCCTCACTCACCTGAACATGTCCCATGGCAAAGATTAACTCTCTGATTGAAGACATGTCTTGCTGCTGGAAACAGCACTGTGAAATGAGAAACTAAGGTAAGTGTTGTTCAATGTATTTCAAGGGTGTTTTGAATGTTGATGCATAAATTTTGCATTTTTTGCATATTTTGACCCCAAATTTTCAACATGGTCTCTTTTGGACCATACCTCATAGAAATTATGCAAATCAGGTCCAAAAGGTGACTCTGTAGTTGTTGGTGAAATCACCTTTCAGGAAGGATTTGAAATTTTTCACCACTCTAGTTCATGAGATAGGGTCATAAGAAAGCTATGTTGAAAATGTGAGGTCAAAATATGTAAAAATGGCAAAGTTATGCATATACATTGAAATGTTTCTATGCTTAGTCATAACTTTGATAATTTGAAATATTTTGACCTCATATTTTCAACCTAACCATTTTTTCATACCACCTTACAAATGTGACAGCTGTCATTGTTTAAATCCTGGCCAAAATACAGTTTCACACCTACAGCCCAGAATGACATTTTGGTGGCACAGAATAACAGTTTAGTGGGGATTTGACCATTTTCACCTACCAGGTTCATGAGGTTGGGTAATATGAAGGCTTTGCTGACAATTTGGTGTACAAATATGATAAAATGCCCAGCTTATGAGTGAACATTGTAGTATTTCAATGTTCACTCATAACTTTATTAATTTTCAGTATTTTGACTCCAAACTTTCAACATAGCCAGTACTACTGTATAAATGTGACATGTCTGTTTTTAAATCCTGGCTGGGATGTGTTTCTGCACTTCTAATGTAAAAAGACATTTTATCCAATATACTATAAATGATACATGTCATGCTTATAAGGCAAATCATAAAATGAGTATCTCAAAAATCTGGGGTTAAGATTTAAAAAAATATGTATAATTGTTAGCAAACTTTGTGTGTAGTGCCAATTTTGATATATATTCTTTGTAAAAAACTTTGTTAATACATCAGTCAGGGTGACTTAATGCCACAAAAGGAAGGGGAATAGAACAATAGGGTCTTCAACCCTAACTCTCCACTCCCACCCCCACCCCTTAAAGCAGAAAAAGGAAAGGACATTAGGGTTTGGGATATCTGAAGTGTTGGAGAATCAGTGGTGGGGTCTTCCTTAAGGTTGTCATCCCTAATGTCCACCCCATTTGGGGTCTCTGGAGTGTTGGTGAATCAGTGGTGGGGTCTTCCTTGGGGTTGCCAACCCTAATGCCCACCCTGTTCACTGAGCAAACAACATCACACATAATCTCCTTTCTTCACGCAGGGTCCATAGAGCAGTGCACAAAGAAAGCTGCAACAAACTGTGTTGGCAACATGTGGTGAAATGCACCTCTCTACCTTTTAAGTATGAGACACTGGCTTGGAGTTGTACATTGTGCTTTGGACTAGAGGCTATAGGCTTGGGGAAGGGGTGCATTAGAGTTGAGAACCACAAGGAAGACCCCACCACTTATTCACTAAGACCCCATAGACCCAAAACTCTAATGTATTTCCTTTTGCTGCTTGGTTGTGGGAGTGGGGGGGGTTAGAGTTTGAAACCCTTATGCCACATTTCCCTACTTTTGTGGCATTACGTTACCCTAACTGGTGCATTAATTAAGCTTTTTGCAAAGAATTTCCTTCCTTTTTGAGACTGTGGAATCATATCCTCATTCATGTAGGTCCCTTTACTACCTGTGTGAACAGATGCAGATGCTCTGTGCCAAGGGAAGACTAGATGTGAAGAATTCATGGGGCTGTCTGGTGGGCTATGGAAGCACAGGGCCCCATGCTACCTATCCTTCTATGTGTCTGCAGATACAGATGCACAGAGCAAAGGGTGCATGTGTCAGCCAATGCACAGGGCCCTCTGCCACCCTGGTGCAGGGTTCTATACCAGGAGGACAGCTGTCTTCACTATATGGTACCTGGACCTCTGTGGAAAACCCTGCTGCTTTCATTCCCTGGCTGGAGGGGTGTCAAATAACAGTGCCATCCCCCCACCCACATCCCATCCTGCTGGATCACTGAGATTACCACCTAAGTCAGCTCACTGGCATGGAATCACAGAGTATACCCACTCAGATCAAGACTGGCATGCTGTCCCTTCCTCAGGACTGCTGCCCAGCCAAACGGTTGGATGTGCTCTTTGCAAATGCCTTTTTAGTGATGTTGTCCAGAACTGGCCACACACTTTCCCCTCTGCTAACTTCCAGATGACAAAAGGTGCAGACAGCAACACATTAATTTTTGGGACTTATATGAAAATAGCTCCACACAACTGTGGTGGAATGTTTTGTCGTCATGCCAGGAACTGCAGCAATTTTGGTGGCTGGTGTTTCTGACCCTGATTCATGCACACTGTGGCTGTCTGCAGAACTACCTTGATTATAGATTGTTTTTTCCACTAATGGCTGTGGTTACTGGTGGTGCTTGCTGTGTTTTATTTTCTTTTTGGGTGGGTGAACTCAAGTGGCATCCTCTACCTCCTCAGTATCACATTCTGGTTCATCACCTTGGAAGAGCATAACTTATACATCATGATTGTTATCTTGTTCTTGTACATTTACAACCTTTTCTTCATCAGAGGCACTGCTTTCTGATGAAGGAGCCCGTTATGCATGACAGGCACACTGCAGAGTGCCACATCTAGTGGTACTAGATAGTCTTTTCCATCAAAATTGACTTTCTAGGTCTAAGTATTCTGGCTACCTGTTTTTGTGTTTTACTTTTATCTGATTTTTCGGGCAATGCCAACAGTGCTGCACTACTTTGATCAAGGGATTCACCAATATTCTTTTCTTTTTCTGGTTGTGTTGCTTCATCTTTTTCTGGCTTCTGTTGCTTTATATTTTTCTGGTTGTCTTGCTTCATTTTTTTTATAAGAACAACGTTATTAACATTCAGAAAATTTCTACAGAGATAGTTCTTTAAACACAACCATACAAACTCACGAATATGAAAAATTATTACTCTACCAAGTAGGTACACAACACTATTCAGATGAAAACATAGAGACAATATTGCGCCTTAAATAAAGATGACAGTACAACAGAGAAACTAACAACAAAAGCAACTATTCACAAAAGCCATCTACAGTAGAAATAATATATTGCATACAAAAGAGATCAAAGTGAATCATTTGTAAGAATACTGATTAACACATCAAACATTAATAACATCAATTATAAAAAATAATAATAACAGTCAAAGAAACCCAGAGGCAAGAATAGAGAAACCACCGAGGGAACTAAACAGACCAGAAGGTAACCAAAAAGACTCCACCTGAGGAACAAAAGCTGCATTAGCACTAATTTTATAAAGTACCCATAACCTCCAGGTCTCATCAAAAGCAGAGAAATGGTTTAAATAAACATAGCCACACTGCTCCCTTCTATAAATGGTTTCCACTAACGTTTCCCAGTGAGTCACCTGAGCCAGCTGTGACTGGAGCCAAAGCTAAATAATCACTTTTTTAGCACAAATTAATAAGATTAGCAAAAGCTTAAGTTGTCTAACCCTTAATGGCAAATCACCTACAGGAACTTGTAACAGAACCAGATCCAGGGTTAATTTACTAGTAATATTAATAATTTGAATTATAACCTGAGAAATCCCAGACCAATAGAGAGCTAAATGCAGGCAAGATCAAAAAATGTGAGTTTAATCTGTGGCAGACTCACCACATTGTCTCCAACATAATCCAGCAGAGGGGCCCAAATATGAGAGGGAAGAAGCCAGAGTCTTGAAAAAGTGCATTCTGCATTTCCATACAAACTCTTTAAGGTATGGTGCCATGGATAGCCTAAACATAGGTAAAGCATAGTTCTCCCAATGAAGGAAATCACAAGCTACAGAGAAATCTGCCAACCATTGCTGGAAGGCTGAGAGGGTAGATTCAGCAACAGAAGAACTAAGGGCTAAGTAAAAGGCTCCAGACAAGTGCTACTGCAGTTCTCCCAGCTGACAAGACATAAACAAATCTGAGAGAGGAGACTGAGAGACAGAAATAAACCTAGGCCAATGGGAAGAGGACCAAAGAGAAGCCCAAAGCTGCAAATAGCTATAAAGATCCTCCGATGGCAAATTAAATACAGTATGGAGCTCTTCAAAGTAACAAAGTCCATCAGATGAAAACATTTGATGAACATATTGCAATCTCAGCTGAGACCAACGCCAAAGAAAAACACCAGAAAAATTCAAAGAAATAGAAGAGTTCCAAGTCAAAGTAGTGATAAAGAGGCATCAACATTCATAACCAGAGTACAAATCCTGTACCACATAATTAATACTCCCTGGGTTAAAGAAAAAAATTATTTAAAGGAAAGAACTGTGGGGGGGTTGGGCATAGAGTATATGATCAATATCATGAAGATCATTTAAAACAAACTCAATATCTTTTCAACATGCTTGGAAAACAGAGGATGTCCAAAGATACACTATATGTAACTGACAATCAACAGCATATCATTTAAGATCAGGAAAGTTTAACCCCCAGGATTTACTGGTTAAGATAACAAAGATTCCCAAAGGCAAGATTTCTTTCCTTGCCAAAGAAAATTCATGAGCATATGCTGCCAATCCTAGAAATAATATGAAGGTGGAAGAAGAGGAAGGGTTAGTAGAAAAAACAAGATACAGGGCAAAACATTGGTTAGAATAACTTCAACTCACTGAAGAAAAGATAGGGAAAGAGTAGACCAGTGAGCAAGGTCTTGAGCAAGTGTAATGGATAGGGGCTCATAATTAAGTAAAACAAGATGGTCCAGGTTCCAGGGAATCACAACCCCTAAGTACCACAAATAATTTCTATTCCAAAGAATAGGATAAAGTTCTCGCTTGATGCTAGAAGGGAAAATAATTGCAAGCCAAAACTTCTGTCTTGTCCTTATTAAGATGAAAACCCGCCAAGGTCTCAAGAGCAGAAAGAATGTCCAGAACAACTAAAAGAGAAGAAGAAGAAGAATCAGTGAGGGTGAAAAGAATATAATCTGCGAATAGAGCTATTTTACATTCCTGAGCTCCCACCAGTAGCCCATGGATGTCAAACGCCAAAGAATATGAGAGACAAGTGGCTCAATATAAAGAGCAAATAATATAGGAGAGAGCAGACAGCCTCGTCGAGTACCTTGACTCAATGAAAACAGAGAAAAAAATAAGCCATTAACTCGAACTAAAGCATACGAGGGGGATACAAACAAAGAAGCATCTTAAGAAAGACCTGAGAAAAACCCATCACTCAGAGTGTAGACCATAAAAATGAAGAAGAAATATGGTTGAAGGCCTTCTACACATCCAAACTGGCTAGGACAAGGGGGATAGACCACTACTGTGCATATTCTAATAACAGAAATGTGCAGCGTACATTATCATGTACCTGCCACTTGTAAACAAACCCACCTGATCCCAGTCCAGCAAGGAGGGGAGAAGGCCCTCGAGTCGGGTAGCCCAGATGGACATGAAAGTTTATAATCAGAATTTAAAATAGAAATAGGTTGATAGGAAGCAGGAAGAGTGGGATCCTCCCCTGGTTTTAGAAGTGTAGCTATAATGGCATATTGTCAAGAGAGAGGTGGAACATTACCTTCTGGAACATGACAGTAAAGACATAATAGAAGAGGAGTAAGCAAATCCTTAAAGAGTGATGTTTAAAAAATTCTGCTGAAAAGCCATCTGTAACAGGACACTTACCCAACTTAGCTGCCAAAATACTCTGATGAACTTTGGTGGCAGAAATAGGAGAGAACAGTGACAAAGCCTGTTCAGATGAGAGAGAGATGGAAAAGGGGCATTAGACAAAAAGTATTGAACACTACTATCAGGGGGAGACACCAGGGAGTACAAAGAAGAGTAATAATTATGAAAAATAGAAAGAATACTATCACTAGAAGAAGTACAACTGGCATCAGAAGAGGGTCAAAGCTTTGCCACCATGGTAGCAATGCGATACAAATGAAGATGCTATGCCAAGCACCAAGTGCAATAAAGGCCTCCTTCATAATAACATTGATGCAAATAAAACTAAGCAAGTTCAACCTTCTGATCAAGAAGGTACTGCATTTGGTACCAAATCTCTAAAATGTGAGCTTGTAACATTGTGTCACTATTTCCCCAGGCTGTCTGCAAAGAACGCAGTTCAAATTGTAAAGCTGCTAATTTACCCTCTTGGGCTTGTGGAGAGCAGAGGCATGGGCAATGATAGTAACATGAAGGACCGCCTTCAACATATCCCATAATATACTGGAAGAGATATTGCTCTTACAGTTTTCCTCCAAAACTTGTGGGATTTGATTAATCAGTTTGTCAATATGAACCTGCTCACGCAGGAGGGTGGGGTGAAGCCTCCAAAATGAAGAGTGAGAAGGTTGACACAAAGAAACTAAAACAGGGGCATAGTCAGATAAATGAAAATGACCACGTTGGACTGTAGAAACAGCATCTAAATGCTCTAAGGTAGTAAAAATAGGTACCAGGTCAATATTCCCCTTCAATAATAATGCAGTATTAACCACACTGTTAGAACAGTGACTAAATTGATAGCAATCAGTGTACAATAGTGTTAGAAAATTACTGCTACCCTGGTCACTGTCCGCTGGGAAGAAAGAGGAATCAAGTTGCTGTGTATGTGGTGCCTGGTCAAGCTGCTCCTGTGGTGGAGTGGTTAGTGCACCAGCACATGACAGCTTGGGAGACCTGGGACCACAGTTCAGTTCTCCCCAGATTTCATGGTGTTGCAGGTTTTTTTGTAAAAAAAAAATAATTTCTAAAAAACAAATGATAATTTTTCCCTCCTCCCAAGTTTCTTCCCATCCCTGAAGTCCACACTCTCTTGGAGCTAGTTATTTTAAGTCCATAGGGTGTGGGGGACATACAAAAAAGTCCATTGTTTTCAATGGGGTACGCTGTTTTTTGTACAGTCGGTGTTTTAACTAACCTTATTTTCCTGGATGTCATTTTGCCTGAGGCATTTATTGCTGTGCTATTTTTGTTTTTGGCGATATGACCCCATGCCATAAAAAATAATCAAGTCTCGCATAACTACTGTAGCGAGGAGCATAGTGGGTATACTCACGCAACTTAGGGTACACATGACACCACACGTCCACAAAACCCAAGGTCCATAAATGTGTAACTAAAAAACAGTTGACATCAGAAAAATGAAAGGCTTTAGGCCACGTAGCACCCAAGTCTGGTGACAGCATGAGGTTCAGGTCTCCACCCCACAGTAACTGCCCCTTCAGATGTTTCAGTAAGTGTGAAAAAAGGAAGAAAAAATACACTAATGCATGCCTGGAGGGAAATACATATTTGCAAGCATAAGGAGTCTATCAAAAACAGAGCCCATAACAAACAAATGTCGCCCCAACCCATCTTCAACAAATTGAGGTAAACAAAAGGAAGCCCCTGGCAGCATACAAATTGAACCCCTACCTCCACCCTGATCAGTGGGAGGGAAAAAAAAATGCTCAAACCCCAATCTCTGAAATTTAGAATGTTCAACTGAGGACAAATGTGTCTCTTGTAAAAAAAATGACATCCGCCATCTTCTGACGAAGAAACTGGAGGAGAAAGGTATGCATAATTGGACTATGAATGCCATTCACATTATAGGAAACTAATCGTGTTGTAACAGCCATAGGGGAAAAGAAAAGTTCCATAAAAATGATTAATCTCGAAAAATACAACTTAATAAATGCCTAAAATTTAAAAAATAAAAACTAGCACATCATGAAAAACAGTAGTTCATCAAATATCTAAATTAGGGCAGCATAGCCAAAGGGATAGGAAATGAAAAGCTGAGAGCAAAAACAAGTTAGGCACAAAAAACAGAAAATCAGAAGGGGACCAGTGTGCTTAGTGTTGCTTTATTTTCATCAATTGTATTAATAATATCTTCAGCAGTGAATTTCCCTTTTATTGTTTTTATTTGTTTTCAGGAAATATTTTTTTGTTACATGCACCAATTTCAGCTATACTGCTGGTGTTCGCCACATGTTCCATTTCCATAACAGACTCTGATTCTGAATCCATTTTTTGGGGTACAAATTAATTGCTTACTTAGCAGTATTAGTTTGGACGCAGAGATGAGCAACACACAGTCTGAGACACAACACACCCCTCTCAAAATATGCGTGGCACTGTATGCCCTAGTACTAGTTCAGGCACAGAAATGGGCAACACAGAGTCTGAGATGTGGATGACATCCCCCCTCAAAATACATGAGGCACTATATGATCTAGTTAGAGAGTTGTGAAAAGTTATTTCTCTGGCAAAATTGCCTTGAAATCAGCAATTTTGCTGTGTGAAATATTTTGCGAAATTGTGAAATTCACCTGCAATTTCACTTGCAAATGCACATCATTATTTTGTTAATACTATAACCCTCCTTGGTGTCTAGTGATAACCCCAGCTGATCACTGGCTGAATTGAAGAACCCTCCCCCCAAGAGTCACCCGCAGAGTTATTTTCCCTCCCCAGCCATGACCCTGACCCCCAATCTTTAAGAAAAAAATCCCCTCCCCTGTCCCTGGTGTCTAATGGACCCTGCACCCCCCCACACTCTGTCTTCAGTCAGATAGCATCCACCCCACTCCCTCCAGTACACTAATCAGGCCACTGGCACAGCCCTCCACTTACCTCCATAGCCAGCAGCCTGACTGAGTGCTTCAATGAATGAGCACATGCTTGTACAAGCAACTGCAAAATCAACTTTTGGACCGGATTTGAATAATTCCACTGCCATTGGTTATGAGTTGGGGTCCAAAAAAGGCCATGTTGAAAATTTTGTGTAAAAAATATGAAAACATTTCAAAGTTATAAATATAACTTCAAACCTCAATGAAATACATTAAACTTTACATACCTTATTGTATAATATTGCAGTCACTAGTTAGTTCCAGCAGCAAAATGTGTCTTCAATCAGAGAGTGAGTCTACGTGTGGGACATGATCAGGTGAATGATGGAGTGTTAGGGGAGTAGTGTGGTGGGTGCTGAGTGAGAGGTAGGGGTTGGGTGTGTGTGTGGGGGATCAGATTGGCAAGGGACCATTTTCTTTTTTACAGGTTTAAAAAGATGAGGCATGGTTTTCTTTATTTCAGCAGACTTTGCAACACTGGTGATTGGGCACCCCAGAGTCGGGCTACTGTTTGGCAGCACTGGGGGTAGGCACTCTGGTACCATGATGTATATAATGGAAAAGGGGGTTGACCTGATGGAAAAGGATGATGAAGAGAAGCAGTACTGAAGGTGGGCACCTCGTCCACTTATTCAATATTAAATAAAACATGGAAAGGGGGTCACCTAGAGGGAAGGGAGGGAGAAAAAGCAGTACCCGGGATGAGCACCCCAGTCCATTACTAATTTACTGTAGATGAAAAACTAGGGATATATAGCTAGAGACAAACAGACAGGTAGATAGATAGATAAGATAGACAGACAGAGAGAGAGAGAGAGAGACAGTCAGAGACAGAGACAGACATGGAGAGAACAGAGGATCACCAGTTCACTGCTTCAATCGAAGCCAGCAGAATGGCTCCAGCTGTGGCTTCACATTTCAAGAAAGTTCTGCTGTTCACATACCGATGACATGGGTGAACATGCCATGAGTCATGTTCAGGTCAGTGAGGGTGTTTGTGTGGGGTGGAGTGGAGGGTTCTGAGTGGGAGGTCAGGTGGGGGTAAGGGGGTGTGGGGGTCAGATCTGCAAGAGACCATTTTCTTCTTGACAGGTTTTTAAAAAAATCAATGAGGGATGGTTTTCTTTATTTTAAGGGACTTTCTGATACTGGGGATTGGGCACCTGAGTGTCTGGTTACTGTTGGTAACACCTGAGGTGGGCACCCTGGTGCCACCATGTATATAATGGGAAGAGGGTTGGCAATCTGGTGAGGAGGGGGTGAAGAGAAGCGGTAACAGTGGTGAGAATTATGGTCTGCTTAATAAAGCTAAAATTAAACATGGGAAAGGGGGGTTGACAATTTAGATTGTAAGGAGAAAGAAGTATACCGAGGTGAGTACCCTGGTCTGTTACTTATTTCAATAATAGATAGATAGATAGATAGACAGACAGACTGACAGACAGAGAGAGCAGGGGATTGCTGACTCACTGCTGTAAGTAGTGGTGGGCAAAGTCTGAAAACTTCATTTCATGGGGAAATTTACAAATTTCACCAAATACATGAAGTTCAAATGGTGAAAATGTGAACTTCTCCTGAGAATTGTTTCGCATGTACACATTACAGTAGGCTCATTGACAGTTCAGTCGGTGACCAGCTACGGAGGTGTGAGGTGGTTTGTGCTGGTCACTGGCTCTGCTGATTAATATTAGTGCTGGCACCATTGGGATTGGGGGGTCATGGGTAGTAATTACTATTAATACAGAAAACATCAGGATTCAGGGAGAGGGGCATGGGAGAGATATATAATATTAATACCGGCACCACTGGGGATTGGGGAGGGGGAAATGGAACATTATTAATACAGTATGTCTGGCACCATCGGGGATCAGGGAGGGGACAATGGAAAATTATTAATATGTCTGGCACCATCGGTGATTGGGGAAGGGGGAATGGAACATTATTAATATGTCTGGCACCATCTGGGATTCAGGAGGGGAGAATGGGACACTAATAATATGTCTGGCATCATCGGGATCAGGGAGGGGGGCTGCTATGCCACCAACAAAGGGGTTTTAGGCATCTGTTATCTGACAGGGAACATCAGGGAGGGGGGCCGCTAGACTAACAGGGACTAGAGTGGTTCACAGCAGCCCTGCAGCTTGCGGCTAACCGTTCAGGTGTGCCATCTGTATGGCATACCACCATGGTTGCTGCAAGCCACAGGACTGAGCTGCCAGTACCCTGCCCATTAGAGAATCGGGCACAAGGTCCCTGGCACATTGGGTTTTGGAACAAGCTTCAGTTAGCCGCAGCTTGCGCTGATCCAAGCCCATTTTGAGAATCAGGCCCATAGTTTTGTTTTCTGTATTCTGTGTTGTGAGACTATTGTGAGGGGAGTGGGGCTTAGCTGCAGGCACTTCCAGAAAGGAAAAGGCAGGCTTAGTAACCTTTTCCGTCTTAGCAGGCAGCACTGCTGTAGTCAGTGTTTTGCGTGAACTATTTTTCTTGACTTCTGTGGTTTGTTATTGTAGTTCTGTAGAACAGTTATGTGTGTTTTTCTGAATTATTTTTGTCACTGTGGTTTGAGTATCTTGATTTCATTTTTGTTTCTTGATAGAGGTTAGCTTTTTCATGTACATAGTAATGTTATTATAATTACCAGATTTGCTGCATCTTGTGAGTGTCCCCTTAGTCCCCGAAATCCCTGTTGTGTATTGTTTCTGTAAAAAAAAAAAAATAATAAAGAACAAAAACACACTAGTGCTGGTGTGGGTGCTGCTGGTGCTGCTGGCTCATGAGGAGCTTGAACTTCAACAGAGGATGCTGCCACTTCCACAGGGTGTGCCTGCCACCCACTGTGACACAGGAACTTCCCTTATGCCCTCCACAAACCACTGAGGGCATGGACGGGCCACCACCTTCACCACCCCCAGTCACTGCCTCCCTCTGCTTTTTCTTCCACTCAGCTCAGTGATTGGCCATGAGATGGGGGAAAGACCATAAAAGAGAGGACATGTGGAATGTATGAGTACAACAAACACAAATAAATAGTTTTTCACAAGTAAATCATAAAAATAAGTACTCACAAACACTGTCCTTTTTTAATGGTTGAACTTGATGGTTCTCAAAAAAATCCTTATAACTCTGGAACTGTAGAACCGGCCTGGTGACACTGAGGGCTGATGTGCTGGTCACCATATCTCACACCACACCAGCGGCCAGTGTTTGGGAATGAGCAGGGGGTTGGCAGGGTAGGAGAGGGATTGAGCATTCGCAGGACTGCTCTTCCTCTCCGAGGAGGGGGATCTACAACAGTCAGAGTGCTGCTGCCTCCTGGTGGAGGCGCACTCTGCTGTGCATAGGGGTGGAGCGGAGGGCAGTCGTCTGGAGGGAGCGCATGTGGACACATGCACGCTCCCCTCCACTGATGTCCCTGCATGTCCTTGGCTCTGGGGTACTAAAACTAAGAAAAAGGGAGATGGAGCCTGATGCGAGTGGCTTGATGGCTGTCTGCAAGTTCCATCATGGCGCATGTCTAGATCCATGTGCGGCAGGGAAGTTTGGGGCTACCTGCAGCCCCACTGCAGGGGGGAAGCCACAGGAGTCAGAGTGCTGGTGGTAGAGGTGGATGGTGGCTGGATGTCCCCGGTGAAGGATGCAAGGACAGGAGGGAAGCTGGTCAGGTGGCCACAAGGAGGTAAAAAGTAGAAGCAAAAAAAAATTACTGGAACTGTATAATATTTTTTCAAGAAACCTTTGAAAGGCACTACTTTGGTATAGGCTGCACCTACCCTGAACATTTCATGAAAAAATTCTGCACCATCTAGGCTGTGTGTGATGGCAAAACCAAAACCAAAATCAAGTTAAGTACATGAAAACTAAACACTTTTTTTTTGCATTTTTGGCATTCCGTATTTCAAAAACCAAACAAGATGCCATTGCAAAACTATTCTCATTTTGAGACTTTCCCAGCCTGATTGTGTATGCCAAATTGTTGGCTATTTCATCAAAAGTCACCAAAGTTATTAGGTGCAAATTTGGGGTTTAACATTAAACAGCCTAGTGAACACTAACTATTGGAATGCTACTGCACACCTATAATATATATTCTTTGCAAAAAAAAAAAGCATTATTATGCAAACAGCTTTCGGAAAAATGAATATGATTGTCTGGCTGGCACCTCTCTAATGTGGTAAATCCTAGCATGACTCACACAAAAGGTGACAGTCAGCTGCATCTCAATCACCACCTCTTTAATATCAGTCCGACCCCCGAACACCAAAGCAGTTATACCACCATATTGACTTCCTGCTAAAGAACTAAGCAAAACTGCGAGTCTCAAAATTCAAACTTGGACTGCACTTTTGAATTAGAAACACACCAAGTTTCCAATGTAAAGTGTCTTATGTAAAAAAGATACAAAGTTTTTATAACATTAAAATATTTTTTTCCTTAACAGCAGCTCCACCACGACTGCTCCCAACTGTCTCACCTGTCTCTGATTTTTTTCTATCAGTTCGACTCTGTCACCACATTCCCTACAGCTATTCGAGTGGCAACTCCATAGTACAACCTGGAGTGGTTTACGATCCTGTAAACTACTTTGAAATGCCCAGGTGCCCTGCTCTTGCAAACAAAGTTTCTATAACATTAAAATATTTATTTCTTCAACAGCAGCTCCTCTGTGACTGCTTCCAACTGCCTCATCTGTCTCTGATTTTTTTTCTATCAGCTCAACTCCATCACCATGTTCCCTACAGCTGTCAAGTGGCAGCTCCACAGTACACCCTGGAGTGATTTACCTTTTAAACTACTTTTTAGTGCCCTGATGCCCTGCTTTTACAATCACCGTAAACAAAGAAAGAAAAAAATGCTGTGTGGGCCTATTACTTTGAGTCACTTCCTCTCAACCAGAAAACCACAGTAAACCCAGAACCATACCCTGACAGCAGCCCTTTCTCGCTCAAAACCATGTTAAATCACTTACCCTACACTACATAGCCACTGAAAACTAACATCAGGCTCTGTCTTAAAACAAAAAAAGTTAATTCTTGGTGTAAACATGACTATCTCAGTTGTGGGGGGCATTGCAGTTGTGGGGGTGGAGGGAATTATTCTATCTACCAACAGATAATTATTTTTTCTGACACAACAATGAACTCAATAAAAAATTCATTAAAGTGGCAAAAAAAACATCTTTTTCTTTAAGTTTTTGTTACAAAAAGTGAAGGGGGCATTTTATAATCACAATAAACCACTCCAGGGTGTGAGTTATGCTGGAATTTATCCATTTCTGGTCTGGTTTGATCACTCGGCCTGTGGCCAAATGACCAAACCACACACCAGGCATGGCTAAATCCCAGCATAACCCACACCCTGTTGAGGTTTATTGCTTAAATGCACCAGTTATGGTTCAAGTTAATAACACAAATGTAGGGAAATTTGGCATTAAGCTTCCAATCCTAACTCTCCATCCCCACTCCCTAAGTAGCAAAAAGGAAAAACATTTGGGTCTCTGGAGTCTTGGTGAATCAATGGTGTGGTCTTCCTTGGGGTTGGCAACCCTAATGCTCACCTCTCCATCCCCCATCCCCTAGCCTCCTTTCTGAAGAACATGGTACAGCTTCAAGGGAGTGTGTCATAGTGACCCAGTTTTCAAAGGTAGAGAAGTACGTCTCACCACCTGTTGCCAATACAATCTGTTATAGCTTTATTCATGAAGAAAGGAGATCATATCTGACCTTGTTTGCTCTTGGAAAAGGGTAGACATTAGGGATGACAACCACAAGGAAGACCACACCACTGATTCACCAAGATTCTGGAGACCCATATCTAATGTTTGTTCCTTTTGCTGCTTGGGGGGTAGCAGTGGGGAGTTAGGGTTGGAAACCCTAATGCCAAAGTTCCCTACTATTCTGGTGTTAAATTGAAATCTAACTGGTGCTTTAATGCACTTTTTTGCAAATAATTTAATTTCTTTTTGAGGTAGTAGAATCATATCCTCATTCATGCAGGTCCCTTTGGGACCTATGTGAACACATGCAAGGAGGTGAGAGGAGGGCTGTGATGGTCACTGTATTGGCATTCAGTGCAAGTCCCCAGACTCTCTGGTAAAAGGGTGTTGGATGGTTGGTGTTCTGGGTGCAGGTGGGGCAGATGGGGAGGGGGGCATTGGACTGTCAGTGTTCACCAGTCCGTATGTCAACCAGCATTTGGGGGGTGAGGGCAGGGGTATCACTGGACACCAGAGGTATGTTAGGGTACCTGGGCCAGGTGATCAGAGGGTGGGGGGGGACAAGGTTCAAGTGGTTCAAGGATACAAGGTTCATTTAATAGGAATACAGACAGCAGGTGGGGCAACATATGGGTGGGGCTGGCAATATAGCCTAGAGGTTAGAGGAACAAGGTGTGAACGAGATTGGTACATCCAGCAGACCAGACCTGAGTTTGATTCTCACAACCTCCATTTTCATACTGTGTGACTCTGAGCAAGTCACTTAACCACCTAGTGCTCCCAGGTCACCCCTGAAAAAGGCACTTGTGCCTAGTGGGCCTTACCTGGTTACAAAAGACTAAAAAAAAAATCAATATTTCATTTACATGTGGTGTCCATATTTCAAATGTCTGATTCCCCCAAAGGGTTAGTCCATTGTTAGTACAATTAATTATTTCTATCATCAAAAATCCAGATTAGGAGGGGTTGCATACCATCCAGCAGGTACAGTAGCATTTAGCAATGAAAGATACTTTGTTTAGCATCCCACAGATGTAACTAGAGTACAGTTATTAGGACATTGTACATACTTCCTCACCTTGGGGAACAGGGTCTCTTCTTTCACAAAAGGGGCACAGTGGAATCTGGCTTGTATCCACATGAAGTATACTTGCCCATGCACAAAGGAGCTTATGGTACTCAAGAAGGAACACAGGGCTCAACTGTCAGCTAAGGGACTGCTCTAGAGGTTGAATACTCTGTCCACCACAGACCCATAGCCCAGAGACAATTACCCATTGAGTGTGTGTCAGCCCTTATGTCCACAAGGCCTTGGGGCTGACTAAAGGGTTTCTCCACTTCCAACTTGCCATTAGATAATTGTCTGAACTACCAAATTTGCATATGTGAATCCCATAAAGTGCCAAGATTGTATACTGTATGTGTGCACACTGTCAGCTCATATGGGGTAGTGGGGTGCCACTAGACACCAAGCAGTGGAGTACATTCTACAGAATGAGTGATTGGGGTAGGGGTGCTACTAGACACCAGGGATATGTTTATAATAACTGGGATGGGTAGTTGGTGGGTTGGGGGGGTGCTACTAGACACCAGGGAAAGGTGTAACACAGGCAGACTTGGTGATCAGGGGTGGGGTGCCACTGGACACCAGGGATGCAATTACCATATAGGGGATGGGTGATTGGAGTTGGGGAGGGCTACTAGACACCAGGAATTATATGTCTGACACTCACAGGATGGGTGCAAAAGGACTTCTGCTCACCATGCAAATAAGCCCATAATGGGCATGCTAATGGTCCCTTAATGCCATTGTATGCTCAACTGGCTTATTTGTATGGTGCAGCATGGTGCATGGTGTGGCTGAAAATACCAGCAAGGCTCCAGGTGCTATCTGGTCCTGGGGCACAATTCCCTGTTGGCTAGATACAGCCCATGTCCATGTTGGGGCAGTGCAGTTTGACTTAGCACTGCACTGACACAGCCTGCTACTCAGTTGGATAGCACTGATCCGCTGTCTGACTGAATATTGTAGCCTCTGGGTCAGGCACAGGTGCAAGCACAGTGCAAACCTTTGCACCCTGCTTAGACCTGTTTTTTTACTATATGGCAACTGATGTCATTGTCCCATTCTGGTGCAGTTGTGATAGCAGCATGTCATTCAGCTAAGGCTATAGCAGAGATGGTCATTAATCTGCCAAAGCATGGTCTACAAATTTGAATTTTAGAAATATTCTGTCCTTATATTAGTTCTTTTATTTTAATTAGATTTCAATCAAACATTAGTTACTTTTCAAACTCCACAACCCAACCCTCCTACAATGCAAAAATAATAAAAAAGATAATTTATGTAATCGCTTCTGATTTTTGTTCATTCTGCAGATGTTTAGATTGCAATTCTTGCAAAATTATTCACCAGATGGGCAAGACCAAAATACTCATCATTTTCACAACTAGAAAGGTTATACTTATGCTGCTTCTTCTCTCCAGAAGCGTGCACCCCAAATCTGGACCACCTAATACCCAGAGTAGGGGAGGGAACAAGGGCAGTGGCTTAAACATTGCTGCAATGAGCATTTATAGTCTGCTGCCTAAGCTAGTGCTGTTCCAGGCTTGGATAACCTTGCACTGCCCTAACATTATCTGTCTCACTAAGACATGGTTAACTGACAGGACAAAGCACAATCTAATTGCACTGCAGAGGTATGAAGCCTTTAGACTAGACAGCAAAGGCATAAGTGGTGGGGGCTATCTTATATATGTCAGGGTGTGGCCGGGTGTGGGATAAGGAAACACTGACAACAGAAATGAGGTTTAAAGCACACCAATGTGTGATTCAATTTACAAAAAAGAAACTAAACTGCAGAAAAAAAATTAAACAACAGCATACACAGCTTGACTCACATGGCAATGATCTCATATATCTGTGTTCCTGAGGAGCATATAGCCTTGTATGTCCTCCTCCAACCTTCTCTTAGGCTGATCTTAAGCTTTGTATAAAGATCCTACATTTATACCTCTTTTTGGATCACATGATAACTCAAGATCTGCCTCTTATACTAATACTAACATACTAACATACTATTTGCCAGCAGATTAGGCCTTACGGTCTATCGAGTCTGCTCGAACTTTAGATCCTTAGTTGGGTGCCGAGACCCTCCCATCCCTTGTGCTCCAGAAACCTGTATCATCCATCCCCACCCCCCTGGGACAGGACATCATCTGATACATCCACTTTCTGTGTCTGTCCCATCCTCTCTTGAAGCCCTCCACTGTGGATCTCTGAACTAGCTCACCAGGCAGTGCATTCCAAGGGTCCACCACCTCTCAGTGAAAACCTCCTCCTCTTTTCCCCCTTACCTTCCACCTTCCAACTTCAACCATGCCCTCTGGTGATACCTCCCTGCTTTAGTCTAAAGATCCCCTCCATGTTAACCCTATTTATTCCCTTGAGGTACTTGAAGACCTCAATCATGTCCCCCCTGTCTCTCCTCTCCTCCAGTGAAAACAGGCAGAGCTCCTTAAGTCTGTCCTCATACGTCAAATCCCCTAGCCCTCGTAACATCTTTGTTGCCCTCCTCTGTACCCTCTCTAGGAGCTGTATGTCCATCTTTAAGTATGGTCTCCAGTACTGTACACAGAACTCAAGGTGTGGTCTAACCAGTCCATTGTACAGCGGCAGAATCACTTCCTTGCTCCGAGAGGTGATCCCCCTTATGATGCATCCCAACATCCTGTTTGCCTTGCTAGCCGCTCTCCTGCACTGCTCTTATTGGAATTTTCCTCTTCTACACATACAAAAAAACAGAAAAAGTAATTATATATATATACATATAGATATCTGTATAAATATATTTTTACTGTGCTACCATAGTTAGAGTTGAGTAGCACGTTGAAGATTAAAGGGTGAAATTTTGCACATTAATAACTCTGCCACCATTCAACAGATTTACCAAAAATTTGGCATGCATGATTGGGTATGGTCGTTCTTGGGATCTGCCAACTCTCGTACCAGTCAGATATAGAGCTGCAGAGTTATTAAATGACAACCAAATGCGCAATTATGTTTTTTTGTGAATTCTTTGCTCTCACCTACAGGTCACATGGTTTGCATGACTGGTCTGAACACTCCAGGGAACGTGCGGCCAGGGGCCCTGATGTGCCTTTCAAAGGTTTTGTGAAAAAATATTAAATGGTTCAAAAGTTATTTAAAAAAATAAGTTCCCATTATAAGTCAATAGGAAAAGTTAAAAAGTTTGACAGTGTTGCAAATGGCCCTAGTAGTGTCGCAAATCCTCCGTTTTGTTTTCAGTTAGTGATCAGAAAAATGCTTGGCATTTAAAATTGGGACCCTCTAGGGACACAATTCTTTCTGTGTTCACCTAGTTGGACCATGAGGATGCTAGCTATGTCTTTATTTTGGGGTTAAACACCCCAGAAATATGTTTTTCAAATTTCTGGAAACAGTAGTGTTGCAAAGTAGTGTAGCACCTGCGACACTTTCTCAAATTTTTGTGAAAAGTGTCGCAAATTGCGACACTACTTTTCCAGACTATGGTCAAAATGACAGGAGTTCTTTGCCACCCTGCTGCAAAAGAACCATTTGGTCTTTTGGGCTGAAATTTGGAGGGAAGGCAGCCAACATCTCACATATGTGCGTTTTATGGCTTTGTAAAAAAATACTGCACGGCTGCCAAATTACAATACTCTGAATTTGACATTTTTCCTACAGACTAACAAGATGACATACAACGTGCCTTTTGGGGCTCGTATCTTGAAAACGGTGCAAGATATGGAATTTGTGTCATGATAATTTAGCAAAAACGTACCCCGGAAACTCATGAATCATATGAAATTTCAATTTTTTTTCTATGTCATACGGTTCCTGAGATATAAGCAATTTAGTATTACAACTGCTCGTTTTCTGCTCCCATGCCCATTATTATGCATATATTCTTTGTATACACTGTGCTTATCTATGCAGCTGTTGGGAAAAAACAGGGTGTGCCCTTCCGTTACTGTAACAGTTAGCATTTCCACTTGCGTTTCTGTACCTGTTAGCATTATCGTTCCCGTGCACGCCTCTGTGTGTGTTACCCTCTGCATTCTTGTTTGTGCTTGCTGTAGTGTTACTGTTACCATTTGCATTTCCACTACTGTTTCTGTTTGCATTTCAGTTTGCATTTCTGGCACATCGTTCATTTGCGTTTGTGTTTCTCTTTCGGTTTACCTCTTCGTTGCTGTTACTGTTACCATTTGTGTTTCCTATTGCATTAATGTGCCCGTGCACATTACGATTTGTATTTCCATATGTGCTTACATTTCCTTTAGTGTTTCTGTTTCCTTTGGTGTTATTGTTCATGTTAACTTTACCATTTGCATTTTCAATTGTGGTACCGTGCCCGTGCCATTACAGTTCGCGTTTACGTGAGCGCTTCCGTTCGTGCTTTCATTTCAGTTACCTTTGGCATACTTGTTCCTGTAACACTTAACATTTGCATTTACAATACCAGCACCATCACCGTGCACATTAACAGTTGCATTTTTGTAAGCCCTTGCGTGTCCGTTTGTGTCACTGTTTGCTTCGGTGTCACTTTACACTTGCATTTCTATTAACGTTTGCTTTACCATTTGTGTTTGCTTTACCATGTACGTAACCATTGCTGCTTGTGTTTGCTTTGCAGTTGCTGTTACTATGTAACAAGACATCATGTGGTGGGAGCATGGGGCCTGAAGGGCCCAGCGCTCCTGGCACCACATTCCAGTCACTATTTATCGTCCTCATTCTCAAAAAGAAGAGAAATTAGAGGTAAAAAAACTCCATTTAATGCATCAGGTGAGGGTTGTTCCACAGAGACAAAAGTAAAAATTCGGTGTTAGGGCTGAAAGCCCCCCTTGGACCCCCCAACCCACCCCCCTCAACTGGCATCAGGGTGTGCATTGGGGTCATTGGTCCTAACTCTCACCACATTCTCCTATACCTCTGCTTCTTTGCACATGTGATGGGGTGAGAGTTAGGGTCAATGATCCCAACATGCACTCCAATGCCAGTTGGGGTGGGCTGGGGGTCCAAGGAGGTTTCAACCCTAACACCAAATTTCCTCACTTTTGTCCCAATGGAACAACCCTAGCTGATGCATTAAACATAATTTTTTGCCTCTAATATATATATATATATGTAATGTAATATATGAATACTTTAGTTTTCTCCAAGAAAGTACATTAGAACAGGTTTCTAATCATAAAGTATTTTTGTACTGAAAATAAGCCCCTTAGCCTCTCCCACTCAGCTGTGATTGACAAGTTATGGTGAATAAAACTAACAGTAGTATGGAGCTCTGGTCCCTTAGGAACTGTGCTTGACATCTCACACACAGGTAATCCACCTACAAAATTCATTCTTCAGGGGTTTTTAAGAACTTATGTCAATGACTACTATTCCCCTTTTTATATTTAACAATCAAGAACTTTATTTATTTAGAATACCACTGCTTATTTATACGATTATTTCTGGTGTGTTTTATCGCACTGACAATGCCAAATCAGCAGCTTTTATACCCAATCTCACAACAGTTTCATTGGGGGGGCTTAAATGATGAAAATGCTGAATAGTACGAATGCTGAATAATATGTGTGGCATAAAAAACAACTTCCCAAAGAAGAGGTTAAAAAAAATAAGAACAGAAAATTCTCGAGGAGGACTTTTGGCACCATGGGCATGGCTGTCAGTCAAATTAAACCTGTCAGCTACAGCCCTGACCCGAAAATGCCAAGTCCTTACTTTAGTTTCATTTACAGTGAGAGGTTGAAAAAAAATGACAAGGGAAGTGTACAATGAAATAAGGAAAATGTAGAGTGGATATTTTAACAGCTTAGCCTGAACCTCTACTTAGGCTGCAACATACTGACGTTAACACAGAGCATCTTTTTTGTGGCTGTGGGTGGAGCCTACTGCCATATCACTTTAGCTTGAAAAGCGGTTTCCATGGAACACATTTTCTAGTAGTTTTCAGTGTGTCCTTCCATAACGCTGCAAATCCTTAAGACTATTAAAAAATACTCTCTTCTTTCTTTTTAGAACTCCAAGCTGCTTTTCTCTGACAACAAATGTGCACATCTTCCAAACAAATCTAAACATCTTTTAAACTATTCAAGATGCACACAAAAAAAAAAACAGTGTGAAAGTTGTTCAGGGCAAAATTACATTTCACATGACGGTAGTCACTAATCTAAATTCTTCATCTTTTGTAAAATATAATAGCCTTCCAAACAATCTCATTTTTTTCCCTCTGAGTGAACACAGTAGGAGTCATGCCAAACAAATGGAAATATCACGGAAAATATACAAGTTACCAATATACAACCAACAAGAACGTTGTTCAGGACACAATGACCTTTCAAATGAGGGTAATCACTAATCTGAATTCATTAGATTTTTTTAAATATAGCCATTTGACAGGTGAAAATTGTCACAAAAAATGAAAATTCAGGTAATCAGATGGCCATAGTTTAAAAAATATAATTAGTGCAGCTTAATGAATAGGCTCATTTGAAAGGTATTTTTTGTCCTAAACAACTTCCATATTGATGGGCTATGAGTAACTCCTATACTTTTTCAGATATTTACATTTGTTTGGGATAACTCCTGCTGCATTTCTGACAGCCTGATTTCCAAAACCACTACACTGAAACAAGAACATAGAGGATAATTTATGGTCCACTTTTGGTAACTGGTCTGTTAACTGTTGAGAAGTTGCTAGGGCAACCGTGTAAACCTCGAGAGTGAAGCTCGAGAGGTTTACATCACCATGGCAACATTGAGACGGTTAACAGTGACCGGATGCCAATAGAGGGACCATACATTATTTTTTATAGTGTATGGTCCCATTTAAAAAGTAAAACGGCTGCTTACTTTTTGAAAAATAATCACCGCTGGGTCCATTCAGTCCTTGCCTAACTGCTGCGCTCATCTGTCGGTTTCCCATGTAGCCAAAAGGCACGCACATATGCAGACCGATCGCTGTTATTAACCTATCGATGTGACATAGCATCAATAGGTTAACAACATTTCGACATCACATTAAAAGGTTAATAACCTTAGGAATGATGATTTCCTAAAGTTAACAGTGTTCTACCATACAGTATATATATATATATATATATGGTTTATCTCTTGTCATGCCTAATTTAACAGCATATCCTAAGTTATTCTAGCAATGCACAGCACTTCAATGAAATGTTTTAGTTCTTAATATGAAAAAAAAATTGCTTGAAACAAAATGATCTGCTTATTGGGGGCACATCATATCTTTGCAGGATGGGATCATGTTATATCTTTTCAGGAAAAAAGCGGCAGATTAATTTTAGTAATTATTAGCCAGCAATATCTATATGTGAAGCTGACACTGGCCAGATGGGGAAGGAGGGAGAAACAGAAGAAAATAATGCTCACACACATAAAGAAGACTTGGCTCTCTGTGAAACTTTTAGAAGCAAATGGTTTGATACATTTTAGGCATCTAAGCTGCAACACTGATATTTTTTTTCATATTGTCATCTTTGGCAGCTTCTATTAATTAAACACATTAAATGTATAGTTTGCTAAATATTGACCTTGGGATACCTCTTGAATGACTCCCAAATAAGTTTTAAGCCATTCCCTTTATGGGAGGTCAAGACCTATGCAAAAGGTCAAGTGTTATTTTTTCATATTTTTTTTTACAAATTTCCAAAAAGTGTGGAGAAATACAAAAATATGTACAACTAATCTCCTATGCATTTTCAACTCTGAGATAAATTAGTATTTGCACAAAATCAAACCCAATGTTTATATAGTTTTGTTCTAAAGTTATTTTATTCTAAATCTTATTGGACTGTGGAGTGTTATTTTTTCTTTTTTTTTTTTCAAAAATTACCAAAGTGAAAGTGTGGACAAATGCAAAAGTGTGTACAACTAATCTCCTATGCATTTTCAACTTGGAAAGAAGGTAATATTTGCACAAAACAAACCCAAAGCTTATACAGTTTTGTTCTAAAGTTAATTTATTCTAAATCTTATTGGACCATTGAGGAACTGAGCAAAGAAATGTTTAGATAAAACACATTGATGACTTCAGGATTGGGAGGTCATTAACATTGCAAATGGTCAAATTATGAAACCTTAAATGAACTCATTAAGATCATTCTTCTTAGTGTGTAATTATAATAAATGAAAGACATTTGAAGGGATAGTGACAAAAAGGTACACTTTTTATAAATATAGACCTACAATTATTGAACCATTATGATACATATTTTAGAATCAGAGGGATGGTGCAAGGCTGCTGAAATCGTGGTGATCTGATTGCTTCAATGCTTCAGTGTGCATGGTTCAAGCCAAAAAAAGCCATAACAAAAGCTTCCATCTTCTCAAAAAAAAAATATTATATTTTATATTTGATTTAACCTGAAAATACAAACTAGCAACAAGGAAGTAAAACAATCAAGATGAGATTTCAGCATTCTCCAACCATACATAAAGGCTTCTATCTTCTTCAAAGCAATTACATTTTATTTTGATATATTTAATATTCTGTATCGAAGTAGACACTAGAAAAAGTTTATTGGGTGTTCGGAAACAGGCAAAAGCAAGCAGATGCAGAAGGAAGTCAAAAGAGAGTATCGGTTGTGGGGGATAGTGACAAGTCAAGCAGCTCACTTGACCACTCCAATGGGGGCCACCTACTGACACTAGTGACCGTTGGTGGTCACTGGTAGCAGAGTAGGACCTGGGAAAGTGCTGCAAGCAGTCAGTGTAGGAGGAGGAGGTGGATGGCAGGCTGACTCCCATAATCCAGCTCTTGTTTTAAATCCCCAGTGGTGTATGAGTGGCTGTAGCAATAATCTGTTCAGCAGTCCTCCCATCTGTTTGGATTAAGGGAACTCAGTTTAGATGTCTTGTTGTATTCAGGTAGGCTTGAGCTGCATTACAGCAGCAGGTCTGACTGGAGCCCCAGACCCCCAACTCTGCTACTTGAACAGGACTAACCGCTGAGAGGTCACCCCACAACCACTACCCTTTGCTGCCTCCCCTTTAGCCAGTTTGTGATCCATTTCACCATTTTTGGTCCATCCCTCACATATTTCAGTTTTCCCCCAACCTCCCATGTGGCACTGAATCAAAGGCCTTGCTGAAGTCCAAATACAGGATATCTACTGCATGGCCCTTGTTCATTTCCCACATCACCCAGTTGTAGTACTCAACAAGATTTGTCTGGCAGGGTCTGCCCATGCAGGAGGTAGAATAGAAGGAGAAAATGTTTCACATGTGCAGAGATGGGGAATGGTGCAATGGGTGCCAATGTCCTCAGGCCACCCACTGGATCTGGACTGCAGCCCCATTTCCACCCATCAGGAGCCCACCAGGCTAGATAGAACCAGGTGTGGTATGGCAAATGTGCAACTCACATTTCTGTCTCTGGCTAAGGCAGCCAATGTGCAGTGGTGGGACAGCTGGGAAGGGGGCACCAATCACCAACTTCTACCTGGCCACAGTCCTCTATTTGCTTTGGGCTGCCCACCTGGAGGTTACCTTGTCACTATGCCAACCTGTGTGGAGTGGGATGGGTGTGGAGAGGAAGATCAGTAACCTATATCAGTCTCTGGCTACTGCAGATTATTCCATATGTGCTGATGTGAGATGGAGGTGTAGGGGGCAGCAACTGCCCAGGGGTGTCCATCCAGTGCCCATCCTACACTGTGCTAGTCAACGTGAAGTGGCAGATATATGACCAACATATTTGTCTCTGTCTCTGTCTGGGTGCTCCTCTTGTGCAGTGTTGGAATAGATGCACCAAGTTTGTTTTACACTGTGTCTCTCCTGGTATCTGTCTCTCTCTCTTTCTCTCTGATGTCCGCTTCCCCATGGTGAAAGGAAAACTCTGCAGCACTGCTCTCTGTCCTGGTCACAGCACTCTTGCTGTCAATTTCTCTGCCTCTCTGTATGTGCTGTCTGCTTGCACTGGGCTTCAGAAAGATAAACAGAAAGTCAAACTGACAACAAGAGTGAATGGCAATGAAATGGATGGCAACTGAGCTTGAGCGCAAACTACTCCACTCCTTTGTTTTGGGGGGGTTGACACCATCTCTGTCTGGAACGCATTGGACCTGTACATATATGCTGCACTGGAAGTGGCTGTCACTGTTGCTGTGTCTGTTTTGGGGGGGTGGAGGGTGGGGGGGAGAGAGTTAACACTGCTGCGGGATGGGCCACCCATTGAAATGCACGTTTGTTCAGGTGCAGGTCTGGGAGCCACCGATCATCATGATTATAGTCACTACATTGCACTACCCCTAATTTCACACTGCCAAGGTAGTGCTGCAATTGTGACAGCCTGCCACCTGGTGAGCACTCTCATTCTGCTTTCTTGCCACATCTAAGCATGTTGCTATCATTGCTTGGGGTCTCTCTCTCTGCTCTGTCCCTGACACTGGTGCCACTCACCACCTCTTTTGATCCTGCACTCTCTTTCAGGGAGGTCTGCCACCTCTCCTTCTCAGTGTCTGTCCCTGCAGCCCAAGTCTCTCTCTCCCCACTGCCCAGGGTTAATCTACAGCTCTGCAGGCAATACTGCCTCACTTCTCAGCACTCTCACTCCTTGTATTGTGCAGTGGGGTGGGGGACACACTGAAGCAGCATGGACACTAGGAGATCTGCCTGGCAGGTCAGTGGCTTCCATCACAGAGAGCAGTGCTCAGGCTGAGCACTGTGGCTCACATGAACCATTGGAGAGAGAGGAGCTCAGGGACAAGAACACAGAGACACAAACAAGTTCAACATGGATGTCTGTAGGGGGAAGGATAAATAATATTTATTTGTTCTTTACTGCTAGACAGAGGCAGGAAACTGCATAACTGTTAGTTTGATTCAGTGGTAGGGAAAATGATGCAATCACTTCTAAAGGAAAGAATTGTTTAGTTTCTAGAGGCCTGTGGGGTCCAGGACCCAAGACAGCATGGATTAACAGCAGGAAGGTCATGTCAGATCAATCTAATAGATTTCTTTGACTGGGAGACCAATGTGGTGGACCAGGAAGGGGCAGTGGACATGGTCTACCTAGACTTTAGCAAGATATTTGACATTGTCCCACACAAAATATTAATATATAAGTTAGCCAGCCTTGGAGTGGGTCCCAAGGTTGTAGACTGGGTTAAAAATTGGCTGGACAACAGGATACAGAGGGTAATATTAAACGGAGTTTACTCTGAAGAAAGGGGGGTTAGTAGTGGGGTACCACAGGGTTCAGTACTGGGACTGGTCCTCTTTAATGTCTTTATAAGTGACATTGCAGAGGGACTGGAAGGAAAAGTATGTCTCTTTGCAGACAACACAAAGATCTTCAACAGGATTGATACAGAAGGTGGGGTGGAGAGGATGCAAAGGGACTTGGCAAGGTTGGAGAAATGGTCAAATATATGGCAGCTTAGATTCAATGCAAAGAAGTGCAAAGTAATGCACCTGGGAAACAAAAATCAAGGGGAAGGGTACACAATGGGGGGTGGTGAGATAATAACAACAACAGAAATGGAAAGGGACATAGGGGTAGTCATATCAGATGACCTTAAAGTGGGCAAACAATGTGAGAAGTAAGTAAGGAGGGCTGGTGGGATACTGGGATGCATAGGGAGAGGCATCACCAGTAGAAAACAGGAAGTTGTTATCCCTCTGTAAAGACAGTTGGTGAGACCCCATCTAGAGTTCTGCGTCCAGTTCTGGAGACACCATCTCTGCAAGGACATAGACAGGATGGAGGCTGTCCAGTGGAGGGCAACTAAAATGGTGCAGGATCTACACCAGAAGACATACAACGAGAGATTTAAGAAGTTTAAAATGTATACACTTGAGGAGAGGTGGGAGAGGGGGACATAATAGAAACTTTCAAGTACATCAAAGGAATCAACAGAGTCCAAGATGGTAGCATCTTTCAGAAAAAGAGATGTGTAAGAACACAAATCTGGACTACCTAATACCCAGAGTAGGGGATGGGACAAGGGCAGTGGCTTAAACATTGCAATGAACATTTATAGTCTGCTGCCTAAGCTAGTGCTGTTCCAGGCTTGGACGACCTTGCACTGCCCTAACATTATCTGTCTCACTAAGACATGGTTAACTGACAGGACAAAGCACAATGCAATTGCACTGCAGGGGTATGAAGCCTTTAGACTAGACAGCAAAGGCAAAGGGGGTGGAGGCTATCTTATATATGTCAGGGTGTGGCCGGGTGTGGGATAAGGAAACACTGACAACAGAAAAGAGGTTTAAAGCACACCAATGTGTGATTCAATTTACAAAAAAAAAAAACTAAACTGCAGAAAAAAAATTAAGCAACAGCATACACAGCTTGACTCACATGGCAAAGATCCCATATATCTGTGTTCCTGAGTAGCATATAGCCTTGTATGTCCTCCTCCAACCTTCTCTTAGGCTGATCTTAAGCTTTGTACAAAGATTCTACATTTATACCTCTTTTTGGATCACATGATAACTCAAGATCTGCCTCTTATACTCATACAATGAATTTTCCTCTTCTACACATATAGAAAAACAGAAAAAGTAATTATATATATACATGTAGATATCTGTATAAATATATTTTTACTGTGCTACCATAGTTAGAGTTGAGTAGCACATTTAAGATTAAAGGGTGAAATGTTGCAACTTAATAACTCTGCCAATATTCAACAGATTTACTCAAAATTTGGCAAGCATGATTGCCATGGTAGTTCTTGGGATCTGCCAACTCTCGTACCAGTCAGATATACAGCTGCAGAGTTATTAAGTGTCAACCAAATGCTCAATTACATTTTTTTGTGAATTCTTTGCTCTCACCTACAGGTCACATGGTTTGCATGACTGGTCTGAAAACTTCAGGTAACGTGCGGCCAGGGGCCCTAATGTGCCTTTCAAACGTTTTGTGAAAAAATATTAAATGGTTCAAAAGTTATTTAAAAAAATAAGTTCCCATTATAAGTCAATAGGAAAAGTTAACAAAAAGTTTGACAGTGTCGCAAACGGCCCTAGTAGTGTTGCAAATCCTCCATTTTGTTTTCAGTTAGTGATCAGAAAAACGCTTGGCATTTAAAATTGGGACCCTCTAGGGACACAATTCTTTCTGTGTTCACCTAGTTGGACCATGAGGATGCTAGCTATGTCTTTATTTTGGGGTTAAACACCCCAGAAATATGTTTTTCAAATTTCTGGAAACAGTAGTGTTGCAAAGTAGTGTTTCACCTGCGACACTTTCTCAAATTTTTATGAAAAGTGTCGCAAATTGCGACACTACTTTTCCAGACTATGGCCAAAATGACAGGAGTTATTTGCCACCCTGCTGCAAAAGAACCATTTGGTCTTTTGGGCTGAAATTTGGAGGGAAGGCAGCCAACATCTCACATATGTGTGTTTTATGGCTTGGTAAAAAAATACTGCACGGCTGCCAAGTTACAATCCTCTGAATTTGACATTTTTCCTACAGACTAACATGGTGACATACAACGTGCCTTTTGGGGCTCGTATCTTGAAAACAGTGCAAGATAGGGAATTTTCATCATAATAATTTAGCAAAAACGTACCCCGGAAAATCATGAATCATATGAAATTTCAATTTTTTTTCTATGTCATACGGTTCCTGAGATATAAGCAATTTAGTATTACAACTGCTCGTTTTCTGCTCCCATGCCCATTATTATGCATATATTCTTTGTATACACTGTGCTTATCTATGCAGCTGTTGGGAAAAAACAGGGTGTGCCCTTCCGCTACTGTAACAGTTAGCATTTCCACTTCATGCTTGTACCTGTTAGCATTATCGCTCCCTGCAGCGCCTGTGTGTTACCTCTGCATTCTTGTTTGTGCTTGCTGTAGTGTTACTGTTACCATTTGCATTTCCACTACTGTTTCTGTTTGCATTTCGGTTTGCATTTCTGGCACATCTTTCATTTGCATTTGTGTTTCTCTTTCGGTTTACCTCTTCGTTGCTGTTACTGTTACCATTTGTGTTTCCTATTGCATTAATGTGCCCATGCACATTACGGTTTGTATTTCCATATGTGCTTATGTTTCTTTTAGTGTTTCTGTTTCCTTTGGTGTTATTGTTCATGTTAACTTTACCATTTTCATTTTCAATTGTGGTACCGTGCCCTTGCAATTACAGTTCGCGTTTACGTGCGCGCTTCCGTTCGTACTTTCATTTCTGTTACCTTTGGCATACTTGTTCCTGTAACACTTAACATTTGCATTTGCAATACCAGCACCATCACTGTGCACATTAGCAGTTGCATTTTTATAAGCCCTTGAGTGTCTGTTTGTGTCACTGTTTGCTTCGGTGTCACTTTACACATGCGTTTCTATTAATGTTTGCTTTACCATTTGTGTTTGCTTTACCATGTACGTAACCGTTGCTGCTTGTGTTTGCTTTGCAGTTGCTGTTACAATGTAACAAGACATCATGTGGTGGGAGCATGGGGCCTGAAGGGCCCAGCGCTCCTGCCACCACATTCCAGTCACAATTTATCATCCTCATTCTCAAAAAGAAGGGAAATTAGTGGTAAAAAACTCATTTAATGCATCAGTTAGGTTACTCACTGGAGAAAGTGCAGTTGAAAGCTTTGGACCTTTCACCACTTCAACTGGCATCAGGGTGCATTGGGGTCATTGGTCCAACTCCTCACCACATTCTCCTATACCTCTGCTTCTTTACACATGTGATGGGGTGAGAGTTAGGGTCAACGACCCCAACATGCACTCCAATGCCGGTAGGGGGTGGGCTGGGGTCAGGGGCTTTCAACCCTAACACCTAATTTCTCACTTTTGTCACAGTTGAACAACCCTAGCTGATGCATTAAAATAGTTTTTGCCTCTAATATATTATATATATATATATATATATATATATATATATATATATATATATATATATGTAATGTATTATATGAATACTTTAGTTTTCTCCAAGAAAGTACATTAGAGCAGGTTTCTAATCTTAAAGTACTTTTGTACTGAAAATAAGCCCCTTAGCCTCTCCCACTCAGCTGTGATTGACAAGTTATGGTGAATAAAACTAACAGCAGTATGGAGCTCTGGTCCCTTAGGAGCTGTGCTTGACATCTCACACACAGGTAAACTACCTACAAAATTAATTCTTCAGGGGTTTTTAAGAACTTATGTCAATGACTACTATTCCCCTTTTTATATTTAACAAACAAGAACTTTATTTATTTAGCATACCACTGCTTATTTATAGGATTATTTCCGGTGTGTTTTATCACACTGACAATGCCAAATCAGCAGCTTTTATACCCACTCTCACAACAGTTTCATTGGGGGGGCTTAAATGATGAAAATGCTGAACAGTACAAATGCTGAATAATATGTGTGGCATAAAAAACAACTTCCCAAAGGAGAGGGTAAAAAAAATAAGAACAGAAAATTCTCGAGGAGGACTTTTGGCACCATGGGCATGGCTGTCAGTCAAATTAAAACTGTCAGCTACAGCCCTGACCCAAAAATGCCAAGTCCTTATTTTAGTTTCATTTACAATGAGAGGTTGAAAAAAAATGACAAGGGAAGTGTACAATGAAATAAGGAAAATGTAGAGTGGATATTTTAACAGCTTAGCCTGAACCTCTACTTAGGCTGCAACATACTGAAGTTAACACAGAGCATCTTTTTGTGGCTGTGGGTGGAGCCTACTGCAATATCACTTTAGCTTGAAAAGGGGTTTCCGTGGAACACATTTTCTAGTAGTTTTCAGTGTGTCCTTCCATAACGCTGCAAATCCTTATGGCTGTTAAAAAATACTCTCTTCTTTCTTTTTAGAACTCCAAGCTGCTTTTCTCTGACAACAAATGTGCACATCTTCCAAACAAATCTAAACATCTTTTAAACTATTCAAGATGCACAAAAAAAAAAAAAAAGTGTGAAAGTTGTTCAGGGCAAAATTACCTTTCACATGAGGGTAGTCACTAATCTGAATTCTTTATATTTTGTAAAATATAATAGCCTTCCAAACAATCTCATTTTTTTCCCTCTGAGTGAACACAGTAGTAGTCATGCCAAACAAATGTGAATATCTCTGAAAGTATACAAGTTACCAATATACAACCAACACGATCATTGTTCAGGACACAATGATCTTTCAAATGAGGGTAGTCACTAATCTGAATTCATTAGATTTTTTTAAATATAGCCATTTGACAGGTGAAAATTGTCACAAAAATTAAAAATTCAGGTAATCAGATGGCCATAGATTAAAAAATATAATTAGTGCAACGTAATGAATAGGCTCATTTGAAAGGTATTTTTGTCCTAAACAACTTCCATATTGATGGGCTATGAGTAACTCCTATACTTTTTCAGATATTTACATTTGTTTGGGATAACTCCTGCTGCATTTCTGACAGCCTGATTTCCAAAACCACTACACTGAAACAAGAACATAGAGGATAATGTATGGTCCACTTTTGGTAACCGGTCTGTTAACTGTCGAGAAGTTGCCAGGGCAACCGTATAAACCTCAAGAGTGAAGCTCGAGAGGTTTACATCACCATGGCAACCTCGGGATGGTTAACAGTGACCGGTTGCCGATAGAGGGACCATACATTATTTTTTATAGTGTATGGTCCCATGTAAAAAGTAAAACGGCTGCTTACTTTTTGAAAAATAGTCACCGCCGGGGGAGTTCAGTCCTTCCCTAACTGCTGCGTTCATCTGTTGGTTTCCCATGTAAAAAAAGGCACGCACATGTGCAGACCGATCGCTGTTATTAACCTATCGATGTGATGTAGCATTAAAAGGTTAACAACATTTCTACGTCACATTGATAGGTTAACAACCTTAGGAATGATGATTTCCTAAGGTTAACAGTGTTCTACCATACATTATATATGGTTTATCTCTTGTCATGCCTAATTTAACAGCATATCCTAAGTTATTCTAGCAATGTACAGCACTTCAATAAAATGTTTTAGTTCTTAATATGACAAAAAAAATCGCTTGAAACAAAATGATCTGCTTATTGGGGGCACATCATATCTTTGCAGGATGTGATCATGTTATATCTTTTCAGGAAAAAAGCAGCAGATTAATTTTAGTAATTATTAGCCAGCAATATCTATATGTGAAGCTGACACTGGCCAGATGGGGAAGAAGGGAGAAACAGAAGAAAATAATGCTCACACACATAAAGAAGACCTGGCTCTCTGTGAAACTTTTAGAAGCAAATGGTTTGATACATTTTAGGCATCTAAGCTGCACCACTGATATTTTTTTTTATATTGTCATCTTTGGCAGCTTCTATTATTTAAGCACATTAAATGTATAGTTTACTAAATATTGACCTTGGGATACCTCTTGAATGACTCCCAAATAAGTTTTAAGCCATTCCCTTTACGGGAGGTCAAGACCTATGCAAAAGGTCAAGTGTTATTTTTTCATATTTTTTTTTACAAATTTCCAAAAAGTGTGGAGAAATACAAAAATATGTACAACTAATCTCCTATGCATTTTCAACTCTGAGATAAATTAGTATTTGCACAAAATCAAACCCAATGTTTATATAGTTTTGTTCTAAAGTTATTTTATTCTAAATCTTATTGGACTGTGGAGTGTTATTTTTTCTTTTTTTTTTCAAAAATTTCCAAAGTAAAAGTATGGACAAATGCAAATGTGTGTACAACTAATCTCCTATGCATTTTCAACTTGGAAAGAAGGTAATATTTGCACGAAACAAACCCAAAGTTTATACAGTTTTGTTCTAAAGTTAATTTATTCTAAATCTTATTGGACCATTGAGGAACTGAGCAAAGAAATGTTTAGATAAAACACATTGATGACTTCAGGATTGGGAGGTCATTAACATTGCAAATGGTCAAATTATGAAACCTTAAATGAACTCATTAAGATCATTCTTCTTAGTGTGTAATTATAATAAATGAAAGACATTTGAAGGGATAGTGACAAAAAGGTACACTTGTTATAAATATAGACCTACAATTATTGAACCATTGTGATACATATTTTAGAATCAGAGGGATGGTGCAAGGCTGCTGAAATTGTGGTGATCTGATTGCTTCAATGCTTCAGTGTGCATGGTTCAAACCAAAAAAAGCCATAATAAAAGCTTCCATCTTCTCAAAAAATAATAATATTTTATATTTGATTTAACCTGAAAATACAAAATAGCAACAAGGAAGTAAAACAATCAAGATGAGATTTCAGCATTCTCCAACCATACATAAAGGCTTCTATCTTCTTCAAAGCAATTACATTTTATTTTGATATATTTAATATTCTGTATTGAAGTAGACACTAGAAAAAGTTTATTGGGTGTTTGGAAACAGGCAAATGCAAGCAGATGCAGAAGGAAGTCAAAAGAGAGTATCGGTTGTGGGGGATAGTGACAAGTCAAGGAGCTCACTTGACCACTCCAATGGGGGCCACCTACTGACACTAGTGACCGTTGGTGGTCACTGGTAGCAGAGTAGGACCTAGGAAAGTGCTGCAAGCAGTCAGTGTAGGAGGAGGAGGCGGATGGCAGGCTGCCTCCCATAATCCAGCTCTTGTTTTAAATCCCCAGTGGTGTCTGAGTGGCTGTAGCAATAATCTGTTCAGCAGTCCTCCCATCTGTTTGGATTAAGGGAACTCAGTTTTGATGTCTTGTTGTAGTCAGGCAGGCTTGAGCTGCATTACAGCAGCAGGTCTGACTGGAGCCCCAGACCCCCAACTCTGCTACTTGTACAGGACTAACTGCTGAGAGGTTCCCCCCCCCACCACCACTACCCTTTGCTGCCTCCCCTTTAGCCAGTTTGTGATCCATTTCACCATTTTTGGTCCATCCCTCACATATTCCAGTTTCCTCCCAACCTCCCATGTGGCACTGAATCAAAGGCCTTGCTGAAGTCCAAATACAGGACATCCACTGCATGGCCCTTGTCCATTTCCCACATCACCCAGTTGTAGTATTCCACAAGATTTGTCTGGCAGGATCTGCCCATGCAGGAGGTAGAATAGAAGGAGAAAATGTTTCACATGTGCAGAGATGAGGAATGGTGTAATGGGTGCCAATGTCCTCAGGCCACCCACTGGATCTGGACTGCAGCCCCATTTCCACCCATCAGGAGCCCACCAGGCTAGATAGAGCCAGGTGTGGTGTGGCAAATGTGCAACTCACATTTCTGTCTCTGGCTAAGGCAGCCAATGTGCAGTGGTGGAACAGTTGGGAAGGGGGCACCAGTCACCAACTTCTGCCTGGCCACAGTCCTCTATTTGCCTTGGGCTGCCCACCTGGAGGTCACCTTGTCACTGTGCCAACCTGTGTGGAGTGGGATGGGTGTGGAGAGGAAGATCAGTAACCTATATCAGTCTCTGGCTACTGCAGATTATTCCATATGTGCTGATGTGAGATGGAGGTGTAGGGGGCAGCAACTGCCCAGGGGTGTCCATCCAGTGCCCATCCTACACTGTGCTAGTCAATGTGAAGTGGCAGATATGTGACCAACATATTTGTCTCTGGCTCTGTCTGGGTGCTCCTCTTGTGCAGTGTTGGAATAGATGCACCAAGTTTGTTTTACACTGTGTCTCTCCTGGTCTCTCTCTCTCTCTCTCTCTCTCTCTCTCTGATGTCCGCTTACCCATGGTGAAAGGAAAACTCTGCAGCACTGCTCTCTGTCCTGGTCACAGCACTCTTGCTGTCAATTTCTCTGCCTCTCTGTATGTGCTGTCTGCTTGCACTGGGCTTCAGAAAGATAAACAGAGAGTCAAACCGACAACCAGAGTGAATGGCAATAAAATGGATGGCAACTGAGCTTGTGCACAAACTACTCCACTTCTTTGTTTTGGGGGGGTTGACACCATCTCTGTCTGGAATGCATTGGACCTGTACATATATGTCGCACTGGAAGTGGCTGTCACTGTTGCTGTGTCTGTTTTGGGGGGTGGAGGGGGGGGGAGGGAGTTAACACTGCTGGGGATGGGCCACCCATTGAAATGCACGTTTGTTCAGGTGCAGGTCTGGGAGCCATCGATCATCATTATAGTCATTACATTGCACTACCCCTAATTTCACACTGCCAAGGTAGTGCTACAATTGTGACAGCCTGCCACCTGGCGAGCACTCTCATTCTGCTTACTTGCCACATCTAAGCATGTTGCTATCACTGTTTGGGGTCTCTCTCTCTGCTCTGTCCCTGACACTGGTGCCACTCACCACCTCTTTTGATCCTGCACTCTCTTTCAGGGAGGTCTGCCACCTCTCCTTCTCAGTGTCTGTCCCTGCAGCCCAAGTCTCTCTTTCCCCACTGCCCAGGGTTTATCTACAGCTCTGCAGGCAATACTGCCTCACTTCTCAGCACTCTCACTCCTTGTATTGTGCAGTGGGGTGGGGGACACACTGAAGCAGCATGGACACTAGGAGATCTGCCTGGCAGGTCAGTGGCTTCCATCACAGAGAGCAGTGCTCAGGCTGGGCACTGTGGCTCACATGAACCATTGGAGAGAGAGGAGCTCAGGGATAAGAACACAGATGTTCAACATGGATGTCTGCAGGGGGAAGGATAAATAATATTTATTTGTTCTTTACTGCTAGACAGAGGCAGGAAACTGCATAACTGTTAGTTTGATTCAGTGGTAGGGAAAATGATGCAATCACTTCTAAAGGAAAGAATTGTTTTGTTTCTAGAGGCCAGTGGGGCACAGGACCCAAGGCAGCATGGATTCACAGCAGGAAGGTTATGTCAGATGAATCTAATAGATTTCTTTGACTGGGCGACCAATGTGATGGACCAGGGAGGGGCAGTGGACATGGCCTACCTAGACTTTAGCAAGATATTTGACATTGCCCCACACAAAACATTAATATATAAGTTAGTCAGCCTTGGAGTGGGTCCCAAGGTTGTAGACTGGGTTAAAAATTGGCTGGACAACTGGATACAGAGGGTAATAGTAAACAGAGTTTACTCTGAAGAAAGGGGGGTTAGTAGTGGGGTACCACAGGGTTCAGTACTGGGACTGGTCCTCTTTAATGTCTTTATAAGTGACATTGCAGAGGGACTGGAAGGAAAAGTATGTCTCTTTGCAGACAACACAAAGATCTTCAACAGGATTGATACAGAAGGTGGGGTGGAGAGGATGCAAAGGGACTTGGCAAAGTTGGAGAAATGGTCAAATATATGGCAGCTTAGATTCAATGCAAAGAAGTGCAAAGTAATGCACCTGGGAAACAAAAATCCAGGGGAAGGGTACACAATGGGGGGTGGTGAGATAATAACAACAACAGAAATGGAAAGGGACATAGGGGTAGTCATATCAGATGACCTTAAAGTGGGCAAACAATGTGAGAAGTAAGTAAGGAGGGCTGGTGGGATACTGGGATGCATAGGGAGAGGCATCACCAGTAGAAAACAGGAAGTTGTTATCCCTCTGTAAAGACAGTTGGTGAGACCCCATCTAGAGTTCTGTGTCCAGTTCTGGAGACACCAGCTCTGCAAGGACATAGACAGGATGGAGGCTGTCCAGAGGAGGGCAACTAAAATGGTGCAGGATCTGCACCAGAAGACATACGATGAGAGATTAAAGAAGTTTAAAATGTATACACTTGAGGAGAGGTGGGAGAGGGGGACATAATAGAAACTTTCAAGTACATCAAGGGAATCAACAGAGTCCAAGATGGTAGCATCTTTCAGAAAAAGAGATGTTGAAGAACAGGGGGGCACAATTCGAAGATGGGGGGGAGGTGGCTCAAAGATAATGTGAGGAAGTATTTTTTCATGGAGAGAGTTGTGGATACATGGAACAGCCTTCCTGAGGAGGTAGTGGACTCAGAACAGTGGAGGAATTCAAGAATGTATGGGGCAGACATAAGGCAATTCTAGTGGTGGGGGTAGAAGGAAGTAGGCTGTTGGTTAACTAGGATCTGCAGCCTATGCATTAGGTAGGGAAATGGGAAGACTAGGTGGGCCAAGCGGTCCTTATTTGTGGACAAATTCTATGTTTCTAAGTTTCTATGTTTACTGCTAATGGCACAGAGAGTGGGGGATAGAGTGTATGGCTGGGTACCCGCAGATCTGCAGGGTGGGGAGACAAACAGTAAGATCAGTAAGGGCATGAATGAATGGTGACAGGTATTTGTCTGTAGTAAAACATGGTTGGCTGAGACTCAGATAATCAGGTCTTACTATAGACAAATACATCACCATTCATTCAAGCCCTTTACCGTTATTCAACACTGAACAGTTCAGAGGCGTTCTGCACTAAGTGATTGACAGCCACTAACTGGCTTTAAACATCTTTTTTGGTTGCTGCTGGTGGGTGAATATGTTAAACATTATCATCAGGGTCTCTGGTTCGATGGGGGGGAGGCAGGTGGAGTGTCTTTTGGTATATGGGGGTGGGGGAAGGGTACAACATTTCACAGACATCAGGGCAGAATTATGTAAATGAATGGAATGAAACACTCCTGAAAGCTCTCCTCAGCCATATGAGCTCTGACCAGAGTTCGTTAGCCATTCAGCTTGCATTTTAGTCAGGCTGCACCACACAGAGTTTGACACGAAGTGGCCTTGATAAAATCAGGTAATTACTCAAGCTGCTCCATGTCATAGTCTCCTGCCTTATGAAAAAGCAAGAAAACACCAGAGGATATCTCCTTTTTCTAAACAAAAAATGGGGTACTCTACCCAAAGACTTTACAGTGGTTATACTAAACATAAGCAGGCAGTAACCTGTATTTGGAATAGTAATAGATATTGTTGGCAACCAGGGCATTATTATATAGGCAATTAATAGCCTTTTTTCTTCTTTTCACATCAGGTACCTTATGTTTCATGCATTTTGTTTTAAAATTAATTCACGTGCTTCATAGCTGTCTATGCAGCTTAACCTTTCTTTAACAGAGAAGTTGACCCTGCTGGCAGTAAGGGACTCAATAGAGGGACTGGAAAGGAAATTAATAGACATAGAGAGTAAAAAACAAATATGTAGGATAGGATAGGAAAGAATAGTGCACTGCTGTTGCAACAGACTTAAAGTTGGAAGAAAAAGAGGACAGTGCAGGATCCCTCAGCCCCCCCCCCCTTCTGCTAGGGTAGAGCATGGCTCTACCACACAGGGAACTACTATAGGGGAGTGTACAACTGGTGGCTCCGAGGACCATGAATGGCTCACGGTCAATCTTCTGTATGGCAACCATAACAAATCTCTTGTTGCATCAGTCTACCTCACACCCAGGAAGGCAAAAGTGGGGCTAGGCAAAGTCATGGAAGCTGTCACTAAAATTAAAAAAAATGGTGAAATCATTGTTACAGGTGATTTCAATATAAACTGGCTCAGTAAGGAGTCGCACCCCCAGAATAACCAAGTGGCAAGTTTGTACCTCACAGAAATAGTAACTGAACCCACTAGAATGAACTTCAAATCTGGAAATGGTATGCTATTAGATTGGTTCCTAACCAGCTCCCCAGTTAGGCTCTCTGAGGCCACTGTTCTGCCCAATGCCTTGTGTGATTATTCACCCATCATATGCCGATGGTCTAACAAATTTTTAAAAAGTACCTCCCACCATTGTAGAAAGCAGAGTTCTAACGAGAGGCCTTCTAAGCTCATTTAAAACAGAAATATCCCAGGTCGATTGGACCTCCTCTCCATGAGCAGCAGGGCATCAATCTTGCATTTAAATACTTTATTAACAAATTCAATGTTGTATGTGATAAATTTACCCCCATCAGGAAAAGGAAAGTGTGAGGAACTATGAATGGGTGGATTACTAAGGACCTTCTGGAACAAATGAGGGTTAGGGACAGTTTCTGGAGTATGGCCAGGACCATGGGCAGCAAGAATGGGCAGCAGAATTACAGAGCTGCCAAGAATAGATGCACGCAGCTCATCAGGCTAGCTAAAGCTAAATACTACAAGGATCAGATGGAAAGGAATTGGGGTGATGGCAAGAGATTCTGCGAGAACATAAAGGATCTCCTAGGAAAAGATGACAAGAAACACCCCACGAAGCCAAATATCAATGGCATCCCCATACTGGACCATTACTCCATAGCTGATTCTTCAATGCAGCCTTCTTACACCTAAACTCTGTACCCCCCTGACTATCCCAAGGCCACTGAACCCCACCTGAACAACCTCAGATCAGAGAATAAACAACCAAACTTTTACTTTAAGCATGTTACTGTCAAGGCATGGTTGTACTTAAAAAAGTTCCTTGGCAAAACTAGGAATGGAAGCAACAACATTGACATGAAATCGGTTGCCCTTGCCCTTGAGATAGTCCCCATCTTGAAAATCTTCAAAAAATCACTCACCCTGGCCAAATTCCCCTCAGTCTAGAAGCAAACCCTCATGACACCAGTTCTCAAAAGTGGTGACAAGACCAACACTGCCACCTACAGGACCATCTCCATCCTCTCCCCTCTATCTAAAGCATTAGAGAGGATTGCGGCTGATCAAATCACTAAGTATCTCCAGAAATACAACCTACATTGTCCCCAACAGCATGGCTTCAGGAAGAACCATAGCACTGCCACTGCCTTGGTTGAGTTCACAGACTACGTGCATGAGGCCCTGGATGGTGGTAAACTGGAGGGTTCAGACTTTATTGATCTCACAAAGGCCTTCAACACAGTCAGTCACCCCTACTGTTAGAGCAACTACTGACCATGAGAGTGGCCACTAATCCAGTACACTGGTTTCAAGACTACCTTTCGCACAGATCTGAGAGAATCAAAATTGGAACGGCTGTCTCTGGTCCAAGAGAGATTATACTCGCTGTCCCCTTGGGGTCAATCCTGGGTCCCCTGCTTTTCAGCTTGTTCCTAAATGCTCTTCCTGAGGCCTGCATGAGCAAAATAATTCTGTACTCAGATGATGTTGTCATCCTTTGCAGCAGCTCCCATGTCGACTCACTACAGAATGAACTGCAGTCTACTTTCCACTTACTAGAGGATTGGTTTAGTTCACAAAAGCTGCTACTCAATTATAAAAAAAACTAAATTTATGCTCCTCTCTAGTCAACAACTTAAGAGTGTCAACCCATCATTGACTATCTCCAACAACAAAGCAGTCCGCTTGAGCAGGTGCACTTCTTCAAGTACCTTGGGGTTACAATTGACAACACCCTCTCCTTCATGCAACACATTGACCTGGAAGTGAAGGCAGTTAACACCAAACTGGGAGTTCTGTACAGGCACAGGCAACACCTACAGTAACACCCACTGCTGTCTATCTCTCCAGCTCTAGTTCAATCCTGTCGATAATAGATTACTGATTGGTTGTTTACAGTACAGCCTCGAACATGGCTCTTAAACAGGTAGCTATAACGCTTATTATACAATGGCAAGAAAGAATGCCCAATTCTGATCGGTCAGACTAGGACTGGAGCCGGGATATTATCCCAGCATAACATCCTGGTTGTAGTCCCAGTACACTCAGGACAAATAAAAAAAAAAGAAACATTCCACAGTTATCGCTAGGAGCATCTTCAGCAGTCCTCGCTCTGCTCCTAAACGAGCTCCACAAACCACTCAGACTGAACGTCACATTCCCTCCCCCCCGTCCAGTCATCAACACATCTCCCAGTACAAAACATGCAAGAACTATACCAGGAGAAGCAAACCAAACAAAAATAAAAGTAAACAGAGGCAGCCCTCCTCCGCTATTCGCTCAGCTCCATTTGACAGTGCAGCATCCTCATGACAACAGTCGGACTGACATCTAGAAACACAAACACACCAAAAGAGACAAACATCTTTTTTTCCTCCCTGGATTACCTGTGTTGAATTCTTCCTAAACGTCTTTTATTCCTTCCTGGACTACCTGTGCTGAATTCTTTCCACTGCCGTAACTTCAATACAGCTGTACCATAGATGATCGTGATGTCCAACCAAGTGCCATTTCAAAACATTGCTGCATGGCACTCAGGTTCATGTACCGCAGGACAGAACGGGGCACTGAAAAAACATAGGGACCAAAACAGAGAAATACAGGACCATCACAACAACAACAAATAAATAAATAAATAAATGGGGGGGGGGGGACACAGAATCAGTTATCAAGGTCACAACAAAGAACAAATGGCAGACCACACAGAAGAAGTCACAACACAGACCATAAACTGCATACATGCATCAGCACCACCTGTTGCACGAGAAAACTATGGACTCTTTTTCAATTAGTATACCTCTCCAACAAAAAGTAACAAAAAAAATATTTTAAACACATTTTTCCATTTTATTTCCTTTTTTTTAATACACAAGCCATTTTATAATAGGAATAATGCTATCCAGGGTAGGTGTTATGCTGGGATAACATCCCTTCTCTGGTGTTGGACACCCTCGGCCTGTGGCCTCAGGCCCAACCACCTGAGGCAGGATGTCATCCCAGCATAACACCCACACTGTTGGGCATTATTCCTTTAATAAGGCTTGCAGACTTGCCCTAGAGGCTGATAATCTTACCCACACTTGAGCACTATATGAACAAACCAATTGGCTAACGTTGAATAACAGGATAAACTTCCAAATATGACTCCTTAGAAAAAAATCTTTGCTAGGCCAAACTCCAGCATGCACTTCTGATATTCTCCAAGCGGCTCACTCACCTTATGCTACTGGAGGTAAAACTCTGAGTATTTTCAGCATCCCCTTCAGAAGAACAGCAGTTGGTCAACACTCATTCTCCCATAGAGCCCCTCCTTGGCCGAATGAGGTTCCAGCTGAGACACTCAATATTGCAAATCTCCCTATGTTCAAGGCTGAAATGAAACAGCATCTCATCAGCACTGGTGTGTGTGCTTGTATGAATGGTACTTGACTTTCCCTCCTCTACACCAAAATCTCCCCCTGACAATCTAGTCAATCCCTGATGTGCATATGGATATCTAAAATACTCTTCCTTCCTGAACTTCACTAGCCCATGTCTAGCACTTATTTCCCCCAACATTCCACCTCCAACTGCCCTTGCTCCCTGCACCCACCCCGTATCCTCCTCATCTATCTTACTCTGACCTCTTATCTCTCCTGCTCACTACCATCTACTAATTCCCATTCATTTGTCTGCCCACTAAATCATGTTACTCTTCTACCACTCCTCCTCTGTCTCTCTTTGTCTGTCTTTGCTTCCCTACCCCTCTCCCACTGGTCTTTCCCCAGCCTCATTTTGCAAATGCTGTAAAATGTTTATTTGGACAAGGCCCACACACAGGGCTGTTCTATACTCCTTTCCTGGTATGTATCTGTTCTTCTGTACATTACTGTAGGCATTTTTTTGTTAGCTACTCCAATTGTCATGTTTTCCTCGTACGACTATGTACTGTAAGTTGCTTGATTATGTCTCTATAATGGGTATTTTTCTTGTATTCCTGACGACATGGAAACTTTCTTAATGAGCACCTTGCAAAGTTTTTTTCAGAAGAATGTAAATAAATAAATAAATAATAGATATGTAATAAAGATTATGCAAACCATCCACTCACCCATTCTCATTTAATTGTTTGTAAAGACCTGACTAAAAGCATCATCTGTTGGCAATTGGCAAAGCCCCCACCCACTGTAATCCTCAGCCAGTCCCTTACAGATCACAGAAAATGTTGCATAATTCAGAAAATAAATTGGTCCATTGTGAGTGAAACAAATACTTATTTTTATTTATTCCCTAGAGTCCATTGGTACCCCCCAGTTCACCAAGTCTCTTACATACCTCCATTAATGTTGGTCAAGGCATAGCCCCCTCCCCCACCCCCAGCCAGCTGCCTTACAGATCACTGAAAGTCTCATAATTAAGAAAAAATCTGCTCATTATGATTGAAACCAGTAATTATTTTTATTTATTCCCTGGTGTCCAGTGGTATAGCCTTAGTCTCATTACAGTTGGGTGACCAGCACAGCCCACTTCTCACCTCCATGGCAGGGCTGCCATCTAACAAATGCGAACCACAAAGCATGGTTTGCACTTGTTAGATGGCAAGTGGCCACAGAGGTGAGAGGAGGGATGTGCTGGTCACTGCAAAGCATGGTTTGCATTTGTCAGACAGCAGCCAGATGCAGAGGTGAGAGGAGGGCTATGTTGTTCACCCAACTGTTATGGAAATGTGTACTGTAAGTGATTTGGAGATGAGGTACCATTGGATACCTGAGAATAAATAAAAATAATTTCTGGTTTCAATTGTAATGAACCAGTTTTTCTGAATTATGAGACTTACAGCAATCTCTAAGGTGGCCAACAGAGGAAGAGAGGGAAGGGGAGGGTTGTGCCACTTGACCAACAGTAATGGGGATAGGTAAGTGACTTGGTAAACTAGGGGGTACCACTGGACACCAGGTAATAAAAAAAAATAAGTACTGGTTTGAAATGAAGTACAATGGACCGATTGCTTTCTGAATTTTGAGACCTTCAGTGATGTGTAAGGCAGCTGGCTGCGGAGGAAAAGGGGGAAGCTGAACCAGTTGCCCAACAGTACTGGTGATATGTAAGTAACCTGTTGAATCGGAGGGGGGAGTACCACTTGACACCAGGGAAAAATAAAAATAAGTACTAACTTCTATCACAGTGGACCACCTCTTTCTGAAAGATGTGATGTTTCATTGATCTGTACAGCCAATTGCCAGCGTATGAGGAGTTTCAGTGGATTTTAACAATTAGTAAAACAGGGATGAGTGAGTGTATGGTCAGGGTCTGTACACAATGTCTGAGAAAGGATAAAAATGTTTGTTAGCCTTTTCTGTAGTAACGGAGATAGTTGATTACAGCACTCATGCTACAATAGACTCCAGACTGAATAGGGAGTCAGTGACGTGGGCTCTTCAACCTTGACACACGCTGAAACAAGTACTGTAATTTCTAGATTAGCACATGCAGTAACACTATCAAAACAAAACACACTGATGTCACTTTTTAGTCTATATGTTTTATTTAACATTTAAGAACAATACAAACTCATTTCCTATCTCTTTTAAACACCACTCCTGATGACATCACTGTGGTAACGTGATTCCCTTAAGAGATTTATTTTATTTTATTTTAAAATCCCATTTGTCATGGCACAGCTGCATGTATATTGCTCTCTCACAAGTGGTGAAGGTTGGAACTCAGTTACTCAGGGGTCCTTGGACAAAGCTCAGTGCTGTATGTTATTAACAACATGGCCCAAACTAATGTACAATGTTCACAGTGCAAAATACCAATTTAACTTCTACCTAAAAGTTAAAAACATATAACAGGAAAATGCTTCAGTGGTTGGTAGACCCTTGATCAAGGAATGTCCATTAATAAATACTCTCAAAGGGCGCTATGCACTATTGGGGTGGAGTGGCTACACACACGTATCTGGGGTACATAGCTACTCAACACCCACGGCGCCCCATGTGGCATTCAGGAATGGGGTCATACAGACCCACTGCACCCGATCCCTTTCATCCATGGACAGCTCCATACAGGGGGCATTCTGGGAGTGTGCCAGCACTACACAGGATTCACTAACCCACTAGTGCTGGTCACATGGGTGTGGTGGGTAGCACAGGGTACACCAGGGCTGGCCCTGCTGTAGCCCACTGAGCGCACCCACGGACACAGGCTGTCAGTCACCAGAGGACTAGGACTGGACACACCATGCTGCCCCTGACCACTGGGCAGCAGGAGACAGCAGGGGCAGCTGGATGGGTGAGCACCTGGTAAGTCCAGCTGTGGTGACACCTGTATGTGATGTTGCTGCACAGGTCTGGGTGCCTGCAGTCAGCATACAAGGCCCTGGACCCATGACCACCACCACGTGTGATCCACTACAGGTCCCCGGGGGGTATCCCAGTGGATGCCCGCCCAGGATGACAACTACTCCCCTGACCTCCGTGCAGAGTCCTGCACACTGGGTGGGAGGAGCCTTGAACAGGTGGCTGGCATTGGTGAATGCTGGCATGTGCGCACCTGTCTGTGGGGCACAGGGGCAAGGGCTGAGTATGTGAGTTTTCCACGTTCCCCCATCCGCTTAGCGAATAGCGCCAAAAGATTGCACATCATTTCCATGAATCATATAGACACTCATAAGTTATGAGGCAGCAAAAGTCCATATAATTACTGAGATATGTTTGCTAGTCACTATTCAAGAGTCCAAGATGCTAATGTTCCAAAAATTCAGCTTCTCAGATCAAATATATAAGTTGGTTCTCTCGGTAGACTTGATCCCCTGGTTATTTCCATATTACCATTATGGGAATCATACATCTCACTGATCAAGAATCACAGCTGCTCTTATCTCGTCTCTTCATCTCATAAAAAAATAATGCACTCATCATTTTTGATTGGTCCCATATGATCCCTGAAGGGCTTCTGGGTTTGTCTGATTTTGCTGGATCAAAAAAAAACGTCAGCATCGATGCTAACTTAATTGTCTCCACCAGCTGCTTCTCCCTATTCTCTTGCTGCAAAATGATGTTGGAGACATACTTTCATAAAAAACTTGCAAATGTCAATCTTGATAACCAATAGGCTGACCAATGAGGTAGGGATGAAGGCTTGAATAGAATCCTTCTATGTTCTTTTGAATATGTCATTTCTGAAAATTATTTATCTGTTTTCTCTTCCTGTTTGATTGTCTTGGCTGGTTTCCTATGTCTCTTTCCTTTTTCTTCCCAACCTGTTTTCCAGTTCCTTTTATTTGATTTGCTCTTTGTTTTTTTCTGGTCCCCAGTTTGTCTAGAGAAAAAAAAACTGCTCATATGCTGGTTTCCGTTTCTGAATCTTGTGAGTAAGAGGGGCTACTAGAACCACTTTGGCTCTTATTTTTATTTTCACATGACTGATCTTTACTAAAACTCACTTTCCTTTTATTTTGTGACCTCCTCCTACTCTTTGATTTTTTGCCTGTTTTTCACCTGGTAAAAAAGATGACCAAATCATAGTCATTACTATCCCTTATCAATTTTGATTGCTTTCCTTCTATGAGGGTTTTCTCATGTCTTCAAATTTTGCTACGGAGTTCCTTATCTAACTCTTTACATTGTAGTAAATATTTACTTTTATCTAGTTCACTTCTCAATGCCTCAACATCTTTGACCAAAGCCAGATTGTTATGAACATAATGTTTTACAACTTGTTGGGTAAATACTCTTAAGCACTCCTTGGAAGCCTTTACCCTCTCAGCCTTTAAGGTGAACTTTTTCAAGCTGCAGGAGGGGGTATTTAGAACTCTCAAACCTCTAGGGACTTGAACTTTCTCTAAATATGTCTCTAAGGCTGACAAATTATGGATAAAATTCAGTTCACTTATGAGCAGTCATTCAAGTTTGATAAATAAATATTTGAGATTTAACATGTCACTAATCTGTTCTGTTTCTCCACTATGTCCCAATGTCAACTCTTTTGCACTCCTTCTTCTGATTTGAAGTGGGTGCAGTCTTTCTAAACAAAAATGACAGTTTCTTCTGGGATATTCCTGATAGTACCACATCTGTGCAAGTTAACACAAAAATGTTGTAAACCAAAGAGCTTTAAACATTCAGTCCTCACACCCAGCTGCCTGCCTCACCTGCTTCAACACTTCACTCATATGAGCTTCCTCAGCGGGACATAATACATGGTAGATAGATAGGTAGATAAATACTGTAGATAGATGGATAGATAGATAGACAGACAGACAGACAGACAAACAGGCAGAGACAGACAGGGAGACAGAGATTAACGGCTCACTGCTTCAACTGAAGCCAGCAGCAAAACTACAGTTATGGCTTCCAAATTCAAAAAGGTCCTGCTGTTCTCAAACTGCAAATGAGGGTTAACAGCTCCTGTTACTAAGCTGGGCACACAGGATTTTTGGATGCCCAGAAATGTTATTTCCAGCACAATTTTCAAAACAATAAATACCAGACTCTAGCTAAACAGATTCCATTTACCTGGGTGCAGGTGTTTGTTTTTTGAAAATGTATCATTTGTATGTATTTGCAATGTGTATGAGTTAAAAAAAAAAAAAACAAGATGGCGGCCATCACAAATGGTATTTTTTTCCACACAACAAGTAAATCATGACAATAAGAACTCACAATGGGATTTTTCTTACATTTGCATTTGTTGGTTATCAAAAAAATCCTTATAACCCTGGAAGTATATAATATTTTTTCATAAAACCTTCAAAGGACACACCCTTGGCACATACCCGTCAACCCTGAAAATGTTATGAAAAAATTCCTTGCTGTCTAGGCTGTAGGTGAGAACAAAAAAAAAAAAACACTTTCTGAAGTATAGAGAAACCAAACCCTTTTTTTTCATTTGTTGTTACTGCATATCTTGAAAACAAAACAATTTGATTTGTTTATTTATTTAAAATTTGGTGACCGGGAAAAGCACACTGAGTCAAGGCTCATTTTCAGGTGCGACCTGGGGACAGTGTAACAACACAAATAAAGAGTTTATAAAGTACACAGTGCAGAATAAAAATAAAACAGCATAACAAAAAATACATTATTAAGTACAGTTGCAGGTCAATTATAAAAGGCAGAGTGAGAACAGAAACACATTTTGGTGTGGCTAGCAAGGCAGCAGATTTAGATGAAGGGAGGCAGAGGAGAGAACAGGGGCTTTTGGTTGTGAGATTAAGCTGAGGACCGCAGTGACTGTTGCTGAGACTGGGAGTGGGGATGCTTAGGTGAAGGACTAGCAGGGGAGAGGTGGCTGTGGAGGAAGGATGACTCTAGAGGAGGGGTGGTATGACAGGAGGAGAACTGGTATAAGCCAGAGGACATAGTACTGAGGAGAGAGGGAAAAGCAGAAGAATGAGAAAAGGAAAGGTAGGGGATGGCTGAGCTATGAGGGAGGAAAGGTAGTTCACAAGGAGCAAAAAGAAGTGAGGGATGGAAAATAGTAGTCCCAGAGAAGTGAAGATGAACAAGAATGGCCTGAAGAGGTAGCAAACAGGGAAACAAAACATTAGGGTGGTCAGAAGAGGGGACACTGGTCACAAGACTGGAAGGGGAGGAGTCTGAGAAGCCTTTTGAAAGTAGGGAGGGAGGATAATAGATGAAGGTCATGGAGTAAATTGTTCCAGAGTTAAGGGAAACAAAAGGAGAATGCAGATTGACCAGAAGCAGACTGGAGGTGGGGAAGAGAGAAAGCTCAGGGGTCTCTGTGGTGCAGGGAGTAGTTAGAGGTGGCTGCCTGGGGAGAGGTAGGAGGGGAGAGAACCAAACCAGAATTTAGCAGTAAAAGAAGTGCAGTGGATAAGTCTCCTGTGGGACAGAGGAGCAAGTGATAGGGCAGAGTAAAGATAGCAGTGGTGGGTAAGAGGAGGGAAAGCAGTGGCAAGGTGGCAGAAGGAATTTAACAGAATATCAAGTTTGCCTACAGAGGCACGAGAAGCAGTGCCATACAGCACATCAGCATAGTCAAAAGTGGGTAGTATCATTTTGGTGACAAGCTCACGATGCTTGGGGGAGGGAGAGGCAGTTTTTGTGCCGCTAGAGGGCACCTACTTTAGGGTGAAGTTTGGCACTGATGGCGTCAATGTGTGTGGAAAAATCTAGGTGGGAATTTAGCCAAACCCCTAAATATTTGAAAACCAAGACATTTTCAAGACAAGAACCATCCAAGGTATAGAAGGTTGCAGGGTGCTAAAGGATGGCTAGTTTTTGCCTGGAGTGAAAAGTCATGGCCACTGTTTTTTTATGTTGGCTTGTGCATGCACAGCCAACATACTGTGGTATTAGCACATTTGGAGGCGTGGTCACTGTTGGGTGAATGCAGGGCATGCATCAGTAGGTGCATCCCTGATTCCCCAATAAGCTGCATGCCGGTGCCACACCATGAATACATAATGTGACAAGCACATCTAATGAAAGGTCTGCTGCAATGCAAGCAAAGCTCATCATACACAGCGGCACCTCCCATCGTGCTTGCCCTGGTGAAAAAGTAAAACATGGCAGCACACTGCCTGCCATAATGCCAACTTCGGGGGTGTCCAATCCCCCTGTCAGCATGACCTGACCCAATATATGTGCTGACGGGGAATCCCACTTCCTGTCGGCATCATGCACCCCCATTTGTTACAGGTAAGCAATGGGGGTGCTAACTCTCATTGGCCACAGCACCCCCAAAACACTTAGGTGGCACGCTGGGAGCCCATCCCAGTGTGCCAAATCCCTGAAAAGAAAAACCATCCCACAATGTTTTTTACCCTGTGAAATAAGAAAACTGTCCATCGCAGTCTCCCTGCACCCTCCCACAACCCACGCCCACCCTCTGTGCACCCTCCCTCCCCACACTTCCTCACCCCATACTTACCTCCGGAGTCTGGCCCAACGATCTTTGGTGGACCGGGAACACGTCTGCACTCTTCAAAGCCAACCACACACTGAATAAATGCTGGTAAGCTGTATAATGGCATGAATCAGGTTTTTTCAACTTTGGTGCATATCTCGCCCAATTTTTGAATTTTTGCACATGAATTCAGTCACGGCGTTATTCAGTCATGAAAGGTGATTTCACGGTCACTGCACAGAATCACCTTTCAGGACTGACTAATGAAACAACAGTTCCACTGTTCATGAGGGGGTATCTCAAAAAGCCTATGTTACAAATTTGGTGAAAAAATTCCAAAAAATGCCTGTTTTACGAGCATACGTTGCGCTGTTTCCACGCACACTCATAACTTCGTGAATTTGTAATATTTTCACTCCAAATTTTCACAATCATCATTTTTCCACACCTCCTTATGAACTGTATAGCTGTTATTTTACATATCCTGGCCAAAATGTGTTTTCACATTTCCGGCGCAGAATAAGCGGTTGCTGTGAAAATCAGTTTTTGGGACAGTCTGAGAAAATGAAGGTGACACTGTTCATGAGCAGAGGTCCTAAAATGCCTGTGTTGAAAATTTGGTGCCAAACGTCCATAAAATGATTGCGTTACAAGCGTGCATTGTACAGTTTCCACGCACCCTTGTAACTTTGCAAATTTGCAATATTTCCATGTCAGATTTTCAACACTGGCATTTTTCCACACCTCTTTATCAACAGTCCAGTTGCCATTTTTTACAGTCTACCCAAAATGAGTTTCCTCACCTGTGGTGCACAATGGTGTGGTCGCTGTGGGAAATCAACTTTTGGGACTGATTAACAAAATCATAGTGACACTGTTCATGAGGGGAGGTCCCAAAATGCCTGTGTTGAAAATGTGGCTAAAACACTCCCAAAATAATTAGGTTACGGATGTGTGTTGCACAGTTTCTATGCATGCTCATGACTTCATCAATTTCTCAGATTTTCACTCCAGATTTTCAATGTTGCCTTTTTTTACGCCTCATGAACAATACAGATGTTATTTTCCACATTCTGCCCAAAATGTGTTTTCATCCCTGTGTCGCCAAATGGCATAGCCACTGTGCAAAACCACCTTTCAGCTAACAAACTGATAGTGCCACTTTTCATTAGGTGGGCTCACAAGCAGCCCATGATGAAAATGTGGAGTGAAAATACCAACACACGCCTATGGTGTTAGGGTTCCCAACTGTAACACCCCACCCCACCCTATAGAGACTTACAGGCTTCAGGAGTGTGAGTTAGGATCATCAGCTGTAATGTTCATGCCATTCCACCCCCACCCCCACCCTGCAGCCAGTGACAGGCATCATGGTGTGCCTTGCACTGTTCAGCCACAAAGTTCACCCCATTCGCCTATACTGCACCCACCTCAGCATATTTCCTTATGGAATGGGTAGGTATAATGCCCAAAGACCCCTAAGCACACCACGACACTTGTCAGTCTCTATAGGGTAGGGTGAGGTACAATGGCATGAGCGTTATTGCTGACAACCCAAAGGCACACCCCAATGCCTGTTGGTCTCTACAGGGTGGGGGTGGGGTTGGCATCACTTCAATACTTCACTGCCATTCCTATTATGCATCTCTAACTCAGGCACCACCAATGCCAATGCCAGCGACACAACATTCGGCATTGACAAATGCTTGTTAATTGCTGTTTTTGTGCACGAGTATTTCCATTCACTAGCCTAACACATTAGCATATGTCAGCTAATCAGAAAGCTACATTTCCAGCCATTGTTTTGAAATGTATGTTACCTTCAAAAAGTTCAAATGCATTCATGGTTGTCATATGGCGCTATTTATTTACTCAGTATAAGCCCAAATGCGATCCAACATCTTGTTTTCAGGGGAAGGATCCTATGTCTGCTTCTGCTTTACAACTGAGGTGGGATAAAAGGCCAAGGGAGGATCACATGACTATCTCAAAAGTTTCTCAGTCAGGTAGTTGTGGTGGTGGGATTGCAACCTGCATTAAAATGTCCAGTCTATGAGTCTTGACCTTTACATAACACCTAACCACCGAGGAGCTATTAAAGGGAAACCGCAGTGTGGGAAGCATATCATAGAAATTCCGGCTTCTTTTATCTTGTATCCATACCCATAGCAGGCCTGTTATTCATCACTGAAATTACAAGGAAATCTACTCTGAAGGGGTTTGAGATGTGCCTCCAGTTGATTTTTCCAAATACTACTAGCTAGAAAAGCACTGCCTTTAACCAACTCTGCCTTAAAAAATAGAATAAAAGGGAAGATGTTTTTCCCAAAGCTTCCCTCCTACCTCTGTATAATATTAGATTCAATGGACCAACAAGCTCCTCATGTGACAATGCTTAGTGAACACAGGGAAGGATTTGTAGGGTGTTGTATAATTGGAATGATGGTAGGAAGAGAAGCAGGAGGGTGCTAAGCTGGTTTGGAAGGTGGTACGTAGAATGCTTGTGTAATGTGATTGTCACATTGGCCCACACTTTCTCTGTCTCTGCTACAGGGAGTACCACACTTTCAGAGTGCTGCAAAGGCACAGAAAACCCCTACAGGGGTTACAAGGACAAGGTCCCCCTAGACCAATGGTCTTAGCCTGGGGAACAAGACCCAAACCCTAAGGAAAGAGTGGCACTGCCAGTGGAGGTGGAAGGGTAGATGGTGGTAGCAACAGAGAATTCAAAGGACACTTGGACGTGCGTGATTTAAGTACCACTCAGTGGGTGACATGGCACGAGTCACCTGCTGCCCCACCAAACCACAGGAAAAGCCTTTAAATTCAGTGGACCACTGGGTTCCTTATGTAGGAATGCTTATGGAATACAGAAAAGGATTGGCAGGATTTGGTAGGATTGGAATAGTGGTGGTAAGCAATTGATTTGAATGATATGTAAAATGCTTGTGCATCATGAATGTAACTCTGGCTTTTGCACTCTCTGCCCCTCCTACGGGGCCTACCCCTCTTTCAGGGTGCTGTAATGACTCAGAAACTCTTTTAAGGAGAGTTCCACTCTAGAAATGTTGCAGGGATGAGGTCCCCTTAGATCAAAGGTATCTTAGAGAAGAAGGTCCGAGAAGAGATGCAACCCAAAAAGGGATACCAGTATATAATAGAGAAGAACCATGACTGAAATGCACTGTAGGACCACCATCCAGCTCCAACTCTCAGCAGAAAATTAATCAACAATTAAATTATGGCCTTCAGCACAGAGAGGGAAAAAAACCTTGAGGAGGAAATCTCAGTGGAACCAAGGCCTTGCTTGCTATCATTCTTAGCATGGGTTATTATTTATGAGGGTTCTGATCACTGCTCAATTTGGAATTCAAGTGAGGGGAGGAGTTTGTATTGAAAGACTCTCATCTATCCCTCTAATGGGATAACATTAAGAGATGCAGCCAAGTCTATCTACACCTCCAGAGGAGCCACCTCCACCAGTGCTGAGTGCTCCATCCTCAAAGCATGGGAGTGAGGACAGCAGTGACTGCTGTACAGCTTTTGCCTGATATCTGATCTGAGAGGAGGCCTAATGTATGACTGATGATGATGATGGGGAGACTAAAGAAAAGGGAATAAGGACAAGTGCAGGTGGCCATGAACCATAGGCAGATGCTGGGAGGATATGTGCCATTGAGTTAATCTGCATGGCTGAATGGACCCCCAAGGCAAGGATCCTACCCTCAAGGTGCATGAGAAAACAGAAAAAGCACCAAGGTCTGCTGCTGAACTGATCTGTATGGCTAAAAAGGGCCCTGCTCATAGAGAAGGTTCCATCCTCAAGAAGCAGGGAATCATAAATACAGCACTGCAGGGTGCTGCTGAGTCAATCTGCATGGCTAAAGGGGCTCCAATGGCAACAGTTCAACTGTCAAGGCAGGGAAGGGACAACGGGAGGGCGGAGGTACTGCTGAGTTGATCTTCATGGCTAAAATGACACTGTTAGGTTAGGGTTCCACCCTCAAGACATGGACTTCATTGACCTCCTGAGATAATTGCCAGCAAGGTATATAAAGACAGGCTGTAAGGGGAAGGAGATGAATAGAGTATGCTGCTGTAGAAAGGAAGTAACGGTGGACGGAGCCCAGACAGGTTAACTGTGAGGAGGTGAAGCCCAGGTAGGTTGAGGAACTGCATGTCAATGTGGCTAGTATAGTAAGGAGGTCAAGGATTAGTATGTGTTGCAGTGAATGAAAGGTGAGCCCAAAGGAGCAATGACGGCACAGATAGGGCACAGTGGGCTGTGCAAGGAAAAACCAAAAGGAGAGCAGGTGGGGGACCAGCAAGGGTGAGGCAGAGGAAGGCTAGCAAGGGAAGGCAGAGGCCAAACAGAAGAGGAGCCAGCAGGCAAAGGAAGGATGACTCCTTTTTAGTAGAAGGAACATCAGCATCAGCTCATAGGGTCACACAGCCGTTCACAGGGCCACCAGCAAGTCACCCAGGGCACACCATAGGAGAAGTAGATGAGGCAGCAGACAGGAGGGAGCCCTAGCATGATTAGCAGCCAAAGGAGCCTGGCAGTGGACGCAGGCCGGACCAGAGCAGCACCAGGAGGGATGTGGCAGCAAGGACTGGAGTAACCTGCACTGTGTGCGATGGCATGCCAAGTCAAGTTTTGAGGACTGGAGTCACGGAGGGTGGGCAGGATGTCAAAAAGAACAGTAGCAGCAACCCCATGGAACTGAGGGGAGGTCAGAACAGTGGGTGGGGGATGCAAACTGGCAAAATAATTAACATCTAAAAGATTCCTTGGGCATGCACAGTTGGAAACATAGTGAGAGTCACCTGCTGCCCCACCAAACCATGAGCAATGTTCTCCAAGTATTATTTACTGAGTTGACACCACTAAGAGGAAACAGGAATGTGAAACACTGTAATAAGAATAAAACTTTCTGTAAAAAACAAAAAAACTTCAAGTCATTCCGTTTGCACCCCAGTAAAGCATACATCACAGAGCTGAAAACACTCTTACAATACAGTACAATGCAGTTTTACCAGGAGATCAGGAGGTTTAAACACCATTAGAAACAAAACGCTTACTATGCGATCTTGAGCAAGCCACAAGACCCCATGAATAACAAGATGTTGCATCTGAGGTGGGTTATCCTAGGAAAATAAATTGCAAATATAAAAGAAATATTTACATCTCGTCTTTCATACCAAAGTACATTATCACAAAAAAACACTTCAAGGAGCAATCAGAGGGCAAGAAAATGTGGAAAATCTCTTGAATAGTGAAACACAGTGGTACTGAAGTGACAGGAAGTAGCATAATACTTATTAATCAGTTATAAAACTGCCATCCAGTTGACAGAGCAGCAGTGTTGCTGCTTATGGTGTTGGTGACTCAGGTTGAAGAACAAGTACGGAGTGCTGGTGGGTTGGCGCGCGAAAGAGGATTGTAGCTTCCCAGAGGTCTCTCTCCTCCTTCAGGGAGTGGCTGTGTTACATCCTCTGCTGCAGCATTGCCACCTGGCTGATGATGAGTGGTAGTGCAGGCAGCGTGGGTGAGAGAATGTCAGCCAGGGGCCATGCTAGCATACTCTGTGTACGCTTACTTACAGCCTCTAGCTATTTAGAGTATATTTCTTTAATTTTCTGTCATTATTGCACCTCTTTTTTATTACGGAGGAAATCTGCATGAAAACAAGATCTTTTCTTCTTAAATTTCATCTGCTTCTGCTGCTTCTTCCTGCAATTAAGTCATTATTCTATGTTTCTGAAATGTCTGCTGCAGAATGGAGTATGACCTCTAAAAAACAGAGGATTATGGCTTCAGTGTAGGGAAAAACAGAAAGAGAGAGAGTCACAAAGATTAGGTTTTCATGCAAATGTGCTAAATAATAAAGAATGAGGGGGCGATACAGAAAATTACTGAAATAGAACTGTATTGTGGAAATGTCTGAGCCATCCTTCTCCATGACACACACAGGCGATCATTACAAACAACACAAGGGCATCACCTTGGGACTTTACTAATAGGCTGCCAGTAGGTAGAGGAAGAAAAAAAGAGTTTAAACAGTTTTTCTAACATTCTATTTTCATGTTAAAGAGTGGCCTACATTAAATGGTTCCCCTCGTTTTTAGAAAAACACAGAGTGATCTCAAGAGATGGCCTGTGATACTACAGCCCTCGAAAACAATCACTATACAATTGCCAATGCTACCAAACACTTATATCAGTATAATATAAATCGTAATTTAAATAATGGTCTCGCGGTCTAGGTCATGCCTTTACCTAACAATGTCTGCCTGTCACTAGGAGGCATACATCTTAGGCAGGGGCACAATGTGACTATGACCTCCGGGTTGGGGGAACTGGGAGAGAAACATTCTGTCTCACCTCAGCCCCCTTCATCCTTCACACCATGTGTGAAGGAGTACTCAGAGTAAATACAGTAACAATGGGCACTGGGAATATGGTGGACAAATTCAAACTACTTTATTAAACTTACTTCCAAAGTTGCTTATATTAAAATCATCTTACAGAAAAGGGCAGTCAGCCTCAGCACTTCAGGGCACTCTGCCCTTTCCTCAGGAAGCTATGTATAGCTATAGCATAACTTTTTGAGGACGGGGCAGAGTGCCTCAAAGCACTGAGACCCATTGCTGTGTTTGCCAAATGGTTTTAATATGATTTTAATGTATGCAACATTTGAAGTAAGTTTAATATTGCATTTCTACTTTTCGCACCATATTCCCAGTGTGCTGTGTTTCCATTTTTTTCTCTGAGTATTCCTGCCTTTGTACACTGCTGCATGGGTTTGTGCAAGTCTTGGCAGTGTACATTCTATTTTTCATTTTTGAGACAGTATCTATAAGTTACTCATTTATGACGGTGCAAAACCAGTTGTAAAAAAAGTCCCCTCACCAGTCAAAGTCAGGTCCAAAATTTAAAACCGAATAAAACCACCCCTTGAAAAAAACATTTCCTCTGATTCAAAATGCGAGTACGTTATTAGCAAGTGCTTAGTATAGGGGTAATATGCAAATGTTCGCAGATTACTAGATTCAGAAACCAGAACATTTTAGAACCCCTTTTGTGTTGCAGTTGGAACATAGAAGAGGTTCATCCCTGTCCCCATGACTACTGCCAGAACTGCTGCAGGATGCACTGAGGACTGTTTAAACACTTGCCATTCAGTACAGTTTTCCACTGGAAAATAGACTGGGTCACGTGTTTTTCTACCACATCATCACAGTTGTAATTTGCAGTCAATGAAACCCGATTTTAAAATAAAACAACCTTAATAGGGTGGAGGATCATGTCAGCAGTTAATAGCTTTCAGGTGATGCAACGGTCATAAACCAGTTCTTACTGCTTGACCCCTTTACAGTGGCATTTATTACCTTCAACAGAGCATATTGGGCTGTGATCCATTTTACAGCCTTTTTGAGTTTTATTTATTTATTTTATTTATTCAATATTGGATTACGATACTTCTGAGCACATAGCAGCTCTTTTACAAAGGTTCCACATCAGTGGGGAAGGGTGACAAACATACAAAAGAGGCAAAACCACAGAGTTTCTAACAAAAACAGCCAAGTAATAATGACATACTTTGTATCTAAAAGTAAAACTACAGATTGGAAGGTGAACAAAGCGTAGCAGAGAGAGGAAGGTAATCAAGAGAGCCCAGAAAATGGAGAAGGCAGCCAAAAGGCCTTGTCAAACCTGTATAGACAGAGGTAGTGTGAGCAGAGTACTGGCAGTACGGGTGGACAAGAGCTGCTTGGGGGAAAGGGGGTAGTAGGTGCAGAGGAAGAAGATGATGGGGATAGGCGGGGGATAGAGGGCTGAGCAAGGGACGTGAAAGGTCCTTCTATTATAGTTGTAACCCCTAGGTGGTACTATCCCAAGTGCTACTACCCCTGCCTGCTTGACTAGTAACAGGTTAAGGGGCCTAGGTTCAGTGACGGGTGCCTCCACCCAAAGGTCAGGGTTGGTATCAGTCTGACGAACCAGGCCACAGCCCTCTGGGACACTGTGACCCCCCTTGTCTCCTGCTAGTGGCCCATACAGTACACAATGTTTACCTTCCCAATACCCTTGAAAGGCTTTACACATACACCTAGATTTTGCACTTACCCTTAGGACTGGTTCCTTCAGTTTGACTCTGGGGACCCCCTGCAAAACAAGGTGATGCAATACAAAGGCAAAAAGGCAATACTTTCACCACAAACTGACACCATAGTCAATGTAAATTACAGAAAAAAGTAGATCTGATTTATTCAGGGGACTATAACAAGGATGGGGGATAATCAGGTTAATTTGCTTAATCACACTAAAAATCACACTGCTGTGCATGCAATCAGAGTCCCAATTAGTCACACTCTCTGGGTACCCAGGATGGAAAAGGGAGCTAGCCAGGACTGTTGCCGGGTAGGCCAGTGTTACAGCTGGTAGGGGCCCTGTGAGAAAGAAGAATTAACATGCACACCCACTGATTGTAATCCGGAGCCGGAGGGCTCAGTTCGTGGAAACCAAATAACAAAGTAATCAGATGACACACTTTTGATTTAAAAGATATGTTGCAGGGAGCTACCCTGTTTACTACTCACAATACCCAAGGCTGAGAACAGGATGGATGATGGTTGTTCTCGATTGCCAGAAGGAGCAGGGTAGGGAGACAAGGTCCATGTGGCAGGGCCCGAATGCATTTGATAGCAGGCGGATTCAGTCCGATGCAAGCTGGGTACAGCTTCCAGCCTTCAACACACAACTTAGCTCAAGAGGGAAACCAAGTTGCGACCACCCTCCAGTTCACCGCACATTTATATGTAAAGAAAGCTTACTGTACCAGGCAGGCTGCTCCTTGGTCCCGATTGCAAAATCACTGCTAAAACCTGGGAGCACAACGGTAGCTAAAGTTTCTGACAGGCCGATCGCTTTTAGCAAAATCTTCGGTCTTCTTCAGGTGAGCCTGGCATTCTTCCAATAGCTTACTTCACAACACACCACTCGGATCACTGTCCAACTATTTTTCTCTCTATTTCTCTCTCTCAGTCAGACGGCAACAGGCAGAGTTTCGGGCCCTCCATGGTTCTCCCGCGCAAACTACTGCGCAACACGCCCGCTTGATTATGTGAGCTCTGTACTCTCCAACTTCCAACTCAAATTTGGCTTGCCAGCAGACAGCCCAGGGGGTTTCCCTTAGATCCAAAAGGTTCGGTTGGGCAGTTTAGCTGTCAAGCACAGTAAGAGCTCCCCCTTCTGTTGCAAAAAGGTGCCAACAGTCTAGAACTAGAAATCTCAACGGGTAATCCATACAGTCCCATTTCAGCAGGCTCCATTTTAGAGTCCCCCATTACTGATTGGTCCAATTCGGCAGTTCAGGACCAAAATGGTGGATATAAACTGAACAGTCCTTGCTGCAAAGAAGGCAGGTTAGAACAAGCACCATATCTTTACCACTCTAGATATTTATCAGTAATTAGTTAAATCGCTCAACAGGGCTCTGTCTACGCCACTAACGAGGGCAGAAATGGAGCAAGGATTCAGCAGCACAGGCAGGATTTGGGCATGCAAACACACAGACCCCCCATTCAATCTACTTATGACTGCAAGCAGGCAGCACTTAAGGAGACAGTACATGGAGGCTTTTAAAGCGCTCACTGGTAATGACATTCAAACGGCTTAAACGCCAAACACCTACCAGGCGGTGAGCAATTAGGCAAGCTCTTGGAAGACATTTCAGTGACCCCCATTTGTAGGGGGGTTACATAGTGAGGAAGTGAGAACACAAAGGTAGGTCGTACCCATAGGTGATGGTATCTTAGGTGTAGCAGTCACATGAACTGTTAGCCGTGAGATGCTGATGGAGCATATGTTTGAATGGACCTAATATTGGTAAGGTAGAAATATCTCTGTGATATGCAAGTTAGCTGTACAGGTAGCAGTGGTGTCACAAATGAACACTTTGAGAAAGCAATTTGCCAATGAAATCGATAACTGATGTAGTGCACCTGTTACATTTGCCTCCTATCCTGTGCACTAAGGGTAGGTGGAGCTTTTGTGGGCCTGTTGAACAAAGAACATTTGTACTGTAGCTGTCTTGTTCCTTGAAAAACTGGAGTTGTTGGATAGTTGGAAACCTTTTGTTGTACTGTACCACAGTGACATAGTTCGAATGGGACTCTAGGGTCATCTTGTCTACTATCCACTTCATAAGCAGGGTTGAATAAGTATGCTTGTAAACATGTACTGATTTATAGGGATTCAGTATCATACACATGGTATTACTTGAGTGTACCCTGTGATTCCTTTGCCAAGAAGAAATTTGTCCAGGCTTACCGGGAAAGCCTGCGCTGCCTTCATGTCCACTGTTTTCACTGATGGACTGTTCCATAGGTTCATCACACTCTGGGAAAAAAAGTGCCTCTTAACATTACCCCTGAACTTGTCACCTTTGCACTTCAGGGTGTGTCCTTGTGTCCTGCTGTAGGGACCCAGATCAAGCATCTTAGACTGTTCAAACCTGTCAATATCCAATCAGCATTCCTGTCCGGGGAGATTACGTCAGGAAGGAATCGACTGGCTCAGCTCTTCCATACTGCTGACAGGTTACTAAACCCTACCTGCCTATAGTTGGTACAGGCTGGTTCATCAGCTAAGTATGAGGAGTTCACTTGATTCTTCCTGGACAGAGTATCCTCTATTCAGGCTTGGATCTCTCCAAGTGGGCTGTCACAGCCCGACAGAGTTGAGCCTGTATGTCATGGACATGCTTAGCCTTTCAATAACGAGTTTAGGTACTTCATGATGAAAGAGTCTGTGAGGTAATCTCTGCGCTGCAGCCCATGTTTTGTGAGCTGGACCCAGGCCCAACGCACCTACTAGCGAGTTGCGTAGAGTAGTTGGGTCTGATGTCTACTGGGGATTGTTTGGTACTCCATTTCAGAGCGGGTCTTCCCAGTTGCATTGAAAAATTCACTGGTTCAGCCCCTTCTGAAACAAAAAAACATCTTTAGATATGGACATCTTTGTGAATTATCATCCAGTCTCAAACCTGCCCTTCTTAGGGAAGGTTATTGAGAAGGTTGTAGGGCTATAGCTTGAGGCACATCTGATGATTTATGACATCTATGAGCCCCTCTATTCCAGGTCTAGGCACAGAACCAAGACTGCACTGGTCAGGGGGCATACTGACCTCTACACTATGGAAACCCCACTCAGGGTAAGAGGTGGGGCGGAAGGTCAGTTCTTGTTCCCTCTCTCTCTTTCTCTCTCTCTCTGTCTCTCCTCAGTTTTTGACACTGTAGACCATAGGTTATTGTTTGGATCATCAGAGGGAGTATAGTAGACTCACTGGCATGGTCATCTGCTGGTTGGAGTCTCACTTAAGTGATAGGATGCACATGGTATTAATGGGAAACTTTTTGTTGCTCCCAGTGACTCTGGTCTGTGGTGTACCCCAGGGGTTGATCCCCACACTCATGTTATTTGCAGTGTACATGCTTTCTCTGGGAAAGACCATCAGGTGATAACAGTCTGTGCTTTCACTGTTCTGCAGATGATACCCTGCTGTATTTGTCATTTGTCCACAGGACCCCTGACGTGGTTGAGGTGCTTAATTTGTGCCTGGACGACAGCCAGAGCTAGATGACATCTAGCTGGCTGAGACTTAACCCAGATAACACTGAGGTGCAGACGATTGAGTCAGGTCATGGGGGGGGGCTGAGGAATAAATGGGGCTTCAGCTTGGGTTCTCCCTGTTGGTGGCCTCTGCTAAGGTGAAGAATCTGGGGGGCATTGTGCATGAGAGACTGACATTTGAGGCTCAGGTGTCAGCTGTAGTCTGGAATGGCTTTTACCATCTGAGAAACATCAGCCAGATCAAATCCCGACACTGATGCATGCATTTGTGATGTCAGGGCTGGGCTACTATAATGCGTTCCATCTTGGGATCAGTGAGTAATAATAATAATTATAAAATTTATTTCACACAAGCACCTTTCAAAATATCAAGGCGCTTTACAAAAGATTAAAATGGGAATGACAAAATGAAGGTACCCTGCAATGCCTGCAGCTGGTGCAGAACACAGTGGCCAGGTTGCTGTCTGGCCTTCCTAGGTCCTGTCATGTAAACCTAGTCCTGCGTGAACTGCATTGGCTGCCAGTAAAGTGACATGTTACTTTTCAGGTCGGTTTGCTAACCTATGAGGCCCTATATGGGTTGGGGCATAGCTACTTGGTAGAGCTACTGACTGTCTTCCGTTCCTTAAGACCTCTCCAATCCACTGAGGAGGTCCTCGTTTTGAGTTCTGATGGCCAGATTTAAGACCTCTGGAGACCGTTAATTTGGAGTACCTGAACCTCTCCTCTGGAACTCAATTCCAAGAGCACCAAGGGAGGCTCCTCAGTGGAGGCCTTTAAGAGGGGTCTAAAGGCACAGTTGTTTAAAGAGGCGTTTGTAAAGCTGCGATGGCCTCTGCTATAAAATACTTGCTGATGCTGCTGCTTCATTTTATTAATTAATCAGTTTATGTATTTCTTTATAATTTTGCCAATATACATCATCTCTGATGTTAGGCACCCTGATCCTCCAGGGAAGGGCGTCATAAATATAATGGCACTACTATCACCCACCAGCTTCCATCCTTGGAATGAGCTTTATTTATTTTATTTTATTTATCAAGTCTAGGATTACAAATACCTTTGAGCCTTGGCTCTTTTACAAAGGTTCCACATCAGAACAAAGGTTCCACGTCAGAGTTGAGCTGGTGAGTCATGAACTGGTGACTGAGTGCCCCAACCAGCCTCCCGTGGTATTCCTCCCACCACTTCATTCATGTTGTAGGAAAAGCTAAACAGTCTTTGACTTTTGGCCTGATTTAGGGAGACATAAACACAGCCATGTATTGCCTATCCCTCCAGCAGCCTGGAGCCAGCTTTTTTGCATTAGTTCCAAGAGTGACTCAGCTCCAGCTGCCTATGTTTTGAAAGTCTCTTGGCATCCATGTTCGGTTTCCTGGCTGAACACTTTCATTTGTCTATGTGTAGTCACTGAAAATACCACCAACAGCTTAACCTGGTACAAGTTCAGTTGGTTTGAAACTGTGTTCCTCACACCCCAAGATAAGGCTGAAAACAGGCAGTATTGTTCGGCATTTTTTTTCTGGTCAACAAAACCCCAAAACTAAATACATAGAAAATAAAAGTAAGGCGTCTGAAATAGGGATTGCAAAAATTACACAGTGGGAGGAGTTGTTAAAGTCTGCCCCAGACAGTTGAACTATAAATCTTTTGCTGATCTATTTCTGGGTCAAAACATTAGTGTGTATGTATGTGCATGCACATGCACTGGAGGGGGACGGAAGGTGATTGATGCATCATATAGTTCATTGTGGTGTGTTATTTTAGACGGTGTGAGACACTTGTACCTCAGTATGCTCCTTCTCCCCTTTCGCCCTGGTAACTCAACCCCATTGGCACACTATCCACTCCTGCCATCATATGGTACTTAACCTTCACCTCTCCCTACATAACTGCATCTACCCCCCTGCCCTTACCTTTCCTACCTGGTCCCTAGCCACAACTCCCCCACACCCCAGGTCCCCCACCAAGAGCTCTTCCCCTGGTCATGGCTTTCTGTTTGACTATGACTGGGGTTTCCTTCTATGTAATTCACCTGCAACAGCTGCCTCAGACATGCCAGTCAATGAGAGTCCCCTGCACCTCCACCTTGTTGGTATTAGTTGCCTCAGACATGCCAATCAATGAAAAGTCCTCTGCAACCCCACTCCCCACCTTATTGTTGGTATTGGTCCTGCCTGAGGTTACACATCCTGTTCTTGCTGCTGTAACATCCTGTTCTTGCTGCTGTAATACTGATTTATCTTTCCACACTGTAACCATTTTTTGATAACATGGGTTGGCAGAAACACTCAACCCTATTGGTCGAGCCAGTCTGCATGACCATGGATTAAATAGCCTATTTAATCCACAGTTCCATGGAGCGACTCCTGTGAAGTGGCATTAGCACTTGTTCACTCCTTGAGACAGGGAAAGTGCAAGTCAGCCATTTCAAAATTGGGAAGTAAGAGACAGCCGTACACAGTGACATTGTTATAGCAGTAGTCTTCTGCGGGGTTGAGAGAAAGAGAGAGAGAGAGACAGCGAGAGCACAGCTAATGGAAATGGAATGGCAAGGTTTAATGGAGAATGTCTGCTGTGCCCTCTCTCTCTCTCTCTCTCTCTCTCTCTCTCTCTTCTCTCCCCTCTATGTTTGGCTGCAGAATAGTGAGTGGAAATTGTGTGGGGGGGGCACAGAGGACAGGCTGTTTGCAGACTCCGGAGCATGGGGAGTTCTGCCACTGTCTCTCCACACAGTGTTGTCTGTCTGTTGGACAGGAGGAGAGAGGGCTTCACTCACTTGGCATTCAGACACATCCTGCTGGTCAATCACAGAGAGATACATTTGCACCAGCTGTGAAGGCAGCCACTCCTCTGCCCTCCTGCCCAGAGAAAGCTGTGGCAGCAGGTGATCGTTGGAGATGGGGGTGGTGGAGGGACAAAACAATTAATAAAAGAATAGAATCTGGGGACACCAGTAAAGGGCTAATGTAAAACTGGGATGGGAGTTAGAAAGCTTTTGATGTTTGATGTGGTTCTTTTCAAATAAAAGTGAAACATTCTGCTAAAGATTGCAGTTGTTCAGATCCCCTATATTAGATAAGATCACCCAGGCTTGTTTATTCCTGACTTTCTGAACTCACCAAGTTCAGCCCATTTAAAGTCTCCAAAATACAGAAGGGCAAAAGACCTAGCCATGTAGGGTCGACTAATCAAGAGGCAGTGTTTCTTTCTTTACTGTGACATATTGTTAAAAATCCATTGGTAGTATATGGATGTTCATGTTTTTGCAAAGAGAAACAGGGACCTCCAAATGCTGTTGTTCCATCATTCTCTAACTTCTGAATGTTGTGGCATCCTTCTGACATCTGGAGGCTGTTGTTCCATCTGCTTGATGGTACAATAGCATCCTGACCTCAGTCACAGTCTGGAGTGGATTTCGAAATGCAACGCTTTTCGCTCCACTTCATGTAAACATTTATAAAGCATCATTAACAAAAATAACAGAACTCCTTTCCCTGCACCCAGCTGTACAAGTATCCTCCCAGCTATAATCACAGAGTAACTCCAACACCCAGAAAAGCTTTGTTTGTCACTCGGTATTTATAAAGTATGGCTGGTCACTTTTCCCAGAGGGAATTAGTGACATCACAACATTATTTTGCACTATTGCTCTGATATCAGGATGCTATCCATCATTCTGATATCAGATAGACTAAAAAAGAGAAGCATCAGTCACAGAAGCATAGAAACCAAATCTGAACACACTGTTGTATTCTCCATTCTGCTCTGGTGTGTTTTTTCCTGTTTTTTTAATTCACAAAATTAATTAGTGTTTAATGCCACTTAGTTTGCCTTACATTTACACCAGTTAGTGTTTATAATTTTCTGTTCCACTTTTTCATTAGTGTGATGTAAACTTCCACTGTTCCACACTGCTAAGTTAACACCGTGAAAAGTGTAAAGAGACATAATGGTATTCCAGGAAGGATAGAAACAGGGTAAACTTTCAAATGTAACCCAGAGCCCCAGTATGGGGCTACAACTCCTGGCATGCCCTGGTCTTTACTGACTGGGAAGTGACAGGAAGGAAGTGTTGTTCTTGGCCACGGCTGTGAATAGGATGCACCACGGGTTCAGGTGGTGGTAGAATGGCACTGGTCATAGACTTGTGGGTCTAAGGAGGGGTAGGCATGCCTTGTCTGGAGATATGTACTCTCCTGGCTGCAATGGTTGTTATGTTGGCTCACGCTTGTGCAGCCAACATATTGCACTAGTAGCAGATTTGGAGGAGCAGTCACTGTGGGCAAATGCAGGGCATGCATCAGTAGATGCTTCCCTCCTTCCCCAATGAGGCAGCTGCAGACGCTGACACCAGGCATATGTCCAGTGGCCACCAGATCTAAGTAAAGGTCCACTGAAATCATGCAACGGCACAATAACATGCCCTCCTGACGTGCCTGTCCTGGTGACAGTGCCTGCAGAGTGCCCTTACCCACTTCTTTTGCTGAAGGGGGACCCCACTCCCCATCGGCATAATGACCACCTCCCATTTAAAATGTATGATGAGGGGGTGCCCAATCCCCCTCAGCATCAGTCGGGGGAGCCCACTTCCCATCAACATAATGTCCCTCCCCCCTCTTTTTGTTGTGTGCTGAGGGGGGTGCCTAATCCCACGCGGCTCTTGTCCCCCCCTTTGGTATGTTCTGATGGTGGTGCCCAGTCCCCCATCAGCTACAGCATCCCCCCAAAACACCCCAGCGTGCCAAATCCCCTGAAAAGGAAAACCATCCACAATGTTTTTTTTTTTAAACCTGTGAAAGAAGAAAATGGTCCATCGCGTCTCCCTGCCCCTCCCCAACCCACGCCCACCCTCTGCATGCCCTGCCTCTCCACACTCCCCCTCACCCCACACTTACCTTTGGAGTCTGGTGTGATGATCTTCGTGGATTGGGGAACACATCTGCACTCTTCAAAGCTGATCACGAACTGAAGAAATGCTGGTAAGCTGTATAATGGCATAAATAGTTTTTTTAACTTTGGTGCATATCTCAGCCATTTTGGGAATTTTGGCACAAAATTTTCAACATGGGGTTACTGGGATCCCTCCTCATGAATTCTGTCACTGTCATGGCATTATTTGGTCCCGAAAGGTGATTTCAGGTCATTGTGTGGAATCACCTTTCGGGACTGATTAATGAAATGACAGTGCCACTGTTCATGAGGGGGGCTCTCAAAAAGCCTATGTTGCAAATTTGGTGGAAAAAATAAAAAAAAATGGCTGTTTTATGAGCGTGCATTGCGCAGTTTCCACGCACACTCATAACTTCGGAATTTGTAATATTTTCACTCCAGATTTTCAAAATTGCCATTTTCCCACACCTCCTTATGAACAGTACAGCTGTCATTTTACATATCCTGGCCGAAATGTGTTTTTGCACATCCGGCACACAGTTGCTGTGTGAAATCAGTTTTCGGGACAGTTTGAGGAATTGTCAGTGGCACTGTTCATGAGCAGAGGTCCTAAAATGCCTATGTTGAAAATTTGGTTATGAACGTCCATAAAATGACTGTTACAAGCATGCATTGCACAGTTTCCATGTACCCTTGTAACTTAGCAAATTTGCAATATTTTCATGCCAGATTTTCAGCACTGGCATTTTTCACACCTCCTTATGAACAGTACGGCTGTCATTTTTTACATCTTGCCCAAAATGTGTTTTCGCACCTATGGCACACAATGGCATGGCTGCTGTGGGAAATCAACTTTTGGGACAAATTAACAAAATTACTGTGCCACTGTTCATGAGGGGAGGTCCCAAAATGCCTATTTTGAAAATGTGGGTAAAAAAATCCCAAAAAATAACTGGGTTACAGACGTGTGCTGCTCAGTTTCTATGCATGCTCATGACTTCTCCAATTTTTCATATTTTCACTCTAGATATTTAACGTTGCAATTTACATCTCCTCATGAACAATTCAGTTGTCATTTGTTTTCATCCCTGTGTCACCAAATGGCATAGATGCTGTGCAAAACTACTTTTCAGCTAACAAACTTACAGTGCCGCTCTTCATGAGGTGGGGTCACAAAAAGCCTATGTTGAAAATTTGGAGTGAAAATACCAACAAATGCCTATGGCGTTAGGGTTTCCAACTGTAACTCCCCACACTGTAGAGACTGACAGATGTCAGGGGTGTGACTTGGGATCATTGGCTGTAATGCTCACACCATTCCATCCCCCATCCCCACCCCCACCCTGCAGCCAGTGACAGGCATCAAGGTCTGCCTTGGAGTGTTTGGCCCTAAAGTTCATCTCATTCTCCTATACTGCACCCACCTCAATGTATTTCCTTATGGAATGGTGTAAGTATAAGGCCCAATGACCTCAAAGCATACCACGACACTTGTCAGTGTCTGCAGGGTAGGGTGAAGTAGAATGGCATAAGCATTATAGATGACAACCTCAAGGCACACCACAATGCCTGTCAGTCTCTGCAGGGAGAAGGTGGCATTGGCTTCAGTTCAATATTTCACTGCTATTCCTATTCTGCGTCTCTAACTCCTGCACTACCAATGCCAATGCCAGTGAGACAATATTCAGCATTGACAAATGCTTGTTTTACATTAAGTTTGAGTTTATTTTCCACAAACCAGGACTGGACTCTATTGAAATGGTCCTGGAGGGGGGCCTGCACACTGTTTGCAGAGGGCCCAGAGAGGAAAAGGATAGTATTGTTGGCACATGTGTATTTTGGCAGATCTGCAGACTGAGGGAAGGTTATTTATAAATAGGGAGAAAAGAATAGGGCCAAGTATGGAGCCTTGGGAAACACCGGAGAGGATTGGTGGGGGGGATAAGGCATTGCCTAATTGAACCGACAGTACTCTTTCATGAAGATAGGAATGGAACCATTTTACCACAGGAACTGCGAGACCAACAGAACTGAGAGTTTGTAGTAAGATGGGGTGGGAGATGGAGTCAAAAGCTTTCATCAGTTCGATGAAGGCGGCTGTAATCTGGCTCTTGTTTATCGCAGAGAGTATTGAATCTGTGACACACAAAAGATAAGACATGGTCGAGTGATACTTGCAGAAGCCAGACTGCACTGGACAGAGAGTGTTGGAACTGGCCAGTTAGTCAGAGAGCCTACAGTGGATGAGAGATTCTTGTAGTTTAGCTAGGCAGGGGAGGAGGGAGATATACTTATAATTGCCAGGGGTTGAGGGGTCCCCCCTTATGGAGGGGAAGGACTTTAGCTGATTTACAGGCCTTGGGAACAGAGGATGTGGAGAGAGAAAGGTTTAGGATGTGTTGAGTGGGGCTGCAATTGTGGAAGCAGAGATGTGGAGAAGCTTGGGGTGGAGATCATCAGGGCTGGTTTTAGAGGGATTTAGGGCAAGGAGGGCAGAGTAGACCTTGAGAGGAATGAACGGGTCAAATTGATAAATGGGGGGATTCCAGGTGAGACTGAAAGGGCGAATGGGGAGAGGAAGGAGAGGGGTGTCTGGAATCGGGAGAGCACAGGAAACAAAAAACTTGTTGAAAATATTAGCGACCGAGGCAGGGTCAGAGACAGGGGACCCATCAGCAAGTAGGACTGGAAAGAAAAGATGGGCAGAAGAGTCCAAGAGGGAGTGGAGAACCTTCTAGAATGATGCAGGAGAGTAATGATCTTGCTGCAGGTGACACCTGAAGTAATTAGTCTTGGAGAGGCAGATGGCCTTAGTGTGATTATTCCTGAGGGTTTATATGCCTGGTAGTCAGTCTGAAGAAGAGTGGTTTTGTAGTGGTGCCAGGCTTTATCTCTAGCCCTGCACTTGGCCCAAAGGTCGGCAGTGATCCAGGGGTGGTGGCGTCTCTTCACTCTGACTCTTTTAAGGGGAGCATGGTGATTCCAAATGCATAAGAAGAGATTGGAGAAAAGAGACAGAGCAGAGTCAATGTCACTAGTCGAGTAGATAGGAGGCCAGTCAACCTTGTATAGATCATACTGTAAGGCAGTGATATCTAGTTTGCATAGGGAGTGGGACAAATGTACTTGGGCCGGCACGGGGGGAGTGAATCTTCCTAACACAGTAAGTGATGCAATGATCACTGATGGCATCAGGTAGTATTCCAGATGCAGTGATACAGTGGTGGTGAGATGATAAGACCCAGTCAAACAGTGTGTGATTTTGAGAGTGAGGGTTTAAGCGAGTGGGATCTCAGACCAATTGAGTAAGATTTACAGCTTCTGTTTTGAGGATGGTGGACCTGGAGGAGGAAGACAACCAGTCAAGATTGAAATCACCGAGTAACAGCAGCTCCCCACTAGATGTGAGGGAGGAGATGGAGGAAATGATACAGACTAAGGTATCAGGGTATGTTTTGAATGGGGCATAGAGGGCTCCAATACAGAGGAGGGCAGAGGAGGGGAAGGATAGTTGTTTAAAGGTTATTTCATGGGAGGAGGTTCTCGCCTCTTTGAAGATGATAGAGCAGGAGATAGAATGTCTAATGTAAAGGGGGCCACCACCACCTCGCTTTCCTCTATCTAGGCAATATAAATTGAACTCAAGAATACAAATGGCAGAATCAGGTATTTTAGCTGATAGCCAGGTTTCAGTTACACACAGGATATCCGGTGGGTATTGGGAAACCCATACTTAAGTAGATCAATTTTAGGGATGAGACTGTATCCATTTAGGTGAAAGGTCTTGAGACACTTGGGCAGGGAAGAAAAGTTTACATTGGAGACTGTGGGGGTAGGGGCCATTGTAGGGGGTTGGACAGCAGGCCAGGATTGGAATGAACATCACCAGAGAGTAGTAGTAGAATAACAAAAAGGGGGATGTGAGGAGAGTGCCTTGATCTTCTGTGGGTGTGGAAGGAAGATCCAGGGAATGTGAGGAAATACAAAGATTCCAGGTTTAGAAGAGCAGATGGTAGCAAGCCAGAGTGAATGAAAGGAGAGGGGTAGGGGAGGGGAGAGGGGGGTCTGCGGAAGGAGATAGTGAGGGATGAGCCAAAGGAGAGAGGAAAGAGGAGGGAGTAAAAAGGTAAAGGGAGCAGGGAAGAAAGATTAGAAGGGCATGGATGGGAAGGGTGAATGAAGGGAGAGTCATGGAAAGGGATCAGGAAGGGGAGTACCAGGTAGATAGCTAAATACATGGCAGGAAGGGGGGTAGAGATAGGAATATAGGCAGATAGGTATTTATGCAAAGAAACAGGGAAGAGTTTGGCCAGAGATAGGCAGTTTTTTTTTATATAGAGAAACCAGGAGGAGTTTGACCAGAGCAGTAATTAATAATAATGTTTAAGTAAAGTCAAGAGACCAGGAGGAGTTGGTCCAGGGCAGTAAGGGACTGCAATACAGGAAAAAGAAAAGGTAGCCCAAAAAGTGGAACAGGAGAATGTTCAGGCACTGAGTCTAAACAAACACCACAAGACAGAATAGAGGAGGATTTGTATGGTAATAATGAGACACTGTGAGCTCAGTAAGAAGGACCGAAGTTTGAGAAATTAATTGGCTGCTTGAAGAAAAGGGGTACGGTCTTGCTTGAGTCAAGACCATTTGAAGAGTGTCAGGGTGGGGGAGGTGGGTGGGGAAAAAGTTTTGAGCTAGTAGCAGAGCTGAATTGAGCTGCAGGCAGATAGGGCTCAGAGAAAAAGCAGAACAGTGTAGATGTAGAAGTTGGGGCAGTGTAGATGTAGAAGTTGGGGCATCAAGAAACTGAGAGCCTGACTGTGCTTGCTAAATTTTGTTATTTCATCAAATGATGCCAAAATTATTAAGGTGCAAAAATTGGGGTTTAGCATTAAATAGCCTACTCAACCCTAACTATAGGGGCACAAGTGTGCCCCTATAATACATACATATTTATATCTATATCTATACAGTATATATATTCATTAAAAAAAACTTTGTTAATGCATCAGTTAGGGTTGAAGCAACAAAAGTAAGGAAATGAGGTGTTAGGATTTTCAACTCTAACACCACCCCCCACCGACACCCAACCCAACCACCATTCCCCTACCCCACCCTCCACAGACCAACAGGCATTGGGTGTGCCTTGGGTTCAGCAGCCCTAACTATCACCCCATTCCAATTGTAAGGAAGCTGAGATGGTACACTATAGGAGAATTAGGTGAGAATTAGGCCCGATGACCCCAAGATACACTCCAACACCTGTTGATCTGTGGAGAGTGGGGGTGGGGAAGGGTGGTCGGGTTGATTGCAGGTGGGGGGAGGTGTTAGGGTTGGAAACCTAAATGTCTAATTTTCTTACTTTTGTTGCTTCAACCCTAACTGATGCATTAACAAACTTTTTTGCAATGAATTTCCTTACTTTTTGAGAAAGAGTAATGTTACCCTTCTATGTTTGGTGGGACCTGCACTGCCATCAGTCTATACTGTGTTCTGGTTGCATCTCCCTCTGGGAGTCATCATGCTTCCATTGCTCTTTAATGGTATCCATTTGTGGGAGTGCAGGGCCCTATGGGCCCTGTGCTTCCATCTATCCATAGCTGTAGAGACAATGTATGGAACTCTCATCTCCCTGTGAGAGGGCAGGACCCTCTGGGCCCTGCAGTCAAGCTACTACATAATGAAGGGTTCTGCAGCCTCATAACTGCATAATGGTATCTATATGTGGGAGTGCAGGGCCTTCTGGGCCTTACATTTCTATTTACCAATAAGTATAGCGGCACAGTGCAGGCCTACAGACACTCCAAGTAACCCTTGTGATGCTATCGCAGTACCCATAGGAACACTGGAAAAATTCTAACGCAGTTGTAATCATGCCCTGGCAGCCTGCACACAAGATTAGTACTAAGCTACATTTAGCGAAAAATCTATCTCAAACTGTTTTCGAGATATAGGCGCCGACAGGTACTGCATCAACCACAATGTTGTCTTAAGGGAAATTTCCAAACTTGGAAATCTTATAACTGTAGTAGGAATGTAAATTGTATCATCAAAACTGCAAAACTCACATCTTTGGGGCAAGTCCTTTGTATCCTGAAAATTTCAGTCTTAAATTCTGAACAGTTTCTTAACAGTGACCTTTTAAAATCCCTATTCGTGAGGTGTCAAAATTCCTTTTCACAAGCAATCCCTTTTCATGAGGTAGGGTCATGTGATCCTCCCCTCAGGAATGGTGATTTTGACAGCTAGCAAAATGGGATCGACCATCAAAAAGGTATTTTGACAGCTCATGAAAAGGGATCGGAAGCAAGTCATGAAAAGGGATTTTTAAATTGTAAAAGTACCATTTGTGAAGAAAACTAAACTTAGCCAAAGGCATGGGTTTGTAGAGGGCATCCTTCTGAGCAAACCCATACTTGGAGGTCTATGGAAGACATCCCTGGGGCAAGTTATAGCATTTTGTTTGTGCCAAAAACTGAAAAACAAGATGATGGCTCACGAAAAGGAATTTTTTTCACATGAAGAAGGATTTAAAATCCCTTTTTGCAATCCTTTTTGGGTGCCCAAATCCCTTTTTGCCACTGTGCAGCTTTCCAAAAAACTGAACTAAGCATGCTCAGAACCCAACATTTCAAGATTGAATAACTTTGGAACGGATTAATATTTTTTTCACCAAACTAATGCTGGTTTGTTTTGTGGGGCAAGCTCTTTCTACCCTGAAAATGTCAGACCAACATTCCAAATGGTGTGGAGGTGAGGTAGCAGCAAGTGAGAAATTTAGTGTTTTGGTGACCTCTAGTGATCATACAGTATAACCTGCAGCAGGAAAGTGAGGTGATAAAAAAAATGGTGATTTACACATTTTGGGACACATTACCTCCATGTCCTCACATGCAACTGAAATGAAACTTACATCTTCATGAGATGTCTGCTTCATGACAGGGCATAGCAAATTTCATGCATATCAGCTGAACTTTATCAAAGTTATTGAGCACAAACTTAAGCTTAACATAAAAGTGAAAAAAGAATTTGACAACAAATGGTGAGCTACACATTTTGGGACTGCATTTCTCCAGACATGCACATCCAATCAAAATGAAACTTAGCATGTCAATAGATCATTAGTCCTTGAGGGTGCATGCCAAATGTCATGCAAATGACAAGAAAATCTGTTAAGTTATTAAAGTGCAAATTGTGAAACAAAGAATTTTACAATAAAATGGTGATGAACACATTTTGCGACTGCATATCTCAAGATGTGCACTCCCAATCATCAAAATGAAACTTGGGATACCAAAAGACCATTAGTCTATGAGGGTACATACCACATTTTATGTAAAGTGCAAGAACAACTGTGAAGTTGTTAATGCACACAGTGAAACAATCGAAGAAAGAATTTGACAAAAAATAGTGATGTACACATTGTGGGACGACATATCTCCAGACGTGCACTCCCAATCAAAATGAAACTTGGTATATCAAGAGACCATTAGTTTTTGAGGGTACATGCCACATTTGATGTAAATTGCAGGAACAGCTGCAAAGTTAATAATGCACAAAGTGAAACAATCGAAGAAAGAATTTGGCAAATAATGGGGATGTACACATTTTGGGACTGTATATCTCCAGAGGTGCACTCCCAATAAAATAGAAACTTGGCATATCAAGAGACAAAGCAGGAGCCAGGTGCATTTATTTGTGTGTCTGGGTCCAAAAGTTTTGATGACTGTTTCTCATGTAAAAAAGTGTGTAGAATTCAGATTTACAACTCTTATTCATCCATCGTTGTAGTTTGTTTTGGAAAATGCACTTTCTTAAGAGTAACTAAAAGTTTTACACTTATGTAATAGACTCGATATACTTAGTTATTTATTTAATTTATCTATTTTATTTAATAGACTCAGTTTACTTAGTTATTAATGTAATTTATTTAATGTTTCAAATATGGCTAGCAAGACTTCTCACAAACCACAGAGGTGATGCAACCTACACACTGGTCCAGGAGTTAGCACATACCATGGAGACCCATTACCTTTTGATGATGCTCATTGGGAGAAAGTAGTTGATGCAAAGGAAAGGTACTCTAGTCAAACACTGTCAAAGTACAATGTGGTGTGTCTTGAATTGCCTGAATGTTACTCCAGCCACCATGGATATCATTATATCTGCTAAAAGAACTTCACTGCATATAAGAGTTCCAGTAAACCTGCAGCTGATGAAACTTTAAAAAAATACATTGTAAAGAGTTATCAAGCAAACTTGCTTGGCTCCCAAGTTCATAGTGCTCTGTCTGAATCTGCAACATCTACATCAGGCATATTCCCAAATGGATGTATATTTTGCAAATCATACAAGAAAAGGAATTCTAATGGGTCATAGGAGACTTTTGAATATCCTACAACATGTGTAACTTATGGGGCAGCAAACAGCATAAAAAACACAGCAAAAGAAATGCTTGATCGACAAGTAGATATGATGGTAGGCAGTATTGATCTCATAGCCAAAGAAGTGAAGTACCACAACAACTGTAAGAACAAGTATGTAAAAAAGGTAGAACGAATAAAGCACACAGGTACAAAATGTGAATACAGTCAGTTGAGGGACAGTCACCAGGTTGCCTTTTCCAGACTTGTTAAGTATGTGCATTGCATCATTGTTAATGGAATGCAAGAAGAATCATTGCTATCTCTACACAAAAGGTACATGGACATTCTTATGTAGTGTAGTGGGCGTGAAACAAATTACGACCCACAGAGCTTGCAGTCAAAACTGGCAGATCACTTCAAAGATGATATCATATTTGATATCAGAAGTAGAAAAGCAGGTACAGTCATCAGGTGTGCTAATAAACAGGCTAGCTGGAGGGAAGCACAAGCAGCACAAGCAGCTCAACACATAAGAGAACAGTTGTTGGAACTCCTAAAGGTACAGCCTCATAATAAAACCAAAGTTAAAGTTGAAGACTTAATAGAAGAAAATGTAAAACTTCCACCCATTCTTCAGATATTCCTACATAATGTACTCACGGGTTCATCACAAAGGGGCAGTGAACGACAGGAGAGGGTAGTTCAATCTATTGCAGATGACATAGTGTTTGCAGTGTCAAGGGAAATAATCAAACCACAGAAACACCTCTTGTTGGGCATGGGTATTAAATCCATGACAGGCAGTAAGAAAGTTTTAACTATTTGAACAGGTTTGGTCACTGTGTCAGCTACCATGTTGTGGAAGAACTCAAAACTGCAGTCACAACCAATATAACAGAGAAGAATATGGCTACACCAGATGTATTGCTCACACAGCCAGGTTTAGCCACTGTTTTGGCTTTCGACAATTGTGATGAGATGACAGAGACACTTTACAGTCATGACACTTTGCATGACACTGTGGATATAGCATACCAAAACATACCATCCAGTTTTGAGGAGACAGCTGTACCCAAAAAAGGTCTGAAGAAGCTATGACAAGAACACACATGGATGACCAAGCACCAGCAAGAAATGAAACACACACAATAGAAACAAACACAGATAAGCAAAATCAGAAGTTGATGCCCACAACCAGGTAGGGCCATCTTTAACATCAAAGAGCAAACAACACAGAACATCAAAGACAAAGGCTGAAGATTTTGATAAAGACTATTTGCCAAGTGTAAAGAAGCAGGTATTGCAGCCAATGGCACGACAGGAACAAGACGCTGTACCCAGGCGCATTCAAATGTCTCAGAGGAAAAGAGCTCTAGATATCGTCGAGAAAGACATTCGACCGTATACATCTGGAAAACTAAAAATAAGACAGTATCAATATAAGGTGACAGCAAGCTCTGAACCAAAAAACCACATTCAAGCTAAGAGAAGGGACATTGCCTGGATGATATCTTGTTCAAGTGTAGATGCTATTCTAATGTGGCATGGATGGAATACCATTGTTTCTGTAGATGACCTGCCACAGCAGATCATATCATACATGGACCCTATAGGAAAGCCTCCTACAAGACATGATGTAGTGCAAGACACCATGAATACTGCTATCAAGGTTATGAATGAATGCCAGGAGGACTATATGCCTTTTACTTATGACTTGGCCATAGCAAAACCTGTACTACAAATTCAATCCACAAAGTTCCCAGAATATGATAGACTTTTCATATGTTTTGGACCATTCCATATAAAATTAGCATATTTCAAAGGTCTTGGATACCTCCTGAATGGTTCTGGTGGAGACCACATTCTTGTTGAAAGTGGTGTATTGGCATAGAGATCCCTGAATGGACTTTTCAAGTATCATTTTTCAATCGGGCAAAGAGGCTTCACCCTATGCTATCAGCAGCATTTAGAATTAAACATTTGCAGTACTTTACACAACTTAGAAAAGATCAAAGAAGCAGACGCAAGCTCGCTGCTATCATGCAAATCAACTCTAACACAACACATCTGCCTTGCAAATTACATTTCATTATTATGGAAAAATGCAGACAAACCAGAAATGACACTACTGAAGCCAGAGGACAATGGCTGGACTTATAAGGATGGCAAATACAAGCCAACGTGGTTCACATGTGAAGCTGTACCACCAGCCTTAAGTGAACAATTGAATGAATCCAACAACAATCCAAATGAAGAAGATGATGACAGTGACTGTGATGTCGATATTGATGAGACAGATTTGCTTAACATGTCAGATAATGAAGACAGTGAACAAGAATACTGATTGTTGTACTTAGGTTCATGAAAATTTGATTGTTTCATGTTAAATATAGAATAAAATGAATAATAACATTAATATTAAGCCTTTGATACATATATTGCTGTTTGTTACAATGTCTGTAGTATTTCAATAAAAGCTTATAGAATTGAAATTAAAGAAAGAACCATTAATTCAAATATACACAATTGTCACCAACAGTTCATTTTTTCATTGAAGAAGTGCATTTTCCAAGAAATCGTTCAACTTTGAGTGAATAAGAGTTGTAAACCTGGATTCTACACACTTTTTTTACATAAGAAACAGTCATCAAACCTTTCAGACCTAGACACATAGATGAATGCACCTGGCTCCTGGACTAAAACCATTTGTCATTGAAGGCCCATCCAAAATTTGATGTAAATTGCAAGAACAGCTGCAAAGTTATTAATGCACAAAGTGCCACCATAATGATATCCAACAGGAAATTTCTAAATGTTGGAATGTTATAACTATGGAACCAATCACATCTGTGGGGCAACTCCTTTGTACCCTGCAAATTTGAGGCTAAAGTCCTAACGCTTTCTTTGCAGTGAAGTAGGAAAGAAACAGAAAACTTTAAAAATCCCTTTTCGTGAGCTCTGTGCTTCTAGTTTTGCATAATGGTATCCATATGTGGGAGCGTGGGCTCTCTGGACCCGGTACTCCCACTCACCAATAAGTATAGAGACATAGCGCACAAGGGCCCTGTGCTCCCAGGTTTGCAAAATGGTATCCACAGGTAGGAGCACCCATAAGTGTAGAGGCATAACACAGGAGGGCCCTGTGCTCTCAGTTTTGCATAATGGGATCCATAGTTGGGAGCATGGGATCTCTGAGCCCTGCACTCCCCCTCAACCATAAGTGTAAACACATTGCGCAGGAGGGCCCTGTGCTCCCAGTATTCCAAAATGGTATCCATAGGTGGGATCACAGTCCCTCTGGGTCCTGCACTCCCACCCACCTATAAGTATAGAGACATAGAGCAACAGGGCCCTGTGCTCCCAGTTTTGAATATTCAGATCCACAGGTAGGAGCACGGGCCCTCTTGGCCCTGTGCTCCCACCCACTCATAAGTGTAGAGGCGTAGCACAGGAGGGCTCTGTGCTCCCAGTTTAGCATAAATGGTATGCATAGGTGGGAGTGCAGGCCCTCTGGGCCCTGTGCTTCTACCTACCCATAAATACAGACACATAGCACAGGCCTAGAGACATTCCAAGTAACCCTTGTACTGCAAATGTGGCAATGTCTCAATAACATAGCAACTTTGGAAAAAATCCTTTGCAGTTGTATTTATGACCTGGCCACCTTCATGCTTGCTTAGTACGCCTAATGGTGTTGCGCTTAGCAAAAAATCTGTATCTTTAACCATTTTCAAGATACAGTCACCGAAAGGCGCCACAACTGCCACAATGTTATCCTATGTGAAAATTGCAACTTCAGAGTGCTGTAACTATGGAGTCAGTCTCAATTTCTTCACCAAACCAACAAAGGGCACATCTGTGGGGCAATAGCTTGCCACCCTGAAAATTTCAGCCCACAAGTCCTAACCATTTTGTTGCTATGAAGTGGCAAAGAAACTGGTTTTGGGGCTGTTTACCTGCTTTCTCTTTCAGAACATATACTTTTTTCCCCATAGCCTATAATGGGAAACTTTAAACTTTAATAACTTTTGAAAGGAATAATATTTTTTCACCAGACCTTCAAAAGACACTTCCCTGACCCAGTCCCCATATACTGTACCCTGAAAATGTCAGACCAGACAGACAAACCATTTGGGCTGTAGAGACAAGCAAAGCATTTGCCAAGACTTCCTAAAAAGTGTTGTTTTGCACTTTTTTTGACATTTCACAGCTCCACAACCACACATCTGACCAGAACGCAACTTGCCAGATCCAGAGAGCTATGGTAGAAGACAATGCATGTAAATTTTCAGGCAAATCAGACAAATGGTTGCAAAGTTATTGAAGTGCATAAATTTGGGTTTAACATAGAAGTGGCTACTCAATCCTAACTATAGCTACACTACTGTGCAGCTAAAATATATATATATATATATATATATATAAATATATTTTATACGGGCATGATAGCACTCCTATAGTTAGGGTTGAATACAGTGCTTAATGTTAGACCCCTAACGTTGCACCTTAGTAGCTTCACCCTATTAAGTGGAATTGCACAAAACTGTGCTTGTGCAGTTTGGGGCAATGTCTCCTGATTTGGCAAGTTTCATTCTAATCACATGTCCAGATTCTAGGATCCAGATAAGGCAAAAAATGGCAAAATTGGGAGGGGGGGTTACTGTTCTGTGCTCTTACCTATAGCCTAGATGGTTTGGAACTTTTTCTGAAATGTTCAGGGCAGAAATGGCTGTCACTAAAATGGTGCCTGTTGTTGGTTTGTTGAAAAAATATTAACCCATTCCTGAGTTATAAAGATTTGAAAATTTGGTTCTGAGCATGCTCAGTAGGGTCTTTCATTTAGATGTTTGATACAAAAGAAGAATTTTTGGCTCATGAAAGAAGGATCTTCTTTTGTGAGCCAAAATTCTTCTTTTCTGATGAGAAAAATATTTTGTATTACAGTCATCATGTTTCTGTTTTTTCCTAAAAACATTTTTGAAAATCCATAAAAATGATGCCATGGAGAAAAATTAACAGATGAATCTAGTTAAATGGGGCTTGCTTAGTTCAATTCTGGAGTTTTTGTTTTTTTTAAATGGCCTCAAAATAAGGTTTTGGGACATACCAAAAATTCTTAACAAGGCTCCTTTTGTGAGCAGAATTTCTTGTTTCATAAGCATCACAAAAGAAGACTGCAGTCTTGTGAGAGAAGAATCTTGTATCTTGAAAGAAGATTGTGGGGCTTACCTTTTTCATATGTTTTTGATAATCCAGCCTCTTCTTTCAAGAATCATAACAGAACTCACAAAAGAAGAATCTCTGCTGATGAAAGAGGATGGTGGGACTTAGTTTTTATTTCATACTTATTTTACTAGCTGATCTTCTTTCGTGACTCACAAAAGAAATCACAACAGAAGGTTGGCTCATGAAAGAACTATTAAAAAACTAATTCCCATCATCTTCTTTTGTGAGCTGAGATTCTTCTTTTGTGAGCTATTTTGTGACTCACGAGTGAAAAGGTTCGGTCACTAAAGAAAAAGGTGGGACCTAGTTTTTTTCCTCAGCCTCACTATAACCACATCACCTGACTGGTTGTATTTTGTTTGTAATTGTGCTTCTCCTCTTTGCCTTTCCACTGGGTTGCACTTGAAAATGAACCTCAGCTCAGTGTACCTCTTCAGATTACCAATTTTAAATAAATAAATAAGTGATGTTTTGGTCCGGATTCAAGAATGTTCACCTACTGGATTCATGAGGTGGGGTCATATCATGGCTATGTTGAAAATTCTGGGTCAAAATATTTAAAAACAACAAGGTTGTGAGCATAACTTGGAATTTTTCTATGCCAGCTCATAAGCTTTTTTATATTTTGACCCCAGGTTTTCAGCATAGCCATTTTTTCACACCATCTCATGAATGTGACAGCTATAATTTTTCAAATCCTTTCCAAAATGAGTTTTCATGCCTGTGGTGTGAAATTATGTTTCAGAGGGGGATCTGAACATTTTCATCTACTGAGTTCATAAGGTGGAGTCATAAGAAGGATATGTTAAAAATTTGGTGTAAAATATTTTAAAATGACCAACTTATAAGTGAACATTGAAATGGTTTTTGCACTTCCACAGCCTGATGGAATGCATATTTGGTGTAGGGCCCAAAGAACCCTGCACATCTGCATCTGTAGCCATGTGTGGAAGTGCAGGACCCCTTCCACAGCCAGACAGACTCCTCACTTGGCATAGGGCCTTGCGTGTCAGCATTTGTTGCCACATGAAAGAACAGGGCCTTGTGCTTCCACAGCTAGATGGATTCCTCACTTGGTGTTGAAGTGTAGGGGTACACAAGGTCCTGTACTTTCTTGCCCAGACAGACTTCTCACTCGCTGCAGGGTGCAGTGGGCCCTGTGTGTCTGCATCTATTACTGCATGGAAGCACAGGGCCTGGAAGGCCCTGTGCTTTCGAAGGCAGACATATCTGTTCAACCTGTGTGAATGAGGATACAGTTCCACTCTTTCAAACAGAAAGGAAATTCTTTGCAAACAACTGCATTAATGCATCAGTTAGAGTTCAACTTAATGCAAGAAAAATAGAGAACTGTGGTGTTAGGGTTTCCAATCCTAACTCCCTATTCACTCAAAGCAGCAAAAGGACAACATCATACAGGTAACCACAAACAACCATCATTAGGTAAGACAAACAACATACAACTGTTTTCAGATGACACCAATGCAGTATCACTGATGTGCTACCTTTGTGGATTTGTATCCATGGCATGTACACCACAAGACATACACGCTCACTTGTTGCAGCAAATATCACTGAATTGTTTGCTTCTATGGGGTCTAGAGTGACAGTATCAGGGTTATTCTCATTCTAGGTCCATTTATCCCATAGCTTCAAAGGCGGTACAGAGTGCATGATTGTGATTGGGTGATGAATTTTATTTATTCAATTATGTTTTGCACTGATAACATGATTGTTGAAGATGGTCATTGAACAATCTGGAGGCAGGATATTTTCTTGCCATAGTAAAATAAAAGGGCATGGCATAAATCAAATAGATAGATAGATAGATAGACAGACAGACAGACAGACAGACAGACAGACAGATATAGCACAGCAAGTTTCCGATATGTATTTCTCACATTAATGTTTTAACACATTTTTGACCTAATTTAAATTTAAGCTTCTTTTCAATATTATACTTCTGTTGCATGCTACAGATTGTTAACACAAATATTTGATGGTGATCAGATACACTTGGGGTCCTATGCACAGCCACAGTTGGTGGCGGCACAAGTTTGCTGTGTGAAGAGTCACCCCATTGGGCTGCCACCAAAAGAATACCATACTCAAAGCTCAAACTTAGTTGATGGAGGAGAAGGTTACCTCTGACAACTAAGTTTTAACATAAATGAGTCAGACAGATATTAATCAACAAAACTGGGGCTTAATGCCATAAACATGCTAACTACTGACAGGCACAGAGGTCTGGGCATGACAAATGCCAACCACCTTTTACTCTGCCTTTCCCTGTGACCCAACCAAATGGTGATACTGCCATAGTCTTTCACCACCAATGGCCCATCACCTGTAGGACTGCTTACAGCCCAAAGGCACTTTATAATTTCCTACCACTTAATGGTATTTCCTGGTGATCCAGTGTACCCCATTCTCAGGACCATTTGCTCTCATTTCCCAGGTAGTCATATGGACCCTCCTCCCTAGCTCCTATTACCTAGTTTACTTATTTTATTAGGACAAAAGTAGGCTTGTGCCCATCATGATTGTCCCTCACAGTAAGTGGGCAATTAACCTATGGTGGAAGAGAGAGGAGACATTTATCTAATTTGTTTTTAAATATGTTAAAGTTAACAGCGTCAACAATTTCCTGAGGAAGGTTGTTCCAGGCTTTGGAGGGCCTCTAATATTAAAGAAGCAATCCCTTATGAAGTGTTTGCCCAATCAACAATGAGTTGTGTGTTATGTAATCTGGCTACAGTCCACCTATTTGAATATCTGGGTCCACATTGTTCCATCAAGTGTTGAAACTGTAGAATTTTATAAGAAGGAGATCACCTCTACATCTCCTAGTATGAAGATAGAAGAGACCAGTTTCACTTAGCCTTGTTTGGTAATCCTTATTGGTATGTCTAGATGCCAAACATCCAGTATTACTAAAACCACCTGTGAGGTCAGCACTTAATTCCTGTCAAAGAATGGATCAGCGCATTGCATATAATACCATATTTGACATTTATTTGTAGAATTTAGCAACAATTAATGCAAAAGACTCCTCTCTCACCACTTTTACAAGTTAAAAAACCATCCACCTCCAGCGCGAATGGAAGATGATAATGGCATCTCAAGATGCTAGTGCTGTTCAATAAACAGACCCATCTCTCCTCAGTGCAAATCAGGCATTAAATAGCACAAATCATGCAAAACTGCTATAGATATGACTAGAGTGCCATGCACAAATGAACAAAAATATTTGAGGTGAAATAAACTGGGTTAGCAAACACAGCATGCAGGACGCGTGGACGGCTTACAAATCAGGAAGCATGCTTACGTATCAACCGTCTCAGGTCATCATCAGAGCATGCTTCATGCTAATACCCTTGTGCTTATGTAGGAAACATTTATTTATTTATTCAATTTTGGTAACCAGGTAGGCCCACCGAACCCCGAAGGTCCCTTTTTCAGGGGCGACCCAGATTTAGTTACAGAGGTAAACAGGTACAACATTAGTTACAGAGGTGTACAGGTACAACAAAGGAACACATGCAGAGCAGTTCAAGGAGAGTAAATATATAGATAAACAGTGCTGACAGTGTGCCAAAATTAGTATACAGGGTATGCTATTTGACAAATTACAGGAATATGCTGGGGTAGGAATGTAGCAATCAGGAGGGAAAGTACTACTTCATACAGCAGTGCATGTCTAGGCTAGTAAGGCCCTGGCCTAAGGTTGGCCCCCTTATTGACAGGCGCAGACGTTAACTTCTAGTAGGTGAGTACCAAGTCTCTTATGGAATTTTTCAAGGGAGGGGGTGTCCTGAAGGAGGGGAGGAAGCTTATTCCATAGGACGGGGGCCGTAGCGGCAAAGGATTTACTGCAGGCAGTGGTGCGAATCCTGGATTTAACTAGAAGGTTATGCTCAGTGGTTCATAGGGTACATGCTGAGTGCTTGGGTACCAGGAGACTGGCCAGGTTGTCAGGGGGATTGCGGTGTATGAGCTTGTACATGTTGCAGAGCAGAGAGTACTGAAGGTGACCATCTAGGAAAGGCCATTGTAGTGACGCAAGGGCTTCATAGTGATACCATCTTTTGTGGGACTGTGGCGCAAACCAAGCTACTTTGTTGTAGAGCACTTGTAGCCTGCTCATCTCTTGTTTAGCCAACCCCTGTAGAACAGGGGCAGCAAAGGTCAATGTTGGAAGGAGTAGGCTGTTGGCAATGGTGATTCTAGACTTGGGGATGAGCTTGTCATTCAGGTGGTACAGCAGGCCTAGTTTGTGGTGCATTGCTTTGGTTACCTGGTCCAAATGCCAATGCAATAAACACACATCTATGTGTATAAGTTAAAAAAAACAATACTTATATAAGAAAGACACATTTTAAATACCAAAAACAACTTGATCCAACTTGGCATAAGGGAGCATCTCTTTGTATGGCAAGTCTAGATACCATTTTGGTTGCTCTCCTCTGGATCCTCTCGGTCATAGCTGTGTTTCCCTTAAGGTAAGGACCCCAGAAGGGAGAACTGTAATCCAAATAAGGCTTGACATATGCTCGATAGATGGGGACTATGCACTGTTCACTCCTAGTAACAAAGGTAACCCTTATCTGTTTCAGTAAGTTGTTTGCCAATTGAGTGGTTTTTGTACAATGGTCCGATGATAATAATTTGTTATTCACAAGGCTACCATGGTCCCATTCACAAGTAGAAACCTTGATTAAACTATTATATAAAAAGTAATTAGTGTTTATATGTTTTTTACCAAAGTGCATAACCATACACTTGTCAATGTTGAACCTCATGACATTGTCTAATGCCCATTGTTCAATTCTATTTAAGTCAGAGATAAGTAACGAGACACTTTCTTCATTGTTTACTCTACCACCTAACGTATTGTCATCTGCAAATTTAGAAAGGAAGTTATTTCCACTGATGGCCATATCACTAATGAAGATGTTGAATAATGAAGGCCCTAAAACAGATCCCTATGGCACTCCACTGATTACCTCACCATTGTTGGAATAGACACCATGTATTCTAACCCTCTGGAATCTGTTAAAGAGCCCTAAATTAACCCAGTTAACCAAACACCGTGAAAATCCTAGTCAATTCAGTTTATTTATTAGATTATGATGGGGTACAGTGTCAAATGCATGGCTGTAATCAAGAAAGATGATGTCCATGGGGTTTCCCTCATCTAATCTATGCTATTTAAGACCTGCTCTTTGTTCTTGTCTCCAGCTGCCTGCCCTTGAACAGGGCTACTTCAGCTCCCCCACGGTCGGCCGGCACCTAGCCAGCCACCGACCGAGACCAGGACGCCCGCCTGCAGCTCCTTGGAAGGTACGGGACAGCGCAGCCAATTGGAACACGGGTGCTTCCAGCAAACCCGCTCTGATTGGCCAGGACTTTTTCCCTGCTTCAGCCATCTGGCACTTTTAACAAGTAGATTTTCGATAGAACTGAGCACATTTCAACTGTGTAATAGAAGTTTTCCATTAGCAGGGTATACAGACCTGCCACTAGAGGGATTCTTGGTCTTTCTACACAAATCACTGTACCAATCCTAACCCCACTTGCACTGCTTGGTTGTTGGCTGTCTAAACCCTGTTCTCGTATAACTGTTGACAGGTGGTAAGTGTGCTTACAAAGGGCGAGGGCAGGAACTCCTTCCCAGAAATAAACTTCAGCCCCCGTGCGTCCATAGCTGGTAGCCTTGAATTGCACTGTGCAGGCCTTATTTTAGTTACTTGGCACATACCAATAACAAATCTCACTAACTTTCTTCCAGCCTTAGTACATCCATCTCTACTTCCTTCACAGCAGTTCTTATTAGCTGACTGATACTTATCTCACAGGCTAGTGCTATGCCTTCAGCAAAGATGCAGATGTGGTTCCCCTCCCATCCATCTAGTGAGGATAGGGATACTCAAATATTAAAGGTAGAGAAGGTGCTGGCTGTCATCCGCAGGGATATAGGCCTTGTAGGTCTTATAGTGGGACTCTCCTTGTTGCATATGGTCACCTCCCCCCCAATAACACTGGGTGACAACTGGGGATGGTCGTCCACCTACGAGGTCCCCGACTACACCTTCTCCAATATCCTTGTGATCTCCAAAGTGCACTGCAGTGTTACTTGCTGTCTAGATCTTCGGTGCCTTATGTATACAAGCAGGGTAAAGCATACCCATGCTAAAAACTCCCAGGTTGTCAAGTGCATAGGAGGTGGTATCTCCCCTGGCTCCTCCTACTTGCACTACTACTGGCCGGTGATATTGAAACCAACCCTGGCCCATTAAATCTGACCCACAAAATCCTTCCTGTATGGGGCATGGTAAGGGGCTAAAAATAGCTCATCTTAACATTAGAAGCCTGCTACCTAATCATGATGAGCTATTAGCATGGGTTGCACTCTACAAACCCAACATCCTAGGAGTGACAGAGACCTGGCTGAAACCCTCTGTCCCTGACTCTGCCTGTGAACTCACTGGGTATGAATTCACCCAACTGGACAGAGCTGGGGGCAAGGAGGGGGTGGCATACTACTCTACCATAAGAGCCACTTAACAATCTCCCAAATTGCCCACCAGGATTCAAACATGTCTCCCTGTGAGTTGCTACATGTGCTACTGCTACTTGGGGACGCAAAGAATCTGGTGTGCACTTATAATCCTCTAAGAGGTGGGCTACCTGGATTAACTCACCTCATGGGCAAAATTGGTCCCAGAGTCAGGGATAATGAACTCATAATCCTGGGGGATGTAAACCTTAACTGGGATATTGGTAATGTTAAGTAGTTTGAGCCTCTGCTTGCTAACCTTGCCCTGACCCAGCTCATCCAGGAACCAACTAGGTGGACAGCAAATGGATCCTCCAGCACCTTACTGGACTGGATCATGTCTAACCATCCTGACAGGATCTCATCAGTGGGTACATTATCTGACTCCATCTCTGACCACTCACCGGTTTTCTGTGTATGGAAAATTCCCATCCCCAAAATTCCACACAAAATTATGCATGTCAGAAACTACTCTAGATTCGATACTGAGGAGTTCCTGGAAGACCTGAGTTACTGACTGGTCTGGGGTGTATGGTGCCACTGACCCCTCGGCAGCAACCTCTTACTTCCTCTCCACCTTTGGGGCCTTGCAAGACAAGCATGCTCCCAAGGTCACCCTGTAGGTGAGGGGGTCCACTACCTCTGGTTAAATGGGAATCTCCCAGCCCAGATGCGGAGAGAGATAGTGTTGAGCTCGTTCCAAAGGTACCAGTGATCCCATGATTATTCAAAGGTACAGACACCTCAGGAACAAGTGCAAAAGGCCATCAGGGCAGCAAAGAGTGACTTCTGCAAGTCCACCCTACTAAGCTCTGCCAGTAAAACCAGGAGGTTCTGGAGAGATATTAAATCCCTTGTCAGCGGATCCTCCCATCCGGGGTTTACGGACATGGTCATAAATGGAGTCTCCTGCAATAATCCCCATACTATTGCCAACTCCCTAAATAATCACTTCTATTTATTTATTTTATTTATTTATTGAAAATGTTTTACTAGGAAAGGCACACTGAGCAAAAAGATGCTTGTCTCACGGTGCGACCTGGGGGGGGTTACAGAGGAGGCTAGTATACATATAGACGGTTGAGCTTAACAATAGAACAATCAGAGACAGAGCATAGATGGAAGGGATTACAATTGGGCATATACATAGGGAGAACAGCAAAGTACGCCACAATATCAAACAATAACTGAGTTAACAGGATCTAGGTTACACAGCGAGTTGGAAACAGAGCTGAACATGAACAATAGGGTTTGGAATACAAATCATGGTACACACTGAGGCAGCGGGAGGTACATAAGTTCAAGTTTCATAACAGGTAAAGATATCGGAGCTTAGTGCAAGTAGCAGAAATTGAGCTAAAGGGAGATGTAACAGGCTAGAAGGGGAATAGGAGAGCAAGATGGGGTAGGGAGGGAGTGGGGATGATGGGCTGTGAAGGGAGATTAGGTGAGAAGGGAGGAGGATGGGGAGCATGGGTAGAAGGGAAGGGAGGGAGAAATTGACAGTGGGGAGTGAGTAGAGAGAGTGTAAGTGCATAGGGCGGTATATAGGCCAGACAATTAGACGAATAGCTGGGCCACTGGTCAGGCACAGGGGGGACTGGGGGAAGGGGAGGTAAAGGGGGGGAGGTCAGAGGCAGCAGCAGTTGGGGTAAAGAAGTTAGAGGGCATAGGAAAGGGAGAGTTTGGATGAAGAATGGTGGATCTAGGTGGGCAGGGCATTCTAGAGTTTAGGGGAGAGGTAGAAGAAAGCGGAGTGGCCAGTGGAGGTCCTTTGATGGGGGATGTGTAGAAGCCTAGCATCAGCAGACCTGAGGGCGTGCATGGGGGGAGGCAGGGAGGATAGGGAGGATGCGAGGTAGGGAGGAAGGGAACTGAGCCAGACATTAGAAATGAATTTGGCACAATGAATTAGGCGCCGGTTGCTTAGAGAAGGCAGGGACAGGGATTGATAAAGCATACAGTGGTGTGTACGAGTGGGGGCATCGAGGGCAAAGCGGCAGAATGCATTGAAGAGAGGATCTAATCTGGCTAAGGTGGTCTGAGCAGCAGAGCTGTAAACTGTATCACAGTAATCAAAGGAGGGTAGAATCATTTTCTGGACAATTTCGCCTCTGACAGGAAGTGGGAGACTAGTGCGGTTTCTATAGAGGGCACCAAGGTTTGGGGCATAATTTTGAGACAATGGCATCCACGTGTGAGGAGAAGGAGAGGTGACGGTCAAGCCAAACCCCTAGGTACCTGAAGGCAGGTACTTCTTCGAGGATAGTGTTATTTAGGGTGTGGAATCTCAGAGGGGAGGTGAGTTTGGATAGCTGCTGTCTGGTACCGAAAGTCATGGAGTTGGTCTTCTTAGCATTTAGGGAGAGCTGGTTGCTGTTGAACCAGTGTTGGATTTTGTTGAAGTAGGTTTGAAGTTTGGAGGTGATTTCTTTGTGGGTCCGACAGGAGGTGAAGAGGACTGTATCGTCAGCGTATATGTGAACGGCAGAAGAAGAGCATGAGTTAGGCAGATCATTTAGCAGGATGGAGAAGAGGATGGGGCTGAGAACTGAGCCTTGGGGGACGCCAGTGGTGATTGGGGGGGGAGGTTTGGCCAGCTATTTTGGTGGATTGGGTTCTATTTAGGAGGTAGGCACTGAACCAGTTTGTGGCTGAATCGGCTAACCCAGCTCCAGAAAGGCAGGAAAGTAGGAGAGAATGGGATACAGTGTTGAAGGCTTTTGCTAGGTCTATGAAAATAGCAGCAGTGATTATCCCTTTGTCCATCCCAGTGAGGATGTGGTCTGTGAGTCTTAGCAGGGAGGAGGTGGTGGACTGGTGCTTTCTGAATCCGGACTGGAAGGAGGTGAAGAAGTTAGTTTCTGAGAGGAATTGGGAGAGTTGGGATAGCACTAGGTGTTCCTGGAGCTTAGCGAGGGTGGGGAGGAGGGAGATAGGGTGGTAATTTGAAGCAGAGGTGGGGTCACCGCCTTTAGGGAGGGGTAGAACAGTGGTGTGCTTCCAGATGGAGGGGAGTGACTCGGTAGTGAAGGAAAGGTTTAGTAGGGCTGTGAGGGGGGTAGCGATGGCGGGAGCAGATAGGAAGAGAAGTTTGTTATCGAGACCATCAGGGGATTTACCTTTGGAGGGGGTTAAGGGTGCGAAGGGCATCTAGAGTTTCAGTGGGGGAAGTGGGTCAAAAGGAGAAGGAGTTCGTTCCAGATGTATGGGGGAAGAAGGATTGAGGAAATGGAGTGGTTGTGTGTGGGAGGGAGTCAAGGAGGGTCAGGGCACAAGTAGTGAAGTAGAAATTAAACTCGGAGGCTACCTTCTAGGGGTCAGAAAGGAGAGACCCTTGGACAAGGAGAAGAGGTGGAGGGCTAGCTGTTTTGGGGGAGAGAAGGGAGTTAATGACTTTCCAGAATTTGGATGGGCTGCCAATGTTAGCATTAAGTGTGTTATTAAAATATTCCAACTTTGCTAGACGGATGGCCTTGGTGTATCTATTGCGGAGCATGCAGTAGGAGGTATGGTCATCTGGGAGGAGAGAGGATTTATAGTTACGCCAGGCCTTATCACGGGCTTGTGGGCAGGCAACCAGCTCGGGGGTAATCCAGGGTAGGTGAGAACCACAGACTCTAGTCCGGCGTATGGGGGTATGTTTATCCCAGACAGAGAGGAAAGTATTCTGAAAGTGCGTAAGGGCCGAATCCATATTAGAGCGGTTTGAGCTTGGGACCCAATTAGAGTGGTAAAGGTCATCTAAAAGGGGGGAGAGGTTGAGGGATTTATACGAGGGCTGGAATATAAATTTGGGAGGGGATTTGGCTCTGTGGATTTTGCGGACTAGGTAGATTAGGTGATGGTCACTGATGGAATCGGGGAGAAGGCCTGAGCTGACGACTTGGTGAGGGTGGGAAGTAAGCACCCAGTCGAGGAGTGAGTGATTTCCAGACTTAAAGTTTGAGCGGGTGGGTTCCATGATGGTTTGGGTTAGGTTAAGGACAGTTAACTCAGTTTTGGTTTTGTTTAGAGTGGGTGCAAGCCAATTGTGGTTAAAATCACCCATAACATAAAGTTCACCCGACTGGGCAAGAGAAGAGGGCTGTCCCAGCAGATCAGTGACTGTGGTTGTTGGTGTGCCTGGACAGCAGTAAATACCAGCCACAAAGGTAGGTAATGGGGGGGGGGGACAGTTTCACCAGCAGAAGTTCATAGGCTTTGGGTACCATTTTAGTAAAGGAGACAGTGAAGTGGAGGGCTGAACTGATGTAGATAGCCACCCCACCGCCTCTGGTGGGCCGGTCTTGCCGTATGATATTGAACCCAAGGATAGAGAGATTTTTATCAGGGAGGCTATGGTTTAGCCAGGACTCGGATAGGATGATAATATCAGGGGTATAATGAGTGGCAAGGACTTGGAGCTGATCGAGCTTGGGTGCTAGGCTACGAATATTTAGATGGAGGAGACGCAGGCCACGGGGGAGGTAGCTAGGATGGGGGCTGGAGTTTGTGCTGGACGAGGGGTTTGAATAGAGGTGGCCTGGGCTTAGAGTAGAGGTTGGGTGGGGTTAGGGTGAATATCACCGGCTGCCAGTAGGAGTAGAGCAATGGTAAGGTGGGAGCGTAGTGAATGAAGGGGCCGTGGTTTGGCAAAACGATGGGTCGGGGCAGTAGTAGTGGGGGCAGTGTGGATGGAGAAGGTGCAGGAGAGAGAGAGGCCAGAAGGCAACCAAAGGAATAGACTGGGGAGGAAGGGGAAATGGGGTAGTGGGACCAGGAGATGGCTGGGAGGGAAGCAGTGGATTTAAAGGAGGCAAAAGAAGGGTGTGACAGAGTAGTCAGTGGAGGGTAGGAACATGGAAGGGGGGTTGATGTGGGAAGGGATAGTAAAATGGAGGTGAACAATAGTGCCAGAGATGAGGTGGGGGTCATTTTGCCAGATTTGGGGAAGAGGAGGCCAGTCATAATACCTATATATCTAAAGGGGAGTTACAAGTGTCTTGATAGCCCCTCCAAGAGTGTAGATACCACTTTGGAGTAGTGGTACTGTCATGGACTCTGGTGAACAGGGTACAGGGTTCAAGACCCAGTATGTCAGAAGGGCTTGGGTCAGGCTGAGTGCCGGGAACCAGGTACTAGGTGGCTTGTAGCGGGCTATGTTTGGGCCAAGAAAATGGGTTTGAAATAGCGACTCCTAGTGGACACTGAGGGTAGGTGGCAGGCTGGGAGAGGTTCGGACAAATTGATTAGGGAGGGGCGAAGGGTTAGCCAGATGTCAGGCAAGGGTGGGGTGTGGGTAGAGGCAAGAGTGTGAGAGAAGTAATCTAAGCAGGTAGAGGGTAGACAGAAGTGTGAGAGTAGTATAGGTATAGGGGATAGAGGAGGAAGGACAGGGGGTCCCTCTGGTGGCTAGCAGGTATAACCTGCTAATGGAAAAGTGGGGACTTAGTTAAAATGAGTAACAGGAAGTGAAAATGAGTAACAGGAAGTGATGTCATTAGAGATAGCCTATAAAGGAATCGCTGAGCCAGGGTGGGTGGGCAGTCGACACACGCAGTGCGTCGATGGGCTATCACCCCTCACAAGGGTGCTGCTGTTTGAAGGTAGTTTATTACTTCCTAGTGCCTGTGTGTTCTTTGCTCCAGGAGGGAGCTCTTGCTGGGGGGGCGGTAGCTGTCTGGGCCAGGGCCGCTAATCCTCAGGCTATAGGAAAGATATAACAAAGGGTGAATTAGTATGCAGCGGGAGACAGCACTGTACTACACAGCACATGCGCGGGAGGTAACCCCGGTTCTAGGTGGATCAGATGGAGAGAACAATAGCAAACACAATACTGAGCAGGTAAGCTGGTTAAACTACAGATACATGCTTATAAGCCACAACGCTAACTATGTCCCGGAGATTGCTAATAACTTGTACCCCCACCCCCCAAACCAACATAACAATAACAGTAAAAAACAGTTTGAAGGAGTGGGTAAACAACAAGAAAAAAAAAAAAACACAGTCCCATAGTAGAGCACTGTATAGAGAGAAGTAGCGAGTCCGCTAGGCATTAGATATGCCAGTTTGTAAGAAATAAAGTCCCCCTCACAAGGGTGCTGCTGTTTGGAGGAAGTTTATTACCTCCTAGCACCCATGTGTACTTCGCTCCAGGAGGTAGCTCTTGCTGGGGGGGGGGGGAGCCGGTAGCTTCTCTGACCTCTCTGCCTTCACAACCCTCTTCTCACCTGATGAGGCTCTGACCCACCCCCTTCCCCCCCTCCACTCTGCTGGAGGGTCACCCTCCTCATCAAATGTTCCACCTCAGGGCTGTATCAGATAAGGACTTGCAGAAATGCCTAGCTGGCCTCTCCCAGTACTCCAGTCCTGGCCTTGACAACCTGGAGCCTAAACTCCTTAAGCTTGGTGCTGCACACATTGCCTCACCAGTAGCCTTTATCTTCAGCCTATCCCTTGGTCTGGGGACCATCCCAGACATCTGGAAAGAGGCGAGGATTGTCCCTGTACTGAAGCAAGGAAATCCCAAACTACCTGACAATTATCGACCGATTGCCATTCTCCCAACCCTTAGCAAGCTCCTTGAAAAGGTAATGGCTGAGCAGCTTTCAGAATATATCCACTCTCATGAACTTCTGTCCCCAGCCCAGCATGGCTTTCATAAGGGACACAGAACCACCACAGCCTTAATCTCGGTTACATCAAGTGTCTGGACAGCCATGGACCAGGGCAAACTCTCTGGTACAATATTTATTGACTTGTCCAAAGCCTTTGACCTTGTTGACCACAAACTGCTTGGTGCACAGTTGTGGTCACTTGGCCTCTCCCCCCATGCCATGAAATGCCTAATGGGTTATCTACATGGCAGAAAGCAGCGTACCTGCTTCAATAAAGTCCTCTCCGAGCCCCTACCGGTGACCTCCAGAGTGCCTCAAGGCTCGGTACTGGGTCCCCTCCTCTTCTCCCTCTTCATCAATCAACTACCCATGGTTACTACCAGCTGTAGCGCCACCATGTATGCAGATGATCTGGTAATCCTGGCTCACTCCCAGAATGCCACTATCCTAAACCAGAACCTGACCGATGACTTTAACAGGGTATTGTCATGGGTTACTAGTCACAAGCTGGTCCTGAACCTGAAAAAGACACAGGCTATGCTCTTTGGCTCAATGCCTAAAACCAAAGCCTCATTGGCCTGCTTACACATCACCAGAGCAGATGGATCCTCACTACCCATAGTGAGCTCCATCAAATATGTGGGGGTAACACTTGACCCCCAACTTGACATGGGTAATCATATCCTTAACATCTACAGGGTGGCAAACTGCAAACTGGGTCTGGCCTATAGGGCCAAGTATAACCTTACACCAGCAGCCAGGCTTGCCCTAGCGAAGGGTGTGCTCCTTCCCTCCCTCAGCTATGGGCTGCACCTATTTGCTCACTCTCCAAAGACACATCTCACCCGGTGGTACACTGCATACAATAACATTTGTCGTTTTGCCTTGGCTGCCCCCCCGATTCACCCACCGTTGTGAGCTATGTGAGAAACTCTGCTGGCTCTCACCAGCTAGATACCTTGATTTCGGTTTGGGATGCCTCTCTGGGAAAGTGATCAGAACTAGCACCCTCCAGGGACTGGCCCGGCTTCTGCCTAAACTGAATCCCACCCTCTACCAACTTAGGTCTCTCACATGAGGGATGCTCAAAGTCCCTCCTACCTGGACCCTCATGGGGGATCAGGACTTTGTCATAAGTGCACCCAGACTCTGGAATTCTCTGCCTGTGGATATCTGAGCTGCCCCCTCCTATCTGAGTTTTCGAAATTCCCTTTGGGGTTTCCTAAAACTAGCATCAGAGTGTGACTGCCCCAAACCTCCCTAGAGTAAAGTGTCAGATTGTTTTGTCTGAACTGCCCCAGGGTGTCTCCATTGAATTCCTGGAGATATTTTCCCCACTGTATCAATGACTTCTGACTCCTCCTGCCTAAAAAGCCTTGGGCATTTTTACACCCATTATTGCTCCACGGTCATAGGCTAACCCTGACAAATTGCACCTTGGTCACTTGGTAGAAACTTGTACTACCAAGTGCTTCTGTTTCTGTCTAACATGTGCATATTTAGAAAAATGTGATGAGCTGTATATACCTGTCCGCGATCCAGCTAGCCTGGGGGGTGTATACGACAAAGTTATAAGTTATATTATGACCAATCCAGTCCTTGAGCTATGCTCCACTCCTATGTATGATGACTTGTATATATCTGTCAGTTGAACTAGCTAGTCTAGAGTGTATAATCTGAAATGTGCTTACTACTGTATGTTTCCCCTAGCGTCAAATGATGTATTTCCCACGTTTGTTTACTGTGACAAAAAACTGTTCTCTCTTTGCCATGTCTCCTTGACTGTTGTTCCTCATGTTGTACCCTCCCGGGTCATTCCTGAAAATAGGCATAATACTTGTCTAGTGTACTTACCCGGTAAACAAAAGCTAAATAAATAAAATAAAATAAAATTAAATAAATAAATAAATAAAATAGTCCCTCACTTATGTGACTGTAAAACGATATTAGATTGGTTGTGCAAGAGTAACCATTTTTGAAGCCGTGATAAGCATGGTCAATAAGTCCTATGTCAATAATTTATTTTTAAATATATGATTTTATGATATGCTCCATTAATCTGCATGCAATTGATGTTAGGCGTATTGGTCAATAGTTTTTTACTTCAGATCTGCTACCCTTTTTAAATATGGGAATTACCATAGCCTTTAACCAGTCAGAGGAAATATTGTTTTCAGACCAGGATTTGCTGAATATAATTGATAAGGAAAGAACTATTGCAGGTGCAGTCCCAAGGAGAAGCATGGGGTGTATTTTATCAGGTCCAGAGCTAGTATGTTTTTTTTTAAAAGTATGCAGTACCATCAGAACATCTTCAATATTAATGACCTAAGGATTAGGGGTGGGATCAACTACTGAAGGACAAGGGATATGTGATTTTTTGGAAAAAATGGAACAGAAAAAGTTATTAAAGTAGTTTGCTGTCCAAGGTATTACCTTCTTGTACTAGTGGACCTGCCATGTTATGTGTTCCTTTTTTGTATTTATATATGAACACATAGGTTTGTTGCTGTCCCTAGTGTGAGCTACTTTGAATTCTATATTATGTTTAGATTTTTTAATCATATATTTAAGTTTGGATAATGTGTTTTTATGTAGCTTAATATTTTCTTCACTTGGTGCGGTCTTGTGTTTTTTAAGCAGGTTTTCTTTAACATTGATTTGTTTTTTTTATTGAGCTGTTTAACCATATTGGAATTTTACCTTTGTTGTTTTTTTTTGTTGTTGTTGGGTACATAAGAGTTTTCGAGGTGTAGAATTGTACTTTTAAATTTTTAACCAAGCTTGATTAATAGTGAGATTTGATAGGACACTGGACCAGTCAACTGCCTGGATAGATTTAATTATTTCAGGGAAATTGGCTTGTTCATAGTTCTTAAACACAGAAATATTTGAACATTTAATACTTTGTGTGGTAATGCCAAACTGGACAGAATTATGGTCACTGTTTCCCAGGGGTGCATTTATTTCTAACTCCAAGATTTGATTTTCTCTTCAACTTTAGTAGACATGAGGTCTAAGATATTGTTGCCTCTAGTCAGTTTGTCTACCAGTTGCTCTAAACCATTGCTGATCATAGCAGCAGTGACAAAGATAATTTCAAGGTCCCTGCCCTCTTTCATGTTAATCCAGTCAACTTTTAAGAGATTGAAGTCTCCTAGGACCAGTGCATCTCCCTTAATAGACTGATTTGTAATTTATTTAAGCAAAATGTTTGTATAATGTATATCAGCTAATGGAGGTCTATAACAATTTCCCACAATACATCTTGGATGACCCTGGTTGTGTATTTGGACCCAGACACTTTCTGTGTCATTGGTGGTGCTTTTTTCATGTGAAGATTCCTCCCCCTATTTTACCTTCCCTGCTCTTATAATAGAGTTTATAATTGGGGAGCTCTTAGAACCAATCAGTAGAAGCATCCTACCAGGTTTCTGTTACTGCGATAATACTTAAATCATGAAGTAGTGTTCTTGCATTAAGTTCTGACACTTTAGTACTGTTAAGGCTCCTGGGATCTAACATTAGAAATTTGCACTGGTTTTTGGAACCTTCATGGGATCTTGCATTTAGAGAACTGGGGATGTTCCCCCTTTTCCCCTTGTTGCTTAGTTTAAATGGAGACTTATTACTGACTCAAGGGATTTACCTAGGAGAGAACTGCCCATCTACTCAGGTGCAGGCCATCCCAGCAGAATAAGTTCCTATCCACAACTTTGTCCCAATGTGTGATACATGTGGTATCCTGTTTATAGCACCATTTCCTGAGCCACTCATTGTTTGTTTTATATGTAGTGTTTTGGAGGCAGATACTCTAGGTACTGGTAATATCTCTGAAAAGCAAATGGTGCACCCTAGATCTACCAAGATGTTGTTTAATGCCACATAGTCCTGCTTAAGTGTGTTAGTGTTACTTACATTGATGTAATTCGTACCTGCATGTATGATAACAATGGGGTTGTGCCCAGCATCCTTAAGGTGATTTTGTGATGAAAGGCATATGCAAATCAGATTGCAAACCTTTCTGTGTTCCTGAGCAATGGTATGTGAGTGAAACCATGTAACAGTTTCCTAAAAGGTTTTTTTTAATCATTTTATTGTGTGACCTATAGCCCCACCCCTAAAAAATTTTCAGTTCTCAATATGAGCCTAACACGTCATCACAGGGAAACGAAGATGGCGGACAGTAGATTTCATTCCTCTGTGTCTTCAGATAGCCCCTATGAGGCTATCAGTGAATCGAAGTTGTACATTGTAGTAGAATTTGAAGTAGTGGATGTTATGGATCCCTACCATGATGACCCCTATGTTACCGACGGTAGCAGTGGATCTAGCAATTCCTCAGAGATCAAGGACGAAAGTGTTTGGCCACCTCCATATCAAAGTATGCGCCGTGAAGGAAATACTGAATGATAACGTGACTGCCATTGCATTTCAATTGTTTCTCATTTATATTTCCTTCCCTGTTCTGCAAATTGTAAAGTTTTCCTTTCTCCACTCTCTTCCCTGAACCTCCCCTCCCTGCTGTGCAACTGGTAACCTCCACCCACTTTCCAAAACCTCCCCAGCCCACTATTCAGCTGGTAACCTCCAGATTTCTGTGCAGCCCCAGGTTTTATTTTTCTATAACCTCTTTCTCGAGTGTATCTGTAGAGTAGCCTTTTTAGGACACGTCTTACCTGTACTTCAGGTGGAGCTCAGCTCACTTTGGAATTCCAGCCCATTTTGAAATTACATCCCATTGTGTGCTGTTTGTCTTTCCTGCACAGACCAATTCCTGACCTATACTTATAATTTTTTTTTTATCCCGATCATATTGCACTAATCAGCTGCTGAAACATGCCTTCTCTTCTTGGTTGTGTTTTCCCTAGCTTTTTCTCTGTTCTATTTCTTTGGTTCTGCTGTGGCCAGTTCAATGCGGTGTCAGAGGAAGTAGACAATCTCCTCACTTTTGTACCCCAGAAATGTATGCAGGTTCTGCTGACATAGCAGTAGACCCCCTTACCCACCCAAACCCAATCTCCATGATAGAAATTACCTTATCCAATGATGTATTTCTGTCACTGTGTCATCTGTCATAATAGATTGCATGTGTTTTAGAATCACATCTTATGCATTGTGACAATGCTGCTGCCTCCTCAGTCCTTCACTGTATTTTTCTCTCTATAACTGACAGTACTGGTGCTTCCATGGGTATTGTGCTATCAGGAAGGGCATTTGCTACAGGTCTCCCACTTGTGTGTTGTGATTTATTTTGCAAAAGTAATCTAGAAACCACTAGGCTGACCTTGGAAAGTTAGAAAAGCACCTCTTATGTGCTAAAAAAAGTAATTGTGCAGCCGATCAAAAAGCATCATGGAGAACTGAGACGGAACTCGGGTAGGCATTCAATTTCCTGCATGCTACAATGAGAGCAATCTGACAGCTGGAAACGTGATCCCCTGCATGGCGTTTCCAGCTGACATCACTGTGAACATGCTGGCAGTCGGGGATGCACTCCCCCACATGATATGACTGAATGGGGGAGTGTCCAATCTCCTAAAGCAAAAAAATAATGACTGCAAGGCAGAAAGTGAGCCAAAAATGAGCTCCCATAAAAAAGAAATGACAAGGGTTAAAACGATGCAATATACATTCTCAGCATCTCATAACTACTGGGGAACATATAATAACAATCTAAGCAAGCTGAAGAAATGTAAATGAATCACTTTAAGAATGTTCTTGACCATGGATGTAATATCTCTAACTTTAGCACCTCTAAATCTAGAGCATGTTCTTGTAGACTTATCAGGGTTGCAGATGGCTCTGTCTAAATGTTTGATAATGGAGTCACCCAGAATGTATACCTGTCTAGTCTTATTATTGGAAGGTGCTGTATTAGTGTCCATATCTTCAATTGTTACATTGATGGATGATGAAGTGGTACTCCCTATGTTAATTATTATTGGGGTAGGATTTATACAGTTCCCATTGGAAATTGGTAGGGATACATTTCCAGTTTGTACATCCTTCATGGCTATAAGGCCCTGATAACTAGTTTCTCTATGTTCAAGTTGAGTCATTTTAAGAGATGTGGTAGTATGTTTGGAGCTGTTGACACTTATAACTACTTCCTGTCTAGTTTTAAAAATACTAGTCCCAGGCTTTATGGGGATGAAGTTCCCACTAGTAGAGGACTGGGAGTCATTGGAGAGGTGAGACCTTCATTATTTGGGACAGACTTATTTGTATTTATATACAGTGGAATGAATGGGTCAGGGGGTACATCCAAGGTCATGAGATCAGAATTTGTAATACCATTCACTTCCATCAAGGGGCCAAAACTATTTGAAGTAGGGATTTTAAACTGTTCGGCTTTTCTACCTTTTTTACAGGCCCTAGATGTGGGCACTTTAAACCAGTCTGAGTCTAGCCCTGTCTCATCCTCTTCCTTCCTGTCTCTTTTTCTAGATATAGTGTCCCAAAGTATACTCGGGGGTTCTCCTGCTGAGCTGGAAGCTATATGATTAGTATCAAATGTAAGCAGTGATTGACTTTGGGGACTTGATAGTTCAGCATCTAGGGAGTTAGGGATATCAATCAGCTGGTTTCTTGGGGTTTGAACAACTGGCCCCTGGGAAGAGGAAGCTGGGAAAACAGGACTGATTGTGTTTAGATGCTGGGACATAGCCAGTTGACTATTTTCAAGCTGAATAAGCCTGGCATAAAAGGAATTTAGTTCCTGAGTTAACTCAAAGTTAGCAGTGCATTTGTTGCAGAAAAAGCTCAGAATCCCTGGAGGCTGGGATTGTACTAGATCATACATATCACTGAATAGACATTTTATCCCTAGCTCCCCATCGAGAGTCAAAATTGAGTTCACCATTTGAGTTCAATTACTCCCAGTTAAAAATGATAAATTCTCTTCTACTGGTATTGTGGGACAAGATTCAGTCATTGTAGCTTATGGTTAACAAGGACAAGTGGTAAAATAGTGCAGCTACCACAAAAACCTAGTATAGTTGGAGTTGTCTCAAGAAGTAACAAAATTATTATATCAGACAATTGAGATAATGTAAGTTAGGGTTACCTTGGCCCTTGTTCCTGCTGATCCCACCTGACCAAGGCTCCACGCATACCCCGTTCTGCTCGCCTCGCTCACAGCGGGGCTTTACTTATAATGTTATGTGACCTGGAAGTCCTCCCTGGGGTCACCAGGCACTCAAGGAATAAAAATAGTAAAACTCTGTTTAAAACATGCAAAGACCTCTCTTTCAAGGTTTCTGCATGAATACAATGTCCCAAATTGCCCCAAAAGTCAAAACAGACCTCTGACAATAGTCTCGTAGTTCTCAAGTTCAGCAGAACTACCAGACTCTCTTCCTACTTCCCGTTAGGTAGTAGGGCTCCAGGAAAGAGCTAGGATTAGTGCTATGCAGCTAACAGTTAAAAATTGCACTACCAGAGCACACCAAAGGTGTAAATACCCTCAACAGCAGGCTGCAAGACCACTAGCCTGTAACTTCACAGTAAAACTCATCCTCCTTTCAGCGGGGCTTTGTTGTTCCAGTTTGCAAGCCTGCACCACCTGTAGACCTGCTTGAAACAGTTCTATAGCATACACTGGCATTTTAGGTTGTAATTGAATGTGTGGATTCAAGGACGTTATGATCATGACTCAACATTTTATAAATGTGTTGACTGCGGATTACCATGGCAGCCTCCATCCATTTCACTGCCCTTTTGTATCTGACTCAGTGACAACAGGGCACAAATCAAGCGAGAGGTACAGTGAGGATGTCACAACCGTTTGGTGCCAGTTAATTTTGATCACGAGCTGCATGGGGCTTGAGGCTTCCAATTTTAAAATGGTGATGCTAATGGGCAAAGGATAATAGACTGCAGAGCAATTTATCAATTATAGCACATAACTCTGAACCTGGATGCACAGGTTTGATTTCCAAACCACCACTTACACACTGTGTGACCCCGAATAGGTCACTTCACCTCCCTCTGCTTAATTCACTCTCTCTTTCTCGGAATCTAACTCTACCCTGACCTTTTGCTAACCCATCTATGAGCACCAAAAGGCTGCTGCTAGCTGTTCATGGAGATTAAAGTGTTTGGAAACAGTGTGTATGAATCCAAAGGATAATGATGAAAAGAGGCTTCCTTTAAAAAAAGACGAGGTACAGTAGTCTAGACTGCCATTTTCACTTAGTGTAACTGTCTGCATTGGAATCTCTTATGCAAGATTACTGCTGTATGAAGCATCTCTTAAGAAAATGCAATGTACTGCGCAAACACATTTTTCTGTGATTGTTTTATGTACATGTGACTAGCTGAGAAAACATAGATAAATTATTAGAGAATGCGGACATTACAAGGAGATAGTGCTGTCCATTTTTGTCATGCTTGATATATTTTCAGAGATATTCATAAGGAACTAGAAAGGAACAGATGCATGAATCTTACATGAACAAGAATAATATACATAGAATGTCAAAGCTGGTGAGCTTTAAGAACATTCTGATATAGGGCAATGCACTTATAACTAAATCATGCCTATTGCTTAAAAATTTAAATCTGTAATAGATGATTCATAACTGGTGTGAACTTTAGATCTACCATTTCAGGTCAGGTAACTAGGTGTGTAGCTAGGTCAATAAGAATTATCATTATTATTATAAAGGTGTAAACTTAATTACCTCTCTGACCTAGCATTCAAAATAATAAAGATGCAAGCTCTGGAAAACAACAGAAGTGAATTAACAATGTAGCAAAGCTGAGAGTTCCTTCTTATAAATAATGATCTATACATACTGTATATACAGTAAAAAAGTGTGAAACCTGCTGGTGCATGTGCTTCAGGCTGTATTGAGCTATACACTAATTCATTACTTCAAACTGTCATGAGTCTGTATCAAAGCACTGCTGGCTGTGCTAGAAAATGAATCTGCAGGACATATGAGGCTGGTTTGTGATCTTTAATCACAATAGGTGGCACTTGTGGGTATTGTCTTTTCCTGATGAGCTAAGCAGTTGTCCCACTGGGAAAAGAAAAGAAGAAGAGCCACTAATTCATCTCCTACAGTAGCTTCATGGATCACTGCTGATAGAAGCTAGCATTAGCAATGGAGGGAGCACTCAGATGCTTCATCACCATCTCTCCCAGCAGAGGTGTCTGCTGATTGAAACATAAATTGCCTTAAATAGTGTGTCACACATTTCATATCACATTTTATTTAATGATTACTCATATTAAAGGAGCCCATACACCACTGTCTTTTTTTTTATGAAAAATAGACTCTCAAAACAAAAATATTAATATAGATTAAAATGTGCCTGACACCCCAAGAGGAACTGACCAGTCTGTAGCAGTATAGAGAATGTGCTAGTTATGATAGAGTCAAGATATCTAGACCAGTGTTTTATTTTTTGACCAACCTGTTAAGTATTTTAAGTGTCACCACAAAATTATTTTCTCTTACTGCAAGAAATCCAATCATTCTTATGTCTTTCAATACAATCACTGAATTTTGATGCCATAATTGCTAAGGGCAGGAGTCAGACAATGTTCTCTATCTACAAATATATTTGCAATATTATCACAGAAAATGCATTTCTCTGTTTAAGATAACAGTGTGAGGTTTTAAGTAAGCTCAAAAGAAAATTAATTTTCTGGGTGAAATATTTTTTGATCCCAATTTCATTATTTGATTGTGAAAGACGTTTTTAGCTGCAATGGGAGATTTAAAGGACAAAAGGACAGTATACAGTAATAAGCCCCCATATGTGCTTATGTGCATATATATAGAAATGTAAAATAGGCTGGTAGAAAAAGACCATTGGTCCATTTAGTCTACCCTGGTATTCCCTATCCTACCACTGGACCTGTTGTCTAGTCAGGTTATTGCCCTCACTTTCCCCCTTGCTTCCTGCCTTAATGCTTTCCCCTGTATAACTATTAAGCTTTTTACTCAGCACCAGCCATTACTGAAACTATTAATGATTCTTGCACCCTCTACCTTTGCTGGTAGACTGGCCTACAGTTCAATCACTATCTCTGTAAAATAAAACTTTCTCACATCTCTCCTGAGTCTCCATTTGCCAGTGTTCAGTCATGTCCCTGTGTTCTTATTTCACCAGCCCTACTGAATATTTCCCTACAAACTACCATGTTCATTCATTTCAGGAACTGGAATGTCCAGGAATCTACTCCCTCTATTCCATCAACACTGCCCCTCTCCAACTATCTTTCACCTAACTGTTCCTGTTATGACTTGCCTTAATTTCCTTCATCTTGCTCCTTACAGTTTGTCCCTCTTCGGAATTTACCCAATGCCTCTATCAACTCTACTACTTCTACTGACCCTAGCCCCTCCTAGATGCTAGTTCTCATAACTTTCTCCCTTTCCTCACTCTCTCCCCCTTTTACCCTAGCCTTCACACTACATAGGACCTAGGTTTGCCACATCTTCTTCCCTCATCTACCTATCCTAGGCATTCCAGGTCCCCTTCAGGGTCTCCGGCATCCTTGGGAGTTCCTTGGATCAGACTTCATCCCCTCCCAAGTAATAGTTCTCATTCCCTCCCTCTCACTATCCCTCTATAACTACAATGCCTAACCACAGGAGGGTTTACAATTGCCTGAACTTCCCTGTCCCCTTGCAGGGTTCATCGCATCCTGAAGAGTTCTCTGATTGGGTCAGGCCTTATTTCCCCTCCTAGGTGTTAATCACACTTACTCCTTCTCTCTCTCTCTCCCTCTCTAATCCCTTCTCCAGTCCCCTGTCCTCTTGCAGGGTTCCTCGCACCCTGAAAGGGTCTCTCCCGGGACACATTCTCTGCACTACCTGTCATCTCATCCTCTCTCTCTCTCCTTCACCCCTTATTTCACGATAGCACTTGTTCAGTTATTACCATTGCACTTATTAATTGTTCTCACAAATTACTTATGTATGCAACACTGTTTGTAACAACTGCCTTAATTAATTGCGTGCTATGTTGATCTGATCTTTGTAACTTGAATGTAAAATGTCTCATCCCTATTGTACCCCTTCCCCCAAGGTCACAACTGGAGGCAAGCAACCTTTGCTCAGTGTGCCTTCCTGGTGAAACATTTCAATAAATAAATAAAAAAAAGGTCTCTATCATACCTTTTCTCTCCTCTCCTCTCCTCTCCCCTTCTGATCTCCAGATAGTACATGTTCAGGGCTTTAAGCTGATCCACATAGGATTTGACCTGCTGGTCCTAAATAATGTTGTTACCCTATGCATAACCATCTCTAGTATGCATTTGTCTTTTATTAGGTGGGGGATCCAGAACTGGACACAATATTTCAGCTGTGACCTCACTAGTGAACTACAGAGACACAGTATCACCTCCTTTCTCCTGCTGTCAAACCCCCTCCCAATGCACTCCATCATCCTGGAAGCCTTACTATAGGCCTTGTTACATTGGCTAGATTGTTTTAGGGAGTCACTTATGATGACTCCTAGGTACCTTTCCTTAGTAGTAGTGCCATTTTAACACCTTCCATCCAATAGTAATTCCTTGGGTTCCCGTTCCCTATGTGCATCCCCTTGTATTTTTTGGCATTGAATTCAATTCAATTCAACTTACTTCAGAAGGATAGCAAGCTCTACCCTTGCTCATTCACCAGATTAAAATCACATTGCATGCTGGTACAGTAAATCAAGTCTTAACTTTGTTATACTTCTGCATATGCTGTGCCTTTCGTTGAAGGATAGCAGGCTTTGGCGGTGCATTTTTCACCTGCCCTTTGCAACCTTCTTCCAAGGTTTTGCTATTTATGGATTTTTATACATAGTTCTTGTTGATGTTGTAATTGGTATTTTGATTAAGCAGCACAATGAGCTTTTCTTACTTTTATGGGGACTGAATTACAAGTTGTTCTTGATTCTGGTTACCCTGTATCCTTTCGTTAATTGGATTTATATGGTTTAGATGTTACTGTATGTTCATTTGCGAAATCAGACCTCTGGCAGTTCACTTTCTTTTCTATTTCTATTCATGAATTTAACATGCTATACTCTTTCACACCCGGATTATGGCGGATGCGTTTTGTCATACTTGAAATGTCAGAGGTCTGAATTCCACTATCAAATGAAAGAAAGTTTTACCTCACCTAAAAGAGGGTTCGCCCATGCCTCAGTGACAATCAAGTTGGCGGTGTAAACTATAGTGCAAGCAATCTGCTGACACTAGCCACTGCTTTCTGATAATTTTCCACCCATCAGTAGGAGCAACCTCCATCGTGGGGGGGGGCTACACTACTCGCACCACCCAGCTATCAATATAACAAACTCCAGGTTGCACCCCAGTGTAAAACACCAGTAACAGCAGTAAGGCTCATAATGCAGGATGTGAAAAAATCAAAGTTGCAAAAGAAGCCTGCAGGGTGGAGCTAGCCAGAAAGCTGATCAGATGTGCTCTCATAGAGCGGAACTCCCGGTTTCCTTATTTTGATAAACCTTTTAGTAATCTCCTTTGTTTAACCCTCACTAATGGAATGACTGCAGTCCAGAATCTTTGTATGGGTCCAAAAAAAGCTGATAAAGGTACATCTTCCCACTCAAAATCAGTCGAAGAGTACCTGATCCCGAGACAAAGTACGTCAGTCATGGCACTGACTGTCAGCCCGAAGGACCTGGCCATCGATAGAATCTTCACCATTTTACAGAAAATAAAAGGACAAAGTTACTCAAATGAATGCTTTCTTGTTGGCCATGGATCAACAGGTTTTGAAGCTGGAGGAAGGGAGTGAATCGAGTTCCAAGGCCATCGAAGAAATTACCTCCCGCCAGGAGTGTTTTGCTGCAGCCTAGGCCCACGATTCAAAATCCCTCGCCAACAAACTTGAAATGCTCAAGAATCAACTGCGTACTACCAATATTAGGGTACTAGGAATTCCAACATCTATTAAGGCTAAGAACTTAATGTTGGTCTTTCCAAATATACTTTGTAATATTTTGGGACTGTAAGAAAACTCTATACATATTAATTGGATTTTCAGGCTGCCTAATCATATGAAACTGTGGGAGGGCATGGAGAGGCCATCTACTTTGCTTATGACTGTGGCTTTGGTGGAGGAATGGCTCCTTGTCCTTGACACTGCTTGGGATAAGAGTGATATTTAATATCATGGCAAGAAAATATCTTTCTTTCCAGATGTGGCTTCCCATACACAATCACAAGAAAAGAGCTCCTGAAATGCTGACAGCATCTGGGTGTCCTTGGCATCTCTGTAAATCTGTTTTTTCCTGCCAGGCTGCATTTTACTTTCAAGGGTAAACCATACATTTTCACAGATGTTGACAGATTTATTAATGGACTACTTTCCTGTGAGACTCCAGAAGATGATGACCAAGCTGATGCCTCTGACTAACTTTGCTGTGTAGCAGTCTGGTTTGCCCATTTTCTGCAGTACACTTGTTGTAAGATCCCCTTTGTTCTATTTGGGGCTTATTTTACAAATTTAGGTTGAGCAACCTTGCATGTCTACTAAATATGGGTATGTCACATTGAGGTGGGAGATATTTTCTGTTCTATCCATATTTAGAGCTGGGCTCAAATCTCCTGAGTATAGTAATTCTCCCCTTACTGTAGACATGTGTTATTTTTTGGTAATGGTAGTCACTATTGCAGTTGTAGTTCCAGTGTTCTGTTGCATGCATTTGGATATCTAGCTTACTATTTTATCTATTTTCTATGACTACCCCACTGATTTATGGGTATTAGGGGTGTATCGGCTGTGTATGTAATGTCTTTCTTACTACATTACCAGTAATACCTTATATTTTATTGGGGGATCTCCCCACAGTTTCCCCAGCTCCTGCAAGGAGGCTGATCCCATTTACTATTTTTCTTTTAGAATTAATGTTGTATCCAGGTGAGAGGAGTGTCTTAGTTTGGATGTTGCCTGAGCATAATTCTCATCATTTGATGTATTCCATATATTACATTCTGTTGTATGGAGAATGTATTTTTATATTCTGTAATGTTTTGGAAATTCTAATAAAAACACATAAAAAAAAAGAAACCTGTGACAACATTCATTTGGAAACATCGTGGCAAGACATATGGGGACATTAGAAGTGGGAAGGAGGGGTCAAAAGGCATTGTTCAGTTAGGGTCAGAGGCCACAAACATGTAGGGTTTATGGGTCAGACTAGATGGGCCTGGTGGTCCTTATCTGCTAACAATTGTTATGTTTCTATGAGAAAAATTATTCACCCTACTAATGGGATACTCCTTAAAAAGTTATATTCTCATTTTGCTTTTTTACCAGAAACTAAACTTGATACAGCTGCCCATGCCTGGTTAGTGAGGAACTGGGTAGGTCAGAAAATTCATGCAGTGGCTTCCTCGCATAAGAGAGGGGTTCTAGTACTACTTCATAAATCTCTTCGTTGGACATTGATGCACTCTGAGCATGATCCAATGGGTTGTTGGGTTTTTGCCCTCATGGATTTTCCAGAGGGGACTATCCTTATGCTCCCAATGAAGATGAACCCTCTTTTTTTTTCACCAATTAGCTTAGATATCTTCGGAGCTTGCTCCATCAGGTAAACCATTTTTATTGGGAGAAGATTTCAATGCTGCTTTAATGCTCTGCATGGATAAAGCTCCTAACCCTACCCAAACCCACCCCTGCAATGTACTTGCCTTGACCCAGTTCTTCCAGGATCATGGGTTGGTCAACATACAGTATGGCATATACTTCACCCATGGGATAGAGATCATACCTATCACTCCTTGGTTCATGGCTCCCTGAGTTGCATAGATTATTGGTTTACCTCCTGTGAGATTACACAAAAAGTAATGGATTCTAGTATTCTCACTTGTTTATTTCTGATTATGTGCCGATCCTTTTGCATTTTTTGTGGGGTGATCCCTCATTTACGTCTCCCTCCTGGAGGTTGGATCCCTTGCTACTTAGGGGCCCAAAGTTTATCCCTTTGGATAAAAAGAGAAACTGCACTACTTTTTGAAGAAAACCCAATCCAAGACGCATCTGTTGGTACAACTTAGGAGGCATACAAAACTACGCTACAGGGAAGGTTATTAGGTTTGCTTCTGCTCACTGAAGTAAGCGTGAGCAACATCTTTTAAAATTGGAGAATGAACTCTGCTTTGCTGAGGCCCAGCTCAAGGCTTCCTCTCTCCTGCAATGACGTATTGCTTGTCTACAAATGGAAATCGATGCACTCCTTTCTCGTAAAGCTGAGATTGCTGTGCTTTGTCTTAAACATAAATATTGGGAAGGGGAGAGTGGTGTGGTAAGCTTTTAGCTTATCACCTCAGAAAGCGGTAGACAGAATGATTTACTGCATGGCTAAGAGACTGTACAGGAGTGGTGCCTACTGCACCTCAGGAGATTACAACATCATGCATTCCTTTCATGTTAGCCAGTATTCACCATCTCATACCCAAGAGGCTGCCTCTATCAGAACATTTCTAACCTCACTGGACTTCCCCAGGCTTACTCCACAACAGGCTGCTAAATTAAATGTACCCTTAATGACACAGGAAACTTCTATCCTTAAAGCTGGCAAAGCTCTTGGGGGATGATTATCCTGTAGAGCTTTGGCAAGCTCTTGATCCCCTTATTTCTCCCATTCTTCAACAGGTCTGTCATGAAGCTGAGGATTTTAGTATTCCAAGGTTGTGCCAGATGAATCTAATAGATTTCTTTGACTGGGTAACCAAAGTAGTAGACCAGAGAGGGGCTGTGGACATGGCCAACCTAGATTTTAGCAAGGCATTTGATACAGTCCCACCCAAAAGATTAATATATAAGTTAGCCAGCCTTGGAGTGCTTACCATGGTGGTAGCCTGAATAACAAATTGGCTGGACAACAGGATGCAAAGGGTAATAGAAAACGGAGTCCACAGTGAAGAAAGAAGGGATACTAGTGGGGTATCGCAGGGTTCAGTGCTGGGACTGGTCTTTTTTATGTCTTCATAAGTGACATTGCAGAGGAACTGAAAGGAAAAGTATGTTTCTTTGCAGACGACACAAAGATCAGCAGCAGGGTTGATACACAAGATGGAGTGGAAAGGATGAGAAGGGACTTGGTAAGGTTGGAGGAATGGTCAAATTATGGCAGCTTTGATTAAATGCAAAGAAGTGCAAGGTAATGCACCTGGGAAACAAAAACCCAGGGGAAGAGTACACAATGTGAGGTGAGATACTGACAACAACAAAAATGGAAAGGGACCTGGTGGTAATTATATCAGATGACCTAAAGGTGGGCAAGCAAAGTGAGAAGGCAGTGGGGAGGGCTGGGGAGATACTGGGATGTATAGAGAGAGGCATCACCAGCAGAAAACAGGAAGTTGTTATCCCTCTTTACAGACAGTTGGTGAGACCCCATCTGCAGTACCTTGTGCAGTTCTGGAGACCCCATCTCCACAAAGACATAGACAGAGTGGAGGCTGTCCAGAGGAGGGCAACCAAAGTGGTGCAGGGTCTGCACCAGAAGGCATACAAAGAGAGACTGAAGGAGCTTAATATTCATACCCTCGAGGAAAGAAGGGAGACGGGGCACATGATAGAAACTTTCAAGTACCTCAAGGGAATCAACAAAGTCCAAGAGGGTAGTTTCTTTCAGAAAAAGAGATGTGCAAGAACAAGGGGGCACAATTCGAAGATAGAGGGGGGGATGGCTCAGAGGTAATGTGAGAAAGTATTTGTTCATGTAGAGGGTTGTGGATGCATGGAACAGCCTTCCCAAGGAGGTCGTGGAGTCAAGAACAGTGGGGGAATTCAAGAATGCATGGGACAGACATAAGGCAGTTCTAGTGGTAGGTAGGAGGAAGTAGGCTATTGATTAACTAGTATCTGAAGCCTATCCATCAGGTAGGAACATGGGCAGACTTGGTGGGACAAGCAGTCCTTATCTGCTATCAAATTCTATATTTCTATGTTTCTTCCCCCCTCAATTTGAGAAATGGTTATAACTGTGCTTCCTAAGAAAGGGAAGTATCCCACCTTGTCCACAAACTATTGACCTATTTCATTAATCAATGCTGATGGTAAGGGTTTTGTGAAGGCTGTGGCTATTCATTTATATCCTCTTCTCTCTCTCAGCTTATCCATCCATCTCAGTTGGGCTTTGTTAAAGGTAGGTCCAGTTCTGATCATATCTGTTCTCTTTTAATCTTATACATATAGCTAAAGGCCTTCATACTTCTGCTGTAGCCATAGATTTTGAAAAGGTGTATGACTCCTTGACTGGAATTAATTGCATCTTGTATTAGCCCACATGGGATTGATTGATCTTTTTCGATATTGGATCAGATCTGTGTATTCTTTTCCTACTGCCAGGGTTCTCACAAACACCTTATTCTCAGATTCTTTTTTCCTAGCCTGAGTCACCCATCAAGGATGCCCTCTTTCTCATTTTCTTTTCATTTTATTTGTGGAACCACTGGCTGCTGCTATCCATCTTAATAAGGAGATTTTAGGTATTAAAGTGGGTTCCACTAAATATTCTGCTCTTTGGTATGCTGATGATCTCCTGGCTCCACTAAAGGACCTTGATACCTTTTAGCTCCCTTTTTATCTCTCCTTAATGAATTTGCTCAACTGTCCGATTTGCATCTTATCTATTCTAAAACTGAGGTTCTCCCCTATATAAATACTGTTCTCCCTCCATAATATCTTCCCATGGCTTAACTGGAGTGACAGATGGTATCATATTTAGGTATCCGAATTATCCCTGATTCTTCCAAAGTGTGGGATGCTATCCTCCATCCTTTAATATTAGACCTCAAGACCACATGTGACCATTGGCAGTGTCTCCAGCTACCTCTGGCAGGGAAAATTGTTGCCTTTAAAATGATAGCTGCCCTGAAACTTTTTTATTTGTTTTCCCATATCCCTCTTTTTTTACCTGCTTGTTGGCTTGCAAACTTAAATAAACGTATTGGTAATTTTTTATGGAACAGGAAAAGACCTAAACTCAGCCATAATAAGCTTAGAGCTCATTGGTCTGAGGGCAGTCGGTGTCTTCCTTGGTTGAAAGGATATGTGTGGGCCTTTAGAGCTGCACAGATTTTACATTGGTTTCCGATGCCCTTGTCGGAAACACCTCAATGGGTTTCATTAGAAACCCAACAATTTATTTTATATTCTCTGCTTTCTTTTCTTCATTCTCCTCCTAGCGTATGAGCCAGAGCTCCCAAAAAGGGGCCATCAGTACCACTCTGGGGGACAAATGCTTATGGTGATTTTTTGAAAGCTTAATATCACTAGATAATAAATTTATGTGATAGCATCATGGATCGAGTAGCTTTATGTGTGTTATCAGACCAATTGTATACCCACCCCCGGATAGGTTTGCCAAGCACCAGAAGTTTGTATTTAAGCATGTACCAGCTAAAAATCATATTTAAAACAACATTTAATCACAAAAACATATTTGCGACTACTTCTCCATGCTAAATATAGCACATACTACTGTATAAAACTGGACAATAAAACTAACCTTTATAAGAGAAACAATATCATTTTGATGACTGGAATGAGGTAATTAAGTTCATTAATTAATAATGTTATTATTTTCAAACACTATTACAAACTTGGGTTTTATAAACAGCTTAAATCATGGGTAAAACTTTTTAATGAGTCCATTTACACTCAAATATTTTTTTTGGCATTTTATTGTTTCTTATTAGGCCAAACAGCCCCGGCTGTGGGATATAATGGAGACCTAAAATGAACATATATATAATTTTGAGAAAGCAAATTGCAAAATGATGAGCAAAACAGATACTTGTTTCCCAAGAGTTCACACATTTTCACCTGAATCACACATATATTTAGCAATTATAATCATCATCATAGTGGTCATCTTCTGTATTTACTTGTGATTCACAATCTTCATCACATGCCTGATTGGCACAGTCACTCAGTCTGCACATGTCCATGTACTTCAGGCCATTCTCTAAGCAAATGCAAGAAGGCAGCTTGCAAGAGCAGCTAAATGTGCATAAAATGAGATCCAATACAGCCTCTGGCACTGGGGTACCTTCCATCCAGTCAATGAGGAGATACCGTTGACCTTCATGCCTTTTCCATTGGACCAGGAGTTCCAGAGTCATTTTAAAGACTCCTGTTCCAGATCACAGCTTGGTAATTTGCTCTGAGGGAGTGCTTTTGGAGACAGTCTTTGCAACATGGTAACTGGTGTGATTCAAGTTCTCCTTTTCACGAACAAAACTGATTTTATCTCAGCTCATCAATTTCAGTTGTTCCAGGTTTGGCTGCAATAGAAGTAGCAAACAAGTTTCTCCAACCTGGCATGAAGTTGTGGAATTAGATATCAGTCTTCTTCAAGTTCTACTAAAGCTTCCCTGTCATCATTGTTTTGAGAATGTGAAGTGCATGCAGTTTGCCTTTCCCAGCAAAAGCACGTACTGTATCACAGTCAGTATATGTGTGCATCTCTATAAGTGCCTTGCAAACATCAGATCCAATGTCCACAGCTACTTTACCAATATCAACCAAACGTGTGATAGTTTTAGTGCCACATTTCTGGTACAGAGAAGCATTGATGTGATTATTGAATGCAAGGTATAGGATGAAAGCATCCATGGCCTCTGAGCTGATCACCACTGATGAATAGCCTTCTTCTGCAGCATAAGCAGCATGGAGTAGTAGGCATCCATCTACCTCCTCATATTGGCTCAATAGGGCAGGTACCTCTTCACTGCCCTTGTCAGTTATCTTCCAGCACTTTTCAAGATGAGTGACAAAAAACTCTTTCCCATCAGCTTATCTGTGTACTTTGTCTTCTGTCACTCGCTTACCAGAAACTTGATCAGACAGCTTTTATTGTTTACTTGTTTTAGGAATAGCCTCCACTGTCTAACAGTTTGTGTCTCTGTGATGTTCATCTTTTGAAATCCTTGTTCTTCTCCCCTGTATGTTCTTTCGATGTTCTTAATCAACATCTCTCATGAGGTATCAAACACAATGTAAATTCTGGTACTCTGTGATCCTTCTTTAAGAGCCATTGAGTGAATGTAGGCTGCAGTATCTCCAAATGTAGCTTTGTCATTTCTCACCTTCTGTACAAGGCTCATACCATGAAACACTGTTGCTGAATTGTCTGGTATTGCTTCTACAGGTACTACACTTTTCTGAATGCTTGTTGCCAGAACCACGTTGGTGTTTTTTTCTGGGAAGACCTTCTACTGTAGCCAGTGCCCTAAGAAGAGGCTCTAGAGCATGGGAAAATACCTCTCTCATCTGAAGGTTACGACTTTGGGTGATAACAATAATCCAACCAAAAAGCAATCTAGTTGTCTTCAGAATGATGGACTTCCCACTGCTCTGCACCTGCTTCTTTTTATTTAAGCACATGAAGGTTTTCAACATATTCTTTTTCATTGGATCATGGAATTTACTTTGTGTGGTGGATTTGATTCAAGTCTTTCTGTTTTGACGCACTGATAGGTCCACTCTCCTATGGTACACACATGGCTCGGGTCTTTCGTAACATATTTTGGGGCTGGTGTGGTTGTTGAGATGCTTACAAGCTCTTGCTTTTCTTCAAATGGATTGATCCAGTTCTCGAGTACCTCCACAATGGCAGACACAGCCTTCTCATCCTTCTTAATCCAAGGTTTCTGTAGCTCTGCATGATGAAAGCCAGATCTGTTCACTTGGGTCATATCTCTCAGCTGACTCAAAAAACACTGTGGTATTCAGCTGTCACATAGACCTGTTTACTGCTTCTGACTTGCGACTGAACTTTGTTGTTCCACCAGTTGTCTGGGTGTCTTTGCTAACAGTAACCTCTATTGTCTGATCTACAGGGATGCATCTGAATGGGTTGTCATCTGTGAATTGTACAGAAAAACTTCCATTGGTAAAGCTCTTGTAGACTTGAGGGTGCTCTGTTGGCATATACGGACCATGCAAGGAAACCCAGATGGCAAAATCATTTACAGCAACAAATTTGAAATCATAGCTGTAAAGGACCCAACGATAAAATTTCACCATTTCACCATCTCTTACCCACCTTCGAACTAACTGTGACTCAGAGTTAGTTATATTAAGAAGGGGGGGTCTTGGGGGTGTAGCCTCCCACATGGGAGTCACTGGGGTGCAGCCCCCTGAAAAAAACACACAATGTCTGACAGGTGAAATTTCTCCTGTCAACATTGGGGATTTTGCCATGCTGCATGTCGACAACTTCATTATCGGTGCAGCAAGGTAGATCCCTCTTTTGGGAGGTTTGACATCTGTGCATAGTATGCTGCTTGATACCTTGCATAGTTTAGTTGATCATAGGAGAAACACCATAGAATCATTTCGTGAATAGCAAAGAGATACAAATGCCAACTGCCCTATCTTGATGCTCTTGATGTTCTGAGCAATCCTAAAAGGATATCATCAACCATATCAGTGTATGAGACCCAGAAGGCAGACAAGTTCCCATTGATGTGATGTAGATAATCTAGATACTAATTCCATAGTACCAGTGAATGTGTCAGATCTTCATGTTTGAACAGTTCATCCAAGTTCTCCTGAAACAGATCTTCATGTCAGTCATTCATTTGTTCATGCAATGCATGGACTGAGTACATCTGGTGTGGGTGCTTTGCTTCCAACCATGGAATATCTAAAACCATTATATAATGGTTTATACATGTTATTACCAGCAACATATTGAAATATCACTAGAACTCTTGCAGTGCAAGGCTTAGTATACACAGTTTGGTATTTAGGATAAACCAGCCATACCTGCATGAAAAGGGTAATCAGTACCACTCGGGGGGGGGGGGCTCATGTTGGTTTTTAGCAAGCTTTATATGCCTAGATAACAAACGTTTGTACAGAATACAGACTTGAATATACAGATGGATAGCTAGAACACTGGTGGGTATACATTTGGCGTGAGAACACACATAAAGTTTATATTTGTTATCTAGGCATGTATAGCTTGCTAAAAACAACATGAGCATTTGCCCCCCCTGAGTTGTACCGATTACCCTATCTGGCTCATACACTATCCCTCTAAATGTATTATGGCACATCCTACAATTGGTCCTGTCATTAAATATTGGCATAAATTGCAGGCTAAATGTCAAACGAACCCTACTCCAATCCGATATACACCTCTGTGGAGTAATTCTGCAATACAATTAGACCATAAATCCCTTCACTGCACCTTTAAGATAGCCCATGGTATTCATCATGTGAAAGAGCTCCTTGATCCCTGTACTCATACTTTAGACTCCTTTAAGGAATTATGTATTCACTGGGATCTCCACTGAGATGATTTTTGGAGATATCTTTAATTACGACATGCCCTCCACCCCGTATTAAGTACCCTATGCTCTACTAACTCTGCTGACATTATCTCTCATTGGCTTTCTTATAATACTAGGCTGGCAGGAAAATATACTGTTGCATTCGAGATACTTTTGCTATTCAATCTCTACACTCCAAAGAAACTTGGGACACTATGCTTCAGACTATTATATCCCAATCTGACCGGAAGGCCTTTTGGAGATTTGGGCATAGGGCCTTTAAAGATGTCAGGAGCAGATTAATTCAAAATAAAATGTTATACTCTTGTTACATGACTCCTTATGTTATTTACCAGGACAAGTTACTTCCCTCTGACTTCTGCTGGTGGTGTGGAGCTTCAGGTAATGATCTCCACCACATTCTTTGGTCATGTTCACTTATTCAACCATTTTGGCAATAGCTTTACCACTTTGCTATAATGGTTATTCATAAACGTTTTCCATACTCAGTTACTTTATTTATACTAGGAGTCACAGTAGAGGCTCCATATCTTACCTTCTATGAGCACAGATGGTTCGCTCTGGTATGTATGCAGGCTAAGCAGTTGATTCTTGCTAAATGGTGTACAACTTTTTATCCTTCCCTATCTGAGCACATTACTGCTTTGACTCATCTTGCTTCCCTGGATCATCTTTCACACCTGTCATCTGATTCTTCAGCTGAGTATTTCACGTGTTGGCTCCCTTATCTTTATTTTGTACACTCTAGTAGTGATATAGGGTGACTACCATATTAGTTGGCCATTACTTATTTTCTAAGATGATCACCATCTGTTTTTACTCTGGGTAAAGTGAATTGATTCAGTGATTTTGGACCCCCTTTTTCTCTCTTGTGCTGCTATACTATTGACTGTTTATTCTTTGTTGTTGGTAACATAGTCCTTCATATTAATCTAATATAGGTGGTATGTGTCATGCATCACATTTGTATTTGTTTTTTGATATATGTGCTTAATTTATTATATTTTATTTCTGTTTCCTGGACTGCAAATTTTTTGTTATTTGTATATTGCTGTGGTGTTGTAAATGTTTGTTCGTTGTTTTTTTCAAAATGTCAATAAATAGGCTGGCCAGATGGCGTAGAGGGCTAAGGCGTGGTGCCTCACCTCAACCCACACTGGCAACCTGGGTATGGGAACGAGCTCAGGGCATCAGAGGTCGGCACGAGAGGGTGGAGCTGGATTGAGCTGCCGACAAGTAAGCTCTCCTCTCCGTGAAGGAAGCGTGGCATCCCTCGCTGATGTGCGACCCCCAGTAGAGGCTGGAGGAAACTCGGGCTGGAGGGGGCCTAGGCAGTAGACCAAGGGGTGGGGAAAGGAGGTTGTGACCGGGGCTGTTCAAATCAGTGAAAAATGATGGTCAGCAGGATGAAGGCCGACCCCCCCTCTCGCAGGCGCTGCTTCTGGGCCAGGCAGGTAAGAGCTGGTAATTCTGGGGGACAGGGCTGGGGGGGGGCGTCGAATGGGGGCTGACCGGCTGGGGAGCAAAAATCGTGACATGATAAAAACAAAAAAAATGTCAAGAAATTGTTTAACTGCAGAAAGATTAAAATCACATTTCTTATAAATTCCTGCATTTTGTAGTAGTGTACTACTGGTTTGTGGCCTTTAACAGAACAATTGCACAACCCCTCCCCCAGCTGCTCTAAAGAGTCTGCGATGTTTAATTTTTTTAAAGTTTATACTTTCTTACTCACGTTATCACTTCATTATTTTCAAAATGGGTTTCCTAGTCTGATATTTAGAATAAGCCCATTAATGGCAAGGTGAAACCCTTGGATGGGAAACTGCTCTAACATTTTAAATATAACTTACTCATCTGAGTTGGAGTACTCACTGCTTCTTTCTATGTGAGACTCTTCTCCAGCTTCCCCATGTTACATAGAAACATAGACTTTGATGGCAGATAAGGACCGCTTGGTCCACCTAGTCTACCCATTTCCCTACCTAGAGGATAAGCTGCAGATCCTATTTAACCAACAGTTTATTTCTTCCTTCCCCCCACAAAAATTGCCTTATGTCTGTCCCATGCATTCTTGAATTCTCCCACAGTTTTAGACCCCACAACCTCCTCAGGAAGGCTGTTCCATGTGTCCCCCACCCTCTCTGTGAAAAAATACTTCCTGACATTGCCCCTGAACCGTCCCCCCTCTATCTTTAAATTATGTCCCTTGTTCTTGCACATCTCTTTTCTGAAAGATGCTACCTCTTGGACTTTGCTGATTCCACTGAGGTACTTAAACGTTTCTATCATGTCCCCACTCTCCTCCTTTCCTCAAGGGTATACATATTAAGCTCCTTTAGTCTCTCCTTGTATGGCTTCTCTTGCAGACCCTGCACCATTTTAGTTACCCTCCTCTGAACTGCCTCCATCCTATGTCCTTGCAGAGATGGGGTATCCAGAACTGGATGCAGTACTCCAGATGGGGTCTCACCAACTGTCTGTACAGGGGGATAACAACTTCCTGTTTTCTGCTGGTGATGCCTCTTCCTATACATCCCAGTATCTCCCCAGCCCTCTCCACTGCCCTCTCACATTGCTTGCCAACCTTAAGGTCATCTGATATGATTACCCCAGGTCTCTTTCCATTTTTATTGTTGTTACTACCTCCCCCTTATTGTGTAATCTTCCCCTGGGTTTTTGTTTCCCAAGTGCATTATTTTGCACTTCTTTGCATTGAATCCAAGCTGCCACATTTCTGACCATTCCTCCAACCTTGCCAAGTCCCTTCTCATCCTTTCCACGCCTCCTTGTGTATCAACCCTGTTGCATATCTTTGTGTCATCTGCAAAGAGGCATACTTTTCCTTCCAGTCCCTCTGCAATGTCACTTATAAAGACATTAAAAAGGACTGGACCCAGTACTGAACCCTATGGTACTCCACTAGTAACCCCTCTTTCTTCAGAGTGGACTCCATTAACAATTACCTTCTGTGTCCTGTTGTCCAGCCAATGTTTCACCCAGGCTACCACCCTGGGACCCACTCCCAGGCTGTTTAATTTGACTATCAATCTTTTGTGTGGGACTTCGTCAAATGCCTTGCTAAAGTCTAGGTAGGCTATGTCCACAGCCCCTCCATGGTCTACTACTTTGGTCACCCAGTCAAAGAAATCAATTAGATTCATCTGACAGGGCCTTTCCGCTGTGAACCCATGCTGCCTTGGGTCCTGTGCCCCACTAGCCTCTAGGTACTCAACAATTCTTTCCTTCAGAAGTGATTCCATCATTTTCCCTACCACAGACGTCAAAATGGCAGGTCTGTAGTTTCCTGCCTCTTTCTTGGTCCCACTTTTGTGAAGGGGAATCACATCTGCCTTCCTCCAGTCCTCAGGTACCACACCATCCCCCCATGATTTGTAAAAAAGGGTAGTCAGTGGTGTCACTAGTTCTCTACTTAATTCTTTTAGAATTCTGGGGTGAATTCCATCTGGCCCCATTGCTTTGTCCACCTTCAGTTTTAGGAGTTCTTTCAGAACCCTTTCTTCTGTGAAAGGACTGGGATCGACCCCCTATCCAGAGTGCTTCTGTTAATTGGATTAGGCACCTCCCCCTCCTCCTCTTTTGTGAATACTGAACAGAAGTATTCATTCAGTATCCCTGCTTTTTCACTGTCCCTCTCTGCCCACCCACCCACCGTCCATTCTATTCAGCCTCACTATCCCTCCCTTTGTCTTTCTACACTCCCTGATATACCTATAAAAGGTTTTATCCCCCTTCATAACCGAGTTGGCTATCTTTTCCTCAGTTTGGGCCTTTGCTATTCTGACTACCCTCCCTGCTTCCTTCTGCCTTAACTGGTACAGTTCTCTGTCCTGCTCCTTCTGTGTTTCCTTATACTTCCTAAATGCTATCTTTTCTCTCTAACCTTCACCATCACCTCTTTAGAGAACCATAGTGGCTTTTTCTTTCATTTTGATTTATTTATTTGCTTCACACAAAGGCTTGTTGCCTCTGTGATGGCAGTTTTGATATTTCCCCATTGTTGCTCCACCCCTCCTTCTAGCCTGTTTGCTAGTGCTTTTCTAAGGTACTCTCCCATCTTGCCAGAGTCAGCCCTCTTGAAGTCCAGAACCCTCACTTTTGTATGGCTTGACTCTGTAGCTGAGTTTATCATGAACCACACTGTTTGGTGGTCACTTGTTCCCAAATGGCTATCCACTTCTAGATCTGAGATCCTCTCACTTCTGTAAAGAGAGCAGATACCTTGCAGCTTATGGCTGGTATGTAGGGAGCTTGCTAATAGACAAGGTGACTTCTCTCCCAATTCAAATTGCTTCAGAAGGCTAGCTACTGTAGCTCTACCCCTGCTAACTCACCAGATTTAATCATATTTCATATAAATTCCTGCATTTTTAGGGGTGTGTTACTGGTTTATGGCCTATATCAAAATAATCATTAGTATTCAGTGCACCACGACCTACCCCCCACAACACACACACACACAAGCTGATCTAAAGAGCCTGTAATGGAATGACAAGTTGTGAGTAAGAAAGTATAAACATTAAAAAATTAAAAACACTGCAGGCTCTTTAAAGCAGCTTGGGAAGGGGAAGTGCAATGGATACTAATGAGCGTACTGAATTTCAACTGCTAAATGTTGGACTACCTCTGTAATCATTGCAGGTCCATCTACAGATCCTTAACCTCTTCCTCACTGTCTACTATGCCACAGAGCTTAGTGTCATTTGCAAAGAGAAACATCTTAACTTGTATCCTTCTTTTATGTCACTAATGAACAAACTGAAAATGACCAGCATCATGACTGAATCCTGTGGCAGCCCACTCATGACTCCTCTCCCCTGGCTTGACCTTGTTTACTACCACCCTCTGTTGTCTCCCCCAGCCAGTATTCCACCCATATAACTAGATCCTTCTCTATTCCCAGATCCTCTTACTTCTTCAGCAACCTTCTGTGTGTCATGGTGTTGAGCATCTTGCTGAAGTAAAAGTGGAGCAAATTTACTACTTGTCCCTCGTCCACTGCCCTAGTTACCCAGTCACTGCCAGCCACTGACTGAGCTGTCAATAAGCGCATACTGTATACAGTATGCACTCATTGACAGCTCAATCAGCAGATGGCTGTGGTGGAGAGAGGAGGGGTGTGCCAGTTGCTGGCTCGGGGATGGGATGGGGGAGCAGGGTGGTGGAGCACTACCTGCTGGGGGGTGGAAGGGGGTCCACTAGACACAAGGGAAATATATATTTCAAATTTTATGGTCAGAGCAGGGACAGGGAGGGAGTCCACTAGACCACTAGGGAAGCATGCCAGTTATTTCAGAGAGAGATCGTAGATAAGAAGGGGGGACCGCTAGACCACCAGGGAACATCTATAGTTTATATCTTGCCAGCGATCGATGGGTCGGGCACCACCACTAGACTCCAGGGACTACTGTGTTGTGGGTTAGGGGGACACTACACTTCCTCCGCCAACCGCTAGGGTTGCATGGGAGTAAGTCGGGGCTTGGAGCAGCGGGATCTGTGCCACGCAAGGGGGCTGTGCAAAAGGTCATGTGAAGCACACTTACTCTGAATAGTGGACTGCACCAATATTCAGGTCCCCACCCCTTCATTTCCACAGTGGCCCCTCTTACTATTGCCCAGGTGCAAACAGAGTTTGCCCGCAATAACCAGGCTTTTCAATATTGCACATCCGTGCTAATCCCGGTTTATGGGGAAAACTCAGTTTTGCACCCAGGCAAAGTTTTGAATATCGGGCCCCTGTTATTTACTGATTGCTTTTTGTCTCCTTTCTTGTGCAGTGGGACTACGTTCATTACCCTCCAATAATTGGAAGCACCTCTGACTGAAGGGAGCTATTGAATAGTCCTTCCAGGAGTTCAGCTAGTTCCAATGCCAGTTCCCTGAGCACCCTCGAGTGCATCACATCCAGCCCTGGAACCTTGTCTATTTTCAGGGATGCAAGTCCATTTCTGACCCTTTCTCACATAAAAACTTCTGTGATCCCTCTTGCAGCAGTCTTTATGTCTCTTTCAGTCAAGGGTTAGTTATCCTTTACTGTGAACACAGAACAAGAGTAATCATTTAGAATGATACCTTCTGCTTATCCTCCTCCTCCTCTATTACCCTGCCCCCCCATCAGCCTAATAATTCCTCCTCTCTTTTCCCTTTTTTCACTAACACATTTGAAGAACTGTTTCCTCCACCCCACCCCTATAATATGGAGTTCTGTGTCAGCTTCTGTGTCCCTGATTGCTTTCTTGACATTCCTCATCCTTAACTAGTATTCAGCCCATTCCTTTTCTCCCTTTTTCTCTTTGTATCTAATAAAGTCCACTTTTTAGCCCTCACTGCCTCCCTGACCTTCTTTGAGAACCAGATTGGTCTCCTGTGCCTGTTACTTTAGGTATCCATTCTCAGGCATGGCTCAATTTATTCTAGAATGGCTTGTTTAATTACTACCCACCTCTCCTCCTTCCCCCTGATTCCATCCACTCCCCTTAGCTTACCCTTGACTACTGCTTTCATCTGATCAAGTTCTCCTTTTCTGAAATCCAAAATCACAGTCTTAGACAAGAGAATATGGGTACACAGGGCCAGCTCTAACCATATAGTGTTAGGGTTACTTGATCCCAGTGGCTCCCCAAGCTTCAGCCCATCAAATATTTTTGAATTGGAGAACACCACTTCAAGAATGGCAGTTTGCCTTACAGGTTGTTTGACCAGTTGCACCAGTAGGTAGTCTTGCAAGGTATTTAGCAGGGCCTGGCTCCTGCTGCTCTTAGCTGCTAGAATATCCCAGTCTACTTCTGGTAGACTGAGATCCTACACTATCACTACCTCCCCCTTTTGCTGTCTCCTTCTGAAGAATATTTGCCCCTAGTTCCCCATCGCAGTTGTTCTTCTGTCCCAATAGTCTGTAGACCACCCCATGTGCACTGCCATACCCGATGTGGGTATAAGCTGCTCCCACAGCTATTCTGTCCCCCCTTTCCTCCCTGATGGATCCTCCTTCACTGCTTTTATCTCATCCTTGACAGAAAGGACTATCCCACTCCTTTTCCTGTACCTCTACCCATACCTGTATCTCATCCAGATGTGGTGGAGCCTGGTATTCCTATCACAGTAATTTTTCCTGCTAGCCCATATTTCTTTGATGGCTATGAGGTCTAATCCCACATCTTCCACCATTGCCTGGAGTTTACTAGTTTTGCTCCTCAGGTTCCTGGCATTTAAGCAAACTGCCTTCCAGCATGTGCCTATACCCTCTCCTACTTATTAGTACCCCTACCCTTGTCATCCTCTTCACTCCGTACTTTCCTGCCCCCTTGCTTATTCTGTGTGCCCTTGCCCACTGACTCCTTTTCTTACTCTATTATGGACTCCACTCTGGATGCCTACATCCCCTCTGTTTCAATCCCACTGAGAGAGTCCTAGGCAAGATCTTCTTATGTCCTCCTTCTTCTGTGTTTCCCCCAGCTTCAGTTTCCCCCCACTTAGTTTAAATGTCAACAAACATAAACATTAGACTTCTGCCTCAATGCACTGCCCCATCTCTTGTCAGGTGAAGGCCATCACCCTTGAAGAGCTTCCTGTCCCAGAAGCCCAGCCAGTCTTCCACAAAATGGTACCCCTCCTCCGGACACCATCCCTTCAGCCACCTGTTAAACTCCTCAGTCTCCTCCTTCCTCACTCTTCCCTTCTTCTCCCCACTCCCCCATGCAGGAGGACCTTGGAAGTAGTCAGGTAAGCCAAGTGTGCCTTTGGTCTGTCCCCCAGCTTTGCACTTCACCATCTCAATATACTGGTGTGTCAGATTCTTGGCCCTCAAGTATAGCAGCACTCCAAGCTCCCTTCCCCTTTCTTCTACCATCCTCCCTATCCTGTCCATGTCCTTGATAGGTGAAGCACTCAGAAGGCATCTGACCACCCAGCATCTGACCACCCACTTCCCTCTGATGTCCACAACCTTTTCCAGACCTCTAATCATCCAGTCACCCTACCATCACTAGGATACTTCTTGCTGCCTTGCTCCTACTCTTACCACTGAGTGCCAGCAAGTCATTTTGTTTACTGTTCCAGACTTCCTCTGAGTCTCCACCAAGGGAGTCTGGTATCTGCTACTCCACAAGTGGTACAAATTGATTCACTGTCAGGATAGATGAGCCTGAATGACTTCAATGTGGCTGCCCCTGCCACCCATTCCCATCCCCCTTCCTGCTATCCTCTAGCCCCCAGGCCAGTGGGCCTCTGGGGAGAGGGGTGCCAGGTATATCTGAAGGTACCAACTAAGCCGGTGATGCAGTCAGGATACCTCCTCCCTTACTGCTACTAGATTGGCCTGGAGTTCTGCATATGGGGCAATGTCTTCTCCTCAACAGCATAACCCAGGAGATGAGCACCCCACAGTACCTACAGCTATATCCCCACTATACCTGTGCTCCATTTCATCAGACTGCTTCCATCCCACACCATCTGCTTGACTCCTAAGAAAACCTAACTACACTCTGGTACTAACTGTTATGAGCTCTACCTGCCTGAAACCCCTTAGCTTTTTTCAACAACACCCTACCACAGATAGGTGTTTGTCCATTAAACCTCACACAGATTCACCTTCATTATGTGTTATGTTTTGGCTACCCTAGATAGAGAATTCTTAGATTCCCTTTACAAGATCTATCCAATGTGAATAAGGAACCTGTACTGACCTCCAGAGTCCCCTGTGGCTCTCCAGGTTTCCTGCAGAGGCCCTACAGATGCTCCTAGGCCAGATTCTCCACTCCTTCTTTGTGCCACTCACAGCACAGTTCAGTTTGAAAGCACTGTACATAAAACCAGAAAGAAAAAAAACAACACATGAATAAAATAAAATAAAGGGTCAAAAACCATTGATGACCTGCTGGAAAACAAATGTTTCAAGCTAAAAAAGTGCCAATGACCTGACAAGCTCAGATACAGAGTGGAAGTTGATCCTGGAATCAGGGGCATAAGAAGGAGAAGGCATGTCACCATATGTTATCAGTTTTGTTGGGGCATTCTGGGTAGGAACTGAGCAGACTAAATTCCAGTTACTGAGATAAGAAATGTATACATTTAAAAATGAAGGGACACCACCATTTTGTACTTCACATCTTCTTGTAGGCAATAGACTCTTTAAATCCTTCTTTACTCAAACTCCATAAACTAAGTTGTTAGATTTTTTTATTAGAGCTTCATATACTGTCCATTAGTAATGAATAAGTTCAAATTCATGCTATGTCAGACTGTTTAAATAGATACATGACCCTTTGAAATCTAAGTTTTTCTGTATTTTCATCGTAGACACTCCAAATAGATTTCTCAAAAGTATTTTTCAGTAATTAGCTTAAGAAATTGACATTTTAAATTTTGAAATTATACTAAAAGTTTGTATCACTAATAAGTTCAACAGTCCTTTTTATAAGGCACTCCCCTAAACAACAATAATTTAATGTCTCAAATATATACTGCATATTATAAAAGAGACAAAAATGCAATGAAAAATAAAATCACACAGAATATGGGAGGCAAAACATACAGAGCATATATATATATATATATATATATATATATATATATATATATATATAAGGTAGTCCACCACACTTAGACAGAGTTGATATAACGCTAGTCATACCATACTTTTGAAAGATGAATCTTTTACATCTGAACAGTAAACACATGAAATATGAATGCTGTTCTTAAATTACTAGATGAATTCACTTTGTCTGACACTTTGATTTAATTGCATAATGCAAGCTATGAATCATTAATTACTGCATTTTTGTTAATGGTATATTGAACTCTTTTTCATTAAATACAGTACAATCCCTGAAAAATTGCTTTGTGATCCCTAAGCAATGTGATTTTAATTGGGTCCCATGTTATGGGTGTATGATTCATTACAGTGTAAGAATTTCATTCTTTAATGTATATATTTCCTTAAGTAAAATAGTTCAGCATGCCTGCAATACAAATTATTTAGTCCTTCTACTTGCAATACCTGCACTTTTGTCTCAATATTTGGAAAATCAGGAGGCACTATAAGACTGCTAAATAATGTCAGATTTATCTGTTTGAAGGACAACTTCATGCGTACCCTTCCCAGGAACATGTTTTTTTTTCTTTCCAAGAGGAGGGAGGATGTACAATTTATTTAAGGAGAAAATGTTTTGTTCACTGTATGTATAACAGAAATGAGAAAAGGGGTCCTGGTTGCTAAGTAGGAGACATGTACTTTATTACTGAATATATATGTCCTGGTATCTGAAACTTTATTGATCTTAATAGTATGTTATTTATTTTATTGAGGTTTCATTATAGCTTGAGTATTATATGGCCTTTTTGAGGAAAAGTTGACAGTAACCGAAGCTCACTGTGTGGTACATAGCTCAATGCTTGTGTATACTTATGAGTTTTACTGTTACATGCTTGATGTTTAGGACATAGATTCTGGCTCTCTCTGTCTCTGACCCTTATTGGAATGCTGGGAAGGTGTAGGAATTAAGGCCCAAAAGTTTGGTACCATTTTGATTACCTCCTCCAACTTTGGAGAGTGTGATCAGTAGCACACAGGAGAGGACTCCCCACCCCCTGGGGGAACCTCTGAGGACCCATGACTACTGACCTGCATGACCTCTGTGCATACTAAAAGGAGATAATCCTAAATGTGGGCTGATGTTTGGTTCTGGTTATGTCCAAGAGTTTAAATCCTAATCCTGCTGGTCGATGAGTTGTGCCCGCTGAGTCTTGACTGTGAGCAAAAAGTCAGTACTGAGGTATGAAGGTTCCGGCTGTTGAAGAAGAGTCTGATTCAGATGTATGTCTGGATGAGGAAGGATGATTAATCCATGTCTAAGGCTTCTGTGTAGGAATGAAGAATTGTGCACTGAAGATAAGGGCAATCCAGGGAGCAAAGTCTAGTGATGGTCGAGCATTAGATAGAATGCCTTGTCTGAGCAAGTGCGAGAACATCCTCCACAAAGTTGGAGAGTAGGGTCCTTCACGATGGACCTGAGATGGTGTCAGATGAGACCTCTACATAGGTAGATTAGGATGCTAGTCAGAACACTGGAGATGTTTTTGTCGAAGGCTGAAATAGCAGGTCCAAGAGCAGGAGCATCTGAAGAAGTGACTGAATGCAGGGAAGAGACATAGTGTTGGAGATGCCATGCTACAGCAGTATGGGATGAAACGGGAGCTTTCTGAGGTCCCCATAAAGGCTGAGCTGAACCAGGAGAATCCCATGCAGGATGACTGGATGAGATGAATGGAATTGCCAGCGAGGCTATCAATCACGAGGGGTAATGAGGAAGGTGTAAAACATACGTATGTAGTCTGCTCAGCTAGTGGTATGTCTGCCAAGGATGCAGATTTTGAGGGACGAAGATATCATAGATGGTGAGATGGAAAGGGAGCATTGGGTTTGGAAGGCTTGTGTGAGGCTGACATGAGTCCTGTGAAACAGTAAAGTACAATGGAGTACCTCAATAGGAGGTGGAAAATGTCCCAAGACATCCAAGGAATTGACGTACGCTCTACGGAGATGTCCTGCATACGCAACCTGACCTGAAAATGAAATGGGGAGGAAGCTGAATTGCAGTAGAGGAAGCGAATAAATCAATGAAGTAATAAGCTAGACCCATACGTGGAGTAACTGGAATGTGGGTCCCCCACATAGTTCCTTTGTACGCAGAGTTCAGGTGATCGAACTGTAGTGCAGGTCTAAGGCAGTCAGACTAAGAAAGGTGAGACCCCCGTGTGGATCTGCCTTGGTGAAGATGGAAATACGTTTTAATAACGAGAAAAGCCTCTATATCTGGCAAGTTTGTTTTGGGATGGCAGGAATCTTAGGTAAGAAGGGTGAGACCCTCATGTTAGCTGCCTGTAGATGATACGGGCATATGTTTGAGCTATCAGTAATGCCTCATCATGGGGTATGTTTGCTTGGGATGGCAGGACTCTCATGTGAGCCCACCATCTTATATCATTGAATAGTCCAAGGTAAGGAGGCTGTGACCCTGATGTAAGTCTGCCTTTAGTGATGGAAATATGTTTGAATAATGGGGCCCATTCGCTTGAGATAGCGGCCCCCCTCCCCCCACGGGCCTGCCATTGCTGTAGTATGACAAGGTCCAAGAGAAGAAAGGGCAAGACCTGTTGTTTGGGATGGTTGGATCCCTCATGGTCTGCCATCACAGAGTATTGGATGGATGAGCAAAGGCCCCTCCTGGGGCATGACTGTTGGGGATGGTGGGACCCCATGTGATCCACCATCGCCTCATTGAATGGTCTGAGTTAAGGGCAGCGAGACCCCCACATGGGTCTGCCTAAGGAAGAAGTAGAGTCAAGTAACTCGAGCTAAGCCCCTGCATGGGCTAGCAGGATCAACAGGACCCCGACAGAGGTCTGCCTGAGGAAAGAACAGGATTAAGTGAATTGAGCTAAGCCCCATGGCCAGAGGAGGGGGTTGACTTAAATGGAAAGGGTCTATGAGTATTGTAACTGGGCTTAGACGGGCTCCTCTTGAAAATGAGCTTGCCCAATGGAGCTTGTCCTGGTGAAATAAACTAGGTAGGGCAGCACAAATAATCCTGTCATTCAGTGATCAGCTAGGTTGCAAGTTATGATAGAGGAGAGAGAGCCCAGTGTTAGCAACACTGAAATGCCTTACTCATGATAATGTTCCTAGTGAAGTGTGCTAGAGCAGGTTGATCCCCAGTTGCATCAGTCACAGTATAAGCACTCGATATGGACATAAAAGTACTGCAGCAAATGAAAACACCAGGGGAGCATGCACCCTGGGAGACAGCATTGCTTTGATCAGTGGATTCTAGTCCCATGACTGGAAATGAAGTTTATAAGTTTAAACGGCACATGAATACCAAAACACTATGTGACAGAATCAAGTGCGAGGGCAGTGAAAGAGCAGAGGCCAAAACACACAGAACAAGCTGGAATGAGCCACAAACCAACTCACAGACCAAGGTAGAGTCCACAGTGTGCTAGAGTGTACATCCTAGGGAGGCAATGGCAAAAAACAGACAGTAAGGGGAAGCAAACAAATTGGAGGAAGGTGCAGATAGGGTAGAAGTTGAGGAGCCAGGAGCAGGAGGCAGGACAAACAAAAAGCCGAAGTACTGTGCAGCAGAGCCGAGTCCAGTGAGCACATACGGCACCGAATAGGCAGTCCACACAGAGCAGAGCAGGAAGCAGAGCAGACGAATCAGGTAGAGGTTCACAACAGGAGAATCGGCAATGAGCGGATGCTGGTTCTTCTCTCTGAGGTCCGGGTGCGGAGCAGTGGAGTCTGGAGCTGGAAGCTGAGCAGGGTAGTGATGACACACCCCAGAAGTGCAGGTGGAGAACAGAGCCGCAGCTGGCGAGGTAAAGCCAAAAAGAAAAAGAGAAAGGAGGGGAGACTAGAGAGGGAAGGAAACAAATGAAGACACAGGAGAACACAAGGAGGGAGTGGGGAAGAATGGACCCAGGAGGAACAAGAATGGGCAGAGGGAGGGAAGGCAATGACAGAAAAGGCAGAGGTGGAGGGGGAAACACCAAAGCGAGAGACGAAAAATGCAACAAGCAGGAATGTGGGGGGGGTGGAGAGACAACACTCAAAAACTGAGCAGTAGAAGCTGTGAGGATTAAGTAGGGGATGTGGGAGGAGCTATTCCCCATCTCTTGAACTACAGGCTATAGCCTTTCAAATAAATTCACTCCTCCCACACCTCAGCAAACTATTGGAAAAAAATCATCCACCACCAGCTATTGGAACATCTACAGAAATATAACCTCTTATGTCCCCTCCAGCATGGTTTCTGGAAGCATCACAATACATCCTCTGCACTAGCCCTCTTCTCTGATCATATTCTAACAAATATGGATAAGGGCAAGGCCACTGGAGTGGTGTTTGTGGACCTTTCTAAGGCATTTGACCTTGTTGACCACCATCTTCTACATTCCACAGTACTTCAGTTTGGCTACTCCCCTGATTCTACGGAGTGGTTCCGTAGTTATCCCTCTGGCAGATCTCAAATAGGTAAAGACTTTTCTGCTACTCTATCTATCCATATGGGAGTCCCCCAGGTTTCTATACCTGGCCCGCTACTTTTTTCCATGTTCATCAATGCTCTCCCTGCTGACAGCCTAAACTGCCATGCCCTTCTTTATGCAGATGACTTAGTCCTCTATCATAGTGATAAGTCACTTGATTCCATCTCACCCGTTCTCTCATGTAACTATGCATCTGCACATCCTTGGTTCCTTTCCAGCAGGCTCCTAGTCAATGGAAAAAAGACAAAGGCTATGGTCTTCAGCTCAAATCCTTTCCTTGCCAAAGTCACTAAAACCACTTCCTCCCTTCTGGTATGTACCCCAGTGGGTCCCCCTCAAAAATGTCCCCTCTTTCAATTACCTAGCTGTTACCCTTGACCCCTCACTGACCTTCTCTGACCACATAAACAACACTGCATGGAAAATACACCAAAAACTAGGTGCTGCTTACCATATTAGGCAGCTTCTGTCCCCTGAAGCTCATCTTGCTATCATGTAAGGAAACCTATTGTCCCTTCTTGACTACTGCTGCCCTATATATTCCTCTGTGTCTTCCACCCTAAGTCTTCGACTAATCACAACTTATGACTCTGTCTGTCACTTTGTTCTTCAAGACTCCTATACCGCCCACCATTGTTCACTCTACAAGTCCCTAGGGTGGCTCCCTCTGCAAGGTCGCTTTGAGTATGCTATGGGCTGTGTTGTGGACAACGCACTCAGGTGCAACTCGATGTCCCCCTATTCCCCATTGTTCACTCACAGAACTGCCTCCAGGTGCCTCAGGATATTCTCAGTCCCTCCTCTGAAAGTACCATATGTCTCGACTTTAATGGGAACTAATGCTTTCCAAGTCTCTGCCTCCATCCTATGGAACAGACTACCACTGCCTATTCACTTGTCCTCCTCCCACCTGTCCTTCAAAATGAACCTAAGAGCCTGACTCCTTTCTGAATTCACATGCAACTGTATTCTGGACAACAAGTAGTGCCCACAAACCGCTCCAGGTGCTATGTATCTCTGTCCTACCCCACCTTGACCTCCTAGATGTCTCTGGTTTCCTTTCATTTGACCTACAAGGTCTTCTTATTAAGTCTGTATGTTAGTCTGTTAGATAGTTAAGGAGAAATGGATGTTTTGCTTCAAATTATAAAAGTTACTGCTTGTTATTTTTGTACCATTTATCCTCAGTAACTGAGTTATCACCGCTGCGTCAGCTCAATTTCACACTGTACCCCTATTGACCTCATATTGAGGTTTTGTACACACGTGTTTGACTCATGTTTTGACCTTTGTCTATTGTTCATCACTGTGTAATAGCTGCTACTGCTAAATAAATGTATGACTGTTGAACTATGTTGGTGCCACCTTGTGGCCCGGGTCATGTCTGAAAACGGCCCATTGGATCAGCACACTTACCTGGTTAACAAATGCATAAATAAATAAATAAATAAATATCCATTTGTCTTAACATTTTTAAAACTGAGCTTCAATATGTTATAATGCATTGATAACTGTAAATTCAACACTCAGTCCATTATTAGTATTTTATTAAATGCACAACCACATTGTTCTTAATTAAGAAAAGCAACATTATGCTAGTCTATGACATTATATGGTGTAGACAATATCTCTAGAAAGCATGCATTCGGTTTTGGCTAGAGAGAAAATACTGATTTTATTGTGGGTACAGTTGCTTAGATAGTGCATTAAAGGATACCTAAACAACATTTTGACAACAAACTATTCAAAAATCTGACTCCGTAGGTGACTAAAAGAAAGGCTGCTGTATTCATTAAGGCTAAAACTACATTTATATAATTTACCTAAATGTGGTTCCAGAGCATCTGAATATTGTAAAATCAGCCTTCTAATTTCAAAAAAACTTTCTTACCTGCTTCCTAAAATGGCCGCCAAATGTGTTATGCAATGACATCATTGGAGCCAAAGTCAGAAAGATATATGGCTCTCTATGGTGCTAACTAGTTATTTTTTCCCTTTGTTTAGAATTGTTTCACCCGAATGGTCAAAACCATGTACATTATTTTGTATAATACACATGTCAGGCTATGGTTCTGTTCATTTTGTTTATTTTAACATGCTAAAATTGTGTTTTAATCCAACCAATTTTCTCTGTGGCAAACCAAAGTGCAGTACAAATCCTGAATAACTTGGTGGTCTAGTAGTTATGGTGGGTCCAAGATGTTACATTGGGGATGCAGGGGTGGTGTGCATGCTTAATATGCACTTTTTAACATTTTTTTTAAACCTTCATATTTTCTGCAATTCTTTTCTAGTACATTTTTGACAGAACCTACAAGTGTAATCCATAGCTTGAATGCAAACATTTGTACAATCAATGAATCAGACTTCTTCAGCAAAGTGAAATGCGGCGGCAGCAGCAGCAGCACACAAGTACATTATTATGTGTGTGGGGGGTTGCAGCCACACCCTTCACCACCCCCTAGAGCCACCACTTTTTTGTAGCAAAGTTCTTGTTCAGTCCAATGTTAGAGTTCATACTTTCTTGAAACTCAAATATATGCTTGTCGTGTCTTCTTTTTCCATGGGAAGTAATAATAATAAGAATCGCATTTATATAGTGGTTTTCATACACATTGTATCCCAAAGTGCTTTATAAGCAATACTAGACTGGTAGTGAAGTGACTGAACATGTAGTGGCAATCATTTCATACATTAATATCCACACACAGCCTTGGACAATTGCATGAACTGGTTTTATGGGAAGGGAAATGTTGGCCAGGACACCAGGGTCAGGTAGTGATCAAGGTGCTGGCAGCCCACATCGTATTTCTTACAGTAATCTGCTCATATTTCTCTCCCTGTCTTCCCCCTTCCCTGAATATAGCAGTAGCTTGCAAGGGTGGCCTTCTCAGTCCCCCTCTGGTATTCATTCTTCACTGTTCCTCCTCACACCGAAAAATGGTGAGCTCATCACCCTTCTGCATCATGAATGCAAGTAGTAGAGTCCCCATTTTATTTTGACATATCAAACATAAACATATCTTTCCAGTATGTTAAGCCGATAGCAACAGGGAATGAGGGGACTGATGGGCTTTCCTATCCTTAAAATATATAGGCTACCTTTGATTAGGCACTGCTAAATGATGGGTGTGCACATCATCATACATGTCATTTAATAGTGCCTAATCATAGATGGTTTAGATCTTACATGGGTAGGAAAGACTATTTTTCTACTTGTGCAATGCAGCTATCAGTCTGGCTTACCAGAATACCATGTTTATTATTAGTATGTAAAAATAACATGGGAGACTGTACTAACCACATTCATGATGCAGAAGGGTAGCGAACTCACTAGTTTTTGGTGTGGGAAGCAGGTGAGAGGAATGAATGCCAGAGAGGGACTGAAGAGGCCATTCCAGAAGGGTACAGCTACTGTATATTTAGGTTAGTTGAAGACATGGAAGAGGACGTTGAGCAGATCACTGTGAGATCTAAAATGTGGGGCTGCCAACATCGTGATCACTACCTGACTGTGGGTAAGAGTAGCCAGCGATGACAAATACTCAGAATGGCAGGGCTGCACCTAAACTGTTACTTGAATTCAGTGTAGGGAGAGTACCCTCGGGTGGGGGAGGTGCTGACATTTGTTAAGACCGTATTGAGGGAGTTGTGTATAGCTCATTCAAGATTTGGAAGGGTGGTAGCCAGCCAACTCAAATTGAGGAGTAGAGCACAGAAACATACTGCAGAAGAATTGCTGGGAACTGTCCTGTGGGGTTCTGCAGATCACAGGTAAAGGAGAAGACTGACACTGGAAGTCGGGTGGATTTGCCTAAGGTATTAGTATGCCTCTCCTGCTAATAATATAATTATCCATTGTAAGTGCAGCCCTTATGAGGGCATGAACAGCAGTTTTTCTGGTGGGTCATAATGCTTATTGCTTGGCCATCCAGGAAGACCTAGTTGTTGGTTAATAAGGTGGGAAAAAAATACAACAGGGGAACTCTACATACTACCATCACTGTGCAGAAGGGTGGTGATACACTCAATGTTTACTGTGGGAGCTGAAGTCAAACACTGAGAATATGGACTAGAGAATGATTTCAGAGGCATTTTTTAACAGTGCCAGCTGATGATGCATATTGGTATAGGTGTGCACAGCTCTCTGAGGTACAAGATTACAATCTGAGGTATGATAATTATTTTCATGAGACCGTAAGCACATATGCAGCACCAGACAGTACTAAGGGCAGGGTATGGATGTTGGGTGTTCAACAGAAGGCAAGCTAGATGCAGGACATTCACATGGAAAAAGAAAGCCTTATTCGTGGATTAACAAGAGATCATGGGCTTTGGAACTGAACCAGACCAGTACTTTGCTCTGTGACCCTGAGCAAGTCCTTACACTTCCTTCTGCTCCCAGGCCACACCTTTAAACAAGTTTTCAGCTTAGTGTGCATCTCTCCTGGTTAACAAAAAACTAAATTCAGTGCATCACATAACTACTAGATCATCAGGTAATTGAAGTGTTGTACTGTAGTGCAGTTTGCCAAGGGAAAAAGTCAGCTGGATTGCAAAACATTTTCCACAAGTTAAAGATAACAAAATGAACAAAATCATAACCTAACATGTACTGATCAAAATAATCCACACGTTAATACATGGTGTTGATCATTCTGGTACAACAATTTAAAACAAAGAGGGAAAGAAGAACTAGTAAGCACTATAGAAATATATGTGGGTCTCTGTCTTTGGCTCAGATGATGTCATCATGACTCATCACTTAACAGACTTGGCAGACATCTTAGGAAGAAACCAAGACTGTTTTTGAAAGTGAAAGACTGATGTTTACATTTTTCAAAAGCTATGAAACTGCATTTATATTATTTACATAAATGCAGTTTTAGCATAAATGTAAACAGCAGCCTCTACTTTACCTTGTTATGAAGCCAGATTTTGGAGTTTGCAGTTTTAAAAAAACTGCTTGTTTAGGTACCCTTTAACATAAAAATGTAGAATTTGATGGCAGAAGAAGACCAAAGGACCATTGAGTCTACCCTTGTCATATTACCTCACTCCACTGACCAGCTGCCCTGGTGGGTGGTATCCATCTCACCTGCTACACCACCCCTTAAATCCTTGCTGTCCCCCTTGGGGACTAGAAGTCCCTTGCCATGTCCCTACCATGTTTAAACCCACTAAAGGCAGCTGCACCCACCACTTCTACAGGCAGTCTGCTCCATAGTTCCACCATCCTCTCAGTGAAGTAGAACTTCCTCAGCAATTTGCCCTCCACCAGCCACCACTCATGCCCCCTAGTGACTGCATCCCTATTCCATGCATATATGTCATTACTTTTTATACCCTTAAGAAACATATGTGCTTCAATCATGCCCCCCCACTGCTCCCTGGCCTGCAGTAAATGCTTAGGGCCTCCAGTCATTCCTTCTAGGACTGCCCTGCTGGACTGGATCATCTTGGTGACCCTTCACTGTACCAACAGTACTCCAGACAAGGTCTCTCCAGGGAGCTGAACAGTGGTACAATCACCTTATACAACCCAGCAACTTCAATGTCTTGCTGTATGCTTTATTGCACTGACTTGTTTTCTTGAGAGAGTCACTAATTATGACCCTCAAATCTCTGTTCTGATGAAGGGGCTGATCTAACTCCTCCAAATCTAGTATTCTGTGCATGTATTCTGTCTACCTATGTGCTTTACTTTGGATGTCTTGGCATTGAACTTTAGCTGCCAGACCTTAGACCATTTCTCTCATTTCTCTAGGTCCTTCTGGAGCTCCTGCACCCCTTCCTCTTGAGCCACCCTGCCACATAGCATTGTGTCATCAACAAAGAGATACAACTTTTTCTTGATAGCCTCCCAAATGTCACTTATGGACATATTAAATCGGATAGGTCTCAGGACAGATCCCTGCAGCATTCTTCTCATGACTTCTCTGTTCCCCGATTTAGCTATAATTGCTACTAATCTCTATGGCCACCCCCTTAGCCAATATCCTACCCACCTAACTAAACTTGGCTCCACTCCCATGCCCCCCAACTACTTTAGCAGCCTTCTGTGTAGTACTCAATCAAACGCCTTGCTGAAGTTGAAGTAGAGCAGATTTACTGCCTTCTTTCACCTTGGTGACCCAATTGAGAAACAGTACCAGTTTGGCCTGGCAAGAGCTCTCTGAAACAAGCCCATGCTGCTTTCCATCCTGTAGTCCATTTCCCTCTGGGTAGGCCACCAAATTCTCCTTTATTATAGTCTCAATCAGCTAACCTATGATGAAGGTAAGGCTGACAGGCCAGTAACTGCCTGGAGGCTCCCCATTCTCCCCTTGCAGAGTGGTACTACACTGGCAGATCTCCAATTTACTGGCACCACTCTGGACTGCAATGAGTCATTTGAATAGACAGGTTGCAGGCACTGTCAATACTGTGGCCATTTCTCATAGCACTCATGGGTTCATGCCATCTGGGCCTGGTACCTTGTCTACCCGAACACCTAGTCCCTTTTGCATCCTGTTCACTAAAATCTGCCCTTTGTCCATTTCCTGGACCCTTCTTGTGGCAGTCTTAATAACATTCTGTGGCATAGGACAATAATCCTGTACCTTGAAAACTGAGCAGAAATGATTAGTACATTTGCCTTCTGCTCATCATCCTTTACTGCCCCCCATCCAACTACCCTCAAAATCCCCCCTCTTGTTTTCCTTTTTTCCCTTATATACCTAAAAAATAATTTGTCCCTATATTTCTCTCACTAAACAATCTGCAGCTCCATGTCTACCTTTGCCCTTCTGACCTCCACCCTTATTTCTTTGAGTTTAGCTTTGTACTCTTGCCCTTCTTTCTGCCACTTGTTCCTCTTCTTCTCAGGGATTTCTGTTCTATTCATGCTCAGTATCTCTCTCTCTCTCTCTCTCTCTCTCTCCTCCTTCAAGAACCATATCAGCCTTTAGTGCTTGCTCCTTTTGGCGACTTTTTCTGCACAAGAAATATAGAAACATAGAAGTTGTCGGCAGATAAGGATCACTTGGCCTACCTAGTCTGCCTTAAATTCACTACCTACAGTGAAGCCCATCAGGATGAAGCCCAACTCTGAAGAATTCGTAAGTAGAGTAACTGCAGCAAACAATGCAATTTCAATGGGAGTTAATCCCTTTTGTCTTGCAGGAAACTTGTGACACTTCGCTTCATCTGTATAGTGCCACCTGAGGCTCTAATTGGACTCTGGCGTACACCCTCTTTTGCTTCTAAGATTTTTTACCTATCCCATGCATTCTTAAATAACGTGACTGTTTTAGCCCCCACCACTTCTTCTGGTGGTTGTTCCAAGCATCCACCACCCTCTCTGTGAAGAAGTACTTTCTCACATTTCCCCTGAGCCTTTCCCATCTCCAGCATCATATTGTGTCCCCTTGTCTTCGAGCATCTTTTCCTTTAGAAAATGCTCCCATCTTGTACCTTGTTTGTCCCTGTGAGGTACTTGAACATCTCTGTCATATCCCTCTGTTCCCTCCTATCTTCCAAGGAGTACATATTTAAATTCTTGAGCCTCTGTTCACAGGGCTTGTGACGTAGATCTTCCACCATTTTGGTTGCCCTCCTTTGTACTGTCTCCACCCTATGTCCTTTCAAAGATGGGGCCTCCAGAACTGTACACAGTACTCAATGTGGGGCCTCACCAGTGATCTATACAGGGGCATTATTACCTCCCTTCTTCTGCTGGTGATACCTAACCCTATGGGTTGCCCGTGATAGTAGCACTTATAAATGTGCAACTGTAGAAACGGCGACTCATTTATAGCGCCATCATGATCCGCTACCCTGCAAGTGTAATGAAGGAATGGCGTGCAGAGCGACCAGAAGGGGAAGAATGGGGAGTTGTATGGGAGGGATAGGAGGGAGGGTTAAGGAGAATATCTGACACTGCTACAACTGAGCCAGCTCTGTGTGGTGGTGGTGAGGGGGGCTGGATACGATGCAGTAGGCACTGGGTTAGGGACTCACTGGGGGTAGTAGTTGTGCCGCTGCTTACGGATGTGTGTTTATTTTTTTATTTTAATGAATTTTGCCCCCTCCTCATGTTGTACCACCCTGGAGTTGAGAATCCTTAGCAAGGGAGCTGGGGTGAAGCCCCCTATGAGGGTGTGGGGGTGCAGTCCCCACAACACTGCTAATGCACTGGAGTTCATTTGCTGAGAAATATTATTCCACCAAAATGCTTTCTATTCATATACATTCCCAAGGATAGCAATCCCTGTTTTTCGATTGCTATCATCACATGGAACCCTCCCTATGTATCAGAGCATTCTGCTAGCTTTTCCCACTGCCTTGTCACACTGTTTAACTACTTTTAGATCATCAGTAATGATCACCCCCAGGTCCCTTTCCTGCTTTGTGATGATTAATACCTCTCCTGCCATCTGGTATTTTGCTCCCGGGTTTCTGTGCCCCATGTAAGTTTTGCACTTTTTTGCATTAAAACCCAGCTGCAAAGCTGCGACTATTTATCCAGTGTTTTTCAAATCATTTCTCATTCTAACTGCCCCCCACAGTGTGTCCACTCTGTAGCAGAGTTTTGTGTCATCTTCGAAAAGGCATACTTTCCCTTCCAGTCCTTCTGTAATGTCACTAGTAAAGACACTGAAGAGGACCGGCCCTAGTACTGACCCTTGAGGCACCCTACTAGTCACTTTGCCTACTCCAGTGTGGGTGCCATTTACGATGACTCTCTGACTCCTACTGCTCAGCCAGCTTTCTACCTATTTAGCTACATTAGGTCCTACTCCTAGGCTCCTCAGCTTGCTTATCAGCCTCCTATGCAGAATGGTGTTGAAGGCCTTGCTGAAATCCAGGTAGGCCACATCCCCCTCCAATCCTTGATCCACCTCCTTGGTCACCCAATCAAAGAACTCAATCAGATCTGTCTGACAAGACCTTACCCCTGTGAAACTATGTTGCCTCGGATCCTGTAGACCACTGGCAACAAGGTATTCCCCAATCCTTTCTTTCAATAGTGATTCCATTACCTTGCTCAGAACTGACATCAGGCTGACAGGCCTGTAATTCCCTGACTCCTCCCTATTCCCACTTTTGTGTAGTGGGATTACATCCACCCTTCTACAGTCCCCTGACACCTCCCCTTTTTCCAATGACAGATTGAAAAGGGTCATCAGAGGTGCAGCCAGCACCTCTTTCAGTTACCTCAGTATCCTAGGGTGCACCCCATTCTGACCCATTGCCTTATTTACCTTTAATGTTGATAGTTCCCTATGCACTCTTTCTTCTGTAAAAGGACTGCTGTCCACCTCCTACCCCATCATACCATTGTCCTGGGTCTTTGACCCATTTCAATTTCCCTCCTCCTTAAATACTGAGCAGAAGTATTTGTTCAATATATCTGCTTTTTGGTGGTCCTCTTCCATGCAGCCCCCTCTTTTCTCTTTCAGCCTTACTATCCCTCCCTTTGTCTTTCTCTTTTCACTTAAGTATTTAAAAAATGTTTTATCCCCCTTTGACAGTGATTTGGCCATCATTTTGTTTGTGCTTTAGCGCTCAAAACTGCCTTCCCTACCTCCCTTTGTTTTTCTTGGTAAGTCTCACTGTCACCCTCCTTCTGCATTTCTTTGTACCTTCTAAATGCCATCCTTTTTGCTCTCACTTCTTCCACTACCTCCTTAGTGAACCATAGTGGTCTCCTTTTTCTCTTGCCCTTGCTAACCTGCCTGATGCAGAGGTTCGTCGTTTGTTCAATGCCCTCTTTTATCTTTGGCCACTGTTCCTCTACTCCCCTCCAGTTTTCCTTTCCCTGCTAGGGCATATTAAGACATTCTTCCATATTCTTAAAATCAGCTCTTCTGAAGTCCAGCACCTCGTCCTTGAGTAATTCAGTTCTGACCCAGAACGTATATCAAACCACACTGTACGGTGATCACTGGTCCCAAGTTGGTCCCCCAGGGTAATGGCCCCCTTAGTCACTGTACTTCCTCCCCCTCTATCTGGTCTACACCTACCAATCTTCCCCTAACTAGTTCCCATATCTTCCCAAAATCTACCCACTTGAGGTCCAGGATCACTGTTTTTGAGAGGGGTTCATATTTCCCCCCATCACTTTAACCCACAAAGTGTAGTGGTCACTGGACCCCAGTGGCTCCATGACAGTCACCCCACCATCTCCAAGTTGATGAGTACCAAGTTATTCATGGCAGTCTGCTGTGTGGTATCCCTGACTGCAGTAGTGGCACCAGTAGACAGTTCAGAAGCATTTGAAGCAGTTCCTGACTCCTGGTGCTCCTAGCTTCTGGGATGTTCCAGTTTAAATCTGGCTGGTTCCGGTCTTCTACTGGGTGTCCGGTCAAGACCGTGAGTGCACATGGGCTAGTTAAAAATCTCACAGTCATAATAGTGATGCACGGTACCAGAGTTGGTATATAATCTGCATGGTTTTGAACCACACAGTTTTATACCAACTGCACATTGCTGTTATTGACCACACAGTTTGTCATTGTTGTGGTCTTGACATGGTACCCTTCTACTTGCACTAGATCCAATTTTACTGCCCTCTTTCTTATTGCCTCCCACAACTCTCCATCTGCTTTCTATTTCTGCCCCAGTGGTCTGTAGACCATCCATAATCTAACCTCCTATCACCTGATGTTGTCAACTACACCCAGATAGATTCTACTCCCCCCCCCTTCTGTTTTATATTCCCATCCTCTGTTACCTCAATTCATTCCATAGTGTATAGGGCTACACCCCCTCCTCTCCCCTTAACCTGTCTCTCTTAAGTAAGGTATATACTGGCGCCATTACATCTCAGTCATTCTTGCTGCTGGCCCACGTCTCTGTGTTGGTCACTAGGTATAACTTAGCCTCTGCCACTATCACCTGCAGTTAACTGATCTTATTGTTTAAACTTCTGAAATTTATGCAAACCAACCTCCATACCTCCATCTTACTCCCTTCCCTCCTACATGAGCCCATCCTCATATCCTCCTCTCCTTCCCTATCCCTTCCTACTTCCACTCTGATAAGTGTAGATTTGCTACACAGTCCTTCACTTGCTACCTTCATGTGTCCTTTGCTCCTGCTTCTTCTGGGTCCCTCTGGCCCCATTTCCATGTCCAGGGCAGACTCTTCTGGGTTCACCCTTCATCTACCAGCATGTGGTCATATTGCCGCTAACAAAAACCACATGGCAATAAATGCCAGAAGTATTATACCATGCACAGAAATAAGGTAGGGCAAAATGCTGACCACATGAATACAGCGGAGACTCATTGTGATCAATGGGACTTTTCATCTTTGCTCCCTCACTCCTGACGTGAGGGGGGGGGCTTTGCTCCCCACACCCACTGGATTAAAAATAACTAACTCCAAGTGGGTGTGGACTTTGGGGATGGGGCCAAATTCGGGAGGGGGGAAAATTATTTTTTTAAATAAAAAAAAACAGTGGCAACACCATTCGACCAGAACCAAACCATGGTCCCAGGTCTCCAATGCTGCTGTGTGCTGGTATCTTAACCATACCGCCACAGGAGTGGCTTAACCAGGCACCACACTGGCAGCCACTTAAGCACTCCTCCATCTGAGCCTACAGTGACAGGTGTAGCAGTTATTTCAGAATGCTGTAAAACCCCTGTCACTGTACAAGGTTTAGCACTATCTGCAGCTTGGTTATTGCCTCGCTGTTCAGATAGCGACATATTGACCTTGTACCCACTTACCATCTGTGAAGGAGGTTTCCAGCATCAGATACCCCATTTTTCAGTTTAAAATACTGTCCACATAGACATCTAATTTCTGCCCCAGTGCACTAGCTCATGAGAAGAAGACCACCCACCTTAAAAAGCCTTCTAAAGAAGAATCTTCCTCAGCACCCCCAAATCCATATCCTTCATTTTTACACCATTCCCTCAACCAGGAAGTAAATGCCTCAGTTTCCTCCTGCCTCACCCTACCCCCTTCCCTAGTCCACAGAAGCAGCACCTCCAAAAAGGCCACCAGAGCTGCCTTTCCCCTTAGTACCCTCTCCATTCTTCAGAAGTTGGACAAAGTAACCTTCAAACTTTGATTTGCCAAGCCTTTTGTACCCATGTGCACTAAGGCATTTGGCATCACCCTCATCCTGTCAAGCATCCTCCCTATCTGGCCTTATCCCTTGGTGTTGATGTGCCAGGAGCATTTGTCCTCCCCCTCCATAGACCCATCCCTTGCACACCACCCTCTACACACCCCATTCCACTGAATCACTGATTATGAAGACCCTGCTTGCCCTTTCCATACTCCCTTGAATTTGCTTGGGGCCTTCCCAACTTGAACTGAATGTGGGGGCTTTCATGCACTACCCCTAATAAAAGTGCACTTATTTTGGAACATTTGGGTTTACCCATGACTATTTCTGATCATTTTGTAGAAGCAGGAGCTGGTTGGATATTACAAAAATAAAAACAAATATATATCCAGTATTCCATTTATCAAAGGGACCAAGCAATAGGATCATTGAAGGGGGCTCCATTTTATTCCACTGCCTTGGTGATATTTTTCTGGTGTTACATGGCCAGTGAATGATGATCACTGTGTCTGCACTTTGAAAGAAATGTGCAGTAAAACAAATTAACTTTTGTGTTCTTTTTTACTTTGAGCCAAGTGGGGAACACAACTGCAGCCAGTGGTGCAATTGAACCATTTAGTTTGAGGATCCCAGATACCTTGGAGAGAAGATGATACAGAGCTGCAAATCTTCTGCAGGGTAATGCAGTCAATTGTGTAATCAATTAGCAGGGGAGTGACCATAAGCATCTATTTTTAAAATTGGAGAGATTCCTGATAAGTGAGTTGAATCTCACTTACAGTATTATAAACCTGAAAAATATGCTAACAAGGAATTACTGCTGAGGGGAATAAGGGTAGTTAAAACCCTTTCAGGTGGATTAGACAGCTTTTAACTTCATAGTGAAGGAGAAGCAGTGGCAAATGAATGCTCAGCTAAAGTTGTTAAAATACTCAGCAGGGAAGATACCCACACATATAATGAATTGAGAAATGAGATTAAAATGTTGAAAGTGGAGTTGCATGCCCATTAAGCTGATCTTTTATTTATTGAATTACATAAAACATTACAGGTGAAGGTCAACAAGAATGAAGAAAACCCTGACTGAGAGGAAGCAGACTAAGCTTTTGTACAATGAGACTGACTGCAAATATTGATTTTGTTAGCTGTCCAATAAAACAAGTTGCCCATTCTAAAAGTCAGGGCAGGTCCTATTCCCTTTGAAGGCAAAATAATATGGGTAAGGCCAGCAGTATAAGGTGGCAACATGAAAATGATACAACAGACTGAGATTCTACAGTAAGTGAAATAGGTAAGAAATTGGGACAATCAGGTGTTCCATTTTTAGGGTCTTCCCAAAACACTCAACTAATCAAAAAGAAAAAAAAGACAAGTAAAAGGAGGGTGCAGAGGGCGAGGAGAGGCAAGGAAAACAAAAAAACAAAGTCAACCACAAGGACTGGAATGGAAGCAGAAGTAGATCTCATTAACATCCCCTCTGATAACCTCAAATAGTGGCAAATATCTGTATTAAATAAGAGACTATCATTTGTTCCGACACAGCCAGTCAATAAATCTGCTGTCACTGTTGACTTGTTTAAATTCTTTTGCAAGGTTTGCTTGAGACATCACTTCACTGGTGAAGAGATGGAGTTGGAAATAAGTATTCCAAGAATGGGCACAAACAATGAAAAGGATGGTTGGAGATGCAGGACCTTCTGAATTTAGGAGGCTATAAATGAGGCAAGAAGCATGATAACCTTTTCATCTGTTTGGGGGGATTCAATACAAGATACAAAGGAAAACATATGGGTAGATGAAACTGAAGTGAAACATAGAAACTGATGACAGATAAGGGCGTACTAGCCTATCCAGTCTTCCCAGTTTTATTGTGATCACTTATGCTGCAGACCCTGCCTGGCGTATAGTCTCTTCTGCCCCCTTCCTTTCCTCTATGATTCACTTGTGACTATCCCAGGCTTTTTTCAAATCGCACCACTGTCTGTGCCTCCATGGCCTCCATTGGAAGGCTGTTCCAGGTATTCACCACCTTTTCTGTGAAGAAATACTTCCTCACATCTCACCTGAATTTACCCCTTTAGTGGGCTGATAGAAAATCAAAGTGCACCCATACTTGACATTTAATCTGTTGACATTAAATACAGATATCTTTACTTGTGAAAAATGTGTGAAGAGGGAGGTGGCAGAACTATTAAAGGCCACTGGCAATATGGGCATCAACAGTAACATAACAAGATAAGTAATGAGTGCATTATCAGAGCTGTGCCAGAAATCAGAGGTAAGCTTTAAACCCTCCAATAAAGACAAGAACACCGAATAATGGACACAGATTATTATAAAAAGTGGTACACGAACTGATAGACAGTCAGCACAGATATAGAATGCTACCTGCTGATCCTATGCATGTGTTTAAAAATTAACTCCAGGAACTGTTGGAGGGGGCTTCACATCTTGGAGTCATTGCTGAAGATGAGTTTAAATTTATATGAACACAGCATTCTGTCACTCTGGTACTTTATGCATTACCAAAAGTGCATAGAAAATTGGAAAATACTAAGGTTATCCAATTGTCTCTGGAGTGGGACCCCTCGCAAACAATTTGTTTAGATTACAGACTTATTCTTACAAAAGGAAGTGGTCAAATAGAGGTCCCACCTCAGAGATGTGGATTACCTTCTGAACAAACTGGATAATTTTGTGAAGCAGCATGATTTTATATGGGTTTCAGTATCAAGCATCAGGACAGGATAGCGGCATGCCTTTACTTAATCAATTGAAGCAGAACAGGAGAACCTACCAGCTAGAAGGAGTTAATTTTATATTAAAAGACAATGCTTTTGGATTTTTCAGAGAGACATTATCTTCATATGTGTGGAAAGGCAATGGGAACCTATATGGCTCAATTATTCACTACTCTATTTATGGGGCTTTGAGAGCCAGAAACCATCTATAGTGGGGATTTCCCATATGCAGATAATGTCATTGTATGGTTTCATTTCAATGACAACATTGTCTGCAAATGGAGATGGGATACAGATGGGGCTAGAAAGTTTGTGGATTGGCTGAAAATCAATGACAATCAACCTCATATTCACTTCCAAAACCTCCTCTCTACTGTATAATTCCTACTAATACAAAATTACCTCTTCTTGCCTCATCACACTTAGAGATGTCATACTCTTCCAATATTGCTATTGTAAATATAATTGATTTGCATTGTATTTATTTTATGTAATTACTGTCTACTTTATATAACACTCAATGCTATTGCATATGCTGTCTATAACCCCTGATTCTGTTGTATATGCTTGTAATACCTTTGCCTCTGTAACATATATTTTACTGTTCCTGCCTTGTACCATCTGTGTTCCTCCCTTGTGTGTGTCTTAATCCCTGGGCCTCACCTGGAAATGAGCCTTTGATCAATTTGTCTTTCCCAGTTTCCAACTTGTAAATAAATAAATCAAAAGTCAAGGAGAAAGAAATTCATTTTCTAGATGTTTCACTGAAGGGAGAACTTGGCAAACCAGTGAACACAAAGAGGTTTAAGAAACCCATTGCATGAATGTACTCCTGCAGGTGACGTGCACATCATCAGACACTGAAGAATTCAATTCCCCACTCACAGTTCCTTTGAGATGGGAGGCACTGTAGTAGGGATATTGATTTTGAAAACCAGGCAGATGTGCTCAAGACAGGATTCAGAAAAAGAAGCAATAATTACAGACTTTTGCAGAAATAAGACAGAAGGTGATGAGGATAGAAAGAAAGGACTTATTGCAACTATAGGATAGGGAGGTTATCAATATCCAGCCAGTAACATTATCTACTGAATTTAATCAGGCAGCTGGAAAAGTCAGTTTGATCATAGACAAATATTGAAGTATCTTAATGGAAGATGAAGTGTTAAAGGAATTGGGTGAAAAACCAAGGGTGACTTTTAGACACCTTGCAAATATAAATTTTAAGCTAGTTCACAGCAGTTACAAAAGACCAACATCACAAAGTACCTATAATTGGTTGCCAACTCTTCTCAATGGCTTCTATTGCTGTAAGCAATGTAATGTCTGTACTTACTGTAAGCCATCAAAAACATTTGTTCACTCCTAGGTTGGAGATCAGTTTTCCATAAGAGAATTCATCAATTGTGACACAAAGTTCATCATCAATGTCATGGTATGCTCCTTGAGCAAACTATATGGGACACATATTCAGACATTTACGCTAGTGTTGCGAATCTGCTGCGCTATCACCAATACCCAACCTGAGGTATATTCAAAGGCATTGTGCTGGCATTAATACCATTGAATATTGCTGTGCTTGAATATTGAATATGCTTTTAATTGACTTCTGTCCAGTATTCCATGTTTATGTTGTGCTTATACATTACTGGCACTTCCAAACTTGTCTTCTGGGACAGCTATGCTAGAGTGTGTGTATGTTACCTTTACTGCTAATTTATTGTTGGTTGTACCTGACTAGGCTCTTCCTGAGCTGGTGAATGTATATTGTGTTTCTCATTCCTTGTACTTGTCAGATGTGGAACCTTTGCAAAAGACCACTTGTGCTCAAAGGTGTTTTATGAATTCTAAAAACAATATATATATATATATATATATATATATATATATATTCTATGCAAAAAACTTTGTTAATGCATTAGTTAGGGTTCTTCTACAGTGAAAAAAGTGAGGGAATTCGATTTTGGGGTTCCCACCTCTTGCACCCCACTCCCAGCCCTCCCCCACCAACAGGCATTGGGGTGTGCGTTGGGGTCCTTGGCCCTAACTTTCACCGCATCCCATGTATAAACAAGCTGAGGTGGTGCAGTGTAGGAGAATGGGGTGAGAGTTAGGACCAAGGACCCCAACTCACACCCCAATGCCTGTTGGTGGGGGTGGGCTGGGAGCAGGGTGCAAGGGGTGGGAACCCTAAAATTGAATTTCCTCACTTTTTTCACTGTAGAAGAACCCTAACTGATGCATTAACAAATTTTTGTGCATAGAATTTCCTTACTTTTTAAGAAAGACTAGAAAAGTAGAAAGCACAAGTTGGTTGGAGCGTGGGGCCCTTAGGGCCCCGCACTCCCACCATATGATTTTGGGTGACATAGTAATATAAAGTGCAATGCAAACATAAGCACAAACAATTATGCACATGGTGCTGCAAATGTAAATGGTAACTCAAACGGAAACAGAAATGCAAGCGCAAAGTGATGCCACAGCGAGCAGTGATGGAAATGGAGACACAAGCGGAATTGCATATGAAACACAAGTGGTAACACCCACATTCACAGTACCACAATTGGAAACACAAATGCTAATGGTAACAGCAACAATAACACCAAAGGAGACAGAAATGGAAATGCAAACGCAAGCATGTATGGAAATGTAAACCATAACGTGCACGGACACAATACCTCAATTGTAAATGCAAATGGTAACAGTAATAGCAAGAATAACAGCAAAGGAAACAGAAACATTAATGCAAGTGCATACGGAAATGCAAACCATAACGTGCACGGTCACGGTACCACAATTGTTAACGTAAATGGTAACGGTAACAGCAATAATAACAGCAAAGTACACAGAAATGCAAGTGCATCTGAAAACACAAACCATAAGGCGCACAGTCATGGAACAGCAATTGTAAATGCAAATGGTAACAGTAACAGCAACAATAATGCCAAAGGAAAGAGAAATGCAAATGCAAACGTAAGCACGTACAGAAACACAAACCGTTATGTGCATGGTCATGGTACTGCAAAAGTAAATGCAAATGGTAATGGTAACAGCAACAATAAAACCAATGGAAACAGAAACGCAAACACAAATACAAGTGTGTACAGAAATGTAAACCGAAATGCGCACGGGGTTGGTACTGCAATTGCAAATGCAAATCATAATGGTAACAGCAACAATAACACCAAACAAAACAGAAATGCAAGTGCAAACAAAAACACAAACTGTAATGCACACGGTGGCGTAGACGTGAATGGTGACGCGAACAGTAATGGAAGCACAACTGGAAATGCTAACTGGCACAGTAACGAAAGGGCACACCCTTCTTTTACCCAAAAAACTGCATTGAAAAACACAGTGAAAACAAAGAATGTATGCATAATAATGGACCTCGAAGCACAAAATTAGGACTTGCAATACTAAATTGCTTATATCTCAGGAACCGTACAACATAGAAAAAAAAAATTTCACATGAATTATGACTTTCCTGGCTAGTTTTATACTTAGCCCCTGTTGGGGGCTAAGTATTTCTGTGACAAAAAGTCTGTATCTTGCACCGTTTCCAAGATATGGGCCCTGAAAGGTGCGACGGATGCCATAATGTTTTCCTATGGGAAAAAGTGTCAACTTCAGAGTGCTGTTAGTTTGATGCCCTGTAATATTTGTTCACCAAACCACCAAAAGGCACATCTGTGGGATGCTGGCTTCCTTCCTTCCAAATTTCAGCCCACAAGACCAAACCGTTATTTTGCAGCAGTGCGGTAAAGAAATCCTGTAATGCAGCGGACACCGTAATGGCATCCTATGTGAAAAAGCATCAGCTTCGTAGTGCCATACATTTGCTTCCCTGTAATATTTTTTGACTAAACCACCAAACGCCGCATCTGCAGGATGTTGCCCTTCTTCCCTCCAAATCTCAAGTAAAAAGACCAAACCATTTCCGACATATTCAATGTCAAAGATTAGTAAAATTTCCCTATCTATTACATCATAAAAAAAATGGCTGTCTTGTCCTGCCTTCACAATCAAAGATGGCGATCAAAGAATCTCACGATCAAAGAATTTGCAGGCTCATGATCAAAGAATTTGCAGGCTCACAAACAAAGAATTAAAAACTTTATAAATAAAAAAAAATGAAGGAATTGCGGTAAACCACCACCATGGTTCAACAAAATGTAGCCCCCTGAGTAAAACCCATCCTCATTTGACTTTCTAGGACAAACCTGGACTGAGAAAATTGATTTTTAAATTGGGCCATCTCATTCCTCACTCACGATGCATGATCGCGATCAAAGAATCTCACGATCAAAGAATTTGCATGGTCAGATCAAAGAATAAAAAGTCTTCAAATTTAAAAAAATAACAGAATTGCTAAAAACCACTGCCATGGTTCATCAGAACGAAGCCCCCTGAGTAAAACCCACCCTCATTTGTCTTCCTAGCACACCCCTAGACTGATTAAATTGATTTTTTCATCTGGCCATCTTGTCCCTCGCTCGCGATGCACAATCGTGATCAAAGAATCTCGCTGCCAAAGAATTTGCAGGCTTGAGATCAAAGAAATTGTTCGCTCGCGAATAAAGAGCAAGGGACTTGATGGCCAGATTTTTAAATACAGTTCTGTAGTCCAGGGGTGCCCTAGACTGTTATATTAGGGTAGGTTTTGCTCAGGGGGCTTTGCTGTGCCCCATCTGCATACCAAACATAATGTTTTAACTATCCCGGGTAGTCCAGTGGTTCCCCCCTTCATAATAAAACATATAATCATTTCTACTGCTCTGGTAGTCTAGTGCCTCCCACCCCCACAATCTGTATTTTTCTACATCCCTGGTAGTCTAGTGCCCCCTCAAGCTGTATAATATAATTATTTTGTTTATATCCCTGGTAGTCTAGTGCCCCCCCACTCTGCATAAATTATATTTATTGTAGATATCCCTGGTAGTCTAGTGCCCCCCCAGCATAATGACATAAATAGTTATTTGTATTACCTAGTAGTCTAGTGGCCCCTTCCAATCTGTATCAAATCATTATTAATGTTTATATCCCTGGTAGTCTAGTGGCCCCCCCTGCTCTGTATGAAATTATATTTACTGTAGATATCATTGGTAGTCTAGCGCCCTCCAGCATAATGACATAAAGTATTTATGTTACCTGGTAATCTAGTGGCCCCCTACCCCCCACCCACTCTGTGCCAGCCCACCCAGCACCTCCTCCAACACCTTTCCCCAGCCAGCGACTGGCACAGCCCACCTCTGACCTCCACGGCCAGCCACCGACTGTGTGCATTATGATCGGTAATGCAAAGAGGCGCTCTGAAAATATATGTTGATAAAATGTCAACAGGTGCTGAATTGTGCAACTCTGATGAATGAAAATCTCAAATTTTAACGTGCTATATCTCGGAAATGGTTTGGTCTTTTTACTTGAAATTTGGAGGGTGTTCTCGGCATGTCCTGTAGATGTGAATTACGGTGCTTATGTGTCAGAGAAACATTTTTTTGTGGAGATATTGCATGACACAATTTACGTGTTGTGGACAGTGTTTTGCATTGTGCTGGTGGCTTGAAAATGATAGGGTACCTAGCCTTAGTGTCATGGATATAGTTTCCAGTCGTTGTGCCTGTTAAATGTTAACAGGTGTGGAATTCTGCATCTCTGATGAATTAAAATCTCAAACCTTTACATGTTATATCTCGGACACGGTTTGGTGTTTTACATTAAAATTTGGAGGGTGTTGATGGTACACACACGTTTACAAGTTGGTTGGAGCACAGGGCCCGAGGGGCCTGCACTCCCACCAAGTTCTGTAGGCTGGTCGGGCCCACACTCCCATCAGCTTCCGCAGGTTGATGGGAGCACAGGACCTGAAGAGCACACGCTCCCACCAATTTGCGCAAGTACTTAGTTTTGTATTCTTTTTCAAAAAGTAAGGAAATTCTATGTAAAAAAAACTATGTTAATGCATCATTTATGGTTAAAACATAAAGGCCCAGATATTCAAAAGGGTTGCACATGGTGCAACAGTGCTGTGCCATGCGCAACCCACTGATGCCTCCGGCACGATATTCAAAAGGGGAAAGTGCGCCACACAAATCCTGATGCAGACACATCACTAATGTGCAGGCACAGGTGGGGCGTGCCCTTATAACCTGCACAGCCCGATATTCAACCCGGGATGTGCAGAGCCATGCATGCACAACCCCTACTTGTGCCTGCACAAAGTTAAGCCCAAAAAAAAGGGAAAAAAATGATGGCCACCCACAGGTGAGCTGCCACATTGCAGGGCGCAACACAGCAGCTGCCATCTGTGGGTGGCCACCTGAGTTCTTGCTGCACCTGGCGGTGCCCCCCATGCCCCATCATGGGTATCTGTTTAAATAACCCCCCTAATATCCCTGGTGGTCCAGTGGACTGAGTGCTGCCCGATCGCATGCATGTGTTTAAAAAAAAAAAAAGTCCTGTATCCCTGGTGGTCCAGTGGACCACTATGTGCCCGATCACAGGCATCGGTATAATAAACCAACCCCGGTCCAATATCCCTGGTGGTCCAGTGGACCAATTGCTGCCTGATCACGGGCATCTGTTAAAATCACCCCCCGGCCAATATCCCTGGTGGTCCAGTGGACTGAACTCTGCCTGATCGCGGGCATCTGTAAAACATAAAAAAGGTCCTATTACCCTGGTGGTCTAGGTACTTCCTCCCCACCCGCCCACTGAGCCCCCACCACCATCCCCGGAATGTGTAGTGCGGTATGGGCTGCACCCATTGGCTCATGCTGTGAACCCATGGGCGTGCAGCCCTACGCTGTCAGTCGGTGGGCGGCAGGCGGGTGGGAGTGCTCGCCCGGCTGGCTGACCGGGGCACGGGAGGCGGGGTGATGGGGCTCAGTGGGCCGGGTGGGAGGGGGTACCTAGACACCAGGGTAATAGGACCTTTTTTATGTTTTACAGATGCCCGCGATCAGGCAGAGTGCGGTCTACTGGACCACCAGGGATATTGGACGAGGATTTATTTTGTATTATTACACATGCCTGCGATCGGGCACATAGCGGTCCACTGGACCACCAGGGATATTAGACAAGGATTTCTTTTTTTAGACAAATGCCCATGATTGGGCTGCAGGGGGCGTCGGTCCCTAATGGCTGCTGCCTGGCAGGGTGCCAGGCGCAAGTCATTGGGGATCAGCCCACCTGCATGCCAATGGGATGCAAATGGGGCCATAATGACATGCAAATGGCCCCATGTATGCCTTGCATAAATTATGGCCCCATTTGCATGTCCCCTTTTGAATATGGCAGGTGCTGTGAATGGCGCAGTGGCACTTGCGCTAGCGCATCTCCATTCTCTATGCTGGCCACTTGCGCTGGTGCAGTGCCACTGCACCATGCACAGTGGGGGTGGCCAGGGTGCGATATTCAAAGCTGCTGAGCCACAGTGCAGCTCCGTTGAATATCACCCAGGTCACACCCCTGCACAGCCAAGTTGAGCTGCGCCTCAGGCTGCGCCACAGCCTGGCACAGTTTGAATATCCGGCCAGGTAATGAAATTTTAGGTTGTTCCTCCCACCTGCTAATCGTCTTCAGATTGACAGATGACGGGTGTGTCACTGAGGTTATGAGGGCCTAAATGTCACCCCATTCTTTGTTGCTGTCCCTTCTCAATATGATTACACATGGAATGGGGTGACGTTTAGGTCTCACAACCCCAATGACACACCCCATCATCTGTCAATCTGGGGATGATTGGCGGTTGGGGGGGGGCAACCCTAAAGATTTTTCATTTCCTGACTTTTTTTGTTTTAACCCTAAATGATGCATTAACTCAGTTTTTGGCAAATGTATATATATATATATATATATATATATACACAGTACATGTCATATTAAACTGTTCCTCCAATGATTTGCTGTAGCATTTCTGACTCAGTTGCATAAGTGTTGCTGGATCCAGCACAAAACCCTGCACAAACTGTTTCTTAAAAGTTAAAACTCAGTTTTGCATTGCACTGTGACTGTACTGCAAATGCATTCCAAATGAGTTGCAAAAACATTTTACAAACATTGCTCTTGAGCTGGTTAAGCATTGCAGAATAATGCAATATGAGTTGCCAGTGCATTGACAACTGTAAAAAACAATGCTAAGCCATCTCATTGGTGGAACAGTTTAATATGACATGTACTGTGTATGTATATATATATATATATATATCCATAGGTGGCGCTGTCCTATAGGCTTCTACCCCTGCCTGCATGACTGGGCACAGGTAGAGGGGCCCAAGCTCAGTGAACAGGTGCCTCCACCCGGAGGAATGGTTTTGGGGTAATGTAACTGCTGTTGGTATAGCCCTCCGGGATACTATAACCACCCACCAACCCTTCTAGTGGCCTACACAGATCAACAGAATAACATTCACATATACCATATGACAGTAATACTGAGCCCACTCTCTTTGCACTTTCCACCAGGGCTAGATCAGCTGCAAGTGCCCTGGAAACCCCTTGCAGAACAAGACCAGTAATGCAACAATTCAAAGGCAGTACAATATCCCCACCAAAAAGGTACACACTAGCTAGGTTAAACTTAGAAGAAACACAATCTGATTTATTCAGGGGATCTGAACAAGGGTGGGGCAGGAATCTAGCAGATAATTGCCAGATCTGATTAACTCAGACCTTGATGTCTTTACTGTCCTCAGCTGTCTTATGGTTACCCTAATTGCTTTATTTTACATCCTTATTTGATCTATGCCTAAAATGTACCCTTATGTAACTATTACTGTGCTACCAAATGTATATCTTGTTTTGCTCCTGTACACCTATATTATGTCTGTGCATTTCTGCATATTGTAACCAATGTCCTGTGCTCTCCCGGGTCGTGCCTGAAAATAGGCAGGTCTGTTGCCTAGCGCACTTACCCGGTTACCAAAAGCTAATAAATAAATAACAAGCATGCACAGGGAGTCCCTCTGATACAGTCACACAACCCTGGGTATCCAGTTGTTAAACAGGCTAGCCTGAAGCGTTGCCCGGAGTAGGCCGGCATGCAGCTGTTGTGAGGACCCTTAGGAAAGAAAACAATTAGCATGTTCATCAACCCAGAATTTGCAATCCAGAGCCAGATGGCTCAGTTTGTTGTAATAAACCCAAACAAGCAAATCAGATGACACACAATGATTGTAGCTTTGTTGCAGGGAGCTATGCTGTTTTGTACTCATGCTACCCAGACCAGGAGGCAGGACTGATGAGATAAAGACCTCTGGATGCTGTACTGGATTGCCAGGGGAAGCAGGGCCTACACGACTCACCATGGTGGTCACTACCTGTTCAATGGTGTTGAGCAGGGGGCCGAATCCCCGAGTGAGTTTTTTGTCGGAAATGTCTCTGCAATGGGAGCGGCAGTCTAGCCCGAGATGGCAGGGCCCAGAGCAGGCAGTTTGGATTTAGTCCATCACAAGTGCTGGAGCAGCTTTCAGTTAGCATAACATACACAGTGGTGGTGAACCAGATCATGTCCCACACTACTCGTTCAGCACACTTACAAGCAATGCAACTATTTGCCACAGTTCGGATAAAGTCCATTTGCAATTCAGCGGAGTTTCTGTGCAAACCCTTCATTGTGAGGCTCACTTTGGTACCTGACAGGCCGATCGCTTCAGGAGCAAGTCTTCGGTCCACACACAGGCAACGATCACTCACTTTTTCTTCAGGTCTCAGGTTTCAGTAAGAATTATCAGATTCAAGTCCAATTTTACTCTCATTGCTTCTTCACACTGGAAGATGGTGGCAGGCAGGCTAAGCACAGCCTTCCCACTGATTCTCTCACGCTACTACACAGGAGCAGCTGCTCGAAAGACTCGAGCTATTCACTCTCCAAACTCCAACCCTTGACCGACTCACTGCTGCAGGTAGCTCTGAGCTTTCCCAGTGATACAAAAGAAAGGTTCGGTTGGCAGATGGATCTGTCTGTCACAGAAGGGCTCCCCCTCCAGGTCCTTTTAGGCACCAAACTTTAAAAACTGCAATTCCTACAGATTTTACTGCCACAAGGCCTCTGAGGACAGTCTCCATTTTAGGTCCCCTGAGGTTCTGATTGGTCCAACACTGGCAGTCCCAGAACCAAAATGGTGGCTTTAATCCAAATGTTCATGCTGCAAATGGAAGCAGGTTAGACAAACTCCTATACTATAATTACTAAAGCAGAGAAACAACAATTACTTCTCCTAACAGAGCTCCCTCTGTGCTATTAGCGACTTCAGAATGGAGCTGAACTACAAACAGTCAGGCTGGTTGAGTCTTAATTCACTCAGACCCAGTCCAGACTAATTATCTCACAAAGAATAAATAGCTCTTAAAGAGGCAGGCAAGGAGGCTAAATAGAACACTCTCATGCAGACAATCAAAAGTACTGCAGACATAGGACACCATCCTAATAATGGGCATTAGGCAAGCCCAGGAAGACATTATAGTAACCCCTATTTGTAGGGGGGTTACATATATATATATATATGTTAGAGGCAAAAAACTCCGTTTAATGCATTAGTTAGGGTTGTTCCACAGCGACAAAAGTGAGGAAATTCGCTGTTAGGGTTGAAAACCCTAACTCCGAATTCACACCACCAGCACCACACACACACAGACACACACACACACATTCAAGTATGGGGGAGGACCAAGTCAACACAACCAATGACAGACATCCAGCAGCAGGTGACAGAAATAACAAACAATTGTCTAAATGTACTACGAGACATCCCCACCCATCTGACCAGGTACTGCATGCTCAGTGGAGATCAACAGCAAAACTTAGGTCATGTACACCAAACGTACACATCCCTGATTGCAGCTGCACACAACGTACCACACTTAGTAGTTGCATGGCCTTACCTACCGATGCCCCACACCACACCACAACTGGTACTGTGCCGTTATTCAATATAAATGCTGAAGGTGCATGATGACAGTTGTAGAAAGGTTTTAACACTAGTGAGTATACATTAATTAAGAGAAGCACATAAATTAACTACAAGACACTAGCATGCTCAAGATAAAAGTAGTGATACATTTAGTAGGTGATTTACATAGTAGTACATTTACTGCAATGGTTTACTCAACATAGAGAGGCTGATGTAAACGTATGGAAAAGCATTGCCTGTTCAACGCTGTGAAATTGCATCGCCAGTATCACATGCATTCTTACTGATGAAGGTGTACTGCTGATGTACATACATAGACCTTCAGTGTGTTTCAATACTAAAGATGCAGTAAGTATTCTTTGTAAGAAACATTGTAATTGCATGGATCAGGCCAAGCAACTTCTAAATATCATAGCACTACTGAGCCAACAATGATGTACCTGTATCGGAGATGTATATAGGATAGATTTTCCTGTAGGCACTTACTGAGTATGTTGTACCTGATAAAGACAATCTCATTGCATCTGTGATGACTAACTTATTCAAATAGTAATACATTTACTATTGTTGCAATGAGTGATCTATGCCACTTATGGACACAGTGTGATTTTTTTAACAGTTGTTTCATACTCAGGCTGTATGCCTACTGTTTGGGTTTACCACACTTCTGTCACTGATGCTATCAAAGTGATAACTATGTTAATTGTGGTACAACAGGAATCAAGTAGGTATGGTGTAGATATAAACAGAATGTCTTTTAGTATTGATTTAACTCACAATGGGGTAAGTGTACTAGGACAGCAGGGTTATCCTCTATCACTGATTCTGTCAGTTATAATCACACTAGGGTTTCGATGACTGTAATGATCAAGGTTACACCGCTCATCTTCATGTGTTCATATTCACAGCCATTCTCCAGTAACTAGACAGTGTATGGTGTAACTGGGTGGGACACTGTGTTGCAAAGCTGCTGCAGTGCCTAGCAGAGGGAGAGTATCTACTCATAAAGACAATTAAGCAATAAGGCATGACCAACAGTTATGTTAAATGGTCTGTTAATCACCCTGTAGGGGTTTAATGTTGAATGAGGCATAGCCGAGTGCCTCATGTCGCTAGACAGTGATAAACTGACCATTACATAATACCTGGGAGTGGCTTATTGCTATCATAATAAAACTGGTTTTTAAACAACATTAAACCATGTTCATTATATGGTTAGGCTCTACATGTATGTTAATAAAAACTAAACATAAGGCTGTTACAATGTTTACAGTCAATTAGAAAGCTGCATTTCTCAAACCCTTGTTATAATCAGAGATATTATACCTGTACAACTCCTTGGTTTTGCTGAACTCTATTTCTCAGGTGGCCCACCACAAGTGTGTGGTCTGGTGTGTGGCATCGTAGGTAAGGCCATGCAACTACTAAGTGTGGTACGCTGGTGCAGCTGCAATCAGGGATGTGTACGTTTGGTGTACATGGTCTCAGTTTTGCTGTTGATCTCCACTGAGCATGCAGTACCTGGTCAGGTGCGTGGGGATGTCTCGTAGTACAGTTAGACAATTGTTTGTTATTTCTGTCACCTGCTGCTGGATGTCTGTCATTGGTTGTGTTGACTTGGTCCTCCCCCATACTTGCATGTGTGTGTGTGTGTGTGTGTCTGTGTGTGTGTGGTGCTGGGGGGGTGAATTCGGAGTTAGGGTTTTCAACCCTAGCAGCGAATTTCCTCACTTTTGTCGCTGTGGAACAACCCTAACTAATGCATTAAACGGAGTTTTTTGCCTCTAATTTCCCTTCTTTTTGAGAATGATAACGAGAAATAGTGAATGTAATGCAGCGCGGAGCGCTGGTGATGTCTTTGTGGCATACTAACAGGGACAGCAACACAAACAGAAATGCTAACAGTGGCGCACATGGTAACACAAGCGTGAATGAGAACAGAAAGGGTAACGCACACGGTGGCGTGACGGGAATGGTCTGCCACGTGATGTGTTGTCACATAGTAACATGGTGCCTGCAAACAGAAATGTCAATGGGCATGGTGACGTAAGTGAAACAGAAAGACAAACAGTACTGTAGACAGAAATGGCAAAAAAATATAGAAGCATAGCGCAAATGAGCATGAGGATAACGACATGGTGGCATGGGCACGTCACGATAAGTGAAACGGGTATGGAACCGCAAGCGGAAAGAGGAACAGTAACAGTAATGTAAGAGCACAGGCTGGTTTTCCCAAAACCTGCATAGAGAAAGACAGTGAGTACAAATAATGTATGCATAATAATGAGTATCGGCGCAGAAAATGAGATCTTGGAATACTAAATATATTATATCTCAGGAACCGTACGATGTAGAAAAAAAGTTTAAAAGTCATATTATTTACAACTGTCCTGGCTAATTTAAATGTTATCCCCACTAGGGGGCTAAGAAATTTTCCGACAAAAAGTCCGTATCTCGCACCGTTTCCGAGATACGGGCCCTGAAAGGCGTGGCGAACGCCATAATGTTATCCTATGGGAAAAAAAGAAAAGTTCGGAGCACCATAACTTTGCCTCCCTGTAATGTTTTTTCGCCAAACCACTGAAAGGCACATCTGTGGGCTGTTGGCTGACTTCCCTCCAAATTTCTGGAAAAAAGACCAAACCGTTATTTTGCAGCAGGGATCCAAAGGATTTCTGTAATGCGTCGGGCGCCGTAATGTTATTCTATGGGAAAAACCGTCAATTTTGGAGTGCCGTAACTTTGCCACCGTATGATATTTTTTCACCAAACTACTGAAAGGCACATCTGTGGGCTGTTGGCTGTCTTCCTTCCAAATTTCAGGAAAAAAGACTAAACCTTTATTTTGCAGCAAGGTGCCAAAGGATTTCTGTAATTCGTCGGGCACCGTAATGTTATCCTATGGGAAAAACTGTCAGCTTTGGAGTGCCATAACTTTGCCGCCGTGTAATATTTTTTCAATACAACACTGAAAGGCACATCTGTGAGATGTCGGCTCCATTCCCTCCAATTTTCAGCCCAAAACTCCCAACGGTTCTTTTGCAGCGCAGTGCCAAAGAATCGCTGTCACTGTCCCACAGATGGAAAACTACTGTCACAATTTGCTAAAGCTTTCACAAAAAAGTTCGACACTTTCATGAGCACGAAAGTAATTTATGAAGTACTTTTCCAGAAATTTGAAAACGTATTTCTGGGGTGTTTTACCACAAAATAAAGACATGGCAAGCATCCTCAGGGTCCGACTAGGTGAATACAAAAGAATTAGGTTGCTAGAGGGTCCCAAATTTAAATGCCAACCATTTTCAGATCACCAACTGAAAACAAATGGCCGATTTGGCGAAAGCAACAGGCCCATTTGGTAAAGTAATAATGCATTTTAAAGTGTTGAACTTTTTTTAACTTTTCCCATTGACTTATAATGGGAAACTGTTTTTGAATAACTTTTGAACCGTTTAATATTTTTTCACGAAATCTTCGAAAGGCACATTGGGGACCCCAGCTGCACATTTCCTGAAGATTTCAGATCCGTCACGCAAACCGTACGACCTGTAGGTGCGACGGTAGAATTCCAGAAAACGAGGGCACAGATCACGCTTAATAACTATGCAGCTGTATATCCGACCACTACAAAACTTGGCAGATCCCAAGGCCTATGGTTCTTGATCATGTATTCCAAATTTCAGCCAAATCTGTCAAACAGTTGAAAAGTTATTAAGGTGCAAAGTTTTGGAGTTTAACATAGAAATGGCTCCTCAACCCTAACTATGGTAACACTACCGTGCTACCATAATATATATATAGAGAGAGAGAGAGCTGCACATGTACTGCACACATGAATTGAGCTAGTGCAGCATGAATAGCACAGTGCAATGCATTTGTGAAGCACTAAATAAAACACTAGGGATAGTGCTGAACACAGAAGACAGCAGTAGGTGTGAGTGGGGCACAAATGAAAGACACACAACACAGCACCACAGGTATCAAAAATAAATATTAGTGTACAAATATGGCAACAAACCGTGCAACAAACAACAACAAAATCAAGGGTGGGTAGACAAAACAGAAAGGGCAACTGCCCATATTGGGGGGGTTAAGAAAAAACAAGGGGCAACCACTGGTAGAAATATGGGGGGGGGAGAAACAAACCAAAAATGCAACCGCCCATATAAATACGGGTGTGTATAAACAAATGCAAAGGTCAACTGCCCATATAAGCATGGGGGGGGGAGAGAGACAAAACAAAAGAGGCAACTGCCTATATATTGTGGGGTGGACAAAAACAAAGGGCAACCACCCATAGAAATACAGGTGGGAGAAACATATCAAAAAAGGCAACTGCCCACATAAAGGGGTTAAACAAAAACAAGGGTAATCCCCATATAAGAGGGGTAAAAGAAAAGTAAATGGATACGTGCCCATAAACAGTAGCCTACCCACCCAGCCACCAATAATAAATTATAAACAAGGATACCCACCCATTCCAACAAAGAAAGTAAAGGGGACCCGCCCATTACAAATAAAAACTTAAGAAAAGTCAATATCCGAAGCCCATTCAGGGGTAGCAGGAGGTGGTGGTGGTAGCTGCTGCTGCTGCTGTTGAAGCTCCCATGCAGTGGCCAATAGCAGCTCATCCATCAACTGAAGCAGCAGACAGAGCAGGCAGGCTTGCCATCTCAGGAGGTCATCCCATACTTTGTGAAGCATGGTGTTCTGCCACATCTTGCAGCTCCCCGTGCAGCAATAGATAAAAATCACTGAACTCAGCCATATGTGCACACCAGATGAGGACACAGGAGTGGCATAATATGCATAACAGTCATACAACTGGCAGGCACATAGATTGCCATGCTGCACATAAGTATAGGGATGGCACCAAAATGCAACAGTGCGTGCAACATCCATGGCAACATGCAATTGAAGTGGTGTTGTGCATGTGTGGGCACCCTACACACTCTTACTCATCAGCACAACACTGATGTGATATGTAGCACCTCTTAGAGGCACCCCCTGTCTCAGCAGATGCAGGCTCACCCTAAGCACAGGGTTGCCACTCATACAGAGCCAATGCAGGACAGTGGCCGTGTGAAGAAACAGTTGTGTCCAAATGTATGCATGGCCCTGCCCATGTACTGGGGGAATACTGTACTCATACTCTGGTCATCACTGTGTTGGTTAGACACTACTGACTATGCATCAAAATGTTGGTCACATACAATAAAGTACATGCAATGCTCACCAATGCCCACCCTGCAGCTGATCCCATGCTACTTAAGCCCAACCCTGTTGACATGCAGTGTTGTGACAACCAGTGCATATGGCACTGGAGATGGCACCATTGCAGGCAGACTGCGATGGGTGCTGTATAATACACATGGCATGACACAGTGCTGTACTGGTATGACATTGGCCCTTGCCTACCTCTGCCAGACAGATGCACATACATAGTCCTAAGCACGTGGCACACCAAACTCGACCAATGATGATGCATGTAACAAATGGGACTATGAGAATTACTGCCAGCTCCCTGGTGCACCAGGCCGGCAGAACAGGGGACACACCACTGCTTGGTGTAATGCATGCCATGACACAGTATACACACACACACACACACAGGGTGGCATGCCTGCCACAAGGACATACACAACAGTAGACTGCACAGACTTTGACACACCACAGTATCAGTGATGGGATAATGCCCAAGTGCAGAATGGCTGTCCACAACCACAGGATAGGTGCTGCCTCCATAGGCATGCATGCAGCATGGCAAGGCACACATGGACATCTGTCTCCAACCACATAAGCATGCAACATAGTGTAGACATGCAACCCAGAGGGCAAAACACACGTGGACATGTGTCTGCCAACTTGCTCCGCTGGGCCTCATCATGGCCTTGTGTGTCCTTTAGCCAGCCCTGGCAGCTTCACTACTGTTCCTGGGCCCTGGCCTGAACTGCTAAGGTCTGTAGAGGAGGGTAAAGAAGACATGATCAATATCACAGGCAGAACACATCACAAAGTACCATAAACCCCAAACCATATACACATCCATATGCTGGTACTGTGCACCAGCTGCCACATGTTCATGGTGTGAATGGACAGGACCAAGCCGGGCCACATCTTACCATTTTGAACAACTGAGGCACCACACACAGACAGGTGTGCCATGGCCCAATTGAAGAGAGAATGCTACATCCCACTGTGTCAGGTATGGCCTAGCACAGTGTACGATGGCCTGCATAGTGCCCATACCCATCTGTCTTCCCCACTACTGTCCAGCATACCCATACATGCAAGTTACAGGCCATATACACCTCACAGTATGAAGTGGGATGCATGGAGCACCAGATCTCATACAAGAGGGGCATACAAAGCATACCTGAGCAACAGTAAGGAAAGGACATGGTACTGCTGGTGTAAGCCAACACAGTGGCCGGTACTGGCCGGTGCAAGAGTGGCACACCAGTGCATTATAATAGTATACCATGTATTACCTGGCATATTCATATCAGCACTCATTCTGCATAACATCAACAGTGTACACAAAACAGATGGTGGCCACGTCCAAATGCTGTTGGGTACACCTGCTGCCCCAGCTGCTTGTAGAACCCATGTTACATCCTCCCGGGTTGTACCTGATAATAGGCATTCACTTGTCTAGTGCACCTTACCTGGTAAACAAAACCTAAATAAAATGAATAAGTACTTTACATAGTCATCCACCTTGACACTGCAGTCCTGTCACTGAGGTAGCCCATGCTGCCATGGCAGGTGCACCCCTCAGGGATCCACAGCTGGTCCTGTAATGTACAGGGCACTGGGAATATACTTTGGGTCAGTGGACCCAAATACTTGCATTGGTAAAATCAGGCTAAACATTGGAGCAGGTCCCATAGGATAAAGGAGACACAACAGGGACACATAGGTACAGTGCACATGCCCTCAAGGACAGTACCTTATAGATACATTATTATGGAAACAGTACTGCACACAGGACACTACCCAAACCATACATAGAACCATCTGTGCTAAGCTAGCCTTGGCTCGGTGCCATTCTCCACCATTGCCCTCGATTGCAAGTCACTCACTATACCTGTGGCAACACTGGTCACTGGTGCGTGTGACCCATGTTCGTCTTGTGAGGCACCTCCCTAGAGATGCCCACACCTCACACATTGACCTGTCAGATCCTGCCTCCTACCCCATTAACTGATCCTCCCTGCCCACCACCAGGTCTACCATGTTGACCAGCTCTGCTGCAGATCATCTCTTGTTCCTCTGCAGAACAGTGCTGCTATATCTGCAAGACATTTTGGTTTCCTGCCTAGTCCTAGCTCTCACACCAAGCTCTTGATAGTTTCAGGGCTTTATGGGTGAGTCCTTTCCATTTGCACAGCATGTTTCTGCATTAACACTGAGTTAGCTAATGTCAATTAGTGCAGTGTAATGCGTACTTCCTGTCGGGAGTTGGTTACTTCAGCATGTGCCAGGTATGGGGAGGCATGTGTGCACAAGCGCAGCCCTGTGTAGATCTGTGCAATATCATTGTGTAACAGCATAGTGTGTATGCCTGCACTGGATGATGACATTTTCCACGATGTGTGATGTCATGTCAGTGCCACATTTAGACATTGCTGTTGCAAAATCTCAGCACTAATGTTAGCACAAGTAGAATTACAAAGCGCTTGGAGCAAACCTGTATTATTCAGAGTATGTAAATCAGCTAATTTTGCATTCCAAAGGAGAAATCCACATTTGCATGTCATTACTGGAATATATTCATTCGGTAGCATGCCTAATTGCACCTGGAACAAATAAAAAGAGAAAAATGCACCACCAAGATTCCACAGCAGAAATGCAGGTGGCTAAAAGGTAGGTGTTTCTTTAAATGACTTACAATAAGGCCATGGGAGATTATAGCTCTGTATGTATACTATTTAATTATTTGTTTATTTATTAGATACATCAGAATTATAAACCTTTGAGTCAGAGACTCATTTTCAAAGGTTCCACGTCAAATCAACAATGACATACTGCATCATGACTAGATTATTGCTGTATCTACACATGGCTGGGTGTAGTGATAGACAGGCAGCTAAATGTGTCTTTGATCTGGAAATGCAGAAACACATTTTGGTCCTGGGCAGGGAAGGGTTCTATCTGATTAGGGTGAAAAAAATAACCGTGAGGAGCATATCGTCGAAAACAAAACGTCAAATACAAAAAGAGTGCAGACCAACTTCAGTGACCATCAGAACCGCAACCCCACCTCTGGCAGTACATGAAATGTGGAAGGCTTTGCCCCCCGTACTCCCTTAACTTTTTATAACTAACTCCAAGACTGCACAATGCCTTGGGAGGGTCGCAGTCCTGATGCTCTTTAAGTTTGCACTGTAGCCCTTTTTGCAGGCACTCAAACTGAGTCACTCCTATTGAGTCGCTCAATTTGAGTCGCCCATATCATGGGATACCGGGGACAAGGGGCCTGCATGCCACTGCACCTTACAGTAGCTCTCTTTTCAGCTGTGTATACATTGCTCAATATTGTCTTTCCTCCCTGTGTCAAACAGGTACAAATCTGGGGGACAAATTCTGGTGAAAAAGGAAGATAATATTTTCAAGGGAGGATGTCCTCACCTTTAACCAAGCATGTGTGGACCATGAGGACCTAGTTGACAGAGGGAGGTGACCAGAACTGAGTTCAGACAGACATGGGACATGATCACTGAGGCAGTGAATGCTGTTGGTGATAGAGTGTGATCCGGAGACGAGGTAAAGAAGAGGGCAGGGGATCTGAAAAGGAGAACAAAGGGCATTATGGTGCAGGTGAGGGCCAACTGACTTGATACTGGTGGTGGGTCCAGTACTGCAGTGCCTCTACTACCTGGAGAGGCACTAATGGCATCCACAGTGAACCCTGTACAGGTGACTGGCAAATCAGGAGGCAGCTATGATAGTCAGGTTGGACCATCACAGTTGCGTGAGTGATTGTGTCACACCCATCACATTGAGCCTGTGTATGCACATGCAACAGTGATGTTGTGTTTTGCATGCTGGGGGGGGATGTTGATGTGAACCATGGCTGGGCATGCAAAATGTGCAGGCACAAGGGTACTCCATAGATCCATATTCTGCCTACACATCCTACCGTAGACCTATGCATACATCCTGCATGGACTGCGATATACAGTGTACATGGGTCATCACTGCTGCATGCCCTGTCTGCAATGGTGTACCTGTGTGGGGTGTTTGATCAGCACACCAGGATGCCCTGACAATCCCTCTATCGGGTTTATGATCACTGTATACCCACTACAGCGCCTTGCATCTCCCATCATTTGTCTAATGAAATAGAATATTTGTGGCAATGCAAGTATACTTAGGAGGCACACACTGAGCTAATGTATCACATCTACATACCATAATTGCATGTGTGTGTCACCAGGTCCCCTTCCCTATTGATTTTCCATGTTGGCGGCCTTATCGACTTGGTAGTTGTGCTGCCAGAGACCTGGCTAGACCCTGACTGTTGGATGTGTTGCATAGTGGATGTAGTCTGCATGGTATGATCCATTTATCTGGGTGCAGTGGGGGTCTGCTGTGTACTTACCTACCATGCCACATGTGTGTTACCTCCTGTGTGATCACCTGTAATGGGGGTGGTATGGTGTGCTCAGCATTGGTAGTGTATTGCCATTGCACAGCATGGGTAACATGGGCTGCAAGACACAGTGTACTGGGCATACATGCTGCCATGGTTGGAACACAGGTATGTGCATTAACACACAATATCACTCTTTTCTCATTTCTCATCTGCCCAGTCTATGGTGGAGGACAAAGTCATGCAGGTTGGCCCAGGAGCATCCTGCTATGTGCTGCCCCTGAGGGCAACCCATACTGGGACAGGAAGAGACTAGGAGACTGAGGAAGATGAGGATGATGATGATGATGTTTCTGAAGAGGATGACATCACCTTTGTGGAAGAGTGGAGGACAGAGGGATCTGGCTCAGATCAAGAGGGATGTCCTGCCCCTGTCTGTCCTCTAAACATGGGGACCAGCCCTCCCTCCCTCTCCAGCATGGCCATTGCTGTGCCACCCTAAGTCACTGCCCTTGGCACAGCCACAGCACCCCAGGATTCCATACATGGCACAGCCCACACCCTGCCTCCCCATGCCAACCCTACTGGCCCAGCCAAAGCTGTGCCACCCCAGGACCCTGGCACTGGCATGGCCACCACCCTAACCCCTAGGTCAATCACACAAGACCAGTCATTGTTGTGCCACCCAGCCACAACAAAACACAGCACTGACTGTGGTGCAAACCCAGCCACACACCAGCCATGGGTGTAGCCTTATCCTGTCCCAATAGACAGTTCACAGCAACAGCAGGAGGCAGCAAAAAATCAGCAGCAGTATCCCATCATAAGGGTGCCGTAATTAGGGAGCCATAATTAGGGTGGCCTTATTAGGGTGCATGGAACAAGGGCACCTGGGACTTTCAGGTATGGTTCCCTATGCCACCTCTACCCCGATATGTACAGAGGATGCAGGGATCAAAGCCCCCCAGTTAAACAATGCACACAACAGTGGTTCTTGTGTTTGCTTACCATTTCCTGGTGCCCTCCCGCTGGACAACCTAATATCGACACCCTAAAGGATGTTTCGGTAGTTGGCCATTCACCGCCATGGGTAAACCATTGGCAGCAGCTGCAGTCAGCTGCAGTGGCACAGGAAAATGCACTGAAGGAACTGGCATGCATATGCTGCACCTTACACAACAACATGCAGTGGCCAAGCTGTGTGCAGAGGCATGCCATGAGGAGCATGTGGTTGCCATTCAATAACTGTGGCAGGACATGTCTGCCAGAATGGATTGCCTGTGTACCACTATGTGTAAGGCTGCAGCCATGATAGCAAGTGCCACAGGGGATGACCAGAGCCCCAGCTGGTCCAGTGGAAGAAGTGTCACCCCACAGTGGGCACATTGGCATAGAAGCACACCACACAGTACTGGTACCAGGACACCCAGGATGCCAAGAACACCAGCCATCCCTGGCCATGACTTGCCATTCACTGGAGCCAGTATTCCACAAGGCCATGGCCATGGGTGGTTAACACTGTCCCCATGTTGATCCCCCCACTCCATTGATGAGGACCCTCCTTACCCTCCTGGGTTCAGAGCATGCATACCATCTGTACCCAGAGAGGTAGTAGGGGATGCAGCCAGGGTGCATATTACCCCCTAAACTATCCCACCTGTGCCACCTGAGTCCCCCTCACATTACCCATGTTTCACCACCCCCTGCCCGACTGGCCTAAAACTTCCATCCCCCCCCCCTTTCTGGGATAGCGAATCATTTCTTTTCATTCCACTTATGACCCCACTTGCCTGAATGGCATGTTTGTTTGTTTTTTATCTCCCTTCCACCCCTCCCACCTGGATGGCATGTTATTTATTTTCATCCCCTTTTAACCCCACCACTTAGATGGCATAGAATACATTGCCAAAAAAAATTACACTTGTGATGTGGACAACCAGTTCTGAGTGCTGTAGTATAATTTTTTTTGTAATATCAAAATGGGTTATGGACTGTCTGTCATGACAGATACTGAAAATCTGTCACACACACACCCCCAGGTTTCAGCTGAAAGATGAAAACCATGAAAAAAATGCTGAAACCACATGTGAGATCACACACACACACCAGTTTTAGATACCAGGTGTTACATGGCAGGCCAGAAGCTATTTACAGACTTTTCTAAGTTAATTATAGATGTTGTTGTTAAGAGGGAAATCATAAAAAAAAGGTTTATGTTGTTAGAAGGGGAAACCAGGTTTAGCAAACTGGCACAAAGTTGTAAATGTTCCTCTGATGCCTGTATGAGAGAGGATACTGATTAAGATCAAAGAGATGTCATTTGAAGAACATATGAGTGTGCTGAGGTTGCAGAATTTAATTCTTGAAAAAGATATCCTGTTTTTTTATTAAATATATATTTTTTATATATTCTGACAGAGGAGGAGATAGGTGACCTCACCCAAAAAGGGGTTGTCAAATACAGTTTGCTTTAAGGAATATTCTGTTTCACTTCAGAGACACTTTTAGCTAGACTCTGACAAGGAAACATCTGTGAGCACTTTTAAACAGGTATTTAGAAAGACAGACAAAATCTAAATATTATTGTAGGAATTTGCACTGTTTAAACCTTGTTCTTTTAAAAGATTTGTATGTCTTGTGATATAACAGTTCCATATTTTGTGTTTTACATATTTTTATCTATTTTAGTAAAATTATTTTTAGAGCATACTTGGTCTGTCTTTGAATTTTCTCCCATTTGTAAGAAAAGTATATAAGGTTATAGCAGACACTAGGCATAAGCTTGAATGGTAATACCAAACTAGAAAGATAAGCTTTTTAAATCTGAGGTGTTTATTAAAGTTTTTAAGGGTTCATCTCTGTATACCTAGTTAGGTGCCCATAGGCAAAGATATCTGGCCCCCCGAAGACAGAAATATCTGATCCTGTGCATTGGATATGCTAGCAAAAGGCTTACAGTTTGAATCCCTCCAAGACTTGAGACCAAAGGTTGATCTGAACTCACAAAACAGACAAGAGGGTTACCTTGTTCTGTTAAACTGTTCACAAGACTGCACTCAGAGGTTGGCACTTTGGGAGTAGAGACCTGCTGAGTGGGTTTGTGACAACACTCTCCTGTGTGGTCTGCACTCACCTTCTCGGTCCGAAGAGGTCTGTGATGAGATGGGCTCTGTTCTCCTGTGACCTCTTGGCCATCCTGGGGTCATGCCTGTTGAGCTTATCCTGAATCCCCTGTCCTCTGGCTCAGCATCAACTGCAGGGTGTTCCTCTGAGGCCATCAGTCTTATCCCATGGTTGAGTGCCATGTTGTGTAGTATGTAACAGCCAAGGAATATGGCATAGGTCTTATGAGGAGTGTATTGCAGGGCACCACTGGAATGGTCAAGGCACCTAACCACATCTTAAGCATTCCAAAGACATGTTTGATGATAATGCGTGTAGCGATGTGTACCACATTGTACCTGTCCTCTGCAACAGATGCTGCTCATAGGACAGGTGTGAGATGACAGTAGTTAGGAACCAGGGATGCAGGGTGTATGCACTGTCCCCTATGTGCGTTAGTGACATTATTCACATCATGTTGGGGGAAAGAGGCCTTTGGGGTATACTCACCATTGAGGTGCCCACTAGGGATATCCCCACCTTTGAACCTCTGGCACAGGATAGAATTGTCCCAGATCAAGGCATTGTGGGCACTGCTGGGCAATCATGCTAGGACATTGAAGATGTACCCTGTTACATCACACACCACCTGACAATTGATGGAATAGTACCCATTCCTATTCACATAGACTTTGAATCCATAACCAGTGGGTGCCCAGATGGCAACCGACATGTGTGTAGCCAATGGCTTCAGGTGAAGATGGTAGTTGTGCAACTCAATAAAACTTCTGCATGGTTGTTGTTTGCTCTGCTGGTGTGGTGAGGAATACAATGAACTTCCCAGCATGGGCAGCAGGGTATCTAGGAACTGGCCCAACAGCTGTGAGGTGGCAGACTGCGAGATACCGGTGGCATCCCTCACCAGTGTCTGGAAGGTTCTGGTGGCCAGGAAGTACAGTGCAGCTGTCGGCTTGAGCTCTATGGACATCACATGGCTGTGCTGGGTGTCTGTCCAGAGATGGTCATGCAGCAGCTCACACAGCTGTATGATCATGGGCATGTTTTTTCTGTATCAGCCCAAGATTTCTTCATCACTGAGAACTTCGAATGTGACTTATGGACAGTACTATCTGTTTGCAGCACAGCCTCTCTAGGTCCTACGCCTGGGGGTGGGGCATTGGCTCTTTCCTCATCTAGCATGATAAGCTGCATCAGGTACACAATGTGAGCCATTTCGAATTCAGCTATGTGTGTGGGGTTCTGCTATGCCTCTCCCTGCTCCTGGTGTTTGCTCCAGGTTAAGACCTGCTCTTTATAGGTGGTATTTGCACAGCTTTGTTGTGCTGCGCTATTCCATTAGCACACTGCTATATCCATGAATATGGTGCTGCACACGATATGCTGGTCACCAGTCACCACTTTTGGTACTGCATACATAAACTCTGCACTAGAGCACTAATGCAAATAACATAGACAGTGGAATCATTTCAGTATGGGGAACAGGTGCAAATACATGCACAGCGCAAACACAAACACTTTGCTCAAGGTGCAAAGCTTTGAATATCTGGGCTTGTGTAGGTAGAACAATTAGATACCTTAAAAAAAAAGTCTGCAGGAGCACATCAGGGACATAGTACTGTATATGAGAGACAAGTACCCTTATTGGTAGCCACTTCAGAGAGATGCATCGTTTGGATCCTAAACAATTACTTTTTATGGGCCTGGAACTGTGAAAATAACCCTAGGGGAGGAGATTGGTTGGAAATGCTGTTGCAGCGAGAGTCAGACTTGATCTTTTGTCTTAACTGTCTGAAGCCCATAGGCTTAAATGAACATCTAGATTATAAGCCCTTTTTCAAAAGCTGTGCATAAAGTGATATTATTGGGACTTTTATTTAGTTCAGAGCAGTATAACTCTGAATGATGGGATCCTAGATTTAATACAACTCTGTTTTATGTATTTTCTATTTTGATGACCCTCTAGTCTATAAAAAGCACTTCACCATCTCATTTTTACACTCTCTCCTCCCTCTTTTTTTCTCACTTTTTCTTTTCTAACTGATATTATGCTGAATGCTGATTTTCGTAATTATGGTTGCCATGGCAACTATCAACTAGTGATTTGTAACCAAAAATTAAATTATGTGTAAGACTGTGAATACATCTGTTTAAGTGACACTGCCTCTTCTCTCTTTAATCTGAGGTATTTTCTGTCTGAAGTATGAAATGAAGTGACGCTTTCAGGCATCAGTCCATGGAATTAATAAAGGAGCCACTAGTAGATGCAGTTGCAATAATGTCAATGAACCCAATAAAAGCATAAGCACAGTTCTTTAAGATCCTCAGATAAAAGAAGCTCCCACATTTGGCTTCACTGAAGAAGCTAAATAATGATAATGCACTGGAGCAGAATACTTCCTAAGGATGAGTTAAAATTCTAGGGCAGCATTCACAAATAAGATGCACTCAGTGCATCTTGGCTGCCCCGGTGCAGGGGAGATGCACTGAGTGCAAAATGGGCAATTCACAGAGGAGGCACAGGGAGATGCCCCCCACGCATCCCCGCTGTGAATAGCACAGGTGAGCCCCAGCCAGGATGCACTGAGGCATCCCAGGCTATGCCAACACATCCCCCATGTCAGGCTGTGAACCTTTGGGGCAGGGCATCTCAGGATGCCCTGCGCCCAAAATTGCGATCCACAGTTGGGGCATGCAAATGAACCCATTAGGCATGCATGGCGCAATGGGGTCATTAGCATGCCATTATGGCCCCATTTGCATTGCACCTGCAGGGATGCCCTGGCAAAATGCGCTGACCCGTAGACACCCCCGCCCATCCCTGGCCCTGCCCCAGCCCCTTGAAATGCAGCTAACCACGGCCATCACACAAGCACGCCCCAGCCCCAAGTTCCTGGTGAATGCCACTCCTTGTGGCAGTATCACTGCAACGGACAACCCCCCCAAGCCCCCATACACAGCCGCTCCTTGCGGCAGAATAAATGAAGTCAGCACCCTCCCCAAGCCCTCTTGTAAGCTACCCTCTGTGGCAGCTGGACGTTCGGGAAGGAATCACCCAGGAACCCCCAGCCCACCCCTTCCCCCTACCCTAGCAAGGTCCCACAATGAGTGGGCAATGTAACCCACAAGCATACCACCATGGCTGCCTGCCAACAGAGCTGTCTGAGACTGACAGTTGCCGTACTAGCCTCGGGTAGTATGGAAGCTGTCAGTCTCAGATTAGCTCTGTCGGCAGGCAAGCCGCGGCAGCTGCTGGTGGTTTATGCTGCCTGCCGACGATGGGACCGCTGGGTGGGGGTGGGCTGGGGGTGCCTGGGTGGAACGTGGACTTTCCTGAATGTCAAGCTGTCCACGGGGTGGCTTACATGGGGGCTTGGGAGGGAAGCAGATTTATTCATTCTGCCGCATGAGCGGCAGCGTTGGGGGCTTGGGGCAGGGGGTTACTTTGCACATACCACCACATGGAGGGGCTTCTTTGGGTGGCTTGGGGCGGGGGGGTTACTTTGTACATACCACCACAAGGAGCAGCATTCATCAGGTGTTTGGGGGGGTACTGGACTGCCAAGGTGGGCAGGCTGTAGTGTGTTGCTCCCTGCAGTATGGCAGCCTGCCTGTGGATGGCCACCCACTTAAGTCTGGTTTTCCTAGACTTATCTTTCTGTGGCACATCCCTGGACTTTCCCAGGGGGTGCGCCACAGAATAAGGCTGTGAATGGGGATGTGCCCGATGTGCATGGGCACTCCCCATTCACAGCCCCTCCAGATGCCTCGCATAATGCACCGGCTCATCAGAGTTGCACAAGCACATCAGTACCCTGCCTGAATCCCCTTTGGGTGCATGTCAGGGATGACCCGGTGCATCTTGGATGTGTTGTGGGCAACCCTCTTGTGAATCCTGCCCCTGGACTTTTTGTTTGACAAGCATCAGTTCTTCTCAGCATCAGTTCTTCTCCAGAGAGATTCTCAGTTTTTCCCCCTCGTAGTTTCATTTTTAATTTTTATATAAGGAATATGACTGCATGATTGTCTTTTTATATATATAGTTGTTGTTAATTTAGATACATATGTATTGGCCACTTTAGTTTTGGAGAGCACTTGTACTAGCCAAAATTGCAAGGGGGTTAGAAAGGGATCTGTTGCTATTAATGATGTCCCTTTAAGTAAAAATGCTTACTCAATAACAATTAGTTAGAGGTGCATTATAAAAACCCACAACTAACCACTGAGCTACTCTCCTGAAGAAGCTGGAGAGGAGTGAAGCCTTGGGGCTGAGTGAGCAGGTTAGACCTAGACACCAGTAATAATAGCATCTGGCATCTTTTGCTGTTATTTGCACCATTGCCCTCACTTCTTTCCACTTTATTGGATAGCACCTTTTGAATAAGAATAATATGGTAAGCCACTATGTTATATGCAGGAGCACTGGAAAATTGGTAAGCTCTACTGTTTGTTGACAACAAGTCTGCCGACATCCCGTACAGCGACAGCACAATGCCGACAGACGGTATTGTGCCATCAAGAAACAAAGTGTATTTTGTGGGGGGCTGTGCCCTGCACCCACATTTATGTATTATCAACTCCAAGTTGGAGTTGTTCCGGGGAAAGGGCAGAACACTGGGAGAAGCCGCATCAGTGAAACCCAGACCATTACAGCGAAAGTTGCTGTCATGGTCTTACGAACATACGAACATACAAAATTACCAGCAGAAACAGGCCTCATGGTTTATCAAGTCTGCTCGAGTGTGCAGCTAGCCTCTCATCACGCAGCTTCGGGCTTTGCTGCTGTGTTGTCGCTGTGCAGTGGGTCACCGAAAAAATTGCACCGGCAATTTTTTTGCTGAATGCTCAATTTTCACCATTTTCCGCAAAAACTGATATGTTCTGCGATTTCTTGCAATTTTTGAGTTTTAACTTTGAACTGTGTAAAAAGTGTTAACATTTTCAATGAAAATACTTTCAAATATATTGAGAATTTTGCATGAGACTTGGTTTTGGCCAAAACAATGCAGTGCAAGATAGGGGAAGGGTTTTAAGTGACACTACTTTCGGTTGAATCCTTGTCTGGTTTGGTTTCTAAATGCACTGGCCAAGCATAAATCCACTTAAACACTTAACGTTTGATTTGTATTGAAGCAGTCTGTCAGAAAACTTTTTGTTGCCACAGAGACAGAAACAGCAGGTGGAAAAAAGGTGCAATTATACAATGGGTCTTAAAAATCCTATAACCGGATTGGCTGACTGGCACAATTTATCTGTTGTAAATCATGTGATATACCAAAGGGTAAAGGTGCCAGTCAGCCATGTCTCCAAAATCCATTAAACCCCCTAATTTGAAAACATAGAACCGCTATGTTGAATTCCTTGGTAAACAGCCGTCTCCCACCTGTCTCCCACAGCTCACGAAGCAATTTGTAAATGCCATCAGTTAAAAAAACCTCAAATCTGTACTTCCTTTTCCCTTGCAACTCCCTGTCCTCATCTTGTAATATCTTCACCCTTCAGCCCCAAGACTTACAAATACAGAACTGGAAGGCAATCAAAGCAGGATAACTCAGTTCAAACGTACCGCCGTTGCCTCTCGGCACCATACAAGTGAGAGAGAGAGAGACACACACAGAAGATTGCTTCCCTCAGTAGACCCTACAACATTGTGGTAGTAGCCTGTTTTCCCTATAAAAAAAGAATATAAAAAAAAAAAACATTGTCGCTGTCTTGCGCTCCCTCTCTTTCTCTCTCCCTTCAGTTCAAAGAAAGCCACTGAAGCCACAAGTGGTAACAGCAGTTCTGATGCTAATAGAAACTCGAAGTCAGTGCCTACTGTTCAGTCTCTTAGTACAAAAAACATGACAGCACCGACTGCAGCTATATTTGGCAGCTGTGTGTGTGTGTGTGCGTGTATGTTTGTCTCTAGAGGTACACTAGAACCCGAGTAGCAGGTAGGAACTTAGGACTATTGTTCCTTACGCAGCAGTAAATTAAATAAAGATAATTAAAAATAAAAAAAAACTATATATTTTTATTTTTATTCAGAACAATAAGGAGGGCCTTTATATAATCATAATATATCACAGCAGGGTGTGGGTCCTGGCAGGATTTACCTCCTCTGGTGTGGTTTACTCACTCAGCCTGCGGCCTCATGACCAAATCACACCAGGCGTGGTAAATCCTGCCATAACCCACACCCTGCCATGGTATATTGCTTAACTAATCCCATTCACCTAAATGGGGTGCTAACTATGAAGCCTTTTTGTAAGTGGTAGGGCAGGTTTGTCCTTGTGAACATACTTTCATTTAGACTAGTTTTGATTTAAACATCTGAGGATTTTGGATGGCCCTGCCGATTATAAACTTGAATAAGCTAGTTGACAATGGTGATCCCATGCTTAGCAATCTACAACCTACAGTAGATACTCACATTCAAAGACTACAATAAAAATCTGACTAAAGTCTGAAAACAAGCTTATAAAACACATAGAATGTATCTGAACATTTATCTTTAACTAATCAAAATCATTGCAGCCAGTGTAAAACAAAGGTAAATCATAGGGTACTCTGACTACTGTATGATGCAGTAGAAATATATTGGAATACTTTTTTTATATTCTTTGGTAACCAGGTAAGGCCCACTAGGCACAAGTATCTGTTTTCAGGGGTAAAGTAAGTAAGCAAGTAAAATGTTATTTATATATGGCACCCAATCCTGGGGGCTCTGGGTGCCTTACAGGTAATAAAAGCAGGGTAAAGCAGACAACAACCAAAATATAGAAATACATAAGGAATTAACAAATAAATCAGTAATATGAAAATCAGCTAAGGCTTTATAAAAACTTTTTTCTAAAAAGGTGGGTCTTCAGGCCCCTTTAAAATACCTCTACCGATGGGGCCCTCCCTCAAAGATTTTGGAAATGAGTTCCACAGGGCTGGGCTAGCCACCTCAAAGGAGTGGTCTTCCGAGGTTTTCTGCCTGGCCCTCAGAACCGCTAGGAGGCCCTCGGTGGAGGAGTGGAGGGAACGTACCAGGATGGCAGGTGTAAGAAGGTCAGACAGGTAGCCAGGGCCCGAGCCATATAGGGCCTTGTAGGTGAGTAAACCCACCTTGAAGAGAATTCTTCCCTTGACAGGTGATGGGTGACCCAAGAACACTGGCAAGTTTAAGTTACTTGCTCAAGGTCACACAGTATGAAAGTGGAGGTTGTGGGAATCAAACCCAGGTCTGCTGGAAGTACGCAGCTCATTCACAGTTTGTTACTCTAATCTCTAGGCTATACTGCCAGCCCCAATAACCCTAGATTTAGTGTTTTAATATAAAAAATAGTGTACAGTACCTACAGTGCAAATTATGAACACTAAACATTTTAACAACATTTTCCCAAAACTCAATTATTCTCCACTCTATCTGCTTATTTGTTCTTGCACCAAAGTGGGTGAATAGTTGACAGAACACTGTAAATAAAGTAACATATTAATTGTGAAACATTCAGGGTCTATAGTAGAACTCCCACAATTTCCCCACAATTTTTGCAAAAAAATTCCACAATTTTGGGTAACTTTTTCTGCAATTTTCCAGTGGTCCTGGTTATATGTTTGCCATTGAGAACTGCTGTGAGTGGGAATTTCTGTCTCAACGATTTTCTTTGAAACTGGCAAATGTATGAAAAGATATGGCCACTATCATTTATTTGCAGTTGATTACCATGTGGTAGCTATATGTGAACATTTGCACAATTATTAAATCACTTCAAGAAGATATTTTTTGTCTCTGCAGTTTCATTCATATTTCGTGAAAGCAACTATAAGTTTTGTATTTTGGCTGTATATTTGAAATACTGCTACCCACGGTATTGAGGGCATGAAATGTTTCTTGCCTGGCAAAGCTGGCCTTTCCAACTCCCTGATCCCTAATTAGGGTCCCACTCTCTGCTGGTCCCCAGCAGTGACCGACTATTGCCCCCCCCCCATCTTGGCCATGTAGCTTTGCTTCATTTATAGGCACAAAACCATTTACAGTTAGTAATGGTGGTCCCTGAATAGTACCCCCAATTCACATCCCTACTCCTATTTCCCCTCCTCACCCTTCCACTACTCTCTGTCCTCCTGAGCCAATGGGGCTTTGTGGGAGAGCATAGTGGGTAGCTGCTTGGGACTCCAACTCAGTTGTGTGTGTAGCCCAAGTATTTCCCCTTTTGTAGCCCACAGCTTGAACGTACTGCAGATTGGGCAGTGATCAAATCTCCAAAGTATAGCCTGGGGGGGTGGTGATCGCTTCACAATCCATACAGCCAGCCAACCCTCCTCTCTGCCTATTCTCCATCTCTTCTATTAGCAGTATCTCGTATTCCTTCTTTACAGGCCAACCCTTAATGTGGCATCAACCCTATTGGTAGTTTTATTCTCCTGTTCTCTGTACCCCAATGTAGGCCTGCCCTAGACAGTGTGCAGTACCTGTTGGTGGTTACCCTACTGTTCTGTATACCCCTATGTAGGCCTACCCCAGAAAGGGTGTTGTGCCTACCTGGTATGGTTCCCTCTATTTGTCCCTTTCTAGGCCTGCACACTTTTCCCAGAGAGAATTCCATACAGATCTACAGACTTACCTGAGGATTCCCTGCAGATGCCCCAGGACAGATGCCATCCACCTGCTCTTGTGGTCCTCATGCTCTTTGGAGGTCACATGCTCCAGAGGGTTACAGACCTATGGGGTTAAAAAGATAGGTCCCCTCATTTTCCCTGGAAATCAGACCAAAATGTTGATGGAAGCTATGAACTCACTCTGTTTATTCTCTAGCAGATTCCTCAGTTCTCCAGAGAATAATCCTGTCTGGGTAGATCCATGCTAGACAAATCATCAGAATAATTTTGGACCTATTTAGCGTTGCTTATCTCTTACCCTGGTTTTGCCTGTGCAAGCATTCTAGGCAGCAATCCAGCTACATTGATAAGCAGTGAGTTGAATTTTGTAGCAAATTATCAATATAATTATGGACTCACACACAATGGTAATAAGGACCAGGGTTGGCAGGCTAGCAGGCAACTAGCCCAGGGGTAAGTAGTGCCATACTGTAGTAGGATGAGAATAGTGTCTTCAGTTTAGGTTTTTTTTTTTTATACATAAAGCTTTTTCTACCATAGGGGCTCCTGGGCAAGCATGGCTGCAGTCCTGTCTCAGAGGATCTCAATCCTGCCTGTAGCTTCAGGGTTTCATTAGCCTACCTCAGTGCCCCCTTTGTCTATTTTCTCCCTGTTGCTCCAGGGAACCCAGAACATGGTCACACATGTGTGTGGAGGTGTGCACGTGCACCGTGGCTCCGGTGAGGGCCCCCTTCCTCCCACCCAGCCTAATGCCTGGTCTACCTTGCGGCTTGGCACTGCCACCTAGCCTCCACCTGGTGACAACCAAGAGTTAGGGAATCCCACATCCCTCCCCAGGAGAGGAGAGCTGCCTTGCAGCAGCTCAATCCAGCTCTTCACCCTTCCCCCCCAGCTGACTCCCCAATGACTCAGGCTCATTCCGATCATGGGTTACCAGTGTGGGAGAAGGTAAGGCATCCAGTGCCTCAGCCCTCCCACCCCAGCTGACCCCCCAATGACTCAGACTCGTTCCGAACCTGGGTCACTAGTGTGGGAGAAGGTAAGGCATCCAGTGCCTCAGCCCTCCATGCTGCTGGGCCAGCTTTCTTCAGTTTAGTTTTGATGAGACAAAGCAGCATGGAAGAAGTAGAGGAGTTCACATGAATAAGAAGGGGCACATTTGTTAGGCTCAGTTATGAAAGTGCTCAGGATGTTTCAAAACTAAAGTCCATGAGACAGTTGAGATACACAGAAAATGATACTCAAATTGTAACAGTCCACAAGTCACAAACTCATGAAGTACCTCACTAGACACAAAGAAAAGCAAGTTATCACTTGACCCCTCCCCAAAAAGGTTGTCTACTGCACAGTGCAAGCACTGAATGATGAAGGTGAGCATTGAGCTGTATTAATTATTGACTGCAATTATGAGAGTGGGCCCTAGCCATTGATGGCATCACAACAGGAGGCAACATTTTTGGGCTGTGATTGTACAATTCTTTTCAAAAATAAATATTTCAAAAACCAAATGAAGAATGAACCACAATGACAACGTAAAGTAATGTTTTAGTCGTGGTAATGTGAATGTGTCCAAATAACTGATGACTGGCAATTAAAGAATGAGATGATGTGAGGTGGGAAGAGCAAACTATGGTGCGACAGTGAAGACATGATTTGTGGCCTTATGAATGTGTCCAAATAATTGATGAAAGGTGAATGAAGAACACAATGATGGCAGTTGGACCCAATGGAGTATAGTATTGTAATGAAACACAGAAATTAAACATAGAGAATGGTGACAGAAAATGACCGATAGTCCATCCAGTCTGCCCAAATTCCCTATTTCAACCTGGGACCCACAGTTCCTCCATGATCCATCCTCTCATCTATTCTCTTCCCTGATTCTGCCTCACCAAACAACCACTATAACCTCATTCTGTCTCAGAAGTGCTTGAAACCACCAATGGTTTTCACATCTGCAGCCCTGGCAGGAAGACTGTTCCATGGCTCCACCATCCTTTCTGTAAAATAGTACTTCCTTATGATCCTCCTGAACCTCTCTCATGTTAGTTTCCTCTCATGTCCACATGACCATGAGCTAGGATTCAAGATAAATAGTTCCCTGCAGTTAACCTTGTTAATTCCTTTTAGGAACTTGCACTGTAGGCATCTATCATATCCCCCCTCTCCTTTCTGGTCTCCAATGAGTCTACATTCAGTGCCTTAAGGTGCTCCTTATAGAATCTGCCCTTCTGGTCCTGGATCATTTTTATGTTTGCTTGCATGCATGTGCAAGAAACATAGTGCCTTCATCGGAGATTTCGGAGGTGTGTCACCTCCTCCTCCAATTCAGTCAGTGGGCTGGCAGGCGCGGCCCCTGTAAGCCAATGCATTTTGGAGCTGTCTATGACATGCTCCAAAATGCAGTGGCATACAGTTGAAAGGGGGAGCTACGCTTGAGTGAACACCGATAAGATATCGGCTGCTCACGCAGCTCCCCCCCACGCACAGACAGACGTGCGCGCCCAGATTGTGGCAGCCGACGGGATGCCCAATCCTCGCCGCTGAGCCGTGTCCCCCCCCCAGTTGTAGGTGCCACGCTGGAGCCCACCCAGCGTGGCAAGCACTAGTCGCTGGCCGGGGGTGCCCAATCCCCGTTGGCTGAACGCCCCAAGTCCCTTGTGCTACGCTGGGAGCCCACCCCAGTGTGGCAAACGGTGCCACGATTTTTTTATTTTGCCGACAGGGTGCCTCAATCCCGCCGGCTGAACGCCTCTCAAGTCCTTATCATGCTGGGCGCCCACCCCAGCGTGGCAAACGGTGCTGCACTTTTTTATTTTGCTGACGGGGTGCCCAATCCCCATCGCCTGAATCTCCCTAGTCCTGTGCCACGCTGGGAGCCCACCCAGCGTGGCAAACGTCCCACAACGCTTCCTTTTTGTTTTAGACCTGTAAAATTAAACTGTCCCTGGGGCTGCCTCCCAACCCCCTCCCACAACCCGCACCCACCACTGTGCACCCAGCCTCCCCACACTCCATACTTACCTCCGGACTCCAGCGTGATCATCTTCGTGGACCGGGAAATCATCGCGCCTGCACCCTTCAAAGCCGACCGCTAACTGAGGAAATGCCGGTAAGCTGTATAATGGGTTGCATAGTGGGTTTCAACTTTATTGCATATCCTCGGGCATTTTGGGATTTTGCACAAATTTTCAACATAGGTTTTAGACTTTTTCATGAATTATGTCACTGTTATGTTATTCGGGCCCGGAGGAGTGATTTCGCCAGTGAATGTGCAGTGACTGTGAAATCACCCTTTGGGCCTGAATACTGCCATGACAGTGACATCATTCATGAGAGAAGGGTCCCAAAACCCCATGTCAAAAATTTGGTGCCAAAATTCCAAAAATGACTGTTTTATTAGGGTGTTGCTAGAGTTCCCACGCAGAGGTCGGAAGTTCGCAAAATTTCAATATTTTCACTCCAGATTTTCAACATTGCCATTTTACCACACCTTCTTATGAGTAGTACAGCTGTCATTTTTCACATCTCACCCAAAATGTGTTTCCACCCATGTAGCGCAGAATGGCGCAGTCAGTGTGCGAAATCAATGTACGGGACAAATTAAGAAAATCACAGTGACACTGTTCATGAGCAGAGGTCTTAAAATGGCTATGTTGAAAATTTGGTGAAAAAATTCCTAAAAATGACTGTTTTACGAGGGTGCATTGCGCAGTTCCTACGCACACTCGAAACTTCGCTAATTTTCAATATCTTCACTCCAGATTTTCAACATTGCCATTTTACCACACCTCCTTATGAGCAGTATAGCTGTCATTTTTCACATCTTGCCCAAAATGTGTTCCCACCCATGTAGTGCACAATGAAGCAGTATGTGCAAAATCAATGTATGGGACACATTAAGAAAATCATAGTGACACTGTTCATGAGCAGAGGTCTTAAAATGGCTATGTTGAAAATTTGGTGAAAAAATTCCTAAAAATGACTGTTTTACGAGCGTGCGTTGCGCAGTTCCTATGCATGCTCGTAAGTTTGCAAATTTAATATTTTCACTCCAGATTTTCAACATTGCCATTTTATTACACTTCCTTATGAACAGTACAGCTGCCATTTTTCATATGTCAGCCCAAAATGTGTTTTCGCACATGTAGCGCACAATGGCACTGTTGGTGTGCGAAAGCAATGTTTAGGACAGATTAAGAAAATCACAGTTACACTGTTCATGAGCAGAGGTCTTAAAATGGCTATGTTGAAAATTTGGTGACAAAAGTCCATAAAATGACTGTGTTACGTAGTGAGCAATGCAGTTTCCACGCACCTCATAAGTTCATGACTTTGTAATATTTTCAGTACAGATTTTCACCAGTGGCATTTTTCACACTTCCTTATGAACAGTACAGCTGTCATTTTTCACAACATGGCTGAAGTGTGTTTTCACACTTTCAGCGCTGAGATGCATGGTCGCTGTGGGAAATCATTGTTCGGCACAGATAAAGAAAATCACAGTGACACTGTTCATGATCAGAGGCACCAAAATGCCTGACTTGACAATCTGCTGTAAAATATCCCCAGCCTAATTATATTACGGGTGTGCGTTGCACAGTTTCTATGTACGCTCATGACTTCACCATTTTTTTAAATATTTTTTACTGCAGATTTGCAACATTGCCATTTTTTACACCTCCCCATGAACAGTACAGCTGTCATTATTCACATCCTGTTTGGAATGTTTTTGCACCTGTGGTGCTAAATGCCGTCTAGCTGTGCATAAGCATTCAGCTAACAAACTGATACTCCCCTGTTCATGAGGTGGGGTCACAAAAAACATGTTGAAAATTTGGAGGAAAATACCAATGAATGCCTGAGGTATTAGGGTTTCCAACCATAATGCCCAACCCTGTAGAGAATGACAGGCATCAGGGTGTGACTTGGGGATTCTTGCCTGTAATGCTCCATACCATTCCACACCCTGCAGCCAGTGAGAGGCATCGAGGTATGCCTTGACTCTTCAGCCCCAAAGTTCACCCTATTCTCCTATATCGACCCATCTCACTGCATTTCCTAATGAAATGGGTGCGATAAGGGCCAAAGACCCAAGGAACACCGCACACTTGTCAGTGTCTGCAGGGTGGAGTGTGGTGAAATGGCGAGGCCGTTATGCCTGATGACCCAAATGCACACCCCAATGCCTGTCACTCTCTGCAGGGTGGTGGTGGGGTTGGCTTCAGTTCAGTACTTCACTGCCATTCCTATTACGCAGCTCTGTAACTTCTACATTACCACTGCCAATGCCAGCAAGCAAACATTCGGCATTGACAAATGCTTGTTGTTACCCTGCATGGCACCATCTCCAGACTAACATTTTACTTAGGCATTGATATAATTACATAACAGGATATGCTCTGCCACTGGTGGCCAAACAGAATACTAAACTCTACAGTGTTTATGATGTGCATTTAGTGGATTGTGCTGATAAGGATAGCTGTTGAAAGACTCCTTGATAAGAAGCACTGTGAATGACTCTCTGCCCATTTTCTACAATCAGTCTCTCAGGTAAACGCTACATTTGGTGATGTGGATGAAGCTCTTATAGCAGACAAGTACTTTCAGTTGATGCTTTATATCAGTCTTCCTTTAGTTAGTGCCTGGAACTGTGTGAAACTAAATTATTCAACTCTGCTCAGGTGTAGAGAAAGCACGGGACAGGAATTGACCTTACTATGTAAAGCTAGCATGGCAGCTTCAAGGTTATCAGTTGTTCAGTATTTGATGTATAGGAATCAGCAGCTACCCTATGTGTTCACTGGGAGAATCGGTTAAAACTTTTGAACATGTATTACTTGTCTTAGGCATTTGTGCTGGAACTAGAAAATGTGCATTACTGTTTCACTATGCGGGTGAACAGGTGTATGATAGTTCTGACACACCGCCTGATACAGCTATCATAAATCTTAAGAGTTTGACTGTGTTGAAAGTTAATTAACAGACTATTTCTAACCAACGTAAAACACTGAATGTGAGATTTATACATTTTAGCAAGCAAAACAAAAGAATGATTAAAGTATAGATGCATATTATAACAGGGTGTGGTAGTTTGCTGCCACGTGGGAATTTATTACTGGTGATAAAGTCAAAACCATACATTTGTAAGGGCGCTTGTCAACAAAGTTAAGATTCCAAAATGTACATAGTTCAGGACTGACCCTGACAAAAAGTTTAGATCTAGCAAGAGCACATGAAACGTCCGAAGTGTAGGTACAGAAAAATAAACAAGGAACCACTGATCAGTCCTCTGAAATGGCACAGGTAGTAACAACTTCCTTTTGCCACTCCAAAAATAAAGGTAAAACTGATTATTAGTGGCACTACTAAAACACCTATTGTAACTGTAGAGTCAGAGAACATCTTCATGTTACTGTATATCTAAGAAAAGGTAAAGTCCATCATGTTTTTAAAAACCTTAATTTCACCAGTGCTTGCAATTTGACACAAGTACTGTACCTGCCCAATCTGAAGGCTCAGAGGTTTATGAAACAAATCACACAGTAAGCATAACCAGACTCAGCAGATTAACTCTTCTAGTGACAGTGAACATGTTTTGGGGATCTTGTCTGCAGAACTGGTGTAACTGAAGAGTCTGTGTCATCCAAAACACAAGGCGTTGTTAAAGGGTTGTCTAATTGAGGTAGGTGCTCAATGATGCAGGGGCATCCATAGATGTCACTGAGATAAAGACCTACACTACATTATTTCTTAAGCCAGCTGTTAAGGAAACATATGTTACAATATAATCATATGGCTCCACAAATCCTCTTAAAGTCTGTGGAATATTTCAGTTACTAGAGCAACAATGGGACTAGTACATTGTACATAATTACAGGAGAAACTGAGCCACTGCTGAGCTACAAAATGGAAAACAAATCTTAATCTAACAAAAAGTAAATAATTGCATTTGAAATGACAATGTTCTCATGTGGTGCAGTCATTCAAGAATATTTTTTCAGGGCATTGGTAGGCTTAAAGACCATCAGACAAAATGTCATACTGACAATACATAATTTACACCCTGCTGTTCAGCCTCACAAGTGCATTATGTTTTATGTATGTAAAACATGGAGCAATAACTTCACTACCTGAAAGCCTTTGGACATTATTAAAGGAAATGACTAAGATTTCGGTAATGGCATTTTAAATACAGTAGCTCATCACCTTCTTCTGGGGATAGCCATTTGATCACAGAAAGGAATGTTTTCCTTAAGTCAACTATAGAAGGGGAGTGATCAAAAATTGTGTTGAACAGATGACCAGGCAACCCCTTCAGTTCCTGACCTGCTGGCCCCACCCCCACGCTCAGGCAGTTTGTGATGTCTAACCAGGTAGAACGCAGGAGTGTGCCACATAGAAGTCAATGGAGGACATTTTTGAAACAGTTGTATGTATGTTAAAGTAACCTTTGTTATAATTAAAAGTCATTGCTCAACTAATAGAGCCCCTGTTAGTTGGGCAATGACTTTCATTTATATCAAAGGTTATTTTAGTATATACAGCATCAAACACTTCAGAAAATGTCCTCCTTTGACTTCTATGTGGCACACCTCCTCCGTCTGCCTAGTTAGATATCACAAAACATCTGAATGAAGGAGTGGGGTCAGCTGACCAAGAAGTGGAAGAGTTCTACTGGCTATCTGCTCAGCACAATCTTCAATCTCTTCCCTTCTGTAGTGGACTTAATGAAAACAATTCCTTTCTGGGCTCAAATGAGTGTCACTAGTATAAGGTAATGGACTAATGTATTTTAAAAGCCATTACCAAAATCTTAGACATTCTCTTTAAACAAGCTAATTGACAACCCCATGAGACTTGCCCATCATGGTAGCACCAAGACAGAAACAACCTGGAAAAATAGGTTATGTGTGGACATGAATTTGCAGAATAAAGCCATTAAATGTGGGTAGTATCTCACGTTAATTGTTAATGACATGGGTGCTAATTTAAATGGGACTATGATCCTTTCAATACCAATCTTGACTGAGAGGTACCATTAGCTTGAATTGTGTTCTGGCTGCTATAACACAACAACATTCTTCCTGCAAGTAGACTTAAGTAAAAGCATTAAAACTTTGATATCATGTCAGCTGCCGAGATCTTTGTGGTTAAAGAAACACTGCCAGGCATAACTGCTGTACTAATAGGCTGCTGCTGACATAATATTCTGTCCTAAAAACCTATGCATTCTAAATCTTCTGGCAGCCTAAGCTAAATGTCAATGACATTGTTCTTGTATTTTTGAACAACACAAAAGAAACACAGTGCAAGACTGTAGGTTGTTACTGTACAGTACTTCACAGACTGAAAGAACAATCTGACCTTAAATAGAAACACAGAAACAGATACAATGATGGCAGAAAAAGATCAAAGATCCATTTAGTTTGTGCAGAGTTCCCCATCTGCCCCAGGACCTATTGTCCATATGGGGTTTTATCCATCCTGCTCCACACCACCTGCTCCCCTCTCTACTGCTATCTACCTGAGCCATCACCAAGCCCTTCACTGTGTCCAAGCCATGCTTGAAATCATTTGTGATCTTGGCACCCACCACCTGCACTGGCAGATTGTTCCACTGCTCCACCACCCTTTCTGTAAAATAGAGCTTCCTCACATCCATCTTAAAGTACCCCCCCCTCCAGTTTTCACTCATAACCTGGGGTTCTTGACTCTGTACTCCTGCTAAATAGTTCCCTGCAGTTCACCTTGTCTATTCCCTTCAGGAACCTGAATATCTCTATCATTTCCCCTCTCTTTCATCTGGTCTCCAGTGAGTGCATGTTTAGTGCCTTCAGGTGGTCTTCATAAGATCTGCTCTGTTGGCCCTGAATCGTCTTGGTCACCCTGCGCTGCACTGTCTCTAGTCTGTCCCTGCCCTTCCATAGGTGAGGACTCCAAAACTGAGCACAGTATGCCAGATGCAGCCTCACCAATGACATTCAGTATATACAAGTAGCAGTACCTCCTTTTTCTTGCTGCCAATGCGCCTTCCAATACACACCAACATCCGATTGGCCTTACTATAGGCCTTGTTATACTGACTTGGTTGTTTGAGGTAGTCACTGATGGCAACTCCCAGGTCCCTTTCCTCTGTCATAGTGCTCAGTTTAACCCCTCTCATCCAGTACTCTATCTTGTTTTTTTTTCTCCTTAAGTGCATAACCTTGCATTTTTTTGCATTGAATTACAACCGCCAAAACTTCGACCACCTCTCTAGCCTTTGTAGATCTGTCTGCATCCCTCTGATCCCATTGCTGCTATCTAGAATCTGTTGGCAGATAAGGACCATATGGCCCACCTGGTCATTTCCCTACTCACTGCTGTAGCCCCAGATCCTATTTGATCTGCGGCTCTTCTGCTCTGCACATCTCCAGGGTACCCTTATGTCTATCCCATACACTCTTGAACCCCTATATTGTTTACAACCCCCACCACTTCTGCTGGAAAGCTGATCCATAGCTCCACCACTCTTTCAGAGAAAAAATACTTCCGAACATTACCCCTGAGCCTTCCACCCTTCAGCCTCATATCATGCCCCCTTGTTCTTGTACGGAGTTTTCTCTGAAATATGCTTTCCACCTGTACCCTGTTTATTCCCTTAAGGTACTTGAAAGTCTCTATCATATCTCCCCTCTCCCCTCTTTCCTCCAGTGAATAGATATTAAGATCTTTAAGTCTTTCCTCATATGGCTTCTGGTGCAGTCCATGTACCATCTTCGTTGCCCTTCTCTGGACAGCCTCTATTTTGTCAATGTCCTTCCGGAGATGTGGTTTCCAGAACTGGACACAGTACTCCAGTGATCCACACAGTGGCATCACCACTTCTAACCTTCTGCTTGTTATACCCCTTCTTAGGCACCCCAACATTCTGTTTGCTCTACCCACTGCCTTTTCGCACTGTTTGATCACCTTCAGCTCATCAGCTATGATAACCCCCAGGTCTCCCTCCTGACTTGTGGTGGCCAGAATTTCTCCATCCATCCTGTACTCTTCCCTTGGATTCCTGTGACCCAGGTGCATGATCTTGCATTTTTTAGCATTGTAACTCAACTACCAGACACCTGACCACTCCTGTACCAGGCTTAGATCCTTTCTCATTTTTTCCACACCCTCTCCGGTGTGTCCACTCTGTTGCAGATCTTGGTGTCATCTACAAAGAGGCACACCTTTCCCTCCAGATGCTCTGCAATGTCACTAATGAAGACACTGAATACCATTGGCCCCAGCACTGAGCCCTGTGGCACTCTACTGGTCACCTCTCTCTCCTCAGATTTCATGCCATTTACCACCACCCTCTGAGTTCTGTCCCATAGCCAGTTCCCAACCCACTTTACCACCATAGGACCCACTCCCAGGTTCACCAATATATTTAGAAATCTCCTGTGTGGGACGATGTCAAAAGCCTTGCTGAAATCCAGGTAAGCCACATCTACCGCCCCTCCCTGATCTACCACCCAGGTTCCCCAGTAAAATAAATCTATAAGATTCATCTAACAGGACCTTCCTACTGAGAACCCATGATACATTGGATTCTGTGCCCCATTATCCTCCAGAAACTTTGCAATCCTCTCCTTAAGTAAGGACTCCATTAGTTTCCCCACTACTGAAGTCAGGCTTATAGGCCTGTAATTGCCCACCTTCTCTCTGCTTCCACTCTTGTGGAGAGAGACCACATCTGGTCTCCTCCATCTACCTTACCACAGAACTTTATATCATCTGTGAAGAGACACAACTTGCCCCTGATGCCCTCTCCAATGTCACTGATGAACATATTGAAGAGGAGAAGACCCAGGATAGATCCCTGCAGCACCCCACTCATGACCTTCCTCTCTTCTGATTTGATGATTTAACCCTGTTTACCACTAACCTCTGCTGTCTCTCCTTCAACCAGTTTCCTATCCATCTATAACCCTGGCTATGCCTAGGTCCTCCAGCTTCTTCAGAAATCTTCTGTGTGGTACTAAGTTGAAAGCCTTGCTGAAATCAAAGTAGAGTATCCACAGCATGGACCTTATCTGCTACTTTTGTTACCCAGTCAAAAAAAACTATCATGTTAGTCTGACAAGACCACACTACCACAAACCCATGTGCTTTACTGTCTTGTAGACTGTTGCTCTCTAGGTAGTCCACTAGATTGTCTTTGGTCTTTGACTCCATCAGTTTGTTCACTACAGAGGGAATTAATTGCTCCTTATTCCCCCTCCTTGTGTAGTGGGACTATGTCCACTACCCTCCAGTCTTTCAGAACTACCCCAGTCTGGATTGAGCTACTGAATAGCCCTACTAGGGGTTCAGCCAATTCCTTGAGCACCCTGGGGACATGCCACCCAGCCCTGGAGCTTTATTTTACTTTAGGACTTCAAGTCCTTTCTGGAATCTTTATCTGGTAAGTACTGGCTGCCTCATCTCAGGAATGCTCGTAACAGTCACCTTGATGCTACTTTCAGGCAGGACTCTGCAGTCTTCGCTTGTGATGACAGAGCAAAAGTAATCAATAAGGATGGCTGCTTTTTGTTTATCTTCCTTTTGTACTCTTCCCCCTTGTAACCTAACTATATCCCCTCATTTCTTCCTTTTTTCCATAATATATCTGATGAGCTGTTTTTTACCACCCTTGTCCACCTCCACAATACACAACTCTGTGTCTGCTTTTGCCTCCCTGATCAGCCTCTTTGCTTCCCTATTTCTGATTTGGTACACTCCCCACTTCTCCTCCTCCTACTTTTCCTTGTACCTGGTGAAAGCTTTTTTTTCTTGACCCTCACTGCTTCCCTGACTCTTTCCAAGAACTAAATTGGTCTCTTGTACCTGTTTCATTTTGTAATAGTTCTTGTGCATGACTTTGTTGCCTTGAGAATGGTCCCCTTAATTGCACTCCACCTTTCATGTACACCTTCGATGCTGTCCACCGTGGTCAGTTTATCTCAGATCAGCTCCCTCATCCAGCTGAATCTGCTCTTCTGAAATCTAGAACCTTAGTTTTTGATAGGTGCATTCTGCTCCTGAGGGGCAGCCTGAACCAAATGGAGTTTTGCTTTCTGGACCTGAGTGGCTCCCCAACCCTCGCTCCACTCACCATCTCCAGGTTGGTGCATGCCAGATCAGGAATGACCTCCTGTCTAGAGGGTTACTTTTTTTTTCCAATTGTTTAACTAGGTGAGACACACTAAGCTGAAAGCTTGTTTACAGGTGCAACCTGGGAGCACATGGAAGTTAAGTGACTTGTTCAGGGTCACACAGTATGCAAGTGGGGCTGTGGGATTCAAACCCAGGTCTCCAGATTTGCAGCTCAGAGCCTTAAACCACTGAGCTATACTGCCTCCCTAGCTACACCAGTTACACCAGCAAGCAGTCCTCAAATATATCCAGCAGGGACTGACTCTGGTGCATGTGGCCATTGAAATGTCCCAGTTGATATCAGGCAGGTTCAGATCACCCCCCCCTCCACCACTCCCACCACTTCCCCCTTCTTCACTCCCCTTGCCAGCTATTCCCCAAGCTTTCAATCTCTCTCGCTTCCCTTGTTCTGGTGGTCTATAGATAACCCTTACCAATATTTTCTTTCCTGAGGGTGCCATAATGAATGAAATGAAGCAGAATGTAAGTTTAAGGGAGTCACGTGATGCAGCACACCGGGTAACACTCACCAGTCGTTGCTCCTACCCTCCGCTCCATTTCAAATCTTTTTTACGTGGTTTATAGCAATCTCACGTGGTTCCCAAGAATAAACCTGTGGCAGAACTGGTGCTTGATCTACCCAGCATCAAATGGAGGTAGAAATGAAAAAAAACCTGCCCAAACATACGCCTCCCGTGTCACTCGAGAAGGCCCCGAAAAAGTCCAAGGCCTCTGCAACTACTTCACCGCAAACGACCAGTGCTTTGAATGTAGACCCAGAACCCCTCACTCTAGCTAGATTCTTGGATGAATTTCAACTGTTTAAGGTTCAATTACAGATGATCCTGGGCGAGATCAAAGCGGTATCTAGCAAAGTAGAAACACTGGCACAGAAGACCTCTGATAATGAAGCCTGCATACATTCGCTGGAGCGCAGACAAGTCCAGGTGAGCTCGGAATTGGTGGCTGTCAGGCAAAAAATATCCAGGCTGGAAGATAAAGTTGAGGACCTGGAGGGCAGAAGTCACCTCAATAATGTGGTTTTAATTGGCCTCCCAGAGCGCAAAGAAGGTTCTGCCCTATTAAATTTGCTAAGAAGCTAGTTGCCAAGATTGCTGGCCCTTCCCCATTTGGCAACGAATATATCATCGAAAGGGTGCACAGGGCACTCCGTCCAGCACCACCTCCAGGAGCTACCTCTCGTTCTTTCATCTTTCGTTTTTTGAATTACCAAGAAAAACAGCACTTCCTGACCAAAGCCCGTGAAGCTGAACAAATCACCTGGGAGGGTGCCAAAATTAGAGTCACTCAAGATCTACCCTTAACTGTACGCCAAAAACGCGCCTCCTACCACCCTGTAGTTGTCAAGTTAATAGCAGCAGCTATCAAATTCAGGATGGCTTATCCTGCTAAACTGCAGGTTCTTGTGGCAGGTTCCTGGCGTGCCTATGATGATGCCGAAGCAGCGACTTCTGGCTTAAAGTCTGCTTTTTCAGATCTTTTCAGCACCCTAAAATGAAGGTTTCTGATGAGGTTGTTTCTCTCATTCCATTTTAATGGGTTGAATTCTTTTGCGTCTGAGGGTTTGGACGTTCTCATATTTTCCTTGCAAAGCTACTGACAAAGGAAACAAGAAAAGCCCTCCTGGCTCGGGTAATGCTTGGCCAGTCTTAGTTAGCAAGTCTGTACTTACAAATCAGGATGATGCATCTCTAAAGGTCCAGCTCTGGTGATCATCATTGCTTCCTTGGTGGCCTTGTAAAAATCGACTGAATTACAATGAGATCTTCGATCCTATGGACAGTTTGCTGATCTGTGGTCTGGTCCCCCGTTGCCATGGACAGTTTACTCTGCCTCCTTGTTTTTCCAACAGCGACCTCCACACTAGTTATATATAAAGCAGAATATACTGCACTGAACAGACTAATCAATCCTTAGACTATTTGTATGGGGGATCAGCGTTTTCACTTTTTCCCCCTTTTTTTTTTTTTCAATTTGTAATTTATGGCTCATCTAGCCTGGGAGCCTACCCTATGTAGCCATACCAGTTGTGTAGCACTAGATGGCGCCAAAGGCCTTTTCTGTTGCCTTCTTAATGTTTACTGGACTGGTCTTTCCGGGGTACTCAGGTACAGATTGACTTAGCATATTGAGAAACAACCCACTCAAAGTAATTTACATCCATTTTGTTTACCTGGCAAGAGTTAACCGGGTTGTCTCCTTTTGCTTTAGAATTCTGGACTGTCCTCTGGTTTAGTGACATCTAGGTTTTGTAAGTGCCTGCCAGAGCATTAGTTGCATATTAAGACAAGACTTTTAGACTAATTTTAACTGTTTTATCCTCAGGATTGGGGCTTCTCAATTTTATGTTTCAACATGGGCTTTTAGCCCCGAAATCTGAGTTTGTTCTATAATGTTCTGGCCTCTACAATACTGCAATCATTTCACTAGTTTCATTACTGGTTATGTACCGTAGTTAAATTGGGCGATCGGGGTGGGGGTGGAGGCGACGGGGAATGTTCTGGTAAACTGTACATCATGTACGAGTAAATGTCTGGGTGGATATGGGAGGGGTAGGGACTTGTTCTCTGCCCATGGGGCTGTTTATGGGGGGGATGTTATAGAGGTATGGGGGGGTCATGGTTGGGGGGAGAGGGTGGGCCCAGCACAGCATATGTTTAGCAAGGGGAGCTAGTGAGAGTGTAAAGAGACATGGATGCACTTTTATGTTAGATGGCTTGTGCATCATAGCAGATGGCTAGGGCTCTCAAGTGTATTACCTGGAATATCAAAGAGGCTAGGCATAAAGTCAAATGATACTCAATTCTAAAATTCCTGAGTCACCTCAGGGCTGAAATTTTGTTCCTACAAGAGACGCACCTCCTAAACGCCGAAGCTAACAAGATGAAGTGTCAACAGGTAGGGCAAATCTTTGTGGCACAGGGCTCAACCCAGAGCAGAGGGGTCATGATCCTGGTACACAGATCTGTTCCTTTCAGTCTCTTCATGTGGTTGCTGACCCAGAAGGAGGTTCTTATTCATAAGGGGGACACTCTATACACTAGATGTTCTTTTGGGTATGGTTTATGGCCCTAACGCAGACACCCCTGGGTTCTTTGTCAAGCTTCTGGAAGTGGTACACTCCTTCCCTGACCTTCCCATTATAATAGGGGGTGATTTTAATTTGGTATTTGATCAAGGGGTAGACAGATAGGGTCGGTCTCATTCTGGCCTCTCGCCTGCGCAGAGGGCTTTCAGAGACCTATTGGACTCCGCTGGATTATGTGACGTGTGGCGGATGCTTCACCCGAGTCAAAGAGACTACACTTTTGTTTCTCAAGTTCATGGAACCTCTTCCCGGATTGACTATATTTTGGTAACTCACAACCTCTTACCTGAGGTTCTGGATTCCAGTATTGTTTCTGCCCCACTCTCAGACCACACGGCCATCACATGCCAGCTCTCATTAACAGATCTGCCCCGGAAGGGCAGCAGATGGAAGCTTAACAACCAAATTCTGAAGGAACTGGATAAGGTTACCTATATAGCCTCTCAAATTCAACAGTTTGTAGCTATAAATAAACTCCACAGGTCAACCTGATATGGAGTGGGGGCCCTCAAAGCATATCTGAGAGGGATTATGATTGGCATTACATCCAAAAGGAAAAAGGAGAGAGAAAATTAGGCTGTTCAATTACTGGCCCAGATCAGGAACTTAGAGGCAAGTCTCTCCCCGGCCTCTCCTGAGACCACTAGACAAGAGCTAGTTAAACTTAAAAATGCCTATCTGGGCCTACTAAGAGAGCAAGCTGAATTTGCAATCTTAAAAACAAACGCTATACATACAGACCAAGGTGAGAAGGCAGGGCAGATGTTGGCCATGAGGGTGAAACAACTGGAATCCAGCAGGTTTATTGCCACTGTCCGTTCGTTAGAGGATAATTCACTTAAAATCTCCCCCCCAGAAATTTTAAAGGAATTTGCTACCTACTTCAGGAATTATATGGTCCCATGACTACCCCCCCCCCAGAGGCACACCTACTAGGGTTTCTGGAAGACCTACAACTTCCTACTCTTGCTGAGTCTCAGAAAATTGCATTAATCTCTCCTATAACTGAAGCTGAACTAGAAAGGGTAATACAATCCCTTTCGTCAGACAAAACCCCTGGCCCGGATGGGTTTTCCTCCAATTTTTATAAGGTTTTTTTGAAACAATTCATTCCCATTTTGCTTCCTCTTTACCATTATCTTCTCTTGGGTCAAGCAACTGATGCTTCTCTCTTTGAAGCGTTGATTATCCTATTGTCTAAACCTGACAAGCCACGTGACCAGGTCTCTAGCTATAGACCGATTTCTCTTCTCAATCAAGATATTAAGATTCTTGCTAAATTGCTTGCTGACCGGCTGAATCAAGTCCTTCCTTTTATTATAGGGGAAGAACAGGCTGGATTTATGAAAGGCAGATCTTCAGCCGATCACCTCAGGAGCCTAGCTCATGTCTTCTCTGCCTCCAGGGATGCTCTCTCCAATGGCTTTGGTTTCCTGGATGCAGAGAAAGCTTCGACAAAGTTTACTGGAGGTATTTATTTGCAACAATGGAAGCCTTTGGATTTCCCGGAGAATTTCAGGGCTGGGTCCACTCATTATATTTATTACCCACTGCCAGGATATCTTGCAATGGTTTGATCTCTGCCCCGATTAAGTTATCCATTGGAACTTGGCAGGGATGCCCATTATCCCCCCTGCTCTTCAATCTCTACCTAGAGCCTCTCATCCATAGACTGATAAAGGCTAATAATATCTTAGGTATTCCCCTAAATGATTATGAGGTCAAAGTTGGGGCATATGCAGATGACCTTCTACTCCACTTGTCCAACCCTGCTACTTCTATCCCTCGATTCTCAAGATCATAGAGGAATTTAGTCAAGTCTCGAATTACAAACTTAACTTAGGTAAAATCCAGGTTTTCCCTCTTAATCATAAAGTTTATAAACATGAAATCACCACCCTCGGTCTGGCATGGAAAGCCGACTCTATTAAATATCTAGGTATCACTTTGTCACGTAGCATGTCCCGACTGAAGCAATTAAACTTAGATTCTATGGTACAGAAGATCAAGCAAGATCTTCAAAGATGGTCCCTTCTCCCTCTTTCTCTCTGGGGCAGGATAAATCTGGAGAAAATTAATGTTTTTCCTCGTCTTTTCTATCCTATCAATATGTTAAACATTGTACTCCCGTTGTCCTGGTTCAAAAGAGTACATAGCATACTTTCTAATTTTGTTTGGGAACACAAGAAAGCAAGGTTGGCATATCATAAACTAGCTGCCCCTAAGGAAAGAGGAGGCTTAAGATTGCCACATTTGAGACTATATTATTGGGCCAGCCAGGCTGCTAAATATCTTAGATGGTTACTATTAGACCTTCTGGCTCCTTCTGAATACACCCCACTATGGCTGAAGGTTGAATAAGCCCTTATCAGAAAATATGGTTATTTGCCTAAGGGGTGCTATGCTAAGCTTCGCTCTTCCCCGAGATAATCAGGAATTCTCCCATTGCAAGTTCGATTAAAATCCATACACAACTATGTGCATTCCTTAAATATGAGAATGGCAGAGATACCTCTCAGCCTATCAACGGTAACCCAAATATACAAATAAATAACAAGTCTTTACCACTTTCCCCACACGTAGTTAGATCAGTGTCAGCTAGAGGTTTTATCCTAGCTCAGGGCAATGGGCCTCCTCAGAGGTTATTATGCATAAATTTAACATACCCGCTAAACACATGTTCAAGGTCTACCAGCTACGTCACCTTCTGTTGCAAGTGTTTGGGGTTACTCCACCCCCCGAAACTCTCTCCAACTTCTTGCCCACTGTGACCCAAGTGGTAGGCCTACCTCACGCTGTGTCCAAATGTTATACTTTGTTTTTTGACTGGGCTTACCCTGACAACAGTGCGCCAGCTTATTACTGGCAAGCTTTGCTACCTGGGATGGAACTTGACTGGCCCCGTATTTGGTGACACTGCCATAAATACCTTCTACAAGAACGACTCAGGCTGATGCAATTCAAAATTTTATGTAATATTTATTATTCCCCTCAGAAACTGGCCAAACTGGGCCTCCTGCCCTCCCCATTCTGTACAAGTTGTAGGATGCAGACGGGGGATCTTCTCCATATTTTCTGGGAGTGCCCTAGAGTGGCATCACTTTGGTCTGTGATTAAGCAGAGAGTAAATCCACTTTTAGGGATTTCTGATTGCTTTACGCCTGAAATATGTGTCTTGGGAGATTTCTCACCCGTCAATGTGGTTTGTAGAAGGTATTACATGGCGCTTATCTCCTCATCTGTTAAAAAAGTAGTTCTTAAGCACTGGAAAGACTCTGAGAGTTTAAGTTACATGGAATGGCTTCAAGAGCTTTTGGCTAACCTTAGAACAGAGAGGACAATCGCAAGCCTTGCTAATAAAATGGACAAGTTTAACAAGACCTGGGGCCCCTTTCAAACCTTATATGTCTTGTAATGCTGCGATACAAGCTTTTTCAGTTTTTTACTTTTTCCCCATCTCTTTCCTGCACCCTGGTTGATGCATTGCTGTGCTGGGTCCGTGGGGGGGGAGGTAGAATTTGGAGGGTCGAGGGGCATGGGTTAGAATGGACCACTGTATATCCTGCTTTTGTTGCATTTAACTGCTACTATCTGTTGTGGTTCGTTCTCTGTTATGAAAACTCGAATAAACGTTGAGTGGAAAAAAAAAAAGAATGTAAGTATAACAAATGGGCACTTGAAACTGATGAAATTTCTCAGATCAGGGGATGTCAACAGAGCCACATAAGGTGGCAGACATAACTCATGCTCAGGAGCCACAGAATGGTGCAGAAGTAAGACATTTCTTAGGCCAAGTCGATGGGCGCCTCATTCCTGACCTCACTACCATTGCACAGCTCTTACTTGAGCAAACAAAAAAGGATCATAAGTGGAACAGACTGAGAAACACTAAGATTGCTCTTGGGATGCTAAAATATATACTAAGTAGCAACAATTGCATGGCTTATATTGATCGTTGGCAACAGACTGAGCTCACTGAGGATGCTCATCCAGTAGGCCTTGGAGTATATTAATTCAAGAAATCCACATAATCTGGGTAAGATATACAGTATTTTATTGTATATGCCTACAGATCATTGTCTCCCATGGGCAAAGGTACTCCCCAACAGAAAAAAAGGTTTTGCAGTTATCTGTGGTTGACTACATTTCCACCTTTATTTATATAGACAGAATGGTGTGATTTCTCTGATCACAAGCTCGTATAAACAATATGCAAAAATGCAATGCCCAGACATACTGTTACAATCAAAGGATTGTTTGTGAAACTGGGAACCCAGATTAGAAGGTAATTTACAGATCAGAGGGAAAACCTATAGTACATATTTTATGCACAGGCATCCTGCACAACTGGCTAACCTTGAAAGTGGCAGAGTCTAAAATGGCTGACGTCCATTTTACCTTTTTATTTCTGAAGCAATCTCTAAGGCCATGTCTTTTGAAGAAACCAAACAAGAAGCAGACTCTGACAATATTTTGCAAACTGTGACAAATGAGGTTCTGGACTGAATATGGAATGACATTCTGGCAAAAACAAACCTGAGTGAAGGTGACCGACAACTTTTTGAGAAATTCTGCAAACATTGAGGATGAAATGATTGTTTCAGACTATGGCATGGCATGGTACTACACAGCTCTGTGACTGCATAATTGTAATGCCCAAGGAGCTATGAGATTGTACTATTGAACTGGCATATGAGGGACACTAGGGTGTTAAGAGGAAAAGGTAAGGTTTCCTACGCTTGACAGAAAGGTTAAAGAGAACATTAAAAGCTGCCTGCCATGCCAAACCACTATACCAGGTAAAAACAGATCACAGCTTCAAATTATTGTGTTGCCAAGTGACCCACGGACTGAGATCAGCATTGACATTTGCAGATTTCAAAGTAATTATTACCTTTTTGGTGTTATCAATGATTTTTCTCAATGTCTTAAGGTGCAGATTGCAGCTTCAGCTTCTATGAAAGCACAACTCAATTTACAATTCACCTATTTCATTAGGAGTTCATTGGGCCTTGCATAGAACAAGTTAATACTGACATAATTCTTTGCAAGTCATACTTCTGGCATTATGCATTCTCAGAAAAAAAAAATTGCAAAAACACTTTTTTTCTGTTTAAGTTAGGGTTGCAAAGCCACAAAATTCAGAATATTTGGTGCTAGGGTTTACAATCCAAATGCACACCCCTCTCCATTACCTACCCTTGGGACTCAATGCCAAGTTACAGGTCTGGAACCATGGCTCATGTGCCTGCTACTTCATGTAGGGCTCATACAGTCCAGCATGAAGCAGGGTACTGATCTGAGGCTGTGCCCTATGGGTCTGTTGTATCACGTGGGCCTGCAGAGCCCTGTGGAAACCAAGTTACAAATCTGGGACTATATTCCACTGGTCTACCACTTCATGTAGGGCCCACAGATATAGGGCCATGCACCACAGTTCTACTCTTTCAAACCCATAAAGCAGGGTACATGTCTGGAGCCATGCCTTTGGTCCTAAATCAGACACCTATCTAGTACCCATGGAGCAAGGCTTGAGATACCTATAGCTTGAAGCAACAGATCCATGTGTCATGGCCCTGGACCTGTCCTTATCCTTGGGTCATGAGGGTAGGGGATGGGGAAAGGGGAGGAGTACTTTAGGACTGAAAATCCTAAATCCACATTTCCAATGTGTATATGTATATGTGTATATGTTCGTATACACTATATATATATATATATATATATATTATGGTAGCACGGTAGTGCTACCATAGTCAGGGTTGAGGAGCCATTTCTATGTTAAACCCCAAAACTTTGCACCTTAATAACTTTGCAACTGTTTGATGGATTTGTCTGAAATTTGGAATTTATGATCAAGATCCATAGGCCTTGGGATCTCCCAAGTTTTGTATTGGTCAGATATACGGCTGCGGAGTTATTAAGTGTGATCTGTGCGCGCGTTTACGCTTTTCTGGAATTCTGTGGTCGCGCCTACAGGTCGTACGGTTTGCGTGATCGCCAGAAATCTCCAGGAACGTGGAGCCAGGGTCCCCGATGTTCCTTTCGAAGATTTTGTGAAAAAATATTAAAAGATTCAAAAGTTATTCAAAAAACAGTTTCCCATTATAAGTCAATGGGAAAAGTTAACAAAAAGTTCAACACTTTCGCAAACGCATTTTTACTTTCGCAAATGGGCCTGTTACTTTCGCAAATCGGCCATTTTGTTTTCAGTTGGTGATCAGAAAAATGGTTGGCATTTAAATTTGGGACCATCTAGCAACCTAATTTTTTGTATTCACTTTAGTCGGGCCCTGAGGATGCTTGCCATGTCTTTATTTTGTGGTAAAACACCTCAGAAATATGTTTTTCAAATTTCTGAAAAGTACTTTCAAGAAATTACTTTTGTAATATGAAGTGTCGCAAATTTTGGCGAAAGCTTTCGAAATTGCGACAGTAGTTTTCTAGTCTGTGGGAAAATGACAGCAATTCTTTGGCACTGCGCTGCAAAAGAACCGTTAGGAGTTTTGAGCTGAAATTTGGAGGGAACGGAGCCGACATCTCACAGATGTGCCTTTCAGTGTTGTATTGAAAAGATATTACATGGTGGCAAAGTTATGGCACTCCAAAGTTGACAGTTTTTCCCATAGGATAACATTACGGCGCCCGACGCATTACAGAAATCTTTTGGCACCCTGCTGCAAAATAACGGTTTGGTCTTTTTTCCTGAAATTTGAAGGGAAGATAGCCAACAGCCCACAGATGTGCCTTTCAGTGGCTTGGTGAAAACATTACAGGAGGCAAAGTTATGGCGCCCGAACTTTCTTTTTTCCCATAGGATAACATTACGGCGCTTGCCGCGCTTTTCAGGGCCCTTATCTCGGAAACGGTGCTAGATACGGACTTTTCATCGGAAAATTTCTTAGCCCCCAATGGGGCTAAGAATCAAATTAGCCAGGACAGTTGTAAATAATATGACTTTTAAATTTTTTTTCTACGTCATACGGTTCCTGAGATATAATGTATTTAGTATTCCAAGATCTCATTTTCTGCGCCGATACTCATTATTTTGCATACATTATTTGTACTCACTGTCTTTCTCAATGCAGGTTTTGGGGAAAACCAGCCTGTGCGCTTACATTACTGTTACTGTTGCTCTTTCCGCTAGCGGTTCCATACCCGTTTCACCTACCGTTGACGTCTGCGCCACCATGTGCGTTATCTTATGCGTTTCATTTGCGCTATGCTTTCTGTTATTTTTGCCATTTTCTGTCTACAGTACTGTTTATCTTTCTGTTTCACTTTACATCACCATGCCCATTAACATTTCTGTTTGCAGGCACCATGTTACTATGTGACAACACATCACGTGGCAGACCATTCCCGCTCACGCCACCATGTATCGCTATTCTTTCTGTTCTCATTCATGCTTGTGTTACCATGTGCGCCACTGTTAGCATTTCTGTTTATGCTTGCTGTCCCTGTTAGTATGCCACAAGATAGGCGGGAGCACGGGCCTCAAAGGGCACCAAGGCCCCGCTGCTGCATTACATTCACTATTTCTTGTTATCATTCTCAAAAGAAGGGAAATTAGAGGCAAAAACTCAGTTTAATGCATTAGTTAGAGTTGTTCCACAGCGACAAAAGTGAGGAAATTCGCTGTTAGGGTTGGAAAACCCCTTGCACCCCACCCACCCACCCAACCGGCATTGGGGTGTGCATTGGGATCATGAGTCCTAACTCACCCCATTCTATACTTCTGCTGCTTTTACACAGGTCATGGGGTGAGAGTTAGGGCTGATGATCCCAATGCACACCCCAATGCCACCACGCGGCCATCCTTTTTTGCGTTTTCATTTGCGCTTATGCTTTCTGTTACTTTTTGCCATTTGTGTGTACCGCACTGTTTCTCTTTCTGTTTCACTTTGCGCCACCATGCCCATTGACATTTCCATTTACAGGCACCATGTTACTATGTGACCAGACATCACGTGGCACATCGTTCCGGCTCACGCCACCGCATGCTACCTTTCTGTTATCATTCGTGTTTGTGTTACCATGTGTGACACAGTTAGCATTTCTGTTTGCATTGCTGCCTTTACTATGCCACACATAGGTGGGAGCGAGGGCCCAGAGGGCCCCGCTACCGCCACCACATTACATTCACTATTTCTCAATATCATTCTCAAAAAAAAGGAAATTAGAGGCAAAAACTCTGTTTAATGCATTAGTTAGGTTGTTCCAGCGACAAAAGTGAGAATTTGCTGTTAGTTGAAAACCCTAACTCGAATTCACCCCCTGCACCACACACACACAGACACACACACACATTCAAGTATGGGGAGGACCAAGTCAACACAACCAATGACAGACATCCAGCAGCAGGTGACAGAAATAACAAACAATTGTCTAAATGTACTACAAGACATCCCCACCCACCTGACCAGGTACTGCATGCTCAGTGGAGATCAACAGCAAAACTGAGGCCATGTACACCAAATGTACACATCCCTGATTGCAGCTGCACACAATGTACCACACTTAGTAGTTGCATGGCCTTACCTACCGATGCCCCACACCACACCACAACTGGTACTGTGCCGTTATTCAATATAAATGCTGAAGGTGCATGATGACAGTTGTAGAAAGGTTTTAACACTACTGAGTATACATTAATTAAGAGAAGCACATAAATTAACTACAAGACACTAGCATGCTCAAGATAAAAGTAGTGATACATTTAGTAGGTGATTTACATAGTAGTACATTTACTGCAATGGTTTACTCAACATAGAGAGGCTGATGTAAACGATGGAAAAGCATTGCCTGTTCAACGGCAGAAATTGGTACTGCCAGTATCACATGCATTCTTACTGATCAAGGTGTACTGCTGATGTACATACACAGACCTTCAGTGTGTTTCAATATTAAAGATGCAGTAAGTATTCTTTGTAAGAAAGATTGTAATTGCATGGATCAGGCCAAGCAACTGCTAAATATCATAGCACTACTGAGCCAACAATGATGTACCTGTATCGGACATGTATATAGGATAGATTTTCCTGTAGGCACTTACTGAGTATGTTGTACCTGATAAAGACAAACTCATTGCATCTGTGATGACTAACTTATTCAAATAGTAATACATTTGCTATTGTTGCAATGAGTGATCTATGCCACTTATGGACACAGTGTGATTTTTTTTTACAGTTGTTTCATACTCAGGCTGTATGCCTACTGTTTGGGTTTACACACTTCTGTCACTGTTGCTATCAAAGTGATAACTATGTTAATTCTGCTACAACAGGAATCAAGTAGGTATGGTGTAGATATAAACAGAATGTCTTTAGTATTGATTTAACTCATAATGGGGTAAATGTACTAGGACAGCAGGGGTTATCCTCATCACTGAGTCTGTCAGTTATAATCACACTAGGGTTTCGATGACTGTAATGATCAAGTTACACTGTTCATCTTCATGAGTTCATATTCACAGCCATTCTCCAGCAACTAGACAGTGTATGGTGTAACTGGGTGGGACACTGTGTTGCAAAGCTGCTGCAGTGCCTAGCAGAGGGAGAGTATCTACTCATAAAGACAATTAACAATAAGGCATGACCAACAGTTATGTTAAATGGTCTGTTAATCACCCTGTAGGGGTTTAATGTTGAATGAGGCATAACGAGTGCCACATGTCGCTAGACAGTGATAAACTGACCATTAACATAATACCTGGGAGTGGCTTATTGCTATCATAATAAAACTGTTTTTAAACAACATTAAACCATGTTCATCATATGGTTAGGCTCTACATGTATGTTAATAAAAACTAAACATAAGGCTGTTACAATGTTTACAGTCAATTAGAAAGCTGCATTTCTCAAACCCTTGTTATAATCAGAGATATTATACCTGTACAACTCCTTGGTTTTGCTTAACTCTGTTGCTCAGGTGGCCACCACAAGTGGTGTGGTGTGTGTGGGCATCGTAGGTAAGGCCATGCAACTACTAAGTGTGGTACGCTGTGTGCAGCTGCAATCAGGGATGTGTACGCTTGGTGTACATGGCCTCAGTTTGCTGTTGATCTCCACTGAGCATGCAGTACCTGGTCAGGTGGGTGGGGATGTCTCGAGTACATTTAGACAATTTGTTATTTCTGTCACCTGCTGCTGGATGTCTGTCATTGGTTGTGTTGACTTGGTCCTCCCCATACTTGAATGTGTGTGTGTGTCTGTGTGTGTGTGGTGCTGGGGTGACTGAGTTAGGGTTTTCAACCCAACAGCAAATTTCTCACTTTGTCGCTGTGGAACAACCCTAACTAATGCATTAAACGGAGTTTTTGCTCTCTAATATATATATATATATATATATATATATATATATATATATACACACACACACACACATATATATATATATATATGTATACATATATATGTATCTATATATATCTATATATATATATATATATATATATATATATATATATATATATATATATATATTATACAGTCACAGTAATGCCTCTATATTAGGTTGAGAAAGGAGTTTATTGTTAAACCCCAATTTTCCAATTTAATAACTCAGCTGTTTATTGACTGATCAACCCTTAAATTGGCAATGACAGAGTTGTAGCCAGGATCTCTGTATCCTGTGAATTTGTAATGGTTAGTTCAGTAGTTAGAAAACTTTAGAAGGTTGAAAATATAGTACATAAAATGCCCGAAATTAAGACTTTTGTTTGCTTGTTGACTCACTAATAGCCAATAATGACTGAAATTTATAAGATGAAACTTACGGGTTTGTTAAAGTTTGGTCTAAGGACAATTCCTTGCTGATTATTTTTCACAAAAATATTTTGCTTTTTAAATTATTAACAAAAATAAGTTCCATTTTTACACATGTTCAGTATATGAGAATTTTTGTGTAACCTTAACTGCCTGTCTCTAACTGCTTATGCAGGCAGTAAACAGCAACAGAGCTTGCAAATTTAAATTTCTGCAATGGCTGTTGGGATTTGGTTGAAATTTATGAGAAGAGGTCAGCACAGCAGTAGTGCTACCACCTGCGACACCGACGACCTGTGTCAGAAGCAAATCTGGGGTGTCGGAAGGCCAACCAGGGGAAGGAGAATTGAGCATCAATAGGACTGCTCTCCTCCTGTGGTGGGGAGGATTCACAGTGCCTGATGCTTGCTTGGCCCCTGGTGAAATATAAAGGAAAGTCAGCCTAGGTCAAGAAGGTTGGGAGGCATGGATATTGGTATATGTTGCATGGGAGCGATGGAATGCACCATGACATCATTGCATGCCACGCCTTCCCAAGGATGAAAACTGGAAAAGAGTCCAGTGGCAGGATGAAGAGGCATGCCCGCAGGCCCTACATCCAACCATCTGTGCACACTGACCTGAACTGGATCCGTTCTGTGGCAGGGCTTCAGGATTCTCACAGATCCCACCATCGGAGGCAAGCCCTGGGGGAAGAAGGCTGGCAGTGATGTCCCAGCAGACTTTAAGGTGATGGAGCTGGGGCTCTCCTCAGAAAGAAAAAAGAAATTTATGCACGGGACATGGTAGGACATTAGGATGATACCTCTCTAACTGTCATGTTGTAGATTTTTTTAAAGAGTTTGCTATTTTTTCTACAGAACGAATAATGAAACCTGTTTGTAACTGGAACATATTTCATCATTTGCTCTGTAAAAAAATATATATACTACAACAGTAAGGAGGAATCATCTCACTTACTGTCCAGCCTGCCCCTGCAACAAAAATTAGCTGTGACCCCTTCGGCTCCTACCATCATGGCAGTGTTTTTTGCTAGAACCAGCAGCAGGTGTCCAATACCAAGACTGTCTCCCTATAGTTTGAAAGATGGGTGTCTAATCCCACAGCTGGTCTCCCCAACCCCTGCTGCTCAAACCCCTCAAACCAGTAACAGGTGCCCAATCCTATGGCTAGCATAGCCTACTGTATCCCTGTAGTTTGGAAGATGGGTGCCTAATCCCATAGCTGGTATCCCCTCACTGCTCAGACCCTACACCTTGTCCACCCTAAAGCACTCATGCCATTCTCCTCACCCTCACTGTTATTGATGCTTGTTTTGTTTTGTTTTGTTTTGTTTTCTCCTCATTGCAAATCCTCCAGGTCTGACAGTGTGATTCCCCCATGACTTTACAATGATTACAAATGGTGGGTGCTAAATTCCACCACTGGTCTCTCCCCATTTGTCAGATCCTTTTAAAAACTAACTCCCAACCTCTGAACACCTTGCCACCCTTCTCCTCCCAACTGCTGCAGCCCCCACACACACCAGTACAGGCAGTGGTTTTCCAGCCACACCATCGGTATTCCCTTTCCTACTGAAATCTTTTAAAAACAACCCTCCACCCTTTCCAACACTGTTTGCTTTCAACCACCTACCTCAACAACTAGTAACCTCCTCTGTCGCTTGTTGCAGCTCCTCTGTCCTTTGATGCTGACTCCTCAATATTTCTCCACACACTGCCCTTTTAATCACTAACCAAATTGAAATGACTATGGACCATTCATTTCAATGCTTGTTTTTCTTTAATTTATAACTTTTTTTGTTTTTTAACATGGTTATCTTTTTAGCCCTACCCTCACAAACTCTATGGGTATCAGCTTCTTAACCCCTCAGAAATGGGTGTCTGTGGCTTATGCCAACATACACTGCAAAGACCCATTTTTTGGTAGGGGTAAGCATTGACAACTATAGGACTTATGACAAGGGGGGATGAAGCAGAATAAAAGTAGGGAGAAACAGTTAAACACAAAATAGTTATAACTAAATGTGCTCGGTCCTTTATTAGGAATTTGTTTCTGATTCACACAGTGCCTGAAGGGTCCTGTGTGATGCAAGTTGGGCTTGCATCCTAGTATCATGTACTTTCCAAGGCCTGAAGGGCACTGTGCATTATGTTTCACACAGGGGACCCAATTCTAGAAAGGAAATTATGCCAGACACAAGTAACACAGGTTGCAGAACTTAGGCAACAGCAATCATGCGACATGTGAGTTACAGGCTATTTTAGAACCTCCAACAATACGCCAAACGCTACTGCATAAGTCACAACACACAAGATACATCATGTAAAAGTGCACAACATGCAGTTGCAGCCCAACATGCATCATCAGATAAGTCACAGCTATGGCAGAAGCTGCAGTTGAAAGGCAGAGGAGGAAGAGGAATTTTGGCCATGAGGAGGTTAACACCCTGGTGGAGCAAATAGACCGCCACCATGCACTCCTTATGAGTCAAGGAGGGGATGCCAAGAGGAGGGAGAAACACAAGAGGGTATGGGATAGGGTGACATGCAGAGTCAATGCCATCACTGCACAGTGTAGGACAGTCTGAAATGTGTAAAAGAAGTGGAAAGACCTCAACCGTCTGGTGAAGCTCAAGGTGGCACACAACAGGCACAGTTCACAGGGCAAAGGGGGCGGACCCACCCAGCAGGAGTCACTCAGCAGCATCGAGAAGAGGATAGCGGTACATCTCAGCCAGAAGAGCATCACTGGAGTAACACAGCTGGACGTGTTCAGACAGCGGACGGCCACAGGTAGGGACAAATAACCAGCAATGTATGTGACAGGCCAGACATGGCAACAGCGCTGAAGACAACGCAAAGATGGGGTGGTGGGGTGACAATGTGTAGGCAGATATATGGTGGAAGGCATGCCACAGGAATGCCACATGGCCACACAGCCACAGAGTGGGCCAAGGGAACCAGACAATGGTGAGAGCAGGCCAGGGACAGGCATGTGTGCTGTTGACATGTGCAGCAGTGCAAAGGAATGACCCATGGCCAACTGTGGAGGGCTGGCACAGGCACAAGAAACTGGAAGGGGGGCTGCACAGGAATGAGCCGGGCCGCACTGGGGGATGCTATGTCCTGCACTGTGTACTGATGGGGGGCTTGCTGAGGTATGGCCTGGGCTACACTAGGTGTTGCTGTGTCCTGCACTGTGTACTGTTGGGGGGCACGCTGAGGTATGGCCTAAGCTGCACTGGGTGTTGCTGTGTCCTGCACTGTGTACCGTTGGGGGGGGGCATGCTGAGGTAAGGTCAGGGCTGCACTGGGGGATGCTGTGACATGCAATGTGTGTTGGGGGAGGGCTGTGCACAGGCATTGGCTGGGCAGTAGGGAGGGTCACTGACATGGGTCACTGTCTCAGTTCCTGCAGAGTGCGGGTGAGGGCTTCAGGGGTCATGCAAGGCTGGCAGGGACAACGTAGTCACCCAGGGATGCAGGCCCCTGCAGCGCAGTGTTGCCCCATGGGTGTGGCCATGCACAGTGCCACTGGGCAGTAGGGAGCCATACGGGGTGGCCATGTGACAGCTGGAGTTGCTGTACCAGGATGGACAGTACAACAAGGGAAGCAATGGTGGGGATCCACGCAATCAGTGCAGGACGCATGTACAGTGGTGGCATACACCAGGTGGGACAGCACAGAAGTGTGGTGGGTGCAATGCCAGAGTGCAATGCCAAAGCAGACCTGTGAGGGCAACACTGATCAGGCAGGTGATGGCACATTGTGATGCGGGGACACACTAACACATTTCCCATCCAACAGGTACAGCTGCAGCTGACGCAGGTGGCACCAGCTGAGCCGGAAGGTGGGAGCAGCAGCAGCAGCAGCAGGGCCAGGATGGTGCCAGCACAGCCCTGGCCACTGGCATGGTGTCAGATGATGGCAGCAGCCCAATGGACGATGGAGGCAGCCCTTCTGCCAGTACACCTGTGGCAGGAACACCGGAGACAATGTCGGAGCCTGAGGGGAGCGGGGATGGGCAACAGCCCCATGGTAGAGGAGGCGGTGGACAGCAGTGAGGAGGATGCAGCTGGACCACCATGGGAGCAGCAAGGGACCACCGAGGACACCACCAGCAGTGCTGCCACATCTGTGGAGGTGGTACGGACACCCGTGGTCGAGCGGGAGGCATTAGACCAAGACCAGCCGGTGGCTGAAGACACTGCCATAGGGTTGCTCAGCCCACAGAGCGCCCGTGGACTGGAGGACCAGTTAGATAAGGCCGTCCAGGTGCTGCTGGACCAGCTGTCTCCACTGGCCTACACTGGGGACTACTGCCATTCGGTGCTGGCTGGCCAGGGGGATTGCAGGCAGGAGCTGGGAAACATATGGTAGGGCATGCAGGAGCACCACACCTGCATGAAGTTGCAGCTATCCAGCATTGCTGGCAGTCTGCAGGCATTCACCTGGGACTCTTTGACATGCATGGCTGGCCCGGGGGATACCATACAGGGCAGCCAGTACTGTGCTGAATGCCAGACGGTCATCATGGACCACCTCAGCACAGGCCTGGAGAACATGACGGCACACCAGCAGTGCCAGGATACAGCCATGGCCATGGCCATGCAGGCCATAGCGTGTGCACTGCAGCTACTACACCATCTGCAAGACCTGGCCCAGCAGATGGCACCCCCGGCCACCGCTCATTCCAGCATTCAGATACAGCCACCAGAGCCAGTGGAACCCCGTCCCCCACTCCCGGCCCAGGCATCAGTATCTACCCACCCACCATTCATGCTGCCAGAGCCGCACACCCTGCCAGGCACTGCCCACAATGACCCGGGCACAGGACAGCCCGAAGATGCGACCACGGTGGCACACACAGGCATGCCGGCAACACAGGGTCAGGCCAGGTCGAGCCTCACACAGTCCCACAGGAACAAGGTCAGGCACAGGGCACACACAGGGGGGTGAGAACACTGACGAGGGTGCTCCACAGGCTGCACAGGGCCTGAGGCACTCAGCATGTGACAGGGGAACACACCGTGCAGCCCCGGCACGGCCGATGCCACGCATAGCACAGAGGCAAGTAGGATTGCATTGGCAGAGGCACAGCAGCCCACCCATGGAGGCACACACAGGCCCACAGGGTGCGATGCCAGGGGTGGTCCAGCAGGGCACTGCACAGTCCACCAGACCAGCAGGGTCCCCCACAGCCCAGCACCAGGCACCAGAGGGGTTGGTGCGAGGACAGCGTGTGTGTGGCAGTTGGCTGTGAGACACCCAGGTGACCTGTGCAGTAGGGGAATTGTTGGGTGTGGCTGCAATGGAAGGGTGGGGGCCATATGCATGGCAGGGGGCACATGTCAATGGGGGGGCACCATGCATTCACATGGGTGGGTGTGTGTTTGTGTATATGCAAGACTGTGTGCATGGGTGAATGTGGGGTCACATGTGATGGGTTGCATCGGGGAGCACTATGCATTGGGCACCTGATGTGTGTATAGAGCACCTTGTCAATAAACCATTTTGCACCTCATCCCTACAGTGTGTTGTCCTTTTGTCATCATTGCATTGGTAGGTCCTTACTGGATACATGTTGAGTAGGTGTATCCCCAGTTGCAACAATGCCCTGTGTGGGCCACTGCCGATGGGCATCTGCCTGCCACTGACCTCCAAAGGGTATACGCACACACACACACACACACACACACACACACACACACACACACACAGGACACAGAGCCCTGCAGGCACAGGTGCTACACATGCAGGGGGACCTACTCTCATTCTGCAACTGCGTTGCATCTTCAGGGAGCATACGCAAATGCGTGAAAACTGGCAGGTCTCACATCGCTATCGCAAATCTCAATTGCCACCACGCGTGCTGCATATAATGGTAAAGATGCGATGCATGTGTGTGATTGCAGTGCAGGCATGTGCGGTTGTAGTAGCAGAAGCGCAGGCACAGTGTGTGGTACAGGGCCTGCAGACCTGGGTGTAGGAGAGCTGGACCAGAACAGTGCCATCCAGACCAGGACAGGGACAGACTTTCAGCAGACTGGTGAGTACTGGGCCACAGCAGGCTCACCCACACCTTACATACCCTTACTCCATCTCTTACTGCCCTGAGGGAGAGGACAGGGACTGGCATGCATACCTCTCAGCCTTTTGTCCCCAGTTGTGGTACAGTGCCTGTCACAATGTGGAACACATGGGCAGCATGTGAAACACTTCATCAAACAATACCTGAAGCTCAGAACATTGTTGAACTGTTGCATTTTGTTCAGGATGTCTGTTAATAAGTGACTGATATCGTGACATGCATCCTGTACAATGGTGTTTTGCTCACGAATATTGTCTATGACTGTGGAAGATGTACTCACAACGTGGAACAGGGAGACTCTGTGAGGTACAGTGAGGAACGTTCCTCATACTGTGGAACGTGTGAGAGGTAGGCAGGCATGACCCTCCCAATGGTGGATAGTCAGGGATCTGATACTATATGTGCAATGGTTGTGGTCAGTACCAGGGGCTGTGCTGTGGAGGGTGCCCAGGGATATGGGGGCATAGCAGGTCACACACCACTGTGGCAGGTGGTGTACTGGATGTGCCATATGTGTGTGGTAACATGTTACCTGCGTGGTCCATCACTCACCCATGCAGTTAGGCCAGGCCACACCGCCCCCATGCCTGCTGTGGGGGCAGACATCCTATGGATGTGTCCTCCCCCGGATGGCACCGATTGCCCCCGTCCCACTTGTGGGGACTATGAGGGACAGTAACACTCAGGATGGGGGTCGCTGCCCCACACAGTGGGGCACATGGTCAGACCACTGTGGCCCCCATGGTGGTGAAACGTATGCCGTGTACTACAGTGTGAGATGTGTTGTATACGTGACATCAGGCCAGCAACCTGCAGGCTCTGCACAGGGGCTGTGTGAGTGGCACACTGCCCATGTGGGGTGGCCGTGGACCAGGGCTCTGGGGTGGGGCATGGGGTGGGAAGGCCCCCGTGCTGAGGGGTGCCAGATGGGTACACCCTCATACCTCTCCGCCTCTCAGCGGTACCGCCCATGGCACAGGCCAGCATACCTGTGTGTCACAAGCCCAGACCACACCCCTCAATGGCCTCTGCAGTACAGGGCTGTGCCTGCTGCGGTCTTGGCCACCCAAGCAGTCCACATGTGGTACGCACAGCTGCCACGGTTGGGTGGGGTTAGTACCCACACCGCCATGCAAGCATTGGTCGTGGCTGTGTAGGCCACATCACGGTACTGCAGTGCACACCCAGTGGCATGGTTTATGCAGGCCCTGGCACAGTTGACACCAGTCTGGCAGCTGGGACCCTGATGTTGGCCGCCCTGGACCTGGGATGTGCCATGGGAGGGTGAGGGGTTTGGGCATGTCCATGTGGCACAACCCCACTGTGCACAGTACACAGTCCACCATGGGTGCACCACTCACTGTGGTCGCTCATGGAGGGTTGTACCTGCACAGGTAAGTATTGTGTTAGTGGTGGGTACTGTTGACTGCCATGGTGGGTGGCGTGCAGGTGTACCGTCATGCCTCTGGTGTGTGGGCATGGGATGCAGGCAGGGTGTGTCGTCCACTGGAGGTGTGGAGGGCCCAGCACCACACACGCCCTGGTGGTCATTGCTGCCACACCATGGTGGCATGCTGTACTACAGGCTTACATAGGCGTGTCAGGGACTGTACGGTATGTGTGGTACAGTAGTCTTGTGTTGTAGGCATAGATGCATGAACAGTGTGCCAGCAGGCACACCATGAGTGCACAGTGCAACTGGGACTGGTCATGAAATGCCATGCTGAGTTGCCAATACAGCATCCATACTGGACTACACAGGCAGTGCAATGGCCCTGTCACACTATCACTGTGCTGCAGTGACAGGGATGCATGTCTGTGTGGTTGGGGTGTGTCACTGCAGCAGTGGACTGGCCCACATGCCGGCCTGTGTGCCATATCCAGTCACACTGCTATGTCCAACCTTGTAGCACCATCCATGACTGTGTGTGGCATGTGGCAGCCCATGTCCCAGCTGTCCCACTTGGAATGGGTCAGGTGCCGCCAGACGTCTCCTCAGACTGTGCGAGGGGGGGCCTACACAGGTCATTGCCTGTGCCGAACACACAGGTGCACAGCCGCCTTCCCAGCTGGCTGTCTACCACTGTCCCTGTACCACACCCTACATGTTATGCCAGCCAGGTACACACCTGACCACCTCCACCCTGTGCAGGGTCAGTCACAGCAGGGTGTCCTGGGGACCATCCTGGGCCATGTGCAGGTACATGCCTGTGGGATGGAACCAGTGGAGGTGGGTTGCAGCACCCACAGTCAGCTGGCCACAGGAGCACTTACGGCTATGTACTAACCCATGTCCATTCCCTCCCTAGCTCCACAGTGAACACATATGAGTCTTCAGTGAGTATATGACATTGCCCAATGTATACATTCCCAATGCCTGTACAGCACTGTGTACCTGACATTGTTGCTCTCTGTCCCCTGTGTAGAAATCAGCACCATCGCACAGGTCCAATTAGGTACACACTGCCACACCGCAGCTGCTCTGGGGGTCACCGATTGTGCCACAGGTTTATGTTGGCCTGCTCTTTCTCCATTCATGTGTGCTCCAGAACTGTCAGCGCCACCCACTCTGGACACCACGGTGCACAATACAGGTAAGGAACTGTCATTCCCCATGCTGGCACCCACGATTGGCATTGTGTCTTCCCCTTGGGCACCTGATGGTTATGGCCGCATGCAGCTCCGCGTGGGGGAAGTGGTGCAGATGTGTGGCAGGGCTGCATGCGGCACTCCATGCCCACATCGTGCAGGGTCAGGCTGTGACATGCCTCAGCAGGGGATGGGTGCCATGTTGGTGCACTGTGGTCACTGTGTGCAGCACTGTGTGCCTGGCCACTGCATGGCACAGCTCAGCCTTTATATACCTCATGATGTGCATGGCATTGACATGGGGGAACCACCTGGCATGGTGGGCCACAGTTGCAGACCTGCGGCCCAGCACTGACCAATGTCCCATGGCCAGTGTCTGGTGTTGCGCATGGTGAGTGGGGGTGGTCTACACAGCCACAGTGACATTCTGTTTTGATGCATGTGCCATTCCTTCCCCTGTTACAGGTGCCATGCAGACGACGGTCCAAAATGTCTTCCAGGTCATCCCTAAGCCTAAGCGGGCATGCCCTGAACTTTACACCACATGAGACAGGGCTGCTGGTGAACTACATTCAGCAGTGGGATAGGATGCTACTTCCACCTGGGAGCCAGAGAAGCAGTGTCACACAGCGGGAGCAGACATGGACAGCCATCTGCATATGCATGGTGGAGACAATGGGGACACACAGGACCATCCACCAGCTGACACACCACTGGCAGGACTTGTCATGGAGGGAGGCTGGGATCCTGCAGTGGATGCTTTCCATTGCCTGCCGCAGGGATGTGGACATGCGGTCTGGGCAGGACCCCGGTGTTGGTATGTGTACCTACAGCTGTCCATCTGTAGCAGCGGTGCTGGTGTGGTGGCCATGGCACGTGGTGCCTCCAACACACTCACCTGTCCCTTCACCCACAGGTTCCACTGGAATGACCCACAGCATACAGCTGGGCCACATCACCGGCCTCAGGCAGGAGGCGCTTCACTGGAGGTCAGGAAAGTACATACTTTGGTCCCCTTGTGCTGTGGCTATGACTGGCAGCCACAGTGTGGCTCATGCTGCACTCTCATATAGCTTGTCTATGTGTGTGTGTGCACACCTCTGTCTGGGCCCGGCACTGACTGCATCCTTTGCATCCCTACAGGTGTCCATAGCAGGCTGCCAGAGTGGCAGAGGGCCCTGCTGCGGGCTATGGCAGATGTCAAGACTGCGATGCAGAGGAGTATCAGCTGCGCACCCAGCTCAGGCAGCGGAGGGCCAGGGTGCTGCCACCAAACTCCTCCTCCTTCTCCTCCTCAACAGTGGCAGCATCCAAAGGGGACCTGACCATGTTGGACACATAGCCAGACCAGGGGGACCCCACTAATGGTGGGCAACAGGGCCGGAACAGCCACAGCCACACAGCCTGGACACGGAGTGCACAGTCACAGCTGATGGGGATGGGGCCATGGCTGCACCACCCACCGGACCCGCTGTTGTGACATCGCAGCAAGGGCAGAGAGGATGCCCCACCACTGGACATTGTGCCATGCACTGCTGTCCTGGCAGCAGGGGACACTGGACCATGGCAGGAGGCCACCATGCCAGTATTGCAGCAGGGGAGGCGTTGCCTGTTGTGGCTGAGGGACCCACCGCTGAAACTGTGCAGGGTGGGTGCCTAGACTGGTAGCGCCATTGTGGTACTGGTGACAGCCATCCTGCAGGACACTGGGTGCCTCCATGGGTCGATGGGCACCCTCCTCAGTGAGCTCCTGTGAGCTTAGGTCCCACGTGTCTGCTTCTCCGGATGTGGGTGGGGCATTCTGTGTGGGTGGGCTTGTATAGGGTGGTTGATATTGGTGGGTCTGTACATATGGGTGTTGTGGGTGATCATTGGGTGGGTGAGTCTGCTTTTTGCTGTTTGTTTTTGGGTTGGATTGCGATTTGGTTGTTGGGCCTGTTTTGGGTTGTAATGTAGGTGCGGGTTGGTGTTCGGGGTTGTTGTGGGTGGCTGTTTGGGTTTGGGCTTACTGTTATGTTACTGTTTGTTGCTGTTCCTGTTTTTCATCCCCATCTCCTTCCATCATTACCCTGTATCCCTGTCCCATTTTGTACATTAAACTTTGACAAACACACTGTATCTCTGTGTCAGTTTCTAGTATGCTTGGCTGTGTGTGTTTGTCTGTCTGTCGTCTGTCGTTATGTATAGGTGTGCACACTGATGTTGGTGCCTACTTTCCCCAGTGTTCCCTCCCTGTGCATCAGGTTGGTGTGCCATTTGTGCTGCTCTCAGCACAGGCCACTGTCCCCAGGCCACATCTGCATGGTGACCTGTGTGCTATGGGTCACCATGCATGCTATGATCTCCATGCCACCTCACATTGTACCTCCCAGTTGTGTGGTGGTATGGTGCCTGTGCTGTGCCCTTCTGCCTCAGGGTGCCATTGTTCCCTGCAGGTGGCACCACTGGCATGGACTTTGGTGTGTCTCACCACCATTTGTACACTGGTCTGTGCCACCCGGTGCTGTGTCCCTGTCGTGGTGGTTACACTGTTTACAGGTATCAGTGGCAATGGCAGGGGTGTTGTGCGATCATTCCTGGATTGTGTCTGTGGCCTTTGTGCACCCTTTGTACCCTGTGCCACACTGCCCCTGTGTGCCTGCCTTCCTCGGACACTCTCTGTCTTATCTCACATGGTGTGTTGTTGTATGTCCGGCCTGTCTGTCCCTGCTCCTTTCTATGCTGTGTATTTTACACCTGCTCCCACCTGGTTTCTGTTGCACCAGCTGGTCTTGGTGTAAGTTGTAGCACTGCTGCTTCTAGAATCCTGCCCTGGCACTTTCTCTTCCATTTTCTTGGCATATGTTCAGTTGTGTATTTGGCATATCTGTAGTTTGTCGCGAACTGCAGCGTAAGTCGCTATTGGCATACTGCTTTGCATTAATGTGCATCTTGCAATGTAGTATTGCGTTTGGCATATTTGCTGGATGGATTTGTGATTTGTGCCATTCTCTGCTGGTGCATCTTCTTCATGCATTGGTTATGTTTTCCAGAATTGGGCCCAGGATCTTCCTGTCAAGCCCTGCATGAAGATGTTACATCTTATTTTCTCAAATGGTAAAGAAAGACTTGAAAAGATTCGAATGACCCTGTGTGAAGCAAGTTAGACTTACTCTTACTACTTGATTGTGCAGGATGAAAGGGCACTGCACAAAGCAAGTTAGGACTTGACTCCTGATTTACTGAGAGCCCAAATAGCCCAGTGTGAAGCAGTTAAAGGCTTTCCTCCTAAGTCATTGGTTTGAGCAAGAGTGCTGTGTATCCTGCTTCATGCAGGGTCTAGCATGTCCAGCATGAAGGTGATTTGCCCTGTACAAAGCCAGACAGAATGTTTTGTTGGTGCATGGCCACTAATCTGCTAAACATTTAGTTTTCTGTTTCATGCAGGGACGTGCATGAGTAAGGATATAATTCCACTATTACAAAAAGAAAGGACATTCATGGCAAAAAAAAATCTACAATAATGCAGACATTAGTGATAAGAAACGCAATTTAGGCAAAGTAGGGAAATGAAAAAAATAGGTGTTTGAGTCTCAGTAATCTTGACAAGTTGGTCATGTGGTGTTCCTGGGGATTTTCAATGTTAATGCCCATCCCCCTCCCCAAGTCCTTAGTCTAATGACCCGGGTAGAAGACACAAGTCCATGGGATGTGGTGCCTCTGAAGCAAGTCATGAATGATTTCTTGCTTCAAGCTCAGCCCACAGGGCCCTGCTCAAAGAAAGTTATGAATGATGTCCTGCTTAGTGCACCTGCACAAAGAAAGTTATTAATGGGTCAGCATGAAGAATGTTATAAAAACACACAATCAAGCTCATTCATAATTTTCATTGCATAAGAGATTGTTCATTACCTTCTTCAAATGCTCCCCACATGCTCTGGACCTTCAACTTTTCCTTGGGTCATCAGGTTAGGGGCTTGGGGTGTATTAGGTAGGAAACCCTTAAGGAACACTTGACAACTGATTTGCAAAGACATCTGAGAATCCACCTCATAACATTATAATGTGCTTACTTTGGCCACTTTGCATTTTCAACCATAATGTCTGCCATTCTGTAGCAGAGAACCAGTGCATCACAGAGATTACTTGGGATTCTGAAAGGGCAGTGACACTACTCAACTACTAGAGTGGTAGTGAACATTCGTTGTTTGCAGGAAAGGGGTACCTTACCTCCCATCTGAACTCTAGTATAGCTAATCCCTCATGCTTTTAGGGATGACATTGAAACTGGCCCTTAACAAAGGACATACTGATTCATACTCAGCTTTTTAATTGGTCCCTGAGCACTGACTGTTGCAATGCTATTTTTCTAGTGAGGAAATACCTTGCAGATACTTGCAAATAACAAGACCCTCAGGATTCTTTTACTGCCAAATTGCCACCCAGGGGCGAGGATGTACACCATGGACATTGATAGATCTTGCCTGAGAATTCTGATTAACTAATCTTACCACTTGTGATCTTAAAACAAGAAGGCCTCCCACAAGTACCTCCAATGGTCTTTACTCATTTATATGGCTTTGTAGTCAGAGCTGTCACATCCAGTGCTCTTGGACTTTTGTCTCCAGCTACTAATCTCAGATTCATTTAATATTCTCACATTTGCTGAGTTGCATACAGAAATCAGACACTTGGAGTGTTGAGGGTTCAAACCAGCCCCCCAGGTCCACCTACATGCATGTCTTTGCAAAGCCAGGCACTTCTGTATCACTGGTCAAAAACAGACAGCTGTACCATGTCATACACTTTCTGGTAATAACCCACAAGACAGTGATTTAACTCCTACCAGGTGCTACACACTGGAACAGACACTGCTTGTGTAAATTCTTCCAAAGCAGATGCATAGCAACCAACTCAGTAGTGCTGTGGGTGAATAACATTTCACCAGTGGAATTGCTGCAAAAGTCAGACTTTCACTCCTGTGAACTTTGGAATGAAATTTGGCAACTTTCATGAAATTCTAATTTAGAATGGTGGAATTAATGCATGCATTGTGAAATAATGTATTCAACTGCTGAAAGAAATTCTGCAGAATTGATCAGTGAACTGCAGGACGATTGCACGTACAGTACTACAGATTGATGTACTGTATCAAACTGCAGAATAGAATTCTGCAGAACTGTCATTCCATAATTTGTTTGTATCATTCTGTAAATCCGCAGAACATTTCATGAAAGAGGGTAAAATTTCACCATACACATTTGAGGCTTCAAATTTCACCAAAGTTAGAATTTCAATAAACTTTACAAACTTTTATGAAATTTCTGTGAATTCAGTACTCCAGGGCCCACTTAGAAAGGTGGCCCTGCTGCCATTGAACGCAATCTCTGCGCCACCCACAACTCGCGAGCATTAACCCTGCACCTATTCTAGAAGGGCAGGGTCTCCAGGAAAGTCCTGCAATCATGTATATGCGGCAAGGTATGCTGCACAGAGGTCATACCTGGCCAGCAAGTTGCAACCCACTGCCGCAGGTCACATATGTACCCCCACCCATGCCCCAACTCCCGGGTTGCCTGCTACAAATGCGGCAAGTCACCAGTCCTGGTAGTCCAGTGCCTCCCAACCATAAAATAATAGATCCCATTTCTGGTAGTCTAGTGCCCCCTGAACTAAAACATTAAGAAAAGAGAATAAGATCCCCATTTCCCAGTAGTCTAGTGCCCCCGTAACTAAACATTGAGAAAGAGAATAAGATCCCCATTTTCTGGTAGTCTATTTCCTTCCTTCTAACTGTACATTAATAAAGAAAGATCCCCATTTTCCTGGTAGTCTAGTGGCCTCTCCACCCAGTTGTACAGCCCACTTCCAGATCTCTTCACTCATCACAGCATGGCGATTAGCCCACCTCTCTCACTTCCATGGCTAGTTGATAACTGAGTGTAGTATTAGCATTGCACAGACACGCTAGAAATTAATTTCTGAGCACGCCTGTGCAGTAGCGCCATACTGCACTCAATCAGTGGCTGGATGTGTGGGTGAGAGGTGGGCTGTGCCAGTCGCTGGCTGGGGATGGGTGGGGGGTGCTGGGTGGGCTAACAATGCTGGGTGGGGGGTCACTAGACTACCAGGGGAAACGGGGATCTTATTCTCTTTTCTTAATGTACAGTTCGGGGGGGCACTAGACTACCATGGAAACAGGGATCTTTTACTATTTAATTAATGTACAGTTCATGGGGGGAGGCACAAGACTACCACAGCTGGCTTATTGCCACTTATGCAGCAGGCAACTTGCGGTTTGGGGCACGGGTGTTATTATGGCAGCGCCGCCTTGCGGGGCTTCTGCCAATGGCTGTTTCAGGGGGCTGGGGGTATGGGTAGCCCTGTGGGGCCCCACTGGGGTGTGCTGGGCATGGGAGGGAGGGAAACTGTGCCCCTTCCACTGGACAGCCGATGGGTCTACAAGACCCTCGTGGGCATCCGTAAGTTATACCAGCTAAATGCTGGTATAACTTACATTGTTGGATCTCCTCTGGGGGTTCTTGTAGAATCCCAATGTGGGCACTTTGTGGCTGCCCTTCTAGAATGGGGCGCAACTGCAACCGTAAGCCCCCTAGCGCCATGTTGCAGGGGGTTTTTGTGCCGTAACAACTGTTCGGAGCAAGTGGCCTGTACCATGCACAGGCCACTTTGTAGATTCATGCATGTTGCAACTGCTGGCGAAGTTGCTACATGTGCCATTCTGCTTGGTGCAACTGCTGTTACGCCAGGCATAACCTTTCTAGAATCTGGCCCCCAGTTTCCATCCAGCACTACACCATATGCCTTTCTGAGCATTCAGGAAACTCTCGCTTTAGATGTTTTGCAGGCTACTAGATACCAAACCCTTGAGGAACCCCTGCACACTCCCAGGCTCAAATGCCATTGAACATGTAAAGCTTCCCAGAGATCAGTCTTTTGGCAACCCAAGACTGAACTCCTCAGAAATCCAGGCTGCATTCTTCACTGGTAACCCTGACTAGATTTAGAACTTAGGCTTCCTTGGCTGACTGTCATCCTGCCAACCAAGAAGGGTGGATTTACAGGAGGACATCAAAGTAGTTTCATTCATTAGGTGACATCTCCAATCTGAGGTGGTCAATCACTGCATTTCACTTCTCTCAATCCATGTCATGTCAGTGACTCCATTTTTTTTTTTTTTTATAATTTTATTGATTTTTATGTACATATAGTTTCAGTGAACATGTATTATTCAACTTGAAATACAGTTGTATAACCTTGTTAAGTGGATTACATACTTCTCATTTTAGTTTATACATGCATTCTTTAACTTTCAAAAGTTTTTATCTATGTATTTTAACTATATATATATATATATATATATATATATATATATTAGAGGCAAACTCAGTTTAATGCATCAGTTAGGGTTGTTCCAGAGTGACAAAAGTGAGGAAATTATGTTAGGATTGAAAGCCCCATTGGACCCCCAGCCTACCTCCCAACTGGCATCAGGGTGCGATTGGGGTCGCAGCCCAACTCTCACCGCATCACATGTGTAAAGAAGCTGAAGATAGAGAAATGGGGTGAGAGTTAGACTGATGACCCCAACACGCACCCTGATGCCAGTTGGGGCTGGGCTGGGAGGGTCCAAGGTGGGCTTTCAACCCTAACACCGAACTTCCTCGCTTTTGCTACTGTGGAACAACCCTAACTGATGCATTAAACAGAGTTTTTTGCCTCTAATATCCCTTCTTTTTGAGAGTGCGCAGTAGAAATAGTGACTGGAATGTGGTGGGAGCGTGGGGCCTTTCAGGGCAAACACAAGTGCATACGGAAACGCAAACCGTAACGTGCATGGTCATGGTACCGCAATTGAGATGCAAATGGTATTATTAACAAGTAAAATAACACCAAAGGAAACAGAACAGCAACATGAACGCAAGCACGTATAGAAAACAAACCGTTATGCGACAGTCATGGTACTGCAATTGCAAACACAAATGGTAACGGTAAAAGCAACAATAACACCAAAGAGAACAGAAACGCAAATGCAATCATGTGTGGAATGCAAACCGTAATGCGACTATCACGGTACGGCAATTGGAAATGCAAATGGTAACATTAACAGCAGAAATAACAGCAAAGGAAACAGAAATAGAAACACAAATGCAAGAGGTACGCAAACGAAAGCAAAGGTAACGCACACAGTGGTATACACGGAAACAGTAATGCAAACGGGTATGAAAACACAAGTGGTAACGCTATGTAATAGCAACGTAAGCACACATCCTGGTTTTACCTAATAGCTGCATAGAGAAACACAGTGTGTACAAAGAATGTATGCATAATAATAGGCCTCAGAGCAGAAAATGAGCTGTTGGAATAGTAAATTGCTTATATCTCAGGAACTGTATGATGTAGGAAAAAAATTCACATGATTCATGATTTTCCTGGCTACACTTTCGCTGAATGCATAGCCATACACATTGTCATGACAAAAATTCCATATCTCGCACCGCTTCCGAGATATGAGCCCCAGAAGGCGCAGCGGACGCCACCATGATAGTTTATGGAAAAAATGCCAACTTCAGAGTACCGTAACTTGGCATCCATGCAATATTTTTTCACCAAACCACCAAAAGGCACATATGTGAGATGTTGGGTGCCTTCTCTCCAAATTTAAGCCCAAAAGACCAAACGGTTCTTTTGCAGCAGGGTGGCAAAGAACACTTGTCATTTTGGCCATAGTCTGAAAAAGTAGTGTTGTAATTTGCAACATTTTTCACAAAAATTTGTGAAAGTGTCACAGGTGTGACACTACTGTTCCAGAAATTTGTAAAACATATTTCTGAGGTGTTAACCCCAAAAAAAAGACATGGCTAGCATCCTCAGGGTTCGACTAGGTGAACACAAAAAGAATGTTGTCCCTAAAGGGTCCCAATTTTAAATACCAAGCATTTTTCTGATCACTAACTGAAAACATAATGGCAGATTTGCGACACTAGTAGGGCCATTTGCGACACTAAAAAGTGCATTTGTGACACTTTTGAACTTTTTGTTAACTTTTCTCATTGACTTATAATGGGAAATTGTTTTTTGAATAACTTTTGAACCGTTTAATATTTTTTCATGAAATCTTCAAAAGGCACAATGGGGACCCTGGCCGCACTTTCCCTGAAGTATTTGGACCAGTCACACAAACTGTCCGACCTGTAGGCGAGAGCAAAGTATTCACAAAAAAACATAATTACGCATTTGGTTGTCGCTTAATAACTCCACAGCTGTATATCTGACTGGTACAAAAGTTGGCAGATCCCAAGATCTGCCATGCCCAATCATGCATGCTAAATTTCAGGCAAATCTATTGAAGAGTGGTGAAGTTATTAAGGTGCAAAGTTTCACCCTTTAACCTTAAACGTGCTACTCAACCCTAACTATGGTAGCACTACCGTGCTATATATATATATATATATATATATTCATGAAGAAAACTCTGTTTAATGCATCAGTTAGTGTTGTTTCACAGTGACAAAAGTGAGGAATTTGATGTTAGGGTTGACACCTTGCACCCTAATCCCCACCAACAGGCATTGGATGCGTTGGGGTCATCAGCCCTAACTCTCACCCCATTCCTTCTGTAAATAAGCTGAGGTGGTGTAGTATAGGAGAATGGGGTGAGAGTTAGGACCAAAGACCCCAATGCACACCCCGATGCCTGTTGGTGGGGGCGGAGTGCCAGGGGTGGCAACCCTAACACTGAATTTCCTCACTTTTGTTGCTGTGGAACAACCCTAACTGATGCATTAAACTGAGTTTTTTGCCATGAATTTCCCTTCTTTTTGAGAATGTGCACTATAAATAGTGAATGGAATGTGGTGGCGGGAGCGTGGGGCCTGAAATATGTGAAGTTTTGTCACTTTGCTGCACAAAAACTGTATGATTGACTGAAATGAAAATTGGTAAATGAAGACATGTACCATACCACAACATGTATAACAAATGTTATCTGAATCTGTTTGACAGTTGCACAGGAGTACCGAAAATGAAATTTTTGCCACTTCGCTACACAAGAACCATATATCCGACGGAACCAAAAATTGTTAAAAGAAGACATATACCATAGCATACCATACATCCAGAATTGTGTGTGCATCCATTCAATGGTCACACAGCACCATGAGCAAACAATATAACATGTACAATTCTGCAACCGTAAATGCCAGTGACCCAAAAATGGTCACAGTCAAAGATATATTATAGATCTCCGTACTTTGCAAATGCCAGGCAAATCAAACACACAGTTCAGAAGTTATTGAAGTGTAATGAACCAAATTTTAATTCACAAGAGTGGTATAATTCTGAACCTGTTAATGTTTTACATACCAAACCACTGCAAGGCACCACCATACCACTAGGGCTACCTACACTATAAATTTCAAGACAGTAGCACCATGCAGAATGCTATGAGCAAAACATTAACTGCGTCATGCAGTATCTCTGCAGTGAATGCATTTTCCAACATGTAAATAGTATTATTCACATCCTGAGAACATCCACTAACACCCTCAAATGTCTTGTGAAAAGACCAAACCATTCCAGAGATATTACATTTTATGTTTCTGCATCTTTAGGAAGTCTCACACCACAAAATGGTGGAAATTGCAGCTGAAAATGCACTAAAATGGCAGACCTGCCAGCTAAAAAAATTGAACTGCGAAGTGGGGCAACTTCAAATAGCAATAACTCTGGAATGGAACAACATTTTTTCACCAACTAAAAACTGGCATGTTCCTTGCACAAAAGTCTTTCTGCCTGCCAAGATTCAGATCAATCAACCACACACTGGTAGCACTATGCATCACTGAAGACAGTGCAGAAAAATAACAAAAACAATGTTTAGCACTGCACTACACAAACGCAAAAACAAAAACAGTATCATTAACGCAAACAGTGATGGAAACAGTGAGGTAAAAAAAATAGTAATGCTAACGGTAATGCAAACACAAGCACAAACAGTAATGCACATGGTGACACAAACATAAATGATAATGCAAAGGTAAGTGAAATGCAAGCACAAATGTAAATGAAAACAGAAATAGTAACACAAATGGTAACGCAAATGCTAACAGCAACAGAGACAGAATGGTAATGAAAATGGTAAATGCAAATGTTAACACAAACACAAACAGAATGAAACAGTATTGGCAATGGTGATGCAGAAGGAAACAGTAACGCACTCAACAATGGAAATGCTACCAAAATGCAAACACTGAGGCCAACAGAAACGCAACAGCAACAAACATGCAAACAATAATGGTAATGAAATTGAAATGCAAATGGTTACGGTAACACCAATGATGACGCCTAAAGAAACAGCAATGCAAACAGAAATGCAAAACGCAAGCACGTATGCAAACATAAATGGTAATGCATATGGACACAGTAACACAATTGAAATTGCAAATGCTTACGGTAACACCAACGATGATGCCAAAGAAAACACAAACAGAAACGAAGATGTACACAAACGCAAATGATAGTGCAAACACAGACGCAAATGTAAACACAAACAAAAATAGTAACAAAATGCAAAAGGGTAATAGTAACACAAATGCAAACCCAAAGGGTAATGCATATACTGACGAAACGGAATGCTAATGCAAATGTTACGGAAATGCAAGCAGAAATGCTAAAGGTAAAGTAACACAAACACACACTCTTTTGTTTCCCAAAAGGTGCATTCAGCAATACAGTGAATACAAAGAATGTATGCATAATAATGGCCCTTGAGCAGAAACTGAGCACTTGAAATACTAAATTGCTTATATCTTAATAACCATATGACGTAGAAAAAAATGGAAAATCTTATATTATTTATGACTTTCTAGGCTAGTTTTGTACTTAACCCCCCTAGTGGGGGACTAATCATTCTTCAGACAAAAAGTCCATATCTCGAACTGTTTTCTATATACAGGCCCTGAAAGGCACGGGGATGCTGTAATGTTAGCCTATGGGAAAATTGTCAACTTTGGAGCACTGTAACTTTGCAGCCCTCTAATATTTTGTTACAAATCTACCAAAAGGCACATCTATGGGATCTTGGTTTCTCCTCAAATTTCAGCCCTAAAAGACCAAACTGTTCTTTTGCAGCAGGGTGGCAAAGATTCCCTATTGTTTTGACCATAGTGTCGCAAAGTACTTTCACAATCACACTTTCACAAATGAAATCATGAAAGTGTCACATATGCAAAGTATTTTGGTAATACTACTTTTACAAAAATGTAAAAACATATTTCTGGGATGTTTTACTCTCAAAAGACATGGCTAGCAACCACTCAGGCTCACTCAGTGAACACAACAAGAACTGAGCCCCTAGAGGGTCCCACATTTAAATGCCAAGCATTTCTGAGACCACCAACTGAAAACAAGATGGCTGATTTGTGACACTACAAGGGTCATTTGAGAAAATAAAAAGTGCATCTGCAACACTTTCGCATATATTGACCATAATGGGAAACTTGTTTTTTTAATAACTTTGGAACCGTTTAATATATTTTCATGAAATCTTTGAAAGGCACATCGGGGACCCCGGCTGAATGTTCCCTGAAGGTTTTGGACAGTCAATGAACCATGCAACCTGTAGGCACAAGCAAATCTGTCCTACAGTAGCAAAGTTATTAAGCTGCCAAATTTCAGATTTAACCTAAATGGGGTACTCAACCTAACTATAGTGGCACTACCATAAACATAACATTCTAAAAGAACCTAACCCTCTTCGCACCACTTCCCAGAGTTCAATACCTTGTCTGTTTTTTCAGAACTATTTCATTTTTTTTAAAGTCATGGGTCAAAAGTCTAACGACTAAAGATTTAATAAGCAATACAAATATAGTATGTGGTTAGCTTTTGTTCTGTATAAAAATCAGCCTGCTCAAAATCCTTGTGCACATTTTAAACCATTGTGTGCATTCCCTCATTGCAAATCCTCCAGGTCTGACAGTGTGATTCCCCCATGACTTTACAATGATTACCAATGGTGGGTGCTAAATTCCACCACTGGTCTCTGCCTATTTGTCAGATCCTTTTAAAACTAAACCCAACCTCTCAGCACCTGCCACCTTCTCCTCCCAACTGCAGCAACCCCACACACACCAGTACAGGCAGTGGTTTTCCAGTCACACCATCAGTATTGCCCTTCTCACTGAAATCTTTTAAAATAACCTCCACCCTTTCCAACACTGTTTGCTTTCAACCACCTACCTCAACAACTAGTAACCACCTCTGTCGCTTGTTGCAGCTCCTCTGTCCCTTGATGCTGACTCCTCGATATTCCTCCACACATTGCCCTTTTAATCACTAACCAAATTGAAATGACTATGGACCATTCATTTCAATGTTTGTTTTTCTTTCAATTATAACATTTTTCTGTTTTTTAACATGGTTAACTTTTTAGTCCTACCCTCACAAACCCTATGGGTATCAACTTCCTAACCCCCCAGAAATGGGTGTTGGTGGGTTATGCCAACATACACTGCAAAGACCCATTTTTTGGTAGGGGTAAGCGTTGACAACTATAGGACTTATGACAAGGGGGGTGAAGCAGAATAAAATTAGGAAGAAACAGTTAAACACAAAATAGTTATAACTAAATGTGCATGGTCCTTCATTAGGAATTTGTTTCTGATTCACACAGTGCCTGAAGGGTCCTGTGCGATGCAAGTTGGGGCTTGCATCCTATTACCATGTACTTTCCCAGGCCTGAAGAACACTGTGCATCATGTTTCACACATGGTGCCCATTTCTAGAAAAGAAATTATGCCAGACGTGAGTAACACAGTTGCAGAACTTACGCAATGGCAACTGCGACATACGAGTTATGGGCTATTTTAGAACCTGCGAGAATACGCCAAACGCAACTGCATAAGTCACGACACACAAGATACATCATATAAAAGTGTGTAACATGCAGTTGCAGCCCAACATACACCAGCAGATATGCCACAGCTATGGCAGAAGCTGCAGCTGAAAGGTAGAGGAGGAGGAAGAGGAATTTTGACCATGAGGGAGGTTAACACCCTGGTGGAGCAAATAGACCATCACCACCATGCACTCCTCATGAGTCACGGAGGGATGCCAAGAGGAGGAGAAACACAAGAGGGTATGGGACAGGGTGACACGCAGAGTCAATGCCATCACTGCACAGTGCAGGACAGTCCTGAGATGTGCAAAGAAGTGAAATGACCTCAAGCGCCTGGTGAAGCTCAAGGTGGCCACAACAGGTGCAGTGCACAGGGCAAAGGGGCGGATCCCACCCAGCAGGAGTCACTCAGCAGCATCGAGAGGAGGATAGCGGCACATCTCAGCCAGCAGAGCATCACTGGAGTAGCACAGCTGGACATGTTCAGACAACGGATGGCCACAGGCAGGGACAAACAACCAGCAATGTATGTGACAGGCCAGACATGGCAACAGCACCGAAGCCAACGGGAAAGATGGGGTGGATGGGGTGACAATGTGTAGGCAGATGTAATGGTGGGGAGGCATGTCACAGGAATGCCACATGGCCACAGCTAGCTACAGAGTGGGCCACGGGAACCAGACAATGGTGAGGGGCAGGCCAGGGACAGGCATGTGTGCTGCTGACATGTGCAGCAGTGCAAAGGAATGACCCATGGCCAACTGTGGAGGGACTGGCATGGGCACAAGAAACTGGGGGGGGCCGTGCTCAGGAATGGGCTGGGCCCCACTGGGAGATGCTGTGTCCTGCACTGTGTACTGTTGGGGGGGGCATGCTGAGGTATGGCCTGGGCTGCACTGGGTGGTGCTGTGTCCTGCACTGTGTACCGTTGGGGGGGCATGCTGAGGTGAGGTCTGGGTTGCAGTTTGGGATGCTGTGACATGCACTGTGTGCTGGGGGAAGGGCTGTGCACAGGCATGGGCTGAGTAGTAGGGAGGGGGCATGGGTCACTGTCCCAGTTCCTGCAGAATGCAGGTGAGGACCGCAGGGGTCATGCATGGCTGACAGAGACAACGTAGTCACCCAGGGGTGCAGGCCCCTGCAGCGCAGTGTTGCCCCATGGGTGTGGCCATGCACAGTGCCACTGTGCAGTGGGGACCCATATGGGGTGGCTGTGTGACAGCTGGAGTTGCCGATATCAGGATGTACAGCACAGCAAGGGCAGCAATGGTGAGGGGTCCATGCTATCGGTGCAGGATGCATGTACAGTGGTGGTATACACCAGGTGGGGCAACACAAAGTGTGGTGGGTGCAATGCGAGAGCGCAATACGAAGCAGACCTGTGAGGGCAACACTTATCAGACAGGTGAGGGCACACTGTGATGCAGGGACACACTAACACATTTCCCATTCTACAGGTACAGCTGCAGCTGGTGCAGGTGACCCCAACTGAGCCGGAAGGTGGGAGCAGCAGCAGCAGCAGCAGCAGGAGCAGGGCCAGGATGGTGCCGGCATGGCCCAGGCCACCGGCATGGTGTCAGATGACTGCAGCAGCCCAATGGACGATGGAGGCAGCCCTGCTGCCAGTACAACTGTGGCAGGAACACCGAGCTGATGTCAGAGACTGAGGGGAGTGGGGATGGGCGACAGTCCCATGGTAGAGGAGGTGGTGGACGGCAGTGAGGAGGACGCAGCTGAACCACCATGGGAGTAGCAGGGGACCACAGAGGACACCATCAGCAGTGCCACCACATCTGTGGAGGTGCTACAGACACCCGTGGTCGAGCGGGAGGCATCAGACCAAAACCAGCCAGTGGCTGAGGATACTGCCATAGGGTTGCTCAGCCTACTGAGCACCCATGGACTGGAAGACCAGTTGGATGAGGCCGTCTGGGTGCTGCAAGACCAGCTGTCTCCACTGGCCTTCATTGGGACTACTGACAGTCAGTGCTGACTGGCCAGGGGACTGCTGGCAGGAGTTGGGAAACATACGACAGGGCATGCAGGAGCACCACACTTGCATGGAGCTGCAGCTATCCAGCATTGCTGGCAGTCTGCAGGCATTCACCAGGGACTCATCGGTATCCATGGCTGGCCTGGGGGATGCCATACAGGGCATCCATTACTGTGCTGAATGCCAGATGGTCATCATGGACCACCTCAGCACAGGCCTGGAGAACATGCCGGCACACCAGCAGTGCCAGGATACAGCCATGGCCACGACCATGCAGGCCATAGTGCGTGCACTTCAGCTGCTGCACCACTTGCAAGGTCTGGCCCAGTGGATGGCACCCCCAGCCACCACACATTCCAGCACTCAGATACAGCCACCGGAGCCAGTGGAACCCCTCCCCCACCCCCAGCCCAGGCATCAGTATCTACCCACCCGCCATTCATACTGCTGGAGCCGCACGCCCAGCCAGGCACTGCCCACAATGACCCGGGCACAGGACAGCGCGAAGATGCAACCATGGTGGTGCACACAGGCATGCCAGCAACACAGGTACAGGCCAGGTGGAGCCGGTCACACAGTCCCACAGGAACAGGGTCAGGCACAGAGCACACACGGGGGGGGTAGGGACACTGAGTAGGGTGTGCTGCAGGCTGTACAGGGGCCCAAGGCACTCAGCACGTGATGGGGGAACACACTGAGCAGCCCCAGCATGGCCACTGCCACACGTGGCACAGAAGCAAGTAGGATTGCATGGGTGGAGGCACAGCAGCCCACCCATGGGGGCACACACAGGCCACAGGGTGCGATGCCAGGGGTGGTCCGGCAGGGCACTGCACATCCCGCCAGACCAGCAGGGTCCCCCACAGCCTAGCACCTGGCACCAGAGGTGCGAGAACAGCGTGTGCATCGCAGACGGCTGTGAGACACCCAGGCGACCTGTGCAGTAGGGGAATTGTTGGGTGGGCTGAAATGGGGGGCTATGCATGGCAGGGGGCACATGTCCATGGGGGGCACTGTGCATTCACATGAGTTGTGTGTGTGTGTGTGTATGCAAGACTGGTGCATGGGTGAGTCTGGGGTCACACGTGATGGGTTGCACCGGGGAGCACTATGCATTGGGCACCTGATGTGTGTATAGAGCACTGTGTCAATAAACCATTTTGCACCTCATCCCTATAGTGTGTTGTCCTTTTGTTATCATTGCATTGGTAGGGCCTTACTGGATACTTGTTGGGTAGGGTGTATCCCCCAGTTGCAACAATGCCCTGTGTGGGACACTGCCGGTGGGTATCTGCCTGCCACTGACCTCCCCAGGGCACGCGCACGTGCACACACACAAAGACACACACACACATACACACACAGAGCCCAGCAGGCACAGGGGCTACACATGCAGGGGCACCTACACCCATTCTGCAACTGCGTTGTGTCCTCAGGGAGCATACGCAAATGCATGAAAACAGGCAGGCTGCACATCACTATCGCAAATCTCAACTGCTGCCACGCGTGCCTCACATGCGATGTGCAACATGCGATACACGTGCGAATTGCACATGTGGCACGTGCGGTTGCAAGTCGCTAGGCCCAGGCATGGTGTAGTGGTACAGGGGCTGCAGACCTGGGTGTAGGAGAGAGCTGGACCAAAACAGTGCCATCCAGACTAGGACAGGGACAGACTTTCAGCAGACTGGTGAGTACTGGGCCACAGCAGGCTCCCCCTCACCTTACATACCCCTACTCCATCTCTTACTGCCCTGAGGGACAGGGGCAGGCATGCATACCTCTCAGCCTTTTGTCCCCCAGTTGTGGTACAGTGCCTGTCACAATGTGGAACACATGGGCAGCATGTGGAACACTTCATCAAACAATACCTAGAAGCTCAGAACACTGTTGAGCTGTTGCATTTTTGTTCAGGATGTCTGTTAATAAGTGACTGATATAGTGACATGCATCATGTACAATGGTGTTTTGCTCACGAATGTTGTCTATGACTGTGGAACAGGTACTCACAATGTGGAACAGGGAGCCTCTGTGAGGTACAGTGAGGAACGTTCCTCGTACTGTGGAACATGTGAGAGTTATTCAGGTATGATCCTCCCAATGGTGGACAGTCAGGGGATCTGATATTATATGTGCCATGGCTGCAGTCATTACCAGGGGCTGTGCTGTGAGAGGGTGCCTAGGGATATGGGGGGCATGGTACGGCCTCACACCACTGTGTGGCAGGTGGTGTACTGGACATGCCACATGTGTGTGGTAACATGTTACCTGTGTGGTCCATCACTCACCCATGCAGTTAGGCCAGGCCACATCACCCCCATGCCTGCGGTGGGGGCAAACATCCTATGGATGTGTCCTCACCCAGATTGCACAGACAGCACCCCCTCCCACTTGTGGGGACTATGTGGGGTGTGTTGTGTATGTGGCATCAGACCAGTGGCCTGCAGGCACTGCACAGTGGCTGTGTGAGTAACAAACTGCTCATGAGGGGCAGCTGTGGACGAGGGCTCTGGGGTGGGGCTAGGGGTAGGAAGGCCCCCGTGCTGAGGGGTGGGTAATGGATACACCCCCATACCTCTGCGCCTCTCAGCGGTACTGCCCATGGCACAGGCCAGCATACCTGTGTGGCACAGGCCCAGGCAACACCCCTCAATTGCCCCTGCAGCACAGGGCTGTGTCTGCTGCGGTCTCAGCCACCCAAGCGGCCCACATGTGGTACGCACAGCTGCCACGGCTGGGTGGGGTTAGGACCCACACTGCCATGCAAGCATTGGGCATGGCTGTGTAGGCCACATCACAGCACTGCAGTGCACACCCAGTGGCATGGTGTATGCAGTCCCTGGCACAGTTGACACCGGTCTGGTGGCTGGGACTCTGATGTTGGCTGCCCTGGACCTGGGATGTGCCATGGGAGTGTGAGGGGTTTGGGCATGTCCATGTGGCACAACCCCACTGTGCACAGTACACAGTCCACCATGGGTGCACCACTCACTGTGGGCTCTCAGGGAGGGTTGTACCTGCACAGGTCGGTATTGTGTTAGCGGTGGGTACTATAGACTGCCATGGTGAGAGGTGTTCAGGTGTACTATCATGCCTCTGGTGTGTGGGCATGGGATGCAGGCAGGGTGCGTTGTCCACCGGAGGTGTGGTGGGCCCAGCACCACACATGCCCTGATGGTCATTGCTGCCACACCACTGTGGCATGCTGTACTACAGGGTCACATAGGCATGTCACGGGCTGTACAGTATGTGTGGCACAGTAGTCCTGTGTTGTAGGCATAGATGCATGAACAGTGTGCCAGCAGGCACACCATGGGTGCACAGTGTAGCTGGGACCGGTCACAGGATGCCATACTGAGTTGCCAATACGGCATCCATACTGGACTGCAGAGGCGGTGCCATGGCCCTGTCTCACAGTCACCGTGCTGCTGTGACAGGGATGCATGTCTGTGTGGTGGGGGGGTGCCACATGCCGGCCTGTGAGCCATATCCAGTCATGCTGTTATGTCCAGCCTTGTACCACCATCCATGCCTGTGTGTGGCACGTGGCAGCCCATGTCCTAGCTGTCCCATGTGGAATGGGTTGGGTGCTGCCAGACGTCACCTCAGACTGTGTGAGGGGGTCTACATAGGTCATCGCCTGCGTCGACACACAGGTGTATGCGCCACTTGCCCAGTTGGCTATGTACCACTGTCCCTGTACCACACACTACATGTTATGCTCATCGCACGCACCTGACCACATCCACCCTGTGCAGGGTCAGTCACAGCAGGGTGTCCTGGGACCATCCTGGGCCATGTGTGAGCATGCCTGTGGGATGGAGCCAGGAGTTGGGTTGCAGCACCCACAGGCAACTGGCCACAGGGGCACTTACGGCTGTGTACTAAACCATGTCCATTCCCTCACTAGCTCCACAGAGGACACATACAAGTCTTCGGTGAGTATATAACATTGCTCAATGTGCACATTCCCAATGCCTGTACAGCACTGTGTACCTGACATTGTTGCTTTCTGTCCCCTGTGTAGAAATCAGCATCACTGCACAGGTACAGGTAAGAACACACTGCCACACCGCAGCTGCTCTGGGGGTCACCGACTGTGCCACAGGCTTATGTTGCCCTGCTCTTTTTCCATACAGGTGTGCTCCAAAACTGTCAGAGCCACCCACTCCAAACACCACGGTGCACATTTCAGGTAAGGAACTGTCATTCCCCATGCTGGCACCCACGATTGGCATTGTATCTGCCCCTTGGGCACCTAATGGTTGTGACTGCATGCAGCTCCACATGGGAGAGGTGGTGCAGACGTGTGGCAGGGCTGCATGCAGCACTCCATGCCCACATTGTGCAGGGTCAGGCTGCGACATGCCTCTGCAGGGGATGGATGCGATGTTGGTGCACTGTGGTCACTGTGTGCAGCACTGTGTGCCTGGCTCCTGCATGGCACAGCTCAGCCTTTATATACCTCATGATGTGCGTGGCATTGGCATGGGGGAACCACCTGGGGTGGTGGGCCACAGTTGCAGACCTGTGGTCCGGCACTGACCCATGTCCCATGGCCAGTGTCCGTGTTTTCCCATGGTGGGTGGGGTGGTTGCACAGCCACGGTGGCATTCTGTTGTGATGCATGTGCCATTCCTTCCCATGTTACAGGTGCCACAGACGACCAGCCAATATGTCTTCCAGGTCATCCCTGAGCCTAAGCAGGCATGCCCTGAACTTTACAAAGCATGAGACAGGGCTGCTGGTGAACTACATTCAGCAGTTTAGTAGGATGCTGTTGCGACCTGGGAGCTGGAGGAGCAGTGCTACAGAGCGGGAGCAGGCATGGACAACCATCTGCACATGCATGGCAAAGACAATGGGGACACACTGGACCATCCGCCAGCTGTCCCACCGCTGGCAGGACTTGTCATGGAGGGAGGCTGGGATCCTGCAGCTGTATGGCCCACCACAGGGACGCGGACATGCTGCCTGGGCAGGACCCCGGTGTTGGTATGCATACCTACAGCTGTCTGTCTGCTGCAGCAGTGCTGCCATGGTGGACATGACAAGTGGTGCCTCCACACACTCACTCTGTCCCATCACCCCACAGGTTCCACTGGCACAACCCACAGCATGCAGCAGGGCTGCATCACCAGTCTCAGGCAGGAGGCGCTTCACTGGAGGTCAGGGAAGTACATACCTTGATCCCCTTGTGCCGTGGCCATGGCTGGCATCCACAAAGTGGCTTGTGCTGTACTCTATCATAGCTTGCCTATGTGTGTGTGTGTGCCCCCCTGTCTGAGCCCAGCACTAACTTCATCCTTTACATCCCTACAGGTGTCCATAGCAGGCTGCTACAGTGGCAGAGGGCCCTGCTGGGGGCTATGGCAGATGTCAGGCTCCATGATGCAGAGGAGTACCAGTTGCTCACACAGCTCAGGCAGCAGAGTGCCAGGATGCTGCCACCAACCTACTCCTCCTCCTCCTCCTCCACAGTGGCAGCATCCAATGGGGACCCGGCCATGCTGGATACATAGCCAGACCAGGGAGACCCCACTAATGGTGGGCAACAAGGGACATAACAGCCACAGCCACACAGCCTGGACATGGAGCGCACAGTCACAGCAAATGGGGACGGGGCCATGGCTGCAATACCCACAGGACCTGATTTTGTGGACATCGCAGCAATGGCCTTGAGGATGCCCCACCACTGGACATTACGCCATGCACTGCTGTCCCGGCAGCAGGGGACACTGGACCATGGCAGGAGGCCGCCATGACGGTATTGCAGCAGGGGATGGTGTTGCCTGTTGTGGCTGAGGGACCCGCCACTGAACCTGGGCAGGGTGGGGGCCTGGACTGGGAATGCCTGGTGGTACTGGATATAGCCATCCTGCAGGACATTGGGTGCCTCCATGGGTCAGTAGGCACCCTTCTCAGTGAACTCCTGTGGACCTAGGTCCCAAGTGTCCACTACTGCCAGATGTGGGTGGGGCATTTTGTGAGGGTGGGCTTGTATATAGGGGAGGTTGATATTGGTGGGTCTGTACATATGGGTGCTGTGGGTGGTCATTGGGTGGGTGGGTCTGCTTTTTGCTGTTTGTTTTGTGGGTGGGATTGCGGTTTGGTTGTTGGGCCTGTGTTGGGTTGTATGTGGGTGCGTGTTGGTGTTCAGGATTGTTGTGGCTGGCTGTTTGGGTTTGGGTTTACAGTTATGTTATTGTTTGTTGCTGTTGCCTATTTTTCATCCCCATCTCCCTTCCATCGTTAGCCTGTATCCCTGTCCCATTTTGTACATTAAACCTTTTGCCAAACACACTGTGTCTCTGTGTCTGTTCTTGGTATGCTTGGCTGTGTCTGTCTGTTGCTATGCGCCGGTGTGCACACTGGTGTTGGTGCCTGCTGTCCCCAGTGTTCCCTCCCTGTACATCAGGCTGGTGTGCCATTTGTGCTGCTCATAGCACAGGCTACTGTCCCCAGGCCACATCTGCATGGTGTCCTGTGTGCTGCAGGTCACCATGCATGCTATGGTGTCCATGCCACCTCACATTGTACCTCTCAGCTGTGTGGTGACACGGTGCCTGTGCTGCGCCATTCTGCCTCAGGGTACCATTGTTCCCTGCAGGTGGCACCACTGGCATGGACTTTGATGTGTCTCACCACCATTTGTACACTGGCCTGTGCCACCGGTGCTGTGTCCCTGTCATGGTTACACTGTTTACCCGTATCAGTGGCCATGGCAGGGGCGCGCAGCCTGGTGGAGCTATTATCCCTGTATTGTGCCTGTGGCCTGTGCACCATTTGCACTGTGCCATGCTGCCCTGTGTGCCTGCCTTCCTCGGACAATCTCTGTCTTATCTCACATGGTGAGCTGCTGTGTGTCTGGCCTGTCTGCCCCAGCTCCTTTCTATGCTTTGTATGTTACATCTACTCCCAACTGGTTTATGTTGCACCAGCTGGTCATAGTGTAAGCTGTAACACTGCTGCTTCTAGAATCCTGCCCTGGCACTTGTCTTCCATTTTCTTGGCATATGTTCAGTTGTGTATTTGCGTACCTGTAGGTTTGTCGCAACTGCAGCGTAAGTCGCTATTGGCATACTGCTTTGCATTAATGTGCATCTTGCAATGTAGTATTGCGTTTGGCATATTTGCTGGATGGATTTGTGATTTGTGCCATTCCCGTTGGTGCCTCTTCATTGCGCATTGGTGTATGTTTTCTAGAATTGGGCCCAGGATCTTCCTGTCAAGCCCTGCATGAAGCAAGTTACATCTTATTTTCTCAAATGGTAAAGAAAGACTTGAAATGATTCGAATGGCCCTGTGTGAAGCTAGTTAGGACTTACCTCCTACTGCTTGATTGTGCAGGATGAAAGGGCACTGCACAAAGCAAGTTAGGACTTGACTCCTGATTTACTGAGAGCCCAAATAGCCCAGAGTGAAGCAGTTAAGGCTTTCCTCCTAAGTCATTGGTTTGAGCAAGAGTGCTGTGTATCCTGCTTCATGCAGGGTCTAGCATGTCCAGCATGAAGGTGATTTGCCCTGTCCAAAGCCAGACAGAATGTTTGTTGGTGCATGGCCACAATCTGCTAAACATTTGGTTTTCTGTTTCAAGCAGGGACATGCATGAGTAAGGATATAATTCCACTATTACAAAAGGAAAGAACATTCATGGCAAAAAAAAATCTACAATACTGCAGACATTAGTGATAAGAAACTCAATGTAGACAAAGTAGGGAAATGAAAAAAATAGGCGTTTGAGTCTCAGTAATCTTGACAAGTTGGTCATGTGGTGTTTCCGGGGATTTTCAATGTTAATGCCCACCCCCCTCCCCAAGTCCTTAGCCTAATGACCCGGGTAGAAGCTACAAGTGCAGGGGATGTGGTGTCTCTGAAGCAAGTCATGAATGATTTCTTGCTTCAAGCTCAGCCCACAGGGCCCTGCTCAAAGAAAGTTATGAATGATGTCCTGCTTAGTGCACCTGCACAAAGAAAGTTATTAATGGGCCAGCATGAAGAATGTTATAAAAACACACGATCAAGCTCATTCATAATTTTCATTGCATGAGAGATTGTTCATTACCTTCTTCAAACGCTCCCCACATGCTCTGGACCTTTATCTTTTCCTTGGGTCATCAGGTTAGGGGCTTGGGGTGTATTGGTAGGAAACCCGTAAGGAACCTCAGACAACTGATTTGCAAAGACATCTGAGAATCCACCCTAACATTATAATGTGCTTACTTTGACCACTTTGCATTTTTCAACCATAATGTCTGCTATTCTGGTAGCAGAGAACCAGTGCATCACAGAGATCGCTTGGGATTCTGAAAGGGCAGTGACACTACTCAACTACTAGAGTGGTAGTGAACATTCGTTGTTTGCAGGAAAGGGGTACTTTACTTCCCATCTGAACTCTAGCATAGCTAATCCTCACGCTTTAGGGATGACATTGAAACTGGCTCTTAACAAAGGACATACTGATTCATACTCAGCTTTTTAATTGGTCCCTGAGCACTGACTGTTGCAATGCTATTTTTCTAGTGAGGAAATACCTTGCAGATACTAGTAAATAACAAGACCCTCAGGATTCTTTTAGTGCCAAATTGCCACCCAGGGGCGAGGATGTACACCATGGACATTGATAGATCTTGCCTGAGAATTCCGATTAACTAATCTTATCACTTGTGATCTTAAAACAACAAGGCCTCCCACAAGTACCTCGAATGATCTTTACTCATTTATATGGCTTTGTAGTCAGAGCTGTCACATCCGGTGCTCTTGGACTTTTGTCTCTGGCTACTAATCTCAGATTCATTTAATATTCTCACATTTGCTGAGTTGCATACATAAATCAGACACTTGGAGTTTTGGGGGTTCAGCTCAGCTCCCCAGGTCCACCTACATGCATGTCTTTGCAAAGCCGGGCACTTCTGTATCACTGGTCCTACAAAGACAGCTGTACCATGTCATACACTTTCTGGAAATAACCCACAAGACAGTGATTTAACTCCTACCAGGTGCTACACACTGGAACAGACACTGCTTGTGTAACCTCTTCCAAAGCAGATGCATAGCTACCAGCTCAGTAGTGCTGTGGGTGAATACAATTTCACCAGTGGAATTGCTGCCAAAGTCAGGCTTTCACTCCTGTGAACTTTGGAATCCACTTTGGCAACTTTCATGAAATTCTAACTTAGAATGGTGGAATTAATGCATACATTATGGAATAATGTATTCAACTGTTGAAAGAAATTCTGCAGAATTGATCGCTGAACTGCAGGACGATTGCATGTACAGTACTACAGACTGATGTACTGTATCAAACTGCAGAATAGAATTCTACAGAACCATCATTCCATAATTTATTTGTATCATTCCATAAATCAGGCAGAACATTTCATGGAAGAGGGTAAAATTTCACTGCACACTTTGAGGATTCAAATTTCACCAAAGTTTGAATTTCAGAAAATGTTACTAACTTTTGTGAAATTTCTGTGAATTCAGTACTCCAGGGCCCGATTCTAGAAAGGTGGCCTCAAGTTGCTGCTGAACGCAACTCTAGCCACCCACAACTGCTACATTAACCCTGCACACTATTCTAGAAGGGCAGGGTCTCTATGGAAAGTCCTGCAACTTGTGACATGCGGCAAGGCACGCAGCACAGAGGTCATTACCTGGCCATCAAGTTGCAACCCGCTGCTGCAGGCCACAAATGTACCCCCACTCCATGCCCCAACCCACGGGCTGCACGTAGTAATGTGGCATGTCACCAGTCCTGGTGTTCCAGTGCCTCCCAACCATAAAAAATAGATGCCCATTTCTCTGGAAGTCTAGTGCCTCCCAAACTAAACATTAAGAAAAGAGAATAAGATCCTTTTCCTGGTGGTCTAGTACTTCTAACTGTACATTAATAAAATAAAAAGATCCCCATTTCCTGGTAGTCTAGTGGCCCCCACCCAGCCATGCCAGCCCACCCAGAACCCCCACCCATCCTCAGCTGGCGACTGGCACAGCCCACCTCTCACCTCCATGGCCAGCTGTTACTGAGTGTAGTATTAAGGACCATTGACAGACGTGCTCAGAAATTACTTCTGAGCACGCCTCCTGTGCAGTAGCGCCTAATACTGTTCAGTGCTAGTGGCCTGTGCCATGTTACAGGCCACTTTGTAGAATCACACATGTCGCAACTGCTGGAGTAAGTTGCTACATGCGCCATTCTGCTTGGTGCAACTGCTGTTATGCCAGGCATAACCCTACTAGAATCTGGCCCCCAGTTTCCATCCAGCACTACACCTTAGGCCTTTCTGAGCATTCAGTAAACTCTTAGTTTAGATGTTTTCCTCCATGGCATAAAGGCCAATGAACATGGAAAGCTTCCTAGGGATCAGTCTTTTTGGTAACCCAAGACTGGAACTCCTGCAGAAGTCCAGGCTGCATTCCTTCACTGGTAACCCTGACCAGATTTAGAACTTAGGCTTCCTTGGCTGACTGTCATCCAGCCAACCAAGAAGGGGTGGACTTACAGGAGGACATCAAAGTAGTTTCATTCATTAGGTGACATCTCCAATTTGGAGGTGGTCAATCACTGCATTTCACTTCTCTCAGTGCCATGTCATGTCAGTGACTCCATTTTTCTTTTTTTTTTTATAATTTTATTGATTTTTTATGTACATATAGTTTCAGTGTACATGTATTATTCAACTTGAAATACAGTTGGATAACCTTGTTAAGTTGATTACATACTTCTCATTTTAGTTTATACATGCATTCTTTAACTTTCAAAAGGTTTTTTCATTCATGCATTTTAATCCATATATATATATATATCTATATATATATCTATATATATATATATATATATCTTAGAGCAAAACTCAGTTTAATGCATCAGTTAGGGTTGTTCCAGAGTGAAAAAGCGAGGAAATTCGGTGTTAGGATTGAAAGCCCCATTGGATCCCCAGCCTACCTCCCAACCAGCATCAGGGTGCGCATTGAGGTTGTCAGCCCTAACTCTCACCCCATCACATGTGTAAAGAAGCTGAAGTATAGGAGAATGTGGTGAGAGTTAGGACTGATGACCCCAACACGCACTCCCGATGCCAGTTGGGGTGGGCTGAGGGTCCAAGGAAGCTTTCAACCATAACACTGAATTTCCTGGCTTTGTCGCTGTGGAACAATCCTAACTGATGCATTAAATGGATTTTTTTGCCTCTAATTTCCCTTCTTTATGAGAATGTGCAGTAGAAATAGTGAATGGAATGTGGTGGGAGCGTGGGGCTCTTCGGGGCAAACACAAGTGTATACGGAAATGCAAACCGTAACATGCACAGTCATGGTACCGCAATTGGAAATGCAAATGGTAATAGTAACAAGTAAAATAACACCGAAGGAAACAGAAACAGCAACACTAATGCAAGCAGGTACAGAAATGCATACCGTTATGCGCACAGTCAAGGTACTGCAATTGCAAACTCAAATGGTAACGTAAAAGCAAAAATAACGCCAAAGGGAACAGAAACGCAAATGCAATCATGTATGGAAATACAAACCGCAATGCGCATGGTTATGGTACGGCAATTTGAAATGCAAATGGTAACATTAACAGCAGAAATAATGGCAAAGAAAACAGAAATGGAAACACGAATGCAAATGCGTTCGCAAATGAGAACGCAAAGGGTACTGCACACAGCGGTGTACATGGGAACAGTAATGCAAATGGGTATGGAAACACAAGTGGTAACGTTAAGTGTAACAGTAACGTAAGCGCACACTCTGGTTTTGCCCAATAGCTGCATAGAGAAACACAGCGTGTACAAAGAATGTATTCATAATATTGGGCCTCAGAGCAGAAAATGAGCTGTTGGAATAGTAAATTGCTTAAATCTCAGGAACCGTACGACATAGGAAAAAAAATTCACATAATTCATGATTTTCCTGGCTATGTTTTCGCTGAATACGTAGCCATATGCATTGTCGTGACAAAATTCCAGATCCACACCATTTCTGAAATATGAGCTCCCGAAGGCATGGTGGATGTACACCATGTTAGTCTATGGGAAAATGCCAACTTCGGAGTACTATAATTGGCATCCATGCAGTATTTTTCATCAAAACACCGAAAGGCACATCCGTGAGATGTTGGCTGCATTCTCTCCAAATTTCATCCCAAAAGACAAAACGGTTCTTTTGCAGCAGGGTGGCAAAGAACACCTGTCATTTTGGCCATAGTCTAGAAAAGTGGTGTCGCAATTTGCAACACTTTTCGAAAAAATTTGCAAAAGTGTCACAGGTGTGATAGTACTTTGCAACACTACCGTTCCAGAAATTTGTAAAACATATTTCTGAGTTGTTGAACCCCAAAATAAAGACTTGGCTAGCATCCTCAGGGTTCAACTAGGTGAACAGGAAAGAATGGTATCCCTAGAGGGTCCCAATTTTAAATTCCAAGCATTTTTCTGATCACTAACTGAAAACAAAATGGCAGATTTGAGACACTAGTAGGGCCATTTGTGACACTAAACAGTGCATTTGTGACACTTTTGAACTTTTTGTTAACTTTTCTCATTGACTTATAATGGGAAATTGTTTTTTGAATAACTTTTGAACCATTTAATATTTTTTCACGAAATCTTCAAAAGGCACAATGGGGACCCTGGCCACACTTTCCCTGAAGTGTTTGGACTGGTTGCAAAAACTGTGTGACCTGTAGAAAAGAGCAAAGAATTCACAAAAAAACATAATTGCGCATTTGGCTGTCGTTTAATAACTCCGCAGCTGTATATCTGACTGGTACAAAAGTTGGCAGATCCCAAGATCTGCCATGCCCAATCATGCCCAATCATGCATGCTAAGGTGCAAAATTTCACCCATTAACCTTAGATCCAGAAGCAAATGATTTGATACCTTTTAATGGACCAACATAGATGTAACAACAAGAACAAAGTGCTCTAGCTTTCGGACCAACCAGTCCTTCTTCAGAAGCTCATGGCAGTTGTTTAGAAAATACAATACTTATAACAGCTAGATAATGCAGAAAAATTATGCATTATCTGCTGTTATAAGTATTGTATTTTCAAACAACTGCCATGAGTCTATGTGGTCCGAAAGCTAGAGCACTTTGTTCTTGTTGTTACATCTATGTTGGTCCATTAAAAGTATCAAATCATTTGCTTCTGGATCTATTCTGCAAGGACCAATACGGCAACTACTAAATCTAGATTTCAACCCATTAACCTTAAAAGTGCTACTCAACCCTAACTATGGTAGGGCCATGCTACAATTATATATATATATGTATATATATTCATGACAAAAACTCTGTTTAATGCATCAGTTAGGTTGTTTCATAGTGACAAAAGTGAGGAAATTTGATGTTAGGGTTGTTAATTCTCTGCACTCCCACCTCTAACAGGCATTGGGGTGTGTTAGTCATCAGCCCCAACTCTCAAACTCCACTTGTGTAAATAAGCTGAGGTGGTGCAGTATAGAGAATGGGGTGAAAGTTAGGACCGGGAACCCCAATGCACACCCCGATGCCTGTTGGTGGGGGCGGAGTGCCAGGGGTGGCAACCCTAACACTGAACAACCCTAACTGATGCATTAAACTGAGTTTTTTGCCATTAATTTCCCTTGATGCATTAAATTGAGTTTTTTTCCTCTAATTTCCCTTCTTTTTTGAGAATGTGCATTAGAAATAGTGAATGGAATGTGGTGTGGGATCGTGGGGCCTGCACTATGTGAAGTTTTGTCACTTTGTTGCACAAAAGCTGTATGACTGACTGAAATGAAAATTCGTAAATGAAGACATGTACCTTAACACAACATGTATAACAAATGTTATCTGAATCTGTTCAACAGTTGTGCAGGAGTACCGAAAATGAAATGTTTGCCACTTCGCTACACAAGAACCATATATCCAACGGAACCAAAAATTGTTAAAAGAAGACATATAACATAGCACACCATATGTCCAGAATTGTGTGTACATCTGTTCAGTGGTCACACAGCACCATGGGCAAGCAATGTAACATGTACAATTCTGCAACTGTAAATGCCAGTGACCCGAAAATTGTCACAGTCAAAGATATATTATAAATTGTTGTACTTTGCAAATGACAGGCAAATCAAACACACAGTTCAGAAGTTATTGAAGTGTAATGAACCAAATTTTATTTCACAAGAGTGGTATAATTCTGCACCTGTTAGTATTTTATATACCAAACCACTGCAAGCACCGCCATACCACTACGGCTACCTACACTATAAATTTCAAGCCAGTAGCACCATGTAGAATGCTCTGTGTAAAATGTTGACTCAGCATGCAGTATCTCCACAATGAATAGATTTCCCAACATGTAAATAGTATTATTCACATCCCCAGGACATCCACTCAACACCCTCCAAATGTCATGTGAAAAGACTAAAACATTCCAGAGATATTAAATTTTTACGTTTCTGCATCTTTAAGAAGTTTCACATCAGTGAAATTGTGGCTGAAAATGCACTAAAATGGCAGACCCGGTGGCTGAAAAATCAGGAACTGCAAAGTGGGGCAACTTCAAATGGCAACAACTCTGGAATGGAACAACATTGTTTCACCAAATAAAAACTGCTATGTTCTTTGCAAAAAGGTCTTTCTACCTGCCAAAATTCAGACCAATCAACCACACACCGGCAGCACTATGCGTCACGGAAAACACTGCAGAAAAATAACAAAAGCAATGTTTAGCACTGCACTACACAAACGCAAAAACACAAACAGTATCATTAGCGCAAACAGTGATGGAAACAGTGAGGTAAAAGAAAATAGTAATGCTAACGGTAGCGCAAACACATGCGTAAACAGTAACGCACACAGTGACACAAAAGTAAATGATAATGCAAACGGTAAGAGAAACGCAAGCACAAAAGTAAATGAAAACAGAAATGGTAACGCAAATGCTAACAGCAACAGAGACACAAATGGTAAATGCAAACGCTTAACTCAAACGCAAACTGAAACGGTAAAACAGTACGGCAACGATGAAGAAGAGACAGTAACGACCGACAATGGAAAAGCTACCAAAATGCAAACTCCGAGGCCAACAGAAACGCAGACAGCAACGAACGTGCAAACAGTAATGGTAATGAAATTGGAAATGCAAATGGTTACGGTAACACCAACGATGACGCCAAAAGAAACAGCAATGCAAACAGAAACACAAAACGCAAGCACATATGCAAACACAAATGGTAATGCACATGGACACAGTAATGCAATTGGAAATGCAAATGCTTACGGTAACACCAATGATGATGCCAAAGAAAACACAAACAGAAACGTAAGCGTGTACGCAAACATAAATGATAATGCAAACACTGACGCAAACGTAAATGCAAACAAAAATAGTAACAAAAATGCAAAAAGGGTAACAGTAACACAAATGCAAACCCAAAGGGTAATGCACACACTGACGTAAACGGGAACGCTAATGCAAACGGTTACGGAAACGCAGCAGAAATGCTAACGGTAAAAGTAACAAAACACACACCCTTTTGTTTCCCAAAAGGTGCATCTAAAAACACAGTGAATACAAATGATGTATGCATAATAATGGCCTCGAGCAGAAACTGAGCACTTGGAATACTAAATTGCTTATACTGTATCTCAATAACCATACGCCGTAGGAAAAAATTGAAAATCTTATATTATTTATGACTTTCTAGGCTAGTTTTGTACTTAGTCCCCCTAGTAGGGGACTAAGCATTCTTCAGACGAAAAGTCCATAACTCAAACTGTTTTCGATATACAGGCCCCGAAAGGCACGGCGGATGCCGTAATGTTAGCCTAAGGGAAAATTGTCAACTTTGGAGTACTGTAACTTTGCAGCCCTCTAATATTAATAGTTACAAAACTACCAAATGGCACATCTATGGGATCTTGGCTTTCTTCCCTCCAAATTTCAGCCCAAAAGACCAAACTGTTCTTTTGCAGCAGGGTGGCAAAGATTCCCTATTGTTCTGACCATAGTGTCGCAAAGTACTTTCACAAATCACGACACTTTCGCAAATGAAATCATGAAAGTGTTGCATATGCAAAAGTACTTTGCAACACTACTTTTTACGAAAATGTAAAAAACATATTTCTGGGGTGTTTTACCTTCACGAAAAGACATGGCTAGCAACTTCAGCCTCACTAGGTGAACACAACAAGAACTGAGCCCCTAGAGGGTCCCAAATTTAAATGCCAAGCATTTCTGAGACCACCAACTGAAAGCAAGATGGCCGATTTGTGACACTACAAGGGTCATTTGAGAAAATAAAAAGTGCATTCATGACACTTTTCTCATATATTGACTATAATGGGAAACCTGTTTTTTTAATAACTTTGGAACCGCTTAATATTTTTTTTTTTTTATGAAATCTTTGAAAGGCACATCGGGGACCCCGGCTGCATGTTCCCTGAAGGTTTTGGACTGGTCACGCAAACCATGCAACCTGTAGGCATGAGCAAATCTGTCCTAGAGTGGCAAAGTTATTAAGCTGCCAAATTTCAGATTTAACCTTAAATGGGGTACTCAACCCTAACTATAGTGGCACTACCGTAAACATAACATTCTAAAAGAACCTAACCCTCTCCGCACCACTTCCCAGAGTTCAATACCTTGTCTGAATTTTCAGAACTATATCATTTTTTTAAAGTCATGGTTCAAAAGTCTAACGACTAAAGGTTTAATAAGCAATACAAATATAGTATATGGTTAGCTTTTGTTCGGTATAAAATCAGCCTGCTCAAAATCCTCGCACATTCTAAACCATTGTGTGTACTACCTCATTGCAAATCATCCAGGTCTGACAGTGTGATTCCCCATGACTTTACAATGATTACAAATGGTGGGTGCTAAATTCCACCACTGGTCTCTCCCTATTTGTCAGATCCTTTTAAAAACTAATGCCAAACCTCTCAGCACCCTGCCACCCTTCTCCTCCCAACTGCAGCAACCCCCACACACACCAGTACAGGCAGTGGTTTTCCAGTCACACCATCAGTATTGCCCTTCTCACTGAAATCTTTTAAAAATAACCCTCCACCCTTTCCAACACTGTTTGCTTTCAACCACCTACCTCAACAACTAGTAACCACCTCTGTCGCTTGTTGCAGCTCCTCTGTCCCTTGATGCTGACTCCTCAATATTCTTCCACACACTGCCCTTTTAATCACTAACCAAATTGAAATGACTATGGACCATTCATTTCAATGTTTGTTTTTCTTTCATTTATAACTTTTTTTGGTTTTTTAACATGGTTAACTTTTTAGCCCTACCCTCACAAACCCTATGGGTATCAACTTCCTAACCCCCCAGAAATGGGTGTCTGTGGGTTATGCCAACATACACCGCAAAGACCCATTTTGGTAGGTAAGCATTGTCATCTATAGGACTTATGACAAGGGGGGGTGAAGCAGGATAAAATTAGGGAGAAACAGTTAAACACAAAATAGTTATAACTAAATGTGCACGGTCCTTCATTAGGAATTTGTTTCTGATTCACACAGTGCCTGAAGTGTCCTATGCGATGCAAGTTGGGGATTGCATCCTGTTACCATGTACTTTCTCAGGGACTGAAGAGCACTGTGCATCATGTTTCACACAGGGTGCCCAATTCTAGAAAGGAAATTATGCCAGACACAAGTAACACAGTTGCAGAACATACGCAACAGCAATTGTGACATGCGAGTTACAGGCTATTTTAGAACCCGCGAGAATACGCCAAACGCAACTGTATAAGTCGCGACACACAAGACACATCATATAAAAGTGCGCAATATGCAGTTGCAGCCCAACATACACCAGCAGATATGCCATAGCTATGGAAGAAGCTGCAGCCGAAAGGCAGGGAAGGAAGAGGAATTTTGGCCATGAGGAGGTTAACACCCTGGTGGAGCAAATAGACCACCACCATGCACTCCTCATGAGTCAAGGAGGGGATGCCAAGAGGAGGGAGAAATGCAAGAGGGTATAGGACAGGGTGGCATGCAGAGTCAATGCCATTGCTGCACAATGCAGGACAGTCTGAGATGTGCAAAGAAGTGGAATGACCTCAAGCGCCTGGCGAAGCTCAAGGTGGCACACAACAGGTGCAGTGCACAGGGGGCAGATCCACCCAGCATGAGCCACTCAGCAGCATCGAGAGGATAGCAGCACATCTCAGCCAGAAGAGCATCATTGAGTAGCACAGCTGGACATGTTCAGACAGTGGACGGCCAGAATTAGAGACAAACAACCAGCAATGTATGTGACAGGCCAGACATGGCAACAGCACCAAAGCCAACGGGAAAGATGGGGTCGGTGGGGTGACAATGTGTAGACAGATGTAATGGTGGGGAGGCATGCCACAGGAATGCTACATGGCCACAGCCAGCCACAGAGTGGGCAAAGGGAACCAGACAATGGTGAGGGGCAGGCCAGGGACAGGCATGTGTGCTGCTGACATGTGCAGCAGTGCAAAGGAATGACCCATGGCCAACTGTGGAGGGGCTGGCACGGGCACAAGAAACTGGAGGGGGTGGCTGTGCACAGGAATGGGCTGGGCCCCACTGGGGGATGCTGTGTCCTGCACTGTGTACTGTTGGGGGGGCATGCTGAGGTATGGCCTGAGCTGCACTGGGTGTTGCTGTGTCCTGCACTGTGCACTGTTGGGGTAGGGCATGCTGAGATATAGCCAGAGCTGCACTGGGTGTTGCTGTGTCCTGCACTGTGTACTGTTGGGAGGGCATGCTGAGGTATTGCATGGGCTGCACTGGGTGGTGCTGTGTCCTGCACTGTGTACTGGTGGGGGGGCATGCTAAGGTGAGATCTGGGCTGCACTGGGAGATGATGTGACATGCACTGTGTGCTGGGGGGAGAGCTGTGCACAGGCATGGGCTGGGCAGTAGGGAGGGGGCATGGGTCACTGTCCCAGTTCCTGCAGAGTGCGGGTGAGGGCCACAGGGGTCATGCATGGCTGACAGGGGCAATGTAGTCACCCAGGGGTGCAGGCCCCTGTAGCGCAGTGTTGCCCCATGGGTGTTGCCATCCACGGTGCCACTGTGCCATGGGGAGCCGTATGTGGCGGCCTTGTGACAGCTGGAGTTGCCGTACCAGGATGGACAGCACAGCAAGGGCAGCAATGGTGGAGGTTCACACAATCGGTGCAGGATGCATGTACAGTGGTGGCATACACCAGGTGGGACAGCACAGAAGTGTGGTGGGTGCAATGCCAGAGCGCAATGCCGACGCAGACTTGTGAGGGAAAAACTGATCAGACAGGTAAGGGCACACTGTGATGCAGGGACACACTAACATATTTCCCATTCAACAGGTAGAGCTGCAGCTGGTGCAGGTGACCCCAGCTGAGCCAGAAGGTGGGAGCATCAGCAGTTGCAGGGCTAGGATGGTGCCGGCACAGCCCAGACCACCGGCATGGTGTCAGATGACGGCAGCAGCCCAATGGACGATGGAGGCAGTTCTGCCACCAGTACACCTGTGGAAGGAACACCAAGCCGATGTCAGAGCCTGAGGTGAGTGGGGATGGTGACAGCTCCATGGTAGAGGAGGCGGTGGACAGCAGTGAGGAGGACGCAGCTGGACCACCACGGGAGCAGCAGGGGATCACCGAAGACACCACCAGCAATGCCGCCACATCTGTAGAGGCAGTACGGACACCCATGTTCGAGCGGGAGATGTCAGACCAAGACCAGCCAGTGGCTTTGGACACTGCCATAGGATTGCTCAGCCCACTGAGTGCCCGTGTACTGGAGGACCAGTTGGATAAGGCTGTCCGGGTGCTGCAGGACCAGCTGTCTCCACTGGCCTACATTGCGGACTACTGCCAGTCGGTGCTGGCCGGCCACGGGATTGCAGGTAGAAGCTGGGAAACATACGGCAGGGCATGCAGGAGCACCACTCATGCATGGATCTGCAGCTATCCAACATTGCTGGCAGTCTGCAGGCATTCACCAGGGACTCATCGGGCATGCATGTCTGGCCTGGGGGATGCCGTACAGGGAATCCGGTACTGTGCCAAATGCTAGATGGTCATCATGGACCACCTCAGCACAGGCCTGGAGAACATGCCGGCACACCAGCAGTGCCAGGATACAGCCATGGCCATGACCATGCAGGCCATAGCGCGTGCACTGCAGCTGCTGCACCACCTGAAATGCCTGGCCCAGTGGATGGCACCCCCAGCCACCGCTCATTCCAGCACTCAGATACAGCCACCGGAGCCATTGGAACCTCTCCCCCCAGCCCAGGCTTCAGCATCTACCCACCCGCCATTCATGCTGCCAGAGCCGCATGCCCAGTCAAGCACTGTCTACACTGACCTGGGCACAGGACAGCGCAAAGATGCCACCACGGTGGCACACACAGGCATGCCGGTAACACAGGTGCAGGCCAAGTTGAGCCCCTCGCACAGTTCCACAGGAACAGGGTCAGGCACAGGGCACACATGGGGGGACGGGGATACTGAGTAGGGTGCTCTGCAGGCTGCACAGGCCTGAGGCACTCTGCACATAATGGGGGAACACACCGTGCAGACCTAGCACTGCCGCTGCCACACGTGGCACAGAGGCAAGAAGGATTGCATGGGCGGAGACACAGCAGCCCACCCATGGGGGCACACACAGGCCACAGGGTGCGATGCCAGTGGTGGTCTGGCAGGGCACTGCACAGCCCGCCAGACAAGCAGGGTCCCCCACAGCCTAGCACCCGGCACCGAAGGTTCGAAAACTGCGCATGTGTGGCAGACGGCTGTGAGATACCCTGGCAACCTGTGCAGTAGGGGAATTGTTGGGTGAGGCTGAAATGGGGGGCTGGGGCCATATGCATGGCAGAGGGCACATGTCTATTGTGGGCACACTGTGAATTCACATGGGTGTGTGTGTGTGTATGTATGCAAGACTGTGCATGGGTGAGTGTTGGGTCACACGTGATGGGTTGCACTGAGGAGCACTATGCATTGGGCACCTGATGTGTGTATAGAACACCACGTCAATAAACTATTTTGCACCTCATCCCTACAGTGTGTTGTCCTTTTGTCATCATTGCATTGGTAGAGCCTTACTGGATACATGTTGGGTAGGGTGTTTCCCCCAGTCACAACAATGCCCTGCGTGGGACACTGCTGGTGGGCATCTGCCTACCACTGACCTCCCTAGGGCACGTGTGCACACACACACACACACACACACACACACACACACACACACACACAGAGCCCTGTAGGCACAGGTGCTACACTTGCAGGGACACCTATACCCATTCTGCAGCTGTGTTGCGTCTGCAGGGAGCATTCACAAATGCATGAAAACAAGAAGGCCGCACATCGCTATCGCAAATCTCAACTGCCGCCACGCATGCTGCATATACGCATATGCGATGTGTGCTATGTGAACTACACATGCTAATTCGTAACGCGTGGTACATAAGTGCGGTTGCAAGTCACTAGGCTTAGTAATAGTATAGTGGTACAGGTGCTGCAGACCTGGGTGTAGGAGAGAGCTGGACCAGAACAGTGCCATCCAGACTAGGACAGAAACAGACTTTCAGCAGACTGATGAGTAATGGGCCACAGCAGGCTCCTCCTCACCTTACATACCCCTACTCCATCTCTTACTGACCTGTGGGACAGGGACAGGCATGCTTACCTCTTAGCCTTTTGTCTCCTAGTCGTGGTACAGTGCCTGTCACAATGTGAAACACATGAGCAGCATGTGGAACACTTCATCAAACAATTCCTAGAAGCTCAGAACATTGTTGAACTGTTGCATTTTTGTTCAGGAGGTCTGTTAATAAGTGACTTGTACAGTATAGTGACATGCATCATACAACAGTGTTTTGCCTCACGAATGTTGTCTATGACTGTGAACAGGCACTCACAATGTGGAAAAGGAGCCTCAGAGGTACAGTGAGGAACGTTCCTCATACTGGGGTACATGTGAGAGTTATTCAGGCATGACCTTCCCAATGGTGAACAGTCAGGGGATCTGATACGATATGTGCAATGGCTGTGGTCAGTACCAGGGGCTGTGCTGTGGGAGGGTGCCCAGGGATATGGGGGGCATGGTACGGCCACACACCACTGTGTGGTAGGTGGTGTACTGGACATGCCACATGTGTGAGGTATCATGTTACCTGTGTGGTCCATCACTCACCCATGCAGTTAGGCCAGGCCACACCGCCCCCATGCCTGCGGTGGGGGCAGACATCCTATGGATGTGTCCTCACCCAGACTGCACCGACAGCCCCCCTCCCACTTCTGGAGACTATGTGGGACAGTAATACTCAGGATGGGGGTCACTGCCCCACACAGTGGGGCACGTGGTCAGACCACTGTGGCCCCCATGGTGGTGAAACGTATGTTGTGTACTATGGTGTGGGGTGTTTTGTGTACATGGCATCAGGCTAGTGGCCTGCAGGTACTGTACAGTGGCTGTGTGAGTGACACACTGCCCATGAGGGGCAGCTGTGGGCCAGGGCTCTGGGGTGGGGCATGGGATAGGAAGGCCCCCATGCTGAGGGGTGCCTAATGGGTACACCCCCATACCTCTGAGACTCTCAGTGGTACTGCCCATGGCACAGGCCAGCATACCTGTGTGGCACAGGCCCAGGCCACACCCCTCAATGGCCCCTGCAGTAGATGGCTGTGTCTGCTGCGGTCTCAGCCACCCAAGTTGCCCACATGTGGTACGCACAGCTGCCATGGCTGGGTGGGGTTAGGACCCACACTACCATGCAAGCATTGGGCATGGCTGTGTAGGCCACATCACAGTATTGCAGTGCACACCCAGTGACATGGTGTATGCAGGCCCTGGCACAGCTGACACCGGTCTGGCAGCTGGGACCCTGATGTTGGCTACCCTGGACCTGGGATGTTCCATGGGAGGGTGAGGGGTTTGGGCATGTCCATGTGGCACAACCCCACTGTGCACAGTACACAGTTCACCATGGGTGCACCCCTCACTGTGGGCACTCAGGGAGGGTTGTACCTGCACAGATTGGTATTGTGTTAGTGGTGGGCACTATTGACTGCCATGTTGAGTGGCGTGCAGATGTACCATCATGCCTCTCGTGTGTGGGCATGGGATGCAGGCAGAGTGCATCATCCACCGGAGAAGTGTCAGGCCCAGCACCACGCACGGTCTGGTGATCATTGCTGCCACACCATGGTGGCATGCTGTACTACAGGGTCACATAGGCATGTCACAGGCTGTACAGTATGTGTGGTACAGTAGTTCTGTGTTGTAGGCATAGATGCATGAACAGTGTGCCAGCAGGCACACCATGGGAGCACAGTGCGGCTGGGACTGGTCACAGGATGCCATACTGAGTTGCCAACACGGCATCCATACTGGACTGCATAGGTGGTGCCATGGCCCTGTCTCACTGTCACTGTGCTGCTGTGACAGGGATGCATGTCTGTGTGGTTGGGGGGGTGTCACTGCAGCAGTGGGCTGGCCCACATGCGGGCCTGTGTGCCATATCCAGTCATGCTGCTATGTCCAACCTTGTAGCACCATCCATGTCTGTGTGGCACGTGGCATCTCAAGACCTAGCTGTCCCACGTGGAATATGTTGGGTGCCATCAAACGTCACCTCAGACTGTGCGAGGGAGGCCTACATAGGTCATCGCCTGTGCCGAACACAGAGGTGCACAGCCGCTTGCCCAGCTGGCTGTATACCACTGTCCCTGTACCACACCCTACATGTTATGCTCGTCGGGTGCGCACCTGACCACATCCACCATATGCAGGGTCAGTCACAGCAGGGTGTCCTGGAGACCATCCTGGGCCTTGTGCGGGTGCATGCCTGAGGGATGGAGCCAGTGGAGGTGGGTTGCAGCACCCACAGGCAGCTGGCCACAGGGGCACTTTTGGCTGTGTACTAAACCATGTCCATTCCCTCCCTAGCTCCACGGCAGACACATACGAATCTTCAATGAGTATATAACATTGCTCAATGCACACATTCCCAATGCCTGTGCAGCACTGTGTACCTGAAATTGTTGCTTTCTGTCCCCTGTGTAGGAATCAACACCACTGCACAGGTACAGGTAGGTACACACTGCCATACTGCAGCTGCTCTGGGGGTCACCGACTGTGCCATAGGCTTATGTTGCCCTGCTCTTTCTCCATCCTGGTGTGCTCCAGAACTGTCAGTGCCACCCACTCCGAACACCATGGTGCACAATACAGGTATGGAACTGTCATTCCCCATGCTGGCGCCCATGATTGGCATTGTGTCTGCCCCTTGGGCACCTAATGGTTGTGGCCGCATGCAGCTCCATGTGGGGGAGGTGGTGCAGACATGTGGCAGGACTGCATGCAGCACTCCATGCCCACATCGTGCTGGGTCAGGCTGTGACATGTCTCTGTGGGGGACAGGTGCCGTGTTTGTGCACTGTGGTCACTGTGTGCAGCACTGTATGCCTGGCCCCTGCATGGCACAGTTCAGCCTTTACACTCCTCATGCTGTGCATGGCATTAGCATGGGGGAATCACTTGGGGTGGTGGGCCACAGTTGCAGACCTGTGGCCCAGCACTGACCCATGTCCCACGGCCAGTGTCCAGTGTTGCGTATGGTGGGTGGGGGTGATCTGCACAGCCACTGTGGCATTCTGTTGTGATGCATGTGCCATTCCTTCCCATGTTACAGGTGCCATGCAGATGACCAGCCAATATGTCTTCCAGGTCATCCCTGAGCCTAAGCAGTCATGCCCTGAACTTTACACTGCATGAGACAGGGCTGCTGGTGAACTACATTCAGCAGTTTGGTAGGACGCTGCTGCCACCTGGGAGCTGGAGGAGCAGTGCCATAGAGCAGGAGCAGGCATGGACAGCCAGCTGCACTCACATGGCAAAGACAATGGGGACATGCTGGACCATCCACCAGCTGACCCACTGCTGGCAGAACTTGTCGAGGAGGGAGGTTGGGATCCTGCAGCTGTATGGCCCACCACAGGGACGCGGACATGCGGCCTGGGCAGGATGCCGGTGTTGGTATGTATACCTACAGCTGTCTGACTGTTGCAGCAGTGCTGCCATGGTGGCCATGGCGTGTGGTGCCTGCAACACTCTCACCGGTCCCTTCACCCCACAGGTTCCACTGGCATAACCCAGCATGCAGCAGGGCCACATCGCTGGCCTCAGGCGGAGGTGCTTCACTGGAGGTCAGCAGTACATACCTTGATCCCCTTGTGCCGTGGCCATGGCTTGTGGCCACAATGTGGCTTATGCTGCACTCTCACACAGCTCGCCTATGTGTGTGTACCCCCTGTCTGAGACCGGCACTGACTGCATCCTTTACATCCCTACAGGTGTCCATAGCAGGCTGCCACAGTGGTAGAGGGCCCTGCTGGGGGCTATGGCAGATGTCAAGGCCTGCGATGCAGAGGAGTACCAGCTGTGCACCTAGCTCAGGCAGCAGAGTGCCAGGGTGCTGCCACCAACCTACTCCTCCTCCTCCTCAGTGGCAGCATCCAAAGGGGACCCAGCCATGTTAGACACATAACCAGACCAGGGGGACCCCACTAATGGTGGGAAAAAGGGGCCAGAACAGCCACAGCCACACATCCTGAACATGGAGTGCACGGTCACAGCTGATGGGGATGGGGCCATGGCTGCACCACCCACCAGACCCGCTGTTGTGGACATCGCAGCAAGGTCAGGTGAGGGTGCCCCATCACTGGACATTGTGTCATGCGCTGCTGTCCTGGCAGCAGGGGACACTGGACCATGGCAGGAGACCGCCATGCCGGTATTGCAACAGGGGATGGCATTGCCTGTTGTGGCTGAGGGACCCACCACTGAACCTGTGCAGGGTGGGGGCCTGGACCGGGAGTGCCTTCTGGTACTGGTGATGGCCATCTTGCAGGACATTGGGTGCTTCCATGGGTGGGTGGGTGCCCTCCTCAGTGAACTCCTGTGGACCTAGGTCCCATGTGACCGCTACTGCCGGATGTGGGTGGGGCATTCTGTGTGGGTGGGCTTGTATATAGGGCAGGTTGATATTGGTGGATCTGTACATATGGGTGTTGTGGGTGGTCATTGGGTGGGTGGGTCTGCTTTTTGCTGTTTGTTTTGTGGGTGGAATAATGGTTTGGTTGTTGGGCCTGTGTTGGGTTGTACGTGGGTGCGTCTTGGTGTTCGGGGTTGTTGTGGGTGGCTGTTTAGGTTTGGATTTACTGTTATGTTATTGTTGGTTGCTGTTGCCTGTTTTTCATCCCCATCTCCCTTCAATTGTTACCCTGTATCCCTGTCCCATTTTGTACATTAAACCTTTTGCCAAACACACTGTGCTTCTGTGTCTGTTCCTGGTATGCTTGGCTGTTTGTGTGTGTGTGTGTGTCTGTCTGTCACTATGCGCAGGTGTGCACACTGGTGTTGGTGCCTGCTGTCCCCAGTGTTCTCTCCCTGTGCATCAGGTTGGTGTGCCATTTGTGTTGCTCACAGCACAGTCCACTGTCCCCAGGGCACATCTGTGTGGTGTCCTGTGTGCTGCGGGTCACCATGCATGCTATGATGTCCATGCCACCTCACATTGTACCTCCCAGCTGTGTGATGGCATGGTGCCTGTGCTGCACCCTTCTGCCTCAGGGTGCCATTGTTCCCTGCAGGTGGCACCACTGGCATGGACTTTGATGTGTCTCACCACCATTTGTATACTGGTCTGTGCCACCTGGTGCTGTGTCCCTGTCGTAGTTACTCTGTTTACAGGTATCAGTGGCCATGGCAGGGGCATTGTGCCTGGTGGAGCCATCATCCCTGTATTGTGCCTGATGCCTCTGTGCACCCTTTGTACCCTGTGCCACACTGCCCCTGTGTTCCTGCCTTCCTCAGACACTCTCTGTCTTATCTCACATGGTGTGTTGCTGTGTGTCTGGCCTGTCTGTCCCTGCTCCTTTCTATGCTTTGTATGTTACATCTGCTCCCAACTGGTTTATGTTGCGCCAGCTGGTCTTGGTGTAAGTTGTAACACTGCTGCTTCTAGAATTCTGCCCTGGCGTTTCTCTTCCATTTTCTTGACATATGTTCAGTTGCGCATTTGCGTACCTGCGGGTTTGTTGCAACTGCAGCGTGAGTCACCATTGGCATACTGCACTGGTCAAGTGCATCATCTCACAATGTAGATTCCTTTCAATTGCCATTTTCTCTCCCTCTGTATTCCTTTCAGTGCCATTTTCAAACCCTCTATATTCCTTTCAGTACCATTTTCCCTCCCTCTGTGTTTTTTTTCAGTACTATTTTCCCTCCCTCTGTATACTTTTTCAGTACCATTTTCACTCCCTCTATATTCCTTTCAGTACCATTTTCACTCCCTCTATATTCCTTTCAGTACCATTTTCACTCTCTTTGTATACCTTTCAGTACCATTTTCACTCCCTCTGTATACCTTTCAGTACCATTTCCACTCCCTCTGTGTTCTTTTTCAGTACCATTTTCACTCCCTCTGTGTTCTTTTTCAGTACCATTTTCCTCTCTCTGTATGCCTTTCAATTACCATTTCACTCCCTCTGTGTTCTTTTCAATTCCATTTCACTCCCTCTGTATACCTTTCAATTTTCATTTCACTCCCTCTGTGTTTCTTTTCAATTCCATTTTCACTCCCTCTGTATGCCTTTCAGTTCCATTTCACTCTCTCTGTATGCCTTTCAGTTCCATTTCCACCCTCTGTGTTTCTGTTTCAATTACCATTTCCTCCCTCTGCATTCCTTTCAATGCCATTTTCACTCCCTCTCGTGTTCTTTTTAGTACCATTTCACTCTCTCTGTATACCTTTCAATTCCATTTTCACTCCCTCTGTATGCTTTTTCAGTTCATCTCTCTGTATGCACTTTCAATTCATTTCACTCCCTCTATATTCCTTTCAATTACCATTTTCACTCTCTATATACCTTTCAATTATCCATTTTCACTCCCTCTGTGTTCTTTTTCAATTTTCATTTCACTCCTCTGAATACCTTTCAGAGACCATTTCCTCTTTCTGTATACCTTTCAGTTTTCCATTTCACTCCCTCTATGTTCCTTTCAGTGCCATTTTCACTTCCTCTTTGTTCCTTTCAGTACCATTTTCACTCCCTCTATATACTTTTTCAGTACCATTTTCAGTGCCACTGTATAATTTTTCAGTACCATTTTCACTCTCTCTGTATGCTTTTTCAATTTTCCATTTCCTCTCTCTGTATACCTTTCAATTTCACGTTTTCACTCCCTCTGTGTTTCTTTTTCAATTTCCATTTTCACTCTCTCTGTATGCCTTTCAATTACCATTTTTTACTCCCTCTATATACCTTTCAATTGCCATTTCACTCCTCTTGTGTTCTTTTCAATTACCATTTTCACTCTCTCTGTATACCTTTCAAGTACCATTTCACTACCTCTGTGTTTGTTTTTCAATTACCATTTTCACTCCCTCTATTTCTTTTCAGTACCATTTTCACTCTCTCTGTATACCTTTCAATTACCATTTCACTCCTCTGTGTTCTTTTTCAGTACCATTTTCACTCCCTCTGTATACCTTTCAGTACCATTTTCACTCTCTCTGTATACCTTTCAGTACTATTTTTCACTCTCTCTCTATACCTTTCAGTACCATTTTCACTCCCTCTGTGTTCTTTTTCAGTACCATTTTCCCTCCCTCTGTATACTTTTTGCAGTACGATTTTCACTCACTCTATATACCTTTCAGTACCATTTTCAGTGCCACTGTATGCTTTTCAATTGCCATTTTCACTCCCTCTATATACCTTTCAATTTACCATTTTCTCCCTCTGTGTTCTTTTTCAGTCCATTTTCATCCCTCTGTGTTCTTTTTCAATTACCATTTTCACTCCCTCTGTGTTCTTTTCAATTACCATTTCACTCCACTGTATTCCTTTCAATTTCCATTTCACTCCTCTAGTTGCTTTTTCATTTCCATTTTCACTCTCTCTATACCTTTCAGTTTTCATTTTCACTCCCTCTGTGTTCTTTTTTTGGTACCATTTTCACTCTCTCTGTGATTCTTTATCAGTTACCATTTTCACTCCTCTGTATGCCTTTCATTTACCATTTTCACTCCCTCTATATACTTTTCAATTTCCATTTCACTCCCTCTGTATACTTTTTCAGTACCATTTTCTCTCGATCTGTATTCCTTTCAGTACCATTTTCTCTCCCTCTGTATTCCTTTCAGTGCCATTTTCAAACCCTCTATATTCCTTTCAGTACCATTTTCCCTCCCTCTGTGTTTTTTTTCAGTACTATTTTCACTCCCTCTGTATACTTTTTCAGTACCATTTTCACTCCCTCTATATTCCTTTCAGTACCATTTTCACTCCCTCTATATTCCTTTCAGTACCATTTTCACTCTCTTTGTATACCTTTCAGTACCATTTTCACTCCCTCTGTATACCTTTCAGTACCATTTCCACTCCCTCTGTGTTCTTTTTCAGTACCATTTTCACTCCCTCTGTGTTCTTTTTCAGTACCAATTTCACTCTCTCTGTATACCTTTCAGTACCATTTTCACTCCCTCTGTGTTCTTTTTCAGTACCATTTTCACTCCCTCTGTATACCTTTCAGTACCATTTTCACTCCCTCTGTGTTCTTTTTCAGCACCATTTTCACTCCCTCTGTATACCTTTCAGTTCCATTTTCACTCCCTCTGTTCTATTTCAGAACCATTTTCACTCCCTCTGTATACCTTTCAGTACCATTTTCACTCCCTCTGTGTCTTTTTCAGCTTTCCATTTTCACTCCCTCTGTATACCTTTCAGTTTCCATTTCCTCCCTCTGTTCTATTTCAGAGACCATTTTCCTCCCTCTGTATACCTTTCAATTTCATTTTAACTCCCTCTGTGTTCTTTTCAGCTTTCCATTTTCCACTCCTCTGTATACCTTTCAATTACCATTTCACTCCCTCTGTTCTATTTCAGAACCATTTTCACTCCCTCTGTATACCTTTCAGTACCATTTTCACTCCCTCTGTATTCTTTTTCAGTTCCATTTTCACTCTCTCTGTATTCCTTTCAGTACCATTTTCACTCCCTCTGTGTTCCTTTCAGTGCCATTTTCACTCCCTCTGTATACCTTTCAGTACCATTTTCACTCCCTCTGTGTGCTTTTCAGTGCTATTTTTCTCCCTCTGTATGCTTTTCAATTTCCATTTTCACTCCCTCTGTATTCCTTTTCAATTTTCATTTTCACTCCCTCTGTATTCCTTTCATTGCCATTTTCACTCTCTCTGTATACCTTTCCAGTACCATTTTCACTCCCTCTGTATTCTTTTTCAGTACCATTTTCACTCCCTCTGTGATTCTTTTTCAGTACCATTTTCACTCCCTCTGTGTTCTTTTTCAGTACAGTTTTCACTCTCTCTGTATACCTTTCAATTACCATTTTCACTCCCTCTGTGTATTCTTTTCAATTTCCATTTTCACTCCCTCTGTATACCTTTTCAATTGCCATTTTCACTCCCTCTGTGTTCTTTTCAGTTCCATTTCCTCCCTCTGTATACCTTTCAATTCCATTTCACTCTCTCTGTATGCCTTTCAATTACCATTTTCACTCCCTCTGTGTTCTTTTTCAATTACCATTTCCTCTCTCTGTATACCCTTTCAATTCCATTTCACTCCCTCTGTGTTCTTTTTTTCAATTACCATTTTCACTCCCTCTGTATGCCTTTCAATTTTCATTTTCACTCCCTCTGTGTTCCTTTCAATTACCATTTTCACTCCCTCTGTGTCCTTTTCATTACCATTTTCACTCCTCTGTATGCTCTTTCAATTACCATTTTCACTCCCTCTGTGTTCCTTTCAATTACCATTTTCACTCCTCTGCTATCCTTTCAGTGCCATTTCACTCCCTCTGTTTTTTTTTTTTCAGTACCATTTCCTCTCTCTGTATGCCTTTCAATTACCATTTCACTCCCTCTGTATGCCTTTTCAATTTCATTTCACTCCCTCTGTATTCCTTTCAATTTCATTTCACTCCTCTGTATATCCTTTCAATTTTCATTTCACTCCCTCTATATACCTTTCAATTACCATTTTCACTCCCTCTGTATCTTTTTCAATTATCATTTCACTCCCTCTGTATGCTTTTTCAGTACCATTTCACTCCCTCTGTATGCCTTTCAATTTTCCATTTCACTCCCTCTGTGTTCTTTTCAATTTCCATTTCACTCCCTCTGTATACCTTTTCAATTTTCATTTCACTCCCTCTGTGTTCTTTTCAATTACCATTTTCACTCCCTCTGTATGCCTTTCAGTTTCCATTTCACTCTCTGTATACCTTTCAATTTCCATTTTCACTCCCTCTGTGTTCTTTTTAATTACCATTTCACTCTCTCTGTATGCCTTTCAATTGCCATTTCACTCCCTCTGTATGCTTTTCAGTTTCCATTTCCTCTCTCTGTATGCCTTTCAATTTTCATTTCACTCCCTCTATATTCCTTTCAATTTTCATTTCACTCTCTATATACCTTTCAATTATCATTTCACTCCCTCTGTGTTCTTTTTCAGTACCATTTTTCACTCCCTCTGAATACCTTTCAGAACCATTTTCACTCTTTCTGTATACCTTTCAGTACCATTTTCACTCCCTCTATGTTCCTTTCAGTGCCATTTTCACTTCCTCTTTGTTCCTTTCAATTTCATTTCACTCCCTCTATATGCTTTTCAATTTACCATTTTCAGTGCCACTGTATAGTTTTCAATTTCCATTTCACTCTCTCTCATGCTTTTTTTTTCAGTGCCATTTTCACTCTCTGTATACCTTTCAATTACCGTTTCACTCCCTCTGTGTTCTTTTTCAATTTCATTTCACTCTCTCTGTATACCTTTCAATTACCATTTTTTACTCCTCTATATACCTTTCAATTCCATTTTCACTCCCTCTATATTCCTTTCAATTACCATTTTCACTCCCTCTGTGTTCTTCTTCAATTACCATTTTCACTCTCTCTGTATACCTTTCAATTTTCCATTTCACTACCTCTGTGTTGTTTTTTCAATTACATTTCACTCCCTCTGTATGCCTTTCAATTTTCATTTTCACTCTCTCTGTATACCTTTCAATTACTATTTTCACTCTCTCTATGCCTTTCAATTTACCATTTTCACTCCTCTGTGTTCTTTTTCAATTTTCATTTCACTCCCTCTGTATACTGCTTTGCAATGTCGATTTTCACTCCTCTATATACCTTTCAATTACCATTTTCATTGCCACTGTATGCTTTTCAAGTACCATTTTCACTCCCTCTGTATACCTTTCAGTACCATTTTCACTCCCTCTGTATTCTTTTCAATTCCCATTTTCACTCCCTCTGTGTTCTTTTTCAGTACCATTTTCAGTCCCTCTGTCTACCTTTCTGTACCATTTTCACTCCCTCTGTATACTGCTTTTCTGTACCATTTTCCTCCTCTGTGTATGCCTTTTTCAATTTTTGTTTTCACTCCCTCTATTTGCTTTTTTCGGCACTATTTTCACTCCCTCTGAGTTCTTTTTCAATTATCAGTTTCACTCCCTCTGTATACTTTTCAGTACCATTTTCATGCTCCCTGTATACCTTTCAGTATCATTTTCACACTCTCTGTATACTTTTTCAGTACCATTTTCACTCCCTCTGTATACCTTTCAGTACCATTTTCTCTACCTCTGTATACTTTTTCAGTACCATTTTCACGCTCCCTGTATACCTTTCAGTACCATTTTCACTCTCTCTGTATACTTTTTCAGTACCATACCATTTTCACTCTCTCTGTGTTCTTTTCAATTTTCATTTCACTCCCTCTGTATGCTTTTTCAGTACCTTTTTCCTCCCTCTGCATGCTTTTTCAATTACCATTTTCCTCCCTCTGTATACCTTTCAATTCCATTTCACTCCCTCAATGTTCCTTTCAATTACCATTTCACTCCCTCTATGCCTTAATTATTCATTTTCACTCCCTCTGTATTCCTTTCAATTACCATTTTCCTCCCTATATTGTTCTTTTTCAGTACCATTTTCAGTCCCTCTGTCTACCTTTCTGTACCATTTTCACTCCCTCTGTATACTTTTTCTGTACCATTTTCACTCCCTCTGTATACCTTTCAGTACCATTTTCACTCCCTCTATATACTTTTTCAGAACTATTTTCACTCCCTCTGTGTTCTTTTTCAATTACCATTTTCACTCCTGAGTAATGTCTGGGTGGATATGGGAGGGGTAGGGACTTGTTCTCTGCCCATGGGGCTGTTTATGGGGATGTTATAGAGGTATGGGGGTCATGGTTGGGGGAGAGGGTGGGCCCAGCACAGCATATGTTTAGCAAGGGGAGCTAGTGAGAGTGTAAAGAGACATGGATGCACTTTTATGTTAGATGGCTTGTGCATCATAGCAGATGGCTAGGGCTCTCAAGTGTATTACCTGGAATATCAAAGAGGCTAGGCATAAAGTCAAATGATACTCAATTCTAAAATTCCTGAGTCACCTCAGGGCTGAAATTTTGTTCCTACAAGAGACGCACCTCCTAAACGCCGAAGCTAACAAGATGAAGTGTCAACAGGTAGGGCAAATCTTTGGGGCACAGGGCTCAACCCAGAGCAGAGGGGTCATGATCCTGGTACACAGATCTGTTCCCTTTCAGTCTCTTCATGTGGTTGCTGACCCAGAAGGGAGGTTCTTATTCATAAGGGGGACACTCTATACACTAGATGTTCTTTTGGGTATGGTTTATGGCCCTAACGCAGACACCCCTGGGTTCTTTGTCAAGCTTCTGGAAGTGGTACACTCCTTCCCTGACCTTCCCATTATAATAGGGGGTGATTTTAATTTGGTATTTGATCAAGGGTAGATAGATAGGGTCGGTCTCATTCTGGCCTCTCGCCTCGTGCAGGGCTTTCAGAGACCTATTGGACTCCGCTGGATTATGTGACGTGTGCGGATGCTTCACCCGAGTCAAAGAGACTACACTTTTGTTTCTCAAGTTCATGGAACCTCTTCCCGGATTGACTATATTTTGGTAACTCACAACCTCTTACCTGAGGTTCTGGATTCCAGTATTGTTTCTGCCCCACTCTCAGACCACACGGCCATCACATGCCAGCTCTCATTAACAGATCTGCCCCGGAAGGGCAGCAGATGGAAGCTTAACAACCAAATTCTGAAGGAACCGGATAAGGTTACCTATATAGCCTCTCAAATTCAACAGTTTGTAGCTATAAATAATAACTCCACAGGTCAACCTGATATGGAGTGGGGGGCCCTCAAAGCATATCTGAGAGGGATTATGATTGGCATTACATCCAAAAGGAAAAAGGAGAGAGAAAATTAGGCTGTTCAATTACTGGCCCAGATCAGGAACTTAGAGGCAAGTCTCTCCCCGGCCTCTCCTGAGACCACTAGACAAGAGCTAGTTAAACTTAAAATGCCTATCTGGGCCTACTAGAGAGCAAGCTGAATTTGCAATCTTAAAACAAACGCTATACATACAGACCAAGGTGAGAAGGCAGGGCAGATGTTGGCCATGAGGGTGAAACAACTGGAATCCAGCAGGTTTATTGCCACTGTCCGTTCGTTAGAGGATAATTCACTTAAAATCTCCCCAGAAATTTTAAAGGAATTTGCTACCTACTTCAGGAATTATATGGTCCCATGACTACCCCCAGAGGCACACCTACTAGGGTTTCTGGAAGACCTACAACTTCCTACTCTTGCTGAGTCTCAGAAAATTGCATTAATCTCTCCTATAACTGAAGCTGAACTAGAAAGGGTAATACAATCCCTTCGTCAGACAAAACCCCTGGCCCGATGGGTTTTCCTCCAATTTTATAAGGTTTTTTGAAACAATTCATTCCCATTTTGCTTCCTCTTACCATTATCTTCTCTGGGTCAAGCAACTGATGCTTCTTTTGAAGCGTTGATTATCCTATTGTCTAAACCTGACAAGCCACGTGACCAGGTCTCTAGCTATAGACCGATTTCTCTTCTCAATCAAGATATTAAGATTCTTGCTAAATTGCTTGCTGACCGGCTGAATCAAGTCCTTCCTTTTATTATAGGGGAAGAACAGGCTGGATTTATGAAAGGCAGATCTTCAGCCGATCACCTCAGGAGCCTAGCTCATGTCTTCTCTGCCTCCAGGGATGCCTCTCTCCCAATGGCTTTGGTTTCCCTGGATGCAGAGAAAGCTTTCGACAAAGTTTACTGGAGGTATTTATTTGCAACAATGGAAGCCTTTGGATTTCCCGGAGAATTTCAGGGCTGGGTCCACTCATTATATTTATTACCCACTGCCAGGATATCTTGCAATGGTTTGATCTCTGCCCCGATTAAGTTATCCATTGGAACTTGGCAGGGATGCCCATTATCCCCCCTGCTCTTCAATCTCTACCTAGAGCCTCTCATCCATAGACTGATAAAGGCTAATAATATCTTAGGTATTCCCCTAAATGATTATGAGGTCAAAGTTGGGGCATATGCAGATGACCTTCTACTCCACTTGTCCAACCCTGCTACTTCTATCCCCTCGATTCTCAAGATCATAGAGGAATTTAGTCAAGTCTCGAATTACAAACTTAACTTAGGTAAAATCCAGGTTTTCCCTCTTAATCATAAAGTTTATAAACATGAAATCACCACCCTCGGTCTGGCATGGAAAGCCGACTCTATTAAATATCTAGGTATCACTTTGTCACGTAGCATGTCCCGACTGAAGCAATTAAACTTAGATTCTATGGTACAGAAGATCAAGCAAGATCTTCAAAGATGGTCCCTTCTCCCTCTTTCTCTCTGGGGCAGGATAAATCTGGAGAAAATTAATGTTTTCCTCGTCTTTCTATCCTATCAATATGTTAAACATTGTACTCGTTGTCCTGGTTCAAAAGAGTACATAGCATACTTTCTAATTTTGTTTGGGAACACAAGAAAGCAAGGTTGGCATATCATAAACTAGCTGCCCCTAAGGAAAGAGGAGGCTTAAGATTGCCACATTTGAGACTATATTATTGGGCCAGCCAGGCTGCTAAATATCTTAGATGGTTACTATTAGACCTTCTGGCTCCTTCTGAATACACCCCACTATGGCTGAAGGTTGAATAAGCCCTTATCAGAAAATATGGTTATTTGCCTAAGGGGGTGCTGCATGCTAAGCTTCGTTCTCTCCCCGAGATAATCAGGAATTCTCCCATTGCAAGTTCGATTAAAATCCATACACAACTATGTGCATTCCTTAAATATGAGAATGGCAGAGATACCTCTCAGCCTATCAACGGTAACCCAAATATACAAATAAATAACAAGTCTTTACCACTTTCCTCGCTACCGCAGTTAGATCAGTGTCAGCTAGAGGGTTTTATCCTAGCTCAAGGGCAATGGGCCTCCTCAGAGGTTATTATGCATAAATTTAACATACCCGCTAAACACATGTTCAAGGTCTACCAGCTACGTCACCTTCTGTTGCAAGTGTTTGGGGTTACTCCACCCCCCGAAACTCTCTCCAACTTCTTGCCCACTGTGACCCAAGTGGTAGGCCTACCTCACGCTGTGTCCAAATGTTATACTTTGTTTTTGACTGGGCTTACTCCTGACAACAGTGCGCCAGCTTATTACTGGCAAGCTTTGCTACCTGGGATGGAACTTGACTGGCCTCAGATTTGGTGACACTGCCATAAATACCTTCTACAAGAACGACTCAGGCTGATGCAATTCAAAATTTTATGTAATATTTATTATTCCCCTCAGAAACTGGCCAAACTGGGCCTCCTGCCCTCCCCATTCTGTACAAGTTGTAGGATGCAGACGGGGGATCTTCTCCATATTTTCTGGGAGTGCCCTAGAGTGGCATCACTTTGGTCTGTGATTAAGCAGAGAGTAAATCCACTTTTAGGGATTTCTGATTGCTTTACGCCTGAAATATGTGTCTTGGGAGATTTCTCACCCATCAATGTGGTTTGTAGAAGGTATTACATGGCGCTTATCTCCTCATCTGTTAAAAAGGTAGTTCTTAAGCACTGGAAAGACTCTGAGAGTTTAAGTTACATGGAATGGCTTCAAGAGCTTTTGGCTAACCTTAGAACAGAGAGGACAATCGCAAGCCTTGCTAATAAAATGGACAAGTTTAACAAGACCTGGGGCCCCTTTCAAACCTTATATGTCTTGTAATGCTGCGATACAAGCTTTTTCAGTTTTTTACTTTTTCCCCATCTCTTTCCTGCACCCTGGTTGATGCATTGCTGTGCTGGGTCCGTGGGGGGGGAGGTAGAATTTGGAGGGTCGAGGGCTGGGTTAGAATGGACCACTGTATATCCTGCTTTTGTTGCATTTAACTGCTACTATCTGTTGTGGTTCGTTCTCTGTTATGAAAACTCGAATAAACGTTGAGTGGAAAAAAAAAAAGAATGTAAGTATAACAAATGGGCACTTGAAACTGATGAAATTTCTCAGATCAGGGGATGTCAACAGAGCCACATAAGGTGGCAGACATAACTCATGCTCAGGAGCCACAGAATGGTGCAGAAGTAAGACATTTCTTAGGCCAAGTCGATGGGCGCCTCATTCCTGACCTCACTACCATTGCACAGCTCTTACTTGAGCAAACAAAAAAGGATCATAAGTGGAACAGACTGAGAAACACTAAGATTGCTCTTGGGATGCTAAAATATATACTAAGGAGCAACAATTGCATGGCTTATATTGATCGTTGGCAACAGACTGAGCTCACTGAGGATGCTCATCCAGTAGGCCTTGAGTATATTAATTCAAGAAATCCACATAATCTGGGTAAGATATACAGTATTTTATTGTATATGCCTACAGATCATTGTCTCCATGGGCAAAGGTACTCCCAACAGAAAAAAGGTTTTGCAGTTATCTGTGGTTGACTACATTTCCACCTTTATTTATATAGACAGAATGGTGTGATTTCTCTGATCACAAGCTCGTATAAACAATATGCAAAAATGCAATGCCCAGACATACTGTTACAATCAAAGGATTGTTTGTGAAACTGGGAACCCAGATTAGAAGGTAATTTACAGATCAGAGGGAAAACCTATAGTACATATTTTATGCACAGGCATCCTGCACAACTGGCTAACCTTGAAAGTGGCAGAGTCTAAAATGGCTGACGTCCATTTTACCTTTTTATTTCTGAAGCAATCTCAAGGCCATGTCTTTGAAGAAACCAAACAAGAAGCAGACTCTGACAATATTTTGCAAACTGTGACAAATGAGGTTCTGACTGAATATGGAATGACATTCTGGCAAAACAAACCTGAGTGAAGGTGACCGACAACTTTTGAGAAATTCTGCAAACATTGAGGATGAAATGATTGTTTCAGACTATGGCATGGCATGGTACTACACAGCTCTGTGACTGCATAATTGTAATGCCCAAGGAGCTATGAGATTGTACTATTGAACTGGCATATGAGGGACACTAGGGTGTTAAGAGGAAAGGTAAGGTTTCCACGCTTGACAGAAAGGTTAAAGAGAACATTAAAAGCTGCCTGCCATGCCAAACCACTATACCAGGTAAAAACAGATCACAGCTTCAAATTATTGTGTTGCCAAGGACCCACGGACTGAGATCAGCATTGACATTTGCAGATTTCAAAGTAATTATTACCTTTTGGTGTTATCAATGATTTTTCTCAATGTCTTAAGGTGCAGATTGCAGCTTCAGCTTATGAAAGCACAACTCAATTTACAATTCACCTATTTCATTAGGAGTTCATTGCCTTGCATAGAACAAGTTAATACTGACATAATTCTTTGCAAGTCATACTTCTGGCATTATGCATTCTCAGAAAAAAAAAATTGCAAAAACACTTTTTTTCTGTTTAAGTTAGGGTTGCAAAGCCACAAAATTCAGAATATTTGGTGCTAGGGTTTACAATCCAAATGCACACCCCTCTCCATTACCTACCCTTGGGACTCAATGCCAAGTTACAGGTCTGGAACCATGGCTCATGTGCCTGCTACTTCATGTAGGGCTCATACAGTCCAGCATGAAGCAGGGTACTGATCTGAGGCTGTGCCCTATGGGTCTGCTGTATCACGTGGGCCTGCAGAGCCCTGTGGAAACCAAGTTACAAATCTGGGACTATATTCCACTGGTCTACCACTTCATGTAGGGCCCACAGATATAGGGCCATGCACCACAGTTCTACTCTTTCAAACCCATAAAGCAGGGTACATGTCTGGAGCCATGCCTTTGGTCCTAAATCAGACACCTATCTAGTACCCATGGAGCAAGGCTTGAGATACCTATAGCTTGAAGCAACAGATCCATGTGTCATGGCCCTGGACCTGTCCTTATCCTTGGGTCATGAGGGTAGGGGATGGGGAAAGGGGAGGAGTACTTTAGGACTGAAAATCCTAAATCCACATTTCCAATGTGTATATGTATATGTATATGTTCGTATACACTATATATATATATATATATATATATATTATGGTAGCACGGTAGTGCTACCATAGTCAGGGTTGAGGAGCCATTTCTATGTTAAACCCCAAAACTTTGCACCTTAATAACTTTGCAACTGTTTGATGGATTTGTCTGAAATTTGGAATTTATGATCAAGATCCATAGGCCTTGGGATCTCCCAAGTTTTGTATTGGTCAGATATACGGCTGCGGAGTTATTAAGTGTGATCTGTGCTGCTACACGCTTTTCTGGAATTCTGTGGTCGCGCCTTACAGGTCGACGGTTATGGATCGCCAGAAATCTCCAGGAACGTGGTGTCAGGGTCCCCGATGTTCCTTTCGAAGATTTTGTGAAAAAATATTAAAAGATTCAAAAGTTATTCAAAAAACAGTTTCCCATTATAAGTCAATGGGAAAAGTTAACAAAAGTTCAACACTTTCGCAAACGCATTTTTACTTTCGCAAATGGGCCTGTTACTTTCGCAAATCGGCCATTTTGTTTTCAGTTGGTGATCAGAAAAATGGTTGGCATTTAAATTTGGGACCCTCTAGCAACCTAATTTTTTTTGTATTCACCTAGTCGGGCCCTGAGGATGCTTGCCATGTCTTTATTTTGTGGTAAAACACCCCAGAAATATGTTTTTCAAATTTCTGGAAAAAGTACTTTCGCAAATTACTTTCGTGCTCATGAAAGTGTCGCAAATTTTTGCGAAAGCTTTCGCAAATTGCGACAGTAGTTTTCTAGTCTGTGGGAAAATGACAGCAATTCTTTGGCACTGCGCTGCAAAAGAACCGTTAGGAGTTTTGAGCTGAAATTTGGAGGGAACGAGCCGACATCTCACAGATGTGCCTTTCAGTGTTGTATTGAAAAAATATTACATGGCGGCAAAGTTATGGCACTCCAAAGTTGACAGTTTTTCCCATAGGATAACATTACGGCTCGACGATTACAGAAATCTTTTGCACCCTGCTGCAAAATAACGGTTTGGTCTTTTTCCTGAAATTTGAGGAAGATAGCCAACAGCCCACAGATGTGCCTTTCAGTGGCTTGGTGAAAAAACATTACAGGAGGCAAAGTTATGGCGCTCGAACTTCTTTTTTCCCATAGGATAACATTACGGGCGTTTGCGCTTTTCAGGGCCCTTATCTCGGAAACGGTGCGAGATACGGACTTTTCATCGGAAAATTTGTTAGCCCCCAATGGGGCTAAGAATCAAATTAGCCAGGACAGTTGTAAATAATATGACTTTTAAATTTTTTTTCTACGTCATACGGTTCCTGAGATATAATGTATTTAGTATTCCAAGATCTCATTTTCTGCGCCGATACTCATTATTTTGCATACATTATTTGTACTCACTGTCTTTCTCAATGCAGGTTTTGGGGAAAACCAGCCTGTGCGCTTACATTACTGTTACTGTTGCTCTTCCGCCACGGTTCCATACCCGCTTCACTTACCGTTGACGCCTGCGCCACCATGTGCGTTATCTTTTGCGTTTTCATTTGCGCTTGCGTTTCTGTTATTTTTTGCCATTTTCTGTCTACAGTACTGTTTATCTTTCTGTTTCACTTTACATCACCATGCCCATTAACATTTCTGTTTGCAGGCACCATGTTACTATGTGACAACACATCACGTGGCAGACCATTCCCGTCTACGCCACCATGTACGTTACCCTTTCTGTTCTCATTCATGCTTGTGTTACCATGTGCGCCACTGTTAGCATTTCTGTTATGCGTTGCTGTCCCTGTTAGTATGCCACAAGATATATGGCGGGAGCACGGGCCCAAAGGGCACCAGGCCCCGCTGCTGCATTACATTCACTATTTCTTGTTATCATTCTCAAAAGAAGGGAAATTAGAGGCAAAAACTCAGTTTAATGCATTAGTTAGAGTTGTTCCACAGCGACAAAAGTGAGGAAATTCGCTGTTAGGGTGAAAACCCCTTGCACCCCACCCACCCACCCAACCGGCATTGGGGTGTGCATTGGGATCATGAGTCCTAACTCACCCCATTCTATACTTCTGCTGCTTTTACACAGGTCATGGGGTGAGAGTTAGGGCTGATGATCCCAATGCACACCCCAATGCCACCACGCGGCCATCCTTTATGCTTTCATTTGCGCTTATGCTTTCTGTTACTTTTTGCCATTTGTGTGTACCGCACTGTTTCTCTTTCTGTTTCACTTTGCGCTACCATGCCCATTGACATTTCCATTTACAGGCACCATGTTACTATGTGACCAGACATCACGTGGCACATCGTTCCCTGCTCACGCCACCGCAGTCATCATCTCTTTCTGTTATCATTCGTGCTTGTGTTACCATGTGTGACACAGTTAGCATTTCTGTTTGCATTGCTGCTCCTTTTACTATGCCACAAGACATCATGTGGCGGGAGCGCAGGGCCCAGAGGGCCCCGCGCGCCCGCCACCACATTACATTCACTATTTCTCAATATCATTCTCAAAAAAAAGGAAATTAGAGGCAAAAAACTCTGTTTAATGCATTAGTTAGGGTTGTTCCACAGCGACAAAAGTGAGAAAATTTGCTGTTAGGGTTGAAAACCCTAACTCTGAATTCACCCCCTGCACCACACACACACAGACACACACACACATTCAAGTATGGGGGAGGACCAAGTCAACACAACCAATGACAGACATCCAGCAGCAGGTGACAGAAATAACAAACAATTGTCTAAATGTACTACAAGACATCCCCACCCACCTGACCAGGTACTGCATGCTCAGTGGAGATCAACAGCAAAACTGAGGCCATGTACACCAAATGTACACATCCCTGATTGCAGCTGCACATAATGTACCACACTTAGTAGTTGCATGGCCTTACCTACCGATGCCCCACACCACACCACAACTGGTACTGTGCCGTTATTCAATATAAATGCTGAAGGTGCATGATGACAGTTGTAGAAAGGTTTTAACACTACTGAGTATACATTAATTAAGAGAAGCACATAAATTAACTACAAGACACTAGCATGCTCAAGATAAAAGTAGTGATACATTTAGTAGGTGATTTACATAGTAGTACATTTACTGCAATGGTTTACTCAACATAGAGAGGCTGATGTAAACGTATGGAAAAGCATTGCCTGTTCAACGCTGTGAAATTGGTACTGCCAGTATCACATGCATTCTTACTGATCAAGGTGTACTGCTGATGTACATACACAGACCTTCAGTGTGTTTCAATATTAAAGATGCAGTAAGTATTCTTTGTAAGAAAGATTGTAATTGCATGGATCAGGCCAAGCAACTGCTAAATATCATAGCACTACTGAGCCAACAATGATGTACCTGTATCGGACATGTATATAGGATAGATTTTCCTGTAGGCACTTACTGAGTATGTTGTACCTGATAAAGACAAACTCATTGCATCTGTGATGACTAACTTATTCAAATAGTAATACATTTGCTATTGTTGCAATGAGTGATCTATGCCACTTATGGACACAGTGTGATTTTTTTTTTACAGTTGTTTCATACTCAGGCTGTATGCCTACTGTTTGGGTTTGCCACACTTCTGTCACTGTTGCTATCAAAGTGATAACTATGTTAATTCTGCTACAACAGGAATCAAGTAGGTATGGTGTAGATATAAACAGAATGTCTTTTAGTATTGATTTAACTCATAATGGGGTAAATGTACTAGGACAGCAGGGTTATCCTCATCACTGAGTCTGTCAGTTATAATCACACTAGGGTTTCGATGACTGTAATGATCAAGTTACACTGTTCATCTTCATGAGTTCATATTCACAGCCATTCTCCAGCAACTAGACAGTGTATGGTGTAACTGGGTGGGACACTGTGTTGCAAAGCTGCTGCAGTGCCTAGCAGAGGGAGAGTATCTACTCATAAAGACAATTACAATAAGGCATGACCAACAGTTATTAAATGGTCTGTTAATCACCCTGTAGGGTTTAATGTTGAATGAGGCATAACCGAGTGCCACATGTCGCTAGACAGTGATAAACTGACCATTAACATAATACCTGGGAGTGGCTTATTGCTATCATAATAAAACTGTTTTTTAAACAACATTAAACCATGTTCATCATATGGTTAGGCTCTACATGTATGTTAATAAAAACTAAACATAAGGCTGTTACAATGTTTACAGTCAATTAGAAAGCTGCATTTCTCAAACCCTTGTTATAATCAGAGATATTATACCTGTACAACTCCTTGGTTTTGCTTAACTCTGTTGCTCAGGTGGCCCACCACAAGTGGTGTGTGTGTGTGGGCATCGGGTAAGGCCATGCAACTACTAAGTGTGGTACGCTGTGTGCAGCTGCAATCAGGGATGTGTACGCTTGGTGTACATGGCCTCAGTTTTGCTGTTGATCTCCACTGAGCATGCAGTACCTGGTCAGGTGGGTGGGATGTCTCGTAGTACATTTAGACAATTTGTTATTTCTGTCACCTGCTGCTGGATGTCTGTCATTGGTTGTGTTGACTTGGTCCTCCCCATACTTGAATGTGTGTGTGTGTCTGTGTGTGTGTGGTGCTGGGGTGACTGAGTTAGGGTTTCAACCCAACAGCAAATTTCTCACTTTTGTCGCTGTGGAACAACCCTAACTAATGCATTAAACGGAGTTTTTGCCTCTAATATATATATATATATATATATATATATATATATATATATATATATATATACACACACACACACATATATATATATATATATGTATACATATATGTATCTATATATATCTATATATATATATATATATATATATATATATATATATATATATATATTATACAGTCACAGTAATGCCTCTATATTAGGGTTGAGAAAGGAGTTTATTGTTAAACCCCAATTTTTCCAATTTAATAACTCAGCTGTTTATTGACTGATCAACCCTTAAATTGGCAATGACAGAGTTGTAGCCAGGATCTCTGTATCCTGTGAATTTGGTAATGGTTAGTTCAGTAGTTAGAAAACTTTTAGAAGGTTGAAAATATAGTACATAAAATGCCCGAAATTAAGACTTTTGTTTGCTTGTTGACTCACTAATAGCCAATAATGACTGAAATTTATAAGATGAAACTTACGGGTTTGTTAAAGTTTGGTCTAAGGACAATTCCTTGCTGATTATTTTTCACAAAAATATTTTGCTTTTTAAATTATTAACAAAAATAAGTTCCATTTTTACACATGTTCAGTATATGAGAATTTTGTGTAACCTTAACTGCCTGTCTCTAACTGCTTATGCAGGCAGTAAACAGCAACAGAGCTTGCAAATTTAAATTTCTGCAATGGCTGTTGGGATTTGTGACAATTATGAGAAGAGGTCAGCACAGCAGTGGTGCTACCCTCATGACACCGACGCACTGTGTCAGAAGCAAATCTGGGGTGTCGGAAGGCCAACCAGGGGAAGGAGAATTGAGCATCAATAGGACTGCTCTCCTCCTGTGGTGGGGAGGATTCACAGTGCCTGATGCTTGCTTGGCCCCTGGTGAAATATAAAGGAAAGTCAGCCTAGGTCAAGAAGGTTGGGAGGCATGGCAGATATTGGTATATGTTGCATGGGAGCGCATGGAATGCACCATGACATCATTGCATGCCACGCCTTCCCAAGGATGAAAACTGGAAAAAAGAGTCCAGTGGCAGGATGAAGAGGCATGCCCGCAGGCCCTACATCCAACCATCTGTGCACACTGACCTGAACTGGATCCGTTCTGTGGCAGGGCTTCAGGATTCTCACAGATCCCACCATCGGAGGCAAGCCCTGGGGGAAGAAGGCTGGCAGTGATGTCCCAGCAGACTTTAAGGTGATGGAGCTGGGGCTCTCCTCAGAAAGAAAAAAGAAATTTATGCACGGGACATGGTAGGACATTAGGATGATACCTCTCTAACTGTCATGTTGTAGATTTTTTTAAAGAGTTTGCTATTTTTTCTACAGAACGAATAATGAAACCTGTTTGTAACTGGAACATATTTCATCATTTGCTCTGTAAAAAAAAATATATATACTACAACAGTAAGGGAGGAATCATCCTCACTTACTGTCCAGCCCGCCCCGCAACAAAAAATTAGCTGTGACCCCCCCCCCTCGCTCCTACCATCATGGCAGTGTTTTTTTGCTAGAACCAGCAGCAGGTGTCCAATACCAAGACTGTCTCCCTATAGTTTGAAAGATGGGTGTCTAATCCCACAGCTGGTCTCCCCCAACCCCTGCTGCTCAAACCCCTCAAACCAGTAACAGGTGCCCAATCCTATGGCTAGCATAGCCTTACTGTATCCCTGTAGTTTGGAAGATGGGTGCCTAATCCCATAGCTGGTATCCCCCTCACTGCTCAGACCCCTACACCTTGTCCACCCTAAAGCACTCATGCCATTCTCCTCACCCTCACTGTTATTGATGCTTGTTTTTGTTTTGTTTTGTTTTGTTTTCTCCCTCATTGCAAATCCTCCAGGTCTGACAGTGTGATTCCCCCATGACTTTACAATGATTACAAATGGTGGGTGCTAAATTCCACCACTGGTCTCTCCCCATTTGTCAGATCCTTTTAAAAACTAACTCCCAACCTCTGAACACCTTGCCACCCTTCTCCTCCCAACTGCTGCAGCCCCACACACACCAGTACAGGCAGTGGTTTTCCAGCCACACCATCGGTATTCCCTTTCCTACTGAAATCTTTTAAAACAACCTCCACCCTTTCCAACACTGTTTGCTTTCAACCACCTACCTCAACAACTAGTAACCTCCTCTGTCGCTTGTTGCAGCTCCTCTGTCCTTTGATGCTGACTCCTCAATATTTCTCCACACACTGCCCTTTTAATCACTAACCAAATTGAAATGACTATGGACCATTCATTTCAATGCTTGTTTTTCTTTAATTTATAACTTTTTGTTTTTAACATGGTTATCTTTTTACCCTCACAAACTCTATGGGTATCAGTTCTTAACCCCTGAAATGGGTGTCTGTGGCTTATGCCAACATACACTGCAAAGACCCATTTTTTGGTAGGGGTAGGCATTGACAACTATAGGACTTATGACAAGGGGGGGTGAAGCAGAATAAAAGTAGGGAGAAACAGTTAAACACAAAATAGTTATAACTAAATGTGCTCGGTCCTTTATTAGGAATTTGTTTCTGATTCACACAGTGCCTGAAGGGTCCTGTGTGATGCAAGTTGGGGCTTGCATCCTAGTATCATGTACTTTTCCAAGGCCTGAAGGGCACTGTGCATTATGTTTCACACAGGGGACCCAATTCTAGAAAGGAAATTATGCCAGACACAAGTAACACAGTTGCAGAACTTAGGCAACAGCAACTGCGACATGTGAGTTACAGGCTATTTTAGAACCTCCAACAATACGTCAAACGCTACTGCATAAGTCACAACACACAAGATACATCATGTAAAAGTGCACAACATGCAGTTGCAGCCCAACATGCATCATCAGATAAGTCACAGCTATGGCAGAAGCTGCAGTTGAAAGGCAGAGGAGGAAGAGGAATTTTGGCCATGAGGAGGTTAACACCCTGGTGGAGCAAATAGACCGCCACCATGCACTCCTTATGAGTCAAGGAGGGGATGCCAAGAGGAGGGAGAAACACAAGAGGGTATGGGATAGGGTGACATGCAGAGTCAATGCCATCACTGCACAGTGTAGGACAGTCTGAAATGTGTAAAGAAGTGGAAAGACCTCAACCGTCTGGTGAAGCTCAAGGTGGCACACAACAGGCACAGTTCACAGGGCAAAGGGAGGACCCACCCAGCAGGAGTCACTCAGCAGCATCGAGAAGAGGATAGCGGTACATCTCAGCCAGAAGAGCATCACTGGAGTAACACAGCTGGACGTGTTCAGACAGCGGACGGCCACAGGTAGGGACAAATAACCAGCAATGTATGTGACAGGCCAGACATGGCAACAGCGCTGAAGACAACGGCAAAGATGGGGTGGGTGGGGTGACAATGTGTAGGCAGATATAATGGTGGGAAGGCATGCCACAGGAATGCCACATGGCCACAGCCAGCCACAGAGTGGGCCAAGGGAACCAGACAATGGTGAGGAGCAGGCCAGGGACAGGCATGTGTGCTGTTGACATGTGCAGCAGTGCAAAGGAATGACCCATGGCCAACTGTGGAGGGGCTGGCACAGGCACAAGAAACTGGAAGGGGGGGCTGTGCACAGGAATGAGCCGGGCCGCACTGGGGGATGCTATGTCCTGCACTGTGTACTGATGGGGGGGCTTGCTGAGGTATGGCCTGGGCTACACTAGGTGTTGCTGTGTCCTGCACTGTGTACTGTTGGGGGGCACGCTGAGGTATGGCCTAAGCTGCACTGGGTGTTGCTGTGTCCTGCACTGTGTACCGTTGGGGGGCATGCTGAGGTAAGGTCAGGGCTGCACTGGGGATGCTGTGACATGCAATGTGTGTTGGGGAGGGCTGTGCACAGGCATTGGCTGGGCAGTAGGAGGGTCACTGACATGGGTCACTGTCTCAGTTCCTGCAGAGTGCGGGTGAGGGCTTCAGGGTCATGCAAGGCTGGCAGGGACAACGTAGTCACCCAGGGATGCAGGCCCCTGCAGCGCAGTGTTGCCCCATGGTGTGGCTATGCACAGTGCCACTGGGCAGTAGGGAGCCATACGGGGTGGCCATGTGACAGCTGGAGTTGCTGTACCAGGATGGACAGTACAACAAGGGAAGCAATGGTGGGGATCCACGCAATCAGTGCAGGACGCATGTACAGTGGTGGCATACACCAGGTGGGACAGCACAGAAGTGTGGTGGGTGCAATGCCAGAGTGCAATGCCAAAGCAGACCTGTGAGGGCAACACTGATCAGGCAGGTGATGGCACATTGTGATGCGGGACACACTAACACATTTCCATCCAACAGGTACAGCTGCAGCTGACGAGGTGGCACCAGCTGAGCCGGAAGGTGGGAGCAGCAGCAGCAGCAGCAGGCCAGGATGGTGCCAGCACAGCCCTGGCCACTGGCATGGTGTCAGATGATGGCAGCAGCCCAATGGACGATGGAGGCAGCCCTTCTGCCAGTACACCTGTGGCAGGAACACCGGAGACAATGTCGGAGCCTGAGGGAGCGGGGATGGGCAACAGCCCCATGGTAGAGGAGGCGTGGACAGCAGGAGGAGGATGCAGCTGGACCACCATGGGAGCAGCAGGACTACCGAGGACACCACCAGCAGTGCTGCCACATCTGTGGAGGTGGTACGGACACCGTGGTCGAGCGGGAGGCATTAGACCAAGACCTACGGTGGCTGAAGACACTGCCATAGGTTGCTCAGCCCACAGAGCGCCGGGGACTGGAGGACCAGTTAGATAAGGCCGTCCAGGTGCTGCTGGACCAGCTGTCTCCACTGGCCTACACTGGGGACTACTGCCATTCGGTGCTGGCTGGCCAGGGGGATTGCAGGCAGGAGCTGGGAAACATATGGTAGGGCATGCAGGAGCACCACACCTGCATGAAGTTGCAGCTATCCAGCATTGCTGGCAGTCTGCAGGCATTCACCTGGGACTCTTTGACATGCATGGCTGGCCCGGGGGATACCATACAGGGCAGCCAGTACTGTGCTGAATGCCAGACGGTCATCATGGACCACCTCAGCACAGGCCTGGAGAACATGACGGCACACCAGCAGTGCCAGGATACAGCCATGGCCATGGCCATGCAGGCCATAGCGTGTGCACTGCAGCTACTACACCATCTGCAAGACCTGGCCCAGCAGATGGCACCCCGCCACCGCTTATTCCAGCATTCAGATACAGCCACCAGAGCCAGTGGAACCCTGTCCCCACTCCCGGCCCAGGCATCAGTATCTACCCACCCACCATTCATGCTGCCAGAGCCGCACACCCTGCCAGGCACTGCCCACAATGACCCGGGCACAGGACAGCGCGAAGATGCGACCACGGTGGCACACACAGGCATGCCGGCAACACAGGGTCAGGCCAGGTCGAGCCCCTCACACAGTCCCACAGGAACAAGGTCAGGCACAGGGCACACACAGGGGGGTGAGAACACTGACGAGGGTGCTCCACAGGCTGCACAGGGCCTGAGGCACTCAGCATGTGACAGGGGAACACACCGTGCAGCCCCGGCACGGCCGATGCCACGCATAGCACAGAGGCAAGTAGGATTGCATTGGCAGAGGCACAGCAGCCCACCCATGGAGGCCACACAGGCCCACAGGGTGCGATGCCAGGGGTGGTCCAGCAGGGCACTGCACAGTCCACCAGACCAGCAGGGTCCCCACAGCCCAGCACCAGGCACCAGAGGGGTTGCAGCAGGACAGCGTGTGTGGCAGTTGGCTGTGAGACACCCAGGTGACCTGTGCAGTAGGGGAATTGTTGGGTGTGGCTGCAATGGAAGGTGGGGCCATATGCATGGCAGGGGGCACATGTCAATGGGGGGGCACCATGCATTCACATGGGTGGGTGTGTGTTTGTGTATATGCAAGACTGTGTGCATGGGTGAATGTGGGGTCACATGTGATGGGTTGCATCGGGGAGCACTATGCATTGGGCACCTGATGTGTGTATAGAGCACCTTGTCAATAAACCATTTTGCACCTCATCCCTACAGTGTGTTGTCCTTTTGTCATCATTGCATTGGTAGGTCCTTACTGGATACATGTTGAGTAAGGTGTATCCCCCAGTTGCAACAATGCCCTGTGTGGGCCACTGCCGATGGGCATCTGCCTGCCACTGACCTCCAAAGGGTATACGCACACACACACACACACACACACACACACACACACACACACACACGAGCACACAGAGCCCTGCAGGCACAGGTGCTACACATGCAGGGGGACTCCATCTATTCTGCAACTGCGTTGCATCTTCAGGAAACATCACGCAAATGCGTGAAACTGGCAGGTTTACATCGCTATCGCGAAATCTCAATTGCCACCACGCTGCTGCTGTATGTGATCAATGTATGATGCGATGCATGTGTGTGACTAGGTCGCAGGTATATGCGGGGTTGCAAGTAGCTAGGCGCAGGCACAGTGTAGTGGTACAGGGCCTGCAGACCTGGGTGTAGGAGAGAGCTGGACCAGAACAGTGCCATCCAGACCAGGACAGGGACAGACTTTCAGCAGACTGGTGAGTACTGGGCCACAGCAGGCTCACCCACACCTTACATACCCCTACTCCATCTCTTACTGCCCTGAGGGAGAGGGACAGGGACTGGCATGCATACCTCTCAGCCTTTTGTCCCCCAGTTGTGGTACAGTGCCTGTCACAATGTGGAACACATGGGCAGCATGTGAAACACTTCATCAAACAATACCTAGAAGCTCAGAACATTGTTGAACTGTTGCATTTTTGTTCAGGATGTCTGTTAATAAGTGACTGATATCGTGACATGCATCCTGTACAATGGTGTTTTGCTCACGAATATTGTCTATGACTGTGGAAGATGTACTCACAACGTGGAACAGGGAGACTCTGTGAGGTACAGTGAGGAACGTTCCTCATACTGTGGAACGTGTGAGAGGTAGGCAGGCATGACCCTCCCAATGGTGGATAGTCAGGGGATCTGATACTATATGTGCAATGGTTGTGGTCAGTACCAGGGGCTGTGCTGTGGGAGGGTGCCCAGGGATATGGGGGCATGGTACGGTCACACACCACTGTGTGGCAGGTGGTGTACTGGATGTGCCACATGTGTGTGGTAATATGTTACCTGCGTGGTCCATCACTCACCCATGCAGTTAGGCCAGGCCACACCGCCCCCATGCCTGCTGTGGGGGCAGACATCCTATGGATGTGTCCTCCCCCGGATGGCACCGATTGGCCCCGTCCCACTTGTGGGGACTATGAGGGACAGTAACACTCAGGATGGGGGTCGCTGCCCCACACAGTGGGGCACATGGTCAGACCACTGTGGCTCCCATGGTGGTGAAACGATGCGTACTACAGTGTGAGATGTGTTGCATACGTGACATCAGGCCAGCAACCTGCAGGCTTCTGCACAGGGCTGTGTGAGTGGCACACTGCCCATGTGGGTGGCCGTGGACCAGGGCTCGGGTGGGGCATGGGGTGGGGCGCCCCGTGCTGAGGGGGGTGCCAGATGGGTACACCCCATACCTTCCGCCCTCAGCGGCACTCGCCCATGGCACAGGCCAGCATACCTGTGTGTCAAGGCCCAGACCACACCCTCAATGGCCTCTGCAGTAGGGCTGTGCCTGCTGCGGTCTTGGCCACCCAAGCAGTCCACATGTGTACGCACAGCTGCCACGGTTGGGTGGGGTTAGTACCACACCGCCATGCAAGCATTGGTCTGGCTGTGTAGGCCACATCACGGTACTGCAGTGCACACCCAGTGGCATGGTTTATGCAGGCCCTGGCACAGTTGACACCAGTCTGGCAGCTGGGACCCTGATGTTGGCCGCCCTGGACCTGGGATGTGCCATGGGAGGTGAGGGGTTTGGGCATGTCCATGTGGCACACCCCACTGTGCACAGTACACAGTCCACCATGGGTGCCACCACTCACTGTGGTTCGCTCATGGAGGGTTGTACCTGCACAGGTGAGTATTGTGTTAGTGGTGGGTACTGCTGACTGCCATGGTGGGTGGCGTGCAGGTGTACCGTCATGCCTCTGGTGTGTGGGCATGGGATGCAGGCAGGGTGTGTCGTCCACTGGAGGTGTGGAGGGCCCAGCACCACACACGCCCTGGTGGTCATTGCTGCCACACCATGGTGGCATGCTGTACTACAGGCTTACATAGGCGTGTCAGGGACTGTACGGTATGTGTGGTACAGTAGTCTTGTGTTGTAGGCATAGATGCATGAACAGTGTGCCAGCAGGCACACCATGAGTGCACAGTGCAACTGGGACTGGTCATGAAATGCCATGCTGAGTTGCCACACAGCATCCATACTGGACTACACAGGCAGTGCAATGGCCCTGTCACACTATCACTGTGCTGCAGTGACAGGGATGCATGTCTGTGTGGTTGGGGTGTGTCACTGCAGCAGTGGACTGGCCCACATGCCGGCCTGTGTGCCATATCCAGTCACACTGCTATGTCCAACCTTGTAGCACCATCCATGACTGTGTGTGGCATGTGGCAGCCCATGTCCCAGCTGTCCCACTTGGAATGGGTCAGGTGCCGCCAGACGTCTCCTCAGACTGTGCGAGGGGGGGCCTACACAGGTCATTGCCTGTGCCGAACACACAGGTGCACAGCCGCCTTCCCAGCTGGCTGTCTACCACTGTCCCTGTACCACACCCTACATGTTATGCCAGCCAGGTACACACCTGACCACCTCCACCCTGTGCAGGGTCAGTCACAGCAGGGTGTCCTGGGGACCATCCTGGGCCATGTGCAGGTACATGCCTGTGGGATGGAACCAGTGGAGGTGGGCAGCACCCACAGTCAGCTGGCCACAGGAGCACTTACGGCTATGTACTAACCCATGTCCATTCCCTCCCTAGCTCCACAGTGAACACATATGAGTCTTCAGTGAGTATATGACATTGCCCAATGTATACATTCCCAATGCCTGTACAGCACTGTGTACCTGACATTGTTGCTCTCTGTCCCCTGTGTAGAAATCAGCACCATCGCACAGGTCCACTTAGGTACACACTGCCACACGCAGCTGCTCTGGGGTCACCGATTGTGCCACAGGTTTATGTTGGCCTGCTCTTTCTCCATTCATGTGTGCTCCAGAACTGTCAGCGCCACCCACTCTGGACACCACGGTGCACAATACAGGTAAGGAACTGTCATTCCCCATGCTGGCACCCACGATTGGCATTGTGTCTTCCCCTTGGGCACCTGATGGTTATGGCCGCATGCAGCTCCGCGTGGGGGAAGTGGTGCAGATGTGTGGCAGGGCTGCATGCGGCACTCCATGCCCACATCGTGCAGGGTCAGGCTGTGACATGCCTCAGCAGGGATGGGTGCCATGTTGGTGCACTGTGGTCACTGTGTGCAGCACTGGTGCCTGGCTACCTGCATGGCACAGCTCAGCCTTTATATACCCTCATGATGTGCATGGCATTGACATGGGGAACCACCTGGCATGGTGGGCCACAGTTGCAGACCTGCGGCCCAGCACTGACCAATGTCCCATGGCCAGTGTCTGGTGTTGCGCATGGTGAGTGGGGGTGGTCTACACAGCCACAGTGACATTCTGTTTTGATGCATGTGCCATTCCTTCCCCTGTTACAGGTGCCATGCAGACGACGGTCCAAAATGTCTTCCAGGTCATCCCTAAGCCTAAGCGGGCATGCCCTGAACTTTACACCACATGAGACAGGGCTGGTGAACTACATTCAGCAGTGGATAGGATGCTACTTCCACCTGGGAGCCAGAGAAGCAGTGTCACACAGCGGAGCAGACATGGACAGCCATCTGCATATGCATGGTGGAGACAATGGGACACACAGGACCATCCACCAGCTGACACACCACTGGCAGGACTTGTCATGGAGGGAGGCTGGGATCCTGCAGTGGATGCTTCCATTGCCTGCCGCGGGATGTGGACATGCGGTCTGGGCAGGACCCGGTGTTGGTATGTGTACCTACAGCTGTCCATCTGTAGCAGCGGTGCTGGTGTGGTGGCCATGGCACGTGGTGCCTCCAACACACTCACCTGTCCCTTCACCCACAGGTTCCACTGGAATGACCCACAGCATACAGCTGGGCCACATCACCGGCCTCAGGCAGGAGGCGCTTCACTGGAGGTCAGGAAAGTACATACTTTGGTCCCCTTGTGCCGTGGCCATGACTGGCAGCCACAGTGTGGCTCATGCTGCACTCTCATATAGCTTGTCTATGTGTGTGTGTGCACACCTCTGTCTGGGCCCGGCACTGACTGCATCCTTTGCATCCCTACAGGTGTCCATAGCAGGCTGCCAGAGTGGCAGAGGGCCCTGCTGCGGGCTATGGCAGATGTCAAGACTGGCGGTGCAGAGGAGTATCAGCTGCACCCAGCTCAGGCAGCGGAGGGCCAGGGTGCTGCCACCAAACTCCTCCTCCTTCTCCTCCTCAACAGTGGCAGCATCCAAAGGGGACCTGACCATGTTGGACACATAGCCAGACCAGGGGGACCCCACTAATGGTGGGCAACAGGGGCCGGAACAGCCACAGCCACACAGCCTGGACACGGAGTGCACAGTCACAGCTGATGGGGATGGGGCCATGGCTGCACCACCCACCGGACCCGCTGTTGTGGACATCGCAGCAAGGGCAAGAGAGGATGCCCCACCACTGGACATTGTGCCATGCACTGCTGTCCTGGCAGCAGGGGACACTGGACCATGGCAGGAGGCCACCATGCCAGTATTGCAGCAGGGGGAGGCGTTGCCTGTTGTGGCTGAGGGACCCACCGCTGAAACTGTGCAGGGTGGGTGCCTAGACTGGTAGCGCCTTGTGGTACTGGTGACAGCCATCCTGCAGGACACTGGGTGCCTCCATGGGTCGATGGGCACCCTCCTCAGTGAGCTCCTGTGAGCTTAGGTCCCACGTGTCTGCTTCTCCCGGATGTGGGTGGGGCATTCTGTGTGGGTGGGCTTGTATATAGGGGTGGTTGATATTGGTGGGTCTGTACATATGGGTGTTGTGGGTGATCATTGGGTGGGTGAGTCTGCTTTTTGCTGTTTGTTTTTTGGGTTGGATTGCGATTTGGTTGTTGGGCCTGTTTTGGGTTGTACGTGGGTGCGGGTTGGTGTTCGGGGTTGTTGTGGGTGGCTGTTTGGGTTTGGGCTTACTGTTATGTTACTGTTTGTTGCTGTTCCTGTTTTTCATCCCCATCTCCCTTCCATCATTACCCTGTATCCCTGTCCCATTTTGTACATTAAACCTTTTGACAAACACACTGTATCTCTGTGTCAGTTTCTAGTATGCTTGGCTGTGTGTGTTTGTCTGTCTGTCTGTCGTTATGTATAGGTGTGCACACTGATGTTGGTGCCTACTTTCCCCAGTGTTCCCTCCCTGTGCATCAGGTTGGTGTGCCATTTGTGCTGCTCTCAGCACAGGCCACTGTCCCCAGGCCACATCTGCATGGTGACCTGTGTGCTATGGGTCACCATGCATGCTATGATCTCCATGCCACCTCACATTGTACCTCCCAGTTGTGTGGTGGTATGGTGCCTGTGCTGTGCCCTTCTGCCTCAGGGTGCCATTGTTCCCTGCAGGTGGCACCACTGGCATGGACTTTGGTGTGTCTCACCACCATTTGTACACTGGTCTGTGCCACCCGGTGCTGTGTCCCTGTCGTGGTGGTTACACTGTTTACAGGTATCAGTGGCAATGGCAGGGGTGTTGTGCGATCATTCCTGGATTGTGTCTGTGGCCTTTGTGCACCCTTTGTACCCTGTGCCACACTGCCCCTGTGTGCCTGCCTTCCTCGGACACTCTCTGTCTTATCTCACATGGTGTGTTGTTGTATGTCCGGCCTGTCTGTCCCTGCTCCTTTCTATGCTGTGTAATTTACACCTGCTCCCACCTGGTTTCTGTTGCACCAGCTGGTCTTGGTGTAAGTTGTAGCACTGCTGCTTCTAGAATCCCGCCCTGGAATTTCTCTTCCATTTTCTTGGCGTATGTTCAGTTGCGCATTTGCATACCTGCTGGTTTGTCGCAACTGCAGCGTAAGTCGCTATTGGCATACTGCATTGCATCAATGCGCGTCTTGCAATGTAGAATTGTGTTTGGCATATTTGCTGGATGTATTTGCGATTTGCGCCATTCCCGTTGGCGCATCTTCGTTGTGCATTGGCATATGCTTTCCAGAATCGGGCCCAGGATCTTCCTGTCAAGCCCTGCATGAAGCAAGTTACATCTTATTTTCTCAAATGGTAAAGAAAGACTTGAAAAGATTCGAATGACCCTGTGTGAAGCAAGTTAGGACTTACCTCTTACTACTTGGATTGTGCAGGATGAAAGGGCACTGCACAAAGCAAGTTAGGACTTGACTCCTGATTTACTGAGAGCCCAAATAGCCCAGTGTGAAGCAGTTAAAGGCTTTCCTCCTAAGTCATTGGTTTGAGCAAGAGTGCTGTGTATCCTGCTTCATGCAGGGTCTAGCATGTCCAGCATGAAGGTGATTTGCCCTGTACAAAGCCAGACAGAATGTTTTGTTGGTGCATGGCCACTAATCTGCTAAACATTTAGTTTTCTGTTTCATGCAGGGACGTGCATGAGTAAGGATATAATTCCACTATTACAAAAAGAAAGGACATTCATGGCAAAAAAATCTACAATAATGCAGACATTAGTGATAAGAAACGCAATTTAGGCAAAGTAGGAAATGAAAAAATAGGTGTTTGAGTCTCAGTAATCTTGACAAGTTGGTCATGTGGTGTTCCTGGGGATTTTCAATGTTAATGCCCATCCCTCCCCAAGTCCTTAGTCTAATGACCCGGTAGAAGACACAAGTCCATGGATGTGGTGCCTCTGAAGCAAGTCATGAATGATTTCTTGCTTCAAGCTCAGCCCACAGGGCCCTGCCAAAGAAAGTTATGAATGATGTCCTGCTTAGTGCACCTGCACAAAGAAAGTTATTAATGGGTCAGCATGAAGAATGTTATAAAAACACACAATCAAGCTTCATTCATAATTTTCATTGCATAAGAGATTGTTCATTACCTTCTTCAAATGCTCCCCACATGCTCTGGACCTTCAACTTTTCCTTGGGTCATCAGGTTAGGGGCTTGGGGTGTATTAGGTAGGAAACCCTTAAGGAACACTTGACAACTGATTTGCAAAGACATCTGAGAATCCACCCCATAACATTATAATGTGCTTACTTTGGCCACTTTGCATTTTTCAACCATAATGTCTGCCATTCTGGTAGCAGAGAACCAGTGCATCACAGAGATTACTTGGGATTCTGAAAAGGGCAGTGACACTACCCAACTACTAGAGTGGTAGTGAACATTCGTTGTTTGCAGGAAAGGGGTACCTTACCTCCCATCTGAACTCTAGTATAGCTAATCCCTCATGCTTTTAGGGATGACATTGAAACTGGCCCTTAACAAAGGACATACTGATTCATACTCAGCTTTTTAATTGGTCCCTGAGCACTGACTGTTGCAATGCTATTTTTCTAGTGAGGAAATACCTTGCAGATACTTGCAAATAACAAGACCCTCAGGATTCTTTTACTGCCAAATTGCCACCCAGGGGCGAGGATGTACACCATGGACATTGATAGATCTTGCCTGAGAATTCTGATTAACTAATCTTACCACTTGTGATCTTAAAACAAGAAGGCCTCCCACAAGTACCTCCAATGGTCTTTACTCATTTATATGGCTTTGTAGTCAGAGCTGTCACATCCAGTGCTCTTGGACTTTTGTCTCCAGCTACTAATCTCAGATTCATTTAATATTCTCACATTTGCTGAGTTGCATACAGAAATCAGACACTTGGAGTGTTGAGGGTTCAAACCAGCCCCCAGGTCCACCTACATGCATGTCTTTGCAAAGCCAGGCACTTCTGTATCACTGGTCAAAACAGACAGCTGTACCATGTCATACACTTTCTGGTAATAACCCACAAGACAGTGATTTAACTCCTACCAGGTGCTACACACTGGAACAGACACTGCTTGTGTAAATTCTTCCAAAGCAGATGCATAGCAACCAACTCAGTAGTGCTGTGGGTGAATAACATTTCACCAGTGGAATTGCTGCAAAAGTCAGACTTTCACTCCTGTGAACTTTGGAATGAAATTTGGCAACTTTCATGAAATTCTAATTTAGAATGGTGGAATTAATGCATGCATTGTGAAATAATGTATTCAACTGCTGAAAGAAATTCTGCAGAATTGATCAGTGAACTGCAGGACGATTGCACGTACAGTACTACAGATTGATGTACTGTATCAAACTGCAGAATAGAATTCTGCAGAACTGTCATTCCATAATTTGTTTGTATCATTCTGTAAATCCGGCAGAACATTTCATGAAAGAGGGTAAAATTTCACCATACACATTTGGAGGCTTCAAATTTCACCAAAGTTAGAATTTCAATAAACTTTACAAACTTTTATGAAATTTCTGTGAATTCAGTACTCCCAGGGCCCAATTCTAGAAAGGTGGCCCAAGCTGCCATTGAACGCAACTTGCGCCACCCACAACTGCGACATTAACCCTGCACCCTATTCTAGAAGGGGCAGGGTCTCCACAGGAAAGTCCTGCAACTTGCGATATGCGGCAAGGTATGCTGCACAGAGGTCATACCTGGCCAGCAAGTTGCAACCCACTGCCGCAGGTCACATATGTACCCCCCACCCATGCCCCAACTCCCGGGTTGCCTGCCACAAATGCGGCAAGTCACCAGTCCTGGTAGTCCAGTGCCTCCCCAACCATAAAATAATAGATCCCCATTTCCCTGGTAGTCTAGTGCCCCCGCGAACTAAACATTAAGAAAAGAGAATAAGATCCCCATTTCCCTAGTAGTCTAGTGCCCCCCCGAACTAAACATTAAGAAAAGAGAATAAGATCCCTTATTTCTGGTAGTCTATTCTTTCCTCGAACTGTACATTAATAAAGAAAAAGATCCTCATTTTTCTGGTAGTCTAGTGGGTTTCCACCCAGTTGTACAGCCCACTTCCAGATTCTCACTCACTCAGTTGCGACTGGCACAGTTCCACCTCTCACCTCCATGGCTGTTGTAGACTGAGTGTAGTATACGTACTGTTGGCACAGACACGCGAAATTAATTTCTGAGCACGCCTGTGCAGTAGCCATACTGCACTCAATCAGTGGCTGGATGTGTAGGTGAGAGGTGGCTGTGCCAGTCGCTGGCTGGGGATGGGGTGGGGGTGCTGGGGGGCTAACAATGCTGGGTGGGGGGTCACTAGACTACCAGGGGAAACGGGATCTTATTCTCTTTCTTAATGTACAGTCTGGGGGCAATTAGACTACCATGGAAACAGGGATCTTTACTATTTAATTAATGTACAGTTCATGGGGAGGCACAAGACTACTACAGCTGGCTTATTGCCACTTATGCAGCAGGCAACTTCGGTTTGGGGCACGGGTAAGTTATTATGGCAGCGCCGACCATGGGGCTTCTGCCAATGGCTGCTCTAGGGGGCTGGGGTATGGGTAGCCCTGTGGGGTCTCTACTGGGGTGTTGGGCATGGGAGGGAGGAACTGTGCCCCTTCCACTGGACAGCCGATGGGTCTACAAGACCTCATATCCAGAAGTTATACCAGCTAAATGCTGGTATAACTTACATTGTTGGATCTCCTCTGGGGGTTCTTGTAGAATCCCAATGTGGGCACTTTGTGGCTGCCCTTCTAGAATGGGGCGCAACTGCAACCGTAAGCCCCCTAGCGCCATGTTGCAGGGGGTTTTTGTGGCGTAACAACTGTTCGGAGCAAGTGGCCTGTACCATGCACAGGCCACTTTGTAGATTCATGCATGTTGCAACTGCTGGCGTAAGTTGCTACATGTGCCATTCTGCTTGGTGCAACTGCTGTTACGCCAGGCATAACCCTTCTAGAATCTGGCCCCCAGTTTCCATCCAGCACTACACCATATGCCTTTCTGAGCATTCAGGAAACTCTCGCTTTAGATGTTTTGCAGGCTACTAGATACCAAACCCTTGAGGAACCCCTGCGACTCCCAGGCTCAAATGCCATTGAACATGTAAAGCTTCCCAGAGATCAGTCTTTTTGGCAACCCAAGACTGGAACTCCTGCAGAAATCCAGGCTGCATTCTTTCACTGGTAACCCTGACTAGATTTAGAACTTAGGCTTCCTTGGCTGACTGTCATCCTGCCAACCAAGAAGGGGTGGATTTACAGGAGGACATCAAAGTAGTTTCATTCATTAGGTGACATCTCCAATTCGGAGGTGGTCAATCACTGCATTTCACTTCTCTCAATCCCATGTCATGTCAGTGACTCCATTTTTCTTTTTTTTTTTATAATTTTATTGATTTTTTATGTACATATAGTTTCAGTGAACATGTATTATTCAACTTGAAATACAGTTGTATAACCTTGTTAAGTGGATTACATACTTCTCATTTTAGTTTATACATGCATTCTTTAACTTTCAAAAAGTTTTTTCATTCATGTATTTTAATCCATATATATATATATATATATATATATATATTAGAGGCAAAAACTCAGTTTAATGCATCAGTTAGGGTTGTTCCAGAGTGACAAAAGTGAGGAAATTTGACGTTAGGATTGAAAGCCCCCATTGGACCCCCCAGCCTACCTCCCAACTGGCATCAGGGTGCGCATTGGGGTTGGTAGCCCTAACTCTCACCGCATCACATGTGTAAAGAAGCTGAGGTATAGAAAATGGGGTGAGAGTTAGGACTGATGACCCCAACACGCACCCCTGATGCCAGTTGGGGCTGGGCTGAGGGTCCAAGGTGGCTTTCAACCCTAACACCGAACTTCCTCGCTTTGCTACTGTGGAACAACCCTAACTGATGCATTAAACAGAGTTTTTGCCCTAATATCCCTTCTTTTGAGAGTGTGCAGTAGAAATAGTGACTGGAATGTGGTGGGAGCGTGGGGCCTTTCAGGGCAAACACAAGTGCATACGGAAACGCAAACCGTAACGTGCATGGTCATGGTACCGCAATTGGAGATGCAAATGGTATTATTAACAAGTAAAATAACACCAAAGGAAACAGAAACAGCAACATGAACGCAAGCACGTATAGAAACACAAACCGTTATGCGCACAGTCATGGTACTGCAATTGCAAACACAAATGGTAACGGTAAAAGCAACAATAACACCAAAGAGAACAGAAACGCAAATGCAATCATGTGTGGAAATGCAAACCGTAACGTGCACTATCACGGTACGGCAATTGGAAATGCAAATGGTAACATTAACAGCAGAAATAACAGCAAAGGAAACAGAAATAGAAACACAAATGCAAGAGTGTACGCAAACGAGAAAGCAAAGGGTAACGCACACAGTGGTATACACGGAAACAGTAATGCAAACGGGTATGAAAACACAAGTGGTAACGTTAAGTGTAACAGTAACGTAAGCACACATCCTGGTTTTACCCAATAGCTGCATAGAGAAACACAGTGTGTACAAAGAATGTATGCATAATAATAGGCCTCAGAGCAGAAAATGAGCTGTTGGAATAGTAAATTGCTTATATCTCAGGAACTGTATGATGTAGGAAAAAAATTCACATGATTCATGATTTTCCTGGCTACACTTTCGCTGAATGCATAGCCATACACATTGTCATGACAAAAATTCCATATCTCGCACCGCTTCCGAGATATGAGCCCCAGAAGGCGCAGCGGACGCCACCATGATAGTTTATGGAAAAATGCCAACTTCAGAGTACCGTAACTTGGCATCCATGCAATATTTTTTCACCAAACCACCAAAAGGCACATATGTGAGATGTTGGGTGCCTTCTTCCAAATTTAAGCCAAAAGACAAAACGGTTCTTTTGCAGCAGGGTGGCAAAGAACACTTGTCATTTTGGCCATAGTCTAGAAAAGTAGGTGTTGTAATTTGCAACATTTTTCAGAAATTTGTGAAAGTGTCACAGGTGTGACACTACTGTTCCAGAAATTTGTAAAACATATTTCTGAGGTGTTAACCCCAAAAAAGACATGGCTAGCATCCTCAGGGTTCGACTAGGTGAACACAAAGAATGTTGTCCCTAAAGGGTCCCAATTTTAAATACCAAGCATTTTTCTGATCACTAACTGAAAACATAATGGCAGATTTGAGACACTAGTAGGGCCATTTGTACACTAAAAGTGCATTTGTGACACTTTTGAACTTTTGTTAACTTTTCTCATTGACTTATAATGGGAAATTGTTTTTGAATAACTTTGAACCAGTTAATATTTTTCATGAAATCTTCAAAGGCACAATGGGGACCCTGGCCACACTTTCCCTGAAGTATTTGGACCAGTCACAAAACTGTCCGACCTGTAGGTGAGAGCAAAGTATTCACAAAAACATAATTACGCATTTGGTTGTCGCTAATAACTCCACAGCTGTATATCTGACTGGTACAAAAGTTGGCAGATCCCAAGATCTGCCATGCCCAATCATGCATGCTAAATTTCAGGCAAATCTATTGAAGAGTGGGAAGTTATTAAGGTGCAAAGTTTCACCTTTAACCTTAAACGTGCTACTCAACCCTAACTTCATGGTAGCACTACCGTGCTATATATATATATATATATATATATTATGACAAGAAAACTCTGTTTAATGCATCAGTTAGTGTTGTTTCACAGTGACAAAAGTGAGGAATTTGATGTTAGGGTTACACCTTGCACCCTACTCCCCACCAACAGGCATTGGGATGCGTTGGGGTTATCAGCCCTAACTCTCACCCCATTCCTTCTGTAAATAAGCTGAGGTGGTGTAGTATAGGAGAATGGGGAGAGTTAGGACCAAAGACCCCAATGCACACCCGATGCCTGTTGTGGGGGCGGAGTGCCAGGGTGGCAACCCTAACACTGAATTTCCTCACTTTGTTGCTGTGGAACAACCCTAACTGATGCATTAAACTGAGTTTTTGCCATGAATTTCCCTTCTTTTGAGAATGTGCACTATAAATAGTGAATGGAATGTGGTATGGAGCGTGGGGCCTGAAATATGTGAAGTTTTGTCACTTTGCTGCACAAAACTGTATGATTGACTGAAATGAAAATTGGTAAATGAAGACATGTACCATACCACAACATGTATAACAAATGTTATCTGAATCTGTTTGACAGTTGCACAGGAGTACCGAAATGAAATTTTGCCACTTCGCCACACAAGAACCATATATCCGACGGAACCAAAATTGTTAAAAGAAGACATATACCATAGCATACCATACATCCAGAATTGTGTCATCCATTCAATGGTCACACAGCACCATGAGCAAACAATATAACATGTACAATTCTGCTAAATCAGAATGCCAGTGACCCAAAATGGTCACAGTCAAAGATATATTATAGATCTCCGTATTTTGCAAATGCCAGGCAAATCAAACACACAGTTCAGAAGTTATTGAAGTGTAATGAACCAAATTTTAATTCACAAGAGTGGTATAATTCTGAACCTGTTAATGTTTTACATACCAAACCACTGCAAGGCACCACCATACCACTAGGGCTACCTACACTATAAATTTCAAGACAGTAGCACCATGCAGAATGCTATGAGCAAAACATTAACTGCGTCATGCAGTATCTCTGCAGTGAATGCATTTTCCAACATGTAAATAGTATTATTCACATCCTGAGAACATCCACTCAACACCCTCCAAATGTCTTGTGAAAAGACGAAACCATTCCAGAGATATTACATTTTTATGTTTCTGCATCTTTAGGAAGTCTCACACCACAAAATGGTGGAAATTGCAGCTGAAAATGCACTAAAATGGCAGACCTGCCAGCTAAAAAAATTGAACTGCGAAGTGGGGCAACTTCAAATAGCAATAACTCTGGAATGGAACAACATTTTTTCACCAACTAAAAACTGGCATGTTCCTTGCACAAAAGTCTTTCTGCTCTGCCAAGATTCAGATCAACAATCCACACACTGGTAGCACTATGCATCACTGAAGACAGTGCAGAAAAATAACAAAACAATGTTTAGCACTGCACTACACAAACGCAAAAACAAAAACAGTATCATTAACGCAAACAGTGATGGAAACAGTGAGGTAAAAAAAATAGTAATGCTAACGGTAATGCAAACACAAGCACAAACAGTAATGCACATGGTGACACAAACATAAATGATAATGCAAAGGTAAGTGAAATGCAAGCACAAATGTAAATGAAAACAGAAATAGTAACACAAATGGTAACGCAAATGCTAACAGCAACAGAGACGCAAATGGTAATGAAAATGGTAAAATGCAAATGTTAACACAAACACAAACAGAATGAAACAGTATTGGCAATGGCGACGCAGAAGGAAACAGTAACGCACTCAACAATGGAAATGCTACCAAAAATGCAAACACTGAGGCCAACAGAAACGCAAACAGCAACAAACATGCAAACAATAATGGTAATGAAATTGGAAATGCAAATGGTTACGGTAACACCAATGATGACGCCAAAGGAAACAGCAACGCAAACAGAAATGCAAAACACAAGCACGTATGCAAACATAAATGGTAACGCACATGGACACAGTAACACAATTGGAATTGCAAATGCTTACGGTAACACCAACGATGATGCCAAAGAAAACACAAACAGAAACGCAAGCATGTACACAAACGCAAATGATAGTGCAAACACAGACGCAAATGTAAACACAAACAAAAATAGTAACTAAAATGCAAAAAGGGTAACAGTAACACAAATGCAAACCCAAAGGGTAATGCACATACTGACGTAAACGGGAATGCTAATGCAAACGGTTACGGAAATGCAAGCGGAAATGCTAAAGGTAAAAGTAACACAAACACACACTCTTTTGTTTCCCAAAAAGGTGCATTCAGCAATACAGTGAATACAAAGAATGTATGCATAATAATGGCCCTTGGAGCAGAAACTGAGCACTTGAAATACTAAATTGCTTATATCTTAATAACCATATGACGTAGAAAAAAATGGAAAATCTTATATTATTTATGACTTTCTAGGCTAGTTTTGTACTTAACCCCCCTAGTGGGGGACTAATCATTCTTCAGACAAAAAGTCCATATCTCGAACTGTTTTCGATATACAGGCCCTGAAAGGCACGGCGGATGCTGTAATGTTAGCCTATGGGAAAAATTGTCAACTTTGGAGCACTGTAACTTTGCAGCCCTCTAATATTTTGTTACAAATCTACCAAAAGGCACATCTATGGGATCTTGGTTTTCTTCTCTCCTAATTTCAGCCCAAAAGACCAAACCGTTCTTTTGCAGCAGGGTGGCAAAGAGTCCCTATTGTTTTAACCATAGTGTCACAAAGTACTTTCATAAATCACGACACTTTCACAAATGAAATCATGAAAGTGTCACATATGCAAAAGTACTTTGCAATACTACTTTTTACAAAAATGTAAAAAACATATTTCTGGGATGTTTTACCCTCACAAAAAGACATGGCTAGCAACCACCTCAGGGCTCGACTCAGTGAACACAACAAGAACTGAGCCCCTAGAGGGTCCCACATTTAAATGCCAAGCATTTCTGAGACCACCAACTGAAAACAAGATGGCTGATTTGTGACACTACAAGGGTCATTTGAGAAAATAAAAAGTGCATCTGCAACACTTTCGCATATATTGACCATAATGGGAAACTTGTTTTTTTAATAACTTTGGAACCGTTTAATATATTTTCATGAAATCTTTGAAAGGCACATCGGGGACCCCGGCTGAATGTTCCCTGAAGATTTTGGACAGGTCACTCAAACCATGCAACCTGTAGGCACAAGCAAATCTGTCCTACAGTAGCAAAGTTATTAAGCTGCCAAATTTCAGATTTAACCTTAAATGGGGTACTCAACCCTAACTATAGTGGCACTACCATAAACATAACATTCTAAAAGAACCTAACCCTCTTCCGCACCACTTCCCAGAGTTCAATACCTTGTCTGTTTTTTCAGAACTATTTCATTTTTTTTAAAGTCATGGGTCAAAAGTCTAACGACTAAAGATTTAATAAGCAATACAAATATAGTATGTGGTTAGCTTTTGTTCTGTATAAAAATCAGCCTGCTCAAAATCCTTGTGCACATTTTAAACCATTGTGTCATTCCCTCATTGCAAATCCTCCAGGTCTGACAGTGTGATTCCCCATGACTTTACAATGATTACCAATGGTGGTGCTAAATTCCACCACTGGTCTCTTGCCTATTTGTCAGATCCTTTAAAACTAACCCCTAACCTCTCAGCACCTGCCACCCTTCTCTCCCAACTGCTGCAACCCCACACACACCAGTACAGGCAGTGGTTTCCAGCCACACCATCAGTATTGCCCTTCTCACTGAAATCTTTTAAAAATAACCCTCCACCCTTTCCAACACTGTTTGCTTTCAACCACCTACCTCAACAACTAGTAACCACCTCTGTCGCTTGTTGCAGCTCCTCTGTCCCTTGATGCTGACTCTCGATATTCCTCCACACATTGCCCTTTAATCACTAACCAAATTGAAATGACTATGGACCATTCATTTCAATGTTTGTTTTTCTTCAATTATAACATTTTTTCTGTTTTTAACATGGTTAACTTTTAGTCCTCACCTCACAATCCTATGGGTATCAACTTCCTAACCCCCAGAAATGGTGTTGGTGGGTTATGCCAACATACACTGCAAAGACCCATTTTTGGTAGGGTAAGCGTTGACAACTATAGGACTTATGACAAGGGGTGAAGCAGAATAAAATTAGAAGAAACAGTTAAACACAAAATAGTTATAACTAAATGTCATGGTCCTTCATTAGAATTTGTTTCTGATTCACACAGTGCCTGAAGGGTCCTGTAGCGATGCAAGTTGGGGCTTGCATCCTATTACCATGTACTTTCCCAGGCCTGAAGAACACTGTGCATCATGTTTCACACATGGTGCCCATTTCTAGAAAGAAATTATGCCAGACGTGAGTAACACAGTTGCAGAACTTACGCAATGGCAATCATGACATACGAGTTATGGGCTATTTTAGAACCTGCGAGAATACGCCAAACGCAACTGCATAAGTCACGACACACAAGATACATCATATAAAAGTGTGTAACATGCAGTTGCAGCCCAACATACACCAGCAGATATGCCACAGCTATGGCAGAAGCTGCAGCTGAAAGGTAGAGGAGGAGGAAGAGGAATTTTGACCATGAGGAGGTTAACACCCTGGTGGAGCAAATAGACCATCACCACCATACACTCCTCATGAGTCACGGAGGGGATGCCAAGAGGAGGGAGAAACACAAGAGGGTATGGGACAGGGTGACACGCAGAGTCAATGCCATCACTGCACAGTGCAGGACAGCCTGAGATGTGCAAAAGAAGTGAAATGACCTCAAGCGCCTGGTGAAGCTCAAGGTGGCACACAACAGGTGCAGTGCACAGGGCAAAGGGGGCGGACCCACCCAGCAGGAGTCACTCAGCAGCATCGAGAGGAGGATAGCGGCACATCTCAGCCAGCAGAGCATCACTGGAGTAGCACAGCTGGACATGTTCAGACAACGGATGGCCACAGGCAGGGACAAACAACCAGCAATGTATGTGACAGGCCAGACATGGCAACAGCACTCAGCCAACGGGAAAGATGGGGTGGATGGGGTGACAATGTGTAGGCAGATGTAATGGTGGGGAGGCATGTCACAGGAATGCCACATGGCCACAGCTAGCTACAGAGTGGGCCACGGGAACCAGACAATGGTGAGGGGCAGGCCAGGGACAGGCATGTGTGCTGCTGACATGTGCAGCAGTGCAAAGGAATGACCCATGGCCAACTGTGGAGGGACTGGCATGGGCACAAGAAACTGGGGGGCCGTGCTCAGGAATGGGCTGGGCCCCACTGGGAGATGCTGTGTCCTGCACTGTGTACTGTTGGGGGGGGCATGCTGAGGTATGGCCTGGGCTGCACTGGGTGGTGCTGTGTCCTGCACTGTGTACCGTTGGGGGGGCATGCTGAGGTGAGGTCTGGGTTGCAGTTTGGGATGCTGTGACATGCACTGTGTGCTGGGGGGAAGGCTGTGCACAGGCATGGGCTGAGTAGTAGGGAAGGGGCATGGGTCACTGTCCCAGTTCCTGCAGAATGCAGGTGAGGACCGCAGGGGTCATGCATGGCTGACAGAGACAACGTAGTCACCCAGGGGTGCAGGCCCCTGCAGCGCAGTGTTGCCCCATGGGTGTGGCCATGCACAGTGCCACTGTGCAGTGGGGACCCATATGGGGTGGCTGTGTGACAGCTGGAGTTGCCGTATCAGGATGTACAGCACAGCAAGGGCAGCAATGGTGGGGGTCCACGCAATCGGTGCAGGATGCATGTACAGTGGTGGCATACACCAGGTGGGGCAACACAAAAGTGTGGTGGGTACAATGCAAGAGCGCAATGTCGAAGCAGACCTGTGAGGGCAACACTTATCAGACAGGTGAGGGCACACTGTGATGCAGGGACACACTAACACATTTCCCATTCTACAGGTACAGCTGCAGCTGGTGCAGGTGACCCCAACTGAGCCGGAAGGTGGGAGCAGCAGCAGCAGCAGCAGCAGTAGCAGGGCCAGGATGGTGCCGGCATGGCCCAGGCCACCGGCATGGTGTCAGATGACTGCAGCAGCCCAATGGACGATGGAGGCAGCCCTGCTGCCAGTACAACTGATGGCAGGAACACCGAGCTGATGTCAGAGACTGAGGGGGAGGGGATGGGCACAGTCCCATGGTAGAGGAGGTGGTGGACGCAGTGAGGAGGACGCAGCTGAACCACCATGGGAGTAGCAGGGGACCACAGAGGACACCATCAGCAGTGCCACCACATCTGTGGAGGTGCTACAGACACCCGTGGTCGAGCGGGAGGCATCAGACCAAAACCAGCCAGTGGCTGAGGATACTGCCATAGGGTTGCTCAGCCTACTGAGCACCCATGGACTGGAAGACCAGTTGGATGAGGCCGTCTGGGTGCTGCAAGACCAGCTGTCTCCACTGGCCTTCATTGGGGACTACTGACAGTCAGTGCTGACTGGCCAGGGGGACTGCTGGCAGGAGTTGGGAAACATACGACAGGGCATGCAGGAGCACCACACTTGCATGGAGCTGCAGCTATCCAGCATTGCTGGCAGTCTGCAGGCATTCACCAGGGACTCATCGGTATCCATGGCTGGCCTGGGGGATGCCATACAGGGCATCCATTACTGTGCTGAATGCCAGATGGTCATCATGGACCACCTCAGCACAGGCCTGGAGAACATGCCGGCACACCAGCAGTGCCAGGATACAGCCATGGCCACGACCATGCAGGCCATCAGTGCGTGCACTTCAGCTGCTGCACCACTTGCAAGGTCTGGCCCAGTGGATGGCACCCCAGCCACCACACATTCCAGCACTCAGATACAGCCACTGGAGCCAGTGAACTCCTCCCACCCCCAGCCCAGGCATCAGTATCTACCCACCCGCCTATTCATACTGCTGGAGCCGCACGCCCAGCCAGGCACTGCCCACAATGACCTGGACAGGACATGCCAAGATGCAACCATGGTGGTGCACACAGGCATGCCAGCAACACAGGTACAGGCCAGGTGGAGCCTGTCACACAGTCCCACAGAACAGGGTCAGGTACAGAGCACACACGGGGGTAGGGACACTGAGTAGGGTGCTGCAGGCTGTACAAGGGCCCAAGGCACTCAGCACGATGGGGGAAACACACTGAGCAGCCCCAGCATGGCCACTGCCACACGTGGCACAGAAGCAAGTAGGATTGCATGGGTGAGGCACAGCAGCCCACCCATGGGGCACACACAGGCCACAGGGTGCGATGCCAGGTGGTCCGGCAGGGCACTGCACATCCCGCCAGACCAGCAGGGTCCCCACAGCCTAGCACCTGGCACCAGAGGTGCGGAACAGCGTGTGCATCGCAGACGGCTGTGAGACACCCAGGCGACCTGTGCAGTAGGGGAATTGTTGGGTGGGGCTGAAATGGGGGGGCCATATGCATGGCAGGGGGCACATGTCTATGGGGGGGCACTGTGCATTCACATGAGTTTGTGTGTGTGTGTGTGTATATGCAAGACTGTGTGCATGGGTGAGTCTGGGGTCACACGTGATGGGTTGCACCGGGGAGCACTATGCATTGGGCACCTGATGTGTGTATAGAGCACTGTGTCAATAAACCATTTTGCACCTCATCCCTATAGTGTGTTGTCCTTTTGTTATCATTGCATTGGTAGGGCCTTACTGGATACTTGTTGGTAGGGTGTATCCCCAGTTGCAACAATGCCCTGTGTGGGACACTGCCGGTGGGTATCTGCCCGCCACTGACCTCCCCAGGCACGCGCACGCACACACACAAAGACACACACACACATACACACAGAGCCCAGCAGGACAGGGGCTACACATGCAGGGGCACCTACACCCATTCTGCAACTGCGTTGTGTCCTCAGGAGCATCACGCAAATGCGTGAAAACAGGTAGGCTGCCATCACTATACGCCAAATCTCAACTGCTGCCACGCGTGCCTCACATCGCGATGTGCACATCATGCCGTACAATTGCACATGTGGCACGGGCGGTTGTGTCGCCAGGCCCAGGCATGGTGTGTGTAGTGGCACAGGGGCTGCAGACCTGGGTGTAGGGAGAGCTGGACCAAAACAGTGCCATCCAGACTAGGACAGGGACAGACTTCAGCAGACTGGTGAGTACTGGGCCACAGCAGGCTCCCCCACCTACATACCCCTACTCCATCTCTTACTGCCCTGAGGGACAGGGGCAGGCATGCATACCTTCTCAGCCTTTGTCCCCAGTTGTGGTACAGTGCCTGTCACAATGTGGAACACATGGGCAGCATGTGAACACTTCATCAAACAATACCTAGAAGCTCAGAACACTGTTGAGCTGTTGCATTTTGTTCAGGATGTCTGTTAATAAGTGACTGATATAGTGACATGCATCATGTACAATGGTGTTTTGACCTCACGTTGTTTCATGACTGGAACAGGTACTCACAATGTGGAACAGGGAGCCTCTGTGAGGTACAGTGAGGAACGCTTCGTACTGTGGAACATGAGAGTTATTCAGGTATGATCCTCCCAATGGTGGACAGTCAGATCTGATATTATATGTGCCATGGCTGCAGTCATTACCAGGGGCTGTGCTGTGAGAGGGTGCCTAGGGATATGGGGGGCATGGTACGGCCTCACACCACTGTGTGGCAGGTGGTGTACTGGACATGCCACATGTGTGGTAACATGTTACCTGTGTGGTCCATCACCACCCATGCAGTTAGGCCAGCCACATCACCCCCATGCCCATGCGGTGGGGGCAAACATCCTATGGATGTGTCCTCACCCAGATTGCACAGACAGCACCCCTCCCACTTGTGGGGACTATGTGGGTGTGTGTGTATGTGGCATCAGACCAGTGGCCTGCAGGCACTGCACAGTGGCTGTGTGAGTAACAAACTGCTCATGAGGGGCAGCTGTGACGAGGGCTCTGGGTGGGGCTAGGGCAGGAAGGCCCTGTGCTGAGGGGTGGTAATGGATACACCCCATACCTCTGCGCCTCTCAGCGGTACTGCCCATGGCACAGGCCAGCATACCTGTGTGGCACAGGCCCAGGCAACACCCCTCAATTGCCCCTGCAGCACAGGGCTGTGTCTGCTGCGGTCTCAGCCACCCAAGCGGCCCACATGTGGTACGCACAGCTGCCACGGCTGGGTGGGGTTAGGACCCACACTGCCATGCAAGCATTGGGCATGGCTGTGTAGGCCACATCACAGCACTGCAGTGCACACCCAGTGGCATGGTGTATGCAGTCCCTGGCACAGTTGACACCGGTCTGGTGGCTGGGACTCTGATGTTGGCTGCCCTGGACCTGGGATGTGCCATGGGAGTGTGAGGGGTTTGGCATGTCCATGGCACAACCCCACTGTGCACAGTAACAGTCCACCATGGGTGCACCACCACTGTGGGCTCTCAGGGAGGGTTGTACCTGCACAGGTCGGTATTGTGTTAGCGGTGGGTACTATAGCCAGGGTGAGAGGTGTTCAGGTGTACCATCATGCCTCTGGTGTGTGGGCATGGGATGCAGGCAGGGTGCGTGTCCACGGAGGTGTGGTGGGCCCAGCACCACATGCCCTGATGGTCATTGCTGCCACACCACTGTGGCATGCTGTACTACAGGGTCACATAGGCATGTCACGGGCTGTACAGTATGTGTGGCACAGTAGTCCTGTGTTGTAGGCATAGATGCATGAACAGTGTGCCAGCAGGCACACCATGGGCACAGTGTAGCTGGGACTCGGGCACAGGATGCCATACTGAGTTGCCACGGCATCCATACTGGACTGCAGAGGCGGTGCCATGGCCCTGTCTCACAGTCACCGTGCTGCTGTGACAGGGATGCATGTCTGTGTGGTGGGGGGGTGCCACATGCCGGCCTGTGAGCCATATCCAGTCATGCTGTTATGTCCAGCCTTGTACCACCATCCATGCCTGTGTGTGGCACGTGGCAGCCCATGTCCTAGCTGTCCCATGTGGAATGGGTTGGGTGCTGCCAGACGTCACCTCAGACTGTGTGAGGGGGGTCTACATAGGTCATTGCCCGTGCCGAACACACAGGTGTATAGCCACTTGCCCAGTTGGCTATGTACCACTGTCCCTGTACCACACACTACATGTTATGCTCATCAGGTACGCACCTGACCACATCCACCCTGTGCAGGGTCAGTCACAGCAGGGTGTCCTGGGGACCATCCTGGGCCATGTGTGAGTACATGCCTGTGGGATGGAGCCAGTGGAGTTGGGTTGCAGCACCCACAGGCAACTGGCCACAGGGGCACTTACGGCTGTGTACTAAACCATGTCCATTCCCTCACTAGCTCCACAGAGGACACATACAAGTCTTCGGTGAGTATATAACATTGCTCAATGTGCACATTCCCAATGCCTGTACAGCACTGTGTACCTGACATTGTTGCTTTCTGTCCCCTGTGTAGAAATCAGCATCACTGCACAGGTACAGGTAAGAACACACTGCCACACCCGCAGCTGCTCTGGGGTCACCGACTGTGCCACAGGCTTATGTTGCCCCTGCTCTTTTTCCATACAGGTGTGCTCCAAAACTGTCAGAGCCACCCACTCCAAACACCACGGTGCACATTTCAGGTAAGGAACTGTCATTCCCCATGCTGGCACCCACGATTGGCATTGTATCTGCCCCTTGGGCACCTAATGGTTGTGACTGCATGCAGCTCCACATGGGAGAGGTGGTGCAGACGTGTGGCAGGGCTGCATGCAGCACTCCATGCCCACATTGTGCAGGGTCAGGCTGTCACATGCCTCTGCAGGGGATGGATGCGATGTTGGTGCACTGTGGTCACTGTGTGCAGCACTGTGTGCCTGGCTCCTGCATGGCACAGCTCAGCCTTTATATACCTCATGATGTGCGTGGCATTGGCATGGGGGAACCACCTGGGGTGGTGGGCCACAGTTGCAGACCTGTGGTCCGGCACTGACCCATGTCCCATGGCCAGTGTCCCGTGTTTTGCCCATGGTGGGTGGGGGTGATTTGCACAGCCACGGTGGCATTCTGTTGTGATGCATGTGCCATTCCTTCCCATGTTACAGGTGCCACACAGACGACCAGCCAATATGTCTTCCAGGTCATCCCTGAGCCTAAGCAGGCATGCCCTGAACTTTACAAAGCATGAGACAGGGCTGCTGGTGAACTACATTCAGCAGTTTAGTAGGATGCTGTTGCGACCTGGGAGCTGGAGGAGCAGTGCTACAGAGCGGGAGCAGGCATGGACAACCATCTGCACATGCATGGCAAAGACAATGGGGACACACTGGACCATCCGCCAGCTGTCCCACCGCTGGCAGGACTTGTCATGGAGGGAGGCTGGGATCCTGCAGCTGTATGGCCCACCACAGGGACGCGGACATGCTGCCTGGGCAGGACCCCGGTGTTGGTATGCATACCTACAGCTGTCTGTCTGCTGCAGCAGTGCTGCCATGGTGGACATGACAAGTGGTGCCTCCAACACACTCACTTGTCCCATCACCCCACAGGTTCCACTGGCACAACCCACAGCATGCAGCAGGGCTGCATCACCAGTCTCAGGCAGGAGGCGCTTCACTGGAGGTCAGGGAAGTACATACCTTGATCCCCTTGTGCCGTGGCCATGGCTGGCATCCACAAAGTGGCTTGTGCTGTACTCATCATAGCTTGCCTATGTGTGTGTGTGTGCCCCCCTGTCTGAGCCCAGCACTAACTTCATCCTTTACATCCCTACAGGTGTCCATAGCAGGCTGCTACAGTGGCAGAGGGCCCTGCTGGGGGCTATGGCAGATGTCAAGGCCCATGATGCAGAGGAGTACCAGTTGCTCACACAGCTCAGGCAGCAGAGTGCCAGGATGCTGCCACCAACCTACTCCTCCTCCTCCTCCTCCACAGTGGCAGCATCCAATGGGGACCCGGCCATGCTGGATACATAGCCAGACCAGGGAGACCCCACTAATGGTGGGCAACAAGGGACATAACAGCCACAGCCACACAGCCTGGACATGGAGCGCACAGTCACAGCAAATGGGGACGGGGCCATGGCTGCAATACCCACAGGACCTGATTTTGTGGACATCGCAGCAATGGCCTTGAGGATGCCCCACCACTGGACATTACGCCATGCACTGCTGTCCCGGCAGCAGGGGACACTGGACCATGGCAGGAGGCCGCCATGACGGTATTGCAGCAGGGGATGGTGTTGCCTGTTGTGGCTGAGGGACCCGCCACTGAACCTGGGCAGGGTGGGGCCTGGACTGGGAATGCCTGTGGTACTGGATATAGCCATCCTGCAGGACATTGGGTGCCTCCATGGGTCAGTAGGCACTCCTCTCAGTGAACCCTGTGGACCTAGGTCCCAAGTGTCCACTACTGCCAGATGTGGGTGGGGCATTTTGTGAGGGTGGGCTTGTATATAGGGGAGGTTGATATTGGTGGGTCTGTACATATGGGTGCTGTGGGTGGTCATTGGGTGGGTGGGTCTGCTTTTTGCTGTTTGTTTTGTGGGTGGGATTGCGGTTTGGTTGTTGGGCCTGTGTTGGGTTGTATGTGGGTGCGTGTTGGTGTTCAGGATTGTTGTGGCTGGCTGTTTGGGTTTGGGTTTACAGTTATGTTATTGTTGTTGCTGTTGCCTATTTTCATCCCCATCTCCTTCCATCGTTAGCCTGTATCCCTGTCCCATTTTGTACATTAAACCTTTTGCCAAACACACTGTGTCTCTGTGTCTGTTCTTGGTATGCTTGGCTGTGTCTGTCTGTTGCTATGCGCCGGTGTGCACACTGGTGTTGGTGCCTGCTGTCCCCAGTGTTCCCTCCCTGTACATCAGGCTGGTGTGCCATTTGTGCTGCTCATAGCACAGGCTACTGTCCCCAGGCCACATCTGCATGGTGTCCTGTGTGCTGCAGGTCACCATGCATGCTATGGTGTCCATGCCACCTCACATTGTACCTCTCAGCTGTGTGGTGACACGGTGCCTGTGCTGCGCCATTCTGCCTCAGGGTACCATTGTTCCCTGCAGGTGGCACCACTGGCATGGACTTTGATGTGTCTCACCACCATTTGTACACTGGCCTGTGCCACCCGGTGCTGTGTCCCTGTCATGGTTACACTGTTTACCCGTATCAGTGGCCATGGCAGGGGCGTTGTGCCTGGTGGAGCTATTATCCCTGTATTGTGCCTGTGGCCTCTGTGCACCATTTGTACCCTGTGCCATGCTGCCCCTGTGTGCCTGCCTTCCTCGGACAATCTCTGTCTTATCTCACATGGTGAGCTGCTGTGTGTCTGGCCTGTCTGCCCCAGCTCCTTTCTATGCTTTGTATGTTACATCTACTCCCAACTGGTTTATGTTGCACCAGCTGGTCATAGTGTAAGCTGTAACACTGCTGCTTCTAGAATCCTGCCCTGGCACTTGTCTTCCATTTTCTTGGCATATGTTCAGTTGTGTATTTGCGTATTGTAGGTTTGTCGCGAACTGCAGCGTAAGTCGCTATTGGCATACTGCTTTGCATTAATGTGCATCTTGCAATGTAGTATTGCGTTTGGCATATTTGCTGGATGGATTTGTGATTTGTGCCATTCCCGTTGGTGCCTCTTCATTGCGCATTGGTGTATGTTTTCTAGAATTGGGCCCAGGATCTTCCTGTCAAGCCCTGCATGAAGCAAGTTACATCTTATTTTCTCAAATGGTAAAGAAAGACTTGAAATGATTCGAATGGCCCTGTGTGAAGCAAGCTAGGACTTACCTCCTACTGCTTGGATTGTGCAGGATGAAAGGGCACTGCACAAAGCAAGTTAGGACTTGACTCCTGATTTACTGAGAGCCCAAATAGCCCAGAGTGAAGCAGTTAAAGGCTTTCCTCCTAAGTCATTGGTTTGAGCAAGAGTGCTGTGTATCCTGCTTCATGCAGGGTCTAGCATGTCCAGCTTGAAGGTGATTTGCCCTGTCCAAAGCCAGACAGAATGTTTTGTTGGTGCATGGCCACAAATCTGCTAAACATTTGGTTTTCTGTTTCAAGCAGGGACATGCATGAGTAAGGATATAATTCCACTATTACAAAAGGAAAGAACATTCATGGCAAAAAAAAATCTACAATACTGCAGACATTAGTGATAAGAAACTCAATGTAGACAAAGTAGGGAAATGAAAAAAATAGGCGTTTGAGTCTCAGTAATCTTGACAAGTTGGTCATGTGGTGTTTCCGGGATTTTCAATGTTAATGCCTCACTCTCCCCAAGTCCTTAGCCTAATGACCCGGTAGAAGCTACAAGTGCAGGGGATGTGGTGTCTCTGAAGCAAGTCATGAATGATTTCTTGCTTCAAGCTCAGCCCACAGGGCCCTGCTCAAAGAAAGTTATGAATGATGTCCTGCTTAGTGCACCTGCACAAAGAAAGTTATTAATGGGCCAGCATGAAGAATGTTATAAAAACACACGATCAAGCTCATTCATAATTTTCATTGCATGAGAGATTGTTCATTACCTTCTTCAAACGCTCCCCACATGCTCTGGACCTTTATCTTTTCCTTGGGTCATCAGGTTAGGGGCTTGGGGTGTATTAGGTAGGAAACCCGTAAGGAACCTCAGACAACTGATTTGCAAAGACATCTGAGAATCCACCTCATAACATTATAATGTGCTTACTTTGACCACTTTGCATTTTTCAACCATAATGTCTGCCATTCTGGTAGCAGAGAACCAGTGCATCACAGAGATCGCTTGGGATTCTGAAAAGGGCAGTGACACTACTCAACTACTAGAGTGGTAGTGAACATTCGTTGTTTGCACGAAAGGGGTACCTTACTTCCCATCTGAACTCTAGCATAGCTAATCCCTCACGCTTTTAGGGATGACATTGAAACTGGCTCTTAACAAAGGACATACTGATTCATACTCAGCTTTTTAATTGGTCCCTGAGCACTGACTGTTGCAATGCTATTTTTCTAGTGAGGAAATACCTTGCAGATACTAGTAAATAACAAGACCCTCAGGATTCTTTTAGTGCCAAATTGCCACCCAGGGGCGAGGATGTACACCATGGACATTGATAGATCTTGCCTGAGAATTCCGATTAACTAATCTTATCACTTGTGATCTTAAAACAACAAGGCCTCCCACAAGTACCTCGAATGATCTTTACTCATTTATATGGCTTTGTAGTCAGAGCTGTCACATCCGGTGCTCTTGGACTTTTGTCTCTGGCTACTAATCTCAGATTCATTTAATATTCTCACATTTGCTGAGTTGCATACATAAATCAGACACTTGGAGTTTTGGGGGTTCAGCTCAGCTCCCCAGGTCCACCTACATGCATGTCTTTGCAAAGCCGGGCACTTCTGTATCACTGGTCCTACAAAGACAGCTGTACCATGTCATACACTTTCTGGAAATAACCCACAAGACAGTGATTTAACTCCTACCAGGTGCTACACACTGGAACAGACACTGCTTGTGTAACCTCTTCCAAAGCAGATGCATAGCTACCAGCTCAGTAGTGCTGTGGGTGAATACAATTTCACCAGTGGAATTGCTGCCAAAGTCAGGCTTTCACTCCTGTGAACTTTGGAATCCACTTTGGCAACTTTCATGAAATTCTAACTTAGAATGGTGGAATTAATGCATACATTATGGAATAATGTATTCAACTGTTGAAAGAAATTCTGCAGAATTGATCGCTGAACTGCAGGACGATTGCATGTACAGTACTACAGACTGATGTACTGTATCAAACTGCAGAATAGAATTCTACAGAACCATCATTCCATAATTTATTTGTATCATTCCATAAATCAGGCAGAACATTTCATGGAAGAGGGTAAAATTTCACTGCACACATTTGGAGGATTCAAATTTCACCAAAGTTTGAATTTCAGAAAATGTTACTAACTTTTGTGAAATTTCTGTGAATTCAGTACTCCCAGGGCCCGATTCTAGAAAGGTGGCCCAAGTTGCTGCTGAACGCAACTTGTGCCACCCACAACTGCGACATTAACCCTGCACACTATTCTAGAAGGGGCAGGGTCTCTGAGGGAAAGTCCTGCAACTTGTGACATGCGGCAAGGTACGCAGCACAGAGGTCATACCTGGCCATCAAGTTGCAACCCGCTGCTGCAGGCCACAAATGTACCCCCCACCCATGCCCCAACCCACGGGTTGCCCGCAGCAAATGTGGCATGTCACCAGTCCTGGTGTTCCAGTGCCTCCCCAACCATAAAAAAATAGATGCCCATTTCTCTGGAAGTCTAGTGCCTCCCCAAACTAAACATTAAGAAAAGAGAATAAGATCCCCTTTTCCCTGGTGGTCTAGTACCCCCCCCGAACTGTACATTAATAAAATAAAAAAGATCCCCATTTCCCTGGTAGTCTAGTGGCCCCCACCCAGCCATGCCAGCCCACCCAGAACCCCCACCCATCCTCAGCTGGCGACTGGCACAGCCCACCTCTCACCTCCATGGCCAGCTGTTACTGAGTGTAGTTTAAGTACCATGACAGACGATGCTCAGAAATTAATTTCTGAGCACGCCTCCTGTGCAGTAGCGCCTAATACTGTTCAGTGCCAGTGGCCTGTGCCATGTTACAGGCCACTTTGTAGAATCACACATGTCGCAACTGCTGGAGTGTTACATGCGCCCATTCTGCTTGGTGCAACTGCTGTTATGCCAGGCATAACCCTACTAGAATCTGGCCCCAGTTTCCATCCAGCACTACACCTTAGGCCTTTCTGAGCATTCAGTAAACTCTTAGTTTAGATGTTTTCCTCCATGGCATAAAGGCCAATGAACATGGAAAGCTTCCTAGGGATCAGTCTTTTTGGTAACCCAAGACTGGAACTCCTGCAGAAGTCCAGGCTGCATTCCTTCACTGGTAACCCTGACGAGATTTAGAACTTAGGCTTCCTTGGCTGACTGTCATCCAGCCAACCAAGAAGGGGTGGACTTACAGGAGGACATCAAAGTAGTTTCATTCATTAGGTGACATCTCCAATTTGGAGGTGGTCAATCACTGCATTTCACTTCTCTCAGTGCCATGTCATGTCAGTGACTCCATTTTTCTTTTTTTTTTTTTATAATTTTATTGATTTTTTATGTACATATAGTTTCAGTGTACATGTATTATTCAACTTGAAATACAGTTGGATAACCTTGTTAAGTTGATTACATACTTCCTATTTTAGTTTATACATGCATTCTTTAACTTTCAAAAAGGTTTTTCATTCATGCATTTTAATCCATATATATATATATATATATATATATATATATATATATATATATATATCTTAGAGGCAAAAACTCAGTTTAATGCATCAGTTAGGGTTGTTCCACAGTGACAAAAGCGAGGAAATTCGGTGTTAGGATTGAAAGCCCCCATTGGATCCCCCCAGCCTACCTCCCAACCAGCATCAGGGTGCGCATTGAGGTTGTCAGCCCCAACTCTCACCCCATCACATGTGTAAAGAAGCTGAAGTATAGGAGAATGTGGTGAGAGTTAGGACTGATGACCCCAACACGCACTCCCGATGCCAGTTGGGGTGGGCTGAGGGTCCAAGGAAGCTTTCAACCATAACACTGAATTTCCTGGCTTTGTCGCTGTGGAACAATCCTAACTGATGCATTAAATGGATTTTTGCCTCTAATTTCCCTTCTTTATGAGAATGTGCAGTAGAAATAGTGAATGGAATGTGGTGGGAGCGTGGGGCTCTTCGGGGCAAACACAAGTGTATACGGAAATGCAAACCGTAACATGCACAGTCATGGTACCGCAATTGGAAATGCAAATGGTAATAGTAACAAGTAAAATAACACCGAAGGAAACAGAAACAGCAACACTAATGCAAGCAGGTACAGAAATGCATACCGTTATGCGCACAGTCAAGGTACTGCAATTGCAAACTCAAATGGTAACGTAAAAGCAAAAGCAAAACGCCAAGGGGAACAGAAACGCAAATGCAATCATGTATGGAAATACAAACCGCAATGCGCATGGTTATGGTACGGCAATTTGAAATGCAAATGGTAACATTAACAGCAGAAATAATGGCAAAGAAAACAGAAATGGAACACGAATGCAAATCGTTCGCAAATGAGAACGCAAGGTAATACACACAGCGTGTACATGAGACAGTAATGCAAATGGGTATGAAACACAAGTGGTAACGCTAGTGTAACAGCAACGTAAGCGCATACTCTGGTTTTGCCTAATAGCTGCATAGAGAAACACAGCGTGTACAAAGAATGTATTCATAATATTGGGCCTCAGAGCAGAAAATGAGCTGTTGGAATAGTAAATTGCTTAAATCTCAGGAACCGTACGACATAGGAAAAAAAATTCACATAATTCATGATTTTCCTGGCTATGTTTTCGCTGAATACGTAGCCATATGCATTGTCGTGACAAAAATTCCGTATCCACACCATTTCTGAAATATGAGCCCCGGAAGGCATGGTGGACGACACCATGTTAGTCTATGGGAAAAATGCCAACTTCGGAGTACTATAACTTGGCATCCATGCAGTATTTTTTCATCAAAACACCGAAAGGCACATCCGTGAGATGTTGGCTGCATTCCTCCAATTTCATCCTAAAAGACAAAACGGTTCTTTTGCAGCAGGGTGGCAAAGAACACCTGTCATTTTGGCCATAGTCTAGAAAAGTGGTGTCGCATTTGCAACACTTTTCGAAAAAATTTGCAAAAGTGTCACAGGTGTGATAGTACTTTGCAACACTACCGTTCCAGAAATTTGTAAAACATATTTCTGAGTTGTTGAACCCCAAAATAAAGACTTGGCTAGCATCCTCAGGGTTCAACTAGGTGAACAGGAAAGAATGGTATCCCTAGAGGGTCCCAATTTTAAATTCCAAGCATTTTTCTGATCACTAACTGAAAACAAAATGGCAGATTTGAGACACTAGTAGGGCCATTTGTGACACTAAACAGTGCATTTGTGACACTTTTGAACTTTTTGTTAACTTTTCTCATTGACTTATAATGGGAAATTGTTTTTTGAATAACTTTTGAACCATTTAATATTTTTTCACGAAATCTTCAAAAGGCACAATGGGGACCCTGGCCACACTTTCCCTGAAGTGTTTGGACTGGTTGCAAAAACTGTGTGACCTGTAGAAAGAGCAAAAGAATTCACAAAAACATAATTATGCGATTTGTTGTCGCTTAATAACTCCGCAGCTGTATATCTGACTGGTAAAAGTTGGCAGATCCCAAGATCTGCCATGCCCAATCATGCCCAATCATGCATGCTAAGGTGCAAAATTCACCTATATCTTAGATTAGGTCGATGATGATATTTTATCGGATCATAACAAGACCAGTACGAAGTTATGGCAGTTGTTTAGAGCGTATTGTCAGCGTGATAAATGCAGAAAATTATGCATTATCTAGCTGTTATAAGTATTGTATTTTCTAAACAACTGCCATGAGCTTCTGAAGAAGGACTGGTTGGTCCGAAAGCTAGAGCACTTTGTTCTTGTTGTTACATCTATGTTGGTCCATTAAAAGGTATCAAATCATTTGCTTCTGGATCTATTCTTGCAAGGACCAATACGGCAACTACTAAATCTAGATTTCAACCCATTAACCTTAAAAGTGCTACTCAACCCTAACTATGGTAGCGCTGCCATGCTACAATTATATATATATATGTATATATATTCATGACAAAAAACTCTGTTTAATGCATCAGTTAGGGTTGTTTCATAGTGACAAAGTGAGGAAATTTGATGTTAGGGTTGTTACTTCTCTGCACTCCCACCTCAACAGGCATTGGGTGTGGTTAGTCATCAGCCCCAACTCTCAAACCCACTTGTGTAAATAAGCTGAGGTGGTGCAGTATAGAGAATGGGGTGAAAGTTAGACCGGGGACCCCAATGCACACCCCGATGCCTGTTGGTGGGGCGGAGTGCCAGGGTGGCAACCCTAACACTGAACAACCCTAACTTTGATTGCATTAACTGAGTAATTTCCCTTTGATGCATTAAATTGAGTTTTTTCCTCTAATTTCCTTTCTTTTGAGAATGTGCATTAGAAATAGTGAATGGAATGTGGGTGGATCGTGGGGCCTGCACTATGTGAAGTTTTGTCACTTTGTTGCACAAAAGCTGTATGACTGACTGAAATGAAAATTCGTAAATGAAGACATGTACCTTAACACAACATGTATAACAAATGTTATCTGAATCTGTTCAACAGTTGTGCAGGAGTACCGAAAATGAAATGTTTGCCACTTCGCTACACAAGAACCATATATCCAACGGAACCAAAAATTGTTAAAAGAAGACATATAACATAGCACACCATATGTCCAGAATTGTGTGTACATCTGTTCAGTGGTCACACAGCACCATGGGCAAGCAATGTAACATGTACAATTCTGCAACTGTAAATGCCAGTGACCCGAAAATTGTCACAGTCAAAGATATATTATAAATTGTTGTACTTTGCAAATGACAGGCAAATCAAACACACAGTTCAGAAGTTATTGAAGTGTAATGAACCAAATTTTATTTCACAAGAGTGGTATAATTCTGCACCTGTTAGTATTTTATATACCAAACCACTGCAAGCACCGCCATACCACTACGGCTACCTACACTATAAATTTCAAGCCAGTAGCACCATGTAGAATGCTCTGTGCAAAATGTTGACTGCGTCATGCAGTATCTCCACAATGAATAGATTTCCCAACATGTAAATAGTATTATTCACATCCCCAGGACATCCACTCAACACCCTCCAAATGTCATGTGAAAAGACTAAAACATTCCAGAGATATTAAATTTTTACGTTTCTGCATCTTTAAGAAGTTTCACATCAGTGAAATTGTGGCTGAAAATGCACTAAAATGGCAGACCCGGTGGCTGAAAAATCAGGAACTGCAAAGTGGGGCAACTTCAAATGGCAACAACTCTGGAATGGAACAACATTGTTTCACCAAATAAAAACTGCTATGTTCTTTGCAAAAAGGTCTTTCTACCTGCCAAAATTCAGACCAATCAACCACACACCGGCAGCACTATGCCACGGAAAACACTGCAGAAAATATAAAAGCAATGTTTAGCACTGCACTACACAAACGCAAAAACACAAACAGTATCATTAGCGCAAACAGTGATGGAAACAGTGAGGTAAAAGAAAATAGTAATGCTAACGGTAGCGCAAACACATGCGTAAACAGTAACGCACACAGTGACACAAAAGTAAATGATAATGCAAACGGTAAGAGAAACGCAAGCACAAAAGTAAATGAAAACAGAAATGGTAACGCAAATGCTAACAGCAACAGAGACACAAATGGTAAAATGCAAACGCTAACTCAAACGCAAACTGAAACGAAACAGTAATGGCAACGGTGATGAAGAAGGAGACAGTAACGCACTCGACAATGGAAAAGCTACCAAAAATGCAAACTCCGAGGCCAACAGAAACGCAGACAGCAACGAACGTGCAAACAGTAATGGTAATGAAATTGGAAATGCAAATGGTTACGGTAACACCAACGATGACGCCAAAAGAAACAGCAATGCAAACAGAAACACAAAACGCAAGCACATATGCAAACACAAATGGTAATGCACATGGACACAGTAATGCAATTGGAAATGCAAATGCTTACGGTAACACCAATGATGATGCCAAAGAAAACACAAACAGAAACGTAAGCGTGTACGCAAACATAAATGATAATGCAAACACTGACGCAAACGTAAATGCAAACAAAAATAGTAACAAAAATGCAAAAAGGGTAACAGTAACACAAATGCAAACCCAAAGGGTAATGCACACACTGACGTAAACGGGAACGCTAATGCAAACGGTTACGGAAACGCAAGCAGAAATGCTAACGGTAAAAGTAACACAAACACACACCCTTTTGTTTCCCAAAAAGGTGCATTCAAAAACACAGTGAATACAAATGATGTATGCATAATAATGGCCCTCGGAGCAGAAACTGAGCACTTGGAATACTAAATTGCTTATACTGTATCTCAATAACCATACGCCGTAGGAAAAAATTGAAAATCTTATATTATTTATGACTTTCTAGGCTAGTTTTGTACTTAGTCCCCCTAGTAGGGGACTAAGCATTCTTCAGACGAAAAGTCCATAACTCAAACTGTTTTCGATATACAGGCCCCGAAAGGCGCGGCGGATGCCGTAATGTTAGCCTAAGGGAAAATTGTCAACTTTGGAGTACTGTAACTTTGCAGCCCTCTAATATTAATAGTTACAAAACTACCAAATGGCACATCTATGGATCTTGGCTTTCTTCCTCCAAATTTCAGCCCAAAAGACCAAACTGTTCTTTTGCAGCAGGGTGGCAAAGATTCCCTATTGTTCTGACATAGTGTCGCAGTACTTTCACAAATCACGACACTTTCGAAAATGAAATCATGAAAGTGTTGCATATGCAAAAGTACTTTGCAACACTACTTTTTACGAAAATGTAAAAAACATATTTCTGGGGTGTTTTACCTTCACGAAAAGACATGGCTAGCAACTTCAGCTCTCGACTAGGTGAACACAACAAGAACTGAGCCCCTAGAGGGTCCCAAATTTAAATGCCAAGCATTTCTGAGACCACCAACTGAAAGCAAGATGGCCGATTTGTGACACTACAAGGGTCATTTGAGAAAATAAAAAGTGCATTCATGACACTTTTCTCATATATTGACTATAATGGGAAACCTGTTTTTTTAATAACTTTGGAACCGCTTAATATTTTTTTTTTTTATGAAATCTTTGAAAGGCACATCGGGACCCCGCTGCATGTTCCTGAAGGTTTTGGACTGGTCACTAAACCATGCAACCTGTAGGCATGAGCAAATCTGTCCTAGAGTGGCAAAGTTATTAAGCTGCCAAATTTCAGATTTAACCTTAAATGGGGTACTCAACCCTAACTATAGTGGCACTACCGTAAACATAACATTCTAAAAGAACCTAACCCTCTTCCGCACCACTTCCCAGAGTTCAATACCTTGTCTGAATTTTCAGAACTATATCATTTTTTTAAAGTCATGGGTCAAAAGTCTAACGACTAAAGGTTTAATAAGCAATACAAATATAGTATATGGTTAGCTTTTGTTCGGTATAAAAATCAGCCTGCTCAAAATCCTTGCGCACATTCTAAACCATTGTGTGCACTACCTCATTGCAAATCCTCCAGGTCTGACAGTGTGATTCCCCCATGACTTTACAATGATTACAAATGGTGGGTGCTAAATTCCACCACTGGTCTCTCCCTATTTGTCAGATCCTTTTAAAAACTAATGCCAAACCTCTCAGCACCCTGCCACCCTTCTCCTCCCAACTGCAGCAACCCCCACACACACCAGTACAGGCAGTGGTTTTCCAGTCACACCATCAGTATTGCCCTTCTCACTGAAATCTTTTAAAAATAACCCTCCACCCTTTCCAACACTGTTTGCTTTCAACCACCTACCTCAACAACTAGTAACCACCTCTGTCGCTTGTTGCAGCTCTCTGTCCTTGATGCTGACTCCTCAATATTCTTCCACACACTGCCCTTTTAATCACTAACCAAATTGAAATGACTATGGACCATTCATTTCAATGTTTGTTTTTCTTTCATTTATAACTTTTTTTTGGTTTTTAACATGGTTAACTTTTTAGCCCTACCCTCACAAACCCTATGGGTATCAACTTCCTAACCCCCCAGAAATGGGTGTCTGTGGGTTATGCCAACATACACCGCAAAGACCCATTTTTGGTAGGGGTAAGCATTGTCATCTATAGGACTTATGACAAGGGGGGGTGAAGCAGGATAAAATTAGGGAGAAACAGTTAAACACAAAATAGTTATAACTAAATGTGCACGGTCCTTCATTAGGAATTTGTTTCTGATTCACACAGTGCCTGAAGTGTCCTATGCGATGCAAGTTGGGGATTGCATCCTGTTACCATGTACTTTCTCAGGGACTGAAGAGCACTGTGCATCATGTTTCACACAGGGTGCCCAATTCTAGAAAGGAAATTATGCCAGACACAAGTAACACAGTTGCAGAACATACGCAACAGCAATTGTGACATGCGAGTTACAGGCTATTTTAGAACCTGCGAGAATACGCCAAACGCAACTGTATAAGTCGCGACACACAAGACACATCATATAAAAGTGCGCAATATGCAGTTGCAGCCCAACATACACCAGCAGATATGCCATAGCTATGGAAGAAGCTGCAGCCAAAGGCAGGGAAGGAAGAGGAATTTTGGCCATGAGGAGGTTAACACCCTGGTGGAGCAAATAGACTACCACCATGCACTCCTCATGAGTCAAGGAGGGGATGCCAAGAGGAGGGAGAAATGCAAGAGGGTATAGGACAGGGTGGCATGCAGAGTCAATGCCATTGCTGCACAATGCAGGACAGTCTGAGATGTGCAAAGAAGTGGAATGACCTCAAGCGCCTGGCGAAGCTCAAGGTGGCACACAACAGGTGCAGTGCACAGGGGGCAGATCCACCCAGCATGAGCCACTCAGCAGCATCGAGAGGATAGCAGCACATCTCAGCCAGAAGAGCATCATTGGAGTAGCACAGCTGGACATGTTCAGACAGTGGACGGCCAGAATTAGAGACAAACAACCAGCAATGTATGTGACAGGCCAGACATGGCAACAGCACCAAAGCCAACGGGAAAGATGGGGTCGGTGGGGTGACAATGTGTAGACAGATGTAATGGTGGGGAGGCATGCCACAGGAATGCTACATGGCCACAGCCAGCCACAGAGTGGGCAAAGGGAACCAGACAATGGTGAGGGGCAGGCCAGGGACAGGTATGTGCTGGCTGACATGTGCAGCAGTGCAAAGGAATGACCCATGGCCAACTGTGGAGGGCTGGCACGGGCACAAGAAACTGGAGGGGTGGCTGTGCACAGGAATGGGCTGGGCCCACTGGGGATGCTGTGTCCTGCACTGTGTACTGTTGGGGGCATGCTGAGGTATGGCCTGAGCTGCACTGGGTGTTGCTGTGTCCTGCACTGTGCACTGTTGGGGTAGGGCATGCTGAGATATAGCCAGAGCTGCACTGGGTGTTGCTGTGTCCTGCACTGTGTACTGCTGGGAGGGCATGCTGAGGTATTGCATGGGCTGCACTGGGTGGTGCTGTGTCCTGCACTGTGTACTGGTGGGGGGCATGCTAAGGTGAGATCTGGGCTGCACTGGGAGATGATGTGACATGCACTGTGTGCTGGGGGGAGAGCTGTGCACAGGCATGGGCTGGGCAGTAGGGAGGGGGCATGGGTCACTGTCCCAGTTCCTGCAGAGTGCGGGTGAGGGCCACAGGGGTCATGCATGGCTGACAGGGGCAATGTAGTCACCCAGGGGTGCAGGCCCCTGTAGCGCAGTGTTGCCCCATGGGTGTTGCCATCCACGGTGCCACTGTGCCATGGGGAGCCGTATGTGGCGGCCTTGTGACAGCTGGAGTTGCCGTACCAGGATGGACAGCACAGCAAGGGCAGCAATGGTGGAGGTTCACACAATCGGTGCAGGATGCATGTACAGTGGTGGCATACACCAGGTGGGACAGCACAGAAGTGTGGTGGGTGCAATGCCAGAGCGCAATGCCGACGCAGACTTGTGAGGGAAAAACTGATCAGACAGGTAAGGGCACACTGTGATGCAGGGACACACTAACATATTTCCCATTCAACAGGTAGAGCTGCAGCTGGTGCAGGTGACCCCAGCTGAGCCAGAAGGTGGGAGGCATCAGCAGTTGCAGGGCTGTGATGGTGCTGCACAGCCCAGACCACCGGCATGGTGTCAGATGACTGCAGCAGCCCAATGGACGATGGAGGCAGTTCCTGCCACCAGTACACCTGTGGAAGGAACACCAAGCCGATGTCAGAGCCTGAGGTGAGTGGGGATGGTGACAGCTCCATGGTAGAGGAGGCGGTGGACAGCAGTGAGGAGGACGCAGCTGGACCACCACGGGAGCAGCAGGGGATCACCGAAGACACCACCAGCAATGCCGCCACATCTGTAGAGGCAGTACGGACACCCATGTTCGAGCGGGAGATGTCAGACCAAGACCAGCCAGTGGCTTTGGACACTGCCATAGGATTGCTCAGCCCACTGAGTGCCCGTGTACTGGAGGACCAGTTGGATAAGGCTGTCCGGTGCTGCAGGACCAGCTGTCTCCACTGGCCTACATTGCGGACTACTGCCAGTCGGTGCTGGCCGGCCACGGGATTGCAGGTAGAAGCTGGGAAACATACGGCAGGGCATGCAGGAGCACCACTCATGCATGGATCTGCAGCTATCCAACATTGCTGGCAGTCTGCAGGCATTCACCAGGGACTCATCGGCATGCATGTCTGGCCTGGGGGATGCCGTATAGGGAATCCGGTACTGTGCCAAATGCTAGATGGTCATCATGGACCACCTCAGCACAGGCCTGGAGAACATGCGGCACACCAGCAGTGCCAGGATACAGCCATGGCTATGGACCATGCAGGCCATAGCGCTGCAGCACTGCAGCTGCTGCACCACCTGAAATGCCTGGCCCAGTGGATGGCACCCCCAGCCACCGCTCATTCCAGCACTCAGATACAGCCACCGGAGCCATTGGAACCTCTCCCCCCAGCCCAGGCTTCAGCATCTACCCACCCGCCATTCATGCTGCCAGAGCCGCATGCCCAGTCAAGCACTGTCTACACTGACCTGGGCACAGGACAGCGCAAAGATGCGACCACGGTGGCACACACAGGCATGCCGGTAACACAGGTGCAGGCCAAGTTGAGCCCCTCGCACAGTTCCACAGGAACAGGGCCAGGCACAGGGCACACATGGGGGACGGGGATACTGAGTAGGGTGCTCTGCAGGCTGCACAGGCCTGAGGCACTCTGCACATAATGGGGGAACACACCAGGCAGACCTAGCACTGCCGCTAGCCACACGTGGCACAGAGGCAAGAAGGATTGCATGGGCGGAGACACAGCAGCCCACCCATGGGGGCACACACAGGCCACAGGGTGCGATGTTAGTGGTGGTCTGGCAGGGCACTGCACAGCCCGCCAGACAAGCAGGGTCCCCCACAGCCTAGCACCCGGCACGAGAAGGTTTGAAACTGCGCATGTGTGGCAGGCGGCTCATGAGATACCACAGCAACCTGTGCAGTAGGGGAATTGTTGGGTGAGGCTGAAATGGGGGCTGGGGCCATATGCATGGCAGAGGGCACATGTCATTGTGGGCACACTGTGAATTCACATGGGTGTGTGTGTGTGTATGTATGCAAGACTGTGCATGGGTGAGTGTTGGGTCACACGTGATGGGTTGCACTGAGGAGCACTATGCATTGGGCACCTGATGTGTGTATAGAACACCACGTCAATAAACTATTTTGCACCTCATCCCTACAGTGTGTTGTCCTTTTGTCATCATTGCATTGGTAGAGCCTTACTGGATACATGTTGGGTAGGGTGTTTCCCCCAGTCACAACAATGCCCTGCGTGGGACACTGCTGGTGGGCATCTGCCTACCACTGACCTCCCTAGGGCACGTGTGCACACACACACACACACACACACACACACACACACACACACGAGCCCTGTAGGCACAGGTGCTACACTTGCAGGGACACCTATACCCATTCTGCAGCTGTGTTGCGTCTGCAGGGAGCATTCACAAATGCATGAAAACAGAAGGCCGCTTTATCGCTATCGCAAATCTCAACTGCGCCACGCATGCTGCATATCGCGATATGCGATGTGGCATGTAACTACACATGCGAATTGCACGTGTGGCATGTGCGGTTGCAAGTCACTAGGCTTAGGCACAGTATAGTGGTACAGGTGCTGCAGACCTGGGTGTAGGAGAGAGCTGGACCAGAACAGTGCCATCCAGACTAGGACAGAAACAGACTTTCAGCAGACTGATGAGTAATGGGCCACAGCAGGCTCCTCCTCACCTTACATACCCCTACTCCATCTCTTACTGACCTGTGGGACAGGGACAGGCATGCTTACCTCTTAGCCTTTTTGTCTCCTAGTCGTGGTACAGTGCCTGTCACAATGTGAAACACATGAGCAGCATGTGGAACACTTCATCAAACAATTCCTAGAAGCTCAGAACATTGTTGAACTGTTGCATTTTTGTTCAGGAGGTCTGTTAATAAGTGACTTGTACAGTATAGTGACATGCATCATGTACAACAGTGTTTTGCTCACGAATGTTGTCTATGACTGTGGAACAGGCACTCACAATGTGGAAAAGGGAGCCTCTGTGAGGTACAGTGAGGAACGTTCCTCATACTGGGGTACATGTGAGAGTTATTCAGGCATGACCTTCCCAATGGTGAACAGTCAGGGGATCTGATACGATATGTGCAATGGCTGTGGTCAGTACCAGGGGCTGTGCTGTGGGAGGGTGCCCAGGGATATGGGGGGCATGGTACGGCCACACACCACTGTGTGGTAGGTGGTGTACTGGACATGCCACATGTGTGAGGTATCATGTTACCTGTGTGGTCCATCACTCACCCATGCAGTTAGGCCAGGCCACACCGCCCCCATGCCTGCGGTGGGGGCAGACATCCTATGGATGTGTCCTCACCCAGACTGCACCGACAGCCCCTCCCACTTCTGGAGACTATGGGGACAGTAATACTCAGGATGGGGTCACTGCCCCACACAGTGGGGCACTGGTCAGACCACTGTGGCTCCCATGGTGGTGAAACGATGTTGTGTACTATGGTGTGGGGTGTTTTGTGTACATGGCATCAGGCTAGTGGCCTGCAGGTACTGTACAGTGGCTGTGTGAGTGACACACTGCCCATGAGGGAGCTGGGGCCAGGGCTCTGGGGTGGGCATGGGATAGGAAGGCCCCCATGCTGAGGGGGTGCCTAATGGGTACACCCCCATACCTCTGAGACTCTCAGTGGTACTGCCCATGGCACAGGCCAGCATACCTGTGTGGCACAGGCCCAGGCCACACCCCTCAATGGCCCCTGCAGTAGATGGCTGTGTCTGCTGCGGTCTCAGCCACCCAAGTTGCCCACATGTGGTACGACAGCTGCCATGGCTGGGTGGGGTTAGGACCACACTACCATGCAAGCATTGGGCATGGCTGTAGGCCCACATCACAGTATTGCAGTGCACACGCAGTGACATGGTGTATGCAGGCCCTGGCACAGCTGACACCGGTCTGGCAGCTGGGACCCTGATGTTGGCTACCCTGGACCTGGATGTTCCATGGGAGGGTGAGGGGTTTGGGCATGTCCATGTGGCACAACCCCACTGTGCACAGTACACAGTTCACCATGGTGCACCCTCACTGTGGGCACTCAGGGAGGGCTGTACCTGCACAGATTGGTATTGTGTTAGTGGTGGGCACTATTGACTGCTGTGTGGAGTGCGCAGCAGATGTACCATCATGCCTCTCGTGTGGGCATGGGATGCGGCAGAGTGCATCATCCACCGGAGAAGTGTCAGGCCCAGCACCACGCACGTCTGGTGATCATTGCTGCCACACCATTGTGGCATGCTGTACCAGGGTCCATAGGCATGTCACAGGCTGTACAGTATGTGTGGTACAGTAGTTCTGTGTTGTAGGCATAGATGCATGAACAGTGTGCCAGCAGGCACACCATGGGAGCACAGTGCGGCTGGGACTGGTCACAGGATGCCATACTGAGTTGCCAACACGGCATCCATACTGACTGCATAGGTGGTGCCATGGCCCTGTCTCACTGTCACTGTGCTGCTGTGACAGGGATGCATGTCTGTGTGGTTGGGGTGTCACTGCAGCAGTGGGCTGGCCCATGCGGCCTGTGTGCCATATCCAGTCATGCTGCTATGTCCAACCTTGTAGCACCATCCATGTTCTGTGGCACGTGGCATCTCAAGACCCAGCTGTCCCACGTGGAATATGTTGGTGCCATCAAACGCCACCTCAGACTGTGCGAGGGAGGCCTACATAGGTCATCGCCTGTGCGAACACACAGGTGCACAGCCGCTTGCCCAGCTGGCTGTATACCACTGTCCCTGTACCACACCCACATGTTATGCTCGTCGGTGCGCACCTGACCACATCCACCATATGCAGGGTCAGTCACAGCAGGGTGTCCTGGAGACCATCCTGGGCCTTGTGCGGGTGCATGCCTGAGGGATGGAGCCAGGTGGAGGGTTGCAGCACCCACAGGCAGCTGGCCACAGGGCACTTTGGCTGTGTACTAAACCACGTCCATTCCCTCCTAGCTCCACGGCAGACACATACGAATCTTCAATGAGTATATAACATTGCTCAATGCACACATTCCCAATGCCTGTGCAGCACTGTGTACCTGAAATTGTTGCTTTCTGTCCCTGTGTAGGAATCACCACCACTGCACAGGTACAGGTAGGTACACACTGCCATACTGCAGCTGCTCTGGGGTCACCGACTGTGCCATAGGCTTATGTTGCCCTGCTCTTTTCTCCATCCTGGTGTGCTCCAGAACTGTCAGAGCACCCACTCCAACACCATGGTGCACTACAGGTATGGAACTGTCATTCCATGCTGGCGCCCATGATTGGCATTGTGTCTGCCCCTTGTGGCACCTAATGATGGTGTCAGATGCAGCCCATGTGGGGAGGTGGTGCAGACATGTGGCAGGACTGCATGCAGCACTCCATGCCCACACTGCTGGGTCAGGCTGTGACATGTCTCTGTGGGGATGGTGCGCCAGGTTTGTGCACTGTGGTCACTGTGTGCAGCACTGTATGCCTGGCCCTGCATGGCACAGTTCAGCTCTTTACACCTCATGCTGTGCATGGCATTAGCATGGGGAATCACTGGTGGTGGGCCACAGTTGCAGACCTGTGGCCCAGCACTGACCCATGTCCCACGGCCAGTGTCCAGTGTTGCGATGGTGGGTGGGGTGATCTGCACAGCCACTGTGGCATTCTGTTGTGATGCATGTGCCATTCTTCCCATGTTACAGGTGCCATGCAGATGACCAGCCAATATGTCTTCCAGGTCATCCCTGAGCCTAAGCAGTCATGCCCTGAACTTACACTGCATGAGACAGGGCTGCTGGTGAACTACATTCAGCAGTTTGGTAGGACGCTGCTGCCACCTGGGAGCTGGAGGAGCAGTGCCATAGAGCAGGAGCAGGCATGGACAGCCAGCTGCACTCACATGGCAAAGACAATGGGGACATGTTGACCATCCACCAGCTGACCCACTGCTGGCAGAACTTGTCGAGGAGGGAGGTTGGGATCCTGCAGCTGTATGGCCCACCACAGGGACGCGGACATGCGGCCTGGGCAGGATGCCGGTGTTGGTATGTATACCTACAGCTGTCTGACTGTTGCAGCAGTGCTGCCATGGTGGCCATGGCGTGTGGTGCCTGCAACACTCTCACCGGTCCCTTCACCCCACAGGTTCCACTGGCATAACCCACAGCATGCAGCAGGGCCACATCGCTGGCCTCAGGCAGGAGGTGCTTCACTGGAGGTCAGGCAAGTACATACCTTGATCCCCTTGTGCCGTGGCCATGGCTTGTGGCCACAATGTGGCTTATGCTGCACTCTCACACAGCTCGCCTATGTGTGTGTACCCCCTGTCTGAGACCGGCACTGACTGCATCCTTTACATCCCTACAGGTGTCCAGTAGAGGCTGCCACAGTGGTAGAGGGACCCTGCTGGGGCTATGGCAGATGTCAAGGCTCATGATGCAGAGGAGTACCAGCTGTGCACCTAGCTCAGGCAGCAGAGTGCCAGGGTGCTGCCACCAACCTACTCCTCCCTCCTCAGTGGCAGCATCCAAAGGGGACCCAGCCATGCTAGACACATAACCAGACCAGGGGGACCCTACCAATGGTGGTGGACAGCAGAACAGCCACAGCCACACATCCTGAACATGGAGTGCACGGTCACAGCTGATGGGATGGGCCATGGCTGCACCACTCCACCAGACCCGCTGTTGTGACATCGCAGCAAGGTCAGGGTGAGGGTGCCCTCATCACTGACATTGTGTCACATGCGTTGTCCTGGCAGCAGGGACACTGACCATGGCAGGAGACCGCCATGCGGTATTGCAACAGGGGATGGCATTGCCTGTGTGGCTGAGGGACCCACCACTGAACCTGTGCAGGGTGGGGCCTGGACCGGGAGTGCCTTCTGGTACTGGTGATGGCCATCTTGCAGGACATTGGGTGCCTCCATGGGTCGGTGGGTGCCCTCCTCAGTGAACTCCTGTGGACCTAGGTCCCATGTGACCGCTACTGCCGGATGTGGGTGGGGCATTCTGTGTGGGTGGGCTTGTATATAGGCAGGTTGATATTGGTGGATCTGTACATATGGGTGTTGTGGGTGGTCATTGGTGGGTGGGTCTGCTTTTTGCTGTTTGTTTTGTGGGTGGAATAATGGTTTGGTTGTTGGGCCTGTGTTGGTGTATGTGGGTGCGCCTTGTGGTGTCGGGTTGTTGTGGTGGTTGTTTAGGTTTGGATTTACTGTTATGTTTTGTTGGTTGCTGTTGCCTGTTTTCATCCCCATCTCCCTTCAATTGTTACCCTGTATCCCTGTCCCATTTTGTACATTAAACCTTTGCCAAACACACTGTGCTTCTGTGTCTGTTCCTGGTATGTTTGGCTGTTTGTGTGTGTGTGTGTGTTCTCTGTCACTAGCGCAGGTGTGCACACTGGTGTTGGTGCCTGCTGTCCCAGTGTTCTCTCCTGTGCATCAGGTTGGTGTGCCATTTGTGTTGCTCACAGCACAGTCCACTGTCCCCAGGGCACATCTGTGTGGTGTCCTGTGTGCTGCGGGTCACCATGCATGCTATGATGTCCATGCCACCTCACATTGTACCTCCCAGCTGTGTGATGGCATGGTGCCTGTGCTGCACCCTTCTGCCTCAGGGTGCCATTGTTCCCTGCAGGTGGCACCACTGGCATGGACTTTGATGTGTCTCACCACCATTTGTATACTGGTCTGTGCCACCTGGTGCTGTGTCCCTGTCGTAGTTACTCTGTTTACAGGTATCAGTGGCCATGGCAGGGGCATTGTGCCTGGTGGAGCCATCATCCCTGTATTGTGCCTGATGCCTCTGTGCACCCTTTGTACCCTGTGCCACACTGCCCCTGTGTTCCTGCCTCCTCAGAGACACTCTCTGTCTTATCTCACATGGTGTGTTGCTGTGTGTCTGGCTCCGTCTGTCCCTGCTCCTTTCTATGCTTTGTATGTTACATCTGCTCCCAACTGGTTTATGCTTGCGCCAGCTGTTCTTGGTGTAAGTTGTAACACTGCTGCTTCTAGAATTCTGCCCTGGCGTTTCTCTTCCATTTTCTTGACATATGTTCAGTTGCGCATTTGCGTACCTGCGGGTTTGTTGCAACTGCAGCGTGAGTCACCATTGGCATACTGCACTGAGTCAATGCACATCTCACAATGTAGAATTGCGTTTGGCATATTTGCTGGACGTATTTGTGATTTGTGCCATTCCCGTTGGCGCATCTTTGTTGCGCATTGGCATATGCTTTCTAGAATCAGGCCCAGGATCTTCCTGTCAAGCCCTGCATGAAGCAAGTTACATCTTATTTTCTCAAACGGTAAAGAAAGACTTGAAAAGATTCGAATGGCCCTGTGTGAAGCAAGCTAGGACTTACCTCCTACTGCTTGGATTGTGCAGGATGAAAGGGCACTGCACAAAGCAAGTTAGGACTTGACTCCTGATTTACTGAGAGCCCAAAGAGCCCAGTGTGAAGCAGTTAAAGGCTTTCCTCCTATGTCATTGATTTGAGCAAGAGTGCTGTGTATCCTGCTTCATGCAGGGTCTAGCATGTCCAGCTTGAAGGTGATTTGCCCTGTCCAAAGCCAGACAGAATGTTTTGTTGGTGCATGGCCACAAATCTGCTAAACATTTGGTTTTCTGTTTCATGCAGGGACATGCATGAGTAAGGATATAATTCCACTATTACAAAAAGAAAGGATATTCATGGCAAAAAAAAATCTGCAATAATGCAGACATTAGTGATAAGAAACACAATGTAGACAAAGGGTGGGATATTCAAAAGGGTTGCGCCATGCGCAGTAGTGTTGCACCATGCACAATAGGGTTGCGCCTGCACAAGTCCGAAATTGCGCCATTCTGCGATATTTAGCAGGAGGCAGTTGCGCCACTGAAAACATGCTGAGCAACAGCACAATGCTAATGAATGCATGCTGAACTGGAGGGGGAGGAACCATGCATAAACTGCACAGCCCGATATTCAGCCGGGCTGTGCAGAGTTGTGTAGGTGCAACCCCCAACCTGCGCCTGCACAACTTTGAGCCAAAAAAAGAGGTAAGTGGAGGCCACCTGGTGAGCTGCCGCATTGCGAGGTGCAACACTGCAGCTGCCGCGGCTGGCCCTCAACCTACTCCCTGTGCCCCTGCAGCCCGATCATGGGCAAAAGTGTAAAACATCCTCCCTCTCCCGACTTCCAGCGATCATGAGCAGCAGCTAATAACCCCCGCCAGCCCAATCGAGGAGCAACAAGGTGTCCCCAGAATATATCCCTGGTGGTCCAGTGGACATAAAAGCCTGACCAGCGGGCTGATGAAGTTTAAAACAACCCCCGAGCGTATCCCTGGTGGTCCAGTGGACCGCTAAGCCCAATCGAGGCTGAATATGATGAACCCCCAGAGCGTTTCCCTGGTGGTCAGTGGACCGCTAAGCCCGATCGTGGGCTGCATTATGTTTAAACCCCCAAGACCATATCCCTGGTGATCTGGTGTCCCCCACCCACCCACCCACACAGCCCCACCACCCGCTCCCCAGCAGCGGCGGTGGCAGCATCCACCGGCCTGCGCCCTTCCGCCCTCCGACTGACTGCCCGGTAGGGCTGCGCCCACTGGTGCAGAGCAAGAGCCAATGGGCGTGCAGCCCATACTATACAAAGCAGTCCAGATATGTGAATGCCCTACCGGGCAGTCAGTCGGTGGATGGCGGGGGCGGCAGGTGGGTGGGATGCTGCCACCCACCGGCTGCTGGGGAGAGGGGTGGTGGGCCGTGGGTGGGTGGGGTGGGGGACACTAGATCACCAGGGATATGGGCTTGGGGGTTTAAATATAATGCAGCCACGGTCGGGCTTAGTTTTCCACTGGACCACCAGGGATACATTCAGTGGGCAAATATTCAGCCCACGATCGGGCTTTGCCGCTCCACTGACCACCAGGGATATGCTCGGGGGTTGTTTTAAACTTCATCCACCAGCGATCGGGCTTTGCGGTCCACTGGACAACCAGGGATATGTTGGGAGGGACAAATTGCTGCCAGCGATCAGGCTGGTGGGGGTTATGTCAGCTTTGCCTGCGATCAGGCCAGTGGGGGTGGGGATTTTTACTCTTTTGCCCGCGATCGGGCTGCAGAGTGTCGGTCCCGGCGGCTGCTGCCTGGCAGGGCGCCAGGCGCAAGTTCTCGGGGATCGGTGCACCTGCATGCTAATGGCATGCAAATGGGGCCATAAACAGATGCAAATGGCCCCCCCTGCATCTTGCAGGAATTATGGCCCCATTTGCATGTCACCTTTTGAATATCAGAAATTTGCACATGGCGCAATGGTACTTACGCCACCGCAAGTTGAATGCTCCACTCTGACCACTTACGGTGCTGCAAGTTCCACTGTGCCATGCACAGTGGCTGTGGCCAGGGGGTGATATTCAAAGGAGTTGCTCAATAGCGCAGCTCCTTTGAATATCGCCCCGGCCACACCCCTGCGCAACTATTTTGTGCAGCGCAAGGGCTTGCGCCACAAAATAGCGCAGTTTGAATATCCGGCCCAAAGTAGGGAAATGAAAAAAATAGGTGTTTGAGTCTCAGTAATAGTTGACAAGTTGGTCATGTGGTGTTCCTGGGGAATTTTAATGTTAATTCCCCTCCCCCTTCCCAATTCCTTAGTCTAATGACCCAGGTAGAAACCACAAGTCCAGGGGATGTGGTGACTGTGAAGCAAGCCATGAATGATTTCTTGCTTCAAGCTGAGCCCACAGGGCCCTGCTCAAAGAAAGTTATGAATGATGTCCTGCTTAGTGCACCTGCACAAAGAAAGTTATTAATGGGCCAGCATGAAGAATGTTATAAAAACACACTTTCAAGCTCATTCATAATTTTCATTGCATAAGAGATTGTTCATTACCTTCTTCAAACGCTCCCCACATGTTCTGGACCTTTAACTTTCCCATGGGTCATCAGGTTAGGGGCGTGGGGTGTATTAGGTAGGAAACCAGTAAGGAACACCAGACAACTGATTTGCAAAGACATCTGAGAATCCACCCCATAACATTATAATGTGCTTACTTTGGCCACTTTGGCTTTTTCAACCATAATGTCTGCCATTCTGGTAGCAGAGAACCAGTGCATCACAGAGATCGCTTGGGATTCAGAAAAGGGCAGTGACACTACCCAACTACTAGAGTGGTAGTGAACATTCGTTGTTTGCAGGAAAGAGGTACCTTACTTCCCATCTGAACTCTAGCATAGTTAATCCCTCATGCTTTTAGGGATGACATTGAAACTGGCCCTTAACAAAGGACATACTGATTCATGCTTAGCTCTTTAATTGGTCACTGAGCACTGACTGTTGCAATGCTGTTTTTCTAGTGAGGAAATACCTTGAAGATGCTTGCAAATAACAAGGCCCTCAGGATTCTTTTAGTGCCAAATTGCCACCCAGGGGCAAGGATGTACACCATGGACATTGATAGATCTTGCTTGAAAATTCCGATTAACTAATCTTACCACATGTGATCTTAAAACAACAAGGCCTCCCACAAGTACCTCGAATGGTCTTTACTCATTTATATGGCTTTCTAGTCAGAGTTGTCAAATCCGGTCCTCTTGGACTTTTGTCTCCGGCAACTAATCTCAGATTAATTTAATATTCTCACATTTGCTGAGTTGTATACAGAAATCAGACACTTTAATTGGAGTATTGGGGGTTCAGCCCAGCCCCCCAGGTCCACTTACATGCATGTCTTTGCAAAGCCAGGCACTTCTGTATCACTGGTCCTACACAGACAGGTGTACCATGTCATACACTTTCTGGTAATAACCCACAAGACAGTGATTTAACTCCTACCAGGTGCTACACACTGAAACAGACACTGCTTGTGTAACCACTTCCAAAGCAGATGCATAGCTACCAGCTCAGTAGTGCTGTGGGGGAATACAATTTCACCAGTGGAACTGCTGCAAAAGTCAGACTTTCACTCCTGTGAACTTTGGAATGCACTTTGGCAACTTTCATGAAATTCTAACTTAAAATGGTGGAATTAATTCATACATTGTGAAATAATGTATTCAACTGCTGAAAGAAATTCTGCAGAATTGATCAGTGAACTGCAGGACGATTGCATGTACAGTACTACAGACTGATGTACTGTATCAAACTGAAGAATAGAATTCTGCAGAACTGTCATTCCATAATTTGTTTGTATCATTCTGTAAATCAGGCAGAACATTTCATGGAAAAGGGTAAAATTTCACCACACACATTTGGAGGATTCAAATTTCACCAAAGTTAGAATTTCAGAAAACTTTACAAACTTTTGTGAAACTTCTGTGAATTCAGTACTCCCAGGGCCCGATTCTAGAAGTATGGCCCAAGTTGCCGCTGAACACAACTTGCACCACCCTCAACTGTGACATTAGCCCTGCTCCCTATTCTACAAGGGGCAGGGTCTCAGCAGCAAAGTCCTGCGATTTGCAACATGCAGTAAGGTACACCGCACAGAGGTCATACCAGGCCAGCAAGTTGTGACCCATTGCTACAGGTCACAAATGTACCCCTCACCCATGCCCTGACCCCCTGGTTTCCTGCCACAAATGCAGCACGTCACCAGCCCTGGTAGTCCAGTGCCCCCCCAACCATAAAATAATAGATCCTCATTTCCCTGGTAGTCTAGTGCCCCCCGAACTAAACATTAAGAAAAGAGAATAAGATCCCTGTTTCCCTGGTAGTCTAGTACCATCTCGAACTGTACATTAATAAAATAAAAAAGATCCCCATTTCCCTAGTAGTCTACTGGCCCCCCACCCAGCTATGTAGCCCACTCAGAACCCCACCAGTTACCCAGCTGGCGACTGGCAAAGCCCACCTCTCACCGCCATGGCCAGCCGCCAACTGGAGTGCAGTATTAGCGGCTACTGCACGGGCAGCATCAGAATTTGTAATTTCTGAGCCGCGTCTGGCAACGGTATAGCATGCTACTCAGTCGACAACTAGCCATGGAAATGGAAAAGGTGAGCTGTGCCAGTCTCCAGCTGGGATGAGAGGCTGGAGTGAGCTGGCAATGCTGAGTGAGACTACACCAGAGAAATGGGGATCTTATCTCTTTCTTAATGTACAGTTCAGAACACTAGACTACCATGAAAACTAGGGATCTTTACTAATTAATTAATGTACAGTTCATGGGGGAGGCACTAAACTACCAGGGGTGGCTTATTGCCGCATATGCGACAGGCGAATTGTGGTTCGGGGCACGGGTGTTAGGATGGCAGCGCCGACCTGTGGAGCTTCTGCCAACGGCTGTTTTGGGGGACTGGAGGTATGGGTAGCTCTGTGGGGCCCCAGTGAGGTGTGCTGGGCATGGGGGGAGAGGGAAACCGTGCACTGTCCGCTGGACAGCCAATGGGTCTACAGGACCCCCAAGGGCGTCCGTAAGTTATACCAGCTAAATGCTGGTATAACTTACATTGCCGGATCTCCTCCGGGGGTTCTTGTAGAATCCCGATGTGGGCACTTTGTGGCTGCCCTTCTAGAATGGGGCACAACTGCTACCATAAACCCCCTAGTGCCATGTCGCAGGGGTGTTTTGCGGCATAACAGCCGTTCAGTGCAAGTGGTCTGTGCCATGTCACAGGTCACTTTGTAGAATCACGCATGTCACAACTGCTGGCATAAGTTGCTACATGCACCATTCTGCTTGGTGCAACTGCTGTTACGCCAGGTGTAACCCTTCTAGAATCTGGCCCCCAGTTTCCATCCAGCACTACACCTTAGGCCTTTCTGAGCATTCAGAAAACTCTCCCTTTAGATGTTTTGCAGGCTACTAGATACCAAACCCTTGAGGAACCCCTGCTAATCCCAGGCTCAAAGGCCATTGAACATGTAAAGCTTCCCAGGGATCAGTCTTTTTGGCAACCCAAGACTGGAACTCCTGCAGAAGTTCAGGCTTCATTCGTTCACTGGTAACCCTGACTAGATTTAGAACTTAGGCTTCCTTGGCTGACTGTCATCCAGCCAACCAAGAAGGGGTGGACTTACAGGAGGACATCAAAGTAGTTTAATTCATTAGGTGACATCTCCAATTCGGAGGTTGTCAGTCACTGCATTTTAATTCTCTCAGTCCCATGTCTTGACAGTGACTCCATTTTTATTTTTATTTTTTTATAATTTTATTGATTTTTTTATGTACATATAGTTTCAGTGTACATGTATTATTCAACTTGAAATACAGTTGGATAACCTTGTTAAGTTGATTACATACTTCTCATTTTAGTTTATATATGCATTCTTTAACTTTCAAAAAGTTTTTTCATGCATGTATTTTAATCCTATATATATATATATATATATATATATATATATATATATATATATATATATATATATATATATTAGAAGCAAAAACTCTGTTTAATGCATCAGTTAGGGTTGTTCCACAGTGACAAAAGTGAGGAGATTCGGTTTTAGGATTGAAAGCCCCCATTGAACCCCACCCAGTCCACCTCCCAACCAGCATCTGGGTGCGCATTGGGGTTGTCGGCACTAACTCTCACCCCATCACATGTGTAAAGAAGCTGAGGTATAGGAGAATGGGGTGAGAGTTAGGAATGATGACCCCAACATGCACCCTAAATGTCAGTTGGGGGTGGGCTGGAGGGTCCAAGGAGCTTTCAACCCCTAACACCTAAATTTCCTCGCTTTTGTTGCTGTGGAACAACCCTAACTGCATTACATGGAGTTTTGCCTCTAATCCCTTCTTTTGAGAATGTACTGTAGAAATATTGAATGTAATGTGGTGGTGGGGCGCCAGGCCCTTGGGGGCAAACACAAGTGCGTGTAAACGCCAAATGCATGCTCGCTTGTCCATGTACCACAATTGGAAATGCAAATAGTAATAGTAACAAGTAAAATAAGCGCCAATGGAAACAGAAACAGAAACATGAAAACAAGCATGTACAGAATGCAAACCGTTATGCACCACGGTCACAGTACTGCAATTGTAAATGCAAATGGTAATGGTAAAAGCAACAATAATGCCAAAGGGAACAGAACGCCAATTGCAATCCGTATGGAAAGCGCCAAACTATAAGCGCGCACTGTCACGGTATGGCAATTGGAAATGCAAATGGTAACGTTAACAGCAGAAATAGCGGCAAAGGAAACAGAAATGGAAATGTGAGCATGCAGCGTATGCAAACAGGAATGCAAAGGGTAACGCACACAGTGGTGTACATGGGAACAGTAATGCAAATGGGTATGGAAACACAAGTGGTAATGTTAAGTGTAACAGTAACGTAAGCGCACACCCTGGTTTTGCCCAACAGCTGCATAGAGAAACACAGTGGCCCAGATATTCAAACTGTACCAGGCTATGGCGCAAGCTTGGGTGCAGCGCAACTTGGCTGCACAGGGGTGTAGACTGGGCGATATTCAACGGAGCTGCACCATGGCACAGCATCATTGAATATCGCACCCTGGCCACCCGCAGTGTGCATGGTGAAGTGGCACTGTGCCAACACAAGTAGCCAGAGTAGAGCATGGGGATGCGCTAGCACAAGTTCCATTGTGCTATGCACAGCAACTGCAGTATTCAAAACTTGACATGCAAATGGGGCCATAATGTATGCAAGGCACAAATGGGGCCATCTGCATGTCACTATGACTCCATTTGCATGCAGGTGCGCCGATCCCTGATGACTTGCACCTGGCGCCCTGCCAGGCAGCAGCCATCGGGGACCGACGCCCCCTGCAGCCGGCAATGTGCTTCACAGCCCACTCGCGGGCTGAGTAAATTAATAAAATCCCTATCATCCTTGGTGGTCCAGTGGACCGCTGTCTGCCCGATGACAGGCATTTGTAATAAAATAAAAAATCCATCCAATATCCCTGGTGGTCCAGTGGACCGCTGTCTGCCCGATCGTGGGCACTTGTAATAAAATAAAGAAATCCGTCCAATGTCCCTGGTTCTCCAGTGGACCGCTGTCTGCCTGATCATGGGCATTTGTAATAAAATAAAGATTAATGTCCAATATCCCTGGTGGTCTAGCGGTATCCCTCCCCACTCTCCCCACTGGGCCCCCACCGCCCGCTCCCCAGGTCAGCGGTGGGCAACCTTTCCACCCACCTGCCGCCCGCCCGCCTGCCGACCCAACACCGTCCGGTAGGTCTGTATACATATCTGGAATGTAATGCGGTATGGGTTGCACACCCATTTGCTCATGCTGTGGACCAATGGGCATACAGCCCTACCAACGGTGTCAGTCGGCGGGCGGCGGGTGGTGCCACGCCACTGGCTGACCGGGGAGGAGCAGGGCAGTGGGGCTCAGTGGGTGAAATGAGGAGGAACCGACACGATATTGGACATTAATCTTTATTTATTACAAATGCCCATGATGGGCAGACAGTGTTCCACTGGACCACCAGGGATATTGGACATTAATCTTTATTTTAGTACAAATGCCCACAAATTGGCAGACAGTGGTCCACTGGACCACCAGGGGATACTGGACATTGATCTTTATTTTATTACAAATGCCCATGATCGGGCAGACAGCAGTCCACTGGACCACCAGGGATATTGGACAGATTTCTTTATTTTATTACAAATGCCCACGATCGGGCAGACAGCAGTCCAGTGGACCACCAGGGATATTGGACATTGATCTTTATTTTATTATAAATGCCCACAATCGGGCAGACAGCGGTCCACTGGACCACCAGGGATACTGGACATTGATCTTTATTATATTACAAATGCCCATGATTGGGAAGACAGCGGTCCACTGAACCACCAGCGATATTGGACAGATTTCTTATTTTTTTTTACAAATGCCCACGATCGGGCATGGGGAGGCACTGCCAGGGGCGGCCGGAGCTTGGGTGGCCATCCACAGGTGGAAGCTGCCATGTTGCGCCCTGCAACCTGGCAGCTAACCTGTGGGTGGCCATCAGTTGTTCCTTTTTTTTTGGGATCAACTTTGTGCTGGCACAGGTAGGGGTTGTGCATGCATGGCTCTGCACATCCTGGGCTGAATATCGGACTGTGCAGGGTATGCATGAGTACGCCCCCCCACCTGTGCCTGCATGCATTACTGATGCGCTCTGGCACATCGAGATTTGTGCCGCACACTTTTCCCTTTTGAATATTGCGCCGGGGTGCATCAGTGGGTTGCACATGGTGCAACACTGTTGCATCATGCGCAACCCTTTTGAATATCTGGGCAACTGTGTACAAAGAATGTATGCGTAATAATGGGCCTCAGAGCAGAAAATGAGCTGTTGGAATAGTAAATTGCTTATATCTCAGGAACTATACAACGTAGGGAAAAAAAATTGACATGATTCATGATTTTCCTGGCTACATTTTCGCTAAATGCACAGCCATAGGCTACGCATTGCCATGATGAAAATTCCGTATCTCGCACCGTTTCCGAGAAGTGAGCCCCAGAAGGTGCAACGGATGCCACCATGTTAGTCTATGGGAAAAAATGCCAACTTCGGAGTACCGTAACTTGGCATCCATGCAATATTTTTTCACCAAACTGCCAAAAGGCATGTTTGTGAGATGTTGGCTGCCTTCCCTTCAAATTTCAACCCAAGAGACCAAACAGTTCTTTTGCAGCAGGGTGGCAAAGAACACCTGTCATTTTGGCCATAGTCTGGAAAAGTAGTGTCGCAATTTGCAACACTTTTCGAAAAAATTTGCTAACGTGTCGCAAGTGTGACTCTACTTTGCGACACTACTGTTTTCAGAAATTTGAAAAACATATTTCTAAGGTGTTTAACCCCAAAATAAAGAGACATGGCTAGCATCCTTAGGATTTGACTAGGTGAACACAGATAGAATTGTGTCCCTAGAGGGTCCCAATTTAAATGCCAAGCATTTTTCTGATCACTAACTGAAAACAAAATGGTGGATTTGCGATACTAGTAGGGCCATTTGCGACACTACAAAGTGCATTTGTGACACTTTCGAACTTTTTGTTAACTTTTCCCATTGAATTATAATAGGAAATTGTTTTTTGAATAACTTTTGAACCATTTAATATGTTTTCACGAAATCTTCAAAAGGCAAAATGGGGACCCTGACCATACGTTCCCTGAAGCTTTTGGACTGGTTGTCTAAACTGTGTGACCTATAGGTGAGAGCCAAGAATTCACAAAAAAACATAATTGTGCATTTGGTTGTCGCTTAATAACACTGCAGCTGTATACCCGACTGGTACAAAAGTTGGCAGATCTCAAGATCTGCCATGCCCAATCATGCATGCCAATTTCAGACAAATCCGTTGAATGGTGGCAAAGTTATTATGGTGCAAAGTTTCAACCTTTAACCTTAAACGTGCTACTCAACCCTAACTATGGCTGCAGTACCGTGCTACCATTATGTATATGTATATATGTATTGTGACAAAAAAACTCTGTTTAATGCATCAGTTAGGGTTGTTTCACAGCGACAAAATTGAGGAAATTTGGTGTTAGGGTTGCCACCCCTTGCACCCCACCCCCACCCTGCCCCCACCAACAGGCACTGAGGTGTGCATTGGGGTCATCAGCCTTAACTCTCACCCCATTCCTTGTGTAAATAAGTTGAGGTGGTGCAGTACAGGAGAATGGGGTGAGAGTTAGGACCGAAGACCCCAGTGCACACCCCAATGCCTGTTGGTGGTGGCAGAGTGCCGGGGTGGCAAAACTAACACTAAATTTCCTCACTTTTATTGCTGTGGAACAACCCTAACTGATGCATTAAACTGAGTTTTTTTGGCATGAATTTCCCTTCTTTTTGAGAATGTGCATTATAAATAGTGAATGGAATGTGGTGGTGGGAGCGCGGGGCCTGAACCATGTGCAGTTTTGTCACTTTGCTGCGCAAAAACTGTATGACTGACTGAAATGAAAACTGGCAAAGGAAGACATGTACCATACCACAACACGTATAACAAATGTTATCTGAATCTGTTCAACAGTTGCACAGGAGTGCCGAAAATGAAATTTTTGCCACTTCGCTACACAAGAACCATATATCCAACGGAACCAAAAATTGTTAAAAGAAGACATATACCACAGCACACTGTGTGTCCAGAATTGTGTGTATATCTGTTCAATGGCCACATAACGCCATGAGCAAACAATGTAACATGCACAATTCTGCAACTGTACATGCCAGTGACCTGAAAATTGTCACAGTCATATTATAAATTTTTGTACTTTGCAAATGCCAGGCAAATTGAACACACGGTTCAGAAGATATTGAAGTGTAATGAACCAAATTGTAATTCGACAGAGTGGTATCATTCTGTACCTGGTAATGTTTTACACACCAAACCACTGCAAGGCACTGCCATACCACTAGGGCTACCTACACTATACATTTCAAGACAGTAGCACCATGCAGAATGCTATGTGCAAAATATTAACTGCATCATGCAGTATCTCTGCAGTGAATTCATTTTCCAACATGTAAATAGTATTATTCACATCCCCAGGACATCCACTCAACACCCTCCAAATGTCATGTGAAAAGACCAGACCATTCCAGAAATATTTAATTTTTATGTTTCTGCATCTTTAAGAAGTCTCACATCACAAAATGGTGGAAATTGCGGCTGAAAATGCACTAAAATGGCAGACCTGGTGGCCAAAAAATCAGAAACTGTGAAGTGGGGCAACTTCAAATGGCAATAACTCTGGAATGGAACAACATTTTTTCACCAAACAAAAACTGGCATGTTCCCTACACAAAGGTCTCTCTACCTACCACGTTTTAGATCAATCAACCACATACTGGCAGCACTATGCATCACAGAAAACAGTGTAGAAAAATAACAAAAACAATGTTTAGTACTGCACTACACAAACGCAAAAACACAAACAGTAACGTAAACACAAACAGTGATGGAAACAGTGAGGTAAAAGAAAACAGTAATGCTAACTGTAATGCAAACAGAAGCGCAAACAGTAATGCACACGGTGACACAAATGTAAATGATAATACAAACGGTAGGAGAAACGCAAGAACAAATGTAAATGAAAACAGAAATGGTAACGCAAATGGTAATGCAAATGCTAACAGTAACAGAGATGCAAATGGTAGTGAAAATGGTAAAATGCAAATGCTAACACAAACAGAAACGAAACAGTAATGGCAATGGTGATGCAGAAGGAAACAGTAATGCACTCAACAATGGAAACGCTACCAAAAATGCAAACACTAAGGCCAACAGAAACGCAAACAGCAATGAACATGCAAACAGTAATGTTAATGAAATTGGAAACACAAATGGCTATGGTAACACCAACGATGACGCCAAAGGAAACAGTAATGCAAAACACAAGCACGTATGCAAACATAAATGGTAATGCACATGGTCACAGTAACACAATTGGAAATGCAAATGCGTATGGTAACACCAACGATGATGCTAAAGAAAACAAAAATGGAAACACAAGCGTGTATGCAAATGCAAATGATAATGCAAACACAGACACAAATGTAAACACAAACAAAAACAGTAATGGAAATGCAAAAAAGGGTAACAGTAACACAAATGCAAACCCAAAGGGTAATGCACATGCCGACGTAAACGGGAACGCTAATGCAAATGGTTACGGAAACGCAAGCGGTAACACTAATGATAAAAGTAACACAAACACACACCCTTTTGTTTCCCAAAAAAGTGCATTCAGAAACACAGTGAATACAAAGAATGTATGCATAATAATAGCCCTCGGAGCAGAAACTGGGCACTTGGAGTACTAAATTGCTTATATCTCAATAACCGTACGACGTAGAAAAAATTGAAAATCTTATATTATTTATGACTTTCTAGGCTAGTTTTGTACTTAGTCCCCTAGTGGGGGACTAAGCATTCTTCAGACAAAAAGTCCATCTCTCAAACTGTTTTCGATAAACAGGCCCCGGAAGACACGGCGGATGCCGTAATGTTAGCCTATGGGAAAAATCATCAACTTTGGAGTACTGTAACTTTGCAGCCCTCTAATATTTTGTTACCAAACTACCAAAAGGCACATCTGTGGCATGTTCACTTTCTTCCCTCCAAATTGCAGCTCAAAAGCCCAAACTGTTCTTTTGCAGCAGGGTGGCAAAGAGTCCCTATTGTTTTGACCATAGTGTTGCAAAGTACTTTCATAAATCATGACACTTTCGCAAATGAAATCATGAAAGTGTTGCATATGCGAAAGTACTTTGCCACACACTTCTTACAAAAAATTAAAAAACATATTTCTGGGGCGTTTTACCCTCATGAAAAGACATGGCTAGCAACCTCAGGGCTTGACTAGGTGAACACAACAAGAACTGTGTCCCTAGAGGTTCCCAAATTTAAATGCCAAGCATTTCTGTGACCACCAACTGAAAACAAGATGGCTGATTTGTGACACTACAAGGGTCATTTGAGAAAATAAAAAGTGTATTTGAGGCACTTTCACAAATATTGACTATAATGGGAAACTTGTTTATTTAATAACTTTGGAACCGTTTATTATTTTTTCATGAAATCTTTGAAAGGCACATCGGGGACCCCGGCTGCATGTTCCCTGAAGGTTTTGGACTGGTTATGAAAACCATAGAATTGTAGGCATGAGCAAATCTGTCATACAGTGGCAAAGTTATTAAGCTGCCAAATTTCAGATTTAACCTTAAATGGGGTACTCAACCCTAACTATAGTGGCACTACGGTAAGCATAACATTCTAAAAGAGCCTAACCCTCTCCCACACCACTTCCCAGAGTTCAATAAGTTGTCTGTATTTTCAGAACTATATAATTTTTTTAAAGTCATGAGTCAAAAGTCTAACGACTAAAGATTTAATGAGCAATACAAATATAGTATATGGTTAGCTTTTGTTCTGTATAAAAATCAGCCTGCTCAAAATCCTTGTGCACATTCTAAACCATTGTGTGCATTCCAAAGTGGTGTTGTGCACATTCCAAACAGTTGTTCTGCACAGTTCAAAGGTCATAAAATTTTACATTTCTTATTTATTCCACACCTAGCTACTTTCTAACCACCCAGTACGCAAAGTTGTACCTTTTAACTTTCAAAAGTCTGTAAAGATCATTGAACAGAACAAAGAAATGGCAAGATTTTTTTGTTTTCACTTTGGCGGGGGTCTGTCACTCCATTGTAAAAAGACATAGACTGTATAAAATAAAATATGGGCAATCAAACAACTCCATCTCAGGTTTGAGATGACAGAATTTACCTTCCTAGCTTTGCTTTCAAGGTTCGCATGCTTTCATCTCAACCCCTCGATGGAAGCACAGCATTTTTGTGTATGGCTGCCCATACATTATTCACTATAGATTAAATGGGTTCAGGTATGACTCTAGCCTTAGTAACGGTGGGAGATAAGCTTCACGTTCCCTCCAAGTAATTCCCCAGATATGTTCCATGAATTCAATGTTCATTCATATCTTTTCAAAAGAAAGTGTCTCCCTTAACATATTCCACCATTTATGTAGGTCCAGTTTTGGGAGGTGTTGATCATTAATGTTTTCTAACAACAATCTTTTTGTTGCTATAGTCCTTAAAACAATTATCTTTTCCTTCACCTTCATCCAGTGTACTGGTTCTATATTGTTAAAGAGGAATAGATCCACATCCAATGGCAGTTCCCTTTTATGTAATAGGGATAAGGTTTGCCTACTCACTTCAAATCATTCTTTTATCAAAGGGCAGTTCCATAAATAGTGCGTCATTTAATTAATTTATTTATTTAAAATGTGTTGACCAGGAAAGGCACACTAAGCAGAAGTTCATTTCCAGGTGCAACCCGGGGACAGAGGGTACAAATACAACAGAGGGATGACAAAAAAAAATTCAGATACAGTATAGTATAATACAGAAGAAACTTAACATATACAGTATAATACAGAATAGATTAATTAATATGCATAGTACAATGATCAGATATAGGAATACATTACAGTGTATTGTACAGGTAATTCAATAAGCAGGGCGAGACATCAAAAGCAAAAATCATGTGATCACTAGTTAATATAGGAAATGGAAAAGAGGGAGGGGGACAGAAGTATGGTTGTGGATTAGGGCAGTGTAAATCAACAAGACGTAGTAGGGGTGGCCAGAGGAGGTGCTTAAGAGCAGGAAAGGAAGTGGTGAGATGGGTTTGAGGGGAGAGGCTATTCGAGAGAAAGGGGAGTGTATAGGAGAATGCTAGTTTTCTAGCCGAGGTGCATGCTCATGGGAGGGTGAAGGAGTGAAGGAAATTTGAACATAAATTGTAAGGGGAGGAGTAGCAGGATTTGGGAGAGAGGAGAGGTAAGAAGGAAGGGTTATAAACCAATATTTGGAGATGGAAGTAGAACAGTGGGACGTGTGTCTCTGCAATAGGGATTGGAGGGAGTGGAGTTGTAGAGGTCACAGTGATGTGTTTGAGGTGGAATGACAGAAGACGTTAGGTCTGTTTCTTGCCCACATCCATGCCAACAACCGTTATATTCATTTCTGTTTATTTTTATCAATGTCTTTGGCATTAGATAAGCTCTATCAATTATATTTCTTTGAATTGTTTTATTTTTGGCTGACATATATGTTTTATTAGCTTTTGCTCTGATATGTTCCCACTGTTGTGTTGCCAAGGATATCTTGACTTCATTATTCCATTTTGTGTTTTTATTCTTGTGTGGATCTTTCTTACATATTATTAATGTATTATATAAGTTCCTTAAAAGCTTCTTAGTTTCTTCTTTCCTATTCTTTTCTTACTTTGTAAGTTTCATGAAAAAAATCATTAACTGATATCCCATACTTAAGTTTTGTCCAGTTAAAATTATCCTTTAAAGTGAGGTAAGATATACAGTTGAATTGTATTCCCTATTTCACTAATTCTTTAATTTCTGTAAATCCCGGATATCTATTTTTAACCAAGACATCCTTCCATTTATGATACCCTTTAGAGTGTAGCACCTTATAAGGGAGTTCTCTGGTATATTTCTTTCTTTCTTTCTTTCTTTCTTTCTTTCTTTCTTTCTTTCTTTCTTTCATTTTGTTGACCAAGTAAGTCCAATGAGCCTAACTGGTCCCTTTTTCAGGGGCGACCCCTGTTCTTGGACGTAGCTCTAGAATAATCCTGTATCTCAAAGTGGAGCCAAGGGATATCCTCTATGTAAATTTTATTTAAAGTCTTCTCCAGACTTTCCCTTAAAACGTCAAAATAACCCTTCCTTTTGAAAAATTTTGACCCTTCTATAATTGGATTCATGTTGATGGAATTTTGTTTGTTTGTTCTCCAAGTTTACTGTTTCCTTATATATCCTATGGTTTTCTGGAGGAAAAAAAAGTGCCATTCCAACACAATTACCAAGGAATGAGCTTACCTGTAAGTGATGGGGTCCAGACACCCCATCTCCCATATCTTGTGGAATCTTCAGTTAAGCCAGTGCTATCTGTGGCTTACCCCCAACACAAACATTTTGAAAAAAGTATTCCTTATTTGGCAAAATCATATTTCTTTAGGGCAACCAAAAATTGTTTGTAGAACATATATAAACTGTGGCATTGCCATCATTTTATTGTATCTATATACCCCAAAGAGACAAACAGAGATTTTCCCAGTTTACAAGAAGATTCTGAATTTTATTTTTTATTTTGAAAAAAATGTTCATGTTTGTATTTTGGGCTGGCAGTATAGCCTAAGGGTAGAGTAATGAGGTGTGAACAAGCTTGGTATAGCCAGCAGACCAGACCTAGGTTTGATTCTTACAACCTCCACTTACTGTGTGACTCTGAGCAAGTCACTTAACCACCCAGTGCTCCCAGGTCACCCTTGAAAATAGGCACTTGTACCTAGTAGACCTTACCTGGTTACCAAAGACTAAAAAATAAATTAAAAAATTTGATCTTGAGATAGGGTTACTTCTAGATATTTATTTTTTTTTTCCATTTTAAAATCTACCTCAAATTCTGTAAGTGGCATATCCCTCTCTAGTGACTTGCATTATTACTGACTTTTGTTTATTTAAACAACATGCAGAAATTTCTGAGAAACATTTAACTACCTATAAGAATTTGGGTAAATAATTAAATATATTTTTAACAATAAGAAGGGTGTCATCTGTGAAAACACTAATTTTAGTAGTTTTGTTGCCTATTTGCAGCCCCTCAATTCCCATGTTTTGCCTAATCCATCTTAAAAATGGTTACGGCACACTATAAAAATCACCAGAGAGAGCTGTCCCAATGATGCTGAGGGCTGAGGCACTGGATGCCACACCTCACATTACGTTGGTGACCTGGGTTTGGAAGCAAGCCTGGGTCAGCTGAAGGAGAGGGAGGCAGCAGGAATGAGCAGCCAGTCAGCAGATCTCCTCTCCAGGAAGAGATCTTGTCATCCCTGTGGTACAACTGCCCCTAGGTGGAGGCCTGAGGGTAGTGCAGGAAGGTGGGTGGCATGACTTAGGGAGAGCACTGCAGAACCAAGGTGTGCATGTGCCTCCACATGCATACATGCATCCATGGCATGGGTGGAAAGAAAACTGGAAAATGGAGCTGGCAGGTTCCATTTTGGCATGGCTGCATCTGGCTTGCCTGGCTCCTGGATTCTGCTCCAGGGGGACAGCCAGCACCCCTCCCTCCGGCTATGTCATGGGAGAGAGCCATGGAGGATTTGATGGGTTAAGAGCTGGACTGGGGAGGGACCAAGCTCAGAAAAGAAGCCCCCTGAAAGGGGCTAGAGCATTTGCTAGCTCTGCGGGGTGGAGAAAACATAATAATAATTAAAAAAAAAATCACTGGAGAGAGTGGGCAACCCTGTCTGACTCCATGATTCATATTATATGATGGAGAAAGGTATGAATTAACTTGGAACGTAACTGATGTTCTTTTACAAAGTATCTCCATTATTTTTATCAAAATAGGGGGGATTTTCCATTGATCAGGCAATTTATCATGTATTCACGATCTATAACATCAAGTGCTTTACTTGCATCTAAAGCAATAGCATGGAAAATATCTTCCTTCTGTTGATACCTAGTTTTAATGAAGTGGAAAATTGCCTGACCTTTTCTAGTAGCTTGTGAGATGGTCCTTCCCTTGACAAGCCCATACTGATTTTGATGGATGGCACTAGGCAACCCCCCCCCCACCACATCCATACACTATTCTATTAACTACCATTTTAGTTAGTATTTTGTAGTCAGTGTTTAAGATGGTGATGGATCTGTAACTTTCAGGTTTATGTGGGACTGTACCCTCTTTTGGCAACAAGACTACCCTGGCATTTTCCATAGATGGGAGTTGACCAGTGCCATCCACTAATTCATCTACCATAATTTTAAACCAAGGGGCTAGTTCTTTACTAAAGGATATGAAAATGTTGGCCATGAAACCATCCAGCCCTGGAGTATTCCTTTTTGACAGTGAATTAATGGCTTCCCTAATTTTTCAGGTGTCAAAGGGCTCTCCATTACATTTCAGCTCAGGGAGTTCAGCTTCCTGTAAATAATGTTCAAGTTTTTCCCTATCCACTTTTATTTTATTTTGATAAATATCCTCATAATATGTGAAAAAGAAAATCCCCCATCTCTTTATCCCCTCTGCGTCTGCTTCCATAGGGATCTTTTAATTATGTTATTAAGTTCTTCTCTTTTTGAGTTTTTCAGATGATTGGCTAGCAGTTTCCCCTATTTATCCTCTTGAAGGTCTTGTTTCTTAATTTTGATTTTTTTCCTTTCAGGGAAATATTTCTCATAATCTGTTAATAATAGTTTGTCAAGGGACTGAATATGTGCATCCAGTTCTGCTTCCTTAAAATGTTTTGTTCATCAAGACTGGTATGAAATGATTACCCCTCTCAGTGTACATTTCATTGCATCCCATAGTTTGGAAACTTGGGTCTGACCACTATAATTATAATACCTGTATTCTTTTATAGTCTTTCTTATAGTATCTATAAAGTTTTCCTCCTGTAACAATTCAATTTTAAGGACCATTGTCTGTTATATATCCTATCTGGATTTACAATATTTATGTCCAGCTGCACTAGTGCACGGTCCCATACCATCCTTATATGAATGCTTACTTCCAAAATATCTTTAACTAATATTTTTGAAGTAAATATGTAATCAATTCATTAAAATGTTACATCTTTCAAATCTAGGTGTGTAAATTATTTTTCTGTTGGAAACATTAACCTCCAATTTTAATCAAGGCAGTGAAAATCTAAAAATTGTCTCAGTTTATCTGCTATTCTACAATTGCCTTGGATGAGTTATCCAGTACTGGGTTCAGTGTCCATTCATATCCCCTGCTAAGATCATTTTTTGTGCCTGTAATTTAATAAGGTGTTCTGTTATAGTAGTCAAAAATTTAGAGTAGTGTTCAAAAGGTCCATAAACTAATCATACAGTTAATTATTGACCCTGTATTAGTCCCATGATTAATATTATTCTCCCATCTTTATTATGAAATTTACCTATTAGCTGGAAGTAAATATGTTTCCTAATCAGAATTACAACTCCACAGCACTTTTTTGTACCTTCTGAAAATAGAATATGCATTATCCACTTCCTTTTGAGATTCTGCTCAAGGTGTGTTTCTTGCAAACAGATTGTATCTACCCTAATTTTATTTAAGTATATAATAATCATGACTCTCTTAGTTGGGGTATTGATACCATTTAAGTTTAATGATCCCCATATGATAATCTTTTTAGCTGTAGCCATATTTACTCAATAAATAAACTATTATTGCCATTGTCTAAGCTCATACTTATCTAAAATATCGTCCTTTACCCATCTAGATTCATAACAGATTACCTCCTGGCTGCCTGCCTTTTTTCCACTTTTTGCTCCTTTTTTATAGAGCTTAGAAACATAGAAACATAGAATTTGATGGCAGATAAGGACCGCTGGGCCCACCTAGTCTGTCCATTTTCTTACCTAACAGATAAGCTGCAGATCCTAGTTAACCAACAGCTTACTTCCTCCTACCCCCCACTAGGACTGCCTTATGTCTGTCCCATGCATTCTTGAATTCCCCCACTGTTCTTGACTCCACAACCTCCTCAGGTAGGCTGTTCAATTCATCCACAACCCTCTCTGTGAAAAAATACTTCCTCACATTACCTCTGAGACGTCCCCCCTCTATCTTTAAATTGTGCCCCCTTGTTCTTGCACATCCCTTTTTCTGAAAGATGCCACCCTCTTGGACTTTGTTGATTCCCTTGAGGTACTTGAAAGTTTCTATCATGTCCCCTCTCTCCCTCCTTTCCTCAAGGGAATACATATTAAGCTCCTTTAGTCTTTCTTCATAAGTCTTCTGGTGCAAATCCTTCACCATTTTGGTTGCCCTCCTCTGGACAGCCTCCACTCTGTCTATGTCTTTGCGTAGATGGGGTCTCCAGAACTGCACAAAGTACTCCAGATGGGGTCTCACCAACTGTCTGTGCAGAGGGATAACAACTTCCTGTTTTCTACTATTGATGCCTCTCCCTATGCATCCCAGCATCCCCCCAGCCTTCCTTACTGCCTTCTCACATTGCTTGCCCACCTTTAGGTCATCTGATATAATCACCCCGAGGTCCCTTTCCATTTTTACTGTTGTCAGTATCTCATCCCCCATTGTGTACTCTTCCCCTGGGTTTTTGTTTCCCAGGTGCATTACTTTGCACTTCTTTGCATTGAATCTGAGCTGCCATACATTTGACCATTCCTCCAACCTTGCCAAGTCCCTTCTCATCCTTTCCACTCCATCTGGTGTATCAACTCTGTTGCAGATCTTTGTGTCGTCTGCAAAGAGACATACTTTTCCTTCCAGTTCCTCTGCAATGTCACTTATAAAGACATTAAAAAGGACCAGTCCCAGTACTGAACCCTGCAGTACCCCGCTAGTAACCCTCCTTTCTTCACTGTGGACTCTATTTACTACTACCCTTTGCATCCTGTTGTCTAGCCAATTTTTTATCCAGGCTACCACCTTGGGACCCACTCCAAGGCTGGCTAAGTTGTGTATTAATCTTTTGTGTGGGACTGTATCAAATGCCTTGCTAAAATCTAGGTAAGCCATGTCCACAGCCCCTCCCTGGTCTACTACTTTGGTCACTCAGTCAAAGAAATCTATTAGATTCATCTAACATGACCTTCCCATTGTGAATCCATGCTGCCTTGGGTCCTGTGTCCCACTGGCCTCTAGGTACTCAACAATTCTTTCCTTCAGAAGTGATTCCATCATTTTCCCTACTAACTAACTGGTCTATAGTTTCCTGCTTCTGTCCTGCTCCCACTTTTGTGAAGAGAAATCACATCTGCCCTCCTCCAGTCCTCAGGTACCACCCCATCCTCCCATGACTATTGAAAGACCCTTGATTGAACACTGTTGAAAATCTAATATATAGCCTCCCTTTACATTATACTTTTCAGACTGTGTTCTTTGTCCCCCCCAAAACACACACACACATACATATGAAAAAACACAATCCAAACAACATTTTCTCCCAGTGCAAAACACCACGGCCCAGATATTCAAGCTGCATTACAAAGTAGTGCAATAGCAGGAGCAGGTGCAAGTACAGTGCACCTATGCGCAACACACACAATATTCAAACATTGCGCAGGGCTGGATGTGCTTGCGCCACACAACTGAATATCATGGCAACTGCACCATGGTGCAACCAGGGATGCACAGTGAAGCAGGGTAGCAGTGCATCAGCACAACCAGGAATGCTCAGGGACAAGATGCAGGAGTCCCCCACACATGGAAGATATGGGCTGAGGAGCACACAGCAGAACAGACAGTGCACCCCACACCCCATGAACCACCCAACCAGAGGAGAGCTGGAAGAACCACCATCCCATGGAAACCAGCCACAATCCCACAGCTGGGGCATGGTGCCCCAGCACACCCCCTGGCAAGCTGTGACCGGCAAACACGGAGGTCTGTCCACCCATTGCTACACCATAACCACCAATGCAGAGCACACCCTGCACAGTGTTCCACAGACACCCTGCTCAGGAGCAGTGCCCAACACTGCATGACACCCCATGCATGCCACCACCCCCACTGTGACAATGCAACCCTGTGCATCATTGAGGCATGCAAGGCAGCCCCACCATGAGCACTCTGAAGCATGTGGCAACAGACACCAATGCAACAACTGCAGACACAGTGCCACCCTGCATGGCCCACCCGATGTACAGCTGAGAGACTGACCATGCGTCGGCACATGAGGTACCACACATTAGACAGGGCATGCCCCAGACACCACTACCAGTGGTACAGCACCCTGCACACCCTCCCAAGGACACACCCCATCCCAGCACTGGCCTCAACAGCTAGCAAAGAAGCCCACAGTGGTGCAAGGAAGCAAGCACCACTCAGGATGCAACACAGTGCTTGGACAAACACCAACCCATACCCAAGTGCACACCAACACAGGGACACAGTAGTGGGTCAATAAACCCACTGGCATGTGGCCACAGTAGCCGTGTACACATGGCTAGCACCCCTCCATGGCACAGGTGTACCAGCCACCCTGTGCATGCACCATGAAGCCATACACCACCAGCACATGGCTGGAGCACAAGTGACAGACAATGGAGCACATCTCCTGCAACAGACACAAGTGACAGCATGGAGGGGGGGAACAAAAACAGCGGAGGCCACAGTGCCACCCGAGGCAGACGTGCACCATACCAGTGACAGGAGGCAACCTGGCATTGTGCCGGGTACAGTGGTTGTCCAGCATGGACAGCCACAACTGACATTCCAGTAGATGGTGCATATCACAGACATGCAAGGGTGTCAGCTGCACAGCCCATGGACAGTCTGACAGGGGGAACCATGGACACAGAGCATGCACCGTGGACCACTGCACAGGCAACCAGTGCACAGAGAACAACACACAAACCACAGACAGTGACTGATTCCCCCACCTACACCATAGGTGGCTCCCCTCTGGACACACACACACACACGCCCATGCTTGCAACAACCCTGACGCCATGCACACCACTGCAGCTGAGCACCTGTAGTCCACTGCAAATCATAGACCACCACAGTTGTCAAAACAAAACAAATGTATTATAAATTTCCAATAAACACAACTGTGTACATATATATATATATATATATATACACACACACACACACACACACACACACACAAGTGGGGAGGGAAGGGCCACAAAAAAGGTGGGGGTGGGTAAGGGGCAAGGGTGAACAACTGGGAGAGGAAAGAAGGGGTGTGAGGGTGGGTCCAGGTAGGTAAAAATTATCCAGGGGGCACTGAGGTCATAGCGTCTGCCCCGCTCTTCAGTCCTGTGGCGTCTGTGTGACCTCCTATTATGCACACCATGCCTCTCTAGCCGCTGTAGTATCTCAAGGGACACCCTTGACAGCTGCAGCAACTCCTGCAATGCCCTCTCCATAGCAATCCAGTGCCAACCATATAGGACAAGGGAGTAGAGTCAATAGGTGTGAATGTCCATCCCCCTGCAGCCCACCCATTTTGCATGGCATACAGCCATGGGCCATGCCCCTCTGATGGTGTGCGACCACCCACAGTGATCATGTCCACAAGACCTGCCCAACCAGGTGCACACAGCCATGTGGACCACTGCACACACACACCGCCCAAGTCCAGCACAGCACCACCATGGCTGTACAGTGACATGGCTATGTGGTGTGAAGGCAGTGGCACAGCCATGTACCTAGTGCATGCATGGACCACCAGTGATGCACACCCACACATGCAGTGCCACAGGACAGTGCTGAGTGTAATGTGGTGTGCACATCAGTGGCGTCATTGGATGGTGGCCATGCCCCGCCACCTACCCCGCAACACAGCATGCACAGAATATCCATGACGAAAGGTACTCACCTGCATCTGCAACATCTTGGCGCTGACATACATGTTGCCCGCCATCATGTGGCTGTTGCCGGGCAGCCTCCTGCTCCACCCATGCCTCTCATGTTTGTCACCTCTCCTCAGGGCCTAGGGTGCAAACATGGAGAGGGGAACATCAGTACAAAACAGTAGCAAAGGCCCCCCCCAGTGTGTGTGATCCCGCACAGCCCAGCCGTGCTGCAACCCTACCACAACCAAAACTGCCCACACTGGACAGCCCCCCCTGGGGTGGACACATGCCATGAAACACGGACGTACGCTACCAGTGTATGGATGGAGCACCTACATGGACGTGGCACTGCACCTCACCTGGTACGTGCCCGCAGATGGGCAAGCCTGTCTGGGTCCCTCCGCCTGAGGTCCTCATAGTGGTGGTGACACTGCTCTGGAGTCCTGGATAGCTTGGTGGCCTCCTCAAGTGGCACTGCCACCTCCACCCACACTGCACTCCTAGCCCTATCCAAGGGCTCATCCCCAAACAGGGCCCCAGTATGGGACTCTACAATGGCCACCAAATTGGACAGCTAAAGAGGGCTCCACAGCGCTGGTCTCCTGCGTGCCATTGCTAAAGCTACTAGGATAACAAAATGGCACTCTGTAGTGCACGTCCACCATGTGCAGATGCTGCGTAGTACAGAGCTGCCATTCCCCATCATGCTGTCACTGAACAGTGTGATAGGGGTGCACCCATGCAGACTCATGGTGCCCAGGGGGCCAAGGTCAAACAGAGGGTCAAGAGTCTGTCATGCATGGACCTCCACAGCTTAAATGGGACTCTCTGCATATAGTGCAGTTGGGTGCCTGTGTGTAACACTCTGCAGTGGCCTACTGTGCTGTGGCACCATGGCACCTATGGTGCTCCAGGGCACGACCGCTATACATGTGAACAGCACACTAGGACCACTGGCACAGTGGTAGCCGTGCACTGCACTGCCTCCTGTGCTCAGCACACCATCAGCATGGCAGGCGTTGGTGTCAGCACCCTCGGGCATGCGCCGTGCGGTGCCTACTGTGCACGTCACAGAGCTGCACCTTTACCTGAGCATACTCAACACAATTGTGCAAGGCACAACAGCACGATATTCAGCCAGCATATGCAAATCAGCTCATCAGCAATTTTATGGTACAGACACTGCATTAGTATCCACTTAAAGTTGCGCCTCGCCTCATTTGCATGCCTTGTGCTATATAAATGCAACATGGGGCTTCAGAGGTCATTGTTTGGTATTGCAGTCTATTGTGGTGGGTCGCATGCTGTTTGGAAGTGTGGACTGTGGTGTGTGGGAGATGCATGGGACTGCACATTCAGAGGTAACACTTGTCAGTCCCACAGAATTAATAATGACCGAACGTGAGGAGGAGGAGGAGGAACAGAGATGTGGGAGGTGGAGGAGGCCAAACTTCACCCGGGCAGAATCAGATGCCCTGTTTGAGGCCTAGCTTGACAGGGAAATGCTGCTCAGTGGACAGCAGAGAACACCACAGGCCCGTGCTGCAGCATGGGATGAGGTAGTGCGTGCCATCAACCGGCATGGCAGCCACCAGCGGTCCATGCAGGAGTGCAAGAAGAAGGTGGGCATGGACAAGAGGAGGATAAAAGATAAGGTGGCTGCCATCAGGGCAGCATGTGCTGCAACTGGTGGTGGACAGCCAGATGTGCCACTCCTGATGCCACAGGAGGAGCGGGTGGCTGGCAGCATGCAGTGTTGTGCCCTAGTGGGCGTTCCAGGTGGTGGCTTCCAGACAGTTGGCAGCCTGTCACTGTATGGTAGGTCCTGCTTTGTCACTGTGTGGGGGTGGGCGGAATGCCACAGGGTAGGGCAGAGACATTAATGCTACTGTGTTCCCTTCTAGCTCCTGAGCATCTCCATGGGTCAGCAGTGGAGGGTGTGTCCACTGAGGGCAATACCCTGGACACAGAGGAGCGCCCATCCACCTCCACCAGTGTCCAAGGGTCTGGACAACAGTATACCTGCCTGTCTGTCTGTACTGAAGTTGGTGGTGCTTGTGAGGAGGAGGAGGCCCTGCCCGTGTCCCAGCGTGACAGCGTCCATGGATGCCAGCATGCTGTGACACGGACTGGTGCTGGATCTGGCACCAATGATGATGGAGCATACATCATGGACAGTGATACGTATGGGCTGCAGGATGGCCCCACAGCAGGTAACAGCATGGGCATAGCCGTGGTTGGTGCCGCCATGGAGGCATGCATGACATCACAGTCCCAGCCTGTGCCTGTATGCACCAGTAAGGCAGCACTGGTGTGCTTCCATGCCAGTGGGGCTGTTGCGGCTGCTGTGGCAGCACCGGTGAGCCCTGGCTAGCGGCAGCCAGAGGGGCAGTGTTGGCAGTCAGCCAGAGGCCACGGAGGGACAGTGTCGGGGTGCAGAATCAGTGCACCGTGTGTGGACATGCCCCAGCATGGCTCTGATGTGCAGCACCCATCATCAAGGGGTGATGCCCAACACAGCCAGGAACACCATGAGGGACATCATGCCGATCCGGCGGATGACCTCTTTGATGAGCACTGCCGACTACTCCAGGCTTCCATGGATCAGCAGTCACGGTTTGTTAGGGTGGTGGATGCACTCAGTGCAGTTCTGTGCCAGGAAGAGGAGTGGCACAACAGAGACCATGCTCTGCTCCTGGCAGAGATGGCCCGGCAGCGGAAGGATGTGACCGCTGCCATTGACAGGCAGACATGTGCGTTCACAGCTGTCATGGCAACATTGGGCACACAGTTTGTTGCACATGCGCTGCAGACACCAGGCAGTGTCACGTCCACCCCCCCTTCCCGGTGTCGTGTGACACCCTCCATGTTGACACCAGGTTCAGCTGTGGGCATCCTGATCATGCCTGGCACTGGCATGTTCAGTGGGCTGCAGACCCCTGCTCGAACACGGTCACGTTCCTGTAGCATCACCCCTTGGGGACCATCGGTGCCACCCCATGAGGCCATTGGTCAGCCTGTCATGGCTGGCAGGTCTCAGCAGGGCAGACCACGCATCTGTGGTGGCCATGGCACTGTGCTGCATGACTGACCTCTCTCCCACCATGGGTACTGTCTGACACTGCCCTGTGTGCAGTGTGTTGTGCAATGTGCGATGCACGGGTGGGGTACCTGGCCCTGCACACACACATGGTCCATGTGTACACCTTCCCGACTGCTGGCTGCTGTGGTATGTGCATGATGATGCCTGCGTTGCACTGTCCACCAGTGTGCAATGGTGCCCAGCGTCTGAGACATGCACAATGATGGGCACTAGGTGTGGTCGTCTGTGGATCTGTGTGTGGCTAGGGGTAGCAGTCGGGGTCAGCATGCCTTCTACCTCTTGTGCATGTCTTGTGGGATGTGTGGGTGTGTGTGTGTGTAACCGTGTGTCGTGTTAGGCCTTGCCCGTCCTTGACGGCGTGTGCAGTTCCACGCTCAGCCAATTCCCTTGCCACCATGCGCCCCTGGTGTTCGTCCATGCGTGTTTGTGGTTTGTGCCCCTGGCATTGGTGGTTGCACATGGCCCCATGACCTACCTGTGTTGGTTGAAGTGCTCATCTGTGATGGTGTCCCAGTGCAGCTGTAACATCCGGATCAGGCGGCTGTCCCTTTGCCCAAGGGATGGCTGCCCATCACTGTCTGTACCGGCATCCTCATCGTCTCCATCGCTGTCCCCCTCTTCGACCTCTACTGCTATCCCGCAGTCATTCACCATGTTGTGCAGGATGCAACAGGCCAGGAATAGCCCACAGGCCTTCGAGGGGCTGTACTGTAGGGCACCACCAGATGTGTCCAGACAACAGAAACATGCAGTCAGTATCCCGAACATCTGCTGTATGACATTACGTGTGGTGGCATGTGCCTCGTACCGTTGCTGCGATGGGGTCGTGGAGCACCGGTATGGTGTGAACAGCCAGGGACAGAGTGGGTAGCCACTGTCACCTGTGTGTAGAGGGTGGACATTAGTATGCCATGGGCTGTCAAGGCCTGTACCCATGGCACCTCTGACTATGCACCCCCCACCCCAGATGCCCACGTCATCCTGTGTGATGTGCATACTCACCCACTAGGTGGCCAGTGGGGATGTCCCCACTCTCGAACCTGTGGCACAGTGCAGACTGGTGCCAGATGAAGGCATCATGTGCTCCCCCAGGGTGTGTGGCACAGACATTGGTTATGCACCCCCTGGCATTGCACACCACCTGGAAGTTGTTGCTGGCATAACCCTTTCTGTTGATGTATGCTACACCATCCGGGCCAGGTGGCATGTGGATGGCCACATGGGTGCACTCAATGGCCCCAAGCACGCCAGGCATATGTGCTACCCTGTGGAACTCTTGTTTGTGTGCTGTGCACTCCACCTGTGTGCTGGAGAAATGGATGTACTCCACAGCATGTGGTAACAGTGCGATAAGGAATTGTGTGAGTAGGCGTGATGCGGCCGACTGGGTTATGCCTGTTGTGTCCCCTGTTGGTCTCTGGAAAGTGCCCGTGGTGAGCAGGCATATGACAGCTGTCTCCTTTGTTTCCACTGACAGAGCATGGCTCCATCAAGTGGGTGCCTGCATCTCTACACTGCACAGCTCACAGAGCAACCTCAGGATCGCCCAGTTCAGGTGGTACTGGCCCACAATCTCTGTGTCACTGTAGTGCTCAAAGGTGGTGCGGGTTAGGTACTGCCTGTTGGGGGCATACCATTGACTGGCCCTTCCACTGCCGTGCCCCCCTGCTGTCTGTCTTCTCACACCCCTCATTACCACCTCCATCTGGAAAGTGGCAATGGCCATATCCCTGGCTGGTGTTCCCCACCCGCAGCTGTTATCCCATTCCCCCCGCTGTCCTTTGTGAGGCTCCCCCTGCACCAGCTACATCTCCAGCCTTTGGCTGTCCTACCTACTGCCACTGCCCTCAGTCCACTGTGGCACCTCCCTATCTCTCCTGCACAGTGGCACAGGCTCCCACCTCCTGTCCTGTTCCTGTTCGTTCCCAGGTGTGCCCTGTCCTGGTCCTGCCCAGTCACACCTACTGCTACCCTCTCTCCTGTTGCTGTCATCTTGCTCCCACCTCTGGCTTCCCTGTAGCATTCTTGCGCCTCTCTCTTGTTTCTTTTTATTTGGGATCATTTCCACTATCGCGCAACTTCCACTTGCTCCCCCTATTGCACATGGTGCATGCTGTTGAATATCGCACTGCGCCATTTATTTATGGTTCCTCCCCCTATGGTTGCACATGCATTCATTATGCGCTCTTGCATATTGCGACTTGTGCGGTGCAGTTGTCTCCCGCTGAATATCGCAGAACGGTACAATTTCGTACTTGCGCTGGCGCATCTCTATTGCGCATGGCGCAACCCTTTTGAATATCTGCGCCCACATGTATATACCACCCCCATGTTGAAAAATTGAATTACAAACAACAGATTTGTCAGTCCATCTGGACTATTGCCCATCCCTCTTTAAATTTCCCCTGTCCTATCCCCCCTATCCACCCACCTCTCCAGTCACTAAAGTGAAATAATGCAGTCTGGAACCTGCTAATACAAGTAAACTCAACACTCAAAGATGAGATTGATTACAGAAAGACATTTGAGATTTTTATCTTTAGACTTGGCAAAGTCTCTTGCAGTGAATTGTATGTTATTCGTTCACCATCTATGATTAACCTAAGTTTAGCAGGATATATTACAGTGGCTTTAATGTTGATGGTCCAACGTTTATTTCTTACAAAGTCATATTTTTCCCTTTCAGCCACCAAATCTAGGGTAAATCATTATACTGTAAAACTAGAAATGTTGACTGTCAAAATATGAAGCAGTAATTTGCGATAAAATAAATTTGAGCTAATTAGCGATATTAGCACTTTTTTCCATTATAGTGAATGTGGCACTAATGCCTTAGCGCTAAATTAAATTTACACAATTATAGTTGCATTTGGGTTTGCGCTAAAATTACTTTACTTGAAAATAGTTTTACGGTAGACAGAAATGCATGCTCCTTGTAGTCTGATTCTTTTTTTCCTTGTGTACTTCTGTCATGAAAGCTTACATGTCTTCAGATTTGAAAAACTTGGCTATTATAGGCCTAGGTGGACCATTATCACCCTGTTTGGAATGTAAGCCCTACGTATCCTGTCCGGTTCCCACTCACTATTTTCAGGGTCTGTATCCATGCATGCAGCCACAAATTTTTTAAATGTCTCTCTAAGATGTCTCATACTGTCCAAGTTCTCTGGCACCCCCAAAATCCTTATATTCTTTCATCGAGCTTGGGGATCAAAATCAGTTTATTTTTCAGGTCTTTGTTACCATATTCTAATGAGTTAAGTTGCCTTAGTAATGTGGTCAGCTCTTCTTTCAACCTTGTCATTCTTTTCTGCAGTTCCAGGCTTTCTTTTTTTAAAGTTTCATTTTTCTGTCTGATACTATTTACAAAGTCCCATACACTTTGCAACTTTTCCTCTATATGGGTACATTTTTCTAATTTTTCATTCATTTTCATCATTTGTACCCATATAGAATTTGCCCATTCTGGGGTGTCTTTAAATCCTCCTGATCTATTTTGTTCCTTAAAGTTATCAAATGACCCTATTTTCTCCTTTCCTCATTGGCTAGCAGATGGTTTTGAGGCCCTTTTTCTCTAGATGTTTGCATTTCTATGTTGTGAGGGTCTAAGTCCAAACCATTTTCATCCCAATCGCTCCTGTTCAAAAAGGAATCATTCAAATGCTGCTGTATATTTTGATTAATAAAATCACTGTTTTTCTGAGAGGTTCATCGTCCATTTTTTCAGCTCCACCTTCTTCATGATTTTTCTGTATTCATTGGCTATTTTTACAAGTTTGTCCACTAGAAGTACCTTTTACAACTGAGTGTTTTTCTCCTACTTTTGATGTTAGCATATTGTTACCCACATTAATTGGGGGGGGGGCTCCCAACAGTTTCTTTTAATTTGTTAGCTTTTAAAATCTTGTCCTCTTCTTACATATGAGCATATGAACATATGAAACTGCCAACAGAAACAGGCCGTAATGGTCTATCTAGTCTGCTCAAGTATGTGGCTCAGTTATGTCCCTGGAACTGCTCCTCCTCCCCTACTCCTCCTGGAGTCATCCCCCACCATCCCAATTCCCTTCCCCATCCACATCCCAGTTCTGCCTCCTTCCATCCTAATTTTCTTTTTCACCCCGTCCCACCCCCTTGAAACTGGTCACCATCTTTGCCACTACCACCCCTTCTGGCAACTCATTCCACTCCATCACCACTCTTTCAGTAAAAAAGTGCCTCCTTATTTACATAGACAGTGTTGGCAGATAAGGGCCTATGGCCCACCCAGTCTGCCCATTTGAGCTTGTAAGTTCAGTTTATGTTTTCCTAGAAGTCTGTTGCCCCTTACCCCTGACCTCCAGAATTCCTTTATGTCTATCCCATGCATTCTTAAATCCTGTGATTGTTTCAGCCCCCACCACTTCCTCTGGCAGGATGTTCCACTTGTCTACCACCTGTTATGTGAAGAAATTCTTCATTACGTTTCCTCTGAATCATCCTCCCTCCAACTTCATCCCATGCCCTCTAGTTCTGGAACATCTTTTTTTGCTTAAAATAGTGTATTCCTGCGCCCTGTTCCCCCCTGTAAGATACTTGTATGTCTCTATCATGTCCCCTCTCTCCCTCCTCTGCTCCAGGGAGTACATATTCAATTCCTTCAACCTGTCATCATAGGACTTGTAATGCAATCCATGTACCATCTTTGTTGCCCTCCTCTGAACCTTCTTTACCCTGTCTATCCTTATGTAGGTAAGGTCTCCAGAACTGTACACTGTACTCCAGGTGGGGTCTCACTAGTGTCTTGTATAGTGGAATTATGACCTCCCTTTTCCTGCTAGTGATGCCCCTGCCTATGCATCCCAGCATCCTAGTTGCTTTACCTGCTGCCTTGTCACACTGTTTCCCTACCTTGAGGTCATCAGAGATGATAACCCCAAGATCCCTTTCCTGCTTGGTGCATGCTATATCCTCACCTCCACAACTGATATATTGTGGGGTTTTTGTGCCCATATGCATTATCTTGCACTTCTTTGCATTGAATTTCAACTGCCAAACCCCTGACCATTCTTCAAGTTTCTGCAGGTCCCTTCTCATTCTGTCTACACCCTCTGGTGTGTCTACTCTGTTACAGAGCTTTGTGTCATCAGCGAACAGTGAAATTCAGCCTTCTAAGTCCTGCGCAATGTCACTGATGAAGATGTTGAATAGGACTGGTCCCAGCACTGATCCCTATGGTACCCCACTGGTCACTCTTCCCTCTGTGGAGTGACAGCCATTTACCACCACCATCTGTGTCCTGCCGCCCAGTCAGTTACCTACCCACCACACTGCTGCCCTGCCCACACCCATATTCCCCAGTTTGTGTAATAGTCTTCTATGTGGCACAGTGTCAAAGGCTTTGCTGAAGTCCAGATAGGCCATGTCCACTGCCCTCCCCGATCCACCTCTCTAGTCACCCAGTCAAAAAATTTAAGGAGGTTGGTCTGACATGACCTGCCCCTGGTGAAACCATGCTGTCTTGGGTCCTGTAGTCCATTGACAACCAGATGTTCACCAATCTCTCCTTCAGTAGTGCTTCCATGAGCTTCCCCACTACTGAGGTCAGGCTGACTGGTCTGTAGTTTCCTGCTTCCTCTTTGTTCCCACTTCTGTCTAAGGGGACTACATCTGCTGTCCTCCTGTCTTTGGGTACCTCCCCTGCTTCCAGTGATTGGCTAAACAGGATAGCTAGAGGTTCAGCCACCACCTCTCTTAGTTCTTTAAGGACCCTGGGGTGCACCCCATCTGGCCTCATTGCTTTATCAACTCTTATTACTTCCAGTTCCTTCAGGACCCTTTCTCATGTAAATGGGCTTGTGTCCATTTCTGCACCATTCTCACCCCCTGTACTCCGTTCAGACCCATTACCCTCCTCTTCCTCAGTAAAGACTGAGCAGTAATACCTCTTCAATATGTCAGCTTTACTGTTTTCATTCTCCATGCGGCCCCCATCCTCCCCTTTAGTCTCACTATCCCTCCCTTTGCTTTTCTTTTTTCACTTATGTACCTGTAAAAGGTTTTGTCCCCTCTACCCACTGATTTTGCAATGTGCTCTTCTGTCTGAGCTTTGGCTTCCCTTACTGACCTCCTTGCCTCCCTTTGCTTCTCCTGGTACTTCTCCCTATCCCCTTCTGCCTGTGTCTTTTTGTATTGTCTGAATGCAATCTTTTTGGCTTTCACTTTCTTTGCTACCTCTTGGAAAACCATAATGGTCTCCTTTTCCTTTTCCTCTTGCTAACCTGCTTAATGCATAATTTGGTTGCTCTTGTAATCCTCATTTTAAATACTGCCCACTGTTCCTCAACCCCTGATTCCTGCCCCATTCCCTTAATGCCTCTTTCAAGTATCTCCCCATTTTCCCAAAGTCTGCACCCCTAAAATTCAGGATACGTGTTTTTGTGTGGTTTGGTTTTGCTCCTTCTGTTATTTCAAACCACAGTGACTGGTGGTCACTGTTCCCCAGGTGCTCCCCCACTGTTACCCCCATAACACTGTTCCTGTTTGTGAGCACAAGGTCCAGTACTGCCTTCTGCCCAGTTGGTTCTATGACCAGTTGCTTGAGGAAGGCACCCTGAAGGGAATCCTGGATAAATCTGCTCCTAGTTGATGCTGCTGCTGGGATGCTCCAGTCTATGTCTGGAATATTGAGGTCTCCAGTCAGTACTACCTCACCCTTATCTGCCATCCTTTGGATGGCTAGCATCAACTCCCTATCGGTTTCTTCCTCCTGGGCTGGTGGTCTATAGATCACACCTATGCGGATGGCTGACTCCATTTTCCTTTCCAGCTTAACCCACAGTATCTCTCCCCCATTTTGTTCCTCCTGGATCTCTGTGGTCCTTGTGTCATTTTTCACATACAGTGCCACCCCTCCTCCCTTCCTACCTGCCCTGTCTCTTCTGAATATGTTGTAGCCAGGTATGGCCATCTCCCAGTTGTGGTTATCATTACACCAGGTTTCAGTGATGGCCACAATGTCCAGGTCTGGCTGCACTATGACAGCCTCCAGATCTTCCATCTTGTTGCTAAGGCTCCTGGCATTGGCACACATGGCTTTACATGATTTGACCTCCCTAGACCATTTAGCTGTTTCCTGAATCTATCCCTCACCAGTTTTAGGCTACGCCCCCTTGTTGTACCCTCCTTTTTTAAGTTAAAGATGCCCTCGGTATCAACTCCGTGCATTCCTTTATGGTACTTGAGGGTCTCAATCATATCCCCCCCCTCTTCTTTCCTTCAGGGAGTACATATTTAGTTCCCTCATCCTCTCCTCATATGATCTGTCTCTCATGCCCTGGATCATTTTGGTTACCCTCCACTGGACTACCTCTAATAGTTTGATATCCTTCTTTAGGTAAGGGCACCAGAACTGAACATAGTATTCCAGATGATGTCTCACCAGTGACCTGTACGGTGGCAGAATAACTTCTTCCCTCCTAGAGGTGATTCCTCTGGTGATCCAGCCCAGCATTTTATTTGCTTTGGCTGCTGCCTTTTGGCACTGTGCAGTGTGTTTCATATCAACCCTGACCATTACTCTGAGATCTGTTTCATTCTCTGTCACTGTCACCCGTATTCCCCCCAGCCAGTATTTGGCCCTTGGGTTTTTAGCTCCCATGTGCATTACCTTACACTTTCTAGCACTGAAACCCAACTGCCAGACTCCTGACCATTTCTCCAGTTTAGCCATGTCCTCCCTTAAATCCTGTCTCCCTTCCTCTGTGTCAACCCTCCGACAGAGCTTAGTATCAGCAGCAAAAAGTCAGAGTTTACTGTTGACCCCCTCCGCTATGTCACTTATAAATATGTTCAATAGCAAAGGCCTGAGTACTGAGCCCTGTGGGACTCCACCGGTTACAGGCCTCGGTTTGAACAGTTCCCCTCCACCACCACCACCGCACACTGGTTCCTGTCCCCTTGCCAGCACTTGACCCATCCCAGCATTTTGTCCCCTATTCCCAGGTCCACCAGCTTGCTGATCAGCCTGTCTTGTGGCACTGAATAGAACGCCTTGCTGAAATTCAGGTATAGGACGTCCACCCCCTGCCCCCTGTCGAATGACCTTGTAACCCAGTTGAAGAAGCCTATAATGTTGACTTGACAAGATCTTCCCCTGACAAACCTATGCTGTCTGTCATCTAGGAGACCATTCTCCTCAAGGAAGGACACCAGTCTTTCCTTTAGAATGGCCTCCATTAACTTCCCTACTATGGAGATCAGACTCACTGGCCTCTAGTGGAGAGGTACCACATGAGCTGTCCAGTCCTGTGGCACACTCTCCTTCTTCAGCAAGGTGTTGAACAGGTCAGTCAGCAGGGCTGCTAGTACCTTCACCAATTCCCTCAGGACCCTCAGGTACACTCCATCTAGGATAGGTGCCTTGTCCACCTGCAGTTCCCTTAGTCCTCTTACGATCCTGTCTACTCCAATCTTCCTGTCATACTCCTCCCCCCTCTAGGTTCCCCCTAATCTTCCCCTGTGGCAAAGGCTCTTCCACTTACCTAGTGAAGGCTGAGCAAAAATACTCATTTAGTGCCTCTGCTTGCTCCTCATCCTTTTCTGCCCACCCTCCCTCCTGCTCTCACTCCTTCTTTATCCAAACTATCCCATCCCTTCCACTTCTTTTCTGCTTAATGTACCGGAAGAAGTCCAGGGTAGAAGTTTTTCTCTCAGAGTCTTGTTCTTTATTTCTCTTTTCTGCCCCGTTTATCTCATCACTATTACCACCCTCCAAATTTGTTTATTTGTTTTTGAGTACAGTCCTTTATTATTTGTGACAGTATCAAAAGGTTATTTTTGCTTATGTGTTGTAGATTTCTTCTAGGTTCCTGTCTTTCTAGAAAGTTTTCCGTCAGTTCTTTTTCCTGAGCATGTGAACTCATGAATGCTGATTGCTGCATCAAGGGCTTACTAGCATTGTTAGCTCCATTCTTCTCATCTTCCACACTAACATTCTCCTCCATTACAGTATTCTGATGGTTCTTGGCAATCCTTCCCTCAGTGTCTCCTTTTCCTCATCCATCGTGGAAGCCAACATCAGGGATAAGCTCAGCCCCTGATTCCTATGGTGGAGTTTGCAATGTAGAAGGAGTCAGCTCTGTGTCCATTTCAGGCATCCCTGTCAGCTCCGTGCTATTGCCACACACCCCAGGTATGCTTATTACTACAGGTGCATTCAATAGCAAGGTGCTTCCTTCCCTGGTATCCTGTGACTCTGCAGAGATATCATGCTCAATAGGTGCATTTTTACTTTCCTCGATACTGGTGCATTGTTTTTTTTAAAGTTTACCATAGATTGCCTCAAAGATTTGCCTTCCTGTTTACCGGCTGAGGAGGTGGCAGTGGAGAGCTTGGCTCATTTGCTGTCTTTCCTGGGTATCGTGTTGTCAAAATGCCAAGGCCTTTTAAGCCCTTTTCTCATAGTATTTATTTGTGTATCCTCAGGTTCGCTCATTAATCAGAAAAAAATCCCCACAAAAGACTGGGGTATGAGGCTTCTCATACCGGATGGGGAGTTTATGAGGTAACTGCTGCTCAGTCCATTCTCACATCCACCATCTTGCTTGTGGACATGGTCCACCAGCAGTGACTCAACATTTCATTGGGTTCTGGTCCACTCCACCATGTTGTCCATGTAGCTTTTTCTCCTCCTTCCTCTGGATGGTTTTCCTCCTATCTTACCTTGTAGTATCAATGGCAGTAGGAAATCCCCAAAAGATTGTCGTTTGGCATGTCCTCAAAGTAGTTTCAGGCTTCAAATTGACTTGCTTCCAGGAATCCCTTGAATGGGTGGGCTTACAAAAGGGACTTGAATTCTGCAAATTCACAGCTTTTTTACCCTAGGTAATTAATTTGTTAAAAGGAACTGCAGAAACTACTGAATAGTCTGGCATGACTGATAGTAGTGCATTTGCTAAGCAGAAATTAGTTCATTTCTTATGCACATTAGATTTATTAACACTACCTATCCCTATGGAAGGAGGTTTCATATAGGCTTTCTGTTTCTTTTGTAGTTGTTTATTCATTTGCAGGGGGCGGTGTAAGCTAAAGAAGTAGAATCAGCAGTTATATAGTGCTTTTCATATAGATTGTATCACACAGCGCTTAACGAGCCATGCGGGACTGGTAGTGAAGTGACTGAATATGTAGTGGCAGCCATTTCACACATCAACACCCACACACAGTCCTGGTCAGTTGCATGAATCAGTTTTATGAAAAGAAGAATGTTGGCCAGGACACTGGGGAAAACCTCCTACTCTTGTGAAAAGTGCCTTGAGTTTTTTTAATTGTACCTTGACATCAACCTGGACATCACCAGAGATGGGTAGAAGAGACTTTGGTTTAATGTCTCATCTGAAGGGCAGCACATTCTGACAGTACAACACCCCCCCAAATACTACACTCAGGTGCTAGCATTAAGGTATGAATCCGGCTCCCCATACGACACACAGGGGAAAAGCCGGACCCCGCCACATAACTAACACACTGAAATATGGCCAATGGAAAATCACGTACACAAATGCCCACAGTCTGGGAAACAATATCCTATACCTGGAGGCAACAAAGACAGAGGCTAAAATGGACATAGTAGCCATTAACGAGACATGGTTCACCAGTAACCACACTTGGGAGACTTCAGTACCCAGCTATGTACTGTTCAGAAGAGACTAAGGTGCAAAAAGAGGGGGTGGTGGAGAGTGGCCCTTTATGTCAATGAAAATATCAAAGCTACAGAAATTCAGATTACACATAAGGAGTCAGAAGAACTGCGGGTCACCCTGGAAACAGGAAATGGGACATCCATACAAACTGGTGTTGTCTACAGGCCTCCACACCAGGGGGAAGAAATAGACACATTACTGTTAGAAGATATACAAAATATGATAGCTAAAGGGGAGGTTCTGATAATGGGAGACTTCAACATGCCAAATACAGATTGGTCAATACCAGCAGGAACATCCACCAGAACTAGACACATAGTGGATTCTCTGCAGGGGGAGGGCCTCAAACAATTGGTACAACAACCCACAAGAGACAGACCTATCCTGGATCTAGTACTGACTAATGGGGAAATGATCACAGATCTCCAGGTTGAAGGGCCACTGACCATCACATGGTATGGTTCAATTTAGCCATTAGAAATAAATCATCCCTTTCCAAGGCACAAATATGGGACTTCAGAGGAGTTGACTTTGATAAGATGGCCAACAGAGTTAAGCTAACCCTGGCAAGAAGAAATAAAGGTGAGGGGGTACAGGCAGAGAGGGCAAGCATTAAGGATGCAATACTTGAAGCAATATCCCATTGTGTTAGGGAGAAAAGCAAGAGCAAAAAAAGGAGGAAACCACTTTGGTTCTCAAAAATAGTAGCAGAAAAGATCAGAACCAAAAGTTTGGCCTTCAGGAAATATAAGGGAATGCAGCAGGACAAAGATAGGGAGACATACCAAACTTCCCTAAGGGAAGCAGGGAAGGCAGAAAGGCAGGCAAAGGCCCAAACTGAGAAAACACTAGCACAGACAGTAAAAGATGGGGACAAGACTTTCTATAGATACATTAGTGAAAGGAGAAAGTCCAGAGGGGGTATTTCTAAGATCAAAGGTGATAAGGGGGAGTGTGTGGAGAAGGACCAAGGAAATGCATCTATCCTAAATAGATATTTCTGCTCAGTATTTACTGAGGAGAAGGTAGCACAGCTCAGCACCATGGTCACAGGAGGGAGGGAGGGAGGTGTGCAGAAGTCCCTTCACAAAAGAAATGGTCCTACAAGAGCTCACTAAGTTCAGGGTAGACAAGGCAATAGGACCTGATGGCATACATCCCAGGGTACTAAAGGAGCTAAGGGTGGAACTAGCAGAACAATTAGCAGAACTGTTTAGTGAGTCTCTGGGTACAGCAGAGATCCCAGAAGACTGGAGAAGGGCTCAAGTGATCCCGCTCTACAAGAGTGGAAGCAGGGAGGAGGCAGGGAGGAGGCAGGGAACTACAGACCATTCAGTCTTACCTCAGTAATGGGCAAGATTATGGAGGCACTCCTTAAGGAAAGGGTAGTGTAACACCTGGAATCCATATGAGCACAGAATCCAAGACAACATGGGTTTACAACAGGAAGGTCCTGTCAAACTAATCTCATAGATTTCTTTGACTGGGTAACCAGATTGGTGGACCAAGGGGATGCAGTTGATGTCACCTACCTTGACTTCAGCAAAGCATTCGATACTGTTCCACATAGAAGATTCAGTAGGCTCGGGTGGGTCAGAAGTTTGTCAACTGGGTGGCAAACTGGTTGGCGGGCAGAAAACAGAGAGTGGTGGTAAATGGTATACAGTCAGAAGAGATGAAAGCCACAAGTGGGGTACCTCAGGGATCAGTCCTGGGGTCAGTCCTCTTCAATGTCTTTATCAGTGACATTGCAGATGGACTGGAGGGTAAGGTTTGCCTGTTTACAGATGACACCAAGATCTGCAACAGACTAGATGATCCAGATGGGGTGGGCAGAATGAGACGAGATCTGGAAAAACTGGCAAAATGGTCAGGAGAGTGGTAACTGTGGTTTAACGCAAAGAAGTGCAAGATCATGCACATAGGGAAGAGAAACCCTGAAGCTTCCTATAGATTGGGAAGGGAGTTGCTGGCAATCACAAGGGAAGAAAGAGACTTGGGCATCATCATCACAGATGACCTGAAATCATCCAAGCAGACCACTAAAGCAGTAGATAAGGCAAGAGGGATGTTGAAGTGTATTAGTAGGGATATCACAAGTCATAAGAAGGAGGAAATTATCCATCTTTACAAGACACTGGTTAGGCCCCATCTGGAGTACTGCATGCAGTACTGGAGGCCACACCAGCACAAGGACATTAACAAAATGGAGGCAGTCCAGAGAAGGGCAACCAATATTGTGCAGGGACTGCATCAGAAAACATATGAGGATAGATTAACAGAGCTCAATATGTATACCCTAGAGCAAAGGAGGGACACAGGTGATATGATCGAAACATTCAAACATCTTAAGGGCATTAAAAAGGTGAAAGAGTCTTATGTGTTTCAATATAAGAAAAATAGCAGGACAAAAGGACACAGCATGAGATTAGAGGGAGGCTGATTAAGGGGTAATGTGAGGGAGTTCTTTTTCACAGAAAGGGTGGTGAATGCATGGAACGGCCTACCTCTGCAAGTGTTAGATATGAATACAGTGCAGGGCTTCAAACAGGCATGGGATAGGCATAAGGGAGCAATATAGATAAGTATGAATAAATAGGCCCTTGATAGAGAGAAGGCCTATGGCACATTCATAAGGTAGAAAAAGTGAACAAACTGGATGGGTCTTGCAGTCCTTATCTGCCGTCAACTTCTATGTTTCTATGTAATCCCAGTATGGGATTAGAACCCACAACCTTCTGGTGCAGATGTGGATGTGCTACCAACTGAGCCATGCTAACACCTGAGTTGTGCAAGAATAATGCTGCACCCTGCTTTGCTGAGAGTTAGGTGGATTTCCCATAATCCTGGCTTATGATGGATAGTGGTGTGGGAGCTCCAGGTACCAATTTCCGACCTTCATATGCCATCAGCCCCTTTGTCTCTCCTACCACTGCTGCTGCATTGGATTTTTTTTGTGTTTATAGCTTGGTGCCTAACTCTTTCACATGCACCAACCTTCTTTCTCTCCTCCCTGAAAGAATCTGAACACATAGGCAGTGAATCTGTCATCCCCACTTTCCTTTTTCTGAAACATATTTTTGAAGATTTTAAATTTTAACATGCACACTACATAACATTTGCATTTTTGAGATAGTTCACAAAAGGGTGATCAATCATGTGCATATATGATTATAGGCTAAATTGTAGGAAATAATTAATTCAATACAAACACGGCCTTCCATGTGCAAAGAGAGTACTTCTACTACTTTGTAAACCCCACAGAACTTCCTTACTCCACTATACAGCCCTACGTTTCTTACAGTTAACACTTCAGCCAAGTTCAAACCAATATCATTAAGCTATTACAAGCTTAACACTTTAATTTACTATATTTTAACCTCTGTAAAAAATTAAATCTGTCTTACTATATTAAGATACAAAATGGCCAATGTTTGGGGGGGGGGAATATTCATCAATTTCAGTACATTGATTAAGATATTCTAATATTACCACCTTGTTGCTAGTTGCTAAATTCTATTGAGCTTTCCACATAATAGTTGATAATCTTAATATCTGTTTTTTTCCCACAGAGGTTTTTATCCTTCCCTTGCAAACCTGGGCAGCTATCAGCCCTGTCACCATGCTTGGTGGTCGTCCCTTACTTCTCTCCAGTACGGGAGCTCTTTCTCCCACAGAGATCCCCCAGCAGTGGGTCAGGAGTGGGTGGGCCATCCTCCCCCATGACAGACATATCCAGATCCATTCCAGAATAGGAGCAGCAGGGTAGACAGCCGAGACAAGGGTAGGGCTCCACAAAGCCCAGGCCCCTAGATTTTTCACTTTTTCTGTGCCCCCCATGCTGCAGTGCCAGTATGTGTGCATGGAGGCACACCCCTCCTATTCTGCTGCAGCTCCATCCCTTCTAGTCACTTGTGCCTGCACTACCACCAGGCCTTCACCCAGTGGCAGTCATGGATCAAGATGGCTTGGCCACCCCCCACTGGGAGAGGAGAGCAGTCCCAGGGATGCTCAATCCTCTCCCACCCCTCTAAACCCCAGCAACCCACGCTCATTGCCAAACTCAGGTTGCCTGCATGGCAGGAGATAGGACATGCAATTCCTCAACACTCAATGCCACCAGACTGGCTGCATAGTATCTTTTTTAAAAGAAAAAACAATTTGGCTACAATGAATCATCAAAGAGTACTTGTCAAAAAAAATAATCTTATAGTCATTATATTCTTCTATATTTCCCTTTCTGCTACATTCAATATCTGCTTTTTAAGGAGAGACTTAAGGAAAACGAGAGAAAAAGAAATAATTATATGTTAGGGTCCGCATTTTTGACTGTGTTGAGCAACTCATTATAAGTAGCTGTTGGAGTCTCAGAAGCTGGAGTTCTTTCTTCTTCATGTGACTATGATGCTTGTAGAACTCTGCTACTTAATCCAGTTTGAAGAAACTTCTTTGCAAAAAGCTGTGATGATGCACCAGTTAGGGTAGCTTAAAGCCACAAAAGTAGGGAAATGTGGCATTAGGGTTTCCAACCCTAACTCCCTCCCCCCACCCCACTTCCCAGCAGCAGAAGGAAAAAAAATTCAGGGTTTTGGGTATCCGCAGTCTTGGCAAGTCAGTGGTGGGGCGTTCCTTGCGTAAAGAAAGGACATCACCTCTGACACTGTTTGTTCAGGGAATGGGGTGAGCATTAAGGTTGACATCCCCAAGGAAGTCCTCACCCCTGACTCACCAAGAGACTGAAAACCTTTGCTGCTTGGGGGGGTGGGGGGAGTTAAGGCTGGAAGTCCGAACACAACATTTCCCTACTTTTGTGACATTACGTTACCCTAACTGGTGCATTAACACAGTTTTTTGCAAAGAATTCACTTTTTCAAATAGTGGATACCATTTTAATGTAAATCATTGGTGAAAAAAAGAGACCACTACTAACTCTAAGATCGAATTTTATTATGGAACAAATGAAAATGTAAAAATAAAAACAACATAAATTATAAGGTTGACAATGTCCCTTTAAACTACAACCCAATTCCTTTCAGTTTCACTTTCCTGATCCCTATTCAACAGCATCAAAACTGTTCTGTGCATACGATACATTAACTCCAGCGGAGCAGACACCTGAAAGCAAAAAAAAAGATTTTTCAAATGTAAATATTTTAAATAATATGAATCTCCCAAGCATCACCCCCCCCCCCCAGGAAATTCATCACCACCAACTTACACAACCATACAAAATTTCACAATTTAAAAATTTATAGTTTTTTATTTAGTGGAGAGGAAAAATTCAGAAACACAAAACACTGAAATCAGTAGGAAAATTACATATTTTTCCTCACTTTAATATCTCTAGAAATACTAAACCAATTTACATGAGACTTTGAGGGACTGTGGATTCTGCCATTGGATAGCAAATCCTAAAAGTTTCATGTAAATTAGTAAAACCATCTTTCTGCAAGCAGCAATCAAAAAATCAAGTTTACCATAGAACTCACCAGCTTCCCTAACTATAGCCAGGGTCTACTGTGTCCCTATAATGCACCTATCTCATAGTTTTGCCAAAGTATATTTGTTGTGGTGGTTACATCAGTATTTAATTATACTTGGTAAACAGCACCCCTGGTTTACAGAATACAACACTATATATTTATTTTAAAGTGACCACTGTAGGATCTAGATTTGATCCCTAAACAGCCACCCCATGTAATCTGCATGGAAATCTATTTGTTCTGCTCCTTTGCCCCAGCCATGGCCTGCACTATTGAGAAATAACTCTGGCAAGAATGACTGCTACTGTCTAATGAGAGCATTATGTTTTCCTTGTTAGCCTATGTGGAGCAGCTTCTGGATGTGGTGTGGCTTCTGACTCAGAATGACACCAAATGTAACTATGCCAGATACTCTGACACCAAATATACTGGAGGCTTAGGTTAGGAAAACATGAGCAGTCCAGGAGAAACTGTAAAAATCCACCAGTGGTGATTTATTATACTAAATCACAAGAAAAGAATAAACAAATTAGAAAACATTTCAGCATATCTTCTTCTTCTTCTTCTTCTTCTTCTTCTTCTTCTTCTTCTTCTTCTTCTTCTTCTTCTTCTTCTCAGTGTCCATTCAGCAAATCAAGATAATTCAAGACATGAAATCTGCATGTATTTTCTAGTCTCTCTTCCTCAGTCACTACACCAGGACATAAGGCAGCCTGTCCTGGCTCTGCTCAAATTAATCTCTCCTCTGACTGACTTGTCCTGTCTCTCTTCAGGGTAATCTCCACACTGACTTCCCAGTTCAGTTCAGGAGATCAGTATATAAAGGCAGCCTGATGTCACATTTAGTATGACATCACAACCAGCATTGTTACAGACACTATTGCTTAGCAGCAGCTTTGTCCACATGGTTGCTGGTTATCCTATGGGGAAGGGGAAGGGGACCAAAAGAAATAACTAAGATGAAGTGAAACACATTAGCCAGAGGTGATGTCCAGGTAGGTGGCACCACTAACTGTACATCCCTACAGGCTATAACCTGACCTTTACCTGTGATAGGTCGCCTACTGACTCTATCACACATCCCCCTGCTTAAGAGAGAAAACCTTAAGAGAAGCATTGCTTTTCCTTTCTCTAACCAACTCCTAACCTTAACCTTCTGAACAAACAGTTGACATATACTCAGGGTCTCACCAAGCACAATACTGTGCCTGCAACATGTAGTACATTTACCAGGGGTGGCTAAATGCCCTAGCCATCCCCATCAGATATGTTGGTACCAAGTATAGGCCCTTTCCCTAGGTTCCACCCACTACTTAAACCCACAATATCTTTTATCTCCTTTGCAGTTTCAGACACCTTAGGGTAAACAGTGGTTTTACCCCAATGCAGGGTCTGTTAACATTCCCACCTACTTATTCCTATGTAGGTTTTTCCTTATAAATATGAACAAACACTTAATATATTTTACCTTGGATTCTGCCATTTACCATATGCCAGTTTCATAAACCTTTGCTATTCCATTTTCATTTCAGCTTCTCAACCTTAATTAGTTAGGAAGTGTTTTTACATTTATGCACCACTTAGCCTAGGAGGAAGGTTACCCTTCATTTTTCAGGGCCTCCATTCTTTTCCCCAGTTAGCTTTATTCCTTGGGTATGCCACTTCCACCCTCTTAGTGAGTGTACAGGCACCTTTTCTACCATGGGGTACTTTCTCCAAGGCCAACCTGGCAGTCACCAACACAGACTGGCAGACAGAACAGGCCTTGCAGTAGGCTGCAACCTGTCAGTACACTTCTGTCCAGTAAAAGTGGGACAACAAATTAGCTAGTGTCCCTCATCTTCCTAAGTGCCTTCCACAGGTACTAGAGTGTGCAGTCTCCATCACCTGCTGCCAGTAACTCTGTGGCACTACTACCTGGGCATCTACTCTTTGGGTACGGGGTTTGGGCCTCATAAGGTAAAGAACATCCCTTTGCACTTCATACCTTGAAGACTGTCTCATACCCACCCCACCATTAACATCCACACCTTCTTTAACTTTTACATAATGCATTCATTTCCCAATAACAGCATCCCCAGACTGAAGCCTACCCCAGTCAATACTATCTTGAATAACATTACTGTGACTAGATACAGATGGCATACAACAAGCAGAAGTCCCTTCAGCCTCCATACAGACCTCTTCTTTCTTGATTGGAGTCATTACCCCAAATATGGTATCCCTAGTCACAGTCTCATCTGAGGTCTTGCTCACATCTGCGCTGGCATCTCCATCCTCCAGCAGATAGCAACCTGGGAACTTGAACAATACTGAAAGGTCCTGCTCCACCATGAACTCCTCCTGCAGCTGTGTCTGGGAACCATCATTCACTGATTCTTCCTCCGAGCCTTTTGAGGGGCACAGTATTTTCAATTTAATGTCTTCCTAATGACCTGTGTTTTGCTGATCTGTGGGGCCTGCACCAGTTCCCCCACCTATAATAGCTTGCAAGGAAGCCAGTCATAGCTGCCTGTCTCCTCTTCTCTATTCCTCTAATCTTGGAGCTGTTTCTCTCTCTCTACTTTGTCTCTACTCTCCTCTGTACCTATCACAACCTGTCCATGGCTAGCCTGCACCTAACATCTGCCTGCATTATACAGGGTATGCATTGTACATGTAACCACCCCCTCCAAATTGGAGGCTTACCTTAAGTAACTCCCTGGGCTCCTGTAATGCTCACAGCCAGGCAGACATCCTGTGGAGATGGTAAATCCATAATGGTTGGTGTCCTCCTATTGATCTGCATGACAGTGCCATGATGTGTCTCCATGCCTGTCTCTTTAAGTGTCATAGTCAGTGTAAATGCTGTAAATAGCCTGGGTTGGGTCCAAGTGTTTCAAAGCAAGTGCCCAGCCAGGCATCACCACATTTTACCCTACTCTGTTGTCGCTAATAGAGCAAAGGGGGCTCTACACAGTACTGCAGTTATTTGCTTTTAGTTCATAGTTGTCTTTAAGATATAGATTGTTGTTAACCTGCTTTTATTGCAGCATGCATTTTCCAATGGAAGCCACCATGTTTTGGACCGGGACTTCCCGTTTGAACCAATAAGAACAGGGAACCTTGTGGGGAAAAGCTGTAGTTTTTATAGTTTTTCAGGTTGGCGCCTAAACTGACAAATGGGAGCACCAGAACTGTGATTGACAGCTGTCCTTGCAAACTGGAATCCAGAGAAACTGGGCTAGTCCAAAAACTGATAGAAAAAAGAGGTCAGTTGCTAGTAGAGTAGAGAGAAAGCAGCTTGAGCCATTAAGAAGCAGCTCCAGGAAAAGAGCTGAAGAGAACTGGAAGGGGAAAGGCCTGACTTGCTTCCCTGTTACTATTTTTCAGTATTAGACTGCCTAATAGCAGGAAAGATGGATAAGTCCATGGAATATTTTAAAACAGTGAAAAGTGCAGCTTGAGCTTTTGAACTGAGAGGAGCTTTTGTGTGGCGGTTCATCCCGAGACTCTGTGGGAAAAAGGCTGTGTATGCCCTGCAGGGATCCTGCCTAGGAGAGGCCTAGTTTTCTCTGGTGTGCATTGGACAATCCCAAAAGGGGATCAATCACCAGAACAGCCTTACTATGGATCAAGAGGTTTGCTCAGCAAAGTGGTTGACATTGCCAACCGGCCAGGAGCCGAAAGAGGAATCGGAGAGTTTTATGTTTCTAAAATTAAATGTGCTGAATGCTTATTGTGGGTAAAGGTCTACCATCCAGAGACTCTTGATTGCCAGAGAGAAGTCCACCTTTACCAATGATCATCAGCCGGAGGGGTCACCAGCAGATAAACTGAGCTTTGCCAGAGACACTCTGTTGACCTTGGGCCCATGTCCATCCTGGCCCATGTAATCTATTCTTGTGCCGGGTACAGTTTTACCGGCGAGAGATCAGCTTTGGGGATCCAGCCCCTATGCAACAAGTCATCACAGGTTGTGGCCACCTACAGGGAAAGGCCATGAAGTGGAGGTGAGTCGTGGTGGCCCAGTTTCCCCATGTGCAGTAGCTTCCAGCAGCAGGCCTCATTTCACCAGGCCATCCTAAATCAGCTGGTACAGTGAGTAAATCCAGGGCAGCTCCCTGCAACAGGCATCTTAATTTTCTTATGCTATTTCAAGGGTTTCCAATAGACTAGAACAATCAGCGATGGATACAACTAATTTAATTTGTTTTGTACAGTTAATGTGATTATTTTTTTCCTTCAAGGGCCTCAACAACAGCTGCAACCCCAGGCACCGATTCTGGCCAGCCAGCATAGATCCTGGTTATCCAGTACCAAAGGGACTAAACTAACTGTGTTTAGTAACCTGGTTTTCCAGAACAGTAATCATTTGTCCAGATTTGCTCCCCTTCCTTGTTCACGACCTTTTAATAAACCTGATTTACTGTGTTACCTTGAACCCAATGTGAGAGCATATTATTACCTGATTTAAAGTGATAAGCTCTTCACTGAATGTGTTGAACATGCATGCTGTATTTCAAAACTGTCTTTACAGGGAGCTTTGCAGGGTGTATACCAGGACCAGAGATCCTGCTGGTAAGTGGGACAATTGGGAGCATATTGTTAATGCATATTTCAAACTGTCTAGTGAATGCTGTTAATGGTGATTGTCAATATTTACAGTAGGTAATCAGTCACTTGTTGAGGTTGTGGGTGGATGATAGCTTTCCAGAGGCTGCACCAGTATAAATAGATACCCACGCAAACCGTGCTCTGGGTGGAGGCAACAAACGAAGGTAGGGACACCCCAGTACTTGGCAGTTTGGAACCCAGGCCCCTCAACCTGTTGTTAGGAAGGCAGGCAGCATTAGTAGCCCTTGGAATAGCACCAACTAGGGGTTACATACATCAGGTACCAAAGGCAAAGATGTGACACAGAAAATATACAGGAAGGCTAATACAGGAAGCAAAGATGAATCCATGTGGAGGTGGTTCTTTTGTGTACTGGTGATCAGATAGACAGACAGTCATATAGGATTATAGAGGGATAACACATTTATCCCCAAATGTATGTGCTCAGAGATAGAAGTTAAAGGATGCATCTCTTGATATCATATATCCTATTTGAAACATTACAACACTAAAGCAATTTGAGGGACTGGAGATTGCATTAACACTGACAAAATGTGATCTATTGCTTTCTGCAAGGATACAATGTGATAGATCCCAGTCTATCGGTGTAGACAATGCACACCTAAGTACAAAAAAATGCTTCTGTCTATATCATTCTGCCAAGTTGTTATGTATTAAAATTACTGGAATTTTTGGGGAAGAATTAGCATTCCAGAATCATGTGGCTCTGATTTGGTCTGTAATATTAGAAATCACTGGCAGTCCATTAATGTGCTGACATAATGTTGCCGTCAGAATATTGTCAGCAAAATAATGTCACACACATCTTGTGTAACTTTATTTTTTTGCCATCCGGCAGGGTTGCTGATCTCCAGGTTGCCCTTCTTGCCACCAGGGTGTGACCTGAAGTTTGTTATATAAATAAATGTGGGGTGCAGGGGGCATAGCCCCCCCCTTCAATTCCTGTCATTCCAACTGCTGGACGACAGATTGTTGGAGCACTGTGCCGCATGTCAGCTAAGTGCCACCACCAACATTTACGTCAGCAACTTGGTTGTCACTGAGGCATGGGTAACTGAACTCACTTTTAAAACACAAAGGCATGTAATTTTTAAGAATGAAATGGAATGCAGATAAGCAGGACTGCCACTTAAATGGGACGCCCTGCCAGAAACAGATTTTTCCATTTATAAAAAGCATGTTATGATATAATTTAGTAGGCACAGTCTTGAGTATCAAAGTCTCTTTATTGAGATGCTCAGTGACTGGCCTGAAATAGAGCAGCAGGTTGTTAGGGGTGCTTGGGATGGATGTGACTGGTGTTTCTGCTTGGGTGTGTATGAAGTCCATTACAAGGAAAGTAGAAGGGGAGAGAAAGGCACTAAGATCTGTAAAAGCATTATTGAACATATTTGCCATCTCCCCTAGGTCCATGATGGTTTTCTACATTGTTACTGAGCATCACTGGCTGAGGTTAGTCAGCCTTCCCCATCAGATCCTTTAAGGTCTTCCAAAATTATTTCCTATTGCCCCAATTGTTCTATATTTCTGTGCATCTGGTACTGCCCCCCCCCTTCATGATTCATAACACATGCTGTGACTGCAGCTCTGTGATGCAATAAAAAAAAAGATTTTTTTAAATGCACACAAAAGTATTAAATAACATATATGCTCAGGAGACAATGCTGTGCTCCCCCCTTTCACACACACACACACACACACACACACACACACACACACACACATGACTTCATTTTAGGGCCCAGATAGCATATTAACGAATTCATGAATTTTAAATTAAACTAGAAACAACATGACATACAAAGTCATCATGGTGCAGACAAAGTTGCAAACTGCCTTGGTTCTACCCAGATTAAGGCATCAACATCATAACCCAAACAAAAGGATGCTAAACAAAGGCCCTTACCATGCGGCATGATACAACACCCCCTCACCCAGTATTCCCTCATGGCTTTGTGGCTTGATTTAGATCAAGGCCATGACTAAATAATCTCACCAAATAAACCCATCTCCACCACACTGAAAACTGCTCATGTTATTTGATGTGCCTAATTGTAGAAACATAGAATTTGATGGCAGATAAGGACTGCTTTGCCCACCCAGTCTACCCACTTTTCCCCTAGGAAACCTTTGCCTAGGAACAATGTGACCACATGGTTTGGTGCTCTGATTCATAATACTGTATGCTGCAGCTTGTGGATGCAGTAAAAAAAAACACACAAATAAAAGTGGTGTGGCCAAAGTCCAAATTTACAAATTAAACTAAAAACAACATACTGTACAAAGTCACTCTTGTGCTGTCAAAGCAGTTGAAAATTACTTTGGCTCTAATTAGATCAAAGCTTCAGCACCATGGCCCTTTGGAGTCTAAACAAAGGCCCAGTTTTCAAAAAGAGGGCCACACCATGCAGCATGTTGTAACCTCCCCCAAATGTTCCAAATATTGGCTTTGTAGATCTGGTCATGAAACAGCATTAGAATTGTTACCAAACCAATGTTCATACTACATCTATTGTGCCTGCTGCATACCACTCCTCTCTGTTGCAGTTCTCATAGAGATGGGTGAAGTTCACTAAATTTGCTCCATGAATTAATTTGCAAATTTCATGGAATTCACAAAGTTCAAAATTGCAAAATTCGCAGATCGCGAAGTGTGGAAATTTGCTGCGAAGTATGGAATTTCGCTCATGAATTCCGCACTTTGTGGGTGAAATTCCACACTTTGCAGCAAAAACTTATGAGTCAGGTGAATTCAAAGTTTCCCAGGTGTGGGGATGCTTCGTGAAGCTCCAAGAAGTGCAAATTTTTGGCACTTCACCCAAACTTATGTTAGACACTTCACCTGCAAAGTTTTACTTCACAACATCTCTAGGCACACATAAACACTTGTATGCTTGTACAGTCTGCAGTAGCTCAAAATTATCCCACCCAAAACAAATGTATCCTTACATAAGTAATAAAAAAGCTCAAATGTACTTGTTTGAGAGGGTGACTGTGTCAAACACTTGCACAAACAGAAAAAAAATTGTTCCACCACTAAAGTTTATTAGGTCAAGCTAACTTTAAAAATCAGACCAATTTTACAATAGCCCCAAATACCATATACAAAATTGTTAGTACACACACCTTGGTAGTTAGGTACAAAATAAAACAGCCATCATAGGCCAGTAAAAAAACAAACAAACAAAAAATCATAGAACAGCGACATTTAAAATTAATAGTTTAATATGAGTAAGTAAGTAAAAGAAACATCCATGTACCTTCATTTTTAGCCTGCACAATGCATTTGTCTGGGGGAAGTCAAGCAGCAAAAGCCTCATGATGCTACATGAACAGGGACATAAACCTGTTTTATCTCCAGTCCCAAACTTGAAAAAGCTGTCAGTTCTGCTACACTATACCACATATGTTGGGTTCTCAAGTTACTCCCAGGTCCCGTGACAGCTCACACGAACATCTGGGGGACATAGGCCTGAAAAATTCACCAGGGCAACAAACACAGGAAGTGAGCAGGAAACAAAGACAACTCTATTTGAAAAAGCCCTGCAGGCTGTAATACAAGGGGAGCAGCTGTACACTGCAGCAAAGAATAAAAAATGGCATATTACATTCTTGCTTGCGGACAGTGCACGTAACTGCCACAGACATAAGTAGTTACATTCAAGGCCATGTTTCTGAGGGTCAGCTGGGCAGGTGAGACTCCAATTAAAGCAGCAAGTAAAAGAAGCACGCAAATACAAACAAGACAGATATTGTACTCTCATGCAAAACAGTTTATTTAAGAGAGCACTCTCATCAAGGGATATGTACATACTTTTTTTGAGACCTGAGTAGCCATGTCACAAATTAGGCCAGAATTTTTCTGGACTTTGCATAAAAGAAAGTGGAATTTTTCCACAAAGGAGGGTCAGACACCATTCATTTTAACATATTTATTTAAGCATAAAGGCTAGTTTAAAATGCCATAACAATGAACCTTTTCAGTGTTCTCCCTGAGTTTAGATTTTGTGAGATTCTGTAGCATTTATCAGTATCCTCTTTTCATGCCCTGATCCTTTAACAGTTTTTGGCCGGGAAAGACACACTAAGCCAAGGCTTGTTTCCAAGTGCATACTGGGAGCACAGAGAAGTTCAGTGACTTGCTCATGGTTACACAGCATGCAAGTGGTGACTGTGGGATTCACACCCAGTTCTCCAGGTTTGCAGCTCAGTGCTCTTAACCACTATGCTATGCTGCCTCCTGACCCTGTTTTTATAACCAAGTTATCCATGTATTATTTGAATGGTGAATATCACATGTATCAAGATACTTTTGTGAGAGCTGTTTCATCCCACATCATATTCTCTAATGGTTTATTGATCTCTCCCTTGAGCACGTGGAGATTCCAAGATTGTTACACACTTTGTTGTGGCTTTTGGTTATGACTCCGCAGGTATGTTCTGGAACTGTTCAGATCATAGTTGTTCAATGTTTTGATTCAGTTTCTGTAATTAATGTTAGTTTCTCATTGTGTTAGCTCCTCTGTTTGGATTATTTATGTATTCAGTTATTTATTGGATTTTGTTCACCAGGTAGGCCCCCTAATACTTGGGTCCCTTTTTCAGGAGTGACCCGGATTAATTATGTACAGTATGAAGAATAAGCACAGCAACAAGATTCAGTGGTCAACAGCAGATATCATATAACATAAGACAGTCAGTAGTAACACGTTAGAGTGTCCTGTACAAATGAAGGACTGCAGAAAATAACAACAGTGGTAGTCGCAAACACACACACACAAGAGGTACACTACAAATAATATATTTACATAGTATGGCTCAGCAGACAGGAATTAGACAAATCTTTATAAATTATTTAGGATAAGCATTTAGGGACACAGGGTGACAGAAGAGTAAGCAGTGGCAAGTACAGTGGCTGGTGGGGGATGACATTCTTTCAGCTGCTTTTTGAAGGATGAGAGTAATGTGCATTCTGTATAGGGAGGGGAAGGTCATTCTAGAGCTGGGAGGTGTTGAGAGAGAAGGTGCATTGACCTACTGTGGTCAGGGTCCTAAGGACCTCCAATAGTGGAAGGGATGACAAACGGAGGTGCCTTTTTGAGGCTTAATGACCAGAACATCTCCAAAATTGGTGAAATAGCTGTTTTGGATCTTATATAAACCAGAATTAGTTTAATTCCCGTACTGATCCTTGTAAGAACAGATCCAGTAACAAATGGTTTGGTACCTTTTATTGTATTTATTTTTTGTAGTACTTTTTAACATGGAATTTTATCCCATTTTTAACATTTTATTTTTTTTTATTTAATTTAGTTACTCAGAAACAATCTTTGAGCTTTGAGCTCATTTACAAAGGTTCCACATCAAGAGTTACAGAAAATAGTTGAATGCAGCAAATGGTCCAGCAGTTTTGTCAACATCAGGGGTATATATACAACATATACAACCATATACATCCAGTACAAATTAATTAATCAGTGCATATTTCCAAGAATTGGAGTACTCACAAAAGGAGAAAAAGGAAAACATGAGAGATACTCCATTAGCAAACAGAAATAAGGGTTTGTCACTAGAGAAACAACAGTAGGAGTCTTATTGGAGAGAATGGTCCTGGGAGAAAGTGGAGGGGGGAGGACAGGAGAGGAGAGGGGGTAGGCAGAAGAGGGCAGAGCTGAGGGAGGCACTGGAAAGGAAGGATAGGGTGGAGGAGGGGGGCAGCGGGAGAGACGGGGTAGAGGGATTAGGATCAAATATCAACTCCTGTCAAGTGTGCCATGATACTGCATGGCTGGTGGGAGAGAGTTTTTTGTTAGTTTTTGGTAGTGCTCAGTTTTATTTTCAATAAGCAGTTACAGCCATTTGATTTAGCTAGGTGGAGTTTTAACTATTTTTTTAAATATGTTGACATTGTTTGCTTTAGCAAGTTCGGTGGGGAATTCAATGAGCCAGTGTGGGGCTCTGTAGGCGACAGACGGTTGCACCAGTGAGGTTCTTTAGAATGGTACAAGGAGTAAACTCTGTGCTGTGCCTCTAGTGAAGTGATTTGAAAGGGGAAATGTAGTAGGTTGCAGATGGCTGGAGGGGCCAGACCCAATAGAGTCTTCTTTCCCAAGAGACCGAGCTGGTACTTTACATGCTCATGAAGATTCAGCCATTGTGTTTGGTCATAAAGATTACACATACAGTATCCACCCCCAGAACAAGTAGGCAGACTTTGCTGAAAGTAGTTCTGATATGCTTAAGTACAGTGTCAGAGACAGCACTATATATCACCAGCCCATAATCAATGACAAACAGCTTGTCTAGGTGCAAAGACATTGGGGTAAGGTAATTTCTATGTTTATACAAGATCCCTAGTTTGGAATTGACAGTTCTGACTATAGTATCTATGTGGAATGTGAAGAAGAGGGAGTCATCTATGTGCACTCCAAGGTACTTGAACATTTTCACTTGTTCCAAGGATTCATTCTTGTTATTTACAAAGTTAAGCTGGAGGTTTTTCTTTTTGTCGTGTGGGTGGGAGAACAGCATAGGCTTAAGTTTCTTGTAGTTGAGCAGTAGTTTGTGACTGGCAAACCAGTCTTCAAGCTGGTTGAAGCTGTTTTGCATGTCTTTGTTGAGTTGGTCCAGTTGAGGGTTGTGATTAATTATTACGACATCGTCAGCATGTACTTAATGTACTTACATGTACGTTACAAGTGCATTAATAATTGCATGTACTTTAGTGGGTATGATATCTGAAGGTCTCGCTTTAAATGAAGAGTGTATTCATAAAACATTCTCTCATGCATTGTTCATAATAAGTTATTGACACTGTCTGGCCTCTCGAAGGATTCCTCTTATCTGTCTCTGTTGACATTTGACCTTAGATTGCTTCACAGCAACATGTTTCAGATGAGCTGGCAAAAACTAGTTCCTTCTATTTAAACTTGTTATTTTTCAAAAAAGTATTTTAAAACCAATGGGATATCTATCTCGGTTTCGTTATGTATGATCTGGGGGTTAATAGAATGTCATTTTCCAAACAACTGGCATAAGCTTCTGAGGAAGGAATTGGTTCATCCGAAAGCTTAAGCACTGTTTTCCTTTGTTACAGCTATAGTATGTTGGTCCAATAATAGGCATCAAACCATTTGTTTCTGGATCTGTTCTTATATAAGCTAGGCATACGGTAAGGCAGTTGAATATGTCTTCCAAGCGGAGTCAATTGAGGGAGGCAAGAACATTACAGTGATGTTCAATATTGCAGGCACCAAGTGCAAACCTACTAATTCTGTGGTATAGCAACTTCAATTTGTTGACCTTGGTACCCTTCAGGGGGAAGAGTATAAGGGTCCTGTACAGAACTGTAGGGAGAAAAACATAGGCCGCTACAGACAGTCAGGCTTCAGTGGTGAGGTAGGCCCTATGCCTATAGAGTACACTCAGCTTCTGTGTCAGAAGCTTGGTTACTCATTCAGTGTATAATTTAAAGGATAGGTCTTGGTCCAGCCAAACACTGAGGCACTTGATGACATCCACTACCTCTAGCTGGATGCCCTTTGTGGTAGTACTGTAGTATTATCTCCACTTAATGCTCACAGATGATGTAAGTCTTAGCTTGTTCACAAGTGCCTACCTGTCCCTATAGGTATAGAAGGAAAAATTACTCTCTGTAGTAATGTTGTTTCACCTGAAGAGATCCATCACTATGTTAAAACTTTGGCAGTCATCTTGGCTCAGAGAGACACCCTGGAGATGAAACCATTGCAGATTTTAGAATTTGGAATTTTAGTTTAAACTTTGCATCTGCACTCCACTTTGGCTGTTTGTCAGATCTTGTTTCCCAGCCAAGGTCAAGCAGTGGCTAGTGAAACTAGCTAAAAAGGCTATCAAAAAAAAAATTCAAAAAGATTTTTTGAATACAATTTTTTAAACACCACACAAATTGAAAGCAGACTTGTGAAAATACCATAGAAACAATAACACCCAACTTGTGATTGTAGGAACTGCAATGTAATGCTCTAGCAACCTCAATAAAAGGAATTGATTCTTGTGTGAATTTATTGCAGTTTCTGGAAGGGGAAGCAGGTTAGGGAGTGTAAACATAGTAAGGGATCACTTAATAAGAAGCAACATTACTATGGTGAGTATTTTTTTCTTCTAACCCCAGAGATCCCTCACTTGGTGTTTACACTTCAGTAGACTTCACAGCAGCACCTTTGGGGGGTTTGTCCAGAACCTAATTAGGAAAAAGGTTTAGCAAGCCAACAGTTCCAAAGCTGACATCCCTTCTGGACTGTATGTTAAAACAGTAGTTTTGTGAAGGTGTGTACTGTCTTCCAGGTATCTGTTTTGCCAATGTCCAGCAATAGGATGCCCCCTTGAGGATGCCACAGAGGCAGAGGTACCCATTGCGGAGTGTGCCATTAGGCCACTTAGTGGCAATTTTCCAGCTTTCTCATTTAAAACTGAAAATTGGAGACTATCCAGTGAGAGATAGCTCTCTCTGTAGCTGGCATGCCTTTGCCAACCTCATCATAGGTTACAAAAGGCTGGGTGCTTTCAGACCTAACATCTTTTGTCTGGTCAATGTAGATACTCAGGATTCGCTTAACTGTAGGTCAAGGACATGCAACTTTTGTTCACCTGGACTGAGCGTTCTAGACTGAGTACAGAAATGGTCACTAACTGATTCTGATGGAATTCAGATTCCAGCTTAGGTAGAAATTTTCTGTTGGTTCTTTTTTTGCAATTAAGTAAATTTTATTGAATTTTAAACAAAGGTACACAGTGCAATAGTTACACAATGTACATTGCTGGAAGATACATAACAATCCCAATCCCCCCACCCACAAAAGAAATACAGAGTATTAATAAAATAAAACAAAGACCACCCATTGATTGCCCCTGCGGGCTCGTCATACATAGTCCCCCTTCCTCCCTATAATCAAAAAATTGTAGTCTAGAAATACACAGGAAGGGTGTAAATAAATAACCAGTAACTAATGTTTATAAAACCAAAATCTAATCCCAGTGCAAAAACATAACTATCATTAAAGGGAGCAAGAGTTTTGCTGTTCCCACCAAAACACTGCCCTTCACCTCCCTGCTAAAAATTGTAAGAGGGGCTCCCAGATGGCCCAAAACTTAACAATATTGTTGTTTTGTATCACAGTGGCTCTCTCTGCAGTAAATGTAGGAAACATTTCTCGAAGCCATTCCCGTTGCATTGGGAAACCGTCACTAACCCAATGCCTAAATAAAACAAGTTTAACTACAGTAGAGATAAGAGCCATGTGGATCCTATGGTGCGATGTCTTAATTGCTGAGTAATGTCCTATTATACACACCTCTATAGAGAAGTAATTGTGTAACCAAAGAAAGAAGAAACAAACTGTTTAATAGAATGCAAGAAGGAGGTTACACCTGGACAGGTCCAAACCATGTGGATCAGGGAACCCTCCTCATTGACACATTTGTGACAGCTGCAGCTCGTCTGCCTATAAGATATAATCTAAGTGGAGTATAATGTAGGTTATGGAGAACTTTAAACTGAACTAGACGTAATCTATCCTGTGTAATACATTTATATGTGTGAGACCAAATTGTCTTCCGCTCCTCCACCTCATATAGCAGATTAGCCACCAACTGCCAGTCAAAAGCAATAGAGGAGCAGAAACTCCAGAGCCGAGTTCTCAGTTCCTTGTATAATCTAGAAATTGGCCTAGTCTGAGATACAAAGGATGCCAGTGAAGAAAACCATCTGGAAACCTTTCCCAGACCATGTAGATGACTCCCAAAAAGAAAATAGACAATATTTAAGTTGTATATATCCAAAAACTGAAAAAGCAGGGAGGTGGAAATTGTCTCTAATCTGTGATACACTTAAAAAGGCATCTCACCTGACAAATTCTGATAAAGACTCTAGTTTTAAACCTTTCCAAGTAGATGACCAAATCATTTTGTTACCAATCATAATATTTAAGTTATTGAAGAGTGGCTGTCTAGAATCTTTCTGGCTGTTGAGTTTAAAAAATTGACACAATTACTGATGTGCTGTAACGAACCAACCAATCGGCAAATGTTTCAACTGAGCTGGAATTTTACTGTATGAAACGTAAAGTAATGAAGGTAAAGCAAATCTGGCAAGATTTAGCTCTGAAATTTTCAATATTCCACCATGCTAAGGATGAAGATACCCCACTCATTTCTCCTATCCACTTATAATATTTACAGCCATTAATTGCAAAGTAATATAGGAGGAGTTGTTGCACCTGTAAACCCCCAATCCCTCGAGGTCTACATAATTTCTCTGTTGCTCTCCTAGGACACTTTCCCTGTCGCAGAAATGTCAACCAGATTGCATTAACTTTCTGAAACCATTTTCTGGGAGGGGAAGATTCAGCACGGAAAGTGGGTACAAAAGTTGAGGGAATATAGCCATCTTCAGAATACTGACCCTATCCAAAGGGTGAGAGACATGTGCTGTCAATGAGCAAGATCTTGTTCTATCTTTTTTAATACCAGATCTGGATTCAGCAATTTTAGGGATTGCAAATCTGAAGTAAGCTCCATCAACAAAAATGAGAGTGATCTAGAAGTTCATGTAAGGCCCAACCCTTCAATATATGTCCTTTAGCAAGAATTTGAAAGTGCTAAAATTATAGCTTTATGTTGGTTCAGTTTATAATCTGCCAATACACTATACTCAGCTATTATATCTAGAACCTTTGGGAGGGTTCTGCCCTAATCCAATAAATGTAATAACACATCATCCGCAAATAATGAAAATTTACATTTATAGTGTCCCAGTTTAATGTCTTTTACCCTGACACAACCATTGATCTTCCTGGTCAAAGGTTCAAAATATAAATTAAAGAGCATGGGCAAAAAGGCACACCCTTAACGTGTCCCTCGGGACAGAAAAAAGACAGGAAATTCTGCACCTTTGCTCATTATTTTTGCTGGGGGGCAATGATATAAGATTTTCACTCACTGGATAAATTCTAGTTGTATACCATAATGGGGTAATATATCAAGCAAAAAAGTCCTTGCCACCCTATTAAAAGCTGTCTCAATATCTAGGGAGATGAGTACCCCATTGGCACTCCCCTCCCCAGACGTGCAGGGAAAGTGGAACATTTTACAGAAATGTTCACTAGAGTGCCTTCTTGCTACAAACCCCACCTGCTCAGGACTTATTAAATCTACCCATACCTGTTTTAGTCAAAAAGATAGGATGCTTGCTAAAAGCTTAATATCAGTATTTAAATGAGAGATAGGTCTATAGTTAATTGGGAGATTGTGATCCCTTCCTGGTTTTGGTGGGACCACAATACGAGATTCAAAAAGGGTGGGTTCTCTAATATTATAGAGAAAAAGGTAATTCAAGAGGTCACACAAAATAGGGGCTAATTCAGACTTATAGGATTTATAGAATGAAGATGGAAATCCATCCCGGCCAGGGTTTTTGTCTGCCAGAAGATGATCGATCATCTCTCAGGCTTCTTGTTTTGAAATTAGACTTTTCAGAATTTGTTGCTGGGTTCCCACCAGCTGCAGGAAGTCTATTCCTTGAAAAAAAAAAAATATTAAGGGATTCTAAATAATTATTAACAGGTGGAGGGACAGTATACAAAGACTGATAAAAAGTTTTGAAAATCACCACAGTTTTAGAAGGGTCTGAGGTAGGTGTTCCCGAATCTGAATCCACTAATGCAGTGACCCAGTTGGAGGCTTTCTACTGCTTAAGTCTACTAGCAAGAAGCTTTCCTGCCTTCTCCCCCTGACCAATATATGTAGCTTTTATTCTGGATGTGGATCGAGAAACTGTGTCTAGTAGATATGCAGAATACTTGGCTCACAAGGACTGAAGCTCTGTCCAAAGTTGTTCTGCAGATCTCCCAGACAAAAGAGACTCTATTTCCATGATACTGGACAGTCACTCCTCAACTTGCAAATTTAACTTTTTCTTCCTCGCTGAGGCTAAGCAAATGAATTCCCCTCGCCATGTAGCTTTTAATGAGCCCCATAACACATCCACAGCAGTTATTGAGTGGTTATTTTCTTGCCATGAGGTCACAAGAAATGTTCTCATGTGTTACATGATATACCCATCAGATAGAAATAGAGTATTAAGAGACCAAATCCCAGATCGAGGAGAGTGTGGCAATAGTGAACAGTGAAGCCATATGGGTGAGTGATCTGACAAAATCCTGGGATGGATGCCTACTCCATCCACCCCTTTATACTAAAATTGCTAAGAAGAAAAAAGTTAATGTGTGAATACACACCATGTGGCGGGGAATAATTCGTATAGTCCCTTTCCTTAGTATGATAGACCCTCCAGGGGTCATCCAGATCTAGGTCAGACATGAATTCCCTTAATCCACGTTGGGCAGGAGAAAGTACTGCTCTATTGTGAAATGACCTATCCAGGTCATAAGAAAAAACAAGATTCCAGTCTCCTCCCAAGAGACATGGAGTATCTCATAGGGACACTAATATGACCGCCAAGAGTGGAAAAATAGAGGGCGTGTCCATATTTGGACTGTAAACTGAGCCAAGAACTATTTCTATATTGGCTAATTTATCATGGACAATAATACCATCCCTCAGTATCGTACCATTCCCTGATCAGTGTAAACAGGGCTGATTTATGTATCAAAATCAACACACCTCCACGTCTGGGACTTGATACTGCTCAAATACCTGACCAACCCGTAATTTCTTTAAATTATTTAACTGATCCCTATGAATATGTGTTTTCTGTACATTACCACATGTGGGTGATACCTGTTTAAATGTCTGAGAAAACAATACTTTTTAGAATTATCTCTCCCCCTTAACATTCCATGATATTATATTAAAACTTCCTATTATGGCAGAACAATAATAGTTGTCTTAGTAAGCCCTTCCTGACTAAGAAATTATTGAATCCTCTGTCTCCCCCCTTCCCTCCTCCTCCAAAAACCCACCTCTGTCCCCCCCCCAAACTTGCCCAACTATCCATATCCCATACTAACCAACCCCACCTTTCTCACTGACTAACCAGGCCCAATGCCCAATCCTAACTATCCAGTCCATGACGCCCTGGGGAGAAGCTGTCTCCACCACTTTTGAAACACTTGTCCAACTGATCTACCTTCCTGCAACCCGCTTCCTACTAGTGTACTCTGTATCCACTAACACAACATTAATATGAGTAAACTCAGAGTTAATTAGTACTTTATAACTAGTGGGGAGCTGACCCCTTTAACAATTGGGCTACGTTTAAATTTATGACCTTGTCTAGGAAAGTAAGAGACCTCCTTCATCCCACCCTCATCCCTGATAATTAAATGCAGGAAGAATGTCTAACCTCTATTAGCTCCCCTAACCAAAAATCAGTACCATTAAGGACTTGAAAATGAGAAAGTATATATTATGTCAGGAATAAAAAAGTATTTAAAAAAAAATTGTATACTCCTGACCCAAAAAGCCTCGTAAAAAAAGAGAGATTATAGAGCCATGTCCTATACCAGAAAATGTCCCCAATCATCCAAGAAATACTGTTTCAACTTGGGCTAATAAGGTAGGAAGCAATAAAAGAAGCATATCACATCCCCCTTAATTAAACCCAATACACATGTAATCCTTAGCCCTTTCATTAAACTTACTCCAAAAATCCTCTCGGGGATACGAAAAATGAATTATAATCTATCTTGTAATTCATGTCTAGAAAAAAAAAGCATCCTCTGTTTGCTGAAGAGCATAACTATTATATGGGGGGGGGGGGTCAGCTACTAACATCGAACATACTATCCACATAGCCCAGAATGTTGAGTTTGTTAACCCAAATTAATTTGCATCATTCTCTATTGATAAAATAGCTGGCATGCCAGAGTCCCAATCTATTACAGGAAGCAGAAGTAAATAAGGAGCAGCGAATTAGCAAAGAGTCATGAAATGGTACAGTCCATAGAAATGCATTGCTAGTCATCTGGTGTTATTGAGCTCTATTCTGAAAAATAAATAGTGCCAAGTCATAGTATAGTCCAGATTTCAAACCAACCTTGCCAGAATTCCAAATAGCCCTCTGTCACAAAGCAAGAATCATTAAGCAAAATTGGCTCCTTCTCCTCTCACTGTACGCCAAACAGTATGACATAAAAACCAGAGCTCTGAAACATCTACTCAAACAACTATAAATAATGAACTATTGCCTCTCCTAAATTTAACTGTGGCTCATCTAGAACTGTATAAATGCTGAGGTCCTACATTCACTTTACATTTTAGCATAAAGTTCTGCCCAGAATCCTACTATAAGGATCCCTCTGTGTGATTCGAATGTCCAATTTACTGAAAAAACTTAGACCAGCAATATTAACATAAATCATTCAAAAATAAACAAATACGAGAGTATTAAAAATCAAAGCACCAACAGGAACAGTCCTACTAAACAGTCTTCACTACAGTCCTCTACAATAAAGGGCAAAGTGGGGATTCCTCCACATTGAAGACTCAGAAATCTTCTATATTGCATTTCTCCCTTGAAGGCTTCCTAGGACTGATACTGACCACCGAAGTAAAAAACACTTACATCAGCACTCAAAAATGAAAGTAAGGTAAAAACTGAAACAGTGCACAGTCTGTAAATGCTCTTTGTTAGAGAAATTGCATCGATTGTTCCAAAATAAAGTCATGCAGTGCTCAGATGATGTTAAATAATTAAAACATAATTTTAATGTAGGGCATAAATTAGCTGAAAGTACTTGATTGCTACAGATCTCCCTCCTCCAACAGGCACTCACTCCAAATATTTTACCTGTACTGTAATTAAATATGTTGGCAAGGGTACTCCATATGCTTCCTTTACCCTGCTTTTCCAAAAATATCTGCAAGAAGCTTAGCTATATTAGTGACCACCTGTGTGGCTGAATCAAAGTGGTGGACTTCCAAAGGAAGGGTATCCTCTAATTGAGCTGGATACAACATACAGTGCTTGATATTTGCAGCCCATAGTTTTGGTTGAATGGGCTGGAATGAAGCATGGTCTCGCTGGACCTTTCAAGTAAAATCTGGAACAAGTCGGATTCTTTTTTCTTCCCACTCCAATCTTTCCTTGGACATGGCCACCCATAATAAGTAGTACCTGTCTAAACAATTTAAGACTTTAAAGATTATGGTTGTCATAGATCTCTAGGGGCTGGCTTAGGATGAATTAAATGGTGTGCCCTCTAGCCACCCCGCTGGTACAGAGGCATGGTGGCTGTTTGCAGCACTGGTGACCTGGTTTCGGGAACGGATCTGGGTGTCGGAGGGTCGGCCGGGGGAGCAGGATTGAGCATCTATAGGACTGCTCTCCTGCTCCAGGGGGAAGTGGATTGAATGCTCGGTGCTACGTGGACCCCCAGTGGAGGCTGGAGGTACCACAAGAGCTCTGGTGCCTGCTGGGGGGTGGGGTGGATGCTGGCTGTCATTGCACATCCCCGCCTGCAGGGGGAAAAACCACAAGGAAAAAAAATCTCTCTTGGCTCCCCGCTAATGAGCCAGCTCCAGTTCACTGACCCCTCTGGCCACCTAACTCCACTGTGGTGGCCCTATTCAGGAGGGATAAGTCCCGAGCATGTGGGGGTCAGTGGCTGGGGCAGGGTGAACCTCGCTTGTGGGGTTAGGGGAAGCCAGGGGGTCAAAAATAGAATAAAAAAAATGGTGTGCCCTTTCTATGATGTATGTAGGGACTTGTGGAGAAGCTCCTGCAATCTTTGTGCAGAGCTTCTGCATAAATGGAATTGAGGAAGGGCCCTCTTCACCCCCGGGGAGCCCCAGGAGGACTAGATTATTCCTCCTTGAGCATCCCTCCAAATCATCCACCTTATCCTCCAACTTCTTCACCATGCAATGTAAGGTAACTATCTCCTGCTCCATCTTGTTCTAACGGTCCTCTTTAGAAGAAATGCAAACCTCCATGTCCGCTACTCGTTGAGTCAGATCCACAGTGTTTGTTTTCCAGTATCTAAATTCATCTATTAGCTCAAAGAGAGCTGTCTTAATTGTTTGCAGCTCATTGTACATCTGTTCTTGAGTGATTGGAAGGGGTATCTCTGAAGAAAGGTATGCTGTAGAACTACTTCTCCAAGATCTTTTTGCATCTAGGCCTTGCACAGTCTCTTGGTCTCCATATGAATCATCAAGATGCAAAAAACCCACCATCTTGGGTTTGTGTTGACATTTCCTCCATCATGTCAACTGTTCACTAGGATGAGGTAAGTGTAGATATAAAAAAAATGTAAAAGTCTTACAATTTGCAGGAAAGTAAATAAATTCAGAGAGATCGCAGCAGAGCTTCTCTTAAGAGCAGCTTACTCCTCAGCAGGCATCACGTGACTCATTTTTTTCTGCTGGTTCCAAGGACTACCTCATCCCTGTGAGAGATTATATAGTTTGGCTTTATGCAGAGGCTTGAATTCACTTACCCTCCTGGCAGAAGTAATTTTAACCAGAAATATGTTTTTCCAAATTACATACTTTAGGTCAGCAGCTTCCATAGGCTCAAAAAGGAGACTCCATTAGTTGGACTAGGCATACACCGAGAGCCCAAGTCGAAATAGGGTCCCTCACTGATTGATACAGGTGACTAAGGCCTTTACAAATCTTTTGAAAATGGGTTGTCAGGCCAGAGACTTTCCTTTGCCAACTGATATGTAAGCTGATAATGCCGCTAAGTGAACATTTAATGTTGAAAGCCATATGCCTAATGACTGTAGGCATACTAGATGTTCCAGAATTATTGGCAACCTAGTATCTATTGGAGTTATCTTTCTGGGGACACACCAGTAAGAGATAGTGCTGTGCAGAATTTTCAAATCCAGGTGGAATGAAATTCCATGGAAGTTTCAAAATTCTGCTAAAATTCCTCCAAATTTTGCCAAAAATGGAATGATGGAATTCAGCAGCGGAAAATAATTGCAGAATGATTTTCCAGGGAAAAATGCTGTTCTGTGGAATATTATTCTGTGGATCACAGTAGGCGAGATTCCATAGAAGAACCAATGAAATTCTGGAGGAAATTCTGCCGGCAGAATGGTCATTCCACGCTAATTTCACCAGCAGAATTCTGGATTCCACACAGACTAGTAAGAGAGCCTTTTTGCTAAGATGAATATTTCCTGCTAGCTGGTTTCCTTGACACCCCAAATACCCTCAGAACTTCCTCCATATGGTCCAGGCTTGAAAATGCTAACTCCTCAAGAACAATGTACTCAGACGTAGTATCCTGGGGTTTGGGAATGCCATTCTGACCTGGGATAAAGTCAACAGATTGTGACTTAATAGCAGGTTGATTGGATTCTTGTCAGACAGGACCAAGAGCATTGAGTAACAGTCCAGTCTGGCCCAGTCTGCGGCTATTAGGATCACTGATGTAGGTTCACCCCTGAGCTTCAGAAGTACTTTCTGTATGAGTGGGAAAGCTTGGAAGGCATATAGGAATCTCTAAGTCCAGTTCAGTGCCATGGCATCCTCTGGGACTATTCATCTGGCTGAAGGTCTGCAGCAATGCTGTGGAAGTTGATTATTCCCCCAAGAGGCAAACAAGTCTATACTGCAAGTGCCCCACCTCCTAAAAACTGTGGTCAGAAGCTGCTTAAGACCCATTCATGATTTCCTTGGCTGATTCTGCTTAAAAGAGAAAGGAAATTGTTTTACATAGTTAACTGCCCTTCCATCTTCCTTTCCATGCCAGTTACCTATTCTGATATGCTTTGATCAATTTTGAAAAATAAATGCTCTAGCTTTAAGGGTGTCCTCAGATCTACATAGAGTTCTACTCTCCTCACCAGCTACTGCTCTTTCTTTTCATATTTCTAAGACATTCTATGACATCAGTAACATTATTCCATGCTATTCATCTGAATGGCCTGGAATGGTGTTGTTGATGTCATAGAATATTCAAGCAGTATGAAAACAAAGAGCAGTGACTGCTAAGGAGAGGGGGATTCAGAGTAGTTACAAAGGCAACAAAATTAGATTATTAATTTAGCAAAAAGGGTAAAAAAATTATCAGAATATTAAATAGACACTTCAAGGTGAACAAGAGAGCATCTATAAATGTAAATCAGTTTCCTGTCACCTTTAAGGAATCTGTCAGTGCACTATCTTTGACTGGCAGATGCACTACCAATGTTTCTTTCTAAGGAGTATGCCAGGTAACAGATCATCATTGCCTTTGTACACAGTTTTGAGGATCTTGTTCCTCCCTACTTGCTTACATAATACATTGTTGTGGTATTACCTGTTCTGTTTTGAATAGACTGACCTTGTAGCTGGGAGGAGAATGATTGCAGTGTTAGCAGCACTGCCCTGAGTTCTAGGAGGTTGATGTGTTCCAGAGACTCCCATGTGCTCCATGTACTACTTGCTGTGCCATCCTGTAAGTAAGCCCCCCACCCCATGAGAGAAGCATCTGTAGTACCGATACTTATTGGTGATTGGTGAAAGAAGAGAATGCCCTCTCTGAGTTTGCTTCTTTCCTTCCTTCCACCACTCTAGTGACTTTACTGTGCTTTTGTCACTGTTTTTGTCACTAGAACACGCTTTGAAAGTGGATCCAATCTTTAGTAGATGTAGTAGTAGTAGTAGATTTTCTTTCTCTGAGGCACCCTTCCATGAAAACTCAGGGTGCCTTTACAGAATATAAATAACAAACAACATATTATAATATAATCATACATCCAATATTGAACAACTATAAAATAACATACTCTAATAAATAACATATACCCAACATTCTAAAACAGCAAGGCTGCTTATCATTACTTAGTCCCCAAAGACTTCGTTGCCCAGGCAGCAGGTTCCAGAGGATTGGTGCAGCCACCTCGAAAGCCCGATCCCCCTAGACTTCAATCGCATTCTAGGGGCCTCCAGGACGACCTCCCCTGCTGATCTGAGAAAGCGACTCAGTGTAGGAATGCAGGAGCTCCTTCAGGTAACCGGGACCCAGCCTGTGCAGGGCCTTATAGGTCAACAGACCTATTTTAACAGCACACCAGCAGCCTGTGTAGTTCATGTAGCACCAGTGTAATATGTCAGGATCTCGAAAGACCCATGAATAGACCAGCTCTCTTTTCACTGGTGCTGGATATCTCTCATTTGGAACTTGGCTCAACGTACCACTTCTGTGGATTTGGCCATGTGTCCCAGTAATTGCAGAAAGTTCTTTGTAGATCTTGGTTGACCTGCTGTGAAGGACTGTGTCATAACTATCAATGCTGGTATTCTGGCCTGTAGGAGGAAGGCCTTCCCCTGCAATGTGTTTAATGTGGCTCCTATGAAGTCCAGCACTTGAAATTTTATGAAATGAACTGAGCACCTTGCCTCTTGCTCTGTTTTCTCAGAGACTAGCCAGTCATCCAGGTAGGTGAAACCACTACACCTTGTTTTCTCAGATGTGCTGCCACCACATCCAAACACTTTGTGAAAATCCTTGGAGCTGAGGTGAAACCAAAGGGAAGAGCTGTGCACTGATATTGGCAGTTCTCCAACTTGCATCTGAGATATTTCCTGTGCGATGGCCTGATTGGGATATGCAAATAGGAATCCTTCAGATCCAGGGATCCCACCCAATGACCCATTTGTAAAGACAGTATCACTGTCATCAGTGTGACCATCTTGAATTTTTCTTTCTTCAAATGATTGTTTAGATAACTGAGATCTAAAATGGATCACCACTCTCCATTTTTCTTGTAGGTCAGGAAGTATCTTGAGAATACGCACTTGCCCACTGGGAGGCAAGGATGTTTTCTATAGCTTTTGATAGTAGCAGTACTTCCAGTTCCAGCAGTATTCTTTCTATGGGGGAATGAGTTGGAAAGTTTGTTTCTCTGCAGTTTTGGAAAGTGAACTGCAGGGACAACCCCGGCCACTACCTCCAGAACACATTTATCAATGGTAATGTTTACCTATTCCTGGAAGTAGTGGACTAGTCTTCCCCCCACTGGCAATGGTTGAGTGACCTGGGCAGAACTGTCAGGGATTTTGTTTTGGCTAATGCTTAGGCACTGGAGCTACAGCACTGTGCCTGGAGATTCTTCACCCCTTCCCCTATAGTAACTTAGTTGTGGTTGTTACTCATAGAAAACATAAGTGGTATAGGCTCTTGGGAAGTATCCCTTGTCTCTGTCTCCCCTTCTATAGCACCAATAGAAGGAAGATGCCTTTTTCTTTGCTTTGTTACTTTTGTAAGTGGTTTTGTTTTCATCCACTTTTTTCATGTATGCCTCTCTTTTGTGCCAAATAATGAACTGTTCTCAAAGGAGAAATCCATGGCTTTGGTTTGAGTATCCTGAGAAAAAAATGATAGTCCTCAGCCAGGAAAACCTCCTTAAGGACACTGCAAGAGCAAGCTCTCTAGCAGTAGTGTCACTAGTGTTCACCACAGTGTGGAAAGATATTTAATTGCATCCAAGACTGACTGTGCTGTGGCAATCAGGTCTTGTGCCAGTTCACCGTCTCTTTTTTCAGCAAGTGCCAGAATTGTGTGCCCAAGTGCTTTCTGGTACTTTGCTATATGTGCAGAATAAAGTGCCTACCTGATAAGCAGGAAAGCTGTGGCATAAATCTTTTTTTTTTTTTTTTGCTGTAGCATCTATGGAGTACTTTTCAGGAGGCTGCACCGATAAAATGATTTTTGCTCTCTCACAAGCAGCAGCCAGAACTACAGCTTAAGAATCAGAATGAGCATACAGGTATTCCACACCTTGCTTGTCCACCTGAGACAGTAGAATCCCATTTATCTGAACCACCCAGGGTACACCTGATATGTTTAGATAAATGGGAGTTTGGTTTAATGGGAGTAAAGGGATTACAACTAGAACTGAACATAGATGGTCACAAAACATAGAAGATCACATAATGCACTGTATTACTATATTGTTGCACTTTATTGTAAACAGGTGCATTATTTAAAAACAGAAAATAGAAAATCAAAAACCAAAAACTACTGAGCAGTATATCAAAACTGTCAAATTGTAGGGAAAAAGTCAGTTACAGTCTTTTGCTTCATAGAAGCGAAACACTTCTTACTTGCCTTTGCTTGCAGATTCTGTAGCAACATCAAATCTACTTTGTTGTCGTCGGGCTGTGTCAGAGTTGACAGATGCTGTGCTGCTTTTTGAAGTGGTCCAGCCATCCGTCACTCACTGTGAATGAACTTCGGTTACCCAGCTTCTCATGGAACTTTAGGTCCTTTTCTTTCAGTAATGGCCCAGATATCGATGTCCCTTTTTCCCTCTCTTGGAGAAACCAAACATAAATCGCATTATCACGCTCTTCATCAGTGCAAGCCCGCATGTTCTTTTGTATCTCTCCACCTGAAGTGGATTCCACTGTGCAGGTAAAGTTTCATAACTTTTCTTTAGCCTCCCTTATGTCAGATATTGTGGACTTTCCAACACCATATTCTGCTGCCAAACACACTGCCTTTTCTCCATTCTCCAGCCGTCCACTATCTTGAGCTTCTCAGACACGGTCAGCATGGTCCGTTTTCATTTGGACATGGTTAAAGTGTGAGCTGCAAACTGTGCTGCCGAACTGTCGTACTGAACAAAGCTAGATGCTCAACAACAAGTTGCCCAGCATTTATTGTAATTAGCTCCCTAATTAGCTCCTAATTTGCAGGCATTCATCACACTGTCAGCTGCTGGTAATTGACAGCTCTGTCAACTGATTGTCAATTACTGTGCTTTGCCATGGATGTGGCCACTCTAATTGACAGCAGCACTTGTTAACACAGGTTAAGTGTTAGAGTGGGGGACATGAACGTGGTCGGGTAGATAAGGAGTTCCAGATTCAGGGGATTCAGATTATCGGGATTCTAGTATATTTTTTTTCAATTTTCTTATCGATGGCTACAGGTGATGTATGTGTGCGTGTATGTATGTACTGTGTGCATGTATGTCTGTATATTTGTATGTATGTATTTAATTATTCATTTATTTATTTGTTTATTTATTTATTTATTTTGTTAACTGGGTAGACCCACTGAGACATCACTGTCCCTTTTTCAGGGGTAACCTGGAATTAATCACAGATTTGCAAACAGGTAGAACAATAAATGGTCAGGATACATAATCAGGACAATTCAGACATGGCATTGTTGCAATAGAATAGGTACAGGACTACAAAGTTGTTCAAAACAAAGTTTAACATATGATAATGAATTAATAATAATATTGGACTACAAAAAGTAAGAAGGGGAAACATTACACCAAAATGTAAATACAAGGAGCTAGATATTCAAAGGGGTTGCGCATTGTGCAATCAAATTGCGTGGGCACAATCACAGAACTGTGTCCTGGAGCCTTATTCAAACAGCGGTAATGTGCAGCGCAATTCCCGATGCACTGTGCACAACAGTAATGTATGCTGCACAAGTACGAGGGGGGCGTGACCATGAATAAGCTGCTCAATGGCATATTCAGCAAAAAAAATTGCGCAACTATGTAGCAACCCACCAAATGTGCCACACAGAGCTGAGCCTACATAAAGGAGGCAAAATCACACACGCAGCAGAGGCTCAATCCAGGGGAGCAATAGCCATGGATGCAGCACCATTTGTAATGGAGTAGGTGATGAGGGGGGTGAGGAGGAGGGGGGGGAAGAACAGCAACATGGCCGAGGAAGGGTCTGTCAGTGGTATGCCCAACACAGACAGTACAGTGCCCGGCTCACATTCAAGGACCACGGGGACACCGAGATAGTGGGCCAGTGCCGTCTGAACATTGCAGTTCTGAGGCAGCTATGTGAGCTGTGCCATGATGAGCTGCAGGCACCCACCAGAAGGATGCCATGTTGGTGGAGACCAAGGTGACTGCAGTAATGTGCCTGCTCACCACTGGCACCTTCCAGACACCAGTGGGCCAACCACTGGTATATCACAGTCGGCCACTTCCCGCCTCCTCACCCAGGTCCTCAACATTCTGCTTCCACATGCTTCAGAGTACATAACATTCCCAAGCACACAGGCAGAGTGTACAGCAAACATGCAGGAATTCCACAGGGTGGCACACATGCCAGGTGTGATAGGGGTCATTGACTGCGCCCATGTGGCCATACATGCACCAACTGACCTGGATGGTGCAGTATACATCAACAGAAAGGGCTACCACTTAATCAACTGCCAGGTGGTGTGCAACACCACTGGGTGTATCATCAATGTCTGCGCCATGCACCCTGGGAGTACACAAGATGCATTTATATGGCACCTGTCCAACCTGTACCAGTGTTTCAAGAGTGGGGTGATCCCCTCAGGACACCGAGTAGGTGAGTAGGGCCTGGGAGGTGGTGTACCAGCAGCCATGCAGTACACCACACAGCTGCAGGTCAGTGAGATTGGGAACAAAGACAGTGATAGGTGAGGGGATAGGACAGGAAAGAAGAATGGTAACAGTGCAGGGGAGCAAAGACAGAGGTGCCCAGGCAAGAAGAACACAGATGGTGAGGCGTGAATGGTGGCACAGCTGCCGTGCATGGGAGGCCATGGCCAGGGCACACAGGGTGGCAGGTGGTGGCATTGTGAACTGGAGGGGGTGGAAACAGGAAATTACTGGTGGTAGCCATCACATGTGTTCCCCCCACAGGTGACAGTGCATACCCCCTCTGATCCTGGCTGCTCACCCCCATCCCGTGAACAACCAATGGTGCAGAGGAGTGATACAATGAGGCACACATCACCAGACACAATCCAACATGCTGTGTCCTGTGAACAGTAATGGTGCACCAATGAGCAGCATAGCTGCAGCCCCTGTCACAGTGCAGCATTTGGACCCAGCAGTGCAATAACAGTGACATTCACAATGTGAACAGACTCACCTAAAAGGCTGCAATACCTGTCGGTGACCTGCACTGTTTAATGTTGCCTTTATAGCTCAACTCATGCAAATGAGGCTGTGAGCAACCAGTAATGAGATGGTAATGTGAACACTTGTGCCTGGCATTGGCTCATGAGGCTATCTGCATATGCTGTCTGAATATTGCAGAGTTGCTCCATGCGCAACGTACAGTGTCATGTGCAACAGTAATGCGCCAGAACAATTCAAAGGCACACATCTGGCACATGGACGATGAGCAGCACCGTAGTTGCCATGCATGCAGACAGCCGTGCACTGCCCTTTATAGCGTATTGTGCAGCTGATTGTGCTGTGCATGCCAGGCATATCGTGCATGCGGCTGTAGGTGCATGCTGCACATGTGGCATGGATGCACAATGCAGAAATAATGTGCAAATGGACCTGCTGCACCATACCATGGTCTGCACTTGTGCAGTCACTGCACCATTGGCATGCGGCATGTGTGGCAATGCATGCCCTTCACAAGATAGCATCAATGTGTGCCTGCACATCTGCGGGTCACAGAAGTGACACAAAACTCCCACCCACATTTCCAATGGTGCATATGTGTGGTATTGCATGATGGGCCACATTTGTGCATGTCTATCGTGCAAATACATGCTGTGCGATGCTGTGCTCTGTGTTCCTGTTAAGCAACTCGCACAGCAGTGGTATGTGTGATACTGTTAGATGCCACATTGCACAGCACCAACAGCTGACTGCACGGTAGGCATGGCATGTGCGGGTGGTCTCAGGAGATGGGCCAGGAACTGGTCAGAGGTGGAGATGGCCAACTTGGTAGCATTGGTGGCCCCTTTGGAGGACCAACTGTTTGAGGCAGGGGAATTGCAGGAGGCACGGTCCCAGGTATGGGCCCATGTGGCTGAGGGCCTGGAAAGGAGCACTGGTGTTGCCAGAACAGGGGAGCAGTGCCACCACCATTATGGGGACCTGCGGCACCGTGATCCGGATTGGCTGCGGTGACTGCAGGACCATGCCAGCTGTGGTTCAGTCCCTCAACTAGGTATGTGTGTCCATGCATTGTGCATGCTGCCTCTGTCCTGTAGTTGAGCATTTGGGCTTGTAGCATCTGCAACTGCACAAAGAACAGCCCAGTCCTGGTAGGGTGTGTGTGTACTGTGGTGTGGTGTCGCTGTGCTCTGTGTGCCATTGTGTTGCACGGTGCCAGTGACTTCAACACTATGCCCATCACATGGGCCAGAGTCACTGCGTGGGCTGCTACATCGTTGTGCGCCATGACCAGCCTGCGTGGGTGGGGGATGGTTGTCTGTTGATGGCATGCCACTCATAGTCCTTTCTGTATGTGTTTCCTTCACATGGCCAGAGGCACACAGGAGGGCCAGGGCAGAGGCCACAAGGTTGGATCAGCATCCTGATGATGGTGCTGCAGTAGGGCCAGTGGGACAGGTGGCAGGTGAGTGTGTGCAGTCTGCATCAACCATCATTTGCAGGGTATGGGATGGGGGGCCCAGTACACGTAGCAGAGCACTGCCACCATGCAGGGCTGTGGCATGTGTTGGCACACTGTCACTGCTGCCTTTGAAGGCTGGCATCTTGGGAGGTCCCATTGTGCATGTGGCCTTTGTGTGTTGGTGTCCTGTTGCTGTCACTGGTGGTGACTGTGTGTGTCCCACAGTGTGCACATGCTGCTGCTGAACGGCTCTTGTGCTGCCCATGGTGGCATCAGCCCCTCACTGTGGGGGTGCCTGTGCACAGGTGCCTGTGTACAGGTGAAGGTGCATGGCACTCTATGGCATGAGACACAGTCTGCATGTGGGCCGGTGACCTGGGCTGCTGTGGCTGTCCGCTTTGCATGTGCTGTTGTCGGCATCATCCATGGGAGGGCACTGCTGCTGTCCCATGCACACAGAGACTTGGGTGGGGGGGTGGTGGCCATTTTCTGTGTGGGACCTGTCACTTAGTGGCTGATCTGTGTTTCCCTTGCACAGGGCATGCAGGACCAGGGAATGGCTGTTGGGATGTCATTGTCCTGGGTAGCAGAAAGCTGCACTCATAGTGCCTCACACTGAGGATGATCTCCCAGATGGCACTATACATCTGTCTGAGCAGAAGGCAGATGGCAGTGACATGGGACCTGGTGGTGGAGGTGCACAGGATGAGGATGGCCATCCACTGGCTGAGGCGATAGCTTTTGGACACTGCCCTTTGTTTCTCCATGTTTACCTCCCATTTATCCCAATCCCACTTGGACTGTTTTGTTGTTTCCCCTTGCACTTCCTACACTGTCTCATCCTTGTACTGTTTGATACCCTTATAGCCTATGCTCTGCTTTATGTTCCATTGCCCTTCCCTGTTGTTGCCATTTTAGCTATTTTGTACATAGTTGTTTTTCATTATGTTGCCTGTTGTATTAAAGTGTTTTCTACCATTTGCTCATGTGTTTCTGTCTCTCCATTGCATGCTTGTTGCTGCACTGTGCTGGTGTTATACATTGCTGTGGTGTAACAGGTCCCTATCTGTGCCAGTGCTGTCCCGCAGTGTGGGTGTGGTGGGTGCACAGTGGCCTGTGTGTCACATCCCTGTGTGTTACTGTGCCATGGGTGTGGTCCTCCCCTGTGCATGCCCCTGTGCAGTGTGCCCCTGTCTGCATGTGCATGGTGGTACACCCCCAACTGTGTTGCCCATCCTGGTGCTGCTGTGCTATGCAGTGCTGTGTGTTGTGTCCTGTGTCCGTGTGTGTCTGTGTGGCATGTGCAGCAGTACACCTGGTGCTTATGTGGCTGTTTGGCTGTGGCACACCGTACTTGCATGGTGCCTTCACACAGTGGCTACAGCGGCTGCCTGTCCAGTGTTGAGTGTTGAGACTGTGGTCATGGAGTGCTCAGCCCCTACGGCCGTCTGTTCCATGGGTGTTCCTTACTATGTCACATTGGTTTCCAGGGTCTGTGTGGGGCTCTGTGCATTGCCCATGGCCACTGGGCTCTGTGCCTGTTCTGTGCCTCCTGCCCATTGTCCCCTTGTGGTTCACCCCTGCATCCCCTTCCATGCCCCTGTGCCCTTGCACAGCCCTGCCTGTGTTCCTTTACACATGGAATGCCTTCCGCCACCTGCTATATTAAGCATGCACTCTTACTCCTGCACAGTCAAGTTGCTCAGGCACATTTGTGCTACGTTCAGTGTGGTTTATGCAGGTGCATTTCTGTGGCACATCCTCTGAATATTGCTTTACTTTTCTGAGGTGCAGTTGGATGTAGCACTGCCCATCCTGTTGTGCATGTTTAGGATGCACTTTTGAATATCTAGCCCAAGGTCTAAAGAGATCCCTGAATGAAGGAACATAATCAAATTTTAGCACAGAATGATGTCACCTGTTGCAGACACAGAGGCTCCATTCAAGTAATACATAATTGAGCCCTTTTTTGAAACCCCCAAGGGTTGGACAGTCTAAGAGGGCAAGAGGCAGGGAGTTCCAAATGGTTGGAGCTGAAGAAGCAGAGGAGCTCTTTCCCACGCTGGTTCTAATTTTTCGTATTTCCAATAGAAAATTGCTGGTGGACCACAGACCTTCTAAGGGGCTAATAGAAAATTGTGAGTCTTGAGTTTTAGAGTATCACACAGGTTAGGGGGCCAGAAGGGACCCTTTATGAGTTTAAAGGCCACACAAAGGAGAGGGTACTCAAGTTGACCCTCGAATGTGCAAATAACAATTTTTACTTTCCATGATTTCCATAAATATTGAACAGGATAGTCATACATTCATAAAGCTATAATACCCTTTTTTAACAGATAAAAAGTCATCCATATTCACATCTTTGGCAGGTGGCACATATATAAATCTCATATTTTCTATAAATATATATGGGAAACATAGCAGCAAAACTTACGTCTATCTTTAAATTATAAAATCTTCTATTACCCACTCATCAATATCTTTATTGAAATGTTTCCACTGTGGTTTAAATTCTCCAAAACATCTATGATTATATAAAGTGCTTAAGAAAATGTTTCCATTCTATTTTTGGAAAGGGCCTCTAACTTATATCACATTTCCAGTTTTTAAGAAGCAGTCTTTTATTTGCCATGATGTTAGCTTTCAGAATTAATCTATATTCAGGCCTTACTCTATATTCCTTAAACATTTCCAAAAATCACAAATTTATGATCTTCCCACTGTGGAAACTTGAATCCCCCAACCCACCGCATTCCTTCTTAACCATTTTCCCTCTCGAACATACTGTTCAGTCCATAATTGTAAATTCCAGTTCTTCTGTTTTCTGATTATTACTATTCATCTTCTTTTTTTCTCTGTATCCTTGTTCAAAGGTAGAAAAAATTCCTGGTAAACAGATCTTTAAATCTTGTACTGCTTCAGTTACAGTGTTGTAAAGCAAATTTTGACTGTTAAGTAAAGCTTTTAACTTAGAAGGAAAAATCAGATATGCTTCAACCCCCTCTTTCCACAATCTTTGTTGTACCCCCCCCCGTTGCTTCCTTTGCTCCTATAATGCTTTTGAAAAATCATGTTTTAAATATACAGCCTGTTCTTTATACATAAATTTATTTGTTCTAAAGAAAGCTTGCATTATTTTCTCTTGTCCTTCTGATGTTAGTGTTTTTAAAGTTGCTGGTCTAGCCCTTCCTCTGCCTTCTTCTCCCCATACGTAAGTCAGTGCACCTTGTCTATTATTGGTAAATCCATTTCTGACCCCAACATTTTAGAAATTATGTCCATAACCAGATCATTCAATGGAAGATCTTTCTCCCATTCAGGTAACAGTCCAAATTCTGAATTTTTTTTCTTCCTGCATGGTTTTCTTGATCATCCACTTTCATCTCGAGAGAGAATCATGCTGCTTCTGTAAAGTTTTAACCTCTTACAAAATTGGAACCAACATATCTTCTAATTTTGAGTGCCTCACCTCTAATTCATTTATTCTTTTAGTGCCTTGCTCCAATTTAAAGTCCATATTTGAAATAGTTTCTGATAGATTTTGTAAAGAATCAGGGAGATGTAGCAGTTTGTCTACAGATGTTTGTAACACAGTAACATGTTTTATTAATTGTAGTCCCCATTCTGGTGGTATATCCTTGTTAGTTTCCCTCTGACTGTTTCCTGCTGTTTCTTCTTTTTTATTTTCTGCATCTTCATATTGTTTAATATTAGCTTCTATTTCTTCATCTGAGGGTTGAATTAAGTCTGAGGCCAGTGGATTTTCTGTCAAGATATTGTCCTTCTTTCTACAACTCATCTCTGCCCCATGGCCACTTTGAATTAATTTACTCAAATTTGGTACTGCTCTTCCTTCTTTTCTTTTTTTCTTGTCTGGCTCCACTTGGGATTTTGGCCTCATTTTAGCTGTATTTGAACCTGATGTATTGCAACAGTTCTTAAAAGGTAATTGCAATTGTCTTAACTTCCTTCCTTCTATCCGATTCCAGTGTACATTTTTTACTCTGTCCAGAAATGTCTTGATTACTATTTAAAAGTGATTTTTGTTTGCTTTCAGAATTTTGAAAAAGTTGAGACAGTCTCTTTTTGGCCACACTGCCTTCAATTTGTTCACTTTTATCATGTATTTTTAACTCACCCTTCTGTTATAAGTCAGGACTTGGGAGTTTCAGTTCAACGAGTGTATTTTGGGACATACACACTTTCCCTTGTTCATCAGTATAAGCGTAACCAAAACCAAGTCATTCCGTAAAAAGAAAAATTTCTGGTACTTATCTCCCAAAAAAGGCCTTTTTATTCTGTCCGTTGCCTGGTCCAATTCTGTCAGTCCACTTGCTCTGAGTCAGTGTTGTCCTGTCTTCTTTCACCCATCTCACTGGTCTTCATCAATTCTTTCACTCCATTAGTATTCCTCCTGATGTTTCACCATGTATCCTTTATTTTTGCCTGTGGTGCCTTTTCGTATACATTCAGTCTTGTCTTTCTAGGTTTCCACCTTTAAAATTTCTGCTCCTGAAAAACTTCTTTCGAAATTGCTCTTTCAGCTCGAGTCGTTATCCATTTTCTGTTGACAACAAACTAAGACTGCAGTTAGTGCTTATTTTGAACACTGTCCTTTCAGACCAATTCCAGAAACCCTGCTCACCCGGACCGCTAACACCACCACTCCTCTTTAGAATCAAGCCACCATTTCTGGGAGAAAATTGTGGTTAACATTTGTTTTAATCATCGTCTGTTCAGACCAACTCCAGAAACTATTCTCACCAGACCACTAACACCACTACTCCTCTTTGTGGATTTTAACTTGGGCAACCATTTCTGGAGGAAAAAGGAGGAATATTGTTGCTAGAGAAATGCAAAACTGTCCTCAGCATGCTACCATTTTGAGGTTAGTTTTTAGCAAGAACTAGCATTGTTTATGTAGCAAGCTTGTGAAGAGGAGTCCAGCTTCTTCATGCTGCCTAACCGATGGACAAACACATTGCATCACCAGGCTCCACCTCTGTCTCTCAAGTACCCCCTTTGGCTCTTTGGACAAGTCGATCCTCAAGTGATGGTGAGTTCAGTGAATGAAGTACATTACAACAGTGCTCAATGAATGGAGCACCTGCATCATAGCACCCAATTTTATTGTGTAAGACTTTGAGCTTATTGAGCTCAGAGCACCTAAGGGACTGCAAAACAGGGGAGCCATATTGCAGTAGGGAGACTAACATGCCAGTGTCAATTATGGGCCATGATTATTTTGTAATAAAACTGCTAAGTCAGTAGAAAAGATAAATTTTATTGTGAAGGGTAAGTGTTATATGGTCAATGTGTGCCCTGTTTGAAGTTCCTGGTCCAAGTGGACCCCTAGGTATTTGGTGGACTTGACTACTTCTACTGTTGTTCCAGTAGAGGTTGTGAGCATGAGCAAGTATTGCCTAGATAGGTTCAAGTTTCTAGGGCCAAACAACATTGCCTTGTTTTTTTGTTTTTTTTTTGGCATTAAAGACCAGCTTATTTTCCTTAAACTAGTTTTCTAGTTGAAGGACATCAGCACTGATCTGGGCATTAAGGCAGCTGAAGTTTCTCAGACTCCCATAAAGCACAGTATCATCTGCATACAGTAGAATGCTCACCTAATCACTGTTCCCTGGCATGTCATTTACAAATAAAGGAAATAGAAGGGAGCCTAAAATAGAACCCTGAGGGACAACATCTAGGATAGGCTTATTTTTGGAGAGATAGTCCTTTCACCGTACCAGTTGGGATCTAGCAGTAAGGTAATGAGAGAATCAGCTGAGAGAGAGTAAATTCAAGACCAAGGTTCTTTAGTTTCGATACAAGAAGGCTATGATTGACCAAATCAAAAGCTTTAGTAAGGTCAATGAAGACCTCATTAGTGAGCAGTCCTTTCTCTATGGCATACAGGATAACTGTAGTCAGTTTGACAAGGGCAGTGTCAATGCCATTTGTCACAGTCCCACTCCTGTAGGGTATGACTCTCGGGGCTTTCAGTGAACTCCCCTCAGTGCAGCCTGTGTGGTGTGGGTCATGAATCCAACCCTGTCCTTCTTGGGCCAATGCTGGGTTTACAACTGAGCATCCTCCAGGAGGTCCCATAGCTTCTCTCTCTCTCTCTGTGTATGAGGGGGGAAATATAGCCCCGAGTCTGTGTTCCTGGGAGAGAACTCTTTTTGCCCCTGCACAGTGGGAAGAAAAATGAAAAAGCCACAGGTGTTTACAGGTCTTCAGGGTGCACTATAAACCCTATATGTGTCTTTTCCCTGGGAAATGCTGGGACTGGTTCAAACCCCCAGACCACCCTGTGAGATCGCGTGTATCCCTTCCTACATCCACAGAGTCTCTTCCTATGTTCTGTTCTGTTCTGTTCTGGTAGTGTTCGGCCTTTATAGGCATTAATTCAGGCATGTCATTGTTTGAACAAATTCCTCCTAAGCATACACACACAACAGACAATTGCAGAGGTATTATAGAATTATGCCAAAGGCTTTATTAATATTTACTAGATAATATAATTAAACATTTAAAGAGCATTCAAATTTTGGTTACAGGATATAAGAAATAAAAGTTGGACAATATACAAAAAAGTACAATTAACTTTCATAATCTGACATATAGTTTCTACCTTGTTCCAGTTGCAGTTGATGCAGTTATGGTCCAGTAAAGATGTCCTGGTTACCTGTTTTGTGGTTGAATTCAAAACAGAAGTCCCATTTGATCAGTTTTCTCATAACAAACAGAACTGACTCTACACACCTTGCTTTGGCTTTAAAATAAGGCAGTTTCAAAATGGTTGCCTCTGGGATTGCCCTACAGCGATTGGCTGGCTAAAAACCAATCCCCACCAGAAATGGGAATCCCCTTTGACCTCTGGCTGAAAAGAACCACCCAGCTCTCGATGTTTGGATTTTAAATATCAACTGCAGATTTTCTTGCTGGATGGTTCCCCCCCATTAGGAAGTTAGGAAAAAAGAAAACAGTTTTATTCCTACCTTGTGTTTGAGACACTATGAGTCCCCCTGCTGAGACAGTTTGGCTCAAGGTCTTTGCTAAGCTACTTCTTCAACAGGCCAATCATGACTTTACATAGTGCTGGTCCTTCCACCCAAAAGAACCAACAGACTTAATGGATCAGCTGTTAGCCTTAATGACCCTCCAATTAACTGAAGTTGCCACCCAAGGACAGCGTCTGAAAACACAGAACCAGTTAAAACAAGCAGAGTATCTTCACTTGAACTCATACTGTAGAACAAACCCAAAGAAGTATTACATGCAAAAAGAAACTACAGAAAAAAATAGGCCTAACACCCACCATAACAACAAAGGGAATATTGACTCTTAAAAGAACTGAAATATGGCATAGTACGATTCTGCCACACCATGATGCCGCCTGAAACATGTTGTCTATTAGTCAGCAGGTCCCTCTGCTCCAGGAAGTCAAGTACCTGGTTGTTACCCAGATGTTTCTGTAGTTTTGCAAGAGAGCAGAGGAGAGACGTAGCCTGGTAGTGCTCAATGGGTTCTACTGTGCCACATGTATGTACAGAAACAACTATGGCAGTCTTCCAGCATTCTATGAGATATCCTTCACACAGAGATTTGTTGATGAGCATGGCAACTGAGAAGGTGATAGATAGATAGATAGATAGATAGATAGATAGATAGATAGATAGATAGATAGATACTTTATTTCTATAGTGCTCCTTTATGGAGACTCAGAGTGCTTCACAATCAATACAATACAATAATTTTAAAAACATACAGTACAAAAATACAATTAAAATCAGCACCATTATCCAATCAAAAATAATGAATAACACTAGCTATCTAATCAATCCCAGTAAACTCAATTATCTAAAAATTAAAAGCCTGGTTAAATAAATAAGTTTTTAAACCTTTTTCCAAGGTATCCATTGAGGGTGCCTCCTATAGCTGTTTAGGTAGTAGATTGCACAGGGTAGGTGAAGCCACCAAGAACGCTCAATCATCCGAGTGACGCAACCTCACTCTAGGAATATCCAGGAGGCAACCCTCAGTGGAATGGAGAACTCAAGAAGGGCAATGAGGCACACGGAGGTCTTGCAGGTAGATCTTGCCTCCCTTCATGTAGGGCTTTATAGGTCAATAACCTGACCTTGAAGGTAATCCTTCACCTAACCGGTAGCTAGTGCAGTTTGCAGAGGACTGGTATGATATGATCATACTTATGCACACCCGTCAATAATCTTGCCACCACATTCTGCACCAGCTGCAGTCAGTGGAGGTTACCTCCAGATAGCCCTAGGTACATGGCATTGCAGTAATCCAGTCTGGATGTTACAAAAGCATATCCCAGTGAGACTAGGTCCTCGGGAGTGGTAACAGGTTCCGAATTCAGGCAATGTTCCTCAGATGATAAAATCCAATCTTAACAATGGCCAACACCTGAGCATCAAGTGTCAAGCCACTGTCAACGATCACACCCAGATTCTTCACCCATTCGGATGGGGTCAGTGGCACCCCCCCAGTACAAGACTAGGTAGTCTCCACAAACCCCCGTCCCCCCACGATGACCCGGATCCACCACCAGCAACTCTGACTTGTCTGGGTTGAGTCTCAGCCAGTTATGAGACATCCAAGTCCGGATCTCAGACAGACAGCTGTTAAATACAGAATCCACTGTCTGTTTACTTTGGTGCTCAGGACAAGTATAGCTGGGTATTGTCTGCATAGCAATGAAAACCCAGCCCATGCCACCTGATAATGTCTCTCAATGGCAGCATGTATACTGTGAACAATAAGGGCGACAAGACTGACCCCTGTGGAACACCACAGATAAGAGGCTTCAGCCTAGATGAGGCCAACCCCATCACTACCCTCTGCACTCTACCTTGTAGGTATGACCTGAACCATTTGATGACCTTACCAGACAGGCCACACCAGAACCGCAGTCAGTCAAGTAGCACCTCATGGTCCACAGTGTCAAACGCTGCTGAGAGATCCAGGTGGACCAAGATGGAATGATCTCCTGCCTCTCGCCATTAGGAGATCATTAAGCATCTTCACCGGGGCAGTCTCCGTACTATGCCCAGCCCTAAACCCGGACTTGAAAATCTCATAGGTGGAGGAGGAAGTGAGACATTCCTCAAGCTAGTTGGCAGGACAGTCTTGGTCCAATGAGGATTTCTTTAATAGGGGTCTAACCAAGAACTCTTTCAAAGCCAATGGGAAGATCCCATTCCTCAAAGAACTCTGGACAATCTCAGTAACAACAGGTGCAATCAGGTCCATACACCCAACCAAAAGTTGTGTTGGATCTGGGTCCAGATCACAATGTGTTGGTTTCAGTCTCGAGACAGCCTTCACTACCTCCTAGACCCCAACTGGATCAAACTCAGCCCAGACAGGAGGAGTGTTCTGCAACCCCTCAGAATGGACCCCACAATCCCCTTGAGTGACGACGGAGGCGATCTCAGCTCTGATAGTGGACACTTTGCCAGCAGAAAACAGAGCGAACTCCTCGCACCTAGTGCTTGAACCTGCTCCCTCCACACAGAGGCAGGCAGGATGTAATAACCTATCCACCGTGCAGAAGAGCTGAGCCAGTCTGTTCCTTTCTGCAGCGGTCTCCCTTGACAAAAATTCTGCCTTCTTACAGGAGATTGCCTCTGATAATCCTTATAATGGGACATCAATTTGTACTCCATCAGGCCAGATCTCCTCCACCATATCTCTAACCTCTGACCCTTAATCTTTAACTCCTTGAGTTCCCCATCACACCAGGTAGGTCTCTTATGAGTAGATAAGGGTCAGACACAAATGGGTACAATTGAATCAAAGGCAGCCAGGGGCAGCAATTTTCCAGTAGGTGCAGACATGATTTTTGATATGGCCTTTTTGAGTGATTCATATATGGGGAGCAGCATCATTTTTGGTGGCGCTACTCCCATCATGTCTATAAATTCAGCATCCCCTTGAGGGGGATGCCTAGAATATCAGCCATTTGTCTGAAAAAATTAGTGAAAAGATAAGTAGTCCTCCTTATGCCTTGGAGGAGGTTCGAAATCTTGCTCAGGTGCACCCTCTAATTTCATTGGGTCACCTTCCTCCATTTGTACATAGTATTCTTCTTCTTCCTCCTTTGCAGGCAGATAGTTTTGAGCCTGAACTTTGGGGAAGGGAGGGTGGCAAGTATCTTATTCAAATTCCCCGTGACCTGGATTTCCTGAAAAAATTGCCACATTTTTGATATATTCTCTGATGAGGGCATTTTATTTGTACCATATGCCTGCTCCTTTCTCCATTCAGGAGGAATGACAGTGACATTCTTTTCTTTAAATTTCTATTTGTCAGACACTTTTCCCAGTGTCTGCTCTGAAGCTGTTTTGTTTTTAATTTTGCCATCACTGGACTCAGGGTTCCGGTTCCCTCTTTCAGACACCCTGATGTCTAAACCATCTTTACCAAGTTTTACTAATGTCTGCACAGCTTTATCGTTTTTCTTGTCACCTTTTACATTACTTGCTGCTGCATATGAGGAGAGGGACCCTTCTGATACATGCTTTCCACCATAATTGAGAACTCCCTCAGAGTTTTTTTTACATATCAATATGGGAAACAGCCAGCAGAAGAAGGCCAAAATGGTCTATCAAGTCTGCTGATTAGTAATGCAGACTCCCTGGCTTATGCCATTGACCCTACCCCCTCCCATCCACCTTTCCTTCAAAACTCTCCCCATATGGTCCCATGGGTTCCCTTTATGCCTATCCCAGGCCTTGGTAAAGCCTCCCACCATCTTTGCTGAGACTACCTCTTCTGGCAGAGCATTCCATTTGTCTACCAACCTCTCCATGAAAAAATGCTTTCTAACATCCCTCCTAAACCTCCCCCACACCAACTTCAAACTGTGCCACCTTGTGGGTCTGTTGTCACTCAGCTTGAAGGAACCTTCTCTATCCACTCTATTTATTCCCTTCAGGTACTTAAAGGTCTCTATCATATCCCTCTCTCCTCTCCTCTCCTCTCCTCTCCTCTCCTCTCCTCTCCTCTCCTCTCCTCTCCTCCAAAGATACATTCTGAGGGCTCCCAGCATCTCCTCATAAGACTTCCCCTAGTATCCCCCTATCAGTTTGGTTGCCTTTCTTTGGACCTTTTCCAACAAGCTGATGTCCTTCTTACGATTCGGATACCAGTACCTTATCCCATATTCTAAATGCGGTCTCACCAGTGACATGTACAGGGGCATTATGACTTAACTCCACCTACTGCTGAATCCTCTGGTTACACACCCTAACATCCTGTTCATTTTCACTGCTACCTTCTTGCATTGCATGGAGTGTTTTAGGTTACTGGTGATCACCACTCCCAGATCTTTTTCTTCCTTTGATGCTGCTATCTAGACCACCACATCCCCCCCAGGAAATACTTGGTCCTAGGATTTCTGGCCCCATTGTGTATCACTTTGCATTTCTTGGCATTGAATCCAGGTTTCCAGATCGCCGACCAACACTCAAGTTTCCTGAAGTCCTCGCATAGGTCCTGTATCCCTTCAACTATATCAACTCTCCCACAGAGTTTGGTGTCATTGGCATGCAGGCACATCATACCCCTTTATGCCTTCCCCAATGTTGTTTATGAAGACATTGAACAACACCGGACCCAGCACCAATCTCTGTGGGACTCTGTTGGTTACCTCTTTGGTACCGGATAATTCTCCCCCCACCACCACACCTGGGATCTGCCACTTAGCCAGTTTGCTACTCATCTTGTCAGTTTTTCTCTGATCCTCAGATCCTTCAGTTTACTGATTAACCTCTCATGCGGCACCCAATCAAAGGCCTTGCTAAAGTCCAGGTAAATTACATCTACGCTTTTCCCCTGTCCACTTCTCTGGTGACCCAGTCAAAAAAGTCAGACAGGGTCATCAGACAGCATCTTCCCTTCACAAACCCATGCTGCCTCTCATCCTAGAGACCATTCTCATCTATGTACCTTACAAACTTCTCATTGAGTATGGTCTCCATGAGTTTGCACACATGATCGAAGTCAAACATACTGGTCTATAGTTCCCCGGATCATCCCAGGGCCCGCTCTTTTGGAAAGGCACCACATGTGCTGTTCACCAGACTTGCGTCATCTCTTCTGACTCCAGGGATGCACTGAAGAGACCTGCCAGTGGTCCTATGAGCTCCTCTGTTTGCTCCTTCAGTACCCTTGGGTGCATGCCATCTGGTCCTGGGGAACTGTCCGCCTTCAGTGCCAGCAGCCCTTCCCTTACTCTATCTACTTCTATAACCATGTTTGTGGCCCTCCCCCTCCTTCTCCCCCCCAAGTGGAGCCAGACTATCTTTTTCTCTAGTTAAGACAGAGCAGAAGTACTCATTCAGTACCACCACCTTGCTCATTTCTTCCTCCACCCATTCATACCCCTTCTTTAGCTTAACTATCCTTTCCTTCCTGTCCTTCTTGCTTCTATAGCAATAAAAGGCCTTTTCCCCAGTCTTGATCCCCTTTGCTATTTGCAGTTTTTTCTGTGCCTTTGCTTGCTGCACCATCATTTATGCCACCTTAACTAGCCTCAATTAGTCCTCCTTATCTGCTTCACTCACAGTCCTCCTACACATCTTGTAGGCCCCTCTCTTGTCCCTCACCTCCCTGGCAACCTCAGAGTTGAACCAGATGTATGTTTTGGAACTCCATTTTTTCCCCTATACCTAATGCAATCCAATGTGGCTGCTAGTATTGCATTCCTGATGGCCAATTGTCTGTCACCCTGCAGGTTTGCTCTGATGCCCTCTAGTTTCTTCCTTAGCATCTTTCTCATTTTCTGAAAACCTGTTCTCCTGAAGTCCAGGGTCCTGGTCTTGACATAGAAGCTGTCCCAGCCCATGTCCAAACTAAACCACACTGTACTGTGGTCATTACCTTCCAAGGGTTCCTTGACAGTTATCTCATGTACTGTATGTGCGCCACATTTGTTAGCACTATATCAAGGATTACCCCCTCCCTGATGGACTCCTTAACTCCAAGGGTCATAAATCCTCCTTAAATTGCATCCAGGATACTTTGACTACTGGCACAGGATGTGGCTGGTGTACCTCACTCCACCTTAGGCAGATTAAAGTCCCTCACTGCCAACTCCCCACTTCCTGTGGCTTCCAGCAATTACTTACACAGTTCTGTTTCCCTTTCATCCTTTTGGTTGGGCAGTCTGTAGACCACCCCCAACCTGACCTTCCTCCCTTTGCTGATCTGGAGCCAGATTCATCACAATTCCACTTTCCCCTGTTTATTCTCCTCCCTAGTGAATATTATCCCCTCCCTGATATATGCTGCCACCCCCCCCTTTAAATACCACTCTGTCTCTTCTGTACAGCTTTTACGCCGGCATCGAGAGGTCCCAGTCATGGAGTACTGAAGCCCAGGTCTCAGTAACTGCTACTATGTCCACCCTCTCCTCCACCAAGTGGGCATGCATGTCTGCCATCTTGTTACAAATACTGCAAGCTTTAAGTGACAGTACCCTCTGTCTTGACCCCATGCCTCCCTGCCTGTTTCCCGTACCATTCTTGATCTGCTCATCTCTTATACTGCCCCCTTCATCTCCTGTCCCTGGATGCCCTCTCTTTACTCTACTTCCTCCCACCTGATTGCTATTTTCTATATGGGGAGGGAGGTCCTTAGACATCCTTGTCCTGATGTCTCCCTGCCCACTGCCCCCCAGCAGCGTAAACCTAGCTCTTTCCCCATGTATTCTCTTAGCTTGTCACTGAGTACATCTGACCCCTCACAATTTCAGTGCAGCATATTCTTTATAATACAGCCCCTTGTCCAACCACCTGTTCCCTCATCTTCCAATTCAACTGAACCCTTCCCCTCGCATCAGCTCCTCAGGCAGCCATTAGACTCCTCAGTCCTCCTTTTTCTGACTGTGCTAGCTCTGGGGACAAGAATTACCTCCAAAAAGGCCAATGAGCTGCCTGAGTCCCTGCAATTCCATGCTAACTATTTGAACCTTTTCTGCACCACCCCACCTCTTCTCCTACCAAATCATTGGTTTCCCGGTGGACAATGAAGTGAGGATTTTCACCCACTCACACTTACAATTTCACTGATCCTAGGTTCTGGCCTCCCCACCTCCATCCCTGGTAAACAGACAACTACTCTTCTCTTTTTTAGGTCCCCCTTCCATCACTGATTGATACTCTTAATTATAGAGTCCCCAATGACAATCTTGCTTGCATACCCCTTGGATCTATTATTTGGTCTCCTGTGCACTCCTGGAAAACCCAGCCTCTTCACTCTTCATCTGCTCACTGCCTGCCTTAGCTGTAATTCCATCTGTACTGACTCCACTCCCTCCTACTGCCTCTTCAATCACCCTTGTTCCCATCCCTCCCTATCTACCTTTGCCTGCTGCCACACTACCCTCTCTATTCCCTCCCCTTATTTCACTCTCCCCCCATCCTTTGCTCCACCCTGACTACTTTTCCATCTTTGCCCCCGCAAGTTACTCACCTCTCTCACCCCTGTTCCCCTTCCTCCCTTCCTGGCTTCCTTTTCCTGCTGCCACACTACCTTCCTTATTCCCTTCCTAACTCCACCTTCCCCCCATTCTGTGTTCCACCCTGGCTACTTTTCCCCCCTTGCCCCCCAAGCTACTCACCTCTCTCACACTGCACCACTATCTCTTGAATCTAAGTTTTCTCAATCCTCTACCTTACCACGTGCTCCGTTCCTCCAAACTGGCCAGTACTGTGTACCTATTTGAAGATGTCCCCCCTGTATCAAAACATACCTATGTTTTCCATCCCATTCTTTTACCCTTCCTCCTTGTGCTGATTCCTTCACCCACCTACTATTTCTCCTTACCTCCTGCCAAACTCCCACTCTGGTTCCACAGGGTCCTTGAGAAGAAGATGTTCCTGGACCTTTAGGCAGCCCCCCCCATTTCCAGCCTTTGCCAACTGTCCAGTTAGGCTGGAGCAGCCATCCTGCCCCTTAAGCCACTGTTCTTCCCCCAAACCCCCCTTTCCAACTGCTGTCTTAGCCTCCATATCTCTTCCCTAAGTTGTCCAATATTTCTGTACACTGGAAAGGCCCCTGCTCTCCACATTGTTCCCAGAAAGACTGTGGCCCTGCATCAATTGTAGCTGACCACCCTTTCTTCCCCACTCTGTACCCTGTATCTTTGTACCTCCCTCTTGTGCCAGCCCTGTGCTCCCATATCCTCCCTGATTAGCTTATACCTACCTACCATGTTATTGTTTTGGTCTCTGCTCTTATTTCACCAATAGGCTGACCCTAGATAGTGTTTTGCTGCAGTCCCCTTTTCCTGCCAACACCCTCCTCTTGCTAGAGAACCTTACGTAGCCCAGATTATGTTCCCTATTCTTGTTTCACCAATAAACTGACCTAGAAAGGGTTTTGATGTAATCCCCTTTTCCTACTGACTTTCTTCTCTTGCTAGACAGACTAACTCATGTAGCCCCCACTATATTCTCTATTCTTATATCAGTAATAGCATTTTGTTACAATCCCCATATTCTGCTGGCTTTGTCCTTGTGCTAGATAAACTTACATAATCCCCTCTGTGTCCTAGCAGACTCAGCTTCCCTTCCCCTGTTGTTTACTTACCTTCTGCATACTGACCAGAATGGCCTGTGGCCTGCGGTCCTCCCTGTGGGCACTCTGCCAATGTCCCCAGATGCCACTTAATCACAGATGCCACACTCCTGCTTCATGGTACTCAAGCAAGGGGTCACTCACATGAGGGGTGTCTAGGGCTTATGGGTGTTAAATAAGAGCTACAGGAGCCTTGTTGGCATTCTGCCACCATGTGTCCTCAGTCCCCTCCAATGGCATTCACGCCAAACACAGTCACCCCCCTAGTCCTCCCACTGCAGCTTCCCCCCTCCTCCCTTCCGTGCAATATCTCCACACAGTTCAAAAACACATTATATTTTTTTTTCAAACAACAATTGCTATAATCCCCTGTGTAAAAAAAGAAGCACATCTGATTGATCCACCTCGGAGCTCCACTTCACTCCTGCCGTGCATCCACTTTGAGGCTGTAGTACACTGCCTTATGTTCAACAAACTAGAGGAGTCCTAGTGACACCCTGCAGCCATGTGTTCCCCGTTCCCTCCAATGGCCTTTGTGCCAAACACAATCACCATCCCTCAGTCCTCCCACTGCAGTTTTCCCCTCCTTCCTTCCATGCAATATCCCCACACAGTTAAAAAACACATTTTTTTCAAACAAATAGTTGCTGTAATCCCCTGTGTAAAAAAAGAAGCACTTATCTGGTTAATCCAACTCAGAGCGCTGCTTCACTCTCACCATAAGTCCCCTTTGAGGCTGATCACCTAGTAAAATGCATTATGCTCAACAAACTAAAGGAGCCCTATTGGTGTCCTGCAGCCACACACTCCTTGTCCCCTTCAATGCCATTCTCATCAAACACAGTCTCCCTCCCTTAGCCCTGTCACTGCAACTTCCCCCCTCCTCCCTTCTGTGCAATACCCTCACATAGTTCAAAAATACATCATATTTTTTTTTCAAACAAACAACAGTTGCTAACATAGAGGCAGACTGAGAAGGCATTTTTTTTTACCCTTTTAAAAGAGGTTTCTGGGCAAAAAATATGATGGGATGTACAATTTAAAAAGTCTTGTTCTGAACCAAGGCACTTTAAATGAAGTTCATGACAGTCTGCCCTTGCCAGGTGCGGGAAACAATTTTTACAGTTATTTTAGCCTGTAGGTCCACCAGGTCTCTCACACATACCTGGTTTGAGAGATTCTATAGAAAAATATATATGAATTTCCAAAAACAGTGTGGTAACAAAAGTCCAATACAAAAAATGGCTCTGTACACTGGAAACCATACCAAAGGTTAAATCGCAGTTCAGGAAAAAGGAACCATTTAATTAAGATGAAGGGGCACGAATTGAAAACAGAAAGTGAAAGCATTCCATTTCACACACACAGGTGGTGACAAAATACATTTAGTTAATAAATAGGCTTATCTAATTTAAATACATTTAGTTAATAAATAGGCTTATCTAATTTATAAGCCTAGATAAAAAAGGTAGCTAGTTAGGGTAGTTTCCGGTTCTTGGGAATCAACAGAAACTGGAAAGACTAAAATTACAATAAAATCCCTACCTACTGTAAGGCAGAGTAATCAAAAAACCAAGACTAATACACTTAATTAAAAAGAAATAAAAATAGACTGGCTGGAGAACCAGTCATTACCAGAGTTCACTGTGGCATGACTGCTGTCTTCAGTTGGATAAACAAATTTGACAAGCAGCCAGGGTGGAGTTTGGATGCACAGTTTGAACCTACATTCCAAATTCTAAAATTTGCATAGATTACATCTCCAGGGCATCTCTCTGAACCAAGATGACTGCTACAGGGTAAAGTGAGGGATTCCTGGGGTTAGAAGGTAAGTGGCATTCCCTATAGGTTACTGTTTCTTATTAGACCCCGGAGTCAGTTGAAAAACCAATTATGACTGACTTACCACGCATTATGACTGATTTTTTCAACTAGTTTGAAATTTATGACTTCAACTAACTAAAGAAAATTCAACCAACTTTCACCATTGCTGCATTTTATTTATGTACTAATCTGAAGTACTTTTTGAGTGCCATTAGTGAAAAACTTTACAACACATTCATTTACTTAGTGAATACACTAGTATAGAACAAGATACAGGTTAGAACTATTTGGAAGTAACTACATCCACTTTCAACAAAGACGACCAGGCATTCAAACAGAATTTTGCAATTGCAATAATAAAAGTGATTAACAACTTAAGGCATGTACTATTATTTTGCCCCCTTTATGAGAAAGCCAGGAAACATTGCTTGGGGCCGATGCTACAGAACCTCAGTTTATGTTTTTTATTATTTTTCTCATTGTTGTTTTGGTTTGGCCTTCCTTGCTTGCCTTATATACCTCGTGAGCATACTTGTCATGTACCCTCACACTCCCTGGCCCCAAAGCCACATAAACAGCCTTCAGCCCTGATGTGGGAGGATGCTTCTGTATACCCCCAAAGTCATGTACAGCCTTAAAGCCTGGTGATGAAATTATGCTACAGTACACCCTGAAGCCACATATCATGAACAGCTTTAGACCCTGGTATGGGAGTGGGATGCTGATGTACACCCCAAAGCCACATTAGCAGCCTTGAATCAGTTGAAGGATGCTAATGTACACCCCAGGCCCAAAGCCACATAAGCAGCCTTCTTCAGCTGTGTATCAGTTGAGGGATGCTAATGTACACCCCAGGCCCAAAGCCACATAAGTAGCCTTCTGCAGCCTTGTATCAGTTGTGGCATGCTGCAGTACAACTCCACAGCCACATAACCAGCCTTTATCCAGGATGCTGCAGAAGCCAATAAACCTCCAAAGCAACAAAACATAACCAGCCTTAGGCCTGTGAGATGCTGCAGTAACAACTAAAGCCTCATAACCAGCCTTGCATCCAGTGTGGGAATGATGCTGCACTGCACATAAACACAGAAATTGTCAGCAGATAAGGACTGCTAGGCACATCCAGCATGCCTGTAAGCTTTACTGTATCCTCTGGCCCTATCTGGCCAGCAGCTCCCCTCCTTCTTCCCACCTCTAAGGATCCAGTTGTGCATGTCCCAGGTGTGTATAGAAACATAGAAACTGTTGGCAGATAAGGACCGCTACATTCTGCAGCAGTAGTACACCCCTGAGGCTACATAACCAGACAATGGTGTTTGAGTAGTACACCCCTTCAAGTTCAAAATTCAAAACAACATAAACAGCATCAGACCCTTCTGTGGGTGGATGCATCATGCTACACCCTACCCTGAAGCCACATAAACAGCAGCATTACACCCTGTAGATACCGCAGTAAACTATGATACCACTGTCCTGCATCGGTGAATCACAATAATCTCTCTTTCCTTTTGTACATGCACACCACCATGTCCAAGATTCATACACTGTCCAAACGACTCCAGCTGAGCTGCAGCAGTGCAGGGCAGGCCAGGATATCATAGCCCAGTGAGCCAAGGAATGCCTACTTGAGCTGTTCATAAGGCAAGCAACATGGCAATCTGGATAATATACTGTAGAATAATAGTGCAAGAAATAAAACCACAGTTCCGATGTCGGGATGCTGCAGTCCATGTCAGGCTTAAACCACCTGCCTTACCCTCAGCAAGTTGCCCACTTCCCCCAATAAAAAGAACACAACAGCTAAATTGCTGAAATTTAAATCAAATCCCTTATATGCTGCCAAACAGTACTACTGCTTCTTTTCTTTTACATATATACATTGGTAATCCTGCACTGCCCGATCCCTGGGCAGAAATCCAATTCAATCTCTTGGTCCAAAATATTAAGAACAATAACACCATCATGCATCAGCTCAGCATTAATTTATTAAAGCATTTTACTTAGTTTTGACACTTGCCAGTCGTTGTCTCACAAGATCAGAAAGGGACCAAGGCAGCTGCTGTTGAGCAGTCTCCTCGTTCTGCTGCTGCTTGCGTGCACAGGTGCAGCCTAGCAACTGCAAAATGTTGCCCAGTTGGCCAATGCATTTTGTTCTTAGTAACGTCCGCCCCATCTAGAGCTCGATAGCCCAAATGTATTCTTGACACCTTATTTTTAGACTATGTGGCCCCTCCTCCCATTAATCTCACTTTCACATTATCCATCCATCCCAGTCTAGCACACCCCAGCAAGGCAGTTTCCAAAAAAAAAAGGAAAAACACCACCACCACTACCTCAGACCACAACAGTGCTAAATAGCTGAATCTATTCTCTGCAAAACTGTTAGTTTTAGGCAGTGTGCTGCTGCCTGGTCTGAGGTCTAATTCACTGAGAAGAACATTTATTTTCAGACTTACCACCACCACTCACTCTGCCTGTCATCGTTGTCCAGTCAGCTGCTGAAGACAGTCCCAACACTGAGCTCTCTCCTTTCCAGGCTCCTTCCCTATCGACTTTCTTTCTGGCCTGGGTTCCTTAAGTTCTCCATTGGCTGCTACACAGTACTGCCCGTGGTTCGCGCCTACCCGGTCCTGTCCACTCCCGTCCCAAAAGAATTGTGTGCCCATGTCAGCTGGCTGCATTGCGTTGTTGCTTGGCCAGTCAGTTTAAGTTTTGCAGTGTTTCTTGCTGCTATGTCCTGGCCTAGTACAGCTTGCTGCCTGGCTGCCCGGTGGTGAATGACTCTCTCCCTTCCCGCTCTTTAGTGTCTCTCCTCCGTGTGTCCTGCTTGATGACTCTGAGTCTGACGGACGGAGTCTCAGTCAGTACCTGTGGCCCTACCCTAACTCTTTCAGGCCTGGGCCCGTCACTCCATCGGCTCTTCACTGTCTTTCCCATCCCGTGACCATCTCAGTTTCACCTGGGTCTCCCTCTCCTTGGCTCCTCTCATTCTCGAGTCTCTCAACTGATGTAGCAGCTCCTGCAGGTGTGCTGTCCTACTAGTCCTACAAGGACCGACTGAACACCAAAAAGGCCTCAAGCCCGTGTCAGCAGCCAGAGCACTTCCAGTCTCCTCAACTAAACTTCTTCACTTAAGTTGCGTTTTCATTGCTGCCCAAGAAAGTGCACTGCTTTCTCACCTCAGTGGCTTGTGCAGCTCCTCCCTCTCTCTCACTGCTCATTGGAGGACTGGAGGAGAGTTGGCACCAAGGAGATCTGGTTGGCTGAGGTGAACGTTTAAGAATATATGTCGTCGAGTACACCCCAACACAAATTCAAAAAAAAACAAACCAGGATGGGGGTTGGGACGGAGACTCTCTAGTGTGTCACTCAAGCCTTGGAATCGTCGACTTCAGGCAAATGCAACTCCAGTAGATTACGGCTGCAATTCAGGATAATTGCAACTAATTACAACTGCACTGAATCGCAGCCCACGATTCTGATGGCTGACGGCGGCTCCGGGGTCTATTTCTTATAAATTTCAACATGGCTAACATCACATCTAAGTGGAATGTCAAGCTTATTTCCTGGAATGTGAAAGACATGAGTCACCCTGTAAAAAGAATCAAGTCTTATCCTACCTTAAAACTTTGAAAGCTGACATTGCCTTGCTACAGAAGACCCATATGACTGACTGGAATGGAAATACATTGTTTTAGTTACATTAACTCATTAAAACATTCACATTGTAAAGTAGGAACTTTGACAGTTAATAAAGTCATTTCGTCCCCCCAGGGTATGGCTACAGCACTAAACAAGCACTTGTATCAAGTCTTTTTGAAACAAATAATTAAAGAGCAACTGACACAATCTGGCCAAAAGTGTTACACTGCAGAATTAGAATAGGCATACCCCCAGTAAATATCATACCAAAACTAGATTTCTGTGTTACTTCATTATAAAGTTATGAGCTATTTTGTAACCCTGATTTTACTACCTGTTAAAAAAAGCTTGCTTCAGTGAAGAGTTGCTGGTGATGTCATCTAGGGGACTCACAGTCTAGTACTCCCTGCCAGCAAGCTTATAGGACCTGTTTCTCCAAAGTTGTGAAGATCATGTGCAATGGTTTTCACAAGCAAAACAAGCAGCACCAGTCAGTACACATTGCTTTAAAGACTCTGGGCCAGATATTGAACACTTTGCCCCGGGTCCAGGTTAGCCCTGCTCGGCATGCAAACATAGCCCAGGCCAAAAAGGCAGCCATATTCAAAAGGAATAGCCCGGTGCTAAACTGGCTGAATATAACAAGCTAAGGAAGCCGGGCAAACTGGGCTGGCAGTGCAGTGCAAACATTGCCATTGAGCAGGACAGCACTGAATATAGCAAATAAGACAGCACTGAATATTCCACCCAGGCAGTGCAAACACCCACTGGAACACAGTGCAGATGGAGCAGCCATGCCCTGGACCACAGCAGGCAAAGGAGCACAGGCTGGAAAGGGAGCCCAGAAGCAGACAGCAGTGCAGAACCCATACACTGAAACACGCCCAGCTAGGAGACTGGCCAGAGGGTGCCAGGACCAGGGGCAGGGCCAAATAACAGAGCAGCCCTGTCGTAAAAGCCATGCACCCATAAATGACACAGGACACAGTGCAAATTTGTGAAAGAAAAGTATAATGTGACAAATGTACAATAGAGGAAACAGGTAAATAACAACAGAACAACAATACAAAACAAAACAAAAGGAATGTAATGAAACATAATGCAAACACATACAATAAAACCTACAGCACACACACCACTACAATGACAAACACTATATACAACAGGAACTACCACCACTACTATGACTACTAATGTGACTAACACTAATGCTAACACTACCACTACATAACTGACTAACTACAGGAAATGAACAATGTGAACTGCATAAACAAGGGGATGGGATATGGAAAACAGAGGCACAGGAACAGAAACCAAACTGGAATGCAACAGAACAGGAGGGGACAGGGAGGTGGACACATACTATGGGGTAAGAAGCCAGTAAGCGGCAATACAGTCCAGCAAAGGGGGAAGGGCAGGTCGGACCGTGGCCACAGGAAGGCATCATGGCCAGGATCTTGGTGGTTCAGGCAGTCGTGCCTCCAGTATGGCGGCTACCCTCCTCGTCTCCGAAATGAGCACTGCCTGCTGCTCAATCATGGTGCACTGCTGTCGCACAATTTGTCTCAGGAGGTCCTCGGAGCATTCAGACACCTCCGGCCACATTGCTCACAAGGAAGATTGGAGTGTACCTACAAGAGGAAGGGGGAGCATGTGAGGATGGAACACCAGCCAGGAGTCATACATCAGTCACAGGTGGCCATACAGTGATGGACAGCATGCCCCGATGGACAATCCTGAGTGGAGGTGAGTGCCACACTGTTAGGCCAACCCGGAAGGTGCCCACACAGCAGGCCCGGGTGATACAGGCACCAACCCAAACTGCAACAAACATGGTGATGAGAAGCCTGACAGCACCAGGGCACAGGTGACACCGCCCACCCCAGCACAGCACACAGCCAGATAGGGCAGACACAATGCCGGACCGCCAGAGAGCTGTGTGCAAGGGCCATGCCACAACACCCACAAGGGCACCCACATGTTGGGACATGCTGCCCACTGACAGATGGCAATGTACCATAAAGCAGAGCAGAACAACAGCAAAAGAAGGGTGTGCTGGAGCAGCACTGGACCTTGACAGTGGCCTGCCAATGAGCAACCCAGAATAGGGAATAACAGGTACAGAGGGTGCAGGCAGTGGCAGGGATGGTCCAACACATGCCACCATGCAAGGCCCCTGAAAGCATACCTCACAACTGTACTACAGTACATGGAAAGTTCCCTGATCACCTGGTCAAAAGCTCCCTGCTCCACCCTGTTAGGACAGGTACCACAGCTCAAGCAACTGTGTGAAGCAACAACCCATACTAAATGATGCACATAGTATAATAGCAATGGAACAACAGACACTCGGAACATACATGCATCAAGGTACCTGTGACATGAGCAACACAGGTAGGTATCCTAGTATGTGAACTGCAAATTGCCAATAAGTACCACAGTATGACAGGCAATGAACCACAGTAGGTGGACATTAGGAGGAGAGCTATGCCTGGAAGTCCTGGGGTGGGGTGTCCTGCAGCCACAACAGGCATGTGTGTGGTATGATGCAGGCCCGTCCAGTGAAGGTAATGCCACCCATGCACATGCGGGCGGTCAGGGGGGCCGGAGGGGTGGAGCACTCTGTACCGCAGAGGTGGCCATGGCAACTGACAGCATGTGCGCCCCACCGAACACCCACCAACAGAGCCTCCACCACCAACTGGCACCCCCACAGCCATGCAAGCCAACAGTGCCCCACAATCCCCCCCAGGCACAGCAGATGCACAGCCAGCACCTGGCAGTGGTGTGCAGCACAGTACAGTGCCACTGGCCCAATGCCCATCGCAGCCATGCCACCAGACCAGGCACTGGCAGAACACAGAATGAGACACACAGCACAGTGAAATAGCACACAGTATAAAGGACGGGTACTCATGCAACAGGCCTCTGCTCTCAGGGCTGCTCTCCTACACCTGCTGCGGCATGGCCGGCACCCTCGGACTGCCCCTCTGCTGCTCCTAGTCCACGTCCTTTTCCCCGTCTCTGGTCCTGGGCTGCTCAATCTGCTCTACAGAGAAAAGGTGAAACATTGGTATTAGTGACTGACACAGCATTCACCACGTGCAGCACAGCAAGATGCACATGCAACCCCAACAACACTGCACACACAGGGACACCCAGGGTCAGTGGCTGAACATGGAGGACACCCACACAGAGTGTGTCTTGGACTATGGAACATTCGCCAGGCACAGGCGACATGTCGTCAAAGTGGCACCTTGGTGCGACAGTGCCGGTCACAGCAGTCGTGCGATGGTCTGCACACCCATGTGTGACGGTGGGCCAGCTCCCAGGAACAGGTCCTCTGCACCACAGTGCTGCACCAGGACCCACCACTAACCACATCTCAAGCAGCCACTCACACCTGTGACACCCCCATGGCCACAGCATGCACCGTGCCTCCATTGTTTGCACTGCCACACACCCTGTACCAGGACACCCCCCTAGGGTGCCATCGTGTGATGTACCTCCCCTGCCACATGCGTGCAAACACCATGCAGGGTGGCACACACATGTATGCACACACACAGACACACTGACACACAGACACACACATGTACACACACACGCATGCACACACGGGCACTGGTGCTGCCCAAAACACACACGGGAGTGGGTGTCAATGTGCATTGCCACTTACCTGGCACAGACACAGTGCCATCGTGCACTATGCATTTGTAGTGCTCCAGCTGCTGATACTGACGCCGTCGCAGGTCTGTGTACCGGTGCCTGCACTTCTTGGCATCACGGCTGATGCCCGTGTGGGCACACAGCTTCCTTGCCACTGTGGCCCACACCTGCATGCATGGGAGGTCACCCTCCCAGACCTCCCCAAAGAGCCACTGGTGCCTTTTCTGTACCAGCTCTACCAGGTTTGCTGTTTCAAACTCCCCCCAACACCTGTCCTGGTGCACCACCACCCACTGCTGCCTGCCCCCGGCATCACTACTGTGTGTGTCTGTGACTGGCACCAGTGCCACACCAAAGAAGATGCACCTCTGTCTTCTCCCTCACTCAGAGTGCTGTAGCACCGTGATAGCAAGTGATGTAGTGCAGCGCTACCCAGAAGCAGTCCCAGCGCACATGCGTCACCCCCGCATGACCCCTGGCCATAATGCCACGCATGCGCATTGTTCTGTGCTGTGTGTGCTAGTGGTGTGCTAGTGCAGCACTATGCTGTGCAATGCCTGCCTGCTAGCAAGGGCACTGGGCCTCATGGGCATGCGTGGTCACTGCGCTATGCCATGTAACGCCGTGCAATCAGGACAGTGTGGTGCTGGTCACCCCATTGCCAGGTGCTGCCATTTGCACGGTGCTAAGCTGTTAGTCCAGCACTAAGCAGGCCCATATTCAACAGGAATATGCAAATTAAGCCACTTGTGCATGCAAAGTGCAAACACTGTGATTAGCATATCATTATCCGATGATTTGCATGAATAACAGGCTGGACTGCCCGGCTGGGCTTTAAAAGGGCAATCAGTGCTCCACCGGTGTTGTGTTGTGGGAATGCAGCATACAGCAGACAATGCAGTACAGAGAACAACACTGACGAAGACATGTAACAGGAGGGAGAGCAGCGAGTGGAATGTCAGCATCACTGCTGGACAGGTGTTGTAATGGTACTGGTAAGGGTTGGGGCATATGCAGTGCATACCACCTGTCCATAGCTGTACCGGCTAGGGACAGGTCCACCTACCACAGCACCACAGGCACACATGGTGCTGCGCAATGGTGCACAGGGCCAGAAGGATGGCAGTCCAGCTCACCTGACCTAGTGCCGTGACCGCGCTCCTGCGTCAGCCTGCACCGGGTGGGACTGCCTGCAGTACTGTGGGTGAAAGGCAGGTGTGGGGAACACCACTGCAGATTGCAGGTGTGCAGCAAAACTATGGCTGACTGCCATGGGGTCCATGGCACCTCTGTTGCCACCCTGGATGTGGTATGTGAGGGTTCGCAAACGCTCAATCGGTGGTACACAGCTACGGAACAGGGGTCACAGGTTCCTGGCAGTATGTTGCTCAGGGATCCATGTGGCCTGTGACTGGTAGCCTGCCATTGCATGCCAGTCCCCATGTCCTCACCCTATGTGCAGTGCCCACGCCCACTAGGAGTGCACAGTACAGTGCAAGATGGAGGCCATTGGGGTGGACCCATCCTGGGGTGCACATGTCAGCCATGGGTGATGGTGGTGCTCTTGTGGGTCTGGTACATGCTGTCTGGACACTGACAGCTGTGCAGTGGCACAGTGCACCAAGGGTTGCCGCAGTACATGCCGGCCAAAGCCAGATACATGCAACATATGCCACAACAGGTGGTGGCATGCACATGCCATTGCGCATACGCGACTCAGCACAGGCATGCAATAGCTACTGACACATGTCCCTTTCCATCTCTCCCATAGGTGGTGTGGCATGGCCAGAGCAGATATGTGCCCATCGATTCTCACAGGAGGAACTGAGAACAGTGGTGCATGGTGTCAAGGAGAGGGAGCAGGTTCTGAGGCAACACAAGGCCATGGATGCAGTGGTGCACCAGGCTTGGGAGGAGGTCAACACCAGTGTTAACACAGTTGGCGGTCATGGCAGGACAACAGAGGCAGTGCGCAAGTGGTGGAGTGACATGCTGCACAGGGTGAAAGAGGAGGAGGCACAGCGACTTCATGAAAGGATGAGGACTGGTGGTGGACTGCAACCAGCACAGCAGCGGGAGGAGCACCCACTCATGGCTGTAGTGGCATTAACACTGCACCCAGTGGCTGTCGCTGGTGTCCTGGGTTGTGGGTGTGAGACACCTCTCACACCGCCCAAGGCAGGTTTGTACCCACATGTGTGTAACCTGCATGGTGTGGCTGCACAGGGTGTTAGTATTGGGGCTGAGCCTGGGGTGCACTGTGGGGCTGCATTGCTGTGCACACTATGCACAAGGGATGGGTATGCATCCGCACTATGGGGAGGTTGTGTTCATGTGGCCACATGATATTGCCATGGAGGTGGTGTGTGGGGTGTGCATGTCCACAGCGGGTGGCACACGTCCTAGGGTGTGCATGTTTGGGTGGCGGCAGTAGTGGTAGTGGTGGGGCGCACATTGCGTGTATGGGTGAATGACCCTGTCCTGTTTTCATCCACAGCAGCATGTGCAGGACCAGCAGTGTACCAGGAACATGCTGGGATGGCTGCCTCGGAACAGGAGGAGGAAGAGGATGAGGTGGAGGACATCCAGCCATCGACATCTGGCCTGGGTGGTGGACACGTACATCCAGGGCTGCCCCATGTGTGGCACTCACATGGAGGACTTATACAGCTGACAGGGGAGGGGGCCCTGCTGGAGGAGGAGACCTTGACTACGGGGCCACCATGAAGGATGCCCAGGTTGAGGATCTGGGCTGTGGGCAGGTGATCCTCCTGACTGTTACAAGTGACATTGACACAAATGTGTCAGAGGGCTCCAACCTCATGCTCTTGGAGGGGCCTGTGCAATGGGATACAGGGGTGTGGCTAGGCACAGGCAGAAGCACAGGCACCAGGAGGGTGGTTGGCCTTGCTGGCATGGGTGCTCCCATGCAGCTGGTGGGTGGCCATGTGGGAGATGTGTGTGTACCACTGGACATGTGGTGTCCCCCACAGATTGTGGGGCAGGTCTCTCTGATACAACTGAACATCACCAGTGGTGTACAGCAGCAGGACATCCCAGACATGCACCAGCATCCTGACCTGGTTCTGTTGCAGGCCCCAGTGCCAGCCACCACTGGGGAGGCTGCACCCCTGGAGCAGGATGCCCTGGGACCCTGCCCACTGCTTCAGGCTGCCCTGATGTCACAGCAGGAGGCACAGATGGATCTGCATGGCCTGTGGAGGGAGCTCAGGCATGAACTTTCACTGCTGTGTGAGACTGTGTCCCTGGGCTTTTCCCATTCAGAACAGCATGCCAAGGACAGGGTGGGCTGTGTGGTTGCTGCGCTGGACCGTGGCTTAGACGGGCTCACAGCTGCAGTGGTAGACCTCACTACTGTGCTGCAGGGGTGCAAGGTGGTCACCGGGATGTGCAGGGGGGGCAAGGTGACCGTGGCACAGGGGCCCACAGGCGTGGAACCCATGGTCGCAGGGCTGCCACTGGCTCCAGCTTATATATGCCAGGCACATCCACTGGCACCCAGCGCCGCCGTGGATGTCCAACCACCCTGTCTGGTTCCACCAGTCAGCAGGGGAACAGGCGGGCCAACCTGCCTGTCTCGCCATGGTCCTTCCCCAATGTGTCCTCCACACAGAGCACTCCTGGGTCTGTGACCCACTCCCGTGGTGTGTGCCATGTGTATGGTGGTAGCCACCGGTGATCGGAATGGCCATCCTGCACCCATGAACATTCATAACCCCTGTGTGCACATTAACACACCCACACCCTGGTACACACATGCACACACCCGCACTCCATCACATGCACCACCCCACTGGCACAGCCATGGAGGCCCTCTTCACACTGCCATCACACATCGGGCATCGACCTTTCCACCAGGCCATGGCTGTGTGTCCACTCTCTGTGTGACCTGCACATCCCTCACATCACACCTCACACACTCACATGCATTATGATCCACTGTTTTGTGCACCTGCTCTGATTTGTGGTGTCACTGTTGTGGTTGTTTGTGCACATTAAAACATACTCCATTGCTCTGTTTCTTCTTGCTGTGCAGTCTGTACTCACCCTCTGGCCTGTGACAGTGTCCTGATGATGTTGGCCCTGTGTTTTATGGCCTGCAGGCCATGTGAGGATCCCTCCTCTAGAGTTGCTCCACTATCGCCCTGACTGCTGGCTCTGGGTCACTGTTGGCCTGTTCCTCAGGTATAGGTGCCTGTATCCCACAGTTCATCGCCATGTTGTGCAACATGCAACAGGCTAGGAAGAACAGCATACCTTCTGAGGCCTATACTGTAGGGCACCACCTGATGTGTCTAGGCATCGGAAGCTCATCTTCAGTATGCCAAACACCCTCTCTATGATGTTTCTGGTGCTGGTGTGTGCCTCATTGTACTACTCTTCAGCTACTGTGGCTGGCCGTGGTACCGGTGTCAGCAGCCAAGGTCACAGGGGATAGGCACTCTCCCCTGTTGGGAGATATGAACCTGTTAGTGTTGTACTGCTGTCTGCCTTTTTCTGTCATGCACCCCTGTGTTGCCCTCCCATGCCCCTTCCCGGCCTCCCATGCCTATCCCCGTCCATGCTGAGGTGTGTGTGCCTGGTGGGGTGCTACTCACCGACTAGGTGCTCACTGGCTATCCTGCCCTCCTCAAATGCCTGGCACAGCTGGAACTGGTGCCAGATGAAGGCATCATGGGCACTGCTGGGGTACTGCGCTTAAACATTGCTGATGCACCCAGTCGCATCGCACACGACCTGGCAATTGATGGAGAAGTACCCCTTCCTGTTTATGTATACATCTCTGCCATCACCAGGTGGTGCATGGATGGGGACATGGGTGCAGTCAATGGCGCCCAGTACTGCTGGTAGGTGTGCAACTCGACAGAATTGCTGCACTGTTTCTCTGCGCTCTGCTGCTGTGCTGGGGAATACTATGAATTCCCTAGCATGTGGCAGGAGAGCCTCTAGGAACTGAGTCAGGAGGCATGAGGTTGCAGACTGTGATACCCCAATGGTGTCCCCCATTGGTCATTGACACATCCCTGTGGCTAGGAAGCACATCGCTGCTGTCACTTTCTCCTCTACTGTCATGGCATGGCTGCGTCTGGTGTTGGGGTACAGCTGCTCATGCAGGAGTTCACACAGCTGCCTCAACATTCCCCTGTCCATCCTGTACCAGCCAGTGATGTGCTCATCTGGCAGGGTCTCAAAGAAGACCCTGGGCCAGTACCACCTGTTTGCAGCATACAATCTCCTCGGCCTGCATTGCGCCTGTTCCCTCTCCTCCTCCTCCTACTCCACTACAGCTACCATGAATGACAGCATCACTGCTAGTGGTACAACACTCATTCCAACTTCCTGTTGTGGCCTCTCCCCCAGCTGATTTTCCCTGTGTTAAGACCAGCCTTTTATAGGCAGTAGCTAGCACCGCGCTGGATGTCGCTCTATGTGTCCTAGCATGGTGCTATAGCTTTGAACATCCCATTGCATGTGTATGCAGGCCCCCTCCCTCTCTTTGCCCCTTGCATACATTATCAGTTTGCCCTGCGCTAAGCGCTTTGCGCGCGCAAACAGGTCCTTTGAATATGGTCACTCCACGCTATTCCCACACTCTTCCCGTGCTAATGGTTTCTGTGCTGCACTATGCTTTGAATATCTGGCCCTATGTGTGTTTCAGGTTTTGTAACAAAGCTGTTGATATTTTGTTTGTGTGTCTTTTTGTTGTGGTCCTTTTTTCCAGGGTTGCTGGATGCTGGGTCACAGCACACTGTTGTGAGGTTTGCAGACTGAATAAGTGTCTGATGTGGAGAAAGGCTGAGATCATTCATACCTATCATTCAATTGAGGTGATTTCTAAGAATGGCACTTTAAAACAATTATTCCATCTCCTTGTAAATGGGGGTGGGAGAGTTAATGCTGTTTTGAAACCTTACTAGTAGTTTCTCATTTAGCCATCATATTTCTTTCTACATTAAGCTGTTTTGACCTACATCAGGCTCATCTATGTTCTACTCTAAATTAAAATGATCATTTTACCAGAGCTAACACTTACACCCCTAGTAGGAATTAACACATATAAGGCCCCTATTAAAACATATTGTAAATCAGACACTGACTAAGAGCAGTGAAGTTACCAATATTACAATACTAGCAGCAATACAAATTCTTAACAGGCAGAGTAGAGTAACACTCCAAATGGCTTCAACAGCCTGGAAGCATGCTGACTCAGTATCCAGCAACACTGGAGAAATGGACCACACTAAAAAGGCATTAAACAATACAATTTTGTCAATTTTGCTACAAAACCTGAAACACATATAGCTTTTATAGTAAGGTTTTATGCATGGTGCTGCCTGTTTTACTTTTGATGACTATTTCACATGATCTTTAAAACTTTGGAGACACAGGTCCTATAAGCTTGCTGACAGAGAATACTAGACTGTGAGTCCCCTAGATGACATCAGCAGCAGCTCTTCACTGAAATAGGCTGTTTTGAACAGGTAGTGAAATCAGGGTTACAAAATGACTAATGACTTTAAAGTGAAGTAACGTACAAATCTAGTTTTTGGTATGAGATTTACTGGGGGTATGCTTATTCGGAGTCTGCAATGTAACACTTTTCATGTCAGTAGCACTTTAATCTACCAATGTGCGACACTTTATTATCTACCAATATCTTGTTTACTTTGGATGAGATTAGCACTAAACTAAACTCCATCAAGCCTGGTTCATCTCCAAGTTCTGATGGGTTAACAGGCATTATGATTAATATAATGAAGGAACATCTCAATAACCCATTGAAAATTATTTTGACACCAGTATAAAAACTGAATTATTGCCTGAGGACTGGAAGCAAGTAAACATAACTCCTATCTTTAAGAAGGGAAAAACATGAGGTTGATAACTACAGACTTATAAGCTTGACCCCAATACTGTTTAAGGTCATGGAAAGCCTAATTAAGGAATGGTTTATTGCTGACTTAGGTGTCTTTGATACAGTACAACATGGATTCACAAAGGGGAGATCTGCTCAGATGACAAAGCACCATGCGATGCATTTTTTATAGACTTTAGGAAAGCCTTTGATTCTGTCCCCCACTGGGCCCTCAGTGACAAAATTGATAAAATTGATAATATGTACATATAGTTGAAAATAAAAAACTGGATAAAAAAAATTAGCTCCAAGATCAATTCCAAAGAGTTATACTTGAGGGATATGAATCAGAATGGAGAGCTGTACTGCCTGCCCATCAGTGTAGCAGTTGGATTTCCACTTGCAACACCGGAGACCCGGGTTCAGGAATGGACCCAGGTTGTCGGAGGGCCGGCCGGGAGAAGAGTGATGGAGCATCCTAGGGACTGCTCTCCTTCTTGGGGAAAGGGCTGGGTGTATGTCCAGCACTTGATGGACCCCTGGCGGAGGCCAGGGGTACTGCAGCAACTGGCGTCTGAGTGAGTGAGGAGGTGGGGAGGACACTGGATGTTATTGCACCTCCAGAAAAAACACAAAAAAATCACGCCAGTCACTCAGAATGTTGCTAGCCCTGGCTCCTGGACTAGATAGCTCTCTGCCTTGCCATCCGTTGACTCAGTCACAGCTCTACCGACACCGCTATAGGACCTGAACCCTGCCCTGGGGAGAAAACCAGGGAGGCAATGTTGGGCTCCCAGACACCTTTCCCATCGTAGATAGCAGGTAAGTGGTGCCATGGTTCCATCCTGGGTGGTAAGACAGGAAGTATCGGTGGGATGGTAGGCAGTCATTGGGGAATGAGGTAGGAGCATGAAGTGGGGCTGATAAGCCTAGCGATGGGGGGGGTACAAAAAGCATACTAAATAAAAAAAAAGAATAGAGAGCTGTGACTAGTGGGGGGCCCCAGGGACCTGTCTTGGCACCAATGATATTTCAAATCTTTATTGCAGATCTTTCCACTAACCTTAAGAGTTGTATTACCAAACATGCAGATGACTGTAAGCAGGTGGTCCCTGTGATAGTGAATCAGATTATCATATAATCTTAGATGTGGACATTTTTTCTCATTAGGAGTGGTAAGAGTATGGAACTCTCTCCCAACTCATATAGTTATAAGTGAAACTAAATCAGTGTTTCAAAACAGACTAGACAGATGGTTACTCTCTGGTAGTTTAAATCCTTCTTATAACTAAGTCGACAGGCGCTATCATGGGCATCTGCCTTTTGCTCTTTTCTCCTTACCTTAGTGAACATTAGTGAACCTGACTGAATAGTACATTGGCTTTACAAGGGGTGGGTGGGGCACAATTCATATAGACCAACCTCCTCCAAATCTAAAGAAGTGGTTATTTATTTTGCAGAGCTCTCCCCTTTGCAACAAATAAGGTTCGCATGGGCTCTGATGGTTGCAGGGTGATTTCTGTAGCATCCACCCCACAAAGAAATATGCTCGTTAGTAGAATATGTGCACCACACCAGAACAATCCCCATTTCTTCCCAAAATTTAGTGAAGTGATTCTCGCCTTGAAAGTGAGACCTGCATTCACATGCTTCTGTAAAGGAACAGACATTAGCCATAATCCTGGATAGGACACAGATTGCACTGACAGCCACCTACTGGCCAGACCAGGTCTTCATCTCTTGATTTCTGAATGGGGACTACAGTAAATCTGATAGATTGAAGACTCTACAGACAGGGATTTCACCCACCACTCACAAGATCACAATACTTTTAGCCTCATAGATTACCTCCTGGTCATCACACTCATGGCTCCTAACTTGGTTGATGTTGCCACTGTAACCATAATTATAGGTTCATAGAGATATACAAGTTCAAGAGGCCATAGGTCTATCTAGAACTCTCCACCATTGTATTTTAATGGTGGAAAGACTGTTTTTTAATACTCATATATTCATCATCTTTTTTTAAATAAGCCAATATTGTCACTCTCTACTACACTGTTGGGTAATGAATTCCAAATAGCTAGTACACTTTGAGTAAACCAATTACACCTTCTGGATGGCCTATTTATTTCATTTTTTAATTTTAAATTATGCAATCTCATGTTGTTATTTCCTGTATACCTAACCAGGCCTATTGTCTCCATAGTTGTGACATCATGTATGGTTTTAAATGTAAGACAAAGATTTCCTCTGATCCTTCTGTAATCCATGGAATACAGTCCTGACTTATTTAATCTTTCACCATAACCAAGGTTGTGCAGGTTTCTAATTCTTTTTGTCATCTTCCTCTCGACCTTTTCAATTGTAATTTTTCCTCCTATCATGGTAGGAGCACAAAAAGGAGCACAGTATTCTAGGTGTGGTCTCACCAGACTTGAGTATAAGGGAACAATGACCTCAAGGTTTCTACTTTTAATGTGTTTAAATAGGCATCCTAAAATTCTTTGACATTTTTTAACTATGTTTTTGGTATGCATATCAAAAGTAAAATTGTCACTAATATTAACACCAAGATCTTTTCACCTGTAATTTTATGGTGTTAAGCTTATAGTTCATTTTTGGGTTATCGTGGCCTAGATGCATTACCTTACACTTATTATCATTAAACAGCATTTTATTTTCTGCAGCCCATTTTGCCAAATTATCTAAGTTGTCTTAGAAGTTTTCAGCTGACTGTTGGTCATTTATAGTTCTTACCATCTTACAGTCATCAGAGTACTTGCACATCCAAGCATTATTGGTTGTCTGCATAGTACAGACTAGTATATTAAACAGGGTAGGACCCAGAACAAAGCCCTGTGGCATCCCACTAGTAATCTGTCCCCAAGGGAACATGTGACCTCTTATTGACACTCTTTGCTGTCTATTGTCTAGCCGAGATATAACCCACCTTATTATGTTGGGGTGAAGCTTTAGTTTAATTAACTGGTCTATAAGTATTTTATGGGATACTGTGTCAAATGCTTTTGAGTAGTCCAAAAAGACTATGTCCACCGGCATTCCTTTATCCAGAGCTTCACTGACTGGCTCAAAAAAGTGCAAAAGCTTAGTCAAGCATGATCTGCCTGGAAAAAAGTAATGTTGTGAGATGTCTATGAAACCATTATGTTGAAGGTGGGTTGATATTCGATGCTGCATCAGCCTTTCAAGAAGTTTTCCAATGACCGAGGACAAACTAATAGGGCTGTAATTATCCACTTCCTGCCTACTGCCCCCTTTGTGAATTGGTGTGACAACTGCAATATTCCATTCAGGCAAAGTTCTACCTTCCTTTAGGGATGCATTAAAGAGGAATGTAAGTGGTCCCAGCAGTTGGTATGACAGTTCTTTTATGAACTTGGGGGTAATTCCATCAGATCCTGCAGAGCTATTTAGTTTAATAAATTTAATTACAGTCATTACCTCCTCAGATGTAAAGGGAGTAAAGTATTCAGTATTTATTTTATTTATTTAGTTTTTGTTAACCGGGTAGGTGCACTAGCCATAAAATGACTATTTTCAGGCACAACCCGGGAGAGTACAACAAAAGGAGAACAGTTGAACAACAGCAACATGGGTACAATAGTACAAATAGAGGAACAGTACAGCAGTGCTACAAAAATACAATGCGTAGAAACAACAAAAAATAATGGCAAGCATTATGCAGATAATGGCAGTAAGATATATAATAAGTGCAGAAACCATGGACCCGACCTGTGGAGTGAAAGGGTTAATAAGATAGTAAGGTTATATAGAGAGAAATGTGAGGAATGTTCAAATATAACAAAAAAGACTGACAGAAGGAAGGTCAGGGGTGGTAATTGGCAAAACAACAGCGGATGGTCAGCAACAAGGTTCAAGAAGGAAGAGAGCTAGTAGTCAAGAAGTTATTTACAAAGAGAAGTAAAAATATGGGGAGGGGAAGAGGAGACAGTCTTGGAGCTGGATTAGAGCAGGGGTGACATTACTGGTAAGTCTCAGGAGCTTCAGGTTGGGTCAAAGCATGTACAAGCATCAGCTAAGGATAGATAATGACGATATTCACTTTTAAATCCAAAGTGAGACTGAGACAGCCGGAGGTTGAGTGGAAGAGCATTCCATAGCCTGGCAGCAGAGAATTGGAAGGTCCCTGTGCCTTTAGTCGTCCGACATCTCGGAACATAGAGCAAGGATTTGTCAGCTGATCGCAGGCCATGGGAGGATGGTTGAGGGACCAGCAATGCCGCCAGCTGGGACAGTTTTTTTTCCTGGATGATCGAGTCCATTAGTGATCCGAGGTAGTATTGTCTACTGGCAGAGGGTGAGAGCCAATTCAGATCCTTATAAAGAAGGCAGTGATGTTTGAGTCGAGGTTACAAAGAGGCAAATCGGCATATATTGTTATAAGTTACGTCCCATTTTAGTAGGGAGGTTTTATGGGCAGAGGTGAGAATAGAGGCACCATAGGTAAGGGCTGGGAGTAGAATACCTCAGGCAATTGCTAATTTGGCCGAGGGTGTAAGCATGTAGCTCGTTTTGTAAGCTACTGCTAGTTTCGAGTTTACAGCTTTGCACGAGGACTGAATGTGAAGATTAAAATCTAGGGACTGGTCCAGGAGGATCCCAAGGTACTTGAAGGAAGTAAAATTTTCAAGTGGAAATCCTCATGGGTGAAGAACCTCCAGCAAACTAGAACAGGTCTTAATCTTCGGTGCAGAACCTAGGAGCATGGCTTTCGTTTTCTTTTCATTTAGTACAAGCTTACGGTCTAGTAGCCAGTCTAAGACTTTATTGAAGTCTGAAGTAAGTGATGTTTTTATGCAGGCAATACTAGAATAACTAGTGTAGATGATCAGGTCATCAGCGTAGAGAATAGCTGAGCAGGATTCCAGGACCTCAGCTGCATTGTTGATAAAAATTGAGAACAGAAGGGGCCCAAAGATAGAGCTCTGGAGGACCCCAAGGTTGATAGTAGACATGTTGGACAGGGAGGAGCTAAATTTGACAGCTTGCAACCTGTTTGACAGGTAGCTACAGAACCAGTCCACAACAGGGGTAGAGAAATGGAATTTATGGAGAGCGGAGAGAAGCAGGGGAAGGTCAACAAGGTCAAAAGCCTTAGTGAGGTCAATGAAGATGGCACCTGTGAGTTTTTCAGAGTCCATGTTGGACAGAATATCAGTAGTTAGTTGAAGAAGAGCCGTGGTGGTGCTATGACCTTTTCTGAAACCATGCTGAGTGTCTGAGAGGAGATTGTAGTGTGTAAGGTAGTCAATGGTCTGTGATGCAACTATTTTCTCTAGGATCTTGTTAAGGACAGAGAGAATTGCTATAGGTCTGTAATTGGCCATGTCCTTTGGGTCACCTTTTTTAAAGACAGGCGTTACTCTTGCAGATTGCCATAGGTCTGGCACAGTGCTATGGATAAGGGATAAAGTGTAGATTCTGGCACTCGGAGAGGCAATGAGTGGAGCAGCCAGCTTAAGAAGACGAGGTTCCAGTGAGTCAGAACCAGAGCTGGTATTGGCAGATATGGATCTCAGTAATTTCAGAACTTCCGCTCTTGATATAGCCTTGAAATAGAATGGTGGCGCTGGAGGAGCATCATACGATAGGGCAGTATGGTTGCCTGATGGTAGTGTGGTAGGTAGATTGGAGTGCGATCCACTAGGTTGTAAAGCCAAGGTATAGTATGAAAGATCAGAGAAAAGATTGTTTGTTAAAACTGTTTGAGATGGTCCTAGGGTCATTACAATGGGCCCCATTTATGATCATTTCATCAGGAGTGACCGACTGCAGTACCGAAATGTTTTGACATGGGCCCAAAATTTCCCTCAGTGCATGAGCTGAGCTTTGTAGAAGGTCCTTGCAGTATTTGCTTTTAGCAACTCTAACTTGTCCCTTACATCTGTTCCTTAGTTCACGATAGACAATAAGATCTGACTGTAGGCCAGTTTGTTTGTAGCGAATCCAAAGCTTGTCCCTCTGGCGCAGATTAGCAAGGAGGTCTTATGCAGCCATCTGCCTGTTTTCCTCTGACCCTCCTAGTAGTCTTGGGGGCATGTTTATATTGAATGGTAAGAAATTCATTTATGAATATCTGTAGAGCAACCTCCACATCCTTTGTTTGATAGATACCTGCCCAGTCGATATTGGAGACATCTTAGAGAAATGCATCCTGGTCAATATGAGCTAGATTTGTAAACGTGATTAGTCTTGATGGAGGAGATGGAGGCGCAACCATAGATAGGATACAAAAAGTGGGTGAGTGGTCTGTTAGTGCATCTGCAAGGATTCCTGCTTTTAACACATGTTCCATACGGTTACCCATCACCCAGTCTCGGAGTGTACCCGTTTGATGGGATGACGTGGCTCTAGTTGCTTTCGAGATCAACTGGTGAAAATTATAACTAAGCATGAGTGATTGCAAGGAAATTTGAGCTGACCCTAACCAATTGAGGTTAAGATCACCTAGGATGACAGCCTCATTTTGATTTACAGTCTGGGAGGTGATGTCAAGGAGTTCTTGAAGACCTAGTATTCCCCAGCAGGTGGATTATAGGCACAGATAATATGAAACTTCTTTTCCCCCCAATACAATAGTTGCCTGTATGAATTCACACACTGCGGGAGAGGCAGATGCTGGGACAATAGAGATGTTGAGGTGGTTTTTGAAGAATAGGGCAACTCCACCTCCACGCTTGGATGAGGATCTATCCCGCCAGAACAGAGAGTAGTTAGGCAAGGAGCATACTTCATCAGGTATTTCGGGTTTTAGCCAAGTTTCTGTGAGACAGAGTACATCAGGATTGTAGAGTTTCACCCAGGCCTCGAGTTCCGCATGATGACAGGTAAGACTTCTGATATTGATATGGGCAATTAATAATCCTTTCTTGGACATGCCAGATAACTCATTTGGGGAAAAGAAATAGGTAGGTGGACCTGGATTTAGTTTGACATCCCAGATAGCAGAATAATGATCATGGCTAGGAACCAAAGCCTTGCACAGTGGCAGGTTAGGGTGAAAGCACATCTCCATGGCAGCTTCCTCCTGGCATGTAGAGGGTAATAGATGCTGCCTCTAACAAGGAGGATAGGGTTAGGTTGCAGATCAGGCTTTGTCTCTGCAATCAAGTTAGAGAAAATATAGTTGCGGTAAGCCTCTGAGGAGTCTTTTGCATTATGCTAGCTATATGGATATCTTCCTTAGGTTTATATACATTTATAAAATAATTATTTAATTCCAGGTCCATTTCTGTCTTATTACTTATTATACCCTTATCTGTTTGCAAGGGACCTACCCCATTAAGGTTGCCCCGCATGGAGCCTATATAATTATAAAATTTTTGTTGTTGTCCTCATTTGTGGTTGCCAGGTTTAGTTCTAGTTTTTTTTTTTTTTGCTTTCTTTATCAAACTCTTAGTTTTGTTTTCTATTATTTAAATTGTTGCCAGTTCCCTTCAGTAGAGTGTTTTTTTTTTTGTACTTGGCGTATAGTTTCTTTTTTTCTTATATTTCTTTTGATGTTCTTGTTCCACCATAAAGGGACTCTGTAATTATTGTTATATTTCTGTCTTTTGGGCACCCAGAGCTGAATATGCATATTTATCTTTTGGTTTAATTTTTCCCATATTGCTACTAGACCAGAATTACATAATTCATCATCCCAACTCCATGCAGACAGATATTGTCTCATACTGGCATAATCAGCTTTATGAAAATCTTGGATTTTTGTTAGCCCACAAGTGGAAATACTGTTCATATTCAGATTCAGTTGCATCATTCTGCAGTCACTATCACCCAGTGGCTGAGACACCTTAGGTTTAGACACTCCTTCTTCTATGTTTATAAAAATAAGGTACAAGATGTTATTTTCTCTGGTTGCCTATTTTACTAATTGCTCTAGATTGTTATGAATAGTAATATCAATGAATTTTTTTTCAAGTTTCCCTGTCCCCTTGAGTGTTGACCAATTTATTGCAGGTAAATCTAAGTCTTCCATAAGTACATAATCACTGGTTACCTCCTTGTTTTCAATTTCTGCAAGGAATGAGTTATTTTCATCTGACTTTAAACTTGGGGAGCGATACCCTAAATCTATGGTAAGGCTTTTATTTGGAGTTGGGCCCATATAAGTTCATTTTCATTATTAGCAGGAGTTTGTTGCCTTATTTCATGCCCCTATACTTATCAGCTATATATAGAGCTATTCCACCACCTTTCTTTACTTTGCTGTTTTTAGTGATTTTAGAGCAACCTGATATGTCAGTGCACCAGTTGTCATCCCTAGACCATGTTTCAGTCACACCACAGATATCTATCTGTTTTAATGCTAGAATGTTTTTTAATACATCTATTTTATTTTTTAGGCTATGGGCATTTAGTAGTAAGCTGTTGAGACCATTTTTAACATTCTTTTGCTTCTTTCTACTCTGGCGTACACTTGTCACTGGTAGTTGATCTTGTGGAAGGTTCCCCATATGTTTTATGCTGTTCTTTTTTTTTTCTTCTTTTTTTAAGTTTATACCCTTGTTCAGAGAGACTTGTTGCATGCACCTCTCTCCCCTTGATCTAGTTTAAATACTTATTGATCGAGGATATTATTTGCTTACACAAAAGGGTGCTGCCCATTCTGCTTGGGTGTAACCCATCCCAGCAGTACAATTCTTTTCTGTTCTCAAACTCTTCCCAATGAATTATCAAATTGGTTCCTTGCTTAAGGCACCACTTTCTTAACCAATTGTTTAGATATTTTGTTTTATTGATCTTTATTTCTGTGGCTCTGGGTACTGGCAAGATCTCTGATAAGGCTGTGTCACAACCTAATTTCATTAATTTATTTGTAAGTGCCACATATTCATACTTTACTTTTTGTACATGGTCATGGAGAATATTGTTTGCTCCAGCATGTACTATTACCAAAGGTATTTCCCCTGTATTTTGTACTATATTGTTGACCATGCATGTTTTCTAAGATTCTAACCCCACTAAAGCTTGACAAAGTTCTGTTTGTGTTGGCTGGATTGCAGACTGCTTGGTCTAAATGTTTAATTATTGAGTCTCCTAGTACAATAATTTCTTTTGACACCAGAATGGTATTATTTCCTGTATCCATTGCATCCTCTATATTCGGACTATTTAAGGTACTATTTAATGGGGTTGCTTCAAGCAAATGTAAACCTCCATAGGGGTTAGCAGGTGCTGGGAAACTAGGGCAACTATAATACTGGCACCGGGAATATCTATTGTTGTTATGATTTCATTTTGACTGGCAGTTAATAAGTTGGCTTCTGATTTGCTTGGTACTGTCTGGAACATTATTAAAGATTCCTGGGAGGTAGAAGGTGTAGGTACACTTTCCTCTACAGGAGTACTTAAGGGGTCAAAATGGTTATAGACAGACATAGAAAAATGGCATGCCTTTCTTCCCTTTTTAGCTTTTTTTGAGCTTTGAATCATATACCATTCTTCTTCTGAGCCCTCTAAAGGTTCTTCCTCTCTTGTTCTTTTTTTAAGGCACCTTTGGTAGTATTAGATGGCCCACTAGGAGATATTAATTGTTGCCATGTAGATTTTTGATGCGAGTAAATGACTTGTTTGTCTGAAAGATGCGGAAAATGCAGACAAAAGCACTTAAAATTTTGCCCGTCCCCCTCCCGTCTTGGTTGATTCTTTTTATACACTTTCTCCCGCCATTTCTCTAATCCACGCCCACAGCTATTTCCCTTCCTCTATTAACCCTTACCTAACCTCCACAATGCTACTTTGCTTCCTTTTGCTCCTGAGCCTCTCATCTTCCCCATTCCCATATGATAATCATGATATACCCCTTGCCATGGTGAATAAGGTAGTGAATATGGTCTGCCCACCCCTGCCATCCCCAATGGACACCCATCTATTCCTTATTTATATCCAGCCATTTTTGCACTGCAACCCTGGGGTATCCACATAAAGTCTCTAACCCTACAACATTCCTCAAGTACCCATTCATCCTGGCTTTATATTAACCCACTATGCCTGTCCATCAGATTATTATGTTGCGATAAACTTCATACCTATAACAGGACCCTCACCCATTATACAGTGGTCCCCAGAAGAGGAGAAATCTGACCACTCTATCCCTTTCATGGTGCCCTCCTCAAACTAATCTTCTTCCTTCTGATCTGTATTGGTACTATTGAAATAAATCATGGCCCCATTGAAAGTTTCTTATCCCCTGCTGATCTAACCTCCATAAATGGCCTAAGTTTCCTTCACTTCAATGCTTGCAGCCTTCTAAAAAAGTTCTCCTTAATACAGACCTGGGTTGCACATACTCTACCTGACTTCCTGGTTATCTCTGAAACTTGGCTCAGACCTACAACAAAGACAATGATATAAACCTTCCCAATTATCAGCTCTTCAGATCAGATCGCCCTTCCAGGGGTGGTGGGGTGCCATCTACATTAAGACACCATCTCTGCATCCTGCCTCATCAATACATCCGAACAAAGGAATTTGAATGTTTGTCAATTAAAATATCCCTTCCAAACTTGTCTTCATTTAAATTGATTGGCTGCTATAGGCCCCCTCTGCAGGCCTCAAACTCCTATCCCACCTAGGATCAATACTCAATCTAGGCCCTGAAGATACCATCATCCTTGGTGATTTGAATTTAAACTGGCTATATAATGTATCTGCACCACTAGTAACCTTCTGTGACACCTATGGATTCACACAATTAATCAAAGATCAACCAGGATTAACCTAAAAATTCTATCAACAGCTCGCTCCTGGATATTATGTTGGTAAACAAGCCTCACTTATATTCACATGCAGGAGTACTACCCAGTGATGTAAGTGATCATTGTCCTATAGCTGGCATAAGATCTACATTCACACCATCCAATCCTGCAAAATTTGTCCTCAAAAGGTCAAAGAAGAAATTCAACATCTCAAGATATCTCCATGATTTGTGCAATACAACATATTGGCAAGACTTTTACCTTACAACCTCAGTTGAAACAGCTCTCCAGATCTTAAAGGACATCATCACTAATGCTCTCAATATTCATGCACCAATCACCAGTATCAGAACTAAAGTAAGATCTTGTCCTTGGTTCACTACTGACCTTAAATCAGCTTTGTTAGCCAGAGACAAACTCTGGAAAAAGGCAAGAAAAACGAAGGATACCAGAGACTGGCTTCAATTCAGAAAAGCAAGAAATTCATGTACAAAACAAATAAGAATTGCCAAAGCTGCCTATTATAAAGCTGAATTAGATGCTTCCTACAATAACCCATCCAGACTTTGGGGTACTATAAAGGGAATTCGGGGCCAAAACTCTACCCCTGCATTAACCTCCAAACTGCTACTAAATGACACAGAAATCACGGGCAAGCAAGAAATCCTAAATACCTTCAATGACCACTTCACCACAGCTGGCCTAGCATTTGACTCCTCACCTGCAAGTTTCTTGAGATCATCTTTAAACCTTCAATCCACTGTGGGACAAAAGGCTACTTCAACATTCTCCTTCAATCCAATATCCTTGAAAGAGTAGAAGACCTCCTATCTAATTTAGACACTTCTAGAGTGCAGGTACAGACTCCCTGGATCCCTACTTTCTTAAAATAGCATCACACGCCTTATCTGCCCCCCTCACTCATCTCTTCAATCTTTCCCTAGCTACTGGATCCATTCCCTCCACTTGGAAAACAGCTCAAGTAGTTCCACTACTTAAATCTGGTGATCCCATGGACCTTAACAATTACAGGCCCATTTCCATCCTACTGGTACTATCCAAGATGCTTGAAAAATTAGTAAATTCACAATTAAGGGCCTATCTGGATAAAAACAACCTCCTAAATCCAGCACAATCGGGATTTAGATCAAGGCATAACACCATTTCTGCCTAGCCAAAGTAACTAAATTGGCAGATTGCCTTGGATAAGAAGAATAGTACCTGTGCTGTGTTCCTGGATTTGAGTAAAGCATTTGATACAGTGGATCATGAATCATTACTCACCTCCCTTAGCTCTCTAGGCCTGGATTCTCTCACTCAACTGGTTTAAGTGCTATCTATCTGATAGGTCACAATTGGTAAAAATGAAAATTACCTATCCATCTCTAAACCACTGCTAAGAGGTGTACCAAGGCTCTATTCTTGGCCCCATCCTCTTTGCCATTTATATTAATAATATCGATGCCAACCTCTCTCAATCTAACATTCATCTGTTTGCTGATGATACTGTATTATATGTCAGCAATCCTCATTATCTAAAGCCTGTGAGCTGTTACAGTCAGAATTCTCCATCCTACAACACAATCTATTGGAAAATAATTACTTCTAAATGCCAAAAACAAAAGCTATGTTCTTTGCCACAAAGAGTTGCTCTGCCATTACCCCGTCACCCATCACCCTACAATTATCCACCTTACTTGGAGAAGCTTGAATTTGTGGACAAATTCAAATATCTTGGAGTCTGGATTGATAATAAGCTTGACTACTCTGTCCATATTGAAGAGCTACTAAAAAAGTTGAGACAAAGGCTTGGCCTATTTTATAGAATAAAACACTACCTTACCAGAGACTCCAAACAAAGATTAATCCAGGCATCATTCCTATCCTTCATTGATTATGCTGACTTTCTCTATGGCCATTGCTCACTCTCCCTCTTAAATAAGCTGGACACCCTGTACCATAGATCCATCAGATTTATTACTGACCTTCCCTCCAGCACCCATCATTGCTCTCTTTACATGGCAGTAAATTGGACATCACTACAACACAGAAGAAATAGGAATGCTGCAGTCTGGATCTTCAAAGCTTTATCAGGCAAACTCCCCTCCTATGTCACAGACTGTTTTACCTGAATTACTTCTAGGCCATACACATTAAGGATCAGTAAACTCATCATGTTAAAGGTTCCCAATGCCTGCACCTGGTTTGGGAGGGTGCTACTCAGCTACCCTAGCAGTTACTTGGAACTCACTCCAAAAATCTATGAATCTAAATACCCTCTTACCCTTATCATCCTTCAAAGATTATTCTCCACCCTATTTCCAGAGTTCTGCAATTGCTTCCATAAGGCCTAATCTCCCATCCAACCTACATCCCACCCTTCCGTATTCCATTCTGTTTAGTTCTCCTTCTATTATCCAGTCAGCTGCTATATTCTTATAAAAGCCATAAAGGCCTATTATTTGTACACTATCCTGCTATATCTATTCTCTCCTTTTTTACAGGTTAAGTGATTTTTACTGTGCCTTGTATATATGTAAATTTTTGTATACTCTCATTTTATGTCATTGTACTATTGTTTATGTTATTTTCTTGTCCATGTAAAAATACTTGTACTCTTATTTGTATGACCACTCAGGTCCATCTTGTAAATGAGCTACGCTCAATGATGTTCGCCTGACTAAATAAAGATTTTGATTGATTGATTGATTGATTGGTTTGTATTTATATTTGTGTCTCATTGTCTTCTTACTGGTAGTGAAGTATTTGAGGCAAGTGATGACATCCCAGCTCTCTCCTGCAGTCTGGCAGTCATGCCCCTCTAGCTTGATTCCAAAGCTGCAAGTCTAGCATTTAACTGATTAATTTCTTGTGCCATATCCTCATTTTGTTTACATTTGTCATGTATAAATGCTTGTTGAGTGTTTACCTGAGAAGAAATACTATACATTTAGCATGAGCAGCACTTAACCCCTACTTCCCCATCCAGTGTCATAATTGTGATAAACATAGTGTATGGAGTATATTTCTCAGGCTAGTCAGTTCACTCTATGATGATGTGTATTATTATTAGTAATCTTTAGTGTAGCTTTAGAAAATGAAAACAATAGACTTTATTAAGTTTCTAGTTGTGAAGTAATCTTCCAGAGGAACAATTATACTACTTTACTTGCTAAAGGTTGCTTTTCAGCATACACTCAAGCTGTGAAGCACCCAGTATTCAGAAATGGAAGGGAGTGACAAAAAAAAAAAACAACAGGAATTACCAGACATATTTCTAAATGCACATAGACTGTTTATCCTACCCCGCCAAGTACGCAAAACAAATGCAAGATGTCTGTGTCTTTGAATGCGTCTTCGCCCGCAGTGCTTGTAGCAGGTCAAGTTAAATCACTGACTGTGACCTTGAAGTCACTTCCCAAGGGTCACACAGAAAAAAATAAAAAAACGCCCTTACAAACAATAAAACAGGCGAATCACTCATGCGTGGTACTGGCACACTTTTGGTAAAGCAATTTATGCCCAGAAATAAAATTCAGGGTCCCCGAGCTTGAGCTGTAGTTCACTAGGGAAACATGAACTACTGCCCAGTCATCCTATTTCTGGTTGGATGTAGGGCTCCAAACACACTCAGAAGGAGTGCAAAGCAACCAATTAAAAGCTATAAAATGCAGAGCAACAAAACGCTAAGTAGCACAGAGAGACTGAGGATCTACAGTCTCCAACTGCTTTGTGTACTGATGCCCGCTCGCAGCAGGGCAAGTTAAATCACTGACTGTGACCTGGAAATCACTTCCCAGGGCTCACACAGAAAAAATCAGAAATCACCCTTACAAACAATAAAACAGGTGAGAACTACTCGTGTGCGGTACTGGTATGCTTTGGTAAAGCAATCTGCGTCCAGAAATAAAATTCAGGGTCCCCAAACTTGAACTGTAGTTCACTAGGGAAATGTGAATTACTGCCCAATCCTCCTACTTCCAGTTGAATGTAGGGCTCCAAACACACTCAGAAGGAATGCAAAGCAACTAATTAAAAGCTATAAAATGCAGAGCAACAAAATGCTAAGCAGCTCTGAGAGACCGCAGCATCTACAGTCTCCGACTGCTTTGTATATATCAAACCTGGCTCCCATCTCAGCACTCCTCTATCTTTCAGGCCCTTTAATTGGTTCCCCTAGATGGAGGATTAATTTTCTACTTCTGAAATTGGATGCAAAAAAAAAACAGCACTGTATTTTAAGGCCAACTGCACCCCCGACCTCACACATGCAACTACCTGGGAGGCATTTAAGTATTTATGAGAGGCTCAGTCATTGCATACACGGCTGGGAAGATGAGGAAGAGAGAGAGAGAGAGAGAGAGAGAGATATGCATCTAATCATGTTTGAGCAGAAGCTGGAAGAGTCAGGAAAAAATATACTAAGAAAACCATAATGCCCAGCTACACATAAGCCCAAAATAGTAGAATTAAAATATGAAATTAACATTCTACTTCATAGAAAATCCAAAAGGGTTTTGCATAAATCAACACAAATTGGGGGGTGCACTGCTGGCTCTCTTTATCAAATAAGGGAAACTACCTGCATATGGCCAATGTACAATAAACAGCATGCTGAACTCCTCACCATGGCTCTCATGACCCTTTCAGGATGTGTTGTTCCGACACCTCAGATGCTCTAAGCTCTCCCTACCAACCTCTACTCCTGATGCCCTAGACACTGGACATGTACCAGTGTCATTAGTTTTCCAAAATGGGTCCAAATGTCTCAGCATCATGCAGATGATAGATCAAAAAGCTCTATAAAGAAATGTGCTGTTCCTTTGGCTGGACTAGTGCCACCATCTTGACAGCATTTAGGACTTGTGTATGGGTGCCCGTATATTGACTTTTATAGTAGATGGACACCATATTGCAAGCCTGAGTTGCTGTAGAGTGTTGATTCAAAGGGGAAAACTATGAAAGGTTTGAACAGATAGAAAAAAAACATTTTCCTACTTGATGTGTTGTTAATGTGTCCACATTTTGCCAAAGTGCTGAGCTGTGACTGTGTGAATGGAGAAACACTGAAGTCTAGGGATGTCGGAAGGAAGGGCAGGAGTGGGTGCAGGGTCCAGAGTCCAAGCTGAAGATTTGGTTGTTATTGTTCACCTGATTTCTGATGCTGTTATTTTTAAAACAGTGAACACCTGATACTGCCAGCATCAGTAATTGGAGCTACAGTGTGAGCTATACAAGCTATGACATGGCAGCATTCTAAGTTGTTGCACTGCAGTACTGTCTTCCATACTACAGCACAACAGTATAAAGATGTCTGTACTGCAGCACAGTAAAGATATTCCAGTAATGGACCATACACTATAATGGAATTATTCAGTTAAAATAAATGAAAGTAGATATAACACAGTGTTCAGTGAAGGCAAGAATAAGGATTCTAAAAACATTGTTGCAAAAATATATGTTATGACTTTTCTCTATAGTATTCTTTACTCCAAACATGCTCTCGCTCTGTGTGTCTCTCTCTCTCTCTCTCTCTCTCTCTCTATCTTTCTCTCACTCTCTCATTCTTTCTTTGAATCAGAAAACCAAGTGACACAAGTGAAAGTAACGGGATTGATGTTGTCATGTGAGAATCTGATTCTTGCACAATTTTGCTCATGATAATAAAAAAAAAAACACATTTCCATGAGGATTATTTTACACAAAAGCAAATCACATGAAAATGTATTTCTTTTTTAGTGTTTTTCATGTGCAAAAACATTTGATCAAGTCCTAATATAGACTGAGTTTTAGCAAAGCACTTTACTGGCAATGGACTTATAGTAATATACTTACGTGTAAAATTTATTGAAATTTGTACCTTTAAGACATTTCAGAAGCATAATAAATAATTGATTAAACAATTATTCAGACTCTGATGAATAAATTATTAAAATACCAATCACTGCCCCATCCCATATATCTGACATAATCTTCAACAGAGGATCTTAATATTTACCTAGAAGCTGCTCTTAGAATGTCAAGACTCTATGACAAGTGAATATTATTAGCAATTACTTTAATATACTTGCAAATGTCCAGGAGTCAGTTTAAATAACTTAAAAACTACTGTATACATGGCTAAATTAAAAAATGCAAAAAGGTTCACTTTTATAATTATAGGCCTCTGACATCTGGGGAAATTAGTATTCAGTCTAGGCTGTGACATTTTTCTTAACTGGCCATTTGTTCTTTTAGTTTACTAGCTACGTGTATGTGAAAGCTAGGCCGTGTTTAGACACTGAGAAATAGAAGAATGTTGTCTGCCCATTAAACTATGATTTCATTCCTTCCAAAATTAGCTGCATAATAGGTAAGTGAATTTCCATGCCTTGTTAGAGTCCATTATCCTGTGAAGTTCGTGATAATTAGGATGTCTTTCATGGATTCATCTTTAAATTACCTTTCAAACATCTAGTCATTTCAAATAATGAAGTCACACATTATTATTATCCAACAGAATTTACAGAAGGTATGCAAAAATGTGACTGCGGTAAGGTCAATAAAGGTTAGCCTATATTTGTAATTATTGTACACATGGTGTATTTACAGTTTTTTTATCAGATATTGTAATAAGGTTTTGCCCATGTGCATCATGCACATGTACTGTAGAGTTATACATTCTAGAGTTGCCATTAGTGTTTATACAGTTTCAAAACAAAACTAAAACAAGCATCATAAAGCTCAAGCAATAGAGAATAATGTTTTTCCATTTCATCTGTTTGTATTACAACTGCTAAAATTATGTTTTTCCTCTGGGAGTTGCCATCTGATTTAGAACTGAACTGAACCTGGTGGCACATCCAGTGGGGGATGCTGAGTCTTTTGAGTGCATGACCATGAATGGTGGTCCAGGAGCGGGCTGGAGAATCACCCTCAAGTACTGGCTTCCAGGTCACAAGGGGTTATTTCTGCAGGAAATCGTGTCCTTGATCACTGACCTGATCTTGGAGTCACCTAGATGACTTATCCTGGGTGACTTCAACACCTGGGTAGACAATGAAGGCTAATATTTTGGTAGAGATTTCCTCAGGTTGATAGATGTTCTAGGCCTAGAACAGGTTATTACCACTGCAATACAGCAACATGGCCACGTATCGGACCAGATATTCTCCCTGGGACTTGAGGAGAATGGGCTTGAGACTGATCCGGTCAGTTGGTCGGATCATTGTCTTATCAGGTCATTCTCCAGGGCCCCTTCCTGTAGTCTATCCCCTGTGGAGCTGTTTCAATAATGACCTTTGAGAGGTCTAGTACCTGAAGGACTGATGTTGGTGTTGAATACCTTGCAAATGTTGGCAGCATGCTCTGAGGGAGTGGAGGTCGCAGTGGCGGCATATAATAAGGCTAGTAATGGTGCCTTCGATCTTCTAATGTCGGTCCATGTACATCCCCTGGTGTCACACCTCAGCTCACCATGGTTTGATGGCAAGCTGAGGGCACATAAATCCAGGGGTCAGAGGTTGAAGCATTGTTGGAATAAGTCTAATTCCATGGAGGACAAATGAGTTCTGATTTCTCACTATGATAAATATCAGAAGACAATCTCTCAGAAGAAGGCAGAATTTCTGTCAAGAGAGATTGCTGCTAGGAAGAGTAGACTGGCTCAGCTCTTACAGACTGTAGGTAGGCTTCCCATCCCTGGCTGTCTAGAGCTCATGAGAGCAGCTTTACTTGCAAAATTCAAGGAGTTTGCTCTGTTCTTCTTGAATAGAGTTTCCTCCATTAGGACAGCAATTACTTCAACGGGACCTTCTGAGCCCAGCAGTGGTTGGCCTGTGGGCTGGGAATACACCAGGTGTTCTTGGGGTGAGATTCTGTGGGTATCAGTAGAGGAGATCTGCCAGGTGATCTCAGAGCTGCAGCTGACATTTTTGCAATCTGGACCCGTGCCCGATGCAACTCTTAATGAATTGTGTTGATCAACTGGGCCCAGTGTTTGCCAAAATTGTCCAGTGTACTCAGCTGGAGGGGCTGGTTTCAGTAGCACTTAAACGTGCACTGGTAAAGCCCCTTCTGAAAAAACTTCTCTGGATCCAGATGTTTTGGTGAACTGTTGTCCAGTCTCTAACCTTCCCTTTCTGTGGAAGGTTAATGAGGAAAGCTGTGACACTGCAGCTGGAGGAACACCTAGCATCCTCTAATGTTTATGAACCATTCCAGTTGGGTTTTAGAGCCAGGCACAGCACAGAGACAGCACTAGTCAGGTTGTGTAATGATCTGCTCAGGGCAAGAGATAGAAGAGAGTGATCAAGTCTCATCCTCCTTGATCTCTCTTCAGCATCTGACACCATGGACCATGGTGTATTTTTGGACTGTCTTAAGGGGTACATTGGGATCATTGACACTGTCATCCACTGGTTTGAGTTGTTTCTGTGGGATAGAACCCAGAGGGTAGTTCAAGGAAAGTTTTCCTCAGACCCAGTGGTTCTGTCCTGTAACGTCCCTCAGGGGTTGGTCCTGTCGCCAATGTTGTTTGCACTTTATATGCTACCTCAGCATAGTGGCACTGGTTTGCTAGCCAGCCTGAGGGTAATGAATCTAGGAGTCATCCTGGACAAAGGTCAGAAAATGGAGGCTCAGATGTCAGCTGTAGTCCATAATGGCTTTTTCCATCTTCAGAATAGCCTCCAAATTTGATCACTTATACTCCCAAGGACCTGGCCACACTGATTCCTGCATTCGTGACATCCCTGGAACTCACACCTCAGTGGCTCCAGCAGAGCACCATCCGCCTGCTGAGAAGCCCATCCCTGCACTCCCTAGAAGACTCTCACCAGCCCTTTTACCGGGCTTCAGCCTTCCTGGAACTCATGCTCAAGCGGCTCCGGCAGAGCACCGTCCACCTGCAGAGCAGCCCATCCCTTTACTTCCCAGAAGGCTCTCACTAGCCCCTTACCGGGCTCTAGACTCCCTGGAACTCACACCACGGTGGCACCCGAGGAGCGCCATCCACCCACCAAGTAGTCCATCCCTGTACTCCCCAGAACGTATGGGTTCGTCCACGGCAAATCCAGAAAATACTGGGACCAGGATTTTAAAATCTTGGCACCTTTTTTTCTCCGTGAGCTTTCACTGCTCTCTGCTATCGGTGCCGGTCCCCAAAAGACTTGTTCAGTGCTTATTTGTTCAGAGCTTAATTATTGTGTCCTGCTCTTCTGAGCAGATTTTATAGTTCAATTGTATGTGCTGCATGTTATTTCAGTCTTTTCTAGGACAGCATTTAAACAGTCAGATGTCTGCACTTTTAAAACTGTTTTAAGGACTGTGTTTAATTCAGTTTTAGACCACATTTAATCCTGCTTTACAAGAGCTGCTGAATCTATTTGCATGGTAATTCCTTCGACCGTATTTAATCTAGCTTTGTACTACATTTAATTCCAGTTTCTAACTTCTGCTGAATCTATTTATACTTAAATTCTTTATACCCTCCTTAGTCTTTTACTCTGACTCTGTCTGCACTTTATTCTTTTGACTCTGTTTGCTTTAAAATTCTTTGACTCTCCCGTCTTTTCTCTTCACTGATACTCCCACCAGTCCATCCCCCATCTGTAATTCTCTCCCTCTGATTCATCTTGCACAGCCTAGCTTTGTGTATTTTGTGCTTAAGTTTCTGTCTCCTTCTGTGTCCCCACAGGCTCTCACCAGCCCCTTACTGGACTCCAGCCTCCCTGGAACTCACACCCCAGCAGCTCCCACAGAGCGCAGTCTGCTTGACTAGCAGCCCATCCCTGCAATTCCCAGAAGGTATGAGTTCGTCCACAGCACGTTCAGAAAATACTGCTACCAGGAGTTTTAAATCTTGGCACTTTTTTTCTCCGTGAGCTTTCACTTCTCCCTGCTATCAGTGCTGGCCCCCAAAAGACTTGTTCAGTGCATATTATTTGTTCAGAGCTTTTTTTTTTCGTGCTCGATTTTCCATTTGCTCATTATAAGAGTTGGCCACTAGAGGCATCATGATAGCTTCCCTTTCTGTTCCCCCTTTTGCCTATCGATTATTTTCAGCCCCTCTGCTGAAATTGTTTCTATCTATTAGCACATTCTCAGCACCTCTGCTGAAACTTTCTATTAGGGCATCAATTATCCACACACTCTTTTATCTCACAATACAGTCCACTGCTTCTCTATCACCCCTCCTTACCCTATCTGCCTTAACATTAAGCTCCTACTATCATGGGGCACCTTACATACCTTATCTTGCCCCTTACTATCTTAATGTTTGCTTACCCTGCTGTTCCCATAAGCGTAAAGTCCATACCAACTGCTCTCCTACCGCCAATAGCTCCAGCCAGGAGGGACATTGGTACTGCAAGTACAATATCATACCTCTCCCCTAATCTCATTGGGCCAATCTCTTGCTCTGTTCCCCTAATTAGTGCTCCTATACTACTTCTGGCCTCACACTGCCATCCCTCCCATTACCAATTTGTAAGAATAGAATCTCCATTAGAAGAACTGGACCCAATCTCAAGCTGCTAAGATTCATTATAATTCATCAATGCCTTCTCCTAACACTGCTGTCTGGTAACGTGCACCTGAACCCAGGGCCTGGGTCACAACCCCCTCCAACTATCAGCTATTTGAATGGTCTCAAGTTCACCTCTGTTAACATCTGCAGCCTATTGCCTAAAATTGACCTCCTCCAGGTGTGGTTGTGCAACACAGACCGGACATCCTTGCTGTGGTGGAATCTTGGTTATCCCCCAAAATACCAGACTCTGCTGTTGCCCTAAATGGGTACATGCTCTTCAGGGAAGATAGACTGGGGAAATGGGAGGATGTGCCATCTATCTAATTGACTCACTACAGGGGCATGTCCTTCCAAAACTCTCCTCCGGGAATAGTGCTCAGACACTGGCAGTCAAAATTGCAGTAGGCAAGAAGAGTAAATGCCTTACAGTACTATCTGTTTATATCCCCCCTCAAGATATCACAGATGGCTTCAGTTCTGTCCTGGAATATGTCTCCAACTTGTCCAGTCGCTCTGAGGTAATCTTATTGAGTGATTTTAGCATTAATTGGTTGGCTTCTGAAGCTGGCCCATTCAGGGATGGTACCGCTGCCATAGACTTATCTCAGCTTTTGACGTCTCCCACAAGGGTCAACTATAGGACAGGCAGTAGTACCCTTTTAGACCTTATATGTACTAACCACCTGGAGAGATTCTCAAACACTGAGGTCCTACCTGACTCGCTCAGCGACTAATCTCTGGTTCTCTGTCACTGATCAAATCGCTTCCCTAAACTCCCTGTAAAAGCATCATATAGTTGCATCCTCAAAAAAAAGACAGTTAAAGCTGTTGCAAGACTACCTCATGCACTGTGATTGCTCCCCCCCCCCTCGACTCGGCCAACTGCACTGACCATGCCTTGGGATATTTCATCTCCACTTTAAATATGGCCTATGATATCTTTGCACCTTCCAGAAAACAGGTAATCAAAGGCTCTAGTAACCCCAGAATCACCTTTGTGCTCCTTAAACTTATGGCCACATGGGACCACCTCTGGCAAAAAGTGTAGGCCACCAGCAGCCCTATAGACTGGCAGGGTACAAGACTGTTAGGAATGCCTGCATCTATTGAGACTCACCTTGCTAAAGTTACCCATTTCAAAGATAGCATTTCCTCCACCTGGGGAATGGTAGGAAATTCTGGGATGACTTAAAAGATCTCACTGGTAAACCCAACACTTCCCCCCGCCCATTTTAAATACTAATGGTGTCATAACCCAAGACCCCCAGCTCATAGTTGACACCTTTTACACCGCTTTTACAGACCTTAGTAGTGTCTTCCCCCCGACTTCTTTTCTAATCCTCCTAATTCGTCTGACTTACATCTGAATCTTGATCCCACTTATACCCCCCTTTCAGATTCCAGATTGTCACCCCGCCTAAAGCCAAAAAGTACATCTAGTGAGTTCTTGGGAAATCCAGATTCAGTAGTGATACTCTGGACCTCAAGCTATTACACCTTGCACTTGACGCCATCATATCCCCCCTCACTAAACTACTAAATCTGTCTCTCTGTCTAGGATGAGTCCCCCAACAGTAGAAAGCTGCAGTAGTGACTCCAGTCCACAAGAGTTGTGATAGGGCCTCCCACAGCAACTACCATCCAATATCCATCCATTCCCCTCTGTCTAAAGCCTTGGAAAGGATCGTATCTGATCAACTGACTGAATACCTCACCAAGTACAAACTATAATGCCACCAGCAACATGGCTTCAGCAAGGAGCACAGCACCACCTCAGCCCTTCTTGAATTTATCAATTATATCCATAAAGCTCTCAAACATGGTCACATTGTAGGGTCTATTTACATTGACAGTTAATCATGCCTTCCTAGTAGCTGCCCTCCCTGCCACTGGCCTCTCTCAGGAGGCCACTTCCCAGTTCACCAATTACCTAAGTAGGAGAACGCAGCGTGTCAAAATCCTCAACACTCTTTCCTCCAGCCTACCCGTTCAGTCTGGCGTCCCCCAAGATTCTATTCTCAGCCCCCTTCTCTTCATCCTTTTCCTCAACACCCTTCCACAAGCCTGCTCCAGCAATCTGTTCCTCTATGCAGATGATGCTGTCATCTTTTCCAGTCACTCGGACCCCCTCCCCCTGGAGAACATCCATCAAAAGATCTTCACTGAAATAGAGTTCTGCTTTGCGCTCCACAAACTCATAATTATTTACAAAAAAACTAAGGTGATGTTATTCGCCAGCCCCCAAAACAAACATAAGGGGGCATGCCTGAGCATCTTCAACAGCCACCACCTACCATTGGAGCAAGTTACCAGCTTCAGATGTTTTGGGATAACCCTTGACTGCTCTCTGTCCTATCATGAACATGTAACCTAGTCTGTAGGGCTGTGAACACAAGAACTGGGCTACTCTACAGGCACAGGAACTGTATGACTACTGATGCTCTTCACCTTGCACTAACAAGCTTGGTCCTTTCCATAACTGATTATGGGATTGTCATCTACAACTGACACTATACTTAACAGAATTAAGGTTGCCCTAAACAAGGCCTGCCGTCTGGTCACAGGTGCAACCAGGCTCACCCACACCTGTGACCTCTATGACCAAACTAGCTGGCTAAACTTCAAAGGCAGGCTTACGTACCAGTCCTGCCTACTGGCTAAAAAGATAAGCCTTGGTCTCACTCCTCCCTCAGCACAGAAACTCCTTACTCGGACCATTACCCCCATGGTATGAGGAGTTCCACCAAAGCCTCATACCAATTAAGTCCCTTTCTGTAGGACTACCCAAGGGCAGTGGGCATTCATGTGTAGATCACCTGTTTAGCTAAATGGCCTCATTTCTGATGTCCTGGCAGAACCCAAGCTAGGTCCCTTTAAATCCAAACTCTGTCAGCACCTACTTGATACCAACAGCTGTGACTGTCTCTAGCCTGGGCGGGTGTCCAGCCCTCCACCCTCCTCCATTTCTCCCCTCTACTTGTTACTGGTGACTAAGTCAACTCAGATGGTTTCTGCTTAGCCAAGTACTTTCCCTACTCTGCCTTGTGCACTGACTATTCTAGTACTTCCCTTCTTATCGCCTGCATTTTGTCCACCTTTATTTCTTAATCCTCTGTATTTAACAAAGTCTTTTTTGGATTGCTTTCACAATATCTTACTGCCATTCAATAAGTTTTCCTCAAACTTTCTCCTTCTGTAACAATTAGTGTGCTGCTGTGAATCCTGCCAAAGTCTGCATTTTACTGCCATTATATTCACTTTGTATTATGTATATCCTTCCTCCCATTTTGTATTCATTTTCTGAAACCTTTGTGTATTGTATTTTCTGTATGAGCACCCTCTGACGTGGAGCCTTTGTAAATGAGTCTCTGACTCAAAGGTAATGTAATTCTGACACTTAAATAAATAAATAGACTGAAATGATCAGGTGATCGAGCCTTTGAGATAGTGGGCCTAGCACTGTGGAACTCTTTGCCCAAGACCTTAAGGGATGCCCCCTCAGTGAATGTGTTTAAAAAGGGGCTCAAGTTTTATGTATTCCATCAGCATGTGGAGAGACTTTGTAATGCATAGGTGCAGCACTGTAATTCCATTATATTTCACTGCATTTTATGTTTTAGCTTATTTTATATTAGTTTTAATGGAATAAGGGGTCATTATAGTTATTAGTTATTGTTTTGGATTATTGATTGTGTTTCCCTTTAATTGTACTGGCGCCCTTGGCCTCCGAGGAAGGACACCAGATATAAATAAATATTACTACTACTCCTCTGAGTGAGGGGGAATGATTTTCTAGCTATCAATATATTTATTTAATAATTTGGATTAGTCAGTACTACAAAAGTGCAATGTCAATGTTATCAATAGGGTAATTAATGGTTTGAACATTAATAAAGATTCTGTATCTCAGTGTTATTAATAGAGATAACAATCAAATTGGCACTAGAGGTGAAATACTTTCGCTGTACTAAGTAATACTTGAAAGAGTAGAACACCTTCAAACAAGTTGCACAAACACTTTAGTACCTAAGTGAGTGTTTCATAAATTAACTATGGTCTAGATATTCAAAGGAGATGTGCCCGGCGCAACTGAGTTGGACTGGCACATCCCAAAAAGTGCACCCCTGGGCCATATTCAAAAGGAAGGGATGCACTGCGCAATTCCAGATGCACCACAGTGCAAAGATAATGTATGTGGCACATCTGGAGGGGGTGTTCCCATGCATATGCAGCACATAGCAATATTCAGCCAAGATGTGCAGCACACCTACTCGCACATCTCCAAGATGCGCCACACAAAGTTAGGCATGTAAAAAACATGCCTGGTAGCTACCCACAGGCGGGCTTCTGTACTGCACAGTGCATCACAGCAGCTGCCAGCCCCGGGTGGCTAGCCCCTCCCAATCCATGATCATAGAATAAAATAAACCCAAACTCTGTTTCCCTGGTAGTCTAGTGCCCCCATCCCCAATCATATAATAACAGAAAACATCCCTGTTTTCCTGGTAGTTCAGTGGCCCCCCCTCCCATCCCTGAACCCGATCAATGGGTTATGATAAAATTGCAATCAGCCCTGGCTGTCTAGTGGTACACCCTCCCATCCTCAAACCCAATTGTGGGGTAATCATAAAATCCCAGTATCCCTGATGGTTCAGTGGACCTCCCCACCTCCTCTCCCACTGAGGTGACCAAACCCCACCCTGATCCCCTCAACCCAGCATGGTCAGTTGGCCACAGAGCAGGCAGGCAGCACGTCCCACCACACACTGCCATGGCTGCCTGCCAACTGAGCTGTCAGTGAATGACAGCTTATCATACACCTAGAAGCCCATTCGTAGACACTGGCAACCAATGGGCTTGCAGTGTGTACTGTAAGCTTTCATTCACAACCGTGTGTCATTCACAAAGTTGTGAATGAAAGCTTACAGAACACACTGCAAGTCCATTGATCAACAGTGCCCTCCAAAGGGCTTCTAGGTGTGCAGTAAGCTGTCATTTACTGACAGCTCAGTCGGTGGGCAACCGTGGCAGTGTGTGGTGGGATGTGCTGCCTGCTGGCTCCAAGGCCAACTGGCCATACTGGGTTGGGGGGGTAGGGGTGGGAGTGTGAGTCATCTTGCGGGGTGGGGGTCCACTGAACTCCAGGGATACTGGAAATTTTATGATTACCCTACAATCAAGTTTGAGGATGGGAGGGGAGTACCACTGGACCACCAGGGATACTGGGATTTTATGACTACCCTACAATCGGGTTCAGAGATGGGGGGGTACCACTAAACTACCATGGATGACTGCATTTTTATCATAACCCATCGATTGGATTCGGGAATGTGAGGCGGGTTACACTAGACTACCAGGGATTGTTTTAGATGAATCTTTCCATTCACATCGTAGTTCGGGGATGGGAAGGAGGCTACTAGACTACCAGGGAAACATGTTAGTATTGTAATAGTTTTATGATCGGGTCTCGGGCTTGGGGGGGGCCACTAGACCACCTGGGACTATGGGCTGCTATGTACTTGCAGGGCGCCTGGCGCATCCTGCTGGGTGCATCCCTGCACAGGACATACAAATGGGGCCATAATGACATGCAAATGGCCCCATATGCACTTTTCATGCCTAATGGCCCCAATTGCATGTTGTGGTCTGAATATCTGGAATTGCGCTTGGCGCATCCCCAAGATGCGCTGTGCATCACCATTCCAGGTATTTAAACCACACAGAGGAATGTGCTGGTGCATCTTTGGCAGCCCCTATTTGTGCTGCACTCATCTTTTTCTGTATTCATATGAGATGTGTGATTGTGCATCTCATTTAAGTATAGCACTTTTGAGTTCCAGCGCATCTCAGTTGCACAGAGAAGCCACTTGAGCCTTTTCTGGGCACAGTTTGAATATCTAGGCCTACATCTATTAGAGCCATCAGAGCCCAGAACCTGCCAGTGAGGTCATGAGGGGTTTAACTTGCTTTGGGATCCCCCTTCCCTTGACTGCATGCCTCAGCAGCAATCCAACCTCTGTTTTCCCAGGACCCAACTCAAAGAATGACATCAACGAATCAAGCTGCAAAAAGGAGGAGCCTGGAAATAGGAGCAGCCAATCCTGATGAAAGGTGTGAATGTTAGAACTGAACTACGTCTGGGTCCGGATAATTGTAATCAGCATTTCAGTTACAATCAGAGCCCTAAACCTGCCACTGGGGTCGTGAGGGGATTTACTTGTTTAGGGCCTCCCCTCTATTGCATGCTTGAGCAGCTGTCCACCCCCCTGCACTCCCAGAACCTGACTCAAAGAATATCATCAACCAATCGGGATGCAAGAAGGAGCAGCCTAGAAAGCAGAGCAGTCAATCCTTGTCAAAGGCGTCAAAGTTCAAACTGTACTGCATCTGGGTGAAATGCAATTGGAATTTTGGTTGCTTCTGAAGGCCTGAACCTACCAAAGGGATTGTGAGTGGTTTTACTTATTTTGGAACACTTTCCCCTCAACTGCATGCCTCAGCAGCCATCCACCTCCCTGCACTTCCAAGACCCAACTTGAAGAACGGCATCAGCTAATCAGGCTGCAAGAAGGAGGAGCCTGGAAAGAGGAGCAACCAAGCCTGATCAAAGCCACCAAAGTTCTAACTGTACTGCAACTGTGTGAAATGCAATCAGTGTTTCAGCTACCACAGAAGCCCTGAACCTGCCAGTGAGATCATTAGAGGTTTCACTTGCATCAGGATCCACCCTTCTCTTGACTCAGTGACTCAGCAGCCAACCACCCCCATGCACTCCTGGGACCCAGGTCAAAGGACAGCATCAGCAAGTCGGGCTGCCAGAAGGAGGAGCCTGGATAATCTTAACCTGCCCATCCCTTGTGGTCCTCCGTGCTACTGTCCAGACCTCAAAGGGCCCCAGACATAAAGGCCTCTAGGAAGTCTGCCTTTGAGTCAGCTGTGTGAGTCTGCTAGCCGCTGGACATGCTATCTGCCCTGTACCTACCCTGAGCCACTAGGAACCTAAGGTACTGTCCTGTGCATAATTTAAACTGAAAGTCTCCTATCACTTGTACTACAAATCAGCTGCTGTTAATATTAGAAATGAATGTTGCTCCAGTGTTTTCTAATGTTATTATTGCAATCTCCTTACTTAGAATATCTTTAAATTTGGGCACTCACCACCCATTCAAATACATACCATATAGCTCTTTTAAACAAAAATTAAAGTGTTTTATTACACTAAAATAAAAAAAGACTAACATCCTTACAATGTCGGCCATGCCTGACACGTTGCGGACCGAGGTCCGAAAGGCAACATGCGAAGCCGACTTTATAAGGATGTTTGTTGCTTCTTTATTTTAGTGTAATAAAACACTTTCATTTTTTTTAAAGTTATTTGGTATTTATTTGAATGGGTGGTGAGTGCCTGAATTTGAAGATATTCTGAATTTTTTTTTTGGGGAGCACCACCAACCCTTGTGTGTGCTTGTTTTGTGTAGCTCATTCTCCTTACTTACTAGAACTGGTAGGGTGTTTCTGCTACAGCTGGTGCCTAGTCTGCTATTGTAAATACTGTGTTGGCTACTCTATGTTTTATTTGTACTACAGAAGTTGCTTTAGCCAGCTCCCTGGTCTCAAAGACTAAAGCATGGAGCAGGGATAGGTGGACCGGTTGGGGGATAATCAGAACCCACAGCCCTGGAGACCTCAATATTCATCGAACTCAGGTAGATCAGAACCTTGGATGGCAGTGTACAGGGTCTGTGTCAAAGTGCTTTTCTTGTGAAAACAATTACTTCCTTTTTTTGTTATTAAACAACATAGAAACATAGCATTTGATGGCAGATAAGGATCGCTTGGCCCCCCTAGTCTGCCCATTTCTCTACCTGATGGATAAGCTGCAGATTCTAGTTAATCAACAGCTTACTTCCTCCTACCCCCCCACTAAAATTGCCTTATGCCTGTCCCATGCATTCTTGAATTCTCCCACTGTTCCTGACTCCACAACCTCCTCAGAAAGGCTGTTCCATGAATCCACAACCCTCTTTGTGAAAAAATACTTTCTATCATTACCTCTGAGCTGTTCCCCCTCTATCTTCAAATTGTGCCCCCTTGTTCTTGCACATCTCTTCTGAAAGATACTACCCTCTTGTACTTTGTTAATTCCCTTGAGAGACTTGAAAGTTTCTATCATGTCCCCCCCTCCCTCCTTTCCTCAAGGGTGTACATATTAAGCTGCTTTATTCTCTCCTCGTATGTCTCCTGATGCAGACCCTGCACCATTTTGGTTGCCCTCCTCTGAACAGCCTCCACTCTGTCTATGTCTTTGTGGAGACTGGGTCTCCAGAATTGCACGCAGTACTCCAGATGGGGTCTCACTGTCTGTACAGAGGGATAACAACTTCCTGTTTTCTACTGTTGTTGCTTCTCCCTATGCATCCCAGTATCCCCCAGCCCTCCTTCCTGCCTTCTCACATTGCTTGCCCACCTTTAGGTCATCTGAAATAATTACTACTAGGTCTCTTTCGATTTTGGTATTATTAACTCACCCCTCATTGTACACTCTTCCCCTGGGTTTTTGTTTCCCAGATGCATTACCTTGCACTTCTTTGCATTGAATCTGAGCTGCCACATATTTGACCATTCCTCCAACCTTGCCAAGTCCCTTTTCATTCTTTCCACCCCACCTTGTGTATCAACCCTGTTGCAGATCTTTGTGTCATCTGCAAAGAGACATACCTTTCCTTCCAGGTGTTCTCCAATGTCACTTATAAAGACATTAAAGAGGACCGGTCCCAGTACCAAACCCTGAGGTACCCTGCTAGTTACCCTCCTTTGCTCACTGTGGACTCTGTTTACTATTAACCTTTGTGTCCTGTTATCCAGCCGGTTTTTTATGCAGCCTACCACCTTGGGACCCACTCCAAGTCTGGCTAACTTGTATATTAATCTTTTGTGTGAGACTGTGTCAAATGCCTTGCTAAAATCTAGGTAGGTCATATCCACAGCCCCTCCCTGGTCTACTACTTTGGTCACCCAGTCAAAGAAATCCATTAAGTTCATCTGACATGACCTTCCTGCTGTGAAACCATGCTGCTTTGGTTCCTGTGCCCCACTGGCCTCTAGGTATTCAACAATTTTTTCCTTTAGAAGTGATTCCATAATTTTCCCTACCACTGAAGTCAAACTAACTGGTCTATAGTTTCCTGCCTCTTCCCTGCTCCCATTTGTGAAGTGGAATCACATTTGCTCTCCTCCAGTCCTCAGGTACCACCCCATCCTCCCATGATTTGTTAAAGAGATTAGTCAGTGGTGTTACTAGTTCTACCCTTAGTTCTTTTAGAATTATTGGGCGAATCCCATCAGGCCCCATTGCTTTGTCCACCTAAAGTTTCAAGAGTTCTTTCAAAACCCTTTCTTCTGTGAATTGGCTGGTATCAACCCCCCTATTCAGAGTTTCTGTCTTGTTTGGTTTAGATACCTCCCCCTCCTCTTCCGTTGTGAATACTGAGCAGAAATATTCATTCAGTATCCCTGCTTTTTCACTGTCACCCTCTGCCCACATTCCATCCCCTTTATTAAGTCTCTGTATCCCTCCCTCCCTTGGTCTTTCTTCGCTCCCTAATGTACCTATAAAAGGTTTTATTCCCCTCCTTAACAGAGTTGGCTATCTTTTCCTCAGTTTGTGCCTTTGCTATTCTGACTGCATTCCTGCCTCCTTCTGCTTTTAACTGATTAAGTTCTCTGTCTGCTCCTCTATGTTTCATATTTCCTGAATGCTATCCTTTTCCATTAACCGCCCCTGCACTCTTTGAGAACCATTGTGGTTTTTTCCTTCATTTTGTTTTGTTGATTTGCTTCACACAAAGGCTTGCTGCCTCTTCAGATGGCTGTTTTGATTATTCCCCACTGTTCCTCCACCCCTCCTTCTTGCCCATTTGCTGGTGCTTTCTGAGGTACTCTCTCATTTCACAAAGAGTCAGCCTTCCTAAGTGCAATACTCTTGTTTTTGTATGGCTTGACTCTATGGCTGTGTTTATTGTGAACAACACTGGTGGTCATTTGTTCCCAGATGTCTACCCACTTTTAAATCTGAGATCCTTTCTCCTTCCCCATTTGAGAGTACCAGGTCTAAGATTGCTCCCTCCCAAGTGGGTTCCAACACTAGCTGTCTGAGGCATGCCCCCTGTAGGGCATCAAGAATGACCCTGCTCTTGGATGTGCCTGCAGCAAAGGTACTCCAGTTAACATCTGGCATATTCAGGTCCCCCATCAACAATATCTCCTTTTTTCTGCCATTTTAAGGATGCCTTCTATCATTTCATACTAACATACTAACATACTATTTTCCAGCAGATTAGGCCTTACGGTCTATCGAGTCTGCTCGAACCTCAGATCCCTAGTTGGGTGCCAAGGCCCTTCCCTCCCTTGTGTTCCAGAAACCCCTATCATCCATTCCCACCCCCACTGGGACAGGTCATCATCTGATACATCCACTTTCTAGTCTGTCCCACCCTCTCTTGAAGCCCTCAACTGTGGATCACTGAACCAGCTCGCCAGGCACTGCATTCCAAGGGTCCACACCCTCTCAGTGAAAAACCTCCCTCTTTCCCTCACCCTTCCTCCTTCCAACTTCAACCACTGACCTCTGGTAGTACCTCCCTGCTTTAGTCTAAGATCCCTCCATGTTTACCCTATTTATTCCTTGAGGTACTTGAGACCTCAATCATGTTCCCGATCTCCTCTCCTCCAATGAAAACAGGCAGAGCTCCTCAAGTCTGTCCTCATCAGTCAAATCCTAGCCCTCGTATCATCTTAATTGCCCTCCTCTGTACCCTCTCCAGGAGCTGTGTCCTCTTCAAGTGTGTCTCCAGTATCAAACACAGTACTCAAGATGTGGTCTAACCAGTCCATTGTACAGCGGCAAAATCGCTTCTTTGCTCCTAGAGGTGATCCCCCTTATGATGCATCTCAACATCCTGTTTGCCTTGCTAGCCACTCTCCTGCACTGCTCAGAGTTATTCATACATGCATCCACCATGACCCCTATGTCTTTTTCCCCTATTGAGGCCTCCAGCGCCTCCCCTCCCAGGGTGTACCTGTGTTTAGGGTTTCCCCTTCCAAGATGCAACACCTTGCACTTGGTGGTATTGAAATTTAATTTCCGTATGTGAGCCCAGCTTTCCAGGGTGTCCAGGTCCCCTGCAGGATAGCCTCCCTTCTCCCTCAACTACTGCTCCCATCTTGGAGTCATCACGTAGACTCATTTCACACCCTATACCTCTCTGATGTCGCATAGTCATTAAACAGGATCGGACCAGGACTGAGCCCTCATGGTACCCCACTACCAACCTCTCTAGGATTTAGAGCTTCCCACAGACCACTACTCTCTGGGTGCATCCAGCTAGCCAGTTTTCAATCCATCTGACCATCAAAGGGCCTACCCCTAACCCCATCAGTTTCTCAACCAGACCATTGTGGGGGAACAGAGTCAAACACCTTGCTGAAGTCCAAGAATAATACATCCACAGGCTTTCCCCTATCCAGTTCTGATGTTACCCATTCATAGAACTCCACAAGATTGGTTTGACATGATCTCCCTGGCACAAACCCATGTTGCCAGCTATCCAGACCTCCCACCTCCTCCAAGTACACGCCCAATCATTCCTTTAGTATACTCTCCATTAATTTTCCCACCACTGAGGTCAAACTGATGGGTCTATAGTTACCTGGTACTTCCCTCGACCCCCCTTTATGGATTGGCACCACATGTGCCTCTCGCCAGTCCCTAGGTGCCTCCTGTCTCAAGTGACCTGTTGAAGAGCTCTGCAGGGGTGCAGCCAGTATCGCCAATTCCATAGTACTCTCAGTTGAATGCCATCCATTCGAGGTTTGTCTTTCTTTAGGGCCTTGAGGGCTAACCACACCCTTTTGGCAGAGATAGCATCATCCGTCCCCTCCACCTTACTGGCCTTTTTATCCTTGTCCAGATGTGACACCCCTGGGGTACCTCTCCCTCCCTTCTGCTCCATTTCTGTTGCTCCCCTGATCCCACTCACTGCCACTTCTATCCCCAATGTGCCTTGCTTTGTAGATATCCCATCCCCCTCCCTAGTGAACACAGAGGCAAAGTACTCGTTAAATACCTCTGCCTGGTCCCTCACCTCTTCCACCCACCCTCCTTCTGATCTCAATCTGCTGAGATGGCCCTTAGATTTTCTCCTCTCTCCAATGTACCAGAAGAACCCCTTTTCCCCTCCATGTATCCCTTGTGCCAGCCACTGCTCTTTACTGGACTTTGCTCCCCTCACCATCCTGGTGACTTTTCTGGATGCAAGATGGTACATTTCCTTATCCCTATCTCCTCTTGTTGTTTTATATTTTTGTAGGCTGCCTCTTTTCTCTGACCGCTACCTGTACCTCACTGGACCACCAGCATGGTTTATGTGACCTTGCTCACTTACGTTCAACTTAAGCGCAGATCCTGACCGCCTCCACGAAGTCCCCTGTTATGACCTCCCATCTCCTTTCCACACTTGTCATGATGTAATCCCCTTCAAGTGATCCTTGAGAATATTTCCCATGCCCACAAAGTCTGCCCCCTGAAGTCCACTGCCAGTGTCCTAGATCTCACCCCCTTCACCCATGCTTATTTGAAACCAGACAGTATTGTGGTCGCTCCCAGTCAGGGGTCCTTACAACCAGGTCCCTTACCAGATCCCCATCTGCCAGAACCACATCCAGGACATGACCCTCCCTTGTGGGCTCCATCATATGCTGTGTTAAGAAAACATCCTGGAAGTCATCCAGCAGCCTCTGCTCCTTGGCCACCTTAGAGGACATGGTTCCCCAGTTAGAACCTGGCATATTAAGGTCCCCCATCAACACCACTCCTTCCCATTTTGGTCCACACTGGGCAATGATGTTGTCCAGCAAACCATCCTCTAGAACATCACTCATCCCGGTGGGCCTATATACTACACCCAGCTTGACCTTATCTCCTGCTGGGGATTTCCTTGTCCATTTCCTCCCCCTGAGATGGGGATCTGTACACAACCCCCATGCAGATTGTGGTGCCATTTCCTGTCTCAGGTGACCATGAGTGACTCACCAACTTCCTGTTTATTCTTTAGTTCTGTTGTTTTAATCCCTTCCCTTATATAGAGAGCTATTCCGCCTCCTCTTTTACCCACCCTGTCCCTCCTGTAGACTGTGTATCTTGGTATGTTGACATCCCAGTCATGGTTCTCTGTGTACCATGTTTTAGTGACTGCCATAATATCCAGGCATCCCTCTTCCATCAAGGCCACTAGTTCAGGGAGCTTGTTGCACAGACTGCAGGCATTAGTACTCATCACCTTCCATTTATTTTTTATGCCTTATCCCTTTTAGCCCCATCCCTGTCCTTACTGCCTTTTTCTGCATTTATCCCTGTCCTGATCCGTACTAACTTCTCTACCTTGGTGTTTACCACTCTAACTACTGTGTTTTGTGGGGGGAGGCTGGGATTTCCATGCTCCTTTTCAGTGCCTCCTCCCTTGGCTAGTTTAAATGCTTGCCAATGAAGCATTTAAACCTGTCACCTAGGATCCTGGTTCCCCCCGGACAGATGCAGACCATCACGCCAGTATAAGCCTGCATCCCTCCAGGTGGCTCCCCAGTCCCCAATGAAGCCAAAACCCTGAGCTCCACACCAGTTTTTCAACCATTCATTGAATCCCATTGTGTGGAATACCCTAGCATCATCCTTGCCATAGAAAGGCAGCACCTCCGAGAAGGTTACCATACATGCTATTTGTCTAAGGCCCCTCCCCAACTCCACAAACTCCTCTTGCACTGCTCTGATACCATTCACAGCCAGGTCATTTGTCCCTAGGTGGACAATGACATCTAGCTCCCTCCCTCATGCAGCTGCTCTCACGATCCTGAGGATTCGCTTCCTGTCCCTCTGAGCCATGGCTCCAGGCAGGCACCTTACCTCCCTATCCCCTTCTTCTCCCACTTCTACTCCCCCAATGATCGACTCCCCCACCAGGAGTTGTTTCCTTCCCCTGTGGGGTCTTGTGCCACCCTCCTGTGGATCTTCTTTGTGGAGGTTCCCAGCATCCTCCTTGGTCTCCACTGCAGGTGCTTCCATAGAGGAACCACTCTTTACCAGAATAGCATATGAATTGTGGAGAGGTAGAGCTGGAGGGATGCACCGCTGTTCCACCACCCTCTCCCTCCCTGAGCCCACCTTGGTCCAACTGCTCCTCTTTCTTGGCAACCTCTGAGGTAACGGTGGTGGCCCTGGTGGTCCCTGGGTGGGGGAAGAGGTTTCACGAATCCTAGCCAGGTCAGCCTGGAGACGGGCAACCTCCTCCCTCAGACAGAGAGGTGCCTGCAGACAGGGCAGCATCACAGCCTCCAGAATGTCTCCTGGAACACTGCTGCCCCACAGCCATTGCACTGCACCACTCCCATCTTGACTTATTTTGTGTACCCTCTCCTGTTGCTTTGCATGCTTACTCTATGTATTTTTACACTTACTTTCCTACTGCCTATGTGCCCTTACAACTCTCACCCTTCCTGTTGTGGGACAGGAACTTTCTGTAGTCTTCAGTAGTTTCCTTCTTCCGTGCTTGGATTCAGACCTCCAGCAGCCGGGGGGGAGAAAGAGTTATTTTTTCAGGTTCCTTCAAGGTTGATGAAACTAATGTGTCTCAGTGATCCTTCCCTTCCTACTGCCAAACAGGAAGTTCCTGTTGTCAGTCAAATCCAGTGGCTATAAAACTAGAACTGGTTTTGGGCTGGAGAGTGGAGGGGTAGGAAGGAGGGCAATTAGTAAAAAATCAGTAGTTTTAGACTGCTGTCTCTTGTTCTGAAACCAAAGTTCTCTGTCAAAAACTCCATCCCCTCTCCCATCTGCCAAACATCCCCCAGCCCAATCTCCTTGACATCACAATGATGCAAAAAGATTATTTTTCTTGTCTCACCTGCCACTTGTGGCTGCACACTCTCTAGGTTCAGTGATTAACGTACACATGAGCAACAGCGAGAGAACACAGGAACAGTTGGCCAGCACAATAGCAGCAAGAAAGCATTGAACTAGGGAAACAATTCTCTTTCAAATTCTATGCTGGCCAGTATGTTAATGGTGAGGCAGCATGGTTGTGGTGGTGGAAGCAGCAGCAATGACAGTCATTCAGTCTCCAGTGTGTGTAGCAGGGTGGGTATCAGCAGATCGGCCTGATGGGTATTCATTTATTTTGTGGATAGCGGTAAAGAGGGGGACAAGACATTTTATAGATATATTAGCTATAGAAGGAAGGCCACGGAGGGATTGTAAGGCCCAAAGGGGTGGGAGTTGTATGTGAGAGGGGGGACCTAGAAAATGCATCAATACTAAATGAATGCTTCCATTCAGTAGTCACGATAGAGGGGGAGGGACAGGGACCACAGTTAGGCAGCAACAAAAACAAGGTTGGGGGGGTAAACACTAGTCTCTTTACAGAAGAAAGAGTCCTGGAGGAAGTTGCAAAACTAAGGGTGGACAAAGCAATGGGACCAGATGACATACACCCCAGGATATTAAAGGAATTACAGACGGTGCTAGCAGCACTACTGGTGGCCCTGTTTAGTGACTCACTCAATACAGGGGTGGTTCCTGAGGACTGGAAGGGGGCAAATGTAGTCCCTCTCCACAACAGTGGTAACAGAAATGAGGCAGAAAACTTACAGGCCTACTTCAGTAGTGGGTAAGATCATGGAGGTGCTGCTTAAGAAGAGGATTGTGGACACTTGGAAACCATGGGAGCACAGGATCCAAGGCAGCATGGATTCACAGCAGGGAGATCATGTCAAACAAATCTGACTGACTTTTTTGACTGGGTGACAAAGGAGGTGGATCAGGGAGGAGTGGTGGATATCACCTACCTCAATTAGAGCAAGGTCTTGAGAACCATACCCCTCAGAAGACTGGTGAACAAGTTAGGTAGCCTGGGGGTGGGCCACAAAGTGGAAAACTGTGTTAGCAACTGGTTAAGGGACAGGAAGCAGAGGGTGGTAGTAAATGGGATCAAATCTGAGTAAAGATGGGTGACCTGTGGGGTACTTCAGGGATCCATACTGGGGCCAGTCCTTTTTAATGTCTTCATCGGTGACATTGCTGAAGGGCTGGAGGGAAAGGCTTGCCTATTTGCTGATGATACCAAGATCTACAACAGAGTACACACACTGAAGGGGGATGCAAGAATGAGAAGGGATCTGAGAAGGCTGGAAAAGTGGTCAGAGGCGTGGCAATTAAAGTTTAATGCAAAGAAGTGCTGGATCATACATCTGGGGGGAAGAAACACTGCACAGAGCTACAGGATGGGGAGGGAATTGCTGACAGTCACCAGGGAAGAGAAGAATTTAGGAATGATCATCTCAGAGGACCTGAAGGTGGCCAGACAGTGTAACAAGGCTGTGGGGAGGGCCAGTGAGATGTTGGGGTGCATAGGAAGGGGTATCACTAGCAGAAGAAGGAAGGTGGTAATGCCATTGTACAAAATGCTGGTGAGGCCTCATCTGGAGTACAGTGTTCAGTTCTGGAGGCCGCATCTTCGCAAAGACATACACAGGGTGAAGGTGGTCCAGAGAGAGGCAACAGAGATGGTGAAGGGCTTGCATCAGAAAGCATATGAGGACAGATTAAAAGACTCCAATAGGCATACACTTGAGGAGAGGAGGGAACAGGGGGACATGATAGAGAGCTTCAAGTATCTTAAAGGCTTGAACAAAATGCAGGTGGGTGACATTTTTCAGTACAAGAGTTGTACAAGGATGAGGGGACACGATATGAGATTGGAGGGGGGCAGCATAAGGGGAAATGTGAGGAAGTTTTTCTACATGAAGAGGGTGGTGAATGCTTGGAATAGCCTACCCCAAGAAGTGGTGGGTGCTAACACAGTGGGGGGATTCAAACATGCATGGGATAGACATAAGGGAATCCTAGACGGGGTGAAGAGAGGCGATAGCCAATGACCGAGTAGGGTCAGCAGCCACTGATACAAGCAAGGAATATGGTCAAACTAAGTGGGCCTAGCAGTCCTTATCTGCCATCAACTGCTATGTTACTATGACAGGGTGGGCAGGTATCGGGAGAAGAGATGGGGAAGGGTATTCATTATATTTTTCTGGAACAGGATAAGTGGGAATCAGCAGATGGGAATTGTATTCATTTTATTCTGGGACACAGTGGGTGCCAGGGAATTAGCAGATCAGAGGGACTATTTATTGTGTTCTGAGACAGGGTGGGTGCCTGGGAATTAGCAGATAGAAGGGGTATCTATTTTATTCTGGGTCTGAGTGAGTGTCTGGCAATTAGCAGATGACAGGGGGGGATTTTATTCTGGGACAGGGTGGGTGCCTGGGAATCAGCAGATGGAAGGTAGGGGCAGTGGTATTTGTTCTGAAACAGGGTGGGTGCTACAAATAGGAGAAGGGACAGTGGTATTTATTGGGACAGGGTGTGTATCACCAGATGGAGAGGGAAGTTCAATACTGGGATGGGGAGGGGGCAAGGATGTGCACACTGGGGAAGACATACTGGGACAGTGTGGCTGTAGGTAGATAGAAGTGGGAATCAGGGTGTGTGCTGCATGTTGAAAGGAGGTTGTCATCATATGGAACAGCCTGGGGATATACGTTTTTACTAGTTGGGAATGAGGGAGTGATACCATACTCCAATTCACACAAAGGGTAAGGAACACAAGTATATAATCTATAGCCAGCAGATGAGTGTAAAGAAATATCAGAAAATAGACCGAAACACTCAAGTAAGAAAAAAACACTTTATTTTCTATTTTTTAGCACATTTGTAATTGTTTTAAGGTATTATCATTAATTTTCTGAAGGTTCTGATTTGATTCAGAACCAATCAAAACTTCTCAGGACTGTGACATGGATCTTTGTCCTCATAATAAGAGTCAGGGCCTTTTCAAGTCCACCCATCCCTAGCATCGAGCTACAACACAGCTAGAACTTTGCAACTGCCTGCTATCCTTTTGCCAGCTGCTGCCTACTCTGTTATTAAAACTGCCTCCTAGTAAATCATTGGAACTCCCAGGCACTCCTTATCTGTATGGTGTTAATGTTGTACAGTACATGGCTACACCCCATCTGTGTGATGTCTGTAGTGAACCTCGATACAACCTATCTGGGTGGCGTTTATGTTGAACTGAGATATACGTTATTTGGGTGGTATTAATGTGGTGCTTGACTATACTCTGTCTAGGCATTTAAGCGCGACCAAGCTATGCCCAACCGGGGAGGTGTTTATATGTTTCCTAGAAATACCTTATGTGGGTGGTGTTCATGTAATACCTAAATATACCCAATCGGAGTGAAATGTTTTTCTGGTCATAGGTGTTCTCTGTGGGGGGTGGATATTGTCAATGTTGCTCAGAAGAATACTGGCCACTATAGCCTGACTTGTTACACCCTCTCTGGTAATGGTTAGTATCCCTGTCCTCTATTAGGTACCTTCCAAGACAACTCATCAAACTGCACCCCACCTAGTTTTGCCTTTTTGGACAAGAGTTCCTTCAGCTGATGTTTCAGCTGGGATTGTCTTAGACAGTAGCCTCCAGGACACATACTGATGGCCACACCCTGGACCTGGTCTTCTCACCTGGACTTGACATTTCGACAGTCAAGGTTGACCCGGTTGTTTGGTGAGATCATGTGGCTGAGTTTCAGTGCATTGCCCTCTGTAAGTTAACTCCCTCGGTGGAGACAATCCGGTGTCATATGAAAAATAAATTGGAGCCTTGCCAACTCCTGGAGTCACTGGCTGTCTCGAGCTTGATGCTAGCCTGTGCTCAGGATCCAGAAGCTGGGGTTGATGCTTATAATACAGCCTTGACTGATGCGCAGGACCTGATTGTACCTTATCATATTTGCCCCTTGATCTCCTAGTGTCACACGCCATGGTACTATGTTGAGTTGTGCCAGTTGAAGACTAAGGGGCATAGGTTTGAGTGTTCCTGGAGGTGGTCGTGCTCTGATGAGGACAGGTTGGTGCTGCTATTCCATTATTTGGAGTATCAATGGGCAATTGTCTGTAGGAAGACCACATTTTTGTCATGGTCAATTGCTGCAGCAAGAAATCGTCCAGCTGTGCTGTTCCGTACTGTTGACAGTTGATTAAATCCTTCCTGTCTCCAGTCTGGGAGAGCTTTTTCAGCAGAAAGGTGCAAGCATTTTTGACGTTTCTTTGTCGACAAAGTGGCTTCCATCAGGGTATGTATTACCTCTTCCAGTCCAGTTTTTACTGGAGGTAATCGGTCTGCTGGTGGAAATTATCTGCCGTGTTGGACTGAGTTTCAGCCTGTCTTGGCAGATGAGGTCCTTTGGGTGTTCACCAGTTTGCATCCCACCACCTGTGCCATGGACCTGGGTCTAACGTGACTTGTAGTTAGCTGCTTGGACTCATTGGGACCAGTGTTTGTTGAGATCATGAAGGGGTCACTAAGGGAGGGAGTTTTTCTTATGTCTCTGAAAGAGACTGTAGTGAGACCCTTCCTTAAAAAACATCTCTTGATCCTGACGTTCCCGTAAACTATAGGCCCATCTCTAATCTTCACTTTTTGGGGAAGATTATTGAGAAGGTGGTGGTTGACCAACTGGTGGCGCACCTGGAGTTATTATCCATCTATGAACCTCTCTAATTGGGTTTTTGGCTATGGCACTACACTGAGTTGGCTTTGGTCCGGGTGGCACATGATCTCTTCATGGCAAAGGACCGAGGGCACTATACTATTCTGGTGCTCTTGGACCTATCATCAGTGTTTAATACGGTTGATCTTGAGGTTCTCTTGGATTGTCTGCAGGGCTATGTGGGCGCTACTGGCACAGTATTGCCCTGGTTTCGCTCATATTTAACCAGAAGATCACAGCGCATGGTTCTAGGGAATTTTCCTTAGGTTCCTTCATGCTGACTTGTAGCATTCCGCAGGGTTCTATTTTGGCATCTCTGTTGTTCCCCATGTATATGCTGCTGCTAGGAGAGATCATTAGATGGTACAATCTGGGTTTTCACTGCTATGCAGATGATACCCAGTTGTACCTCTCTTGTGCACCTGATGATCTTTCTGCCCCGGATGTTGTTGTTTAGCTGAGATTAATGACTGGATGTCTGCCAACTGGCTGTGTCTCAACCCCGGCAAGACTGAGGTTATGGTGATCAAGCCGGGTCATGGGGGTATTTTTGCTGATGGGAGGCTGCCTGCCCTTGTAGTGGATGGTCATCCTCTGTCAGTGACAGGGGTGGTTAAGGATCTTGTCATTATTCTTGATGATTGTCTGGACCTTGAAAAACAGGTCACATCTGTTGTTAGGGCCATTTTTTTCCATCTCCGGAATATTGCCAGGAACCATCCATTCCTGACCCACTCTGATCTGGCCATGGTTATCCATGCCTTTTTCACTAGCCAACTTGATTACTGTAACACCCTCTACTAGGGGTTGTCTGGAGGCTTAATTCATCATCTGCAGCTAGTGCAGGGTCCTGCAGCCAGGATGTTGACTGACACCTTTATGATGGACCATGTCACCCCTGTCCTATGTTCTCTGCACTGGCTGCCTATGAGTGTATGTGTCACCTTCAAGATAGGCTTGTTAACATACAAGGCCCTACATGGTTTGGGACCTGACTACCTAAAAGAGCTCCGGATTCCATAAACTTCTGTCTGCCCCTACACTCCAGTGAAGCTGACTTCTTAGTTGTTCCACCTTCTCGTCTAAAAATATCAGGAGATAGGGCCTTTGAGGTGGTGGCGCCACTCCTTTCAAACTCTCTTCCTCAATATATCAAGGCTGCCAGCTCAGTGGAGGCCTTTAAAGCCTCTTTTATAACTTACGTTTTTGGAAAAGCCTTTCATTTGGTCTGAATTGTTTATGATGGGGTTGTTGTATTTTTATCGTTGTTTATGTAAAGCGCTCTGAGCCCTTGGATAGGATGCTATACAAATAAACTTTGCCTTGCCTTACCTTGCCTTGTAGTGAGCTCTCTCTTTTATCTCACACTCTTGGGCCAGCCTGGTATGCAGTGAAGTGTCTGGTTCTTCTACTAGTTGGCACTGGAGAATAGGATAACTTCAATCCTGCCTTACATTAGTCTATCAACAGTTAAGTCCATCCTGACAATATTCTTATCATCTCCTGAACCACTGGGGGTTCTCTCTAGCCCTAAGTATGGCTCTTAAAGGGATAGCCTTCACCTCAGCATATGTCAACTTATTTATTTGCTTTGATCTTTTAGTTGCTGGTCCTTTCACTCCCCATAATAATCTTTTTATGGGAGGCAAAGCCAGTTCTTTTACTTGAGAACTCCCAGCAGCAGGATCCATGCCAAAGCTGTATTGACCTTACACAGGCTGTGTAACAACGGCAACTGCTATAAGCTTATATTCAGGTTATGGCAGCACAGTATGGTTGCCTAGCCTACAACACTGGATCTCATATCCTGGCACCTTACTCTATTACTGCTCTCTGGGGACATCTAATCCAGGTCATATTCCAGCTGACTGAGCAGGACAGAAAGAGGGAGAGCACACCTGTCTCCCTAAGGTACTACTGTACAAGTACAGGCAGCTAAAACTGAGAAGAAACAGTGCACACAACAGATTCAGAAACAAGAGTTGACAACATATATGTATCACCACCCAAAGGGGCTTCCTCAGGCGGGTGTGGCTGCTTCACAGCACTTTAAGTTGCATACCCATAGTAACTAATCACCAACATGTGTGACTCATTCATAAACAGTGCCATGAAAGTGCTTGTGTATATTGTGATATCACCAATTAAAACAAATGTTGAAAACAGTGTTGTTGATGAAGCAAAACCGGACTTACAAATACCTTAATGACAGGTTAATTCCTTTCATCTACAGCAATGTTAGTGCTCTGAGAGTAAATAATTGTCACAGCATATTACAGTATACAGTATATCATTTCATGTCTTCTCCCAGATCATGCAGCTTACTATATACCACAGCTTAAACAGTGAGTCCACTTTAAGTTGACAAACAGAGACAAATTTGCATACTGCAGTTAATTTCCTGGCATTATGCTGTCTCAGCAAAGTGGACCAGGCAGCTCATCCTGACAGTGAATCACAGTAGAAATAGAGCATTGCTGCAGAAGAGAAGTACATGCTGATATACGTTATCTCAAATACCTACCTATCATTTATATGCAGCTCCATAATCTAAAATAACATTCAATACATCCTTAAAATTACCAGACTTATTTTGGTTACACTTGAAGTGTTACTTAACTAAAACAAGAAACAAGCATTTGTCAATGCCGAAGGTTGTCTTGCTGGCATTGGCATTGGTAGTGCAGGAGTTAGAGAGATGCATAATAGGAATGGCAGTGAAGTAGTGAACTGATGCCAACTCCACCCCCCCCCCGCACAGATTGACAGGCATTGGGGTGTGCCTTTGGGCCATTGGCAATAATGCGCATGCCATTTCACCTCACCCTACCCTGCAGACACCAACAATTGTCATGGTGTGCCTTGGGGTCTTCGGGCCTTATGCTCACCCCATTTCATAAGGAAATACACTGAGATGGGTGCAGTATAGGAGAATGGGGTGAGCTTTGGGGCTGAAGACTCCAAGGCACACCTTGATGCCTGTCACTTGCAGCAGGATGGGGGTGGGGGTGGAATGGCATGAGCATTACAGCCGATAATCCCAATTCACACCCCTGACGCCTGTCAGTCTCTACAGGGTGGGGCGTTACGGTTGGAAACTATAATGCCCTGGGTGTGTGTTGGTATTTTCACTCCAAATTTTCAGCATGGGCTTTTTGTGACCCCACCTCATGAACAATGGCACTATCAGTTTGTTGGCCAAAAGGTGATTTTGCACAGCGACTGTGCCATTTGGTGCCACAGGTGCGAAAACACATTTTGGGCAGAATGTAAAAAATGACAGCTGTACTCTTCATGAGGAGGTGTAAAAAAGTGGCAATGCTGAAAATCTGGAGTGAAAATACGAAAAATCGGTGAAGTCACACACCTGCTTAGAAATTGTGCAACGCAGGCCCGTAACACAATTATTTTGGGAATTTTTTTAACCAGATTTTCAACATAGGCATTTTGGGACCTCCACTTATGAACAGTGTCACTGTGATTTTGTTAATCTGTTCCGAGCATTGATTTCCCACAGCGACTGTGCCATTGTGTGCCACATGTGCGAAAACACATTTCAGGCAGGATGTAAAAAATGACAGCTATACTGGTCATAAGGAGGTGTGAAACAATGGCAATGTTGAAAATCTAGAATGAAAATATTAAAAATTTTTGAAGTTATGAGCGTGCATGGAAACTGTACAATGCATGCTTGTAACAGTCATTTTTTTGATATTTTTCACCAGATTTGCAACATAGGCTTTTTGGTACCCAACCTCATGAACAGTGGCACTGTCGTTTTGTTAATCCGTCCCAAAAGGTGATTCCACGCAATGACCGTGAAATGACCTTTCAGGACTGAATAATGAAATGACAGTGCATGTGTTCATGAGGTGGGGTCCCAAGAGCCCCATGTTGAAAATTTGGAGCCCAAATTCTGAAAAATGGCTGAAATAACTACCTAAGTTGAAACCCCTCCATTTATGCTATTATACAGCTTACTGGCATTTCTTCAGTTCGCGGTCGGCTTTGAAGAGTCCAACGTGTTCTTGCTCCACCGAAGATCACAGCGCCAGCCCTCCAGAAGTAAGTACTGGGTGTGGGGAGGTGGGGTCACAGAGGGTGGTACGGGTTAGGGAGTGCCGAGGACAATGGACCATTTTATTTGTTTTGGGTACAAAAAAAAAAAAAGGACACTGCACAGCGGGATGATTTTCTTTCTTTACAGGTTAAATAAAACAAATGTTGGACACACTGCGGTAGGCTCCCAGTGTGCTCCATGACTTTGGGCAGGACAAAGCTGGCCACACTGGGGTGGGCTCCCAGTGTGCCAAACAATGGAGGCGGGGCGGTGGCAGGAACATGCCGATGCGGTCGGCCTTCTGTTAAATGGAGGCACACTGGGGTGGGCTCCCAGTGTGCCACACAATCTGCATGTGCGTGTGTGGGAGGGTGGCAGACATGGTATTGTGTGGCAGATGGCAGGAACCACCACCATGTTTATTTGAAAACTTTCACCAGGCAAGGCATGTAGAGGAGGTGTGTCATCTGTGCCGCTGCATGACGAGCTTGTCTCGGATTGCAGCGCCACATTTCTTTCAAGTTGGTGGCACTTTGCATAAACTTGTGTCAGCGTTAACATACTGGCTTATTGGGGAATGAGGGACGCACCTTCTAAAGCATGCCCTGCATTCGTCAACACTGACACACCTCTGCATTTCTCCTACTACCACAAGATGTTGCTTGTGCATGTGCAAGACAACGTAAAAAAGGGGCAAACTACCTATTTCATGCCCACAAGTCATCGAAAGGAAATTTCAAATAAATTGTTTTTAATTTAATTACTTTCCAAATCAGTTTAATAGAATAAGGTGTGGAGAAAACTACTTTAACAACACTGCATAGTGATAAACATGCAAAAGTGAAAAAAACAACTTGTACAAAAGTAAACTGAGGCATAATTTAAAGAGAAGCTCGATGAACTAGTCAATTTTACATGCACAAGTGAATCAATTTTCTTAATAAAAAGTATAACTGTAGACAGCAGGAAGATTATTACAAACAAGGTTTAAAGTCTATTTGATCATTCAAACCACATGGTGTAAGTGCAGTTAATCTGAAAATCTAATATATTTCCCTTTGCAGGAGGATCCGTAATCTGTTAATTCCTCTATCAGGAGAGTGTCTGTTTTCCAGGGCTTTAAACTTGAACCCAAATGTTCTGCTTTGGTGTGCATCCCTAAAGTGAGAACCCAGGACATTATTCGTGTTCTTTCTAATGACAGCACAAATGTATTCCTGGATTCTATACTACAGGGGGTGCTCTGTTCGACCCACATAAACCTGCCCGTAGGAGTACCAACATATGTGCACACAGAAGCTTGTCTGACAATCTGTATACTGCTGACATTTGTAATCAGTGCCCATTTTGTCTACTGTTTCTGCAAAGTAGCATACATTGGATCTTCCACATTTGTAAAAGCCAGTTCTGCCACTTCAGTTTTCCACTTTAGGTTTAGCAAAGTGGCTACTAGTCAGGTGATCTCCCAGGTTGGCTCCTCTGTTGAAGGTAACTCCTCTAGGTATACAGCCTACCAAATTCTTGAATTCATGATCTGCTTGTAATACACCCCATTTTTCCTAAATAGTTCATTTGATTTCCATAGCCTGGTAGTCTGTAACAAATGTAATAGTTGAACCCAAATACCATAAATTCCTTTTCTTTCTGTCAGTTTTCTGTAGCAGGTCGCTCCTGTTTAAGTTATTACTTTATTATATGCTGTTTGAACTGTATTATAGGCAAAATTCCTCTCTCAAAATCTTGTTGACATTCATTTAGCTTCCGTCTCAAATGTTACATCACAGGTTCAATTATGGTGAATCCTGAGGAATTTGCCATATAGGATACTGTCTACCAGGCATTTGGGATGAGAGCTATCAGCCCTTGAGACACTATTGCCTGCTGCTGGTTTCCTATATGGGACCGCAATCTCTTTCTTATCTACAACTGTAAACGTAACATCCAAGAAGTCAAACAATTTATTATCTATTCTGCTTGTGCATTTCAGGTTCCAGTTGTTGTCATCTGGTCAATCAAAGAATAGTTTAGCTGACTCACTACCCCCTCCCCAAGCACATATGATATTGTCAATAAAATGATACCTAGGAATTATGTATTTGAGATGGGGGTTAGAGTCAACAAAAAACACCATCCTTTCACAATTCAATATGAATACAATTACATATGCATTTTTTCTTTCTCAGTACTGGATACCTATTCCAACTGAAACTGGACTTAAATCTCAAAGCCAGTTGGGCTGCTGCAAGCCTGTTTTTCCTTCCTTTTAAGCAGTCTCCCACAAGCGGTCAAGAGTGTTGTGATCCAGAGCATGAAGAATAAGTACCTGAAGGAGTCTGGCTGGTTGTCAACCATGAGGCAGTCATTGGCTGGATACTCTGCCTCCCTGGACTGCCAGAATCAAGCCATCATCCTGACAACTCCTGGGGCCCAATTCTCAAAGCTCCCAGCATGGCGCAAGGAGTCTGTGTCACAAAGAATGGTGCAAAGTGCCCCTTGTACCAAAAGATGCACAGGGAGTTATTCTCAAAGGCGGCCTGTGTCATCCGCAGGCTGCAAGCCCCAATCGGGCCTTGTGCCGCCCGTGCACCACAAAATGGGCAGTGGAATGGCACTAGGGGCTTGCGGCAGCTGCAGGCTGCTAAATCCCTTTAATCGGGATTGTCAAAACTCTCCCAGAACACCAGTTTTTAAGTACTGTTAGACCAGCCGTGGCTGGTCTAAGGGTACTTAGAAATTTTACTCTCTGAGAGAGTTGTACAATTTGTGGTAATGTGTCACAGTCCCCCGTCCCCAGCCCTAATCCTCCTATTATGAAAATAAGTTCCTGGTGGTCTTGCAGACCTCCTAGGTAATAATATAAATATCCCTGGTAGTCTAGCACCCCCCATGCCTTGACTCCCCCATTATGAAAAACAAAATCATCCCTGGTGGTCTAGTGGACCCCCCAAAGCCCTGCTCCCCATTATGGTATACTAAATAATCCCTGGTGGTCTAGAGGACTCCCCTAAGCCCAAAGCCCTATTATAAATAATTAACACATCCCCGGTGGGCTAGTGGACTCCCATCCCAGCAAGTATTGCCCCTCCACCTTGCTCCTCCCATCCTGAAACCAAGCTGGTAACAGATACAGCCCATTGCTCACTACCATGGCTAGCCACTGACTGAGCTCTCAATGAGCACCTACTGTATTCAGTATGTGCTCATTTATTGACAGCTCAGTGGTCTGTCAATCACTGGGCATGTACAGTATACAGTAACTATTGCACCAGAACATAGCAGACTGCACGACTACACAGTGATGTCTTATCACTGTACAGTCATGTGGTCCACTGTGTTCTGGTGCAATATGCAGTCGCATTCTGCTGATTTATGACTGGTCCATCCTGTATTGTGTTTCTTTAGAGCTACAAATGTACATACTGTATAGGTACTAAGCACTGTACATTGTAGTACAGTACATGGACGTGCTGGCATTTATGAGACGTATAATGCTGTATATCCACCCCGCTGGGTGCCACTTCGGTAATAGGCAATCACAGCTCTCCCCCTGACTGATTCTCTGCTACCCCCATCCTTTATGTCCCCTGCCCCCTTCCTAGTGAGCAGTTTCAACCCCCCAACCCTCTTGGCCCTACTAGTGTTGCACCAGGTTGGGGGGGGGTGTCTGGATTCCTGCTGCAATTACCACAGTTGTGCCACCTGTTTGGTGCAACAGGTTATGCATGGCAAACCCAGGAACTTTGGTGTCAGGACCCTGATTTTTACAGAATCAGATGCAGGTTCCCTGGTACATCCAGAGTTTGCCTCATCCCTGGAGTGATGCAACATGCGTCACTCCAGAGGATCTTTCAGAATCAATCTGGAGCACTTTGACCGCACCCATTAGCCTGCCTGTTTTATGTGCTTGCTTTGACAAACTGCCTTAACACCAAGGTATAATTCTAGTAGTACATTTTCCTACTGAACTCATACATGTCCCACACCTGCATTAGCTGGCATTGCTAATCTGCCTTAAGATCTGGAAATCCTAGCTACACCCTATCTGGGTATACCTGAATTTGCCATTCCATTGTTAACTGTGGTGATTGTCTGCATTTAGTTTGGTTTTAGCAATTGCTAGCCTTTCAGCTAGGTTTACCCATCTTGTTTAGTTAGTTCTCAGTTTGTCCATTTTAGTTCTACCTGTTTACAGAACTTTGGTCTATAATTTGTAATATACTGCCCTGAGCCTGTTACTGTGTCTTGCAGCCACATTGGTCTGCTCTGCAGTTAGTCATGAACATTGCTGCTGTGCTGTTTGACTGATGGTAATTACATCTCATCTACTGGTCACTATGCACCTTGCTCTTTTCTGCATTCTCCTTCACCCTCTCCCCCCCCATCTCCTTTCCACCCTACTCCACCAATCCATCTTCCACACTTCCCCTCACCCTTCCTCCCATCCTTCACAATCTGGTTTCCTCTCCTTCCCCTACCTGAACCTGAAGTTTCAGCACAGCCCTCCTCTTCCTTCCCTGCCCACCCTTCTCTCCTTCCAGTTCCAAGGTACATAAGTCCCAGTCAATCCCCTTGCTCCTTCTCCTGTCTAACAATGTGGAGACTAACCATCATCCCTGCCCTCCACCTCCCTCTAACTTCTCAACTAGCAAATGTCTTTAACATCTTTCATCTGAGTGCTAGGACTCTTCTCTCTAAACTCGACCTCCTCATTGTCTGGGTTTCACAGCACTCTCCTGACATCCTCTGTATTTCTAAATCTTGATTGTCCTCCAGGACTCCTGACTCTAGTCTCCCTCTTCCTGACTTCCACCTCTTCAGGTAGGATAGGAAAAACATAGTGGTGTTGTTGACCTCTATGCCTACCAGAGTCTCTTCTGTACCATTTCTTTCAGTGAGGCTGTACCCTCCTCCCATGAGTTTCTCCTTCTGAAGCTTTCCTTTCTTTCCACTGTACCCATCTTTACTGTTATTTTATGCATCACCTAAAATCTCACTCTCCTCTCTGGTTCTTTCTCTCTCTCTGTCATTATCTTACACTCCTCCTTAGGTGAACCATTTCTCCTCCTTGAGGTCTTTAATATAAATTGGCTCTCCCTGGCATCCAGGATAACCTCCCTCAGGATTGAGTCCATTAATCTCTCCTTGCTCACTAGTGAACACACCTGGCTCAATCCTCACTTCCCTAGTCACACCCTCCTGGACTGGGTTTCTCTCCTCCCACCTCCACCACATAGTTTCAGCAGGTATACTGCCCGGCATCCTCCCTGCTCCCCTGAATAGATTTGGTCTAGGTCCCTCCAGTTGCTTAATATTAATGCTCTCCAGAGCAAACTTGTTGCAACAGACTATTCATCCATCCTCTCTGTCCCTGATATTGACATAGCTTTCCCTCCTCCCCCTGAATATACCTGGTTTGTTCCCTCCAGTTTCTTAATATCAATGCTCTCCAGAGCAACCTTGCTGCAACAGACTGGTCAGCCATCATCTCTGCTCCTGATATTGATATGGCCCTCTCCCTTTTCCATTCCAAATGTTCCTCTGTCTGGGACAAACATGCGCTCCTCAAAAATTCCAGGGTCGAATCCTCCCGCCACAACTGGATTACCCGCAGACTCATAGACCACAGTAAGCGCTGTGATCTAGCTTGAGCCTGCTACAAATTAACCCACTTAACCCCCTTTTGCCTGACCTCTTCTTTTATAGGGTGCTTTCAAATTCTTGTACCAAGTCTGTCCATGCTGCAAAATCCCTCTATTTCAAGGCCAACCTCCAAAACAACCTTAATTCCCAGTCAAATTCTGGAAGGTAATTAACTGCCATTTTGGTCCTCCTACCCAGTCTGCCCCCCAGTCCTATTGGTTAATGGTTCACCTGTTTCCAATCTTCCTTCTGTAGCAGCTCACTTCAGTAAATTTTTCAATACTTGTGCCCTCTTATCGCCCCCCCAGTTCTTCTCTTGTCCTCCCTGCTCCTCCCTCCCAGCTCCTCCCCACCATTCCCTTGTTTTTCATTCCCCCCCCCCATCACTACTCAGGAAGCTTGCTTGCCTTTCCATCCTCAGCCTGTCCAAATCCAGTCAAGATGGGCTGGATTCTAAAATCCTTTATCTCTCAACTCCTGCCATCACCTCTCCCATCACTCACCTCCTCAACCCCTCCTTCTCCTTCTGCACTGATACTCAGTCTGGAAAGACTGCCAACGTTCTCCACCTTCACAAAAAGGGATAACTCAGCTTTCTCTGGTAACTTCCATCTTATTTCCCTCCTCCCCTCTCTTGGAAAACTGCAAGAGAAATGTCTCTACTCTAGGCTTGCTGATTTCCTCTATTATTCCAGCTGCCTCATCCCCTTCCAGTCTGCTTTCTGAAAGCACTATTCAACTGTCTTCTCCCTGCTGCGTGTTACTGCTCCATCTTCTCCAGGATGTATCAGAGGCACATCATAGCAGTCATTTTCATCGATATGGCCAAAGTCTTTGATTCAGTGGCCCATCCACTCCTGGACAGCTGGCTATCAATCAATGAGCACGTACTGTATACAGTACAAGCACATTGACAGTTCAGTCAGTGGCCGGCCATGGTGGAGAGTTGAGGGCTGTGCTCGTCACGGCACTCAGAGTTCGGGATGGGGGGGAGGGATGGTGGTGACACTACCTGCTAGATTTAGAGGTCCACTAGACCCCAGGGAATGGTATCAAGTTAGAGTATAGAGGATCTAGATGGGGGGCATCTCTGCACACCAGGGAATGGTGTTCTTTGATGTTACAGGGATCAGGATGGGGGAACCACGGGACATCAGGGTATAATGATTACAGATCGGGCATGGGTATAGTTGGGGAAAGGGACCACTAGGCACCAGTGAATATGATTACAGATCAGGCATAGGATTGTGTGTGGGGGAGGGAACATTAGACACCAGGTAAATGGTTCATTACTATCAGGCATGGGTGCAGATGGGGGGGAAGGGACCACTGGACATCAGGGAATATTAAATAAAGATCAGGCATGGGTGTGGCTGGGGGAAGGGACCACTGGACACCAGGAATTATCTGCCTGGTGATCCACAGGGGCATTGGATGCAAGAAAATGATGTTTCAACACATCGGGCTGGCAATCGGCAAGGGGGCCACTAGACACCAGGGAGTTATGTTTTAATACATCAGACCGGCGATCCATGGGAGGCCATTAGATGCCAGGGAATGATGTTTCAACAAATCAGGCTGGTGATTGGTGGGGGGCCACTAGACACCAGGGAATGATGTTTCAATACGTTGGACCGACGATCAGTAGGGGGAGCCACTAGACACCAGGGAATGATGTTTTAACACATTGGGTCAGCAATCAGCAGGGGAGCCATTAGACACCTGGTAATGATATTTTAACACATCAGACTGGTGATCAGTGGGGTTGGGGCCACAACCACTAGGAAAAATGTCATTTACAACTTCAAGATGGTGATAGGTGGGGGGGACAACTAGCACCAGGGAAACATTAATGTTTAACTTTGGGATGGCTATCAGCGGGGAGGGGAGACCACTAGCACCAAGGATAGCTCTCTGGCACTGGCAAGTGGGGGTAGCGCCATGCTAAATCACCATGCTAACCATGCAATTGAGCCCATACTGGGCATGCAAATGGCCCCTTAGTGCCACGCATGCCCAATGGGCCTATTTATATGGGTCCATTTGAATATCGGAAATTTAGCACGGGCGCAAGCCATTATGACACCCTATTTTGGGAGCCATGTCTGCCCAGCACTAAGTGGCTTAGCACTTGGCCACAATTACCCCCTATTTTCAGTCAAATAGCTTTGGTGTGCTAGTCTACTGAATATAGGATTTCTGGGCACACAGACAAGTGCAAGGTGCAGTGCAAATATTTGCGCTATGCTTTGCCCATTTTTGAATATCAAGCCCCTTGTCTGGTATCTGATTGGCACATTAACAGAAACTTAAGGAATATGTGCAGAAAATCTGTCTGATGCTAAAACTTTTTGGACATAGATAAATTGTCTCCTAAAGCAGCCAACTAGTGCCACAACTCATTACATTTATTTATTGTATAATTGGATTTACAACCTTTGAGCCAAAGGCTCGTTTACAAAGGTACCTTGTCACAGAGAGGACATACAGAGTCAACATACTTACAGAATGCAATCATACAGAATAGCATAGTTTTACATAATTGCTTGAACACAAAGAGAAATTAAAAAACATTTCAGAATTGACAGGTTTAGTACAGCAGGTACTGGTAGTGGAAAGGGATACCATGGGGGAGTGGGGAGGGAGGTGGGGTAAATGTGGAGCTCAGCCCAGAGGGCTACATCAATAGTGTTTTGAGAGCAGCAGAGCATCTGTTAGTGACAGGTGCAGCAGTGGGTGTCAAACAATAGGTTCCGTAGGGCAGTTTTGAAGGGGGGCAATTTTGGTGGTGTTGAACATGGCTGCGGGGAGCGAGTTGAACCAGGATGAGGTTCTGTAGCTGAACAACCTCTGTGCCAGGGTGGTCCTAGTTCTGGGTACTAGTAGGGTGACCTTGTCAGTGGTTTGGGTAGTGCCTGTGGAAGATGTAAGTTGGATGGAGGCAGAAACCCCAGGGGAAGAGCCCGAGTAGAATCTTCTTAGTTTGTAGGCAAGTTTGGTAGCGGAGGCGTTCATCGAGGCTAAGGAGTTTGGCCATGTCATAAAGCTGACAAGCATGGGTTAGCATAGGGGCACTGGTCACTAGTCTGCAAGCCTTGTTTAGGGGGAGTCGAATCTTGTTGAGGGCTGCAGAGTCAGCAGCACCATAGACCAGAAGGTCGTAATCCACAAGGGACATTACTGAGGATGTAATGGCAAGCCTAAGGGCATCAGGTGGGAGGCAGTCCTTGTGACGGTAGAGGATGACAAGATGAGCATTAGCGGTGGATGCGAGGGCTGTAATGTGGACATGAAAGGTGAGAGCTGAGTCAAAGGTGATCTCAAGGTATTTGTAAGAGTAAACTTGTTCAAGTGGTTGATGAGTGCTGGGGAAGATTTGGAGGGGGTTTTTGCTGGCTTTGTTCAGGTGGCAGACAAAGAGCATTGCCTTGGTTTTTTTTGAGGTTAATGACTAGTCTGCTCTTCTTAAACCAGTTATCTGCATCATTGAAGGAGCATTGGAGGGAGTCTTGGAGGGAGGTGGGATTTCTGTGGGCAGCATAAATAACGGTGGCGGCGTACAGGAGAATATTGCCAGAACAGGCACTGGGCAGGGTGTTTAGGTAGAGACTAAAGAGTAGTGGGCCCAAGATAGACCCCTGGGAAAACCCTGAGCAGATGGAATGGGTTTCTGAGTGTATTCCATTGTTTTTGACATGCTGGGAGCGGGCTGATAGGTAACTCACTCACCAGGCAAGCGGGCCAGCAGAGAAACCTGTATGGTAGAGGGCATTTAGTAGGAGGGGGTTGGAGACAGTGTCAAAGGCCTTAGAGAGGTCAATGAACACTGCTCCAGCTAGGGAACCGGAGTCCAGGGAGGAGTGCAGGAAGTTGGAGAACTCCATTAATGCTGTACTTGTACTGTGACCAGCATGGAAGCCATGCTGTTCTGGGCATAGAATGTTGTATTTTGCTAGATATTCAGTGAGTTGAGTGGCCACCACGTTTTTTAAGGCTTTGGTGGGGGGAGATGGAGATTGGACGATAGTTACTGGGGGTGGACCTGTCACCTCCTTTGTGAATAGATGTGACTATAGCTGTTTTCCATGCTGTGGGGAATTGCCCCAGGCAGAGGTACTGGTTTAGTAGGCCAGTGAGTGGAACCATGACAACATCCAGGACCAGACGGAGTATTTTTCAATCCAGGGAGTTGCTGCTAGGACTGTTGATGTTTAGCGCTTTAAGCAGGAGCGGTCTGGCTTCCTGAACTTATACTTTGCATAGATAGAACCAGGGGCGCTGATGATCTGAGGGCAGTGGGTCAGGGATTGGGTCGAAAAAGTTACTTGGGAGGACAGGGCTAAGATCTGTTAAGGAGGAGTTAAGGCAGTTGGCAATGTCAGTGGGCTCAGTAAAGGTGGAGTCATTGACCATAAGCTGGGCGGGAGAGGAGCGTAATTTCCAATTTATTTCTTTTATATTGTCCCAGAAGTTCTGGGCACACCCCCATGAGGAGATGAGGGTGGCCTGGTAGTGGTCTGTCTTGGCTTTTCGGATGGCCCATGTGCACCTGTTATATAAGGCATTATATGCCTGTCTGTCAGCCATCTGGCCTGTCTCAGTGGCTATGTGCCAGAGGTTATCCCTATCCCTGAGCATTTGGAGTAGGGCAGAGGTGACACAAGGTGTGTTTTGCCTTTTGGAGTGGATCATGGTGAAGGGTGCAAAAAGATCACAGGCCTTGTTAAAGGCGTGTGAGAAGAGGTCGAGGGCAGCACCAATGTTGGTTGCATGGTGGATGGGAGACCAATCAATCTGAGTGAGGAACTGTTTGAGTTTTTTCAGTCCAACTGGGCAGAGATGCCTGCGGCGTGTGGTTTGGGCTACATGTTTGGGGGTTGGGGAGGACCAGAGGAATAGGAGAGGGGAGTGGTTGCTTAAGGAGTCTGGGAGGATTTGAATATCCTGAATGTTTTGAGGGTGGTTGGAGACAATGATGTCTAGGAGGGTGCAAGTCTCTCTGTAATCTGGTTACATCTAGTGGGTTGGGAGACGAGTTGGGTCAGGTCTAATGCAGCGAAGGTGTCTCTTATTGGTGAGGCAGAGGGACTGAGCCAGTTCATGTTGAGGTCTCCGACTAGGACTTGTTGTACTTTATGGGGGAGGGAGGAGAGATATTCTGTTAGAGACGATATCACTGGGCTCTGATTCCTTGGGGATATGTAGGAGACTGTGAGATAGAGTGAACTCTTGGATGGGTTTGGGGTAAGTTTGAGGGTAAGGGCCTGGGCACCATCTACAAGCTTGGGGGCAGGGAGTGCATGGCCAATGATGGTGTCACGAGCGTAAAACGCACAACCACCTCCGCGTTTACCTGCTCAATTCTCGCGATACAGGGTGTAGCCCGGAAGGAAGACAAAGGAGTCTGGGGTGGACTTAGTTAGCCAGGTTTCTACTAGGGCTATAATGTCTAGTTGGTGTAGTATGACCCAGCACTGAATGGCGGCAAATTTTTTCATCAGGCTGCGTATGTTCATGGAGGAAATGCAGAGTCCATTGGACCTAGTTGATGGACTGGAGGGGGCAAGACCTGGGTTAGGGTGGATATTACCAGAAAGGAGTAATAGAATGACCAAGGTTCTAGCCCTGGGGTTGCAGTTTGTTAACTTTTTGGGAGTACGTTGAGAGGCAGGGCAGGCAGTAGGGGAGCAAGGGGTGGGCAGGGTTTGGAGGGTCTGGAAGATATTATATGATATTCTGAATGACATTAAAGTTGACTGTCAAGTCTGAACCCTAATCCTTGGTAGCCAAGTTCAACAAATTCTTTACTGACCTGGGCAGGATTAAGACTCCCTTTAGTGGAAATTCTTTGAGCTCCCTACTCCCTAGCCAACCACTAACCCCAGGACCTCCACCCACATTCCATTTCAATTTAGTGACCAGAAAGGAGGTTCTCACACAGCTGAAATAAATAAAAAGTGATGAAACACCTGGCTATGACAATCTAGAGCCAACATTTTTAAGAATTGTTACCCTTGTCGTTGCCACTACCCTCAAAAACATCATAAACAAATCTCTGCTTTAGGGAGCAATTCCTGAAAAATGGAAAGTTGCCCTAGTGGTTTACATCCACAAATGAAGGCAGAAAGGACCTATTGAAAATTAAAGGTCATCTCCCTTTTCTGCACACTTGCTAAAATTCAAGAGGGGCTGGTTAAAAAACAACTTCAGGACTCCCTGGAATGCCATCACTCTCTTATCAATGTCAAACATTGGTTTAGAAAAAAAACATGGCACTGACACTGCCCTGACGCATGTGACCCCCAATGTCTTAGATACAGTAGAGAAGAGAAAGGCTACTGGTACAATGTTTATTGATCTTTCCATGGCATTTAACTTGGTGAACCTTTCCTTCTGTTAGCCAAAGTTAAGCTTGCTGGGTTAAATGAACTTGCATGCTGCTCTTTTAATAACTGCCTGACCAGTCTAAAACAATACCTCAAGTGCTAAGGTGGCGTATCTCAACAAAGGGAAATAATGGATGGTGTACCTCAAGGAGCAATACCAGGTCCCTCCTCTTCTATCTATTTATTAATGATATACCCAGCAATTGTTGGAAAGAACACTGCATCTCTACTCAGACAATACTGTTCTGTACAGGTCCTTCACAGATATAGAGTGGATCAACATGGAACTGAAGAGTGACTTCAAGCAGCTTGAGGTATGGCTTCTACAAAACAAACTTATTCTCAACATCAAAATGACTAATGTCATGCTTTTCACCCCTAGGCAGCTTGGCAATAAAACACAGCATCTGCTTAGGTTATCGACCTTTAGTGGCTCTTACTAAGAAGTGGTGAGTTCAATTTAATATCTAGGATTTATGCTTGACTAGGAATTGACATTTACTCCCCATGTGGGTGTTATATCTGAATGACTACGTAAGAAATATGGCCTCCTTTACAGGCTTTACACCTACCTTTCAGATGAAACACACCTTGATATAGCCAACAGAATACTAAGGCTGGCACTCCTCTATGTATTGCCTATTTTACTATCCCTTTGTGACCCTGAGCAAAGCAGACTTAAAATGTTGTATAATAAAGAGGAGGGGGTGCTTCAAGGTGGTATACTGTTGCCGCATCGAAACCCCGATGGTGAAGACCACCACAGTGACAGGATTTGGCCAAAATCCACCTGTCGCTGTGATGGTCTCTGCACAGCCAAGGGATTGCCTCGCAGGGTGTCCCCCAACCCGGTCCAACTCCAACTCGGAGTTGGAATCCTAGAGACCAGGGGGTGTGGAGGGACAGAGCCCCCTGTATGGGGGGGTTCGGGGGCACTGCTCCCCGATGGAAACCGGAGGCATCCCTGACATTGCATTGCCGACACTCTGCAATGCGGCTGTCGCTGTTGGGGATGTCTCCATAGCCGCTGTTGCTGCAGCACGGTAAAACCCTTTGTGGCTAGTGCTTCCCTAAAGGGATCGCCATTGTGATGTGTTTGCTGCTCTGAGGTGGCCATTATTTGAAGCAAGAAGTTCAAGTTTATTGATCAATCATCTTAGTCATTACAATTTCAGTAAAAACTATAAAAATGTTAGATTATATCAAGCTCACTATTACATTGTGATTAAAATCATATCAAAAACACACATATTCTTTAGGTCATTTTATATCTTCATCATGCAAATGCCACTTTGTCAATCATTTTTAAAAAGATGCCACAGCATCCAGCGTTGAAGGAAAATGTGATTTCAATAAAAAAGTAACTTGATTCACAGGTTCTAATTCTACTTCAGCTAAGATGTTTCCAATAATTGTTTCCCCTTTAACTTATACAGAGGGCATAAAATCATTACATGTGTAAGGTAATCAGGGCCCAAATTACATTTACATAAAGCTGTAGACATTTTTTTATTGTAAAATGCATTTAGTCTCTGATGATATTTGAATCTATATTTGCTGATTAATTTGTTTGTTTTTTTTGTTACTAACTCCAAGTATTTTTCAAATGCAATATTTATTTTGTCCATTGCTAACCATTTACTAATATTATATTGTTGCAGAGCCCAATTTCATTCTGCGTATGTATATATATACCCAAGTCTCTGCTTAATTGAGCTTTTTATTTCATGTATTATTTTTACAAAAATGTCAGATAAGCATGTAAGTAATCAGTTAGGTTTAATAAGGTCCATAATGAACTTCATACCTGGACAGCATATGTTCTACACATTTTCTAGATATTCTGTCTTCATGGGCTGGCAGTATAGCCTAGAGATTAGAGTAACGAGCTGTGAACGAGTTTGGTACATCCAGTAGACCAGACCTGAGTTTGATTCTCACAACCTCCACTTGCATACTGTGTGACTCTGAGCAAGTCATTTAACTGGCCAGTGCTCCCAGGTCACCCTTGAAAACAGGCACATGTGCCTAGTGGACCTTACCTGGTTACCAAAGACTAAAATAAAAATAAAATAAATTCATAGTATAAGCTTTTTTTATTGGGTTCAGAGTGCTGTTTCAGCACAGTTTGTGGGTACAATTACCATTGTCTCTTTCTGAAAGCAAGATTTCATCCTTACCCTCAGAGGAGTGGTGTGACTGGGAAAAACTTAACTACAAAAAGGAAAAAAACAAAGGACAGGAGACAGACAGCATAAAAACAGTGGGGCAAAGACCATAGATAAGGCAACTGAGATACAATGAAGCTAGCCAGGATGAAGCCCAACTCTGCAGAATTCTGCATTAGAGTTACTACAGGAAACAATGCAGTTTCAATGAGAGTTAATCCCTTTTGTCATGCAAAGAAACTGTGGCACTGTGCTTCATCCTAGCAGGCTTCAGTGTATCACCATACAAGGGAATATAGCTTTTATGAATGCCCCCATTCAGAATGTTCAAAAAGGGTGCCCACATAGTATCAAATTCAGGGATTTATTTAACCCTAAAAATTGATTAGCGTTTTGCTCATAAAAGAGCTAAATCTTTGTGAAAATACATAGCTCTTGCATCACTGTGTTTAACAAACACAGCACTTCTAGAAAATCTATACAAATACTTTCAGTACAGTTAGTATAGTACCAAGAAAAAAACTGCTAATCAATTATTTAAAACCCTGAAATTTGTCCAAGGCATGGCTTGATAATTTATCTTTTCTAGTTTAGCACATTACATTTCCAAATTTAGAAATGCTTCATATTTAGAAGGATTAGGATCCTTCCAATACTGTAAAATAATTTTCTTTGCATTAATCAATATTCATTTTAATAATTCTTGGTAACATGGATGAATGTTTGAATCCTCAAATACAGTATATGAAATAGGATAATTCCAGGGTCAAATGGAAAGTGCCGATAATTTGGTATATCATGCCACTGATTTTTTTCCAGAAATAATTCAGCTTCTGGCATGTCATAAACATATGCACCAGAGTCCCCTTGTGGCCAGTGCATCTTTGACATTTATCCAAAATGTTTGCATTGAATTTATTCCATTTCTTTGGCATGTGGTAAACTCTCTGAAAAACATTAAACTGAATTTGTTTTAATGTAATGTTTTGTGACACTGAGGCGTGGGAAAAAAATATGCCTTTCCATTTAGAGTCAGATAGAGAAACGTCCAATTATTTTTCCCAAGCTTTTTTGAGAGGGATCAGATCTACACCTGTGGCTTCCAATAAAAGGGAGTATATTTTCCCTATTAATTTATTCTCAGACTCTAATTTACTAAAACAAATGTCCATAGGTGTCATTAAGGGAAGTTGTAAGTCTCCCAGGCATTTCTTCACTATCTGTTGAATGTGTAAATAAGTCAGAAATGATCCTGCTTGTAGTATTAACTTTTCTACTAATTCTTGATATGATAAAAACTGACTGGTTCAGCAGGAGAATAAATCTCTGAGAATCAAAAAATCTTTACACATCCAGTTATTGGGTATGTGTAATGATGGGAGGAATGAATTAAAAAATAGGGCTGACATCTGTGTTATTTTACTTTGATTTCCTAGCATTTTATTTGCTTTTTGCCAGGCTTCTATTGTTGTTCTGGTACAGAACTGATACCTTTTGTTATTGAAATCTAAGTCTAGGGCAGTTATCAATACTTCCCCTGGTAGATACTTTGCCTCCAATGAGAGCCATGGTATGGTACTATCATATTGTTTGAACCAATATGCAACTGCTGCTAGTTGAGTTGCTATATAGTACAAAAACATATTTGGCAGAGCTAGGCCTCCAATTTCTAATGATTGATATAATTTTTCTATTTTGAGCCTTCTTTTGTTTTCTGCCCAGACAACTTTTCTAATGTTCTTTATCAATTTACTAAAGAATTTCTTCTCCAGTCTAACTGGAAGAGTATGAAACAAAAATAACAGTTGTGGAAGGACATTAATTTTAATAATGTTGACTCTTCCCATGATTGTAAGGGGAAGAAGTGCCCGTTTATTTAATTCAGGGAAAGCCTTTCAGTCAGAGGTGTACAATTTAAATGATAAAGTTTATTCAAATCCCTATGACTCTGAACACCCAAATACTTAATGCTGACCTTAAATTCCCCTATTATATTTGGCATATTTTGATTTGGTTTATTTATACATAAATTCATTATTTCAGATTTTTGCTTATTAACTTTATATCAAGAGATGTTTCTTAATTCCTCAATAAACCCTTGCTGTGCTGCAGACTGCTATATCGGTCCAGAATTACTATGCATTCTAACTCTTTAGGCACCCTAAGGGTTAAATCAAACATTTCTGGTATTGAGTTTTTCAATCCTCTAATATATAAAATCACATCATCTGCATATAAAGCTATGGATTGGACTTTTTTTTACTTGATGTTTATTCCAATTTCAGGGCCGAATTTCTAAACTTCTATAAAGATGGAGAATAATAATGGGGATAAGAGGCAGCCTTGCCACTTGCCCCTTACTAAATTTCGTGGTTTTGAATATACAGTACTTCAATCAATTTCATCCTTGCTGTTGCAGAGGTATACATCACATTTATCCAAGCCATGTATTGATCTTTGAAACCAAAATTCTCTAGAGCTTTTTTAAGAAAGCCTAAACTGACCCTATCAAAGTCCTTCTCTGCATCAAGTGCGAGAAGGGCTGTGCCATCCCGAGGTGCCTGTTCTATAATGTTGATTATCCATCTTATGTTGGATGACAGCCTTCTAGTTTTGATAAACTCAGTCTGATCTTCATGTATTATTTTATCTATAACCAAATTTAACCTTTTTAATAAGATGTTTGTGAAAATGTTGTAGTCTGTGTTGAGTAATGAAATTGGGCAGTATAAAATGCATTTTTTTGAATTTTTATCCTTTTTGAGCAACAAGGTCACTATATCCTCATTGAATGAGGGGAGAGGGTGCAGCCCTGCTCAAACCAAGAGAAGATCTCATATAATATGGGTACAAGAACATCTGAGAATTATCTATAAAATTGACTAATGAAGCCATCTGGCCCAGTGGCCTTTCCATTTGGTAGCTCTTTTATGGCTTCTTCTACTTTGTCTTTTGTGATTTTATTATTTAACATTATTATGTCCTCTTGTTCCAATTGAGGAAATTGTAGTCTTTCAAAAAATGAATCCATGTCTGCCCCTATAGGGTAATATCCGGTGTATATCAATTTTTGTAATAATCATAAAATATTTCATTAATTGCCCTATGATCATACACCATCTCCCCTTGATCATTATAAATACTATGTATGGTGTTCTGTTCCTGCTCACATTTAATTTGATAGGCCAGCATTTTATCAGGCTTATCACTAAAATATCAATAATTAAATTTGAACCTTGCTATGATTTTCTCTGTCTAAGTACGAGATTCTTTATTATACGTTTTGTAGTTTAAGAATGTTCTTCAAATCTTCCTTTGGCCCAGATGCTATCTGTCTGGCTTGGATCTCCTGTAATTTACTTTCTAGGTCCTTTAATCCAGTGTTAAATTATTTCCTTTTATATGAATAACAACTGATGATAGTCTCTCTTAGATATGCCTTCAAACTGTTTCATACTATGTTGACAGAGATGTCTTCTTTTATATTCCGTTCCCAAAAATGAATAGTTTTGTCTGATAGTCTGTTTTTAGGCACTCATCCTTTATCAAAGTAGCATCCAATCTCCAAATGTTTTCTTTTATAATTTTATTAAATTCAGTATTCAAGTAAATTGGGGCATGATCTGATATTTTTATGGATCCATATATAATGTTTTAATCATCCCTAATATAAATTTTAAGCTAAGTATATAGTCAATTCTTGAATAAGATTTAAACATAGGTAAATAGAAAGAACAGGTTTCATGATTTGGGTATAATTCTCTATAGAGATCAATTAATAATAATAATAATAATAATAATAATAATAATAATTAAGGCCATTTCTTCCATAAGCTTTCTTTTTTCTTTCTTAAATCCCTAACCAATTCAAAAACTAGCAAGGTTTAGATCTCCCCCTATAAATAAGGATGATGGGTATTGAAATATTTTTATTAAAAAAATCACATAGAAATTATCTTCCTCGTTGGGTGAATATATGTTAGCCATGGTAAAATTAAAACCTTCTTTACATAAACTGACTATCACAAATCTACCATTTGGATCTGCATAGAAGTTTTTTTATCTGAATCTGAAGTGAGTTTTTGAACAAAATAGCCACACCCCCAGCCGTTGTGGAAAATAGTGCATATATCCCTATGGACCTGCACAGTTTTAATACGTATTTAAAATCTGCTATGGAAAAATGAGCTTCCTGTAGCATTATACAGTTAATGTTATTGATTTATGCTTCCTTCATTATAGAAACATAGAAACATAGACTTTGACGGCAGATAAGGACCACTTGACCCATCTAGCCTGCCCATTTCCCCTACCTACAGGATAGGCAGCAGATCCTAGTTAACCAACAGCCTATTTCTTCCTACCCCCAACAAAAATTGCCTTACAGTATGTCTGTCCCATGCATTCTTGAATTCTCCCACAGTTTTAGACCCCACAACCTCTTCAGGAAGGCTGTTCCATGCATCCACTACCCTCTCTGTGAAAAATACTTCCTCACATTGCCCTGAACCACCACCCCATCCTTAAATTGTGTCCCTTGTTCTTGCACATCTCTTTTTCTGAAAGATGTAACCCTCTTGGACTTTGTTGATTCCACTGAGGTACTTAAAAGTTTCTATCATGTCCCCCCTCTCCCTTCTTTCCTCAAGGGTATACATATTAAGCTCCTTTAGTCTCTCCTCGTATGGCTTCTCTTGCAGACCCTGCACCATTTTAGCTGTCCTCCTCTGGACTGCCTCTATCCTGTCTATGTCCTAGCAGAGATGAGGTCTCCAGAACTGGACGCAGTACTCCAGATGGGGTCTTACCAACTGTCTGTACAGCGGGATAACAACTTCCTGTTTTCTGCTGGTGATGCCTCCCCCTATGATCCCAGTATACCCCCAGCCCTCCCTACTACCTTCTCACATTGCTTCTAACCTTAAGGTCATCTGATATGATTACCCCCAGCTCTCTTTCCTTTTTTGTTGTTGTTACTACCTCCCCCCATTGTGCAATCTTCCCCTGGGTTCTTTTTCCTGATCTTGTCCCAACTGAGGGTGCCCTTAAAATTCCAATTTAGGCATTGTATGCCCCACATTTATTAATTTTTAATATATACACTGTGTTTTGATAGATATCCCTCTGTATACCCTCACTATTCTCGGTCATACCAAATAGAGAAATGTACTTAAATCCACAACCCAGAGATTTCTATTTTGTAGCCATGCTGACCCTTTAGTTTTTTTTTACTTTGTTTTTAATGTTACCCAGTGAAACGACACTGCAAAGTATGAAAGAGCTAAAAATATAACTACCCTCCACCATTTAACTCCATACCAATTCTCCTCCCCATCTGTGTCCCTCCCCCCAATGCACATATCCCACATGTCCCCCATGGCAATCAGACATGTGAGAATTCCTCCAGTGGGCAATGAACCCCATCCCTTGCTAAGAAAAGATAGCTGGGAGTCACGTGGTGCAGGTTTCATGGCGGCTACCTGATTGCGATTGTCCCGGCCCCCCACTCCAATATGACCTTAAACTGCCCAGTTAAGAGGGAGCAACTACACCATTGCAGCACGATTTGTGTTCCGGAAGCCTACCTGAAAGCTCTTGCGAAAGAATCATGAGCTGATGGACGTGAAATGAAAAAGCCACCACCGGAAACACACCCCGCCGGCGTCCCCTGCTAAGGACCTGTCTAAAAAAGCTAGAACTTCTTCCCAGGCAGGCGGGCAGGAGGCTGAAGGGGGTAATTTGGACAAGGAGCCTTTGACTTTGGTGCAATTCCTAGCTGAAATCAAACCTTTTCACTCCAAACTGGGCATGGTGACTGAGGAGCTCAAGGCAGTCACCCAAGCGCTGAAGGACTTATCCCGCCGAACAGGAGACACGGAGGTCAGGGACACCTCCCTAGAGAGGCGGGCAGAGAAACAAGAGCCTGGGTTAGTTCTTTTAAGGCAGAAGCTGAATAAGGTGGAGTCGAAGTTAGAGGACCTGGAAGGAAGAAGCAGGCGCAATAATATGATCATTGTCGGTCTCCCCGAAAGGGAAGAAGGCCCAGATGCCATTACATTCATTCAAAAGTTCCTTCATCGGATTGCAGGCCCCTCGCCCCTTCGGGGGCAATTACACGATAGAACAGCCCCATCGTGCGTTGAGACCCATGCCTCCTGCTGGCTCCCCGCCCCGTATCCTGATCTTTCATTTCTTAAACTATCAGGAGAGACAGCATGTATTTGGCAAAATTAAAGAACTCAAGGAGGTACAGTGGGAGGGTTCCCTGTTAAGAATTGCCCAGGATCTCCCGCTATCGGTCCGGCAAAGGAGAGCAGAGTACGATCAGGCTGTCTCCAAGCTGATCGCTGCAGGCATCCACTTTCGGATGGGCTACCCAGCGCGTCTGCAGGTGGCTTTGGCTGGCCAGTGGGTCAGTTTTGACAGTGCTCAAGCAGCGGGAAAAGGGCTGCAAGAAGCCCTTCCGGAATTGTTTAAGAAGAAGTAAAGACTTAATCATGGCAGTCCTGCTGGTTGGTCGAGAAGGGCATGGAGAGGCTTCACTGTAGCTTGAAGTGGTGTGCTTGTTGTCCTTACAGGGCAGCTCGTAGTTTCCTTTCCTTTTTTTTTCTCTTCTCCTGCAAACTGTTAAGAAGGTGAGACCCCCGAGCTAGTTTACCCTACCTGCGTGTGGAGGACTGTCCAGCCGCATCCCAGGGGAGTTTCCTCAAGTGTTTTCAATTTCAGTACTGATAGTGCTGGGACTGTAAATGGATTCCAAGAGCCTTAATATTCTGGATGAAGTGATCCTGTCGGAAAGGTGGTAGTGCGACACGAGGCCTTAGGAAGCCTTAATTAAGCTTCTGTGGGACAGGCTGAGATCTGCTTCAATCATCAGGGTGTCATCTATTGGCGTGGCAAAACTTCAGAGGGACTCTCGACAGCTTTCTCAGGGGAGGGTGTGCCTGTTTTTGCCATCGGCATTCCCCATTTGCTCGGACCCAGTGTGGGGTGATCCCGATATCGGGATTTATGAAGGGCAGCTTTCCTGAGGGGTCTGAGTGGAAGGTGGCTCAGTTGTCTGGTCCTTCAGCCACCAGAGATACTTTCAGGGTCTGGTCTCAGCACCGGGTATCCTCTCCAGGGTGCCCTGCCTTTTCTGGTTATTGCAAGTTGCACTTGGGTGCCATATTCCCTTTGGGTCACTCTCCACTTTTCCGCCTTTCAATTTTTACTGATTTTGTTTTGTCCATCCTCACTAGCGGTATTTGGGGCTCTGTCGAGGGTGCTGTTTCTCATTTGGGGTAACTAGTCCTTCGGGGCTGTGTTTAATTTATGCCATTTCTGTTTCTCCCCATCAAGTGTTTGTTATGGGACGGCATGGGCATAAATGTCTGGACATTTTCAACATGATCTTTCAATGTTTAAATGGTTATGGTGTTTTGTAGCCAGTAGAGTTGGTTAAAGGCCTGCTTAACGGAAGTTAGTTTAGTTGCATAGATGTGGGGTTTTCTTCTTTTGGGGTATGTAGAATGCAGAGGGTAGCGAATCTAGTTAGAGTGGAGACCTTCCTATTTACAATAATTTGTTAACAAGTCTCCTACCAGAGGGACAGCAGAGTGGGAGCAGTTTGTACCTAGATAGGTCATATTCTGGGATGCGGGTGGTTCTCTCTGGGGGCGTTATTGTTGGAAGTAGTCTCTCCCTTGCCGTAAGGCAATCATTTGTTGTGCAAGTGGGAGAGGAGGCGGGAGGTAATCGGGAGCTTTGGAACCTCAGATCTCATGGGCGGGAGGTGGGATTTTGGGTGGGTGGGGAATATGGGTCCTTTTATCAGCTTATGTCAGGGGCGGTCCACTCGATGGGGGAGGGCAAAGGGAGTGTGTAGGGGTTAGAATAGGGAGTGGGTGAGTAAGGGGATCCGGGTTGCATCAAGGTTTGTAGGCAGTGGTTCAGGAGGATCTACTCGTGAGGGAAGGCCTAGGGAGGTAGGCAGTTTGCGAATCCAGTCAATGACGAATAGTTTTAAAATAGAATACAGGGACTATGGGTAGTACCCTAGAATTTATCTCGTGGAATATCAAGGGGGCTAGGAAGGACTTGAAATGACACAAGGTTCTGTGACATTTGCAACTGCAGAAAGCTCAGATAATATGCTTGCAGGAAACACATTTATTGGAGAGGGAGGCTAATGCCTTGAGACGTCAATTTGTGGCCCAGGTATACGCTGCTGGGGATAGCACTGCTAGTAAGGGAGTAGCCATTCTGTTTTCTAGGTGTACCCCTTTTGTCTGTGAGGAAAAGCTGGCAGACCCTGAGGGCCGGTACATATTTGTAGTCAGGCTGGTTAGCCAAACTAGGATGGTGATAGGTAGCATATATGGGCCAAATGGAGACCCGGCCCGTTTTTTCGTTGATTTACTCAATGTTCTGTCTCCCTTTATCCATCTCCCTATATTTTTGGTAGGCGATTGGAACTTGGTGTTCAATACGGAGTTGGATAGAGAAGGCAGGCGTGAGAGGGGCCTCTCTCCGGCTCAAAGAGCCCTCAGGGAGCTGGCAGACAGCTTGAGCTTGTGCGATCCGTGGAGGGTCTTGTCCCCCTCTAAAAGGGAATATACTTTCCTGTCTGAGGTCCATAAAACCAGGTCTCGAATTGACTATTTTTTGATGAGTCAGTGCTTGCTCCTGGGTTAGCTAATTGCACAATCATGCCGGGGTCATTTCGATCACTCGATGGTCCGATGCTCCTAACCTTCTATCTAATACACCCAAGCAGACCATTTGGAAGTTCAATAACCAGCTTCTTAGGGTACCGGAGATCAGAGACAGTATTAGTCAGACTATAGAGCAGTATGAACAGGAGAACTGCAACACGACGGGTAAGGGGGACATGGAGTGGAATGCATTAAAATGTGTTGTAAGGGGGGAGCTTATTAAGCTAGCAGCTGTTAGAAAGAAAAAGAGAGAGACTTTGGAGAAGCAACTGCTCTTCCAGATTAGGGATATAGAGAAGGTTCTTTCAAAGTCCTCACCAGTGGCGTTAAGGGAAAGGTTGGCCAGGCTCCGACACCAATATGATGACATGTTGAGAGAAAAGACAGAATATGCCATTAATAAAATGAAAGCCCTATATCTAGACCAGGGGGAGAAGTCGGGGCATCTTTTGGCCATGCTCCTTAAGGCGATCGAAACATCTAGAATTATTCATAGTATCTCATCCCTAGCCGATGGGTTGATTAAAACCACCCCATATGAAATAGCCAAAGAATTTGAAGATTATTATAGGGTTTTATATAGTCCCATGCCTAATAGATCAAGTGACGAGGTAATTAGGGCGTATCTGTCTGGGTGCAATTTATCAAGATATAACGGAGGAACAGAAAGCATTGCTTACCGCTCCGATCTCTGAGTCTGAAATACTAGATGTGATAAAGATGCTCCTGCTGATAAAGCTCCCCGTCCGGACGGTTTTTCTCCTAATTTTTATAATGTTTTAGTAGGCAGTTATGCCCAGGATTAAAACGTCTTTTCACAGTATTTTTACTCCGAACACATTGATGGTCACCCCTTTGAATCCCTGATAGTGCTCATCCCTAAAGAAGGGAAAAGACCGACCAGGTTTCAAACTGTAGGCCCATTGCCCTGATTAACTATGACATAAAAAATTTATGGGTTACTAGCGGTTCTGCTTAGCGAGGGTGCTTCCTAGGCTAATCCATCCGGACCAGGTGGGATTCATGTCAGGTAGAATGGCATCAGACCATCTCCGCAAGCTATCCCACATTTTTTCGGCTACTAAAGATAATAATACCCCAGGTGGGTTGTTGTCTGTCGATGCCAAGAAAGCATTCGACAGGGTGGATTGGAGGTTCCTGTCTCTGACCATGGAGCATTTCAGCTTCCCAGCCCACTTTATAGACATGGTGTTTGCGTTATATAGGTCGCCGTCCGCTAAAATATACTGTAATGGAGTTTTTTCGGCAAGCTTTCCTTTATTGTCAGGGACTAAGCAGGGCTGCCCTTTGTCCCCTCTCTTGTTCAATATTTATATAGAGCCGTTGTTGTGTAGTATCAGACAGGAACCTAGAATTAGGATTAAAATTGGTTCTCTGAGTTTAAGGTCTCGGCTCATGAGACGATATCCTACTTCATGTCAGCCATCCCCGATCCTCCATTCCAGTAGTACTCGATCGTATTGCCACTTATGGTAAGCTATCCAACTATAAAATCAACATAGGAAAAACTCAGTTCCTCCCGCTGAATGTTAAGATCTGTAAATCAGATATCTTGCAGTTGGGGATCCAGTGGACTCTCGCTTTGAAGAGTCTGGGCATCATTTTGACTATTTCAGAAGTCAAAATGGTGAGACTTAATTTGGACGCCCTCAAGGTAACCATTAAGCAGGATCTGGAGAGGTGGAGCAAACTTCCGCTCTCTCTTTGGGGAAGGGTCAATATAATAAAAATGAATGTGTTGCCGAGGATTTTGTACCCTTTAAGCATGCTCAATGTTTGGCTACCCTTGAAGTGGCACAGAGCGCTCCACTCAATTATCTCGGATTTCATCTGGGTAAAGAAAACACCCCATAGAGCTTATCATAAACTGGTGGCTCCCAGGGAGAAGGCCAGTTTAAGGCTTCTGCATTTTGGACTGTATCACTGGGCAAGTAACCTTTGTAAATATTTACTCTGGCTCTTGCCTCCTAGGGATCTGGAACATTTACTGTATGTCCCTTCTTGGGTGAAGTTGGAATTAGACTTAATTAGAGAGGCCGGGGTGGATCCGAGGCTCTTCTTTTATCCCACTGAAATCCCTCCCTCTAGCTTAGGTGCTACCCCAATTAGGCTATCTCTCTACGTGCGCACCTCCAAATGTGTGCTTCTTCCGTTATTCCCCTGCGCTGACAGCCTTCAGCCTATATGTTTTAACCTAACATGAAGATTGGGGTAACATGATAAAGGTATCCTGGCTTCCTCTTCTGGAGGGGTTAAGGGTGGCAGATTTCATGCAGGCACAGGTGTTTAAAAGTTGCAGAGGTACTAACAAAGTATAATATAGGTCCTAATCATCTCCTTTAAGCTATACCAACTTACTCATTTGTTAGGAGGTTCAAGCCTAAATTAAAAGAGGGAAAGATTAATGGGACGTGGTTTGAATCCCTGATTCGTTGGGTCTGGGAACCGCATGCAGTTTCCAGGGTTTATAAAGCTCTCTTTGAACAGGCCTATACAGACATTGGCAATAAACCGTGGTACTGGGTGAATTGCTTAGGTGATCAGGGTCGAAATTGGGTCAGGGTCTGGCAACACACGTACCAGTATATCACTCAGGACAGATTGCGTATTATGCAATTTCATTTTTTAAATAACTTGTTCTGGACCCCTTCCAAGTTATACAGAATTGGGCGTGCCCCAGATGCCCTATGTTTCCGGTGTCATCAAGCGGTGGGGGATCTCATGCATGTTTTTTGGGAGTGTCCACCAGTAAAAGAGCTGTGGGACCAAATCAAGCAAAAAGCAGACCCGATACTGGGCATTGAGTCTTGCTTTACCCCCGAAATCTGTCTCGTAGGGGACTATACTGACATCGCGGTTAAGCCCCGAAGATACTATATGGCTTTGATTTCTTCTTCAGTCAAGAAAATTGTGTTAAGACACTGGTTGGACACTACTCCACCCAGTTATGTGGAATGGCTACAGGAATTGCTTTTCAATTTGAGTATGGAAGTTTGGCTGCAAAGAGGGGCAGTTTTCAAAATTTGACTGTGGTGGCCCCCCTCCAAGCCCCTTTACTTGCTCCATTCATAGCTAACCGCTGGGGTTAGTAGGCCCTGTCTGCTTCTCACGGGCGGACCTGCCTCAGCCTATGCAATCCAGGTAGGGGGGGATAGGGAAGTTAGGTGGGGGATAGTGGGGTAGGGGGGTCATTAGTTTGAAAATGTATTGGTAAGTTTCTAATGGTATATGTAGGTGGCACGGTGTGGTCACGGATCATTTCATGTAAAGTTTGGCTTCTTCATTTGTGTGCCAACTGTATGTCAATAAACTTGAATTTAAAAAAAAAAAAAGAAAAGATAGCTGGGTGCATATTAGGTACTCTCAGGCCATGAGTAAAGATGGACACATAGAAAATGAGACAGACATGGCAAACAGGGCACTCAAGAGAGAAAAGAGGATGATTGTTTGATATGTTTTTTTCCTTTGTTATAGATAAGGTTTACTTCTTTTTTCTTTATCAGCTTCTTTCCAACTAGTTGTTCGAGTTGTATTATCCAAATCAGACCATTGATGTTTTTAACTGGGGTTGTGTTTCCTTGTTTCAACCCCTTTAGTCTTCTATTTTTGAGTGGGGTTTTACTCCTGGCTGTATTTGTGGATTATTTTCTAAGACCTTCTTCCCTTGTCTGATTCTCACTATTACTCGAGCCCCCACCTTCTGGAGCTAGGCTTTCTTTATCCGCAGACCAGATCATATGTCTAACAAATGTTTCCACTTCTTGGGGTGCAAAAAATATGTAAGTCAAACCCCTAAAAAAACACTTTTAGTTTTACTAGTGGAACAAATGAGAATTTAACCTTGTGGTCTCTAAGTTGATTCAAGGCTGTGTTGAAGGCTTTCCTCTTTGATAATACTTCTGGGCCAAGGTCTGGGAAGACCAGCAATGTCATTCCCTTCACATGGGGCCCTTGTTCTTGTTTTTCTTTATGTGATATACTTTCTCTGTCCTGGTAGTGATTAGGTTTTATGTACACAAATCTCAGCATAGTGCCTTTGTAGTTTGGGTTGAAAGCAGCCCTAAGGGCTTTGTCTAGTTCTATCTTACATAATTCTGAAGATGCAGAGTGGTTCATTGCCTCTCAAAGCAAACCTTCATAGTACCCAATTGAGTCTGTTCCTTCCATTCTCTTGGGGATTCCTACTATATCTAAATTACATTGGCTGTTTCTCGTTTTCAGATCCTCAATTTTATTTCTCAGCTCTTCAAGCTCTTTTTACTGTTTTTCCACTTTGTCCATGAGGGGGCTTATTTTTTCTTCTTGCTGTGTGACTCTAGTTTCAACCTTGTCCATTTTTATCACCATGGATTCCACTTTAGTTGTTAAACATTTTTTTTTTTTGCTTGATTCTTTATTCCCTCCTTGGCTGGGGTGAGGTGTTGCCTTCGGTTCCCCCCATCCGCCTGGTCCCACAGCACTGTGCTACTCCCAATGTTTGTGCTTGACCCCCACCTCCATTGCTCTTGCAGGCTGCTTCACAGTAGGTATGTACCCCACCATTGTGGAAGCCAGGGGTCAGGATCTAGAAGGAGCAGCCTGAGTGAGAGCGGTGCAGCGCCATCAGGACCAGACATCATCATGCACACCGGAGGACTTTTGTTGTACTGGATCCCCCTCCCCATGGTGCAGACATGCAATGGTGTCAATGATGCTGCCATGCACATTTCCATACACTGCACATCTGCTGTCAGCCCCTCCAACCCCACTGCTCATCACAGCATGCACCAACTCCAAGCCACCACCAGGAGCCTGGAGAAGTAAAGCAGTCCCTGGGATGCTCAATGCTGCTCCCCCAGCTGATCCTCTGAGGCCTGAGGTCACTCCTGACCCTGGGTCATTGGCGTGGTATGAGGTGTGGCATCCAGCGCCTCAACCCTTAGTGTCACCGGGCTGGCTAGTTGTTAAACCATTTAGTGCAGCAATGAAATCATGCAGGGAATTGTTGATCTGTGTGAATCCTGCTTTCCTTTCCAGAAACAGATCAGTATTTGTATTCCCCATAGTGGTAGCAGCATCTTCTGAAGATATATTTACAGTCTTTGTTTCTTTTAGGTCCTGGGAATGGGATTAACCATCTGACTGTTTTTTTGTGTTCTCTTGACATGCATTGTAATAATATGCTCTTGCCCTGAGGAAGCTTTAAGTTATTGTCAATGGCAATGACAGGAAATGTAATTTGTTCTCAATTTCTGTGTAAATACTGGTGTAGAAGAATGTCTGGTAGACTTACAGGGGAATGAATGTGTTGGAGTAGGTTTTCATCCTTTATCAGAATGCTCTCTTATTGTGCTTGTTCTCTTATTCTTTTGTTTAGAGATAAACTTGAAGTTTCCTGCTGGCCACTATCAACAGAGTGAGAGTTTTGTGGCTGTTCAGAAACAGGCTCCTCCAATAGCCCGTTGCTGGCTATGTTTCTTGTAGATTTTCTTGTTAACCTCCCAGAAAATCAAAATCTATTATTTTCAGTTGTTCTTCCACACTTTGATCTTGTTTTTCTGGTCCTCGAGCTATGGTGGGATGTGTCCTTTTAGGCCCAGACTGTGCTGTTACATTTCAAGCTTCTTCTACCCAATTAAATTGTTTTGACATTGGCCACTCTTTTTTTTTTTTAGTTTTAGTTGTTTTTTTTTTGCACAGCCTCTATGATGCTTTAAAATCTTAGTGGTCTAGAAGCAAGCAGAGGAAGCAGCCTCTGCACATTTAACCTCCAGCAGCTGCTTTCACCCAGTGTGATTTCCCAGTATTGTGATGGGCGGAATAATTTTTCTCCCAGCTTACTGTTTAAATGTTTACAAATGTTTTCCCCAGCTGTGGTCCTAACACCCTGCTGCAATCTTTCTGCTCCCCTCCTTTTTTCCTCTCTTTTACTCTTTTTTTTTTACTCCCTATGCCTTGTACTTTCCCAAATTAAAGCATTATCAAAGGAAAGAAGGCATTAATGGTCTGCCCAGCTTAGCTGCTAACAACCCAAACAATCCCAACAGTACTGCATAAAGACCAAATTTGTTTATTCATTTACTTATCTGAAAGTTTTCTTTGTCATTTTGTACAGATGTGTATCAGTCCAATAATTACAAATTGTCCATGCACTCTTCCATTTCTTCTTTTATGATGGATTAAATGCTGTTCTCCTGACCTGCTGCACCACCATCTCTCCCTGCCTACTCATGACAATCTGCAGCCATCTTGCACATGCCCATCCTCCTTTCATAGTATAAGTTTTGAGCCAATATGTAGTTATTCTTTCTTTAATCAGACACTCTGCTGGTAGTTGCCCAAGCTCTGCTCTAATGCAGAGGTGATCCTTGTGGGAGTCCTAGTGACTTCTTATAATATGAATTAAGCCATTTATTAACATTTTGAAGTGTTCAATGCCCTCAGACTTCAGAACCAACTTCTCCTGGATATTAACTTCAAATAAATAAATAAAAAAATAGTTGACTTTTAAGTTTCACATTAATGGCCTTGAGGCACCCGTTTACTAAGTTGCCTCTGTACTTATACAGTATGTAAAATTAGACATTATTGGCACAATATATTTTTTATCAAGGTTTGTATCCCTTTGGGTGTGTCCTAGGAAGCTTCTCAGCCCTGTCCCTATCTCTGTCACCCAGCAACTGCCTCCCCAGTCCATCAAGCCTCATATCCTCCATGGATTTCTCCCTGTGGCAGAGCCAGCAATGGGAGCGGTGTCCTCCCCTGCCCGGAGACCCAGCATCCAGTTTCATGGGTTGGTGAACTGGTGGCAGTGCAGGGTGAGGGCAAGCAGGCAGGGCTTCATGTAGACTGTTACAGCCATTTTTTCCTCATTTTCTCTCCTTTGTCTCTGCCACAGCATATGCATGTTTATGTGGAGGCATACACATGCAATGACCACAGCACCTCCCTTTTGTGTCACTCAAACTACCAACACTACCTCCGGACCACCACCCAGTGGCAGCCATGTGCTGAGTAGGCAAGGGTCCCTCCTGGGAGAGGAGAGCTGTCCTCTAGACACTCAATCCTCTACCTCCCTGGCCAATCCCCAGTGACCTGAACTCATTCCTGAACCCGGGTCTCCAGCATGACGAGAGGTAAGGTGCATATCACCTCAACCCTGTGTGCCACTGGGCCAGCCCTGTAAGATTTTTTATTTTATTTTCCTCCCAAGTTCATCTAAGTGTTTATTCCAGGTTAAATTATCTGAAAATATTATTTCTAAATAACAAAAAGCTTGTGTGACCTCTAAATTATGTTTGTCTAATCTATCTTTATATACTTTTTGTTACCTCCAGAAACCATTATCTTTGTTTTTTCATAGTTAACAAATCTGCCTTGTTGCATTCTAGATAAAATGTCTCTGACATTCTTTTTAGCCCTAAATAGTGTGTTGATATTAATACTATATCATCTGCATATGCCAGGTATGGGCAGCTATAATCTGCTATTTTTGGTGGATGAAAATCAGGATTGTGTAATTTTTGAAGTACAGTATTCAGGTAAAGGTTAAAAAGTAATGAGGGTAAAGTGAAATCTTAACTCCACTATTTGCAACAAATTCATTAGTCCTAATTCCCTTTTTTATCATCTCTAACCTGAGTAAAGTTATTCAAATATAATATTTTAAACATATCGAGCAAAGAATTATCTACCCCCATGTTTTCTAAAGTTTTCATAAAAGTGCTATATTTATTCTATCACAGGCAGCTTTTAAGGCTATGAATACATTATACAACTTCTGCTTTTTAATTATTTCATATTTATAAGCTAAATGAAACATTATAAAAAACTGATGTATAGTAGAATGCTCATATCAAAATTCTGCCTGTGCTTCATCTAAAATTTTATTTTCTTTGATCCATCTTACTAATCTATTGTTTTTTTTTTATTTTATAGTAAATGTTCTGCATGAAATTTATTAGGCTAATTGGTTTATAACAACTGGGATCTTGCTTATCTCCTTTTTTTGAGATTTGGACTATTCTATTTTTCTTCCATGATTGTGGTATTATACCCCTTTTTATAATTAATGGCCGTAAATATTGCATCCATATCATCATTTGCATTAGAATTATGTCTATAGGTACTCCATCAGGACAGAGAGCTTTTTGATGCATGAATAAAGAGATAACATAATCAATTTCCTCCAAGGAGAAATTAGGTTCTATTGGGATCCACAATAGGGACACTGTGGTCTCTTCTATGGAATTGATATATTCAGTACTGTCATTATAAAACAGCCTTGGAAAATGTTTGACCCAGTCATTTGGTTTTATGTACTTCTTGGTCCTCTAAGAATTTCCCTGTACCCTTCAGTACCAAATTCCAGAATTTTTGGCTGTTTTTATTCATAACTGCTTTTTCTTGTTCTTCCCGTAGTTTTTCCTGTGTTTTTTTCTGTGTATCTCTAATATTTTATTATACTCTTCCTTAGTCTGTTAAGTTTTTCTGTTCAGTAATATTTGGTTCAGCTCTTACAATCCTCATTTACCTGTTTAATTCAGTTTTAACTTTTTTACAGTCTTTGTTGTATCAACAAGCCCCTTCATGATTATATAATTTGACTTCATTTAGAATGAAATTGACTATCTGTCTGTTCATTCCTTCAAAATCTATATGTCTTTGTTTTCTCTATGTTCCAACTGGACAAATGTTCTAATATGCCTGCATTCTGTAGTCTTTCAGTGAATTCCTCAGCATAAATTTGCTCCAATACAATGCATTGCCTGTTGCTTATCCTAACAGGAATGTATGGTTCCTCCAAGTCATTTTGTCTTTGCCAAAGATTCACATCAACTTCTATAGAGCAATGGGAGCTTTGAGCCCTGTTTCTTATTATTAAATCCACACATACTGGCATTGCATTAAAATGTACCCAAATTAAATCTATAATAGAGTATCCTAGTGTACAGATATTAGAATATCTCCCTCTTTGTCTAATTTTAGTTCTGCCATTAAGCAGAACAAAATTCCTAATAGACATTAGCTTATATCACTTCTTCACTTTTTTATTGGTATGAGCATCTCTTAAATGTCTAATATAGAGTACAGTGCTGTTTTCTGTAATTAGCAAAGCTTCAATGTCATCTTTTACTAATTCTAAACACTTCCCCACTCTCATGTTGAAATCACCCACACTTATTATTTTAACTATAGGGAACCTGTCTATAAGGTCATCCAGGGCATTACCCAATGTATTCCATAAGTTTTCTCTATACTATTTTGTGTTACCTGGTGGATAGTACATATTTAAAATAATGCATTCCTCTTTATTCTTCTCAGTAATTAGCAATTCCAAAACATTGTTGCTTTTACTGTCTATTTCTGAGGTATGTGCATTCTCTATATTTTTCCAAAGGATAAGTAATCCACCAGTATTTCTGCCAAATTTCTTATATCTCTTTGCTGGTTTAACAAATGACTTATAGCCATTAAAGTTTATATCATCTACACTCATCTAGGTCTCCTGAAAACATATGCATTGAAACTGGCTGAAAAATTATATATTTTCTGGATATAATTTATTTTTTAAATCAGCAACATTCCAAGTAATATTAATAATGTGTTGGGGTTGCTCAATGACAGTCTTTTGTAGCTCTTCTTCTCTAGTAACAACCAATTGTCAGTTTACAGTACAATCCTCTCCCAGAGTTGCAAAACGATTAGCAGTTTCAACCATACACCTCCATTCCACTGAAGTATTCTTATTACACATTGTATCAGATATGTTTATCTCTTTCTTGTCTGTCTCATCAAATATATGCATTCACAACTGGTCTGACAGATGCTTTAGCTATTAGTTTACTATGCAAAACACCATCTTCTATCCATAGTGTAATTTGACCATTTCTTTCCCATCTGACAACCTTATTAATGATCACTTTTGCTTTTGGCATTTTAAGCATCAGCTGAACTGCCAATATCATTTTATTTCTTGCCGCTTTAAATCTTGCCGCTGGTTTTCAGCCAATCTTAAATCTGCACTGCTTGAAAGAGATAAGCTATGGAGAATGGCAAGGAAGACCAAGGAACCAAACAACTGGCTGCTGTTCAGAAAAGCCAGAAATAGCTGTACCAAAAAAGTGAGGGATGCCAAGGCTGCCTTCTATACAGCTGAACTTGATGCCTCTTACCTCAACCCAGCTAGATTCTGGGGGCACCATCAAGGGATCTTAGGGCAGGATTCTAGCACTTCTCTGCCATCTCAAGTGCACCTTAATAAAGTTGCTATCTCTGACAAATGAGAAGTACTAGCTGCATTCAACAATCATTTCACTGGCTGGCCTTGCTTTTGATTCCTCTCCAGCTAATCTACTCGATCACAACTTAAATTCCAGTCTATTGAGGCTCAGAAGGCTAATTCTTCATTGTCATTCAAGCCAATTTTACTGAAGCAAGTAGAGGACCTATTGCTGAATTTGTACACTAATAAAAGTGCAGTGCAGACTCTCTGGACCCCTATTTTCTAAAATTGCAATACATGCGCTTGCAGTTCCATTAACACATCTTTTTAATCTATCTTTATCCTCTGGTTCTATTCCTTCACTGTGGAAGACAGCACAAGTGTTTCCCCTCTTAAAATCAGGGGACCCCATGGACCTCAACAATTATAGACCCATATCCATCCTACCAGTGCTTTCCAAATGCTAGAAAAATTAGTAAGCATCCAATTAAGAGACTACCTCGATGTTAATAATCTCCTAAACCCTGTCAATCTGCTTAGGACCAGGCATAGCACCATTTATGCACTAGCAAAAGTTACAAACGACTGGAAAACTGAACTAGACAAAAGAACAGCGTCTGTGCTGTATTTCTGGATCTAAGCAAAGCCTTGATACAGTGGATCATGAGCTGCTAATCTCTTCACTACACTCCATAGGCCTAGATCCAACCTCTCTTAAGTGGTTCAGATGTTACCTCACTGATAGAATGATACAGGTGAAAATGAAGGCGACCTATCCTCATCAAAACCACTCCTATAGGAGTACCTTCAGGATCTATCCTGGGCCCTATCCTTTGCCATTTACATTAACAACATTGATTCTAACCTCACCAAAGCTAATGTTCACCTCTTTGCAGATGACACTGTCTTATATGTCAGTAACCCATCACCTACAAAGGCCTGTGAAATACTACAATCAGAGTTCTCCTGTTGCAATAATAACTACTTGAAAAACTCCTTCTAGATGCAAAGAAGACAAAAGCTATGCTCTTCTCCACCAATATATATAATAACACTTTCTCACCAAGCATTCTTCCCCAATTATCCACCATCCTTGAGAAAGCCTTGACTATGTTGACAAATTCAAATATTTAGGGTTTGGATTGACAACAGACTTGATTATACTCAGCATATTGAGGAACTCCTGAAAAACTCCGTCAGAGGCTCGGCCTTTTCTTCAGAATCACATTACTTAACCAGAGAGTCAAAACAGAGGCTAATCCAGGCCTCATTTCTATCACTTATTGACTATGCAGATTTCCTATATGGCCACTGTACTATTTCCTACTTAAGTAAACTGGATACCTTGTATCATAGAGCTCTAAGATTCATCACAGATCTTCCTTTCAACACTCATCATTGCTCTCTCTATGCTGCAGTTGGTTGGACATCCTTACACCTCAGAAGGAACAAAAATGCTGCATTATGGATTTACAAAGCTCTGTCGAACAAACTTCCATCCTATATTTTCGATTGCTTTACACTGGCCACAGCTAGGTCATATGCCCTAAGAAGCAACAATTTCATCATTGTGAAGCTATCCAAAGCCTGCACCTGACATGGGAGATCTGCAATCAGTTATTCTCTAGCATTGGCTTGGAATTCTCTGCAGAAGACCCTAAAGCTGACCACCTTCATACCTATAACATCCTTTAAAAAGCTATACACAAGTCTCTTCCCAGAGAAATGCAATTGCTTTCCAAGGCCTAGTCCAATCACATCCTTTACCCCCAAAAACCTCTCTGCTACCCCTGGCACTTACCTCTACCCCATTCACTCACTACTAGTTGATTTAGTTCCTATCCAAAACTCCACCAGCCCCATTTCTTTTTTCAGAGGTTGCTTTCAACACTTCAACAACTAAATCATTTTTCAGTCATAACTGTCTGATTTAGTCTTCCTGGAGCCTGCAATCTCTGGATACATTGCTTGTAATTATGTCTGTATTATTGTTCTATTTTATTATTGTATCTGCTTATTTAGAAGTGTTTTTGCATATGTCTGTTATTGTACCTTCATGTTGTTCCTCGACCTATCAGGTCCATCTTGTAAATGAGCTTTGCTCAATGATGTCCGCCTGAATAAATAAAGATTTTGATTGATTGATTGATTGATTGATTTTGCATGTTTAAGCATTTTCATTCTCCATTTGATTCCAGCCAAAGATGGATATGATCGTAGTATGTCATTTTGAGTCATTTTGAGCCTGAATTTAAGTTACTATTATAAAATTCTGGGAACAGAATAGTTAGAGATGTTATCTCATCTGTTTGTAGACCCATACAATTTAGTTCATCTTTTCCCCCACTATGGCTTTTAGCATGTAGTATTGCTTTGAGACTACCAATGCCACCTCTAGACTTTGAATTGGTCTTATAATTGTGATTTGATCTGTAAATATTTTTTTCCCCTCAGTAAGGCTGTCAGAAGATCCTTCATATTTAAATTTAAAAAATTCCTGATTTTCATTTGGCATTATACTGACCTTGAACAACTGGAGAAAAAATTCAGATAATTTGTGAGAGTTCAGAAATATTTAAAAATTAACATTATCTTCCCCCATCTGTGATAGAACAATCTGTACTTTCTCCAAACATCTATTTTCCTTTGTTACATCACTTCTTATTTATATGACCTATCTGTGAGTTTACTTCTGGCTTTCCCTTCTGGGTGCTCAGTTTTTGCCCCTGGTCTTTTCCTTCCTCTTTAATTCCATTTGCTTGCACTCCTGATGTAATTGAAACTTTAAGGCTTTTTATGTGTCCTTTCCTTTCTAAATTTTTGGGCAAACCATGTATTTTTCCCTTTTTCTTTCTCTCTTTTTTTTTTTTGTTACTCTTTAGAGTATCTCTTCTTTCCCTTGCTACACTCATCTCACCTATCTTTAATTATGTTATTGTCCCTCTTTGTCTGTTGTTGTCTGGCATTTTATCTTTATCCTTTGTGATCTCTATTTTGTTTAAGAGGGGTGCCACCCTATCAAATGATGTCCTTCCTTCAGGTACCATATCTGAATAATGTTCAAGACATTTACTTTCCATTTCTTTCTCTCCCTCTCTCTCTCTTTATCCTTTCTCTTACTTTGTCACCCTTCTCTTTAATTATACTGTCTTGCCTATTAAACCTTACTTTTTTTCCTTTTTCTGCTTTTTCCCATAGTGCTCTGTGTTGTTTTCTCATTTCTATAGCAATGCTATCATTTTTATACTCTGATTAAGGTAATATTACCAGTTCTTTAGTATTTGATTTGTGCCTATCTTCTTGTGTACAATTCCTTACTATTGCACTATTCTCATTTGTTACACTAGTTTCATTCTTTATAGATGCATGTTGCTTTTCTGTTAGAGACTTGTCCCATTTCCTACCCATTCTAAAATTAATATCCATTTAATTAGGCATGTCTCCTTCACAAACACCAGATCTTGTTTAATGGCAACCAATTAATCATAGAGTGAGAGATGTGATGAAACTGGGTTGCTCGACACTACAGCTACATCTGTGGTTATATTTTCAAAGTCATGTCCTCTTAAACTTTCTGGTTCATAACTGAAATTTGCTCATATAAGGAGTTGGTAACTGCTGTTGCACAGTCTCTCATTTTCAAACCTAATCTCTTCTTCCATGTTCTTGTTTCCTTCCTCCCCAATGGTTTCTCATATACCGTGCACCATGTTCTTCAGTATTTCCAAATTGTCAAAAATAACTGAGAAATCTATAACTGCCTCTGTTTCTTACACCTCCTCTTTACCAATTAGTCCTATGTATGGTGTTTCCTCTTATATCTTTAACTAGTTTTCTATCAATAGGCATAATTTCCACTATACCCCTATGTATATTACCTTCCAAATTGTCTTTATATGGTTTAGTCACTTGATTCAGCATTGGAGTTTGCTTAAATTGTATATGATTACCCATAACTGTTTTCTGCTTTTGTGTTTTCTCCCCCCTCCTGTTTTGAAACCTGGATTATTCTGTATCATGTTCAAAGTCAAGAGGGCCAAGTGGTTTAAGAATTTATGGTTAATATCACTTTATTTCCTACTTTTCTAATAAGCTCCTTTGTTTATTTGCCACTTCTGCTAAAAGTCATATTAAAACTATCTGCCAAAGACCACCAATAATTAAATAAATTAGTAAGAATTTTAATAAATATTTCACCTGTTACACTTCTCCTGTAACACTTACTAAAATGATACAATATCAAAATACATATTCCATTATAAACCTACAAATAAGCAAGTAAAAATCCCATAAATCTCCAGATAATAAATAGACCAAGCTGGATAAATATAGAAGAATACATATGAGCTGGTAATAATGTCCACATTTTGTGGAACATTGTGTTTCTTCAAATTTCTTAAACCACTTTGCCAAAGTTTTCAAGAGTTCAGAAACAGCCAAACTGTAAAATGTTCATAGCAAGAAAGCACATTTTAAGTAAAGAGCGTCCAATGCATATTATAATTAAAATGCACAGACTTTAGTTTAAGTCAGCTTTGAATTTGAGTTTAAATACTTAAAATATAAAGTGCAAAATTTAGTGCAAAGGTCAATGCAAAAATCCTGCCTTTTCTAGAAATCCGGATTCCATATAGAAAACACAGGTAGCTGTACTTTCCCATTCTTTTGCCAAATTATGCTTAACTGGGCTTCTTGCAGGCCACTATGTCTGTTGTTTGACAGCTAAGTTCTAATTGTTGCTGAATGTATTGAGCTGTTTGGGGCTGCAGAGTATTTATCTCAGTCTCAGTTTTTGCTTGTGGACCCAAAGTTCTCCTGCAATCATTCTTTGATATTATTGGAGTTGTCATCACACTGTCCCAGAATGGGCTTGCTTGTAGGCTTCTTGAAAGTTCCTCCCTTGTAAGGTGATCCCTGTACTAGGACCTAAATTTAAAAAAAAAACATTGAGTCACTTTGATCTGTTATTCGGATAACTTCTTGCATTAACTCTTTTATGATTATTTGAAAACATTTTGAAAGGTTAAATGCTGCAAGTTAAGTAAGACATAACCAAGCTCATGAATTTGTCAGAGTCAGACATTCCAGAATCCTGTTAATGGGACTTAGAATTGGACCTTAAATAAACAACTCCAGCATAAAACATTTTAACACATATTACACATCTCTCTCTTTCTCTGCTAAAATTGCTCTCTACTGATGATCCATTTGCCCAATACTGCCCATCTGCCCAGTGCACAATTCCAGATGCCAGCACATGGGTGTTATAAGCCACTTTGGCTCACTTGAGTTCTCTGGCATGAAATTGCAACCTCACAAATTCATCAACTCTTTTTAGATCTATTTGAAAACCTATTTCAACAATTTGACCTCTAAAAGAATAAAAGAGCAAAGATATACAACTCGCAATAATCAAAGTTCTAGCTTAGCTGTTTGCCCTCAGTCTACTTCCATAACTACTATTACTATACTCCAGAAAATAAATTTGCTGCAATCTGCAAACAAAAAATAAGTTCTCCTCTGGCAACAATTCAACTCCTTCCTCCTTAGTATTTTATTGTTTCTATTGCTGCTTCTTGTTTGTCTTTAAATTAATTTCAGCAGATTGTTACAAGAGCCATCCATTCCTCTTCTATAACCATAGTGTCTTCTTTCTTCCTTTACTCTGTATTCCAGCTGCCTTGTTATCTGCAGTATCAGTGTGGTGCTTCAAGCTCTGTGCAGAGCCCTCTGCATCTCCAGTTTCAGAAAGAACTTTTCTACCATACAGACTCCTACCTCTTCCTAAGATAGGGTACAGAAAGCAGACAGACAGTATACTAGTTCAAGAAAGCCACACAAGAATTTCCAGAAAGGACTGTATATTAAAACAATGCAGGCAACTTTGGCATACCTGTTTCAAAAAATGCACATATTCAATACAATCCCTGATTTTGCAGTTATTCTTCAACTGTCATAGCATGCAACAGCCAACGTGGAACTCCAACCCTTGAATTCAACTCCATTTGAATCAAGAATAAAGTATACACTGCTCTGTTTAGCCTTCACACTGGCAAACGTCACTAGTCTCCCCAGCCTCATGGAAATTCATAAGTCCAAACAACATGTGAGAATCCTGTGCTCCATGACAAGTCTGTTACCAGAAATCCCACAGGTGAGATCAGGCTCTGGCAGGAGATACAGTACTTCTCCTTTACTGCCCCATCCCAGTGGAACAAACTCCCAAGTGAGATACTAAATTGCGCCACTCTTAATCTGTTCAAGAAAAGGCTTAAGGCCTACTCTACAGAGGGGAACCAATGCAAGTGCAATCATTGATACTTCCTTTGGTTAGCCCAAAGACTTCTGGGATCCTTTTCAGTTATCTGCTATTCTTCACTAACGGTCTTACATTTCTACCAACTGAGCAATATGCAGCATTATGTATTGTCACAGAATAGCTTAAAACCGATTGTTTTTTGTTAGTTCTATTGTAGTTAGCGTATGCATTATGCATGCATGATTGTATCAGTGCAATTTCTGTCTTACTCTGTAAGTACCAGTAACTCTGTCACTGTATGTAATTAATTCTAGTTTGCCCCTTAAAAAGGGACATGCTTGTCTTAATGGGCCCACCTTGTTATCAAAACTCAGATAAATAAATAGTGTGCCCAAGAGGCTGAAGCACAGACTTCAGAACCAGGAACCCAGGCTTAAATCCCATGATCATTTTTACTTGCTGTGTGACCATGAGCAAGCCACAACCTTTCCGTTCCTCATTACTTTCAGCTAGAAAAATTAATAAATAAAAAACAGGACCACACAGAAGATTACACAGTGCATCTCTGCTGAACTATACTGACTAAACAATGAGTCAAACAAAACCTAAAGACTGTAACTCTGTTGATTTTATGTCAAGTTGACCTCTGTAGTATATGTTTAGAACACTTTTGTTTAATTCCAGCCTTAAAGATTAATAAAAAATGTTGTGCGACTTGCATGATAGTAGTGTATAGATATCTGTACACAGGTTGTCTCCTAATGGCTTTGTGTAACATGGTAGCAGTATTTAGGCAGTTTATTATTGTAGCTTATTCAAATTGTCATACTATTACATTTTGTCTGCCTGCAAGTGCAATTTTGACTAGTAACACAAATAGGGGTTTACGTCATTAGCTGCAGCTCATGCACGGATGCAGATTCTGTCATGGAGGAGCTGCCACTAAGTAATTTGATTTGATAAATGGCAAATGTTGATAATGAAAAATGAAGCATTTTGATTCTGCAGTATTAACCCCTATTTCCACATGGCAATTGTCCTGTATTATTATAAACGGGTTTGATACACATTATTTCATCTCCTGTCATTGTGTGTTTGCCCAGAGCATTGTGCCTCATCTTCTCCCTTGCACTTTGGTCTCCACTATTGTAGAGATGATGCCATTTGCTGTGTCCATAGTTCAGGCCTGTACCTCTCAGTAGAAGTGATCAGTTGGCTCGTGCTGCAGTTGTGTGCCTGTGATTTTTTTTTTTGCAGCTGCTGACAACAGTAACTGACCATTTGTCCCTTGGGTTAGTAACAAAATTGTTACTTCCAGTTACAGATGCACTAAAACATATAGTAGCTTCACTGGCTTACATGATTGAATAGTTTATGCCCCCCCCCCCACACACACACACACACCAGTAAATGGTACATACATATGCTCAGTATGCAGAGATCAGTTTGAATTATTAGTTACATAATTTGACTAGATTTTCAAATTGGCATTGATGTTTTTTTTTTTTTTTTGCTTTTGTCACAGTAATATTGTATGGTAATCCCGACATACCTTATCTGTTATAATATATGTTGTGAATAATAACTACTGTATAGTTCAGTTTCTTCTTCCGGCAGTACTGCATCAAAGGGTGGGGGGATAATGCACCTTGAGCACTTCATTGTTGTATAGAAGTGCAGTGCTAATTATACCCTGTAAGGCACATATGCACAGTATGCTGTGATGTTTTTGAATACATAGTATGTAGGCTTTCTTCAGGCACATAGGAATTAATTTACATACTATGATTAGTTACAATGTTCTTTATGATACCTGCAAATTGTAATTGTGTAAGGCAGTCTGTTATCAGTAAGGGGGAGCTGAGAGGTAGCGATATAGTGAAAAAAAAACCAGTGTCAAAGCAAACTTGCAAAACTAGGCACAGTGGCATGAAACTACCAGTTCAAACAAACTGCTGCATACAGAGCTTAGTTAACATGTAGGTGTAATATCAATGCTGCATTCTGTATACCAGCGAGGTTGCAGACAAGAACTTGTAACAGAGATCTATGTATGAATCTCTAATCTGCCTGTATTATTACTGATAAATCATTGTGCAGCATACAATGTCCCTTAGGATCAATGCATACGTTTATCTCTGTTTGGAAGTTTGCTGTCTTCCATACAGAGATAAACTTTTGCCGTTTTCATAATAGACATTATAGGGAACCATTTTGCACAAATGAATTATTAGTGATAATACAGACAGAATATAGATTCATACGCAAATCTGTATTGCAAGTTTTTATCTGTAACCTCATTGGTATACAGAAATGCGGTGCTGATGTTACCCCTAAATGTTACGTAAGCTCTGTATGCAGCAGTTTGTTTGAATTGAAGTTTCATGCCACTCTGCATAGTTTTGCAAGTTTACTTCGACACTGGGTTTCTTTTTTTTTTTTAACTATATTGCTACCTCTCAGCACCCCCCCCCCCTTTTATTGACAACCAGGACACAGCACATTAACCATATCATTATCTTGTTTAAGGTTCCTGATTACCATTACAAACATGGCTATGGCTGCCATCTTTACTCACTAAAAAATCACATAGGCCCTAAAATTAAACTCCTCAAAAGAAAAGGACAAAGCTATTAAATTATCTTTTCCTTTATATTCCCCTTATCACACACATACACATTTTAAAAAGAACACAGCTTTATTTTTGGAGCTTCTTTTCTGACCTTGCCCCTCATCCTTACCTACCTACCACAGAAATCTTTGCTGCTAGCTCTGCCTCAGATACAATTTACTAAGGACATCTGTTGTGAATGATTGTGTGGGTGAAGTGAACATTCAGTCAGTAGAATGCTGCAGAAGATTGAATTCCTGCATTCCAAGACAAACAAACATTCCATATATTGAATGTGTGGATTGGCAGATGCTTGACAGCTGGGGAGGAACTATTTTTTACTAGTTACTTTTAACAAAAGAAAATACCTGTTTCTTAATAAAAAAGTGTAATTTTTTGGTTTTTAATCTCTCATTTTATTTTATAAACACAATATATGACACTTTGAGGTGAGTGTTATGCTGTCACAATGCATTTCCAGGGGCTGAAGACACATCATCTGTGGCATCATGACTCAGTATGACTCAGGCGTGCATTGTGCCAGTACAACACATACAGTTCTTCCTTACTTAGTGCATCCCGGGTTCTTGCCTGCCCCAGTCCCTGCTATGGGTGGAGTTCTGCAGGTTGGTCAGGGAAAGGGTGTAACATGGTCATGCTTACTGGTCATGCATGTCACGGAGTGTCCTGTACATACTGAAGGGTTACCTCATGGATGTACAAGCCTCTCCCCAAATGCAGAAGGCTGTGTAACATGCTACTGATCAGGCCCTTTATCAACAGAATTGCTAGGAGAATAGAATTATAGTGTCTTATCTATGTAGGTCCTATATTCAGCACTATTTGTGACATTTGCGATTTTAAATAACCATGCATGTTGTCTCAGATCATACTGTAGTTAGAATAATGTGGTTGTCTTCTTACATTTATCTAAATGTCTGTGGTATGCAGTGCACCAGTAATGGAGATTGAGCTTAATATATGTTTGCTGTGTTGCATGGGTGACTGGACTGAGCAGTGCCCTGCCTTTCACTGCCATTCAGTGTTAGATCACAACTGATTATATACAGAGACTAAATGAAGTTTTAGTGCAGTTCATGCTCGTATGTAAACTAGGAAATTCTAATCTTTTAAACTGAATTTAGAGAACATCATGTCTAGATGTCAGTCACCATTAAACTTGCTGGCCAACCAATTAATGAGAAACTAAAAAAGTACTACAGTAGTAAGTTATCTATTAGCAATAAGTCATTGCTTTTCCATAGCTGCAGCTGGAAGAAATAAAAATGACATTCACTAGGGATTATCTTTTTTGCACTTCTTAGGTCTACTGATTTCCAGTTAATGAAACTCTCCTTCCCAAACAGGTTATTACTGAAAGACAGCTCACTGCTAAAACTGATAGAGCAGGTAGCTACTGAAACAGACGGCATTAATCGTATTTACAACATTTATGTATAACTGTAGTGTTTTCTGGTATTTTGTTACATATACAGTGCATCTTACTGGTCCACAAAATAGTTCAGATAATGCCGAACAGCTGACTGTCCCCAACTGACCTCTCCTGACTGTCACATCAGAGTCTGTTGTCATGAAAACCACTTTGATGTCTATCATTCACTTAAATACCATAACATCTTAATCTATCGCTTAGTTGCAGTTGGATTGAATATGTGCATCCCCCCCCCACCCTGGGGGCAAGGCTGAAAATATGCAGTATTGTCTAGCAGCCCTACTTTCCTGCTCAACAAAAAATAAATAGATGTCATCAGCAAAAGCATTACGAGGCCAACTGGGGCAGTTATATGCTTTTTGGTGCCCACTTTTGGATAGGTACTGAAGTGTTATATACTTTTGAAAGGAAAACAGAAAATATAAACAAATAAACTTTTCAGTATGTTAGGGTTGACAGTTTAATTTATTTATTTAATTATTTATTATTTCAATTTTGATAACCAGTGGGCTCACTGAGATGAGATGATCAAGTCCCTTTTCAGGGGACAGCCAGAATTAATTACCTACAGTGACAGAGTTGCACATACTTGCAGAGTAAGACATCGATTGCACTGATACAATCATACATACATTGGAGCTTATGCACAAATGGCAGACAGGCCCTACCTGGCTCATGCCCCCTGCACATAGGAGGCAATGTTTAGTTTAGTTTAGAAGGTGAACTTTGCACAGCCCTTTTTCAGTGTCACCCAAACAGCCCTCCCATGGCCATCTGGCATGTACATATTCACCAGGGAGAAGGACAGACCAGTGCCTTCAGAGGGGAAAAGAGGAGCAGGGGGAGGGAACACAGATGTATTGGTAGAGGAGGATAGAGTGAGGGAGGGGCTGCTGGCATTGTAGGTGGACAAATCACCAGGCCCTGACAGAGTACATCCAAGGGTACTAAAGGAACTGGCTGAAAAGCTGACAAGGCCACTGGCAGAACTATTTAATAGTTCACTAGAGACAGGCTTGGTACAACAGGACTGGAGAACAGCATATATATATATATATATATATATATATATAGTGCCCCTCCACAAAAGTGCTCCCAAGGACGACCCAGGGAATTACAGACCAGTCAGTATGACCTCAATTGTGGGCAAGCTCATGGAGACCATACTAAAGGAAAGGGTAGTTGAACATCTAGAGGAGCATGGTCTCCAGGATGTGAGGCAGCATGGGTTCATGGGGGGATCATGTCAAACGAATTTGATTGACTTCTTTGACTGTGTCACCAAGACTGTGGACAGGGGCCAAACGGTAGACATCCTCTATCTTGAGTTCAGCAAGGCCTTTGATTCTGTGCTGCACAAAAGGTTGACCAGGAAGTTGGTGGATCTCAGGATTGAGGAAAAGATGGCCAGATGGGTGGAAAACTGGCTGAGGGACAGAATCCAAAAGGTGGTTGTGGGGGAGAGTTATCTGGCACCAGAAAGGTAACCAGTGGGGTCCCACAAGACTCGGTGCTGGGGCTGGTGTTGTTCAATATCTTCATGAATGACATTGCGGATGGCATTAAGAGCAAAATGTGCCTATTCACGGATGGCACCAAGCTCTGTGGGAGAGTAGACACAGCTGAAGGGATATAGGACCTACAGGAAGATCTGAAGAAGCTGGGGAAGTGGTCCAAGATCTGGCAGCTTGGCTTCAATGCCAAGAAATGCAAAGCTATGCATATTGGAGCCAAGAATCCCAGGATAGAGCACTACCTGGATGGAGTTCAAGTATCTGCATCAGAGGAGAAGAAGGACTTGGGAGTGATGATCACTAGCGACCTGAAGCACTCTACACAGTGCAAGAAAGCAGCAGCAAAGGCAAACAAGATGCTGTGATGCATATCTAGGGGGATCAGTAGTAGGAGAGAGAAGAGGTTATAATGCCCTTGTACAGGTCACTGGTAAGGCCGCATCTAGAATACAGAGTTTGGTACTGGTGCCCACACCTCAAAAAGGACATTAACCTGCTGGAGAAGGTCCAGAAGAGGGCTACAAAGATGATAGCTGGTCATCAGGGCAAGGCATACAAGGAGAGGTTGAGGGCACTGAACATGTACTTCCTGGAAGAGAGAGAGGGGGGACATGATTGGGACCTTCAAGTACTTGAAAGGGATAAATAAGGTTGCTAAAGAGAGTCTATTTAAGCTGAGGGGCAACCATAACATGAGGGGGCACAGTCTTAAGCTGGAGGGTGGGAGGTTTAGGAGGGATGTCAGGAAACACTTCTTCACAGATAGGGTGGTGAACACTTGGAATGCACTGCCAGAAGAGGTCATCTAGTTGAAGACAGTGGGCAGCTTTAAGAGAGGCTGGGATCAGCATGGGGGGAAGGTAAGTATCATGGGTAGGGAGGATGGGAGGAGCGGGGAGGGAGGGCCAGGACATTAGCTCAAGCTGTGGACCCTGCAATACGAGCAGATTTGATATACCAAATGGCCTTCTTCTGTGGGCTTCTTTGCATGTTCATATGTTCGTATGCGCTGCACAGAGGCATGTAGAGGTGGCCCATGCATACTACCATCTTGGCAGCACTATGCATGAGCAGAGGGGCTTGGCCACATAATGGCATGTGCATGTTGCATGTATGCACATTCACAATGTGCAAAATGTCTCCCCAGTGTGTTGGACTGCAGGATCAACACCACGTCATGTGGAGGGCTGCCAGAAACTGCATGCACAGTGCCTGCATGGGGCTTCAGTGTGCAGAAAAACTGCCAGATCTGTAAGGCCCTTGGCTATAGGACAATGGACAGACTACTACTCTGGAAGTTTTTGTGCTACATAGTGTGGCATTTGGAATTTTATTATTAAGCTCACATTTCAATAAAAACCCACAAAGTAGGCTCAAAACATCAAGATACTGAAGGATATTAATAGAAAATGGAACTGCCTCCCCTGTACACAAGTGCCCTTGCCAGCCCCACCACAGTACATGAACAACATATATGTTGGTTCCCACAATATACCACAGATCACTGTGTACAGGGCATGCAAACCTGCATCCCCACAAGAAGCCCCCGCCACATAGCAACCCCTTCATCAGAAAACCCTACAACCACCATGGTTCTGACAACTGACAGTCATGGCCAGCAGCATGTCACCACTGACAGGAAGAAACACTCAGATAAGAGACATATGTGGCACATATAGCTTTACTGGCACATGGGACAGTTATCTCTGTGCATGCCAAGTGAAAAGAAATGTGCCAATCTCTTGACAAGACAAACAGGGAACAGAAAAAGATAATCAAGAATATAACTGAAATGTCCAAAATAACATAAAGGGTACAGACATGCCTATTCTGAAGTCCCATGGTCCCTTACCACAAGCCCCAATACCCCAGGAGATGTCACATTGGGACAGGCATGCTCTTCAGAAGCCCCAGAACTGCACAGCCTGAGATGTACAATGGATGCCTAGTGGTCCTCCTCCACCTCCTGTGAGTCCTTACTAAACTCCATGGGGGTTGTATTGGTGTACCCTGTCTTTATGAGGACCATCCGCTACCATCACTTATCTTAGAGGGCTTTGCCATGTCCCAGTAGGCACCAATATGATCTTTATAGTAGGAGTCCTGCATCCCCTCCCTCCAGAACAGCCAGTCAGGTGTGTGGAGGCCCAACTGGGTATGCTGGGCTACAACCACAGCCACTGCACCATTTGATAGTACCCTCCTCTCGAGGACCATCTGCCGCAGCCTGCAATGGTAGCCCTGAGAAAACATAAATCATGAAACTCCATCACTGCCACAGTACACACAACACATGTCATGCATTCCTCCTCACCCCTTGCCAGTTGCATACATACCTGCCCGGGCTCCATGACTTCTCACACTGCACCCTCAGCCTCCAAGTCCTGGTAAGTGCTTTTTGTCATCCTTCACAATTTTCATGGGTAGTCACCCACTCTCTTTGCAGAGCTCTGAATGTGTGCTGCTGCAGTGTCATCATCCGGTGTTACCCGGTGACACCCGGGCATGCCGCGTCATCCTGCAGGTGTTCCAGGTACATGTCCCATTAGAGAGCCTCCACATGGCATGAAATATCTGTGCAGCATCCCCATCAGGGCCACAGTCAGGGGAAGCATGGATGGGCATGGGCTGTGCACCACATGGCAGTTGTTCCCAGGGCACAACACAGAGTTACAGAGGATGTACCCAGTGCTACTTATGAATTTTCTCCTGCTGGATGGTGGGAGGGAACACAAGCAGCCACTGAGGGCCAGGCCATGGCCGTGTGTATTCCAGCCAAGGCTGGATGCCAATAACCTGTGGGACACACACCATCTCAAACAATTCCATTTGGGCCATGCCATGATCACACAGCTGTGTGATATGGTCTGTGCCAATATCAAACCACATACCCATCGGCTGATGGTGATTTGGGTCAAGACAATGGAGCTATGTGCATCAGTGTACTATGCCACCAAGTCCTTTCAGAAGGTGGTGGGGGATGTCATGGGTGTCAGCCAGTTCTCCATGTCCAGGGCACTGCGCCAGGTCATCGACACCCTGCTCTTGCATGTACATGAGCATATCAATCAATCAATCAATCAATCAAACTTTATTTAACCAGGCAAATGCATTGTTGAGCGAGCTCATTTGCAAGATGGTCCTGGGCACACAGAACAAATTACATTTACAATTTACAACATCAAATCATGACATAGCAGACAAGAGAATAGCACTGTTTTAAAAAAGAAAATAATTACATGATAGGTTGATAACTGGAGCAAATCTTAGATAATAAGGCTGAGTAAATACACAGCTAATTCATCATAGAAGTGTTTTGTGACAGTAAAAGAGTAAAGAGGAAGAGGATGGCAATGACACAGAGGGGACGTAGGGAAACAGAATGGTAAAGACACATGGAGGGAAGAGGGGCAACCGTGCTATGATGGAGTCTTCCAGGGGGGTTGCCACAGGGAAGGGAGGGAGGGAGCTTGGAGGTGGATAGTTACAGTGAGGGACTGCTGGCCAACAGGGGGAATAGGAAGGCCAGGTATATCCATAAGCTAAGGGAGTATTCAGGTTATGTGTCGAAGATTACCTGAAGCAGTTGCATGCAGTTTTCAGGTAGCGGTAGAGCAGCTGTTTGAATACATAGGGGCTAGGCAGGCGGGAGAGTTTAAGTAGTTTTTGTGTGTTGTTCCGAAGAGATGGTAGGAAGGAGCCTGATGGCAGTTGAGCCAAGGCATGTTCTCATTCGTGGTAGCTTGAGGAGGACATGGGAGGAGTTCCGTAAGCCGTATATACCCGTTGACTGCTCAAACATGTTACAGATACAGGGCAGAAGTTTATTGGAAAATGCCCTGAGGTGCTACATGAGGGCATTTATTTGCCTCCTCAGAGAGAGGGATGGCTACTCACTTGCCTGGTAAAGCAGGTAGTGATGAGTCCGCAGGGGCATATCGAGCATAAATCTCAAGGCATGTTGGTAAAGTGTATCGAACTTCTGGAGTACATACTGAGGGCAGTGGCTGTATAGAAAATCAGTGTAGTCGAGGAGCGGTAGAAAGGTTGTTTGAACCAGTTGTTTCCTTGCTTCAGGAGTGAGTAGGCGTCTTATGTAATAGAATATACCAAGGTGCTGTCTTAATTTTTTTGTTAACTCACTTAGATGTACGCTGAAGCTGAGTTTGTTGTCCAACCAGACTCCCAGGTATTTGAATTTGTCCACTATTTCTAGAGGTTCACCAAGTAGGGTGGTAATCTGGGGGATGCCAGATGTCCCCATGTTGGGGGGTGAGGGTAGAAAATCATGGCTTTTGTTTGTTTTTTATTGCATTGAGCAGGAGCTTAAGGCTCAACAGGTTATGCTGGAGGGTGATAAAGTCCTGCTGCAACTCCTTCTGAGCAAGATCTAGCAAGGGGTCGATTGTGTACAGGACTGTGTCATCTGCAAAGAGATGAACATTTCCTGCAAGAATGCCAGAATTAATGCTATTGATATAGAGTGCGAAGAGGATGGGCCCCAAAATGGAACCTTGTGGCAGGCCTTCGGGCAGAACTTTAAGTGGGGTCAGTTCCCCTTGTGTTTTAATTTGTTGTCTTCTGTCTGTGAGGTAACATTGGAACCATTTTAATGCAGCAGGAGTTAGACCAGTGCTGCCCAGGATTTCAAGCAGGATGAAGTGATCAACCATGTCAAAAGCTTTACTGAGGTCAAGGAAGAGTGCTTAGATGTGCAGTTTGTTGTCCAGGGCTTTTAACCAGTAGTTAGACTTTTTTACTAGAGCAGATATGGTGCTATGTTTGGGTCTAAACCCTGATTGGTCTGGGTTGAGGATATTTTCACAATTCAAATACTCCCTCAGTTGTGAATTGACAGCTGTTTCTAATAGTTTGGATAGTACAGGAAGAATCGAGATTGGCCTGTAGTTGTTCAAGTCTGTGGAATCTCCCGACTTGAACAAGAGATAATGTGTGCGATTTTCCAGCTGAGCGGCAGCTCCCCTTGTGTAAGTGAGCTATTAAAGAGGTGAGTGATTGGTGCTGTCAGATAATAGAATCCTGCTTTTAGAAAAAAGGGTTCTATCGAGTCTGTGCCAGCACTCTTTTTAGTATCCAATGAGAGAAGAAGGTCCTCCTCCTGTTTAAAGGATACTGGCTGGAAATTGAAGGGAGACCGGCTGGTACAGGGGACAGGGGCAGGGCTAGTACCTACTCTGGTGGCACTTGGGGTGCACAGTTTGCTAACAGGAGAGGCACTGAATGCAAGGCCTGCAGTAGCAAAGTGGGTATTGGGCTGATCAAGGATCTCAGACCTAGTTGTGTAGGAGTGGTTGTTCACAACAATTTTTGCAGGGATTGGGGTGGCAGGGGAGTGTCCTTTGACCTCTCTCAAGATTTGCCAAAACTTGGCAGAGCAGTTTTTGTTTTCCACAAGGGCGGACTGAAAGAAACATGATTTTTCGGCCCTGATTAGTTTAGTGCAGGTGTTCTTGGCTACTCGAGAGGAGAGCCAGTCTGATTCAGACTGTGACTTCCTTGCCCTTTTCTATAGTGTCTCTGGACCGCAGAGCCCTTTTCAGGGATGGGCTGAACCAGTCAGGTGCCCATTTTCTGGATTTGACTTTTCTCCAGGGAGTCTGTTTGTTTATTACCCTTGATAACAGATCCTGGAAGATACAGAAGGCTTCAGCCACAGAAGGTGCGAGATAGAAATCCTGCCACTGGATGTTCCCCAGGTCTATCAGAAAGGCGGGAGACAGAAGTGTTTTAGACTGTGCATTAATTCGAAGATATAGGTGGAAGGGAGGTGTGGGGAGCACCTGACGCAGGTGACAGCGCAGTGGTTACTCAAGTCATTATGGAAGACCCCTGCATGGGAGATGTTATGTGGCTTGTTGATGAGTATAAGGTTCAATAATGAACTGCAGCCAGGGTTCTTTTCGTTAGGTTGGGTGACCTCAGGGGGTAAGCTGAGTTAGCCCATGCTCATCACAGAAGTCCTTAAGCCTATTGGCGCTAGTATCATTCCAGTTGAGGTTTAGGTCTCCCATTATGATGCATTCAGAGTTCACTTTTTCCAGAAGGGAATGGAGGTGTAGCAATATACTCAGACCAGCAGCAGGCAGTCTATAGCATGCAGCTACCAATAGGGCTACTCCAGGTGATAGGGTTAACTTGAGGGCAAGACACTCAAATTCTTTGGCCGATGATGTGCAGACAATGTCGGTAGTTAGGAATTGTCCTTAATATATATGGCAACACCACTGCCTCTGGTCAACCTGTCACATCTGTGTAGGTTGTAGCCAGGGATGTTGATCGATTTGTCCAATATGTGATTTTTAAGCCAAGTTTCTGAGAACGTTGCTACATCAGGTGTAGCGTGTAGCGCCCAGGCCTGGACCAGATCCAATTTGTTGGCTAGGTTGCATACATTTATATGCAGAAAGCTCAGACCTTTTAACTGTGGGAGCTCCCCTGGAGCAGATAGCAGATGGGGGGGGCCCAGGTTTAATTCCACACTACCTGCACAGAGTAGCAGCAGGATTAGTAGTTTCCTAAGCCATTTTACAAGGAATCTCAGGAAGGCTTTGCTAGGTTGCTTAGTGTGATCACTGCCTAAGGCAGCGGAAGAAGCATTGGAAGGGCAACAAAAGGTGGTCATAGCAAATATTGTTACCCTAACAGAGAGGAAGAGGGATGTCTGCTTGAGGGGTGTTGGGCAGTGAGGGATATTAAACAATCTGTTGATATGGGGATTACTGCCTTTGGAAGGATGTAGCTGAATATTGAATACTGCCAGACTTGATTCCTGGCATATGGTAGAGTTCCAACAGGTTGTCTTAATTGGCATGACCATGTTAGGATCCAAGGATAGATGGAGGATGCAGCCAAGGAGTAAAAGGCAGGCTAAGGGTGCCATCATGAGAATACTGCATAGCAGAGGCGACTCCTTATCAGCATTCTTCATGGCTATCAGTAATCCTGGGAGGTTGACTAAGCTTATGGCCAGCCAAGGGCTATAGAGCCGAGGATGGAGGGAATGTTTTGATGGGGAAGGTTGAAAAAACAAATGCAACAGACAATAATTGGTGCCAGAGAAGCTTATACGCCAATGAGAATAGTGCAGTACAACAGGCAATAACTGGTGCCAGAAAAGGTTATACACCAATGAGCCTAGTGCAGTACAGGAAAAGAAAAAGAGAAAGAAAAACGAGAAAGGAAAAGAATAGGGGAGAATTCAAAGGAAGGAACAAAGCACCAGTGTGAGCTAGAGACAGGGTTGCCCCTCCCCCCAGACCCGCCCCTCATCCCAAGATTGACCGTTGTCGGGGTGTGTCATTGGGGTTTTGAGGCCTAAATGTCACCCCATTCCATCTGAAATTGCATTCACAAGTCACAGTAAATAAGAATGGGGTGACATTTAGGCCTCACAACCCCAATGACGCACCCCGTCAGCTGTCAATCTTGGGATGATGGCTGGGTCTGGGGGGGAGGGGCAACCCTAAAGATTTTTCATTTCCTGTCGTTTTATGCTTTAACCCTAAATGATGCATTAACGCAGTTTTTTGCATAGAATTTCCTTACTTTTTGAGAAAGAATAAAAAACTAAGAACTTGCGGAACTTGGTGGGAGCGCAGGCACTTCAGATGTGTATCTATGGTATGTGCTTATGTAATGTATAATATAGTGTGTGCTTATTGTATAGAAGCGTATGTGATTATGTCTGCATATAATTGTAAATATGTATGAGTTTGCATGTCAGTGTGTAAAAATATGTAGATTTGTGCATTCTTCGTGTGTGTGTGTATCTTAGTATGTGGGTATATAATTTATATTATAGTGTGTGCTTGTTTGTGTGTATAGAAGTATATTTATGTACCTCTGCATATACATGTATAATATATATTTATGTGTCTGCATGTTTGTGTGTATATATGTACTGTAGGTTTGTGCATTCTTCCTTTATGTCTGTGTGTGTGTGTGTGTGTGTGTGTGTGTGTGTGTGTGTGTGGTGTTCCCTGCATATCTAAGTATGTACTTGGGTATGTAATTTATAATAGAGTGCGTGCCTGTTTGTGTGTATGCAATATGTGTATATTATGTCTGCATATAAATGTGTACTATATATTTATGTGTCTGCATATGTTTTTGTGTGTGTGTATATATATATATATATATATGTGTGTGTGTGTGTGTGTGTGTGTGTGTAGGTTTCTGCATTCTTAGTTTATGTCTACATAAGTGAGTGTATCTTGGTATGTGAGTATGTAATTTATAATGCAGTGTGTGCTTGCTTGCGTGTATACACATATAAATGTATACCACATATTTAGGTGTCTACATATATCTGTGTGTTCATATGTAGGTTTGTGCAGTCTTCACATATATACATATATTTATATATAATATGTGTCTGCATGTTTGCATATTTAAATATTTATAAGTTGTGTTTCTATGTTGGAGCATTTATTTTGTGTACTGTATGTCCCTATGTGCGCATGCATATATATACTCACCTACACAATATAATTTGCAATGCTTGGTGCTGCAGCTGCCTGGGTGGCAGGAGATGAACACAATAAGCACTTTAATGTATTTTTCTTTTCGTCTAGCACATTTCAAGTCAGTCAGTCGGCCTGCCTGCATGTCTGTCTACCTATCTAGTTCTGTGAGGGTTGGTGTGAAGTACTAAGTCAAACAAACTTGAAGAAAATACTGCAGTAAGGCTACTGTGTGCTTATTTTAACAGAAGAGCTTGTAAGATCCGAAAGCAAAGCAAATGTTGCGGTTAGCCAGTTTTGTTAAGTGACTCAGCTGATTATTAGAGAAGTGAACAACTGATATTCAAAGAGTAAGGGCAAGGGCACCATAATGATAAAGCGCCTTTCCCTCCCTCTCTCCCTCTCTGCACTTTTTTGAGAAGTGCAATGGTGGCAAAAGCTAGGGCATTAGTGTCAGAGAAAGCAGGCCATACACAACAGGATGTCAGCAACAAAGAGGGCACAGGTTATGTGCTTTCATTTGCCAATTTAACAAGATGCTGCTGCAGGGAAGCTCCTGTTAAGCCTGTTCATTTTATTTATTTATATTTGTTATAAATACCATATTCAGAAAGCATCATTTTATGAATTATCATATTCCTCACAACTATTTTTCACTGGTGGCCATTCAAGTATTTTATACAGATTTTATACTTTCTTAACAAGAAGATCAAATAAACACATACACAATAATTAAAGTGCACTACTATGGAAGGAAAGTTAAATTATCAAGGGCCTTTATTTAATTGTAGCCTAGTAACAGTATTCTTTTCAACTGCAGCTTTGTGAATTGGCCTTCAATATATAACATAGACAGCAATAATATATAGATATATAATAAGGGAAGTCTCTTGACTCCTACATCTCAGGCACACATAGAATTAAAAACTAAATGGTTTCATAGTAGTCACATTTTTAAGTATTTCAAAATATTTTTTTATTTCAGTGAAGTTTTTATTGCAGATCACAATAAACATTTCAATGGAGCAGCCACAAAAGAAAGAAAGAAAGAAAGTTAGTTTAAATTGTATCTGGTAGAAGAGTGCACTCTGTGGCATGACTGACACTTCTGTCCCTATATCAGAACTAAAACTGTATGACAGAGTACTCCAAAAACGTGTGCTTGGCTTGTTAAAAATTCATATCTTAAAATCAATGCTTTATAGGGTAAAACATTATTTAGTAAGCAACAACAAATGGAGAAGTAACCATGACAGAAAGTCCTCAAGGAAGTAAAACAACATACGTAACTGCACACGGACACAAACCACAAAGAGCATAACAATACCAAAACGAGTATAGTAACAGAAGTAAACAACATACAGACCAAGACCTAAAAGTAAACAAGCAAACCAGCAAGCTATACAAAGGCAATGAAATCTATATCTATAATTCTCTATATGTCTATATATAGACACCAAGTTTACCTGCATGCAGTGGAGGGATAGTCCCGTAAATAAAGGATTGCTGAGGATGCTGGTTCCATGTGCAGGTGTGGTGCATTGTGCAGCTGCTGAGTACCAGGTGCTGGCATTCTCACTGTTGGTTCTTTTGGTGCTGGAGTGAGTAGGTGGGGTAGGTGGGGTTGGTGCTGGTGACACTGTTGGTGGTGGTCCTGCTGCTTGCTTTTGCTACTATATAGTGTTGGTGGTGCATCTTGGTGTCAGTTGGTGAGGATGGTGATGGTGTTGGTGTTAGTGGTGGTAGCAGCAAGCATTGGTCTGTTGAGGCAATCCATGGGACTTTATATTGATTTTAGCAGCATAATACAGTACTGCTAATCACTCTGCATTTTTTTTATGATAGGCTGTTCAAAACGGATTAGTAGTTTTCTAACAACTTCTGGCTTGGTTCGATCAAATATTAAGCAAAGCCAGGTCATTTTCTGCTAGGCGTCCCTTCTTCCCTCTTCTTATAAATACAAGTACAGAATTGCACTCATGTTTAATGTTAATGGCCAGGGTTGTACTTGGTGTATTGACTTTATACTGGAAATTATCTGGGGGGAGGGGGGTAAATATTTTCTACCATGTTTTGTTTCTTCAAATTAACTCACAGAGGTTGAGTAAATAAAAGGTTGGATGCGGTGTATTTGGAAGTCATTAAAGGGGTACATGCACTTATACAAATTATTATACACAGGCAATAGAGCCTTTAAGATGACAAAAGTGAAGTGGGGCCACTTTTATGATGTTTATTATTAATACACTAAGGGATTCCAACTGAGAAATGCGAACAGATGGGCACCTGGTAAACCACATTACAGACAGACAGAAATTCTACACTGTTCTAGGTGGAATACTGTTGTGAGCTCTCTAGGTATATTTCAGTACTAGACTGTAGATTATGCGAGGTATGAAAGTATTTCAAAACTGTAAATAGCCAGCACAGGGATGAGACTGAACTTGTGATAATTGTCCAAATACACCCACGTTTAATAGCTCTATAAAATCTGGCCATCTTGTCCCTATCTCGCGATCAAAGATGGCGATCAAAGAATCTCACGATCAAAGAACTTGCAGGCGCATGATCAAAGAATAAAAAATGCTATAACTCAAGTTTTAGGTAGAATTACATGAAATCACCACCATGCCTCCTCCGTCTTGTCCCTCGTGGACTATGGCTTGTCCATCTGCGCTGCAGCTGACAACACTGCCCTCTCCAAAATCCAACTCTCCATCAATATGGCCTGTAGGCTCCTGACCGGTGCCCCCAGCTGTACTTACACTGGCCTTCTCTATATTACCACCAATCTGCTCAACTTTGAGGAGCAACTGCTCTACCAGACCTGCCTTCTCACTAAGAAATCACTGCTAGGACTCCCCCCCCCCCGGGGGTCTCCACCTCCCTACAGCAGCCATCTTCTTCCGTTGCCACCCATAGCTCTGTTAAGGTCACATTCAAGGTGGCAAGAACCAAGACCTCTCTTGCCCAGAGATCCTTCCTCTACCAAGCCCCCACCTGATTCAACTCCCTCCCTAGCTGCATCTCCAACTTGCCAAAAATTGGCTCCTTCAAAACAGCCCTCTGGAACCATATCTTTAATACCAGCTGTTGTAGGTGCAACTAACCCCCTGTTGTAACCTGTGGTTCCTGCCCACCTTGCCCCCTGGCTCAACAACATCCACTGGACAGCCTCTCCCTCCCACAGACCTACCCCTTCCCTACTAGGTAGAAACAGGGATGTAACCCACTGTCTTCTCTGAGGACCTACTATATCCATGAGTGTAACTCACAATTTTGTAACATTATGTAACCTAAGTAACATACAAACTACTACATTATGTAACCTAAGTGTATCTATGTTAAATGTTCCTTTTACTGCACTTGTAATGTTATCCTCTGTTTTAATCTGTACTGTAATAACTGTCTTGATGTCTGCCCCTTCCACGACGAGGTGCCTTTGTAAATGAGCCTCTGACTTAAAGGTTGTAAACCCGATTTGTAATGAATAAATGAATGAAGCCCCCTGAGCAAAACCCACACTCATTTGTGTTCCTAGGCCACCCCTGGGCTGAGAAAATTGAATTTTTAAAAGGGCCATCTCATCCCTCACTCGCGACGCAGGATCGCGATCATGGAATCTCACGATCAAAGAATTTGCAGGCTCGCAATCAAAAAAATTGCAGGCTCGCGAACAATAAAAAATGTTGAAACTTGACTTTTAGGCAGAATTAAATGAAACCACTGCCATGCCTCGATATAATGAAGCCCCCTGAACAAAACTCACCCTCATTTATGTTCCTAGGTCACCCCTGGGCTGAGAAAATTGAATTTTTAAAAGGGCCATCTCGTCCCTCGCTCATGATGCAAGATTGCGATCAAAGAATCTTGCGATCAAAGAATTTGCAGGCTCATGATCAAAGAAATTGCACGTTCACAATCAAAGAATAAAAAATTGTGAAACGCGAGTTTTTTGAAGATCTAGGTGAAACTACCACCATGCCTCGATAGAACGTAGCCCCCTGATCAAAACCCACCCTCATTTGTGTTCCTAGCCCACCCCTGAGCAGAGAAAATGGTATTTTTACCTCACAATGCAAGATCATAATCAAAGAATCTCTTGATCAAAGAATTTGCAGGCTCGTGATCAAAGATCATTAGCGAGCCGCGATCAAAGAATTTAAAACCTTATAACTCTATTTTTTGATCATTTTAAACCAAACCAAAGGCATAGCTTGATAGATTGAAACCCCTGAGTAAAACAAACTGCATTCTGCATTTGGTAAGCAGACTAAGGAGAAGCTGCCCGATGCTCACCCTCCAAGCAAGGGGACTACTGTGCCCTTTCGTGGCTGTTTCCTCTCAAACAAATTGCATTGTGCAGTTTGGTAAGCAGACTAAGGAGAAGCTGACCGACGCTCACCCTCCAAGCAAGGGGACTACTGTGCCTTTTTGGGGCTGTTTCCTCTCAAACTGAATTCTGCAGTTTGGTAAGCAGACTAAGGAGAAGCTGCCTGACGCTCACCCTCCAAGCGAGGTACGGGTTGGAACTCTGAATTTTGGCATCTACCCCTGGAGGAATCTGACTTGCCCCTGTTTGCCAGTGTTTCTCACACTATGTGCAGCAATCCAGAATTCTTCTAGGAACTGCTGCCAAGAAATTAATGCTAGAACTGACCTCTGCTTGACCTGTTCTTGATTTCTCACTTTAAGTAATGTTTAGTCTGATGTAGAGATTTCTTAAGAGTCGTTTTAAGTTTGAGAGGTTATTAAGGTAGTGTGATTTTGCTATCTGCCCTGATCTCTGTGCCCCTTCTTTTAGAGCTGTAAGTCTGTGGGCTGCGTCCTTGACCTCTGTGTTCAATTGAGGCTGCTGCAGCACCCTCCAAAAAAAAAACTTGCTTCAGAACCTCCCTGCCTGTTCTTTTTCCATTAGCAGATTATATCTTTTAGCCACTAGAGGGCCCAGTTATAAGCACACTTACCTAATCCAACACAATAGAGTTCCTGTCTCATCTCACTTATTGTGTGGTCAGTCTATCACTATTCATCAGTCTTTGCCCCCTTCCTCTTCTACTGATTGATACCGATTTTTCCCATTTGCATCTTATACTCTTCGCCCACTAGAGGGGTTTTCCCCCTACCGCGCCAAAACTGCTCTACATCTCCTTACTCTCTACTACTCCTGGACTCTCTTCCTTTACTGCTCAGCTGCTATGGGTACCTACACTCCATTACTAAGTCTGCGCTCATTCACCCTCTTGGTACAGACCTCACACTGACCGGAGCATCTTTCTTCCACACTAGGCACCTCATCCCCAGACTACCCCACAGTGACTCGGTACTCCCCCACCCTCAACACACCTGTGACCCCCCAACACCCCCACCCTGCCAACACCACCACTCCCTCCACCCTCCAAGGCCTGACCTGGACCCAGCTCTCCCCTGCCATTCCCACCCTTTACACTTTCTCTATCCCATGCACCCTGATTATAAAGTCCTCAGCTGGGTGTTGAACCAAGGGTCTTCATCGCCACTGGCCACAAACTAGAATAAATACACTGCTATTATTATTATCTGGTAATGTACACTCAACCCCAGGACCTATGGCTTTCAGCCCTTCTAAACCCTGTACTGCAATTGGCCTGCGGTTTGCATCCTTAAACATTTGCAGTCTCCTAAAGAAATCTGCTACCCTCCAGTGCTGGGTCGTTCAACATCAACCTGACATAATTGCACTGGTAGAGACTTGGCTCTCCAAATCCAACCCGACTCCGCTATCACCCTCCCTGGATATACCATCTACAGGGAAGACTGAGTAGGCAAACACGGTGGTGGTTGAGCACTACTCGTATGAGACTCCCTTATAGGTCAGGCACTCCCAGCTCCTAAACTTGATTATGGAGCCCAAACCCTCACCATAAAAATCATGCCTGACCCCGCCCAAGGCACTGTCTTCCTCACGGTCTGCTATGTACCCCAGAGGAATCAAAATCAAGTGGTCCAGTCCCTCATTGACTACCTCACATCTCTCCCTCACAAAGTGGAGCAAGTCATCCTAAGTGATCTCAATGTTAAGTGGCTTGCCTCCACTGCCTCCCATATAAGGGATTCCTTTGCTGCCTTAGATATGTCCCATTTAGTCACCCAGCCCTCCAGGTTCAACCACTCTACTGGCGCCAGCACTCTCCTAGATGTTGTTATATCTAACCACCCCTACAAAATCCAGGATGTCACTGTCCTCCCTGACTCTCTTAGTGATCACTCCCCAGTCCTCGGTCTCTGGTCATCCTCCACTCTGAAGCCAGTGTCCCAGGCCACTCTACACCCCAGTTTATGTCCTGGCAGCCTCAGAAAATTAAAACAATACCTAGCCCAGCTAGATTGGTCCCCTATCCAGTGCGCCCCTGACATTGACTCAGCTCTTGACCACTTCACAAATGTCTTCTGTAAGGCTTGTGACCTTTTTGCGCCCCCTCACCAGGATCCACTCCAAAAATGCAATGTCCCATGGATCACCCCACTTCTCCTCCAGAGACTCAAAAACAGAGATAATCTCTGGCACATTGCTGTAGAATCTGGAAAAACATCTGATAGACAGGCCTACAACGTAGAATGCAATAAGTGCACGTGGGCCGTTAGGCGAGCCAAGGCAGAGCACTACCAGACCACCCTTGCTTCCACTTGGGGTTCAGCCTGGACCTTCTGGGATAATATGAAAGAGCTAAATGGGAAGTCCTGCTCCCCCCTTCACAATCTCAGCTCTCCATCAATGGCACCTCCACCACAGAGCCACTCCTTATAGCCGATTGCCTTAACACTGCCTTCTCTGACCTCAGCTCGGTCCTCCCTGGCAGCTTCTTTGGCCCAATCCCCACCTCTCTCCTTCTGGTCCTGCTTTGCCCACCATTCTACCTGTGCACCCTATCCCCCCAAGAAGCCAGGCCACATCTGCGAAAAGCCTTATACAGCAATAACCCCAGCAGTGACCCCCTCGACTCCAGGATCCTCTGTATGGTCTTGGACAAAGTCCTAGTCCCCCTGACTGACCTTCTAAACTGGTCTCTATGCCTGGGTCAGTTCACAAGTGCTTGGAAAACTGATGAAATCACACCCATACATAAGAGTGGGGACCAGTCCACCCCCAACAATTACCGGCTAATCTCCATCCTCCCCCCACTCTCTAAAGCCCTTGAAAAAGTGGTGTTGATCCAGCTCTCTGAATACCTAACCAAGTATGACATTATGTGCCCAGAGCAGCACAATTTCTGCCTGGGACACAGTACAACCTCGGCTCTCCTGGAATTCTCCCAACACCTTCATGTTGCTCTCTACTCTGGCAGCCTTGCAGCATCAGTGTTCATTGACCTCTCCAAGGCCTTTGACACTGTCTGTCATCCCCTTCTACTCGACTCTCTCCACCAACTTGGTTTCTCTGGTGGTCCCATTTCCTGGTTCTCTAGCTACCTCTCTGCTAGATCCCAGCAAGTCAAGATCAACGGCTCCCTCTCCAGCACTCTTCCCGTTCACTCCGGGGTCCCTCAGGGCTCCATCCTGGGTCCAATACTTTTTAGTCTCTACCTCAACACCCTCCCCAGCTCATGTACTGGTAAAATGCTCCTCTATGCCGATGATGCAGTCCTCGTTGCCTCACATCCCAATCCCACCTCCCTCCAATTATCCCTCCAGCAAGCTTACAATCAAGCCGAAAGGTGGTTCGGCAACCGCAGACTGGTCATTAACCTAAAGGAAACCAAATCAATGATCTTCTCCCACCACCAAAATAAAACTAAAAATACCCCCCCTCTTGATTATCCCCAGCACTCTGCACCCACTAGAACAAGTGACCACATACAAGTACCTAGGCATCACATTCAATACTGCCCTCTCCTTCCACACCCACATTAAACATAGAAACATATATAGAAACATAGAATTTGACAGCAGATAAGGACCTCTTGGCCCATTAATGCCCTATCAGCTGCCATTAACTCTTGGATTGGCCTGGTATACCAGCACAGGGACTGCCTGCCTCAGGTTGCCTTTAGGCTGGCCATCACCTCCTCAGTCTTGTCCCTCGTGGATTATGGCTTGCCCATCTACGCTGTATCTGACAACAATGCCCTCTCCAAAATCCAACTCTCCATCAATAAGGCCTGTAGGCTCCTGACCGGTGCTCCCAGCCACACTTATACCTGCCTTCTCTATATTACCACCAATCTGCTCAACTCTGAGAAGTGACTGCTCTACCAGACCTGCCTTCTCGCTAAGAAATCACTGCTAGGACCCCCCCCCGGGGGTCTCCACCTCCCTACAGCAGTCATCATCGTCTGTCACCACCCATAGCTCTGTTAAGGCCACTTTCAAGGTACCCAGAACCAAGACCTCTCTTGCCCAGAGAACCCTCCTCTACCGAGCCCCCACCTGGTTCAACTCCCTCCCTAGCTGCATCTCCAACTTGCCAGAAATTGGCTCCTTCAAAACAGCCCTTCAGAACCATATCTTTAATACCCACTGTTGTAGGTGCAACTAACCCCCTGTTGTAACCTGTGGTACACACCAGCCTTGCCCCCTGACTCGACAACATCCACTGGACAGCATCTCCCTCCCCCAGACCCACTGCTTCCCTACTAGGTCAAAACAGGGATGTAACCCACTGTCTTCTCTGAGGACCTACTATATCCATGAGTGTAACTCATAATTTTGTAACACTATGTAACCTAAGTAACATACAAACTACTATATTATGTAACCTAAGTGTATCTATGTTAAATGTTCCTTTTACTGCACCTCTAATATGATCCTCTGTTTTAATCTGCACTGTAATAACTGTCTTGATGTCTACCCCCCCACGACGAGTTACCTTTGTAAATGAGTCTCTGACTCAAAGGTTGTAAACCTGATTTGTAATGAATAAATAAATTGAATGAATAAATAAAATTCGTGTAAGTTTTACTTCAGGAGTGACCCCAGAGCCGAGATATTTGATTTTTTACGATTGGAATTTAAAAGCAAGATGGCAGACCTTGTGATCAAAGAATTCTCGGGGACAAAGATTCTTGAACCATGAGGCTGCAAATTCTTTGACTGCCAGGTGGGACGAGTTGGCTCAAGCCCCAGTCTTTGTTCACAAAACAACCATATAAATTTTCCCAGTGACTTATAATGGGAGCTTAAAAGTGGCACAACATTTGAAAGCCTTAATATTTTTTTCACCAAACAAAAAGCAGCACATTCAGCCAGTCAGGCTCTTTCAGAGTGGCACACCACACGACGGCCACACAGGGCCACAGACAAAATCCCCAAAACTGCCTCCAAAACTGGATATTTTTGCATTTTTCAGTGTTTTCATGCGTAAAGACCATAAGTCCTACCAAAACAAAATTTGGCGAATCAAGAGACCTATCATGCCCCACTGAGCATACCAAATTTCAGGCAAATCTGTTGAACAGGTCTAAAGTTATTAATGCACAAAAGTTTGACTTTTACATAGCAGTACCTTCATAACCCTAAATATAGTGGAGCAACCACGCCACTATAGTATATATATATATATATAGATATATATATCTATATATATATATATCTATATATATATATAGATATATATATCTATATATATAGATATATATATAGGATAAAGATGTTTTAGTTAGAGATGAGGTTACCAAGGAATTGTGTGAATGAAAGATACTATATAGAGGAGTAGGGGAGAGAGCGCAGATGTGGAGAAATGCAAATGGCTAACAAGATGGGTGGAAAATAATGCTGAGAGATGACATTCTCCACTGCAAAGGCAGATATCCAGTCCATGAAGGAGGCATTCTATGACAAGCATGGCATGCCCAATGTATTGAGGGCCTTTGACTGTATGCATGTGTTGATCCTGACATCAGCAGTGGATGAGGAAACATACCATAACTGCAAAGGGTATCACAGCATCAACTACCTGATAGACTTTGATTCCTAGGGTATAATCACTAATGTTGTGTGCCAGGTACCCAGGGCCATGCCATGATGCCTATATGATCAATGTGTTCAGGCTGAGCAGCCTCCTTGGTGCACATGGTGGCAGAGATGGATGATTGATTGGTGAGTATCTGTACTCCACACAGATGGTATACTGGTGGATGCCTTAGAGCAGTATGGTATAAATCCTGTCACTTACCCACTACATAAGTGACAGTGGCCATCCACTATGGCAATACCTGATGTCCCCATACCTGGAGGCACATGGTGAGGCAGAGGAGACATACAATAAGGCACACAGGAAGACATGGTCCAAGATCGACAGCGATAGGGATACTATAAATATGGTTTCTGTGCCTTGATCTGAAAGGCGGCACAATAATGCCTGCCCCAGGGAAGGCATGCAGAGTCTTAACAGCATCTGCCATGCAGCACAATGTAGATCGAGGCAGCATCTACCCATGCCACTAAACAGACATGGGGGTGGTCCACTGGGGGACAGAAAAGGGGGAGGCTTTCAGGGGCTTGGTGTGGAGCTACTGTCTGGATGGGTGACAAGGCATGGACTTGTGCAGGGGATGTTCAGCCACTAGAGTGGGGAGGAATGGTGGACAGGTGAGACACTGTGATGGTGACCCACCCTGAGTGACACACCACCTATGGTAAGAGGGTACTTATTAGCGCTTGTGCTTGAGAGGATATATGTGCATTTGTTTGAAGGAGCTTACTAGTGCTTGTGCTTTGGGAGGCTATATGTGCTTGTGCCTCTGGGTGGTGGACATCACTGTTTCTGTCATGGATGCTGCCCCCTGAGTATGGAGATACATGTACCCATATGGTGAGTTTTTGCTGTTGCCTTCCTCCCTCTTTGCCACATGGCCTGTGCACATCCCAGATGTCATTGGCATGTGGTTATACCCCTGCCCTTTGGTGTTGACAGAGCATGCAGGTGACTATGGTATGGAGACCTTCTGTCTGGCCTCAACTACTGGTGGGGTGTCTGCATTTGCCTCAGTTAGAATGGTTTCAGCTATCCTTTCCAGGATATTCATGATTTGTTTAATGCTGCCCCTCATGTCCCTCGCCTCTGTGGTTAGCTCCCTTATCTGTTTTGTGTGCTCCAGCTGGGCACATAGCCTGTCCTGTTCCAGCTGTCATACCTCTGAATAGTAGGTAGGGAGTATACCCCTCCTTGCCACCCTACAAGTACTGCAAATGGGACAGCTGGAGGTGTCCTTGTCCCCACTGTCCCTGTGATGGTATGTGTTCCTCTACTACACACTCCCATGCTCCCTTGTCTGCCCCTGGCAGGCAGATGGACTGTGTCAGGCATCTGCCCTATGGTGCTGGCAGGCTATGGCTGCATGCCCTCCATGTCCAGCTGCCCACAGGGTGCCACAGGGTCCAGTAGGTCAGGACTGACCAGCTGTTCAGGGTGAAGTTGTGAATGAGATTTGTGCCTGTATTTAGGGGTGGAAGACTGTCTGTGGTGGGAGTGTCCAACCTATCCTTGGCCTCCTGCGTGTCTAGTACCTGGCTCAGGTCCACATCCAGGTCCTCTAGTCCACCTTTCTCTTCTGCCATGTGCATGTGTTCCTGCAGTGTACCTGGGAGTGGGGATAAGCCATATGTTAGGCATTGGCATACTTGTGGAAATACCACAGAACTGTTGTGGGCCACCGTGACTAACACCTACCTGTTGGCTTGACCTCATCTGCCAGTTATGGTCTCCATGCAACGATTTACATCTGCAAGTGTCACCACTTCCCCAGTGGGTGTGTGCTCCATCACAGGGTCTGTAGTATGCAACACAGGATGTTTATCATGGCCGTACTGTTTCTAGCCCCCTCCTTGACTGGTCCATGCAGTTTCCTATATACCCTGCACTTTATCCATGCATTCCTCTTCCTCATCATTCAGGGACACTTGTGTGAGGGTCTCTGCCACCATTCTTTCAATTAGGGTCTGTCTGTGCTCCTATGTGGGCAAGCCAACACCTATGGTGGTCCTGGAATCCTTTCCAGCTGCCAGAGTCTGCTTGATGGCAGACTGAAGGTCACACCACTTGTGTTTGATCACTGCCATTTTGCATGCCTCTGGCCTGGAAGCATTCATGGCAGCCTGTATTTCCAGCTACAGTCCTGCTTTGATCAGTGATGGTGCCTTTAGGGACTGTGCCCTATATAGTATGCCATAGTACTCACTTTTGTCTACAACCATGACTGTAATCTGTCCCATGGAGAAGTTCAAGGACTTTGATTGACTCACCCTGTGTATCCGTCCATGTCCCCCTGTCGCTGTCCATCTATGGTCTGTGCCATCTGTGTCTGCTGGTGGTCTGGTACTGCGAGCGGTGCCCCACCACTGTCATCCTATTACACAACCAGCTTTTTGTGATGTAGCTTCCATCTGTCCCAGGAACCCTTTTTACAGTGCTTGTGCTAGAAATTTGGAGCAAGTTGCTGTAAATTGGGTAAACTGTTGCAATTGCAACCACCCTACTAAAATCGAATGCAGTTGCAGAAAAAGCATTTGACGCACCACCAGATTCAAAGTGCTGTGGCAGAGGGCTTGTCACAAGCCCTGCACCACCCTTGGAAAATCTGGCCTATTGTTTTCAACCGGACAGGGGGGTTATTGAACCAGCTGCATGGAAGGCCATTTAGCACAATAAGCCTTAGTTTGGCTAACAGAAGGTCATGGTTTATCAAGTCGACTGCCTTGTCAAGATCTATACAAAATTGCACCAGTTGCCTTCCCCTTCTCCACTGTGTCTAGGATATCAGAGGACACAGGCAGCACGGCAGTGTCAGAGCCATGTTTTTTTCTAAATCCATATTGGACGCTGGTGAGAGACTGATGGCACTACAGGTAGTCCTGAAGCTAACTGTATATAAGCCTCCCTTAGATTTTAATGAGTGTGCAGAAAAGGGAGATGGGTTGGTCATTTTCAATAGGTTCTTTCTGCCTTCCTTTGTGGATGGGAACCACTAGGGCAACTTTCCATTTTTCTGGAATTGTTTCCAGAAGGAGGTATATGTTTATGAAGTGTTAGAGGGGAGTGGTGATGATAGGCACAGCAATTCTTAACAATTTAGGTTCCAGGTTGTAGTAGCCAGGTGTTCCATCACTTTGTATGCATCTCAGCTATGCAAGAGCCTCCTTCCTGGTCATTAGCCAGAAACAGATTTGGGTTGAGGTTCTGGGGTTAGTTGTTGGCTAGGGATGGGGTGGAAAGGATGAAAGGGGACTTGGCAAGGTTGGAGGAATGGTCAAATGTATGGCAGCTTAGATTCAATGCAAGGAAGTGCAAAACAATGCACCTGGGAAAGAAAAACCCAGGACAAGAGTACACAATGGGGGTGAGATACTGACAACAACAAAAATGGAAAGGGATCTGGGGGTAGTCATATCAGATGACCTAAAGGTGGGCCAGCAATGTGAGAAGGCAGTAAGGAGGGTTTGGGGGATACTGGGATGCATAGGGAGAGGCATTACCAGTAGAAAACAGGAAGTTGTTGGCCCTCTGTACAGACAATTGCTAGGACCACATCTGGAGTACTGTGTACAGTTCTGGAGACCCCATCTCTGCAAAGACATAGGCAGGGTGGAGGCTGTCCAGAGGAGGGCAACCAAAATGGTGCAGGGTCTGCATCAGAAGACATATGAAGAAAGACTAAAAGAGCTTAAGATGTATAACCTTGAGGAAAGGACAGAGAGGGGGGACATGATAGAAACTTTCAAATACCTCAAGAGAATCAACAAAGTCCAAGAGGGTAGCATCTTTCAGAAAAAGAGATGTGCAAGAACAAGGGGGCACAATTTGAAGATAGAGGGGGGACAGAGCAGAAGTAATGTGAGGAAGTATTTGTTTACAGTGAGGATTGTAGATGTATGGAACAGCCTTCCTGAGGAGGTCATAGAGTCAAGAACAGTGAGAAAATTCAAGAATGCATGGGACAGGCAAAAGGCAATTCTAGTGGGGGGGGGTAGGAGGAAATAGACTGTTGGTTAACTAGGATCTGCAGCTTATCCGTTAGGTAGGGAAATGGGCAGACTAGGTGGGTCAAGCAGTCCTTGTCTGCCAGCAAATTCTTTGTTTCTATGTTTCTAGAGAGTGGGGAGTTTGAAGAATTACCACTTAAAGGCTCTTAAATCAATGTCAGTGATGAATTTATTGAATTAAGTTGCTGAGGATTTGGGTTCAAATAGTACTTGACCACGATCCATAATATCATGACTGGGGCATTAGTTTGCACCTTCAGTAGACAATTTATCTGTGACCAAACACTTTTAGGATCAGATTTTTGACTTGGAGAGCTTTTAAGTAAGTTCTTTTGGCAATTTTAAGGTTTGATTTGCAGGTATTTCTAAAGTTCCTGTAAATATGCCTTCAGATAACAGACCAGTTTTCTTAAATTGGCACTTGGCCTTGGGCCAAATTCACAAAGCAAAGGGGACTAACTTCCACTCTGCAACTCCAGTCACATAATGAAATCTCCACAGCTGTGAGGATTAGTATTCGCAATCCCCCACAACTGCGAATATGTTATGCCCAGTCTCACCAGCAGTAACATTTTTCTGCGGCTGCGGGGACTTCTATGGCAACACCACCCGCAAGCTGCCATAAATCGTGAAACCAGTCATAAACCACACTCCACGTATACTGCAGCAGCAGGAAAAAACTGCAGCAACCCACTTGTGCTGGGATTTTTTCCTGCAGCTGCTAGAATGTCATGAGCTTTGTGAACCTGGCCCCTTGTCCTTTGTCTTAAGGCCTTCTTGAGAAAATGCTTCATGAAGTAATCAAGGGCCGTATCAGCACTGGGAAGATCAATTATGGGGCTCCAGTTGATTTCTGTTAGGCTATTTAGGAAGGCGGTCTCATCAAGTTAGAAAGGTCCCAGGCCTTTATGATTTTTGACGGAGGACTTGTGGCATTATTTTTCAAAATGCAATGCACCAAGGAGTGATCATTGAGTGAGTCAGGAAATATGCCTGCTGCTATAATCCTTTCAGTTTAATTTACTAGCACCCAATGTAGGAGCGTGTGATTACCAGTTTTAGTATGCATTCTGGTGGGTTCTCTAATCATCTGCAAAAGGTGCACACCTGATAAGGCTGTGTTGTACCCATTATGACCAATGCTTAGCCAATTAAGATTGAAGTTCCCTAGCGAAATTAGTTCACTTAGGAACTGCTCTGATAGGCAGCTAGGAAGGGATGTTAGTGTATGGAAAGCAACACCTGGGGGATTATAGACATAGCCTATGCACAGAGATTTTACCATTCCTAGGGTTTGAGACACAAATATTGCCTCATTACATACAGGTTAGACCAATAAGCTGTAAATGAGCTTGGTACATTGAGTACACCTTGGTCTGATTGCCACAACCTTCACTTGCATACTCTGTGACTCTGAGCAAATCTTTAAGGCAGCAGTCACCTTTGGGCTGGCTTGCCGGCACAGCAGCAGTGCTACTACCCATGGCGCTGGTGACCTGGGTTCGAGAATGAGCCTGGGTCATCAGAGGGCTGCCTGGGGGAGATATGTTGAGCATTTGATCAGACGCCCTCTACCTTGGGGAGGGAGGGTGAACTGATGCTGGTGCACTACCACCATCTGGGTGACTACAGGTGGTGATAAAACTAGCACTGTTGGACCAGGGTGGGAGGAGGTCAGAAATTCTCCGGTGCATGCGCACATCTCTACATGCATGTGCATATCATCCTGGGGGGTGAAAACCAATAAAATGACAGCCGTGGCAGGAGAACTTCCTCCCCACATCCCAGGCCCCACACTGACGACTGTGGCACTCTCTTCTCTCTCCTCATTGTACCGACCAAGTCACTGCCAGGGTAAGGGGGAGACGGGGGGGGGTAAGACAGGGTGCCTTGGGAGTCAGAGGTAAGTCCAAGAAGGCAGATGACGGGGCTGGGCAACGGGGTTGGACTGATGGGAGCCAGTCAGCCACAGGAGAATAAAGTGTACTAATTCAAATAAAAAGCAGCAGTCACCATTTATCAGCAATAATGTTTTTCTGGCAAAAACATCAATATTCTCATTTTTATTTTCATTTTCAGCCATTATTGATCTGAGATGAAGGATGTATGCAGTAAGTTTTGAAGTTCCTGCTCTTTTGCCAAGCGCACCATAAAAAAATTAAATATCTTGGTGTGACTCTAAGCTGTCTACCAGCAGAAACATGTGGCAAAGACCATCCTAATACAGGACATCCACAGTATGAATTCAGTATGTACATTCAAAAGGCAACCACAACAGAAGAGAGCTTCAAAAGTGGTGAGTGGTGGTGATCTTTAATGACTTACATCAATAATTACAAAATTAGTTATGTTGGCTATTTCAAAACCTGTACTTCTGAAAAAATTAAAAATACACCTTTGAGCATCAGGATTTCAGGTACTGGGTCAATATAGTGTGGGAAGAATAGCTTAACAAAAACCACGCCATAACAATAGCATTTAAAAATATAGCTACAGGGATACTATAGTGCAGGTACTGTAGCTATAACCAAGCAAAAAGAGCTGTAGGGTGTTGGGATGCAGGGAAGCAGAGGATAAAGGCTCTGCTGGGCAGACACTCTACCGAGCAGCTGCTGTGGCTCAACTGGTAGAGCCAACACTGACTGTTGAAAGCTAGTGATGGGCCTGCTTGATGGCAACCCCAATGGGAGAGAAGCACTCACAGAGCTGATAGTAGCAGCAAGTGGAAATGCTGCTGTTGTAGCACATTCAAAGCCATTATCTGGTAGTGCTGCCTCCTTCATAGGGGAACACAGTCCTGTGCAGCCTGATGCTGTGCCCATATGTTCCTATGCTGTGTCTACAAATGTATATGAGTGGACTTGGCCAAGTGCCCCTCTGCTCACACTTTGGAAATTAGACCTGGGATATTAGGTCCAGTGCAACCCCTTTGAAAATATGCCTGGACACAGGGTAGGAACAGGGCTTTGAAAATCCAATCACTTTTGTTTATGAAAGTACTAAATGCATACAGTAGCTTCTCTTTATGGCTCAGTTAAAAAAGCCATCAAACACCACTATAAAAGTTGGTTTCCTTTAGATTGTGAGCGCTCTAGGAGGAATCTCTGCAGGTACAGCTAATGGGGGCATTTTGAACAGCTTATTTAGAATAAGAATAGGAAATTACTTTGAACCTTTCTTTAAACAGCTCCATTGAATACTGGCAATTTTCTGTTCAGCAATCAGAACTGGAATCTATTTCTAAGGGAGCTTCACATAAAAGTTGTTTACCTTCTGCAACACTTAGTCTGAAAAATAATGTCTCTGTCCTCATAAGTAATTGTGTCCTGCCTAGTCCAGTGTAAACTCTAGACAAAATTAAAGTCCTCTCATGGGATATTTCTGGTCTATACAATAAGCTGAGTAAGGATGAGCCAATACAAAATTTCCATTCAGTGAATGTGCCAAAATTCAGTGTTTTGAACAAGGGTAAAGCAGGTCTGAAAAGATTAAGTTCCCCTTGGCATTTCAGTACTTTAAAATCATGATACATCACATTTCAGGGAGAACTCACTGAGCATGTCTATTTTGTTGTCAAGCCACATGACCAGCAGCAGCCAATCATCGATCCTGGAGGCTGAGAACTCCTTGGGCTACTCACAGCTCAATACCCTTTCTAGCTCTCACACAGGGGAAGGACATTTGGCTGGAAGGGTGCTTCATTTACGTAGCTGTGTGTGCTTTCTACAGTTAACAGCTCGGATTTTAAATCTTGCAGAAGTGAGTGGTGAGAGCACCTTTCTGTCTACAAGCCCCTGTCATATACTGGTTACTGAGTTGTTTTTTTTTTGAAATTCTCTTTTTATTCATTTTACTTAACATCAAAGTAACAATTGTAAACACAGATCAAATACAACCAGGTAACAAATGATCTCAAGAAAATACATAAGGTATTAAATACTGGTTACTGAGTTTAATATCCAGCAGTAGAGAGAGCAATGCTGTGCTTTGTCTTCACAAAACTTTTCTGATTTCAGTGCCTTTTTCACATTTGTTTTAGAGACTTTTGGACTTTTGTCCTCTGCACTCCACTTTAAAGGGTTTTCTTATAACATTCTGTTGTAGTTACATTTTAAACATTTGTAAATTCTTTGGGGGGGTTTGATTGGGAGGGGTTGTGTGAGTGGGTGTAGGACAGTAGTTGAATGGTGGGTGTGAATGGTATTAGTTTTTGTATGTACTGTTATAATAGTGGCTGATTGATTTGGTCTATGTGTATGGAATTAGGGCAGTACTTGTTGAATTGGGTATTTGTTTGTGTTCTGAAGGTGGGTATTTTGCTTGAGGGTGGCTGGGATGTTTTAAGGGCAGGGGTAAAGTTAAACTTTTTTATTGGTTTTATTAGTAGCAAGAAGATGTGTTTGGGCTTCAGACCTCCACGTATTACCTACTCAGCATCTCTACTGCATGACCTCCACCTCTTTTCTGACCTCCCTTTACCAGAAGCAGCAGTAAGGTGTTGTAGGGAGGTTGGGATTGGTAGGGGGCAAGATGGTAGGTGGTAGGGCACTGGGGGTATAGCAGGAGTGAGCCATACTAGGTTGGTCAGGTCCAGGATGTGCCCTGGAGCAAAATGGGGCCTTGAGAGAGGCTAGATATGATTGGTGCCCATTCCCATGGTTCCCACCTACCTGAGTGGGCAGGTAGCTAGTGGGTCATCAGCTTCCACTTGTCCCCTTTGGGTGGTGCTATGCCATGCTAGATTGATTAGGAACAAGACTGCAACTATTGCAGATTTGATATCCTCAGTTGATCTGGGTTGTATTGTGAAGACCTGACATGTGGATGATGCAGCTTCAATATTGGAGGCCTCGGTCCCGGACGTATTCTCTGTAGTGCACTACCTGAGGTGGGAATGCAGGGGTGGGAGTGGGGCCATCTGTTTTAGATCTGACTTGAACTTTTCCATGCACCCCATGAGTTCTACTTTGTCATTTGAATGTGTGGTTGTGCACAGGGATCCAGGTGCTGATTGCAGGATCTTTCTTGTATAAGGACCTCCTGGTCATGAGGGGGGATTCTTGCAGGAAGTCACAGACTTTGTCACCAAGAAGGTGTTGGAGTCATCCAGATGGTTGATGCTGGGTGACTTTAATGCCTGGATCAATGATGAACTCTCTCATTTTGGTTATGACTTCCTCCAGACAATGACCTCACTGGGTCTCGCACAAGCTGTTACTTCTGTGATCCACAGCCATGTCCACACCTTTGACTTAGTATTCTCACTGGGGCTTGAGGTCTCTGATCTCAAGATTGATCCAGGCTCTTGATTCAATCACTGCATGGTGGAGTTCTCATTCTGGGCCACCCTGCTAGTCCCTCCTCTGTTGAGATGATCCCCTGCCACCCTTTGATGGGGCTGTCACCAGAGGGACTGCTGGAAGCAGTGGACTTTTCTAATGTGAGTTGTGCTACACGTGTGGTGGGTGTAGGTGAGGTGGTGGCAGCCTAAAATGATGCTGTCTCCAAGGCGCTTGATGCCATCTCACCGATCCATATATGACTCAGGTCTTCTCTCCTGAGATCCCCGTAGTTTGATGGGGATCACATGGAGATGAAGACCAGGGGTCAGAAGTTGAAGCATTGCAGTAGGAGGACTCAGTCTGAGGAGGACAAACTGGCTTTGAGAATTCACTACAGTGAATATCAAATGGCAGTCAACCATAATAAGGCAGAGTTCCTGTCCAGGGAAATTGCTGCAGGGAGGAACAGATCAGCTCTGCTCTTTTGGGCTGTAGATCGGCTACTTCACCCTGCCTGTCTACAGCCAAAAAGAGCAATTTCAGTCACCCAAGGAGTTCACTCAGTTCTTCTCTGACAGGGTGTCCTCTATTAGGACAGGGATCTCTCCAGTCGGGAATGACCAGCCCCGTAGTGATGGGCCTTGTGTGGTCAGAGGCCTCCCTATTGTCTGGGGTGAGTTTAGACTGGTGGGGGTAGCCAAGGTCATTAAGGTAATCTCAAAGCTGTGGCCCACTTTTTGTGATCTGGGCTTGGGCCCGATTCATCTCTTATGAAGTGTATTGAATCTTTTGGTCCAGTGTTTGCTAAGATTGTCCGGTGCTCACTTTTGGAGGTTTTTTTCCCCGATGCCCTGAAAGAGACATTGGTGAAACTCCTCCTGAAGAAATCAGCATTTGACCCTGATGTCTTGGCGAATTATTGACCAGTGTCCAACGTCCCTTTTCTGGGGAAGGTTTTTGAGCAAGTGGTGGCTCTGCAGCTTGAGGCGCACCTTGCTGCCTATGACATCTACGAGCTATTCCAGTCTAAATTTCAGTCAGGGCACAGCACCAAAACAGCGTTAATCATGGTGCAAAATGATTTTCTCAGGGTGAGACATAGAGGATACTAGTCAGTTCTCATTCTCCATGATCTCTTCTCAGTATTTGACACTGTGGACCACGTAGTGCTATTGGGTCACCTAAGGGAGCTCTGTGGACTCACTGGTATTGTCATCAACTGGTTTGAGCCCTTTCTCATGGGCTGGATACAATGGGTGATGATGGGGAATTTCTACTTCTGCCCAAGGCCCCTGTCTTGTGGAGTTTCTAGGGCTCAAGCCTGTCACCTATGTTGTTTGTGATGTACATGCTTCCCGTGGGAAAGATTATTAGACATTCTAGCTTGGGCTTTTATTGCTATGCAGATGATACCTAGCTGTATATGTCCTTTGCTCCCTGGGTGAGTGATGCTGTGGAGGTGCTTAAAAAACGTCTGGCTGAGATCCAAGACTGGATGTCCTCTAACTGGCTGAGACTCAACCCCAACAAGACGGAGGTACTAGTGATTAAGCCTGGTTGCCAGGGTGATGTAGTTGCTGTCAGACTGGAGCTGTTTTTGGGCCCCACCCAATTGGTAGCTTCCACTAAGGTGAGAAATGTGTGCGTCATCTTTGACAACGGACTGATCCTTGAGATACAGGTGTCATGTGTCATCCGGAGTGGTTTTTACCGTTTAAGGAATGCCACCCGGATCAAAGCCTTAATTCTGCCTGGTGACCTGCCCTTGCTGGTGCATGTCATTGTTACGTCAAGGTTAAACTACTGTAATGCTCTATATGCTGGGGTCAGAGAGGGGATTCTCTATTGCCTGCAGCTGGTGCAGAATGCAGTGGACAGGTTGCAGGCAGGCCTCCTGAGGTCCTGCCATGTGACCCCAGTCATCTGTGACCTGCACTGGCTGCCGCTGAAGTAGAGGACTGCCTTCAAGATGGGCTTGCTAATCTATAAGGACCTATACTGTTCAGGCCCTGGTTAACTGAATGATCCCCTGTCTCCTGTCTGCCCTATGTGTTCACCCTACTCCTCCACTGAGGGTCTCCTGGCAGTTCCCAGGTCCTGGCTGAAAAGCTCAGGAGATTATGCATTTAAGATGTCTGGCCTGGCCCTGTGGAACTGGCTGCCAAGATCCTTGAGGGAGGCTTCATCAGTGGAGGCTTTCAAGTGGGGTCTGAAAGCTCATCTATTTAGAGAAGCTTTCAGAAGCCAGCTATAGGCTGTCAATTATTGATATATTGCTATTTTATTGATATTTATTTATTAAATTTACTGACTTGTCGTGACCTGCTTACTGCTATTTTTTATATTGTATATGTTTGTTTTTTTTCTGCATCTCTTCTCTTGTAAAGCACCCAAAGCCTCTGAGATTGGGTGCTTAAGAAATAAACAGTTACTTACTTACTTAATTACTGTTACTGCCATGAAAAACAGTTACTTTGATTAAACATATTTTAGAAATCATCACAAAATTGTGCAGTATCATTCTAATGAATTAATTTTAATTACATTTAACTTTAGTTTCAGGCAGGCAGGGTAGTGAACCATGCAGAAAAGGAGAAAGGCACAGTGCATGTCTGCACTGGCAGCTGAAGGACCTGCAGCAGAAGGAGGCAGAATGAATTTTGCAGAATGGGAAAAGGTACAGGGAGATTTTTCAAAGATTTATTTCACAATTTTTTTTGTTTTACTGAGTGCTGGGTGTAGTAGAGGGCACATACAGTGAATCCTTTTTTGTTGATTTTATTTTTTCCCTTTGTAGAAGCAGCAGGATGGATATAATGTAATAGACTGGTAAAGGTGGAAGGTGTATTTTGACGGATTTATTTGACAGATGTTTTTACTATCTACTTGTGGTGTAGCAGGGCACACAAATCTATCTTTTTATTTTTTAACCTTTGTGTGAGCCTACCAGCCAGTCAGTGAGTGAAAAGTAAAATGGACTGCTGTGAGAGACAGCAAGGTCACAAGCTCTCATAGTCAGGTGGTATGTGGACTTTCAGTCGAGGGGAGTGGCCTGAGGGCGTCACTCTTCCCTATCATCTTATGAGTCATACGTCTTGCTTGGGCATCTAAAAATCATCTATGACTATTGTGAGTCATCATTGTTAGCATCCGGCAGCATCTGAATCATGTCATCATCTTTTTTTGCACGTATTGTCGATGTGTGTAGAAAACATTAAGAGAAGAACAGAAGGAGAAAAGGATAGATGGGGTGATGCACGGTTTAAATAAATGTCTCACCATAACTGTTCTACTTTGTACAAGTTCTGTAAGTGGTGATGGGGAAGATTGAAACTGGTTATGTAGGAACAGGGACTGGGAGTCATGATCATGGTGCTGTAATGGGGCTGGGAGGACCAGTGCTATTGGGCACATGATAGTACAGCCAAAGAAACCATAGTTTATTTTTCCCCCAAAATCCACTGGTTCCACTCCCACTGAAGTACCAGCAGCCTTCCCTGCTGGTCTTCTTGACCCTCTGGTGATAAATCCATTCTGAGCAACCCAGATGCACACCAGTTTCCCTCTCTTCTTTTTTCAAGCACTTTGAGTTCCCCTATTTAGGACAGGAGCAATGCATTCAGAAATGTAAATTCTAGGCCCCCCCAAAACAAAATCATCTTGCATTGGCTGCCCAATTCTTGTGTAACCTCCAAGCCACTTATTACAAGTTAGCACACCCTCCATTAAAATCTGGCACTTGTACCCTTATATTGTCATACCATTTACTTTTCAAAAGGTTTGTACCACCCTTGGCATTAGGATGTACACCAGGCTCATTTCTAGAGGAAGAGGGGTGGGGGGGGTGAAAGAACAAAACACATTAACTGTGTGTAAAATTACAACTCAGATCCCGGGTGGAGGCTGCTAGGCATATGCTAGATCTGAACTGCTGAGGGGGTCCCAGTAAATCCAACAACCAGAAGCAAGAATCAGAATGTCCAGAACAGGAACTGGGATTGTGTAGTATGGCTTTATTTAACAGATGGACAACTAAAACAGTAGTGGACCCCCATAGGTTCGTCAAGGCAGGACAGGTACATTTCATGAACTCTCCTTGCATGTAGTACAGTAAGAGAACACACAAAAGAATATTTTCTTCCCATTTCCCAGTGATGCATATAGTGGACACCTGACTATGCATGCAAACATTTTCCTCCCATGAGTGCACATATTATGAAACTAAGCCACACACTCAGAACTTTTCTTCAAAAATAGGTGCAATTATGTGAAAGTCAGCCACATACCTAAACCTGCAGGACTTGTCTTTGCTCTGGTAAAAACTGATGCCCTGTATGAACCAGTAAGTCTTGCCTTGTAAGCATCCAAATAGCATTCCTCCCACCATTTACCTCAACTGACAGTCTCTGCCATTCCTTCAGGGTTACACCATTAAAAAAAAACATTCCCCACTGAAATGATAGAGATCCCACACTTTTCATTCCTGTCACTCACTGGGGTGACCGCAGTACAAACTGCACTCTTCTGGGTGAACAGTTTACAGACATTGACTCTCCTGGGTGAACTAGGGACACTGTCAGGTGCATGCTAGCCTTTTCTATGTGCACACGCACCCAAGAAATGATTCTCCTAAATGTGTGGAGAACTTGACTCCTAAAAACAGTACTCACAAACTAGTTGTCCCATTCACTGGGCATTGAACAACAAATGGCACCTCTTCTGGGTTGCATGTCAGAACAGTCTCTCAAAAGTTATTTTCCAAGGCAGCTGAAACACACAAAGGATCTTCAGAAGATTGCCCATTGATCCCACTGAGAAAAGCAGTTACTTCTGCTTCACTGGGAGTAGAAATCAGGAAATTCTGCTGAAGAAGGGTCTCCACCACTTCACTGGAAGCTGGAAATTGTACTCCACGCTGGGGGGGGGGTGTTCTGGGCCCTTAACTCAGAGCCCAACTGGAAAACCTTCTACCACTCTCACCTCCACTCTCAGACTCCAACTATAGACTCACACTAACTACTACAGAATGAACATTCTAAGTTCCCTGGAGCACCTATACATAGGAAAGGGTTATGCTGCTGTGAGAGTTCTGAATGACATAATTATTCTTCTCTCAGGCTAGCTGAGTAAATAACAATGTCATTGCCTAAGAAGCCCCTAATGAGCTCCCTACCAGCTGTCTGCTACCTTCCTGATACTAATACTGATAGGATTCTAGCAACCCCGGAGGACTGGGTGGTTACACTCACTGTAACCAGACCACTGGCTGTCCACAGCCAGTACACAGCCCAGTACCAGGCCATCCTATCTCCATGCTCCCTACAGGGATGTTGTGCAAGTCCTCCCCTACCATGTGCCAGGCACAGGCAAGTAATACTAAAGGATAGAGGCCCACTGAAGAAGCTTCAGTTCCTATCCTACTACTGTACTATTTATGGATTCTCAGTGGCTCCAAGAAACTGCCTGAAGCATGTCCTAACAGGCAGCACTGGTGACCCCTATCTAGAATCAGGAACACCAACCTGCCTTTCCTCCTAACCCTCTAGGGGAAATCTATCTGACCTATGCTACCTACTACGTGCCCAAACCCAAAAACATTTTACACCAACACACCTGTAAAATAAAAAAGGTTAGACTTTGTACTACACAGTTACACAAGCCTAACAATTCTACACAAATGGGGACTCCCATGAGTCCCAGAAAATCCTCTTCAGGTCTTCTTGTCTTCTTCCTGGAACACCTGCAAAAGAAAACACTGCAAAAAACACATTTCTGCACACAACTACAACCTGTAAAATCAAAATTGTGACCAAAAACACCCTCTCACTGGATACTGCACAAGCCCAAAAAGCATTTTTAAAAGATTTTTGTTACAAAAGTAAAAAAATAGATAACATAAAAGCCTGGTCAAAAACATTTGGGGAAGGGGTCCCTGCAATGTCCAGATCAAGTGAAGAGTTCAGAGTGCCAAGGCACTACAAATATAGTCTCTCCTAGGCTGGAGTCTGCTGAAGCATAGTTCTGGAACAGGCACAAGGTCTACTGCAGTCCAGATCAGGATAGTCAGTTGGTGAATAAAGTTCCAAGGACATCTTCAATTGCAGGAAAACAGTCAAATTAAAATGAAAAAGATTACTTTACCAGTTTCCAGGTGACAAAAGGATGTCGGCATCACCTCCCTGGACCTGCGGCCTGATGATCTTTACCTGCTGGGAAGATGAAATCTTCAGATCAGATGCTTCCATGATCTCCTACTGGACCTAGACTGGAAATCTTCCCCGACTGCTGGGCTGATGAACCTGGATGTTGCCACAGATGAACCTGGATGCTGCTGGAGCTGAACCTGGATGCTGCTGGAGCCAAACCTGGATGCTGCTGGAGCTGAACCTGGATCACCAGAAGAAAGGCACTTCCATCCTGGGTTTGCTGCATCTTCAGTGGCAGATTTCTGGGTTGGCATGGCTGCATTCACTTTTGGTAAGTGTGCACAATTTCAGAGTAATGGCACAATTTCAGGAGTAGTACCACTGAGGATGTGGGGCATAAACTGTTACTCCACCTGGACCCACCATGGGAACATTGTAGAATGTCTCTTGGCCAGCTTTGTCCACTACTCTCACAAGGCTAATTAACAACATCCTGCCATGCTTCCAGAATTGCAGTCTCTCATTACAAACTTTAATTCAGATCCACTTGTTTACTCTAGTGTGCAGATTGGCACAAGCTTCCTACCGCAACCAGGCATGCCTGTTTTTCTCAATTTTGTCCCAGATTTGGCAAGAGAAGAAAGGGTATGAAGGTCCATACTTGGCCACAGTTCAACTATGAACAATTTTCTCCTCTTTGCTACTTTTAACCAACTCCAAACAATAAGCATGGCTTGAGGGTGGCCAGTCCTAGTTGAGCCAGCATCAAGTACACAGTGCAGAGTAAAAGCAGTCCACCTCTGCACTCAGGCACATCTCTAGAGCCTTCCTCCATACAGACATCAGGAGGCTTCATAGAAGCCAATGCCAATGGCGACTCACTGGGTCCCACTGCAGCCATTAAAGCTTCTTCCTCTTCCAGATGAGTACAGATGCAGATGAGTATGAATAGATAGGCCATTGATAGAGCAAATGCTGATGGTACATTCATAAGGTAGAAAAATAAGTGGGCAGACTGGATGGGCCTTGTGGTTCTTATCAACCATCAACTTCTATGTTTCTAAGTCTATGATTCCACACATTCTGCCAAGGTGCTGGTGATTTCGCCAGCCCCCGAAATTGTCCATTCTCCACTGTCATCTGAGGCATTGTCCTCCTAACAACATGCTTCCTACACCTCAGACTCTTCCACGAGGCTAGGACTTGGGCCTTCCACCCAAGGATCTGCTGAACCTGCAGCTGCAGCATCCAACTCCACACTCTGCAGATTGGAACATTCAACTTTTTCTGGGCCTTGCACAGCATTGACATAGACAAAGTACAAGAACTCCTTTACAAATTCTTTGGGGTCTCTCTGACTGCACCCAGCCTGCTACTGCTCTGATATGACAGGGTCCCCTGTCAATGTCCAAGTTGGAGTTAAACAGATATGTTTAGTTTTAGCTACCATTGTGACACCTGACTTGCTCATCCCAAATCGCTTTTGGCAGTCTGTACAGTGTGGAATTGGCAAAACATCTCTCCCTGGCTTTAGGCATACTATACACGTATTAACCGGATATTTCAGCAAAGCCACCTCGGCTAGTGCTGATAAGCAGTCACACAAATTCTCAAAATTGGCTAGCTCCTTGTTCTTGTTGGGCTACCCATGCCTGGCATGGAATGGGTAGTGAGGGGATCGTTGCGCCATGTTCTGCAAATTAAATACGTAAATCCAAATTACTGCTTTTGCAATTACTCTGAGATTTGTTTTTAACACACTGGTAAAGTTTGCTAACAGGCTGCCTGGCTACTGCATTTCTATTCCACAACAATTAGCAAAGCCACTTGAAACTTTGTTTGGATTTGAAAACACTGGTCTAAAATGGCACTGCATTATTTACATTGCTGGCTACACTCCAACATGGTGACTGTAACTTTTCATCACAGTTAAAAATTGCTAGGATTGTGACTGGATCTTTTGCATTTCAACTGATTTTCTCTAATCACAAGTTCACTTTACTTTTTCTTAATCCATTACAGAGGAATTGTTTGTCTTAAAGTTCACTCTCTTTGAAAACAGCACTTGCTCAAGTTCTTACACAATTTTCCAACCTTTAGCACCACAGTCATTTCCTTTTGCACAGGGTACTTACAGGCAGTAGTTGGTTTCCACCGTCTATGTAATTAGGCCTGCTACAGACTCAAGGAAGGCCTCTGGGGTGAAACGGGCTGGTGGTCCCTCTGATTGTAGTTATGATCACCTTGATCACTCTCCAGTCAGTCAGAATACTGGTCGAACCCGGTTTTACTGCAAAAAAGTTTGAAAAAACTGCTGGTTCAGAAGCACTTCTGCTGTAAGTGATTCCTCCTGCTGCTGCATGAACTACACATTGCTCGCACACTACTGGCTGCTCCTCCTCAAAGGTTCCACAACTCTGAGACTCAGACAAGGGCAGGACTTAGGTGCACTGGGACCAATTACATGAAACAATGCAAAGGATCTCTCTATCTATCTCTCTCTCTCTCTCTCTCTCTCTCTCAACTGCACTCTTGCACTGCGATTATCGAGAAGACAAAATTTAAAGTGCAAACTGTCACTTTTTTCTCGGCTGGAAATTTCAGTGGGGCAAGCATTAAAAGGCATTGTCACTCCATACTTAGTGCAGTTTCCTTAGTGACTCCTCCAATTTTCATTATTCATACTTGAAACTTTCTGAGCTCTTAGAAAACACTGTCTTTTAATACCACAAATACTTTTTTCTGGAAATTTGTAACTTTTAACCATTTTTTAAGCACTTTAACGACCGGGCAAGGGCAATCTATGCTCAGTTCCAACAGTCCACATTTTCAAGTTAAACACACGAGCAGCATATTTTTTCACTTTCCATTTCACAGAAACTCAGGCAGCAAAAGACTTTCTGGTAGCATTTTTCTTGGCATAACATTGCTTTCTGGTAACCGATCTGTTTGGGTGAACCACCACCAGACAGGACGATCCTAGACATACCCTCAGCAATGTCTCTCACCCCAAAACGTATTTCTTTGGACGAGCCACCATTCTCTGTAACTCTCACCCAAATTAAATAGCATCAGATGAGCCCCCAATTTTTGTAACCCCCTTGCCACTTATTACAAGTTAGCACACCCTCCATTAAAATCTGGCACTGGTACCCACATATTGGCATACCAATTACATTTCAAAAGGTTGATACCACCCTTGGCATTAGTATGTATAACAGGCTCATTTCTAGAGTAGGAGGGGTGGGGGTACAAGAACAAAACACATGAACCTTGTTTAAAATTACAACCCAGGTCCCGGGTGAAGGCTGCGTGGCATATGTTAACTGCTGAAGGAGCCCCAGTAAATCCAACAACCAGAAACAAGAATCAGAATGTCCTGAACAGGAACTGGGATTGTGCAGTATGGCTTTATTTAACAGATGGACAACTAAAGCAGTAGTGGAATTCAATGGGTTTTTTAAGCACTTTGACATTTATTTAAGCCTTACTAAGGCCTTTGACATGGTCAACCACTCCCTACTTCTGGAACAATTACTGTCCCTTGGTTTGGCCCCGAATGCCATCTCATGGTTCAAGGACTACTTATCCTTCAGGTCCGAAAGAGTCAAAAATAGGCCAAGTCATGTTGAACTCCAAAGCAGTCTCACTGATGGTTCCTCAAGGTTCCATTCTGGGACCCTTGTTGTTCAGCATGTTCTTGAATGCCTTACCTGAGACTTGCACTAGTAACATTTTACTATACACAGATGATGCTGTTATCCTCAGCAGCCACTCCCAAATTGGACTTCTACAATCGGAACTGCAGTCTACCTTCCAGTTGTTGGAGCAATGGTTTAGCTCCCATGGGCTATTACTTAACTATAAGAAAACAAAGATGATGATTATCTCTAGTCCCCGGCTAAAGAAGAGGCACCCTTCATTAACAATCACTAATATCAAAGCCGACCCACTGGAGCAGGTTCACTCATTCAAGTACCTAGATATCATGATAGATGACACACTCTCCAGTGGACAGCACAAAGACCTGGAAGTAAAGGCTGTTAACACCAAGCTGGGAGTACTCTATAGGCACAGGAAAAGCCTTATACACGAGGCCCTTCAGATCTCAGTATCCAGTTCCATACTTTCCATAATTGACTATGGATTAGTGATCTATGGTGCTGCCACTGACACGCCCTTAAGAGGGCTAAGACTGCACAAAGTAAGGCTTGCAGGCTGATGCTGGATGCAGATCACTTCACACATGCATGCACACTGTACGAGCAGAGCAACCTGCTATCACTTAAGAACAGAATAAGATTCCAAACGTGCTTTCTGGGGTGGAAAGCTAAGATTGAGGACACACCACAATGCATCTCTGATATGCTTTTGTTAAACAACCTCAAGTACAGGCCATCCCAGTGGTGCTGAGGGCTAAGGTGCTGGACACCTTACCTTGCTCCACACTGGTGATCCAAGTTCAGGTACTAGCACCGGTCGTTGGAGATTGGCAGGGGTAGGGAAAGACTGAGTGTTCAAAGGACTGCTCTCCTTCTCCAGAGATGGGGAGTCCTCTACTATCGGCACCCATTTGACTTCTAGCAGAGGCTGAGGGACAGAGCACTGCAGTTGCTTGGGTAGGAGCTGGGACCAGACACCTGGAGGGAGTGCATGTGGATGTGTGCGTGCTCCCCTCTGTTTGGCATCATTGCACGCCCCCAGCTTCAAGGGGAAAGCGAACACAGAAAATGGTATCCTTGTTGAGCAGCTTGATGGCCATTCAGAAGATCTCCAGCTCCGAGAGGGTGTGCCTGATCTGGATCTGTTTGGGTGGGGAGTTGGGGGCTCCCCACCAGCCCGCTGTGGGGGAGTAAGCCACAGGGGACAGGGCAGTCCTCAACTAGGAGTGCAGGAGTGCAGCCGGTGGCTGGAATCCCGGTGGCTTGCCAGTAGAAGGGAGCAGACAGGTATGGCCAAGGTGAAAAAAAGTATCTAAAAAAAAAAACCAACCTCAAGTACAATACTAAAGGCAAACAGCTAAACACCCTTAGTGTCCCCTTCCATAGAACAACCTTGAGTCAACACTCTTTCTCCTACCATGCTCCACTTTGGCTTAATGAGTTACAAGTTGCCACAATAAAGGTTGGTAACAACAGGGCATTTAAAACTGAGCTGAAACAGCTCCTCTTAGGTAAGAGTGTGTGTGGCTGCCTTCTCAGTTCCTGAGGCACCTCTGGTCACGCACCATGCTCATGCTTTCTAGCCTTACTATTAGTGGTACCGCAAGGTACATTGCCCATTTAACTCCCACCCACTCCCAACCATCCTTGTCTTTGGGATACTACGTAAATTTGACTCCTCTCTAACCCTTTGTATAGTGAATACACCCCACATTTACAACCACTAATACCAAAGCTGACCAGCTAGTCCAGGAACACCCGCTCTAGTTCCTAGGTGGCACAACCTATGTTACACTTTCTTTAGGGTAGCTTACTAACATCGGGGTGTAGACTGTTAATTCACCAGTAGTGAGCTCCTTCCATTCGTGGGACATAGCACTTATTTCATTATACTCTGTACCCTCTCCCCTCTCTCTCTCTCTCTCTCCACAAATCTCACTCCCTCTCTCCCCCCGACACACTCCCTCCCCTTCCCTCCATCTCTCTCATAGGCCTCTCCATCCCCGCCCTGAGTGTCTCTCACTTCTGTTTCTCTGAACTTATGAATTCAAGACAAGGCTCCTTGGCCACACGAAAGTCAAGGCTTTCTTGCGTCTCCTTCGTACTTCAAGATACGGCTGCAAGATTGTTGTTGCAATGGCATGCACATTATTTGGTAACATTTGTATAATTAACTGATCACCTTGTTTCTGTTGAATTGTTGTATTAAATTGATGTCTCCTTGTCCATTGTATGACGTGGAACCTTTGTAAACATGCTCACACTCAAAAGTTGTTCCTGAATGAAAAATAAATTAAAAAAATAAATAAAAATGGGTTAGTCAAGGCAGGACAGGTACATTTCACAAACTCTTCTTGCATGTAGTACAGTTTAAGAACACACAAAAGAGAATCTTCTTCTCATTTCTCAATGATGCATGTAATGGACACCTGGCCTTGCACCTGAGCTTTTTCCTCCCATGAGTGCACATATTGTGAAACTAAGCCACATACTCAGAACACTTACTTGAAAGTAGGTGCAATTATGTCAAACTCAGCCACACACTTACACCTGCAGCTTTTGCCTTTGCTCAGGTAAAAAATTGTTTCCCTTTATGAACAAGTAAGTCTTGCCTTGTAAGCATCCAAATGGTGTTCCTCCCACCATTTAACCCAATTGACAGCCTCTGCCATTCCTTCATGGTTACACCATTGAAACCCCCATTCCCCACTGAAATGCTAGAGGTCCCACACTTTTCATTCCTGTCACTCACTTTGGTGACCACAGTACAAAATGGACTCTCCTGAGTGAACAGTTTACAGAAATTCACTCTCCTGGGTGAACTAGAGGCACTGACAGGTGTGTTCTGGCCTTATCTATGGGCACACACACCCAAGAAATGAATCCCCTAAATGTGTGGAGAACTTGTCTCCTAAAAACAGTACTCATGAACTAGTTGTCCCATCATGCAATGGCACCTGTCCTGGGTAGCATGTCAGAACAGTCTCTCAAAAGTTATTTTCTAAGGTAGTTGAAACACACAAAGGCTCTTCATGAGAGTGCCCCTTGATCCCATTGAGAAAAGCAGTTCCTTCCACTTCATTGGGAGTAGAAATCAGGAAATCCTGTTGTAGTACTGGTCTCCACCACTTCACTGGAAGATGGAAATTGTAATCCACACTAGGGTGAGAAGTTCTGGGCTCTTAACTCAGACTCCAACTGACAGACCTTCTGCCACTCTCAGCTCCACTCTCAGACTCCAACTACAGACTCACACTAACTACTACAGACTGAATATTCTAAGCACCCCAGAGCAGCTGTACACAGGAAAGGGTTATGCTGCAAGAGTTCTGAATGACATAATCATTGTGTCCACTGCAATGCAATAAAACAGGGCAAAACTTTTGAAACATACAATTTAGGACAGGAATTCAACCTTAGACAGTGCATCACATGTAGCACTCAAGGAATTATTTACTTGGCTAAATGTACATGTGAGGCATTTTATATAGGAAAAACTAAATGCGCCTTTAAAACTAGAGTGGGGGAACACACTAGAGCAACAGCAAAAGGGGATATGACTTATGAGACTGCAGCACATGTCATGCAGAATAGAGATAATCAGATACATCAGTTTTCCTTTATGGCCATTGACAGGGTCTGTCAAAACCCTACAGGAGGGAACTATAACAACCTACTCCTAAAAAGAGAGAATTTGCGGATTCTCAAACTGGGTGCTTATAAGAGACCAGGTCTAAATTTCAGTCTTGATGTTAAACCATATTCGGAAAAAAGCAGAAAAATAAGTCACAATAGCAGAATTTAATCAACTGCATTTTAACTGCCCTTCTGGAAGAACTGTATAATGATATATGTTTTCATTAGGATAAGCCAGGGAAGAGTTTTACTCCCATCACTGGAAATATATGTGTATACTATATGAGTAGGATATAGAAGGTTTTGGATTGTGGCAATTTTGGGAATTTAACACTTTATACCTGTGAAAAGTTATATATATAAATTCAACACAGGTACATATTATAAAGAGGTTGCACTTCTATTATTTACTGCACATAGATTTAAATGCTAATATTTATAACATAGTGATAAGTGGATATAGTTTTATTATCTCCAATTCCCCTTCCTGTTCCTTCCGTCCTTCCCTTCCCCCTCCTCTTTCCCCTTTATTACTTTTTACAGTGTTCCTATAGCTATTTCAGCTAGGATGTGATTTTAATGCTGTCTTTTTTAGTATACTTTTAATAACACGGGTGTAGTAGACTATTTATTCATTATCTTTTTATGTGCTAGTAATTAATTTACATATGATTAAAAACAATAAGATGTCTATATTGCAATCAATTACATTTGAATCTGAAGGACCAGTCACAGTAAGGTCAGACAGTTACATCACATGGACTTCAGAGTTACTGCTATTTTCTATTTATTCTGGCTCAGTTTGGTGTTCCCCAGAATTTGATAAAGGACAAGTTGTCTGAAACATGTCAGGCTGGGATGTGTGGTGTTTGTCTTAAAAATAAAATGTTTTTGTTATAAAATATATTTTTTCGAGTGAAGGCATCCTGATTTTGCACAAACTGGAGGTGGTGAGTGCTGGAAGTTTGTGCTATAGACATAATCATTCTTCTCTCAGGCTATCTGAGTAAACAATGGTGTCACTGTGTAAGAAGCCCCTAATGAGCTCCCTACCAGTTGCCTGCTACTTTCCTAACACTAATACTGATAGGCTTCTAGTAACCCCACAGAACTGGGTGGTTACACCTGAATGACTCCATTGTCAGTAGCAGTTTTTAAAATCAGCATGAAGAAAGAGAGTCAAGCAGCAAACCCAAATCCCAAGTTCAGTTTCAAGATTCATGTTTTCTTGGCAAATAAATAAAAATAATAAATATAACATAATAAAAAGTACACTATATGATATCAGATTATGTTATTTGTTCATATATCAGATATCAGATTATATTATCTTCTCATACATTTTATCAGATTATTATCTTCTCATGTATCATATCGGGTTATAATACTTTAAAATGTCATATATGGCATGTCATACTGTAAATTATATTGCATTATCTTATCTGTTGAGATATCACTGTAGCTATGCCAAATGCAATCTGAACGCATATCATTACACCGTGGCAGAAAATAATGAATCTTGCAGTTGCTACCCTGGCACCTAATGCATCTCTGGAAGTACCCTTCCCCCGCCCACCACCACCACCTCCACCACCTCTACATATCTACAGTAACTAAAAAAATGGATCCTCTGCAGTGCAGGAGTATTTTACGGATGGCACCTAACATCCATAGATATCACATTTTCTTGGCATATAAATAAAGACAAATGTAATAGTAATAATAATTACATTAAAACAAAAACCGTAGAAGAACTCCAGCTTTAGAAAACAACACATTCTCTTAATCATCTTCCTCCTCCTCCTCCTCTGTCTTCCATTATGAATCACATTTTCCTTGTCATGCAACACTGCAGTGTGTTGGTGACATCGACTTCTTCCCTTTGCACACTGCACAGCTAATGTTACAGTGTGATTGCTAGTGCCACCACAGTCACCTGTGTTCTGTGGCATTGACACTTGCCTGTCTGCCTTGCAATACTAGAGACAGCACTTTTATTATTATCTTTATGACTCATAATGAGTGTATTTAGAAATCAAGTTTTCTTTTCATCATTCTTCTACTCCTCCATCATGAATTCAAGGGCTATGCCTGCAATTCCATTGGCAGGAGTAACCAGCCACACCCCCTCCCTGAGCTATTTGAGAAGGCTTCCTCCAGCCTCACTCAGAAGCACTGCTTCTTTACTGCAGCTGGAAGCTCTGTCCCCTCCCCTCTCTTACAGTGTTTGTCTCCCACTTTCTCTTTGTGCTTTTGGGCTTTGTTTGGTTTGTACCTCCATCAGCATTCTTACTCAGTATTTTGCTTTCTATCTTCCTGGCAGCAGTTTGTGTTCCACTCAGTCAACTAAACCTGCTGTACTTCTGTTCTCATGTACCTCTTGTGTTTCTTTCTGTTTTGGTTCTTGTTGTTTTTAAGTTGTTTTAACCAGGAGTAGCACACTAAGCTGAAAACTTTTTTTACAGATGCAACCTGGGAGCACAGGGAGGTTAAGTGACTTGCTCAGGATCACACAGTATGCAAGTGGAAGCTGTGGGATTCAAACCCAGGTCTGGTCTGTTGGATGTCACCAGATTTGCAGCTCAGATCCTTAAACCACTGCGCTATACTGATTCCGGTTCTTGTGTGCTTCTAGTTTTCACAGTGGGGCCTGCCTTTGTCATTCTTCTTTTGACTTGTGCTATTTCAGGTTCCCATTTTTGCTGTTTTTTTCCAAACCATTTGAAGTCTCCCATTTCTGCTACAATCCTTAAATGTTTTCACCTATCTCATAGCAAGGGAGCCACTGCCTTCTGTATTCTGGTGATTTAATTAGTTGTTCAGTTCAGCACCATGCTGCTTCTTAGTTTTCAGTTCTCGTATGGTCCTGTTTTTCTCTAGCAGTTTCATTTGTTGTTCTCTACTGCCTCAGCTGACCTGGCCTGCAGTACATCAGCAATAAACAATGACCTCCCTCATGGAATCGGTTGGCATGCATTCACCATTCAGTCCAAGCACATATCATTCAGTCTCATTCAATGTCCTAGTTGTCATTTGATGTCTCAATCGGTCATTCAGCCTTGCCTATGTTTTGTTTCTGCCTTATGCTCATGGCCATCAGCCTCTCACTACTCCTACACTTGGATGCATGCCAGCTACTACCATAGTATGACTTCCAGGGCTTCCTGCCTTTCATGCCAACAGTCTCACTCTGCTTCCTGTAAGTCCACATCTTGAGGGTTGGTCCCCTCAACTCAGGCAGGATTCTTCTCTTTCTGCCCTTCAGGTGAGAATGTCCTATGCTCCAGGGGAAGCACTGGCCATGTAGATCAACTCAGTAGCACCTTTTGATGTAGCAGTTAAGACTTCAGCTGCCAGAGTGTGGGAACTCTAAGTCCCCGGGGGCTCCTTCATTTGTGCAGTCCACATTAGTAGCACCTTTGAAAGCTATTCCCCCCTACGGTCACCTAAGGTTCGTCTGCTCTTTACCTACTTCCTTATTCTGCCTCATGGGTGAAGATCATACACTATGCAAGCCTGCCACCAAGGACCAACTCTGTGCCTTACTCCAAAAGGATTCGCTTCCTCTCTAGGCTTCCCCTCAGTGGAGGCCAGATGAGTGCTTTTCAGCAGTTGTTGCTGTCCTCCTCCCACCTTGAGGGTGGGCCTCCTTCCAGGGGAACACCTTCTTTAGCTCCAGAGATTGGCTCACATCATTCTCATGGCATTCCCCTTACAGGGATTTTGTGAGAGCCATTCCTCCATTGATTTCCCCTTGAATTGGGTCTTTAAATTATGGTAGTCAAGCCATCACTAATTTTATCCCTAGCCTGGAGGGAGGGTGACCAAGGCCTTGGATTCCAGAGGTTTCCTCCTTATAGAAAGTTTTTCCCTGTCCTCCATATTGAAGGTCATAAAAGTTATAGTCCCCACAGGAAATTATCTATAATGTAGTATCCCTGGGTTTCATGTCATAATGGCGACTGCTGAAAGGTGATCAGCGTTATAGCGAAGTCAGAGCACCAAAAATCTATTTTGTTGCTCTGACTCCCTGGTGCACAGCAAAATGGCACCTGGGGCTTGCATTTTAATGTTTCATGTGGGGCTGCCCCATCTCCGGCACCACCCTCATCACTTATGATTCTCAGTTCCAGGGGTATGTTGGGGAAGGGTGCAAAACATTTAAAAATAAAATTCAGGACAGGTACAACAAAAATGCACCAGCGCCTAGACCCGAACCCAACACCCTGTCCACTCAAGCCATGAACCCACCGACCATGCCACAGGGCCAGCTTAACAGCCCACCGCAGCACCACCCCTCAAAACCCCTCGCTGAGCATACTCGCTCCCACCCCCCTGTGTGCATATGCGTAGCAACATCCCATCGCTATATGTGCCAACCCACCCCATCCAGTCACCCTATCTCTTCGGTAGCCTCATGACATGCACCGGGATTGAGTCGCCATTATTGCAAGCACTCAATCGCCGATGCCCATGTCATGGGCTACCAGTATATCTATATTAGTATAGTGATTACCTTAGCAGGTTTCAGTTGTGAGTTGGGATTGGATGATGGCCCTCCTTTCCATGCTGCCATTCACTCCCTCCTTCCGGAATTCATGCCTCTGTCTGCTTTCAGTTACCAATTACTGCCAATCATTGCTCAAGTTCAGTATTTCTGTTATCAGTCATCACTAGTTGCTGTCAATCTGTCTTCACATAGGAACATAGGAAAGTAACAGCAGAAAAGGACCTCCAGACCCACCTAGTCTGCTCATTTGGCTAGCATCCCCAAGGTCTGCCCCAGTTCTCCCCCTCCTTTCAGCAGCCCTCTATGTCTGTCCCAAGCCCTCTTGAACCCTCCCACTGAATTCTCACCCACCACTTCCCTCGGCAGCCCATTCCAGGTGTCCACCACCCTCTTGGTAAAGAAGTTCTTCCTGATGTTGCCCTGAAACCTACCCCCCTGGAGCTGGAGGTTATGACTCCTTCTTCTGGGACACCCCTTCAGTTGGAATGAGTTCTCAGTAGGCACATTGTTGAACCCCTTTAGGTACTTGAAGGTCTCTATCATATCCCCTCTTTCCCCTCCTCTGCTCCAGAGAGTACATGTCAAGGGCTCCCAGTCTCTCCTCATATGGCAAGTGACTGAGCCCCTTCACCATTTTGGTTGGCCTCCTTTGCACCACTTAAGCTTTGTGTTCATCACCTGCTGCACAGTACTTTTATGTTCCTTCTTAAAGTACCTTTAGCCTTAATTTATGTTCCTGCAGCATCTCCAGGGGTTGACCCCTCCTCAAAGGGGTTTCTTTGCCTTCACAGTACCCCACCAGAGTGGCAGTTCCTCATGGGAGAAAGAGTGAGAATGGCCAAAGTATCAATGTATGACAGTCAACAACACATTCAAATACCTTCAGACTATCAACAACATTGCACAAGCATAACTCCGTTCTAAGTTGTGTATGGCCATTGAATTCAGAGGTTATGCCTGCAATTCAGTGGGTGGGAGCAACTAGTCACACCCCCATGCTGAGCTATTTAAGCAGCTTCCTCCAGACTCCCCCAGTGCATTGTTTCTTTGGACTGCCATTATCCCCTCCTCCTCCTCCAGTGGCACCCTTCTGTCTTTGGGACTCCTTCCTAAGGTGTCTTTAACCTAAAGGAATTATGTTCCCTCAGTACCTCTAGTGGTGGAACCCTCCTCAAAGGGGTTTCTTTGCCTTCACAGTACCCTGATAGAGTTACAGTTCCCCATGGGACAGAGAGTGGGAATGGCCAAATTATTCATGTATGACAGTCCAGAACACATTCATCCAAATACCTTCAGACTATCAAAACTTTACACAAGCATAACACCTCACTAAGTTGTGTATGCCCGGTGAATCGCATTTTCCTTGTCATGCATTGTTGAGATGTGTGACTGACTCCACCTTTTTTCCTGCCTACACACTGCACAGCAAATGATACAATATTTATTTTATTTAGTTTTTATTGACTGGGTAAGTGCACTAGACAAATCCTGCCTATTTTCAGGCACGACCCGGGGGAGGGGGATACAGATGAATGCCAACTGACCTTGAATCAAATTAAGCTATTGGTGGTATTTTTAGTGAATGAGGGAAATTTGGCCAGGACACCGGGGAAATTCCCCTACTGCATTGCTAGCAGTAGGGGGACTTGCTGTTGTGAGTCAGATCACTCGGTGGTCAGACTCTGTTGGGAATGGACGTTGCAGTGGAGGAAGAGCGGGGAGGTTCCCCCTCGAGAGTACAGGACTGTACTGAGCCCGAGGAGCAGTCGGCTCCAGCTAAGGATGTGGAGGATGGAGAGCTGTTTGTGTCTACTGAGGATTTGTCAAGTTTTCCAGGACCCGAGATAACGAGGAAACGGACAACACTACCTAACGCTGAGGAGCAACTGCAGCAGCAACTTGTAGAGTTGCAGTGGGAGCAAGAACGAGTCATGCAGCAGTTATCAGCACTCTGTGCAAAGGAGGAAGCTGTCATTACCTGTACAGTGGCTGTCGGTGTTGAAAAGGCAGAGTCTGTGTTGCTGAGTCCAGGAGAGGAGCGGTCGGGTGAGTCCTACATGGAGGCTGCCGTGGAGCAGCTAGAAAAAAACTGTTGGGTTACTGGAAGAGGCTGGCAGTGGGGAATTGATGCAGATTCAGTGCCAAAAGCCTTTGGGGGAGTTGGAAGCACTGGTGGTGTCTCAGGGCGTCCCACAGGTTGCTAAGGAGCACTTGCAGGTCCTGGATGTGGCTCGGTCAGAGCACGGAGGCTCCGGTTCCTCTGAGTATGCAGCCACACTAACAAAATCTGTGGGGTTTGTGCTCCGAGGACCATTTAAGAATCCCTCTTCCACCCTATTACCTATGGAAGGGAACTGAGTGTTCCAGACGGACCCTCATAATCAAGAGGGCATTTCGGACTTTTCCTTTTTGAAACAGCCAGTACATGGTCAGGAGAAATTAAGAGAGGAGGGGAAGGAGAAGAGAGCAGCAGTGCTGCTTGCAAAACGGAACTTGGGGGCACCTCAAGAGGGAAAGGCAGAGGGGTTTACTGAAATACAGATGGATCAGAGGGCTTCAGGTACTCAGCCCTTGACCAATGAAACATGGTCCCCTCAAAAAGCATTAAGAGAGGCGGGATGGACTCTGGACAAAGGGTCTTGGTGCCCGACATCTGAGTGGGACCCTAAACTCAATTTTTCCCAGAATGAACCTGCATGGCAACCACAGTTATCTGTTTCACCGGTACTGACTGGGGCTCCTGAAGGGGGGCTGGGGGAGGGTCAGGCCTTCTGAGGTTGCCTTGTAGGCCAAGGCTTCAGTGGTCACTTCTATTAAAGGAACGGAGCAACAGGGGGAGGCTGTATAGGGTACTCCTGTCTCTGAGAAACCCCTGATGTCTGATTTATTCTCCAAAATTAAAAAAGAAGCTGCACCTCACAGAAATGGGGTGCGTTTACGCTATAAGGGGGGTCTTGAGGTTCAACCTAATAGGCTGTATGTGGGGAAAAGTTTGTTAAAAGAATCCTTGCATTTTTCACTCAGGGAGGTATTTGCATTTATAAATATATCTGGGGAGGACAACTTTGATATGAGTTTTCGTTCGGCCTATGCCCTGGATCTTTTTTGGGAAAGATACAACCAGGTGAAATTTTCTCCCATATGGACACCCTTCTTAGTAATTCCTTTAAAAAAAACATTAATTAAATATGTTACCATCATGTTTAGGAATGAGGGTGTTCATGTGAACAATATTTCATACTGGTTGTCTCAAAAATGTGAGATCTTGAGTTCTCCAGGGGCGATTTTGGATTCTGAGCAGTTTTGGACTGGGGGTGGCGCTTCAAAGTTAAGTTAAGGCAAACTGATAGGGGGATTGAACATATTCCAAATTCCTTTTTGTTGGGGTGGGACAGAGGGGTATGCTTTTATGTGGGGCAGCCCCGTGCTTGTTATAAGTGTGGGTCCAGAACACATTTATCCAGTTCTTGCAATAAGCCTCGCTGTGATAACTGTGGGGAAATTGGTCATATCGCATTTGAATGTGCTAATTTCACCAAATGTGACCTTTGTGAGGAAACCGGTCATGTGTTTTCGGAGTGTGTGTGTGGGCAGCCAAAATCAAGGCCTCTAGTGGTAGCCCTGATCTGTTGATTCAGAAAGCCCAGGACTTGGTTACAGGTGTGGACCTGATGGTTCCGGAGTCAGGAGAGGAAGGCATAGATCCAGTGGTGCATCCTACCACGGCCACAGTGCAGGGCAAGTGCTCCAAAGCACCAGACCAGAGATCTCCTATTCCTTCTCCTGTGTGTTATACAGCACAGAAAGAGGAAGGATCTCATGAGATCTCAAGAGCTCCGGCAGTTATCCCAGTAAGAAGGTCCTCTCAGAACCTTAAACCCCCTATAGTCTCCAACCCAGCAGAGGTGGAAACTAGTAACCCCTTTGCAGTATTGGCAGCTCAGTGGGGTGATTCAGATATGGATTGCCATGAATCGGACTCTCAGCCCATGCAGGATAGTCCTCCTTCCCCCTTTCAGGTGCAGGAAGGGTATAAAGGGAAAAAGAAAAAAGACGGAAAAAAGATGGTTGACACTCACTTTTATAACTGGCTGCATTTAAACTTGGTTCAGTGAATGTCCACAGTTTATTAAACTTTAAAAGGCGGCGGGTGATTTATGAGTTTGTGCATAATCATGCTTTAGATATCTGCCTCCTACAAGAAATGTGGATGTATTCCTTAGAGCAGGCCAGGCTTTTCCAAAAAGAGTGGTGTTGGGGGCCAGCCTAGGTCCTTTGGACAACAAACAGCAGATGGCATTGGATTTCTGTTCAGTTCTTTTGATTTTTCATTAATTAAGCTAATGGACTTAGTTCCAGGGTAGTTAATGATTTTAGACAGGGTGTGGAGATCCCTGACATGTTGCTTTATTAATTTGTATTGTTCACAGGTAAAAGCAGAACGGGTGGCACTTTTTCATCTGATAAAACCTTTTTTATTGATTTCTTGTGAAATTTTTTTGTGTGGAGACTTCAATTGTGAATTGAAGGCAGCTGGAAGTCAAGCCCGGTGGGGAGAATTTATTGTGATTCCAACGCGTTATGGCACCTGATAAAATCATCCCGATTGCTCAATGGCAGTAGCCATCAACAAGGAGGGTTAAAATTTACTTATCAGAGACACCTCTATACGTCTACCATAGACTATATCTTGCTTTCTGATAAACTTCCCTTTAAATGTTATACCTTCCTGATTTCCTTTTCCGATCACATGCTCCTTCAATGTACTTTTTCCCCTCATCCTGTACCACATAGACAGCGGGCACGATGGAAATTAAAGTCACTTTGTTAAAATGCCCTGAGGTGGTAGGGAAGATTAAAGCCTTACTTTTAGCAAGACTTTCCGTGGCCTTTTTATATGACAATTTGGGGCAGTGGTGGAAAGATTCCAAAGATGATTTTTGTAGATTATTAAAAAAATCAAGGAAGAGCAAGGAAAAATGATAAATTTCTCCATTATCTTAAATTAAAGCAGCACTTGTATTATTTAATCTCGAAGGCAAATACATCAAAGACTGATCTCTCGGCTCACATCTTAATGATGAACAAGGCCACTGATTTACGGTGATTAAAACAATTAAATTCCGTTTTCAAGACTTAAGATTCCGGAATTTCACCAGTGATTCTTACTCCAATTTCCGGATTTTACCGGGATTCTGTTATCATTTTTTTAGTATGTGCATAAATAATCAGAATTAAAGAAGGCTTAATATACAGAGCATTAAATAAAGCAAACTGAAAATAGTACAGGAAGGAATTAAAAGAAAAACACACTTTTTTTATAGATTTACTGATCGGATAGAAAATGCCAGATTCCATGAAATCTTCATTTTTACCGGTTTTCAGGCAGCCCTAATTCTGGAATGTTACCGGATTTTCCTGTAAAAACCGAAAGACAGTGGCCTTGATGATGAAACAACAACTTCAGGAGGTTCAGTATAATAGGGCTAGTACACTTCAGGTTCTTTTTCAATATGGGGTTAAAAACAGCCTTCTGGAGATCCTTATGAGGCTTTCAAAAAAATACAAACATAATACATCTTTGGATACCCTTATGACTCAGGATGGACAACTAGTAAGGGATTCAAAGAACCTTCAAGCAGTAATAAAAACTTTTTTTCTCGCTCATAGGCCAGAGACACCCCCTAGTGTACACACTATGAGGCAGTTTTTGGACAAGATAAAATTACCACGCTCACAAGTGAATAAATTGTCACTCATTTCTCCCATTTCCTGGGCAGAAATAGTCAGGGCTATTAAAGTTCAAAAATCAGGTACATCACCGGGGATTGATGGGCTGACAGCGGAATTATATCAAGGTTTCCCGGAGAAATTCTCTGAATGCTTGGAGAAGGTATTTAACTTTTTTCTAGCCTCAGTGGAGTTTCCAGTTTGGTTTTCTGAGGGGTTGTTAAATTTTTTATATAAATCAGGGGATAGAAACCTCCTGGAGAGTTGGAGACCAATTACACTTCTGAATTCAGATTATAAGCTGTTGGCGGGCATTCTGAATACAAGGCCTAAACAGTTGGCGGTTACTGTTCTTTCCCCCCATCAATTCTGTGGGCTTCCCGGTAAAAAAATTCATCAAGTGCATATGATTATTTGAGATTAGATAGAATATGCCAATTTGAATAAACTCTCTGGGTGCATCATTTCTGTGGACCAAATGAAGGCCTTCGATCGGGTTTATCACCCATTTCTATTCTTGGTTTTATCACACTATGGAGTGCCTGAGTGTTTTTTAAATTAGATAAAATCCATCTATGAGACTGCTATTACTCATCCCATGATTCAAACAGAAATTGCAGAAAACCATCTCTTAACCAGACACTAAGCCCATTCCCCCAACCCCTGAAGGCAAAACAACTGTACTGCAGGTGCCAGTCCCTGTGCCAAGCTGCCCCCCCACCCTGATCTCCCACTGTTTATTTGTTTAAACACTCCTTGGTGGTCCAGTTGTTTCCTCCAACTCCAGTCACCCTCTGTGTATTCGTTTAAGTATTCCTTGGTAGTCCAGTGGGTCCACCACCCCCAACCAACCATTTTCTATTTGTTTAAGTACTTCTTGGTGATCCAGTTGGACCTCCCACCCTCAAGAGTACCCGGATACCCTACCCGTACACCTGCCAAGTACATCTTCCCCGCACCCCTCCATACATGATCATGCTCTGTGTCTGTTAGACAGCAGATGGCTAAGGTGGTGAGAGGAGGGCTGAGCCAGCTGCTGAGTTCACAGGACTGGCTCCTGGGGTGAGGGGGTGGAGGCTCTTGGCAGGTGGATGGGTGGGGGTCTAGGTATTGTCTGGGGGGGTGTACCCACTGGACAACAAGGGAATACTTAAATGAATAGAAAACAGGTAATTGGGGGAGGAGGAACCACTGGGCCAGCAGGAACAGCTTAAAGAAATAGAAAATGGTGATTAAAGGGACCCACTGAGCCACCATGGAATACTTAAACAAATAGAAAATGGGTGATTGGGGGCATGGGGGAAACAACTGGACCAAAGGGAAGTACTTAAACTAATACAAAATGGCTAATAGATAGTGTGGGGGGTACTCACTGGATCACCAGGGAATACTTTAACAGCTAGAAAAAAGGAGATTTGGGTGTGTGGAAATCACTGGACCACTAGGGAGGGCTTAAGTGAATAGAAAATTGGCAGTCCAGGGGGGTGAATAGAGCCACTGGACCTCCAGGGAATACTTAAATAAATAGAAAATGGGTGACTGTGGTTGGGGGAACCTTTAGAACACCAGGATTTACATTGCTACTCTGAAAGGGGTACTAAGGGGCTGCAGTGTCACATGCAAATTGAGTCTATAATGGGCATGCAGATGCCCTCTTAGTGTCTTGCAATGCCAATGGGCTCTTTTGCATGCTGGGGCTGAATATGGTCCATTGGAAACTGATGCTATCCTGATTTGGGCAGCGCTATTCCTGTGGGTCATATACAGCCCTCTGGTCTTTGTCAGGGCAGTGCAGATCCATTTTGTTCTGCATTGACATGGACTGATATTCAACTGGATAGTGCTGCTCTGTCAATGAGCACTCTCTGTATGAATATTACAGGAGCTGGAGGAATGCAAGTGCAGTGCCAACGGCTACACTGAACTCGCACCACTCTTTTAATATGTGCTTAGGAGTTTAACCGGCTTAGGCCTATCAACCTTGTATAGCCCACAAAGCAAGTGTAGCTTCCACAACATTAACAGTGGTGTGGGAGCATCATTGCCTTTTGGAGGCAGAGTCCTATCATTTTAAGGAATCAAATGTTTTACCATGGCTGAACCATCTGAGAGTCAACTTATTTTCAATGGGTGGTGGCAACTTCTTTCTCAGGAAATAATGGAAAAGAAATTGCTCCTCAATGGCCTAATCCATAAAGATGGCCCAGATACAAGTCAAAGGCACATATCCAGGTCACAGAACTTCACACGTGCAGATGGCTACACAAATGGTAGCATTAACAACTCCTGACCTCTTTGCTCTGTGTCCATAACTGAAAGAAAAGGGGTTGAGGTGGTGTTAAGGGCAGAGCTGGACAGTGGACATCCAATTACATACCTGGGCCAAGGTTCACATGGATACTCTGCTCCACACAGAGCAGGGGATTGTGGGATATGGCAGTCTTTACAGAGTGGCATATTAATTCCAGTCTTAATGATCCTTTTTGTTTTACATATTTTTAAAAGACCCTAATTCTCCATGCTAATTTGAAGGTATGAAGCAAGCAGTCCCAATGCAGAATGATCCCTGGGAAGGTCTGTAGAGAGCCATGGGAGATGTGCATGGAAGGATAGCAGCCATTACTGCAGGATCCCACCTCATGTAATCGCCTAACCTGTCACACCCTCTCCTCATTGCAGATATTATTTACAAAATCATGTAGAAGTGCTTCCTGGCCACCCATGCGTAAGCAATGGCAGAGTGGGATTTGGTGCACAAGAGTTTTTTTAACCATCTTTTGTGATTACCATGTAGTGCCCCACATGTGTGGAGGGAACATTCCATGGACACAAAAGCCCCTCCACACCTGTATTGGGCCAAATGTTCTTTTGCAGATCAGCTGCAATGAATCATTGATACAGTATTTCAAAACAAATTAGCTGCAATTCACTGCAACTTAGCTGCAGTTAATCAATTGATCTTTGCTCTCTTAAACCTCTTAGTGCAAGTAAACCATTGTTGGGATAGTTACTGTACCTATCTTTCTTGACATCTCCAAAAACTTGCTCTGCTGTTTCCAAAGTTAAATTTGAGCTTCTTTTAACGGCTGTAATGAAAGGCATTATAATTAAGCAATAATGCGTGACAGGTTGTGGTATATCATGGGATATCATCATGTCTCAGGTGCATTGTGAGGCATAAGGTTGCAGGCAGAGTGCCTCATGCACCCAAGAAGTGACTCTATCCCTTTATATACCACACCCTGAAGTGCATTATTGCTATCATGAACTGGAATCCTTTTAATATAAATTTAAAATAAAAAATGTTTAAATAATTTGTTTTATTGCTTGTTGGTACATGGAGAATGTCTGTGGAGTTATAAGTTTACAGTTTGTATTGTTTCCATTAGGTGGTGCTGCTTCTAGTTGTTGCTCCCTATTCACACTGTGCTTGCCATTTTGATCTCTTCTGTGATTCCATCCCAGGCTCCCTGACAATCATTGCTTTAGTGTTGCCCCCCCCCAACATTCTCTCAGTATGAGAATATATGAAAAGAATAAAGAAATGGGACTGAAATGAGGAGTTTGGTGAATGCTGCTAATTTGTTAGGGTCAAGATCTGTGTTATGCGGAGTGGTTTTGGAACTGGTGGGTAAAGTTGGTTTTGCAACTCAACACTACCACTTGAGCAGTCAGTTACTTTGTCCCACAAACATAGAACTTTCGGTCGAGTAGTTGCTCATTCTTATCGCCCAGCCAGTGCCTGGTGTCTATTCAAATGGAAGATGCACTGTTGTTTTAATACAAACAAAAGAAAAAGACCCAAGCACAACTTCAGCCTGGCTGGTGATATCTTTGATCTGCTGGGAAGTTGATCCCAGCTGCCGAAATCTTTGACTGGACCGCAAGTTCAGCCCTGTTGTCAAAATGTACCAGTGAACTGATCAGGAACAGGTAAAAATGCATGCTGGCTGGCACCTTTTCTAACCCATGATTATATTGTGGATTTTAACCCTTGCTGTGCCGCAGACTGATATATCAGTCCAGAATTCCTATATGTTCTAATTCTGTCGGCAGCCAAAGGGTTACTCATGGGTAAGAAGAAGGCTCAGCCAATCAGGTTCCAGCGTTTATGGTTCCCAGTTCAATAATAGTCAATAAACCCTCTGTTCATTCAGTTACATAGATTCCAAAGCTGTCAGACACTTCTTGTTGTTCTGTCCCTGCTATAAAACTATGAGAGAATTTTTCTTAGGCCTAATATTGGCAATCATTTTTCTGATGCAATCTCTTTATTTTCAGATATCTATCTATCTATCTATCTATCTATCTATCTATCTATCTATCTATCTATCTATCTATCTATCTATCTATCTATCTATCTATTTTTCATGTTCACTTGGTCCTTAATGAAGAAATCTCAATATCAGAAGCCTCTTTCACAGATAAAGCCATTAAGTTAACATAGAACAAATGTTTTCTCTTATAAACGGCATGATGTGTACTGATACTCTTCCCTTGATGTAAACTAATTCATTCTTTCCTTAGACCTCCTTGTTGCTTTTAAACCCTTCATGTGACAAAATGTGCTCTTGAGTAACTTTCCAGAGAACTCTATACATAGTATGTGTGTACTGCTTTGTGACTGTTATTGTATTCTATTTTATTTACATTCTTTGTGACAACTGTAAAAGTAGTGTTGTAATAAATGGAACAATAAAAATCATCATGTCTTGGAGTATTCATGAGGCATTTAGAATTATTCAGTCTCATATGAATGTATATATTTATTTAGGTTTTGATGACCCAGAAAGGTGGGTTAGATAATGTTGCATATTTTCAGCTTCCTTCTGAAGAGGGAGAGGTGGGATATAAATGAAAACCAACTGAAATTTAACAAGGATAAGCAGTTGGTGGCATTTTAGTGACTGGGAAAATTTTGCCAAGACAGCGGGGAACTCCCTTACTCATTGTAAAGATGTGCCATGGGATTTCTAATGTCCACCTGAACAACAACCAGGAAATGCAAATGGCACCTTGTTTAAATTTCTTACCCAAAGGATGGCACAACCCAACAGTACAGCATCACCCTAGTATTGCCCTTAGGTGCTATCATTTGTGGTAATAATTAAAACCATGGAGTGGGACCAGAACCAATGATCATCTGGCCCAGAGTCTGTTATGTTACCTACTGAGCCACACTGATACCTATATGATAGGTACCTAGACACTACATGCAATTTCAAAATAGGTAGCAAAACTACTAGAAATCCAATTGTCTAAGATACATAGAACCCAGTGCTGATATCCTAGTAGAGCCACAAAGGAAAACAATCCATGGCCTCTTTGCCATGTAAAGACATGGAGGAATTACTATACCTCTTAACTTTCACTACAGAGATGCCAACCATCACTGCTCACTTAATAAACAAAAACAAAAAAATAAACTATCACCACTGGTGTAAACTTCACTTTTACTGGGAGATGCTATCGTAATAGAATTTCTGAAGACAATCCTACTGGCTGGTGCAACAACACAAGCTGCGAAAAACAAAGACAATTACACAATAAACTAACCTGATCCTGAGGTACTCAGCTCTGAGGTATCAGCTGTGAAGAATTCTATTAATATGGCAGGTACTGTTAATGAAATTGAAAAAAAAATGCAACCATGATGGCACAGTAACTGAAATAGATTTGGACATTATAGCACTTGAGAGGAATGAAGAAAATACAAGAAGACAGCCGTCCTGGGCTCTCAGTGTGCGGAATGATTGTCTGACAAAAAACAAATCACAGTGGATATTGTAACAACCACAAAGGAAAATCTCAACAAGCTTTTGAGAGAAATGTATGCCACTGTGAAAACCAATAAGTAGAATGTATGGTTTAGAGTTACATCCTGTGTCCACCATATAGCGTGAATGACTCTTTATTCAAATAACCCTCCCTTCAGCCAGTCTAAAAGCATTGCAAAGGAAACTGAATTCTCCAGTTCCAAAAATATTTTGTCAGCATTCTGAAGAAACTGAGAAGACAAGACTAACATGCAGCCATGAACACAAACACTGCTGCAGGCCTTTTTAGAAACTTTTGGTTGGATGTCCAGTTTTTCTTTGCCCTTCAAGGAAGACAAGGTCTGCAGTTTTTAGCTCCAGCTTCCTTCAGCTTGAAGACAGATTAAAACAACAGTAGATATGCCACAAAGGCATAAAATGAGGCCACATAAAATCAGACTAATTCTTCTGAGACTGGCCATAAACACCACTGTGGCTGCATGCCAGAACAACTAAGAGACCTTCTACAGTGGCGTGAAAAAGTATTTGCCCCCTTCCTGATTTTCTCTATTATTGCATATTTGTCACACTGGATGTTTTCAGGTCTTTAGACAAAATGTAATATTAGATAAAGGGAACCTGAGTGAACAAATAACACTTGTTTTTTTTTTATTTCACTTATTTAATGAAAAAGTTAACCAACACCAATTGGCACTGTGTGAAAAGTAATTGCCCCTTACACTTAATAACTGGTTGCCACATTTAGCTGCAATGACTGCAACCAAACACTTCCTATAATTCAATATCAGTCTTTCACATCGCTGTGGAGGAATTTTAACCCACTCTTCCTCAAGAACTGCTTTAATTCAGTAACATTTGGTAGGTTTTCGAGCATGAACTGCTTCGTTTCAGGTCCTGTCACAGCATCTCTATTGGATTTAAGTCTGGACTTTGACTAGGCCACTCTAAAACATTAATTTTACTTCTTTTAGCCATTCTGATGTGGACTTGCTTTTTGTGTTTTGATCATTGTCTTGCTGCATGACCCAACTACACTTCAGCTTCAGCTGATGGAAGGATGACTGGACATTCTCCTTAAGAATTTTCTGGTACAGAGCAGAATTCATGGTTCCTTTAATTATGGCAAGTCATCCAGGTCCTTAGGCAGCAAAGCATCCCCACACCATCACACTACCACCACCATGTTTGACTGTTGGTATGGTGTTCTTACTGTGGAATGCTGTGTTTGCTTTACGGAGACATTATGGGATCCATGTTGTCCAAAAGTTCCACTTTGGACTCATCTGTCCATAGAACATTTTCCCAAAAGGCTTGTGGATCATCCAGGTGCTTCTTGGCAAATGAGAGCGAGCATTTATGTTCTTCTTGGTTAGCAGTGGTTTCCCTTGCTACTCTCACATGAAGCCCATTTTTGCCCAGTCTCTTTCTGATTGTGGAGTCATGAACACTGACCGTAGCTGAGGCAAGAGAAGCCTGCAGTTCTTTGGATGTTGTTTTAGGATCCTTTGAGACTTCTTAGATGATTTTACACTGCGCCCTTGGAGTAATTTTGGCAGGCCGCCCACTCCTGGGAAGGTTCACTACTGTTCCAAGTGTTCTCCATTTGGAGATTATGGCTCTCACTGTGGTTCGATGGAGTCCCAGAGCCTTAGAAATAGCTTTGTAACCTTTCCAGACTGATAGAGGGCAACAAATGTTTTTCTGATCTTTTCAGGAACTTCCTTTGATCAAGGCATAATGTGCTTGTTGAATCTTTGAGCTGGCAATGTGACTCTGATGGTAAGGGCCAAAATAAGTGAGGTTTATATTGAGCAGGGCTGGCTGTGATCAAGCCTGGCTGTGTTCAATCAGCTGACTCTAATTATCCCTTTAATTGGGTTGATTTAACTAAGGGGCAATTACTTTTTCACACAGTGCCAGTTGGTGTTGGTTAACTTTTTTCATTAAATAAATGAAATAAGTAAAAAAAAAAAGTGTTATTTGTCCACTCAGGTTCCCTTTATCTAATATTATATTTTGTCTAAAGACCTGAAAACATCCAGTGTTACAAATATGCAATAATAGAGAAAATCAGGAAGGGGGCAAATACTTTTTCACGCCACTGTATACCCTGTAAAATCACTTTACAAATGACATTCAAAATACCTGCCAAACCCACCTGCTTTCTTTCTCCACCTATGTCGCTTAAATCAGGAACAGCTACAATCAACAAATTTCTGTTATACTGTATACTCAAGCCAGTTGGGAGAAAAAAACTAGCATATGTGTCTAACATCTTATTTATTTAGTTATTTGGTTTTTGGTGGCTGGGTAAGTACGCTAGATGACCAAGTACCTATTTGCAGGTAGGACCCAGGAGAGTACAAAGTACAACATACCACAATGGCAGATGCGAAAGTTGTAAGCAAATAAAAAGGTACATAGTTTCAGGGGTTGGATATGTACATTAGGAGATAAATACTAGTAGACAAATAATTCGAGTAATTAACAGATATGGGTTAGGCAAGTGTGAGAATTAATGGTCAGAAAAGGTACATATGAAAAAATTTTACAAGTGGGCAAATAGATAAGTAATAAGGTAGGTATAGGCATGTACATTCTGAGGGACAAGAAATCAAATTGTGCAATGTACAAGCGGTTGTGGTCAGGGGGTTGGAAGCAGTTCGATGTGCTTACGCAACTGAATGAGATAGTATGAGATAATGCTTGCGTAACTTGATTTTTCTTTGTGGCTTTCCACCTCTCTATCTGTGGGACATACCACCCAGTAGGGGTACAACGCAAGTAACACTAGAGGAGGGTTCCCCCCCTACAGGTGACGGGAATGAATGCATTGGCTAAAGGTAGATTAGGAAGAAGCCCACAGGAAAGAGAGACAAGCCGCTTGAGGAGGAGGAGGGGTGGATGGTGGGCAATGAAAAAGAATCCTGGCAAAGCACAGGATGTAGTGACCTTTTAAGCTCGGTGGGGGAGTGACGTAGTTGCTCCGCCCATCGAACCTCAGGCTTAAAGCCCTCCCATTTGATGTGCTTATGCAACTGAATGAGATAATATGAGATAATGCTTGTGTAACTTGATTTTTCTTTGTGGCTTTCCACCTCTCTATCCATGGGATATACCACCCTGTAGGGGTACGATGCAACGAACCCTAGAGGAGGGTCCTCCCCTACAGGTGTCAGGAATGAATGCGTCGGCTAAAGGTAGGGTAGGAAGAAGCCCAAAAAGAATACCTAAAGATGTCAAGCATCGAAGAGGTGAGGATGACGAATAAATTCTGTGAAAAGAAGGGCTAACTTCCTAAGGAGAGAAGGGTAAAAAGCCGGGGCCAACATCCACCTCCATCCTACAGTGGAACCTAAATAGCTAATGAGAAGAAAGAACTAACTCACTGATATTATGACCACTGGCACGGAGAAGAGGAAAATCCCCCTTTGAGGAGGAAACCTCTGGGGATCCAAGGCCTAGGTCGCCTTCCCTCCAGGCTGACGACGTTTGATTTGAGGACGAATATCAGTAAAGAGAATGGTTCATAGATGAGGGATATAATTAGGGAGGAGTAATGAAAGGGACATGATTAGGGAGGATGATGACAAAATAAGGAAACTCCCCAAAAGAAAGCACGTATTGAATATGGAACATGAGGCTGCGCATGGATCGAAGAAACAGGAGGCAAGGTTGAATACTGATGGTGATGATTGCCATGAGATGGTGGCAGGTTGATGAGGTAGCATAAGATCAAATAATAGGTACGCCGGATTGAGCAAGGTGAGGAAAGAAACACTGAGGCCGATAAGGCATTAACATGCAATGTGAACAATTAGACTCTGATGATGCGGGGAATGAGATATCATAGGATTCAGTAGAGTGATGCAAGGAAAAAGACTCCTCGGAAGGAGACATACTCCGAGGCCAAGAAGGCATATCTGGAACCAGAGGGTATGCGAACTAGACAGGTGATGTACTTGATAGAGCAATGTGACTAAGACTCCTTGAAAGGAGGAAGATTTGGAAAGGAATGTGAAAGGAACTTGAATGATAGTGGAGAGCCTCCAGCCAGCCCTTAGCAAAGAGCGACGGACAGGAAGGCATGGCTTTTGAGTAGAGGTAGAGTCAAATCGAGGTAGTAGTGATGGATGGGGAGTGAGGCCATGAGTGGAGTGAACCCCTGATGACTGGCAATAGAAAAGGCATGCCTGGAACTTGCTAGGCTGAGGAAGGTAAAATAGGAATGGATGAGGTGCAAAGATGGATTGAAGTCATGGAGGCTGGTATGGGAAAGTGAAGTATGAAAGGACGAAGGACTGTAAGGATGGCAATGGGTTAGTGAAGAACCCAACTGGTAGGAAAGAAAACTGCAATGAGGCGAGTCGTAGGAGGTTGGATGGAGTCCACCAGAGCATAATGCTATGGAGGCTAGCAAGCAGGCCAGACTGAGTCAGCTGAGGCATGGTATGATAGGGGAACCCCAAAAGAAATACACAGACGGAGCCAAGGATGTGCAGGGAAGGACATGGATCAAGCAGTTGAGGTGAAGGAAGACCCATGGAGAGGGTGAAGGGTTGATGAGAGGCATAATGAACACGTCTCCATAGGATGCACTGGAGAAAGGTGTCAGAGGAGGTGGAAGAGTATTCCAGCCCAAATTAACTCCTGGACATGACCCGGGTCTGAGAGGTTATGAATCAGGAAAATGTGGCCCAGAGTGAAGGGAGCAGCAACAGATCCACACTGACAACATTGGAACTGATATGCAGGTAGGCAGAGAACTCAGATTCACTGAATTCAAAATACAACAATACTGCCCAACCACTGGAAGCTGCCAAAAGCACAGCATGACCGCTGCATAGAGAACACTATCATATGCACAGGACGGGTGATCAAGAGGAGCCAAATCAGACAATGTACTGAGAGGAGGAAAGCTAGGAATGGACAGACTTCATGATGGACATGCGAAGCTTTGACAGCTGGGATGAGATAAGAAGTGATGAATGAGGACCAGAGTCATGAACCTGATACATGCAAGAGGGCTGCGGTTTGAGGACATGGCATATGATGAATAATAGGGATGCCCAAAAGAAATATTGAATGCAGATCAGATGGAGGCAGCCGAAGCATACTGACTGAGAAAGACGTGGACTTGAGAGGGCTATGGGTCAGGTAAAATTTAGAAAATGAAGGAGATACTATGATGGATTGAAGCTATGGAGGCTAGGCACAGTAAAAGAGAAGAATGAAAGGATAAAGGATGAAGAGGGCCAGAAGAGGATGATGGAGGAAAGCTGTTAAGGCAGGAACAGGAAAGTAAAGTAGAAAAGGGATGAAGCATGGTGATGGAGGAAAGCCGCGGTTGGAGGGAAGCCTGGAGGGACAAAACAGGACAAAAGGATGGGAGGGAGGTCAAAGGGGTAGCGTATGACTCCGACGATACAGGATGAGAATTGTAGCAGGGCGAGCTTGAAGAAGAATTTTTTTTTTCTTTTTATTTGATTTTTCCTCCACAGATTAAAGAAGGAACATGAGGTAGCAGGGACTCAAGGAGGGTATGCTCGAGTAGTTGATGAGAAATAGCAGATCAGAAGAGCAAAGGGTATCCATATGTGCTCATGAGGAGATTCCAGATGTGCCGAGGAGGAGACAGACGATACTGCATAGTGGCTTGATTAAGCGATGACAGTGAGTGATCGATGTGAGTAAGCAAACCCTGAGGCCAATGAGGCATGCTCGATTATGCAATGTGAACTATTAGACCCAAAGGTCAGAGTTGATGAGCATAGGATTCAGTGATAAGAATGTTAGAGTAAACGTTGGAAATAGATGAACCATGAGGTAAGGCTGAGTGAAGGATGACTGGAGTTATGAACTCGATATGTGCGGCAGGATGGCCGGATGTTAATAAGGTGGCATAGGAGTCATGATAGGTATGCTCAAAAGAAATATCGGTATCAGGCCAGGAGTGGAACGCATCCGGAAGATCCAGTACAGAATTGAAGAGGAGGAGACCGGAATGAACTTGAAATGAATGTGAATGAAGGCAACATGCTCTATGGAGCGATGCGAACGATGATGCACATTGAAAGGAGGCAAACTCCAAGGCCAAGAAAGCGGGTCAGGAACCAGAGGGAAAGCTCAGGACAGCTATCAAGAGGAGTCAGATTGGATGACTGAAGAGGAGGAGAGAAGCCATGAGAGGAAATAATCCACTACGGTCAGGACATGAAGAAGTACTAGGCTGAGGAAGGTAACCGAGGAGGCACGATGAGGGATGAACACCAAGAAGGCAGGTATGGGAAAGCGAGGCATGAAAGAACAAAAGATGGGAAGGAGGTCAAGAGGTTAGCAGCGGACGCAGCCGGTACACAGGGATGGATGAGAAGTGAAGCCATGAGGGGAGGGAGGCCATGATGGCTAGTACTAGAAAAGGTGCTAGGACAAGGGAGGTAAAATCAGGAATGGATAAGGCACGATTGTGGAACACAAGATATTCATAATGCTTCCAACAGCATGAATACCATATGCAGGAAATGGTCTAAATTGAGATTGGCAATTGAAATAAATAAGTAAGTAATACCACTGGTTAATTTTCCAGGAAAGCCCAAAATGATGCAGTATCTTATTTGTAGGGAGATCCTGCATCTACCCAAGTTTATGGTGTGGAGTAAGGAGAGAGAGCTCAAGGGACCAGTTCAGGGGCATGCAGTAAGCATGTGGCAGCGATGGGGACCGAACCCATCCTCCGCTCCACAAGTCAGTGCTTTACACTGCACTAGACTGCCATCCAATCGCTGCTGTGCATGAAGAGTTGAAAGGCAAGTCATAATTCCGAGAAACAAAAGTCAGCAAAGCAAAGATGCCTTCTATAGCCGCTAGCATTAAATGGCACGTAACGAAAGTCAGTGATGTGCTGTGGTAAACCAATAATAGTGGCCTGCAAACTGAGTTGGCTGCCTAGCGTTGTGTGTTTTTTTTTTATACATGTAGATATTGCAGTACAAGAAGGCAACAGAGAGTGAGGGAAATGGAACAGCACAGGAAATAGCAGATGTCTAAGTGAAACAGCAGTATAAAGGGATAAACCACAGGATGCATCAGCAGCAGAGAAAAAGGCATATACAGCATGGGGGAGAAAGAAAATATTAACATGCCTGAATCATGGTACATGGGATGAGAGGGGGAACCAAACCGGGACTCGGTTCTGATCCCAACTCTAAACTGTTTCCGGAAGGTGTCGATTTGCTTAGGATGGCAAAAAACAGACACATGTCCCCAAACAAAATCAGAATTGTGCAGAAGCAGAATAAGACTGGGCAAATGACCGAATGTATGTTGCTGCTGTTCCCTCAAGAGAAGCTGTGCCCGTATGCAGTTACCAGACAGCCTCATAGTGACCTTCCAACCAGGCAGAATGAGGAAATGCAAATAGAAGCTCCAATGTCAGACAAGGAGTCCACAATGTATGAAAGGCTTCATTTTGGCTCTCCCAGTACCTGTTTGTAAGCCATTTAGTGAAATCTTTGATAGGGCTCTGTTTATTACCAAGTCAACTTTAACACCCGCCAGACGGACCTCACTGGGATCAATGCACTGAATGGTAATAAGTGCAACTTGATAGCATCTTAATTTCTCAGCAAAACCCTGGTTTTACAGATAGTGAGCTGAAAATAAAATGGGTTACATTCATCAAGAGCTTGTACTATAAGAATTTGAGGGTCTTTTCTTATTTGAGCACTTAAACTCCCGAATGCCACACTGCACAGCATTAAACATGAAGCATGAAACAGAAAAGATAGAAAATATAAAAACAGCTGCTAAGCTCACTACAATACTCCAGGAGCAGATAGTAACAGTCTGAAGTTGACATTTACTTAATGAAAAACTTTAAACTGAATGATCCTGCTCGACTCCGCATGCTGTGGAGCGGAGCAGCAGCATGACCATCTTGCTGCCCCCTGTGCCCTTATGTAAAGGCAATGCGATGTGCACAGCCAACTAAACGGGAGTAGCTCCAGCTCCGGTCTCAGATGGCATCAAATGGTCCCGGTCCAAAGTGTAGAATTGTTCAAAAAGACTCTTACATCCTCTCGTATGCAGAAAAGAAGCTGCAAATGTATGAAAAAGACTCATCAAAGAGCTGTGCAGCAGGTTTAGGTGTGGACAAGAAGGCAGGAAGCGTGAAACTTCAGGTGGGTGCATGAGTGATGGGAATACCCAGAAGGCAGAGGAAGAGGAGGGAAGGCAGCGATGGCGTACTAGGGTGAGCCACTAAACGCACAGCAAAGGGGCACCCAGAGGTAGGAACAGAGAGAGGGGAGGAAAAGGAGCAAGAAACTGGAGCTCCAAGGATCAAGGAAAAGGAAGGTAATTCGGAAATGAAGGAAACCAGGAAGAGAGAGGGGGGGCAGAGGAAGACTAGAAGCAAAGAAAGGAATGAAGTGAGAGGAAGGTAAAGATAGACAGGAGGGGCAGAGGCAGAATAAGGAGAATGCAGAGTGAGGGAGAGATGGAGGGCAGCCGGAGGCAAGAGAAGAAATGACAGGCAGAATAAAACAGGAAAACAGCACAGACAGAAGGTACAGCCCACATAGCCTCTGGCTGCAATGAAAAAGAATCTTGGCAAAGCTCAGGATGGCGGGAGTGACATAGTTGCTCTGCCCATCAAACCTCAGGCTTAAAGCCCTCCCATTGCAGGATGTGGATTGAATTAGGTGGGTCTTGAGGGCTGATTTTAAAGAGGACATAGAGGTGATGCTACAGATATATGGGAGGAGTGAGTTTCAGTACTTGGACACAAATGAAGAGAATGTCTGCTCACCCATCTTGGTTGAGCATCTGAGTGTTGTGAATGAGGTAGAGTCCACGGACCTAATGAAGTATGTGGATTGGGTGCTGAGTAGTAATGGTATATGGGTGGCAAGGGGGTTGGCCTTTAGTCATTTGTGTATAAAACAACCTAGGGCATAGGGTTGAGAGGCAGAAAGAGATAGCCATCTTAAGGATGAGTAGAGGAAGCAATGGTGTGTAAGATGTGGGGGTGAAAGGGCAAATCGGCAAATGTTACTGAAGGTAATGTCCCATTTGAGTAAGGAAGTTGAGTGGGCATTTGTGAAGAGGAGTGAGCCATATTGTAAGCTTGGGAGGAGAACACCTTGTGCAATGGCCAGGCAGGTATTGAGGGTGGGGAGGTTTCTGAGACAGTAGACTAGGCCAATTTGAGAATTTGTGGCTTTACACTGGTTTGAGATGTTTCATAAGTTTCATAAGTTCAATTCAAGATGATAGCTTTCACCAAGGAGTCTCGTAACTAGGGTTAAGATTGTAAATATCCCTTAGGTTTTTCCTGTGATTCTATAGTAGGCACCTGATTTGTTCTTAAAACTGAGCATAGTGTCACAATCAACTATTTCAGAAGGGAGTCTATTCCAGGGGGACACTACCCTCTGGTTTACCCGGGCACCCCTCTTATTGGATTTGTGCAGCTCCCCTTTCAATTGGTAATCATGTGTTCTTGTAACTTTAGTAGAATCTCTCCTTTATAGAGCCACAATCTCCCATAAATCCATATTCCAGTGATCAAAGTATACCAAACATAAGTCCTCCCTAAGTCTACAGTACTCCAGGGAGTACAGGTCTAGCTTTCTCAACCTGTCCTCATAGGATAGGGACTGGAGATCCTGTATTTTCTTGGTTGTTCTCCTGTGAACCCTCTTGAGGTTCACTATATCAGACTTATGGTAAGGGCTCCAAAACTGCACTCCATACTCTATTTGAGGCCTCACCAGTGTGGTGTACAAAGGCAGCCATACAGATCTGTCCCTACTTCTTATGTTGTGCAGGATGCAGTGCAGCATTCTATTTGCCCTATTTACTACTCTAGCAGTATGTTGCCTAAATGATAATTCATTGGTGACCATGATACCTAAGTTCCTCTCACATTCTACACTTCAAATAGTTTTGCTGCATGGGTTATATGTAGCCTGATTGTTGGTATGGCCAAAGTGCATTACACTGCACTTGGCAATACTGAACTTCATCTTGTGTGTTGTGGCCCAGTCACCAATAGAGTCTAGTTCTGTCTGGAGCTTCAGTACATCTTCCTCAATTCTTACAATGGCATCAATGTTGCTGTCATCAGCAAATTTAGTCATCCATGCATTATCTGATGTCTTGAGGGAGGACACAAAGATATGAAAAAGTACCTGGCCCAGTACAGAGCCCTGTGGCACCCCACTTGTAACATCCTCCCAATCCAATAGAAATCCTTTACTACTGACTCTCTGCCTTCTCTGGCTCAACCAGGCTCTAATCCATTCATTGATTTGTGGTGTTACACCAATTTTCTGGATGCTCCTAAGTAGGCCATCATGTGTAACTAGGTCAAAGGCCTTCGAGAAATCCAGGTAGACAACATTCACTGGTAATCTGTCTTCTAGGGCCTTGCATACTGTTTCGAAGAGGCTCAACAGGTTAGTCTGGCATGATGTCCCCCATACATACCCAAGCTGTATGATGTCTGTGTATCCATTAGCCTGTATAAAATGTTCTAGGTAATCTTTAATGTATTCCTCATTATCTTGCACAGGACACATGTTAGGCTAATGGGCCTATACTTGACAACGTTTATTTTCAACCCATTCTTATATATGGGTTTGACATAGGCCATATTCTAGTCATATGAAGTCACCCCTTGACTTAGGTATTCTTTAAGTAATAGCCCCACAGGTCCTGCTAACTCATTTGTCAGTTCCTTGAGTGTACATGGGTGCAACATATCCGGACCAGGTGACTTATTGATCTTTAGTTTAGCTAGTTTATTTCATATTGTAGATTGGAAGTCTATTTCACATGGTGTGTTTTGTTCTAAAATGTTAACTTGATCCATACAGTTAGTAGTCTGAAAAACACTTAAGAAATGTTTGTTAAAAGTATCAGCAATTTTCATCTGAGATGGTTTCCCCATCTGAGACAATGGGTCCTAACCTGGTTGCTCCGTTTCTTGAATTGTTACTGTAATTGAATAAAAGCTTTTTTATTATTGTTTGCTATGTTAGTTACCCTTAATTCCTCATTTGATTTAGCTACTTTAATTGGTGTTTTACATTTTTTGGCTATTTTCTTGAATTTTGACCATTTATATGGCATTGGACTTTTTTGATATTCCTGATAGACCCTTTTCATTTTTTAATAGGTTTCTTAATTGATTGATTGAACCAAGAAGGGGTCTTACCCTGGGAATTATATTTTGTTTTTTCAGGTACATAGTGGGAGATGCAGTATGTTATTTTTGTTTTAATGATGTCCCAGATTTCTTGTACACATAGCCTATTAAGTTATTTTTCCCAGTTCCATCCATTTAGATGGTTCTTCATATCTCTGTGGTTTACTCTATTCCAACATTTAGTCCAATTCTGCCCTTTAGTTATTGATTCCATCCCTGAGATATTAAATTCAACCATATTATGGTCGCTTTGGCCCAATGGTTCCCCGACCGTGCAATATTTAATATCTTCTCCCATGTTGCTCAGGACCATGTCCAAGAGATTTGAGCTGCTTGTGCTCTGAACCACATGTTGTTTCAATCCATTGGCACTAATTATGTCAAGAAGGTGTCTTTCCACTGGATTAGTTCCAGAATAATTAGTCCAATCAATAATGGGAAGATTAACATTTCCCATTATTAAAGTCCTAAAGTTAAGCTCCATGGATTGTATACAATCCAGGAACCGTGTGTTTTGTTCAGTACTCATCCCTGAGGCCCTATAGCAAGGCCCTATGGTAATTTTCTTTTTTCCTGGTTGGATCAGATTAATCCACAGTTGTTCCACATTTTTGTTGTTATCTGGTATGGGCCTAATCTCATCAACTTCATATGTGTCTTTAACATATAATGAGACGCCTCCTCCTTTCTTATCTTGTCTATCAGTACTTTAAGCCTGGAATAGTTTTCCCCCACTGTTCTTCATGTCACCAGGTTTCCGTAATTGCACAAAGGTGTATATTTTCTTGTGCTAATATTAATTGCAGTTCTTCAGCTTTATTGGCCAGGCTTCTAGCATTTAATAATAGTGTCTTTATATCATTTATTTCACTAACCATAGATGTTTTCAATGTGCCACTTGAATCCTTTAATAAGGATGGATATCAACTTTACTACTGATATGCTGGAGATTATTCCTTGCCGTAGGTGTAAAACTTACCTTTGTCCCCCATGATATTACTTTAAATCTGTTCTTGCAACTGCATCATTAGTAAGCTTACCCAATAAAGAGGCCCCTCTTGGACTGAGATGTAGTCCATCATGTGCATATAAATCGTAGCGTCCCTCAAACAACTCCCACAATTTGATACACAGGATGTTTTCCTGCAAACATCATCTCCTAAGAATATTATTAATGATTTTATGCTTCCTTGTCCATTTCTATCCCACCTTTAGCACAGGCAGGATTTCAGGCACAATTAATTATGCTTGTAAATTATCTGTTTTGTGTTTAAAGTCCTTGAATTCCTGCAAGACCTGATTGATTGTTAGCTTTTTTGTGTTATTAGTGCTTGCGTATAGCACTTTTAGGGGTTCGTTCTCTGCTGATTTTAGTATATTGGGTAGCATATTATCGATATCTTTGATTTTTGCTCCAGAGAAGCTTCAGTTAACTATGGGATCCTTGTTCCCCTGTGTTGTGTAATGGTCCACGGATTTTATCATTGAATCCCCATGAATAAAGATCTGCTTCTCCATTTCATCAACTTTACTCCCCTGGGATGCTGCTGTTTTGTCCCCTGGCAGTATAGGTACCTTTGAAGCCGCCTTGTACATTATTACATCTTGGGCCTCCCTTTTCCCTTCATTATCTGTGGCTATTGGCATGTTTGTCTGCATGTCTGACTGCCCCCTTTCCCCTCCAGTATCTGTAGCTGTTGGCATATCAGTTTGCATGTCTAACTGCCCTTCAGCATATTCATTTCTATTAATCAGGGGTTTTGTATCTGTTCAGTATTTCTATAGAGATGTTTCCCTACCTTCTCTCCAAGGTCAAAGGTAACACCTAGGTACTTAAATTCCTCAACTACCATGAGAGGAAAGCCATTTAGACACCAGGGGGCAGGAGCAAAAGGACCTGCATGTCCTGGAGCTGAAAAGCATCACTTGTGTGTTGGATGCATTGAGCACCAGGTTAAGAACATACAAACATATGAAATTGCAGGCAGAAAAAGGCCTACAGGTCTATCAAGTCTGCCTGATTGTGCAGCTCTTGGTTTCAAACCACTACCGCTGCCCCACCCCCATCCAAACCACTCTCTTCCTCCTCTTTTCTGATACTTCCCCACTTTGTGTTTTAGTCTGTACTAACCCTGCCCTTGACTCTATCCCAACCCCTTTTAAAGCTATCCACTGTCCTTAGAGTGATTAGCTCCTCCGGCAGTGCGTTCCAACCTGACACCACTCTCTTTGTGAAGTAGTGCCTCCTCATCTCCCTCCTAAACCTTCCCCTTCCAGCTTCAGACTGTGCCCCCTAGTGACCCTTCCCCCCTTTAAATGGAATAGTCCTCCCTCCCTGACTTTGTTTATGCCTTTAAAGTACTTAAAGGTCTTTATCATGTCCCCTCTCACCTTTCTGTCTTCCAGCGGGTACATGTTGAGCTCTTTCAACCTCTCCTCATACGGCAACTCCCCTAGTCCCATGATCATTTTTGTAGCCCTACGCTGCACTCCCTTCAGTAATCTCACATCCTTTTTAATAATAATAATAATAATACTCCTTATTTTTATGGTATCTTTCAAAAGCCAAGGCGCCTTACACATTTTAAAAACATCAAACATTTCAAAGTCTTAAAAATATATAAAACAATTAATATAGTTAAAATACAATGGTTAAACACCAAATGCCTGACACCATAAGTATGTTTTCAGGGTCTGTTTAAATCCCTCCATGGTCATGCACTCCCATAATAGATGGGGTAGAGAATTCCAGAGGGTAGGGGCCGCATGCATAAATGCACAGGCCCCCAAATATTTCAAAGACACCCTCAGGATCTCTAGCAACCCCTTGTCAGTCGAGTGGAGCAATCAACCAGGGCAGTAAGGGACCAGGAACTCTTTCAGGTAGTCCAGGCCCAGTCCATGTAGAGTTTTAAAATTCAGAAGACTGACTCTAAAGGTAATCCTCCACTGTACTGGCAGCCAGTGCAGTCCACGCAACACCGGTGAAATATGACTGGAATGAGAAGTTTCTGTCAGAAGCCGGGCTGCTGCATTCTGCACCAGTTGCATGCAGCGGATTTCCACCCCAGGTAGCCCTAGTTAGAGGGAATTGTAATAGTCCAAGTGCGAGGACACAAAGGCATGGACAAGCGTAGGAAGATCGCTGGACGGAACAAGGTGCCTAATCCAGGAGATGTTCCTCAGATGATAAAAAGAGGACTTGATGATGGCAGACACCTGTGAATGCAGAGTCTGCCCTTCATCAAAAATTACCCCTAGTTTACACATCCATTCAGAGGTCAGGAGTGATAAAACCCCAAGGTAAAGCCCGGAGGGTAAACCAACCCCTGACCCCCCCATCCAGTGCACCCAATCCACAACCAGCACCTCAGTCTTTTCCAAGTTCAACTTCAGCTAACTCAAGTCCGTCCACTCCTGGATTTCTACAAGGCAGTTATTAAAGACCGAGATAGCTCCATCCTGCTCAGGTTCAAAAGAAAGGTAGAGCTGGGTATCATCAGCATAGCAGTGAAACCTCAGTTCATACCTTCTTACAATGCCTCCGAGGGGCAACATGTACACTGTGAACAACATGGAGGACAACACTGAACCTTGAAGAACCCCACATGACAGAGGAACTGGGTCCGAAGAATAAACCCCTGATACCACCCTCTGAGTTCTTCCAGTAAGGTAAGATGTAAACCACCTGAGGACTACATCCGATAGTCCACAGATGAAACTCAGGTAGAACCTCATGGTCCACAGTGTCAAACGCTGATGAGAGATCTGGAAGAACCAAGATGGAATGGTTCTTCCAATCCCTAGCCATCAGGAGATCATTGAGCACCCGAACCAGCGCTGTCTCAGTTCTATGCCTCTTTCAAAAACTGGACTGGAGGGGTTCATAGATATCACGGATGGTCAAATGGTTCTCCAGCTGCACGGCCACTACTTTCTCAATCCCTAAAAAGGGAAGGTTTGAGACAGGTCTGTAGTTCACATGGCAGTCGGGGTCCAAAGAAGCTTTCTTCAAGAGGGGTGTTACCACCGCCTCCTTCAGGGAGCACTAAGAAACTCACCTGTTTCCAAGGAGCACCAGACTATCCATGAAAGGACCGGACCAAAGGAGTCAATACAACCCAAAATCAGGGAAGTTAGTCCTGGGTCCAAACTACAGCAAGTAGGGCATGCACTCTGGACAATCCGCATGACATCTATGAACTCTGGTCAGTCGAAGGTACTCCAGGAAAGTTGAGGAACAGTGGCCATGTACTGATCTAGAGCAACACCCTTAGAGTGTTCTGGATGGAGCGCCGCCTTGATGTCATCCACCTTAGTTGCAAAGAATTGAACAAGTTCATCACACTCTACTTGCGAAAAGACTTTTCGGACTTGTAGGCACTGGGTTGCACAGTCTGTCTACAGTGCGAAAAAGCTGAGCTGGTCAATTCTGAGCCACCGCAATCTCCCCGGACAGGAACTCTGCCTTTTTAAGGGTGATTGCAGATAGATAGGCTTGATAATGCTCCAGCAATCTAAAGTGTTCGGCATTAAGGGAGGATCTCTGCCAGCAACACTCTAACCTTCGTCCTAGTCCCCTCATCTCCCTCAAGGTCCCATCAAAGCATGGGCACCGAGGATTAAGGGAGAGTGGATGAACATGGACAGGAGCAACGAGATCCAGGGTGACCAAAATAGCCATATTATAGGCTACCATGAGGGCCTCTGGGTAGTTGCTTGCCACTGGAAGGGTCGATAGGTCAAGTACCTCCGCCAGGCCTTCAGAGCTAACATATCGTAAAGGGCGGTGCCTGACCATCTCCACAAGGGTAGGCCTACGAGGGGGAAGGGGCACTAAAACTGAACTCCACGATGCAGTGATTGGACCAGCTGACTGGTTCCACCCCCAGATCAGAAGTCTCGATCCCCAGGAGGAAGACTAAGTCAAGGGAGTGACAGTGTTTATGGGTGGCAGTGGTAACTTTCTGTGTAAGGCCTAGCAATGACATCAACTGGAGGAAGTGCTATACAAACTGCGAGAATTTGTCATCGATCCAGGCATTAAAGTCACCCAGAACCATCAGTCTGGGTGACTCGAATGCCGTGTCAGCGACGAAGTCCTCCACTTCCTGAAGGAACCGCTTCTCATCTCCGGGTGAATGGTAGATGAGAGCGATCCTACAACCTACACCTACCACCATGGTACACTTGAATGACTCAGTCTCCTCAACCGGTACACTCATGAGGTTAAGTTTGATCTTAAAACAGACCACAACCCCCCCCCCCCGTGATCCAGTCTTGGGCGGTGAATCACCGAGTACCCAGCTGAGATAAAGCCTCCAAAATGGGGCCAGAGTTCTCATCCAGCCAGGTCTCGGTGATACAAGCCAGATCCACTGTTTCTACAAGATATGCAATAAATGCAGCCTTGTTTTTATTGGACCTGGCATTGCATAAAACCGGCCAGGTTGGATGAACCTCCAGGGCCGCCCGAACCACCTGCCCAGCAATATTGGTAGTGCCCTTGGGTATGGAAACCAGACATGGCAAATCACGTTCTTGGTTCCATTTTGCCCCAGGGCATCTCCTGGATCTCACAACCCTGATGTGGTGGCCCCGCTCATTCACACTCCACTGTCCACACCCCCCACTCTCCTCCTCCCTTTATGAGCAATACCCAGTGCCCTACAGCACTGGTATGTTGTAAACTGCAATGGGGGAGGAATATAGGGAGGGAGGGCTCGGAGAGCAGAGGCTGAATAGCATATGACCATGATGGCAGGTCTCCGGCACATTGTGGCAATCAGCTTATCAGATGGCTCTCGCTGAACTAACCCACAAAACAAATGGAAGAAAAATTAAAAACAAAACAAAATAACACAAAAATACAACAAAATATAAATCCACACTTATGTCCTATCATAAAAATAAAAACCCTCAAGCCACTGTGGTAAAAACCCTCAATTTACCCTCTCCAAACAAAAACACTAAATTCTAAAATATAAACAGCTCAGAGACTAGGGCTGGGATAGGTCTATTTAAGACAGGTTTCAGTCACAAATAAATAGTAACACTCTGATATTACAAATAAAGTCCAAGTGGAAGAAATAAATTAAATAAGAGAGTAAGTATCTTCAAACAAAAAATCTTCAACTCTCTGGGCCCTCTCACAGCCTAGGGGAGTTAGCAGAACACAGGCACTCTCACTGTCTGATTAAAGAAAATTGTTGAAATATAAATGTTTCCAGTCCCCAGGCCCTCTCATGCCCTGGGGAACCAGTAAGGAAAAATACAGGCACTCTCACTGCCAGCTGAATAACCATAAATCAAACAAAAAATCAGAAGTCTGACCATAGACAGGTGGGCAGTTAAATGGACAAAAAATATAATAGACAGTTTGAGTTCTGAAGACTTAGAAGACTCATACACTCAGATTGATGTCTGCAGTGTACCTCCAACACCACCTCTCACATAGTGGAGGAAGAATCCACAGATAATCCACAGTAACTCGAATCTGAGCAAAGTAACTTGGAATATTAAAAGAAAACTGTGTGCACAGCACTCTCACTGCCCATACACCCAAGTAGCAGAAGCCAGGAAGGGAGACAAGTCGAACTTTCAGGAGCACAGTTCACAACTAAGAAGAGTAGTCTTACGAGTCCACAGGTAATCCAGTTTAGCGCAGGATGCGACAAATAATAAAATTACAGCCAAGTCAATGAACTCCTCCAAAAATCTTCCTCAACAACAGCTCCATGCTAATGTTGCCTGTTCTGAATAATCCTTTTTAGTCACTCCAATGGGTCCAGAGGTGAGTAAAAAGCTCGGAGGAAGCAATAACAGGGGAAGTAGATAGACACCCCTCAATTGCACTGCTTGGAGCTAGTCGCTTCCCCATCCACCCACGACCCACGGCTACAGATACCCCGACAAACCAACCCCTAGGCTGATCTTCATGGTGGCTTAGGAAAAGCCCCAGTTCCCCTCCGGCTCCATGGAGGCTAAACAAGGTGACTCCTGCCTGGTCATAGACAGAACAGCTGGCAGCAGCTCCCTGAGGCACAGAGGGGTCCCTCACCTAATGCAATTCTCTGACAATAAACTTTCCCCAAAGCCCACAGATTAGACTGATGTCCTCACAGTTCGAAGACTCCACCAGCAGGGTTCAAGTGCCACAAATCCAGGCAACAGTCCCTGTTCTTCCCAGCTGAGTTCTTTAGCTTGTCAGCTACAGACTATGAGTGGTGGGAGCTCACACCAGTCCAAGTAAGCTGTGGCCACACTTCCTAATCCTCCAGAATCTAGCAGCAAGCTAGAAAATAACAGGAATATGAACTACAAACCAGCTACTAAAAATAAATAAAACTTACTTACTGCTAATAAAGTAAAAAAGAAAACAAAATAAACTAAAACAAAACGCCAACAGGAGCTTAATATGGCACTAGTACTGTACACAGTATTCTAAGTGTGGCCTCACTAGTGATCTATACAATGACAGGATGACCTCCCCCTTTCGAGAGGTGATCCCTCAGGCAATGCACCCCAGCATCCTATTTGCCCTTGCTGCAGCTCTCCTACACTGTGCAAATACCTTCATGTCCCCTGTGACTATTACCCCCAGGTCCCTTTCCTCCTCTGAAGCCATTACCTGCACCCCCCCAGCCAGTAGCTGTTCTTGGGATTTCTGGCTCCAAGGTGCATGACTTTGCACTTCTTAGTGTTAAACCCCAACTGCCACTCCCTAGACCAGTGTTCAAGTTTAGCTAGATCCTCTCTGAGTGCCTGCCTCTCTTCCTCATTGTCCACTTTTGCACAAATCTTAGTGTCGTCCATGAACAGACAGATCTTCCTCTTGACACCCTCTGCAACATCTCCAGTGAAGACATTGAACAAAATGGGGCCCAGCACTGAACCCTGTGATACTCCACTCATTACTGGCTGTGGCTTTGATGTCTCCCTCCTTACAACTACCCTCTGTTTTCTGCTCTGCAGCCAGCTCTCCACCCATCCCACCAGTTTTTCCCCTGCTCCCATGTCTCTCAGCTTGCTCATTAACCTCCTGTGTGGCACAGAATCAAAAGCCTTGCTGAAGTCCAGATACAGGATATCCACAGCGTATCCTTCGTCAATCGCCCTAGTGACCCAGTCAAAGAAGTCAATCAGGTTAGTTTGGCAAAATATTCTCATGACAAACCCATGCTGTCTCTCATCCTGCAGGCCATTGCTATCAAGAAAGGTTGTCAACCTCTCCTTCAGAATGGTTTCCATCAACTTTCCTACTACGGAAGTCAAGCTCACTGGTCTGTAGTTACCCGGTTGGTCCTTGGGTCCACTCTTGTGAAGGGGCATCATGTAAGCCATCCTCCAGTCCCTGGGTACATTCCCTGTGTCTAAGGGAGTGTTGAACAGGTCAGTCAGAGGGCCTACCAACAACTCTGCCAGTTCCTTCAGGACCATTGGGTGTACACCGTTCAGTCCTGGTGCCTTGTCCACCTGTAAGCCTTTAAGGCCCTTCAGAACTCGATCCTCTTGGATGACCTCATCTGTTATCTCTGCCCTCCCTCCACCCTTGCCCCCTTTCCCCTGTGGTATTGGGCCATTTCTTTCTTTTGTGAACATCAAGCAGAAATACTCATTTAGTGCCTCTGCCTGATCATCCCCTTGTTCCGCCCATTCTTCCGCTCTCTTGATTCTAACAATGTTATCTCTACAACTCCTCTTCTCCCTTATGTATTTAAAGAACCCCTCCCCCCCCGATCCCCTGAGCCAACTTCAGCTCCTTTGCTGCCTTGGCTGCCCTAACTGATCTGGTCACCTCGCTAGACACCTTTGAGAACACTTCTCTATCCTCCTCACACCCAAATTTTTTTGAACTTAATGAAGACCAGTCTTTTTTCCCTCATCTTCCCCTCCACCTCCTTGCTGAGCCAGCTAGGTTTTTCTGACCTGGACTGCTTACTCTGAGATTTGGCACATGTGTTTGTGGCCTCATTTAGCCCCTTCTTAATGATTGCCCACTTCTGTTCAACATCCATCCCTGGGTTAATTTCAGCTAAATACCCCTCTAGGATGCTGCCCATTCTGGCAAAATCTGCCTTCCTGAAATCCAACACTCTTGTGCCTGGTCTTAGCAGATTCCCTCCCTATGTTGAGGATGAACCACACTGAGCAGTGTTCACTTTCTGCTAGAGGGTCCTGTACTACCGCATCCTGGACTTGGTCTCCATTTGTTAGCACCAAGTCCAGTATGTTCCCTTCCTAGTAGGATCCATCACCCCTTGCACTAGGTAACTGTCTTGGATAGCCTCCAGCAGCATCTGTTCCCTGGTGTGTGCTGTAGTTACTGTTTGCCAGTCAACCACAGATAGATTGAAGTTTCCCACTATAACTGTATTCCCTTTGCCACTGACCTTCCTGATTTGCTCCTCCAGCTCCCTATCCATCTCCTTTGTTCTGTGAGGGTGGCCTGCACACCACCCCCATCCTGAGTTTCTTACCATTAGGGGTTTGGAGCAATACCCATATGGCTTCTGGCCTCCCCTCTTCCCCTTCCTCCCTGGTACACAGTATCCCCCCATTGACATAAATTGCCACCCCTCCCCCCCTTCTCCCCTCCCGGTCCCTGCAGAATACCTTGTATCCTGGGATTATGAGATCCTAGTCATGGTATTGGGTGGCCCAGGTCTCTGAGATGGCGGCAATACCTACCTCTCCCTCCATCATCATTGCCTGGAACTCTGACACCTTGTTTGCTAAGCTCCTTGCATTCAAGGATACTACAGTCCACATTGTGTCCTGCCCCTCCTCTTCCCATATCTCCCCCTTCCACTTTTGTCTTGGTAACTTCTCCTCATTCTCCTTCTCCATCACTGAGGGGGGCAAGGCCATCCAGTCTTCCCTAGAAGGTGCCTCCTCTCTGCTATCCGACTTAGCCCTTCCCCCCCCTCCTTAGTTTAAATCTATGTTGTTTTTAATGTACTTCTCCAGCCCCTGTATAAATGTCCTTGTACCCTCGATGTTGAGATGCAGCCTATCCTTGGCATAAAGCCCTTTATTGTTCCATGTCTTGCCCCATCCCCCTACTACCCCATACCCCATTTCTGCACACCAACCCTTCAGCCACCCATTAAACTCCTGTATTCTTAGCTTTCTCGGTGTGCTTGCCCTAGGTACCGGGAGTACCTCAGAGAACATCTCTAAGCTTACCACTTGATTGCAGATACCCCCCACTTCTCTGAACCTCTCCTGTACTTCTTCCACTGTACTGCCCTCTAGGTCGTTTGTTCATAGGTGTACAATGATATGAAGCTTCCCTCCCACCTTATCCACACATTTCTGAATGCACTGCCCTACTCTCCCCACTATCATACCAGGCATACACTCCACCCAGATTCAGCTCTTCCTTGCTCCCTTACCTCCCCATCTCACCCCCCGAGCATAGAATCCCTAATACAAGTACCCGCTCCCCCATGTCGTGCACTGCTCCCATGGTTTGCCCTCCTATGACCCCTTTTCCTCAATGTCCTCTGCTGTCATACACTGCCCTTTCCCCCCTTTCTCCTCCCACTGCACCTCCACCTGGTCTCCCCCTCCTCCTCCATCCTTTCTGTGCTTGCTTCCTTCCCCAACCACTCCCCCTCCACTACTTTTACATCCTCCCACTGCCCCCTGTATTATGCCACCACCTCCTCCCCCCCAACATGTTTTGGCCTTCCTACCCCTTTGTTTAGTGTGTTTGTGCCAACTTTACCTACTTCCCTGCCCCTCTCCACTTTTACACCACCATCTTCCCTCTCTCCTTGAACTGTATATTACTCCCTTCCCTCCTGGTCATCTGACTCTTGTTCTATGGTGGCTTCCCCCACATCCTGCTCTGTTTCATCAACCAGTACTGCGTACCTGTTTATTGTCTCCAACCACCTGCCCATGCCCTCCCCTGAAACCCCTTCCTGGCTCTGCTTACCCTGAACCTCTTTCCTACTTCCTCTCTGTCTACCAGTGTTCCATACCACTTGCCAACAACACCTATTGGTGCTCCCGGGAACCTGTGGACTTGGCCCCCCTGGCCAAGCGCCCCTTTCCAGCCCATGGCAGCCTGGTCTATCTTGCAATGGAACCCTCTCTGCCTCTGTGCCCCTTCTCATCCTCAACCCCTTCATATCTGTCCCTTCCCACCAGTTCCTGTCTCAAGCTCTCTGTCTCCAGCGTAAGTTGTCTGAACATCCTGTGTACTGGACAACCATCCACCAGGTTCCCAGAAACAGTGCTGCCCCACACCCATTGCAGCTCACAAATCTCCCCTCCTCCTTGTGCCTCCAATCCCAGTCATCCCAACCTCTCCACTACACCCCTCCATTCCCTCACCTGCTTCCTGGTCCTGGCCTCCACATACCCATGTCTTAGTGTCCAAATATTCCCCAGCTCTTTACAATTGAATCTGTATGTCTATGAGGGTTGTAAACCAGCAGCACTGCTGCAAAACTCTTACTCTCTCTCCTTCTGTAGGGACTTACAGCTTCTCTCTCTCTCCTCCTTTTGTAGGTGCCCTTTGGACCTAGTTACTGGCTATACCCTTCGTAATTCAGCCTATATATCAGCAAGGCTAATGCTTGTGCTGCCCAACTGTTCCTGCCTCTTTAAATAGGTGTGGTCTGGCCTTCCACTATAAAGGCAGTGCACTTGGGGGTGGTTGGGGAATGGGGTGGTCGGGGGTGGGCATCTCCTGCATGGTGTGTACAAAAACAATCGGTTAAAAAAATACATATTTCCATAAACTACAGGGCAGAAACACAGTTCTAGTTCACCATACCAGCAAATAGTTTCTCCAACTCCTGCTCACTCAAAATGGGGACTCCAACTGAAGGTCTGTTAGGCACACATTTGAATTTCAACCTTCACTAATCCGCTGTTGAAATGTGATACCTGCAATTAAGGTACAAAACCTCAGCCAATTTTAATCACTCACCTTCCAGCAACTAGTGTCTCCTACTCACTCAAAACAGGGACTCCAACTTTTTGTTGTTGTCTATTAACCAGTTTTGTATGTGAGTAAAGTCCTCTGATAGGCAGGAATTGATTATTTGGGTGCTCTTGGCACTGTTATACAGGGCTATATCATTGGTGTGCATTACTACTGAGCAGGAGGTGGAGACAGATGGGAGGTGGTTAATGAAGATTGAGAAGAGAAGTGGGCCTAGGATGGACCTCTGGGGAACACTTTGGGTGACAGGCAGCTGAAGCAATGAGGCATCCCCATATTTGACAAATTGGCACGGGTCAGTCAAGTAGTTGGAGAACCAAGTATTGGTGTGAGAAAGACACCAAGGGCTGATAGTTTTTCAGTTAGCAGTGAATGGTCAACAAGATCAAAAGCCTTGGATAGGTCAATGAAGACAAAGCCAGTGGGGGAGCCTTTGTCTATGGCAGATTTGACATCATTGGTGAATTTAATGAGGGCTGTTGTGGTGCTGTGATCTTTTCAGAAATCATGCTGGCAGGGGATGATGAGGTTGTGGGTGTGCAGATAGTTCATTATCTGGGAAGTAACAACCTTTTGAAGGAGTTTGCCGAGGATGGGCAAAAGAGCAATGGGATGTTACCGTGCAATGTCTTTGGGGTCACCCTTTCTGGGGACAGGGACAACCGTGGTGATTTTCCATTGAGATGGGACCACTCCAGATATAAGAGATAGGTTGAAGATGTGAGTGATGGGGATGGAGAGAGACTGAGATCCAAGCTTAAGTAGCTAGGCCTTGACCCCCATCTGGACCGAGAGCATTGCTGGGAGGAAGAGAGTTAAAGATGTGATGAATTTCTATTGTGGTGACTACTTTCAGGTAGAAGGGGGAATGAGTGAGGCATGATGCACTTGTGATTTTGTCCTGGTCAGTGGGAACATGGGCAGGGAAGGGGGAGAGATCAGTGAACTGTGTGTTGAATGCATTGGCGATAATGAATGAGTTGGTGCATTGTACACCTTCTATGATCATGTCCTTTTGTGAGGAGTTGGAGGGAGCACCCAGGAGCCCTTTGATGTGTTCCTGGAATGTGCTTGGATTGCCAGTAGAGGCAGTGAGCTGCTCCTTGCAGAAGGAGCTTTTGGCTGTGCATGTAGTTTTTTGCATAAGTTATGTATTTTCCAGTATTTGAGCCAGTCTTGTGGTTTTGAAGAGATTTTGCAGGCAGCCCAGCATCTGTCCCTTTTGTTATAGAGAGAGAGAGAGAGAGAGAGAGAGAGAGAGAAGGTCACTTTGAAGTCAGTGGGTGGCAAGGCCTCAAACTCTCCTCTTTGTGATAGGAATTAGCCTATTTTGGAGTTGGGAGATGTGCGACTGGAGAATGTCTTAAGGCAAGGTTAACGTCAGTGGTGGCTAAGATTGGGGACCAGTTAATGAGGAAGAGTTCAGCATTGAGAGTGATGGTGTCAAGATGTGCTAAGTTCCTAATGATTAGAATCTTTGGGGGATTTTAGGAGTCTGTGCCTTTCATAGGCTGTAAGTAGGGGAGTGATCAGTAATGGAGTATGGAAGTAAGCTGAAGACTTGGATCTGGTCAAGCTGGTTATTGAGCTTCCAATCTAATAGACAGAAGGATGAACTTAAAGGGGAGGGGCATGCAAGGCTGGTAATATTTTGTGAGAGACAGGCCTTGCTGATGAGTACTTGATAGATGTGAGGAATTATGACTTAACCAATCAATGTTAATGTCTCCCATGATAATTACTTTGTTCTGGCTGATCAAGGGTAGCATGGTGTTAATGAGGGTGGTGAGGGTTGTAGACACAGAGGATATGAAGTTTTTTGGAATGGCTGATAGTAAGCAAGGCATGTAGTACTTCGCAGGCAGTGCCAATGCCTGCTAGGAGGGAAATCAGGGATAGGTTGAGGTTGGATCTATAGTAGATGATTAGGTCGCCTCTATGCTTGGAGGGTGGGTGGTTGATTCTGAGAAAGGAGTAGTTGTTCAGGTTGTAGACAGAGTTAGGGATGCTGGGTTTGAGCCAGGATTCAGAGATCCCTAGCACATCGGGGCATAGTAGGTTACCCAGGCCTCAAGGTCAGGTTTGTTTGCTAGGAGACTACAGACACCGAAGTGGGCAATTTTACTTCCTCTGTGAGTGGTCCAGGGTGGGAGGGAGAGGGAACCAGGGTTGGATTCTATGACTCCAGCTAGGCAGAGGTACATAACTGAGGTCCATAGTGCAGTAAGTTCAAGTAATAACTCCAGGTTAAGGTGTGTAGGAGGGATTTCTTCCTGGTGTGAGTCTGTGTCAGAAACTACAGTTTTAGACTGAGGAGAGCATTGGTGTTGGGTGGTTGATGGGTACCTAGTAGCAGGTTGGAGTGGCTGAAGTCAGTAGGGGTACGTAAGAGATACAGTCAGCCTGGACCTGGGGAGAGGGCAGGGAGTCAGCTAGTAGTACTAGTAGCAGGGCTAGCAGCCAGAAAATGGTGAGGTGGTGATACCCACCTGAGCTGCTGACATGGGCATTACTAGACCTGTAATGAGAGAGTCAGAAGGGCAGGGGCACTGGTAGCAACTTCAGAGTAGGTGGCTGTGACTGTGGAAAAGGGATGCAGGCAGGAGAGCTATGAATTGAAATGGTCTGAGACCTAGGCAGTAGACTATGGCTAGGTATATTATTATAGCAGGGATAATGGTTACAAGTTGTGGAGGAGTGGAACAGGAGGCAAGCACTACACAAGTCAAGGCAGTTAGGCTATAATGCAAGAGCAGTCAGGGTGTCAAGCAGAACTGAAGTAATGAATTTACGGGATATAATGTCAGAGACAAGGTCCAGATATATGAGCTGAGTAAAGCAAGAGCTTAGCAATTCACAATAAGATGGCTGAGAGAAATAACAAACTAATCAGATTATGTGATAGACAAAACAGCAGTCAAAGCAGCAGTCAATAGCACAATGGAATCCAAAGCTGAAGTAATCTCTGGTGTAGGTTGGCATAAACAAGGAGCTGAGACAGAGTGTGCAATAGAAAGGGGTAGCCTGGTTGGCCAACGGCTGACTCCCACAGCTGACACCCACAGTGTGACACCTTTTGCGCTGCCACCCTTAGCACTCCAGACTGCTAGTGTGGAGGACTGCTAGGGGTAGTCCCAGCTAAATAGTGGTGGAATGCTTACCTAATTGGCTCCTGTCTGTTAGGGGGTGGGGCTAACTGCCAGTGATGTCTGTGAGTCCCATGTCCAGGTGGTGTGGCAGGGCAGCGAGCAGCGGAGGAGAGCGTTATCCAGATTGTAGCTGTGACTCTCTCTGACCCTCTTGTAGTCCCTATGGCCAAAGTGTAATGTCCAAGCAGGAGCTGGTGGTGGCTTAAGAAAAGAGCTGGGCTCCAGATTCCAAAACTCATGCGTTGCTTCTGGCTGCATAGCCCAATTGGCTTCCATGTGGTTGGGGGGCAATGCTAATCACTGATGGTGCCCATGAGTCCGATGCCTAGATGGCATGGTGGGACAGTGAGAATGGAGGGGGGGGGTCACCAAGATTGCAGCTGAGACTCTCTCGGACCCCTTGCAGTCCCAATGGCAGAAGTGTCATGTCAGAGCAGGAGCTGGTGGCAGCTTAAGAAAAGAGCAGGCCTCTGGATTCTAAAACTCGTGTGCCACTTCTGACTGCATGTTCCAATTGGCTCCCTTGTGACTGGGGGGGGGGGGCCGGGCGAACTGCCAGTGGTGTCCGTAAGTCTGATTTTCAGGTGGAGTGGTGGGGTAGCTAGTGGCAGGGAGAGAGTCGCCAAGATTGCAGCTGTGACTCTCTCCAACCCCCTTCAGTTCTGATGGCAGAATATGTAAACCTGTAGGTCTGGGCAACTTTAAAAGTACTTAAATGAGAGGTGTAGGGAGCTCAGCCCCTTTTTTTCATAAAATTTGCAAGAAAAAAAGAAAAAAAAACTTTCAGTCAATGGTTCGGTGTCTAAGATTTTTATTCAAACCTACCCCAGTGTTTGGCCCATTAAATGGGCTTCTTCAGGTGACATAATTCTAAAAATAAAATAAAACATACTGGGCTGGATATTCAAAAGGGTTATGTCATGTGCAATAGGGTTGCGCCTGCGCAAGTCCGAAATTGTGCCATTCTGCCATATTCAGCAGGAGGCAGTTGCGCCCCCCAAGTCAAGCTGAGCAACAGCGCAGTGCTAATGAAGGCATGCTCAACCGGAGGGGGAGGAACCATGCATAAACTGCACAGCCCGATATTCAGCGGGCTGTGCAGAGTTGTGCAGGCACAACGCCCAACCTGCGCCTGCACAACTTTGAGCAAAAAAAAAAAGGAGTAAGTCGAGGGCCACCCACAGGTGCCTGCGATCAGGCCAGTTGGGGGAGTGGGGTTTATTCACTTATACCCGTGAGCGGGCCAGTCGGGGGGAGGGGGGATTACAACAGTTATGCCCGCGATCGGGCTGCAGGGGGCGTCAGTCCCCGATGGCTGCTGCCTGGCAGGGCACCAGGCGCAAGTCCTCAGGGATCGGAGCACCTGCATGCTAATGGCATGCAAATTGGGCCATAAATAGATGCAATGCTCTCTCTATGCTCTTGTAAGGAATTATGGCCCCATTTGCATGTCACCTTTTGAATATCGGAAATTTGTGCATGGCGCAATGGGACTTGCGCCACCGCATCTTGAATACTCCACTCTGACCACTTGAGGTGGTGCAAGTTCCACTGCGCCATGCACAGTGGCTGTGGCCGGGGGGGGTGATATTCAAAGGAGTTGCTCAATAGTGCAACTCCGGTGAATATCGCCCTGGCCACACCTCAGCGCAACTATTTTGTGCAGCACAAGGGCTTGCGCCACAGAATGGCGCAGTTTGAATATCCAGCCCACTTTGTTTACTTTATTAAAACAAGCATTTCTGCATATAATTATTACATGCACCAGAAGACTTCATAATATATTACATCAGTGTCTATACCTGTTATCATAAATGGCAGAGCTTGCTTTCTAAACTATATGTGGCTCAATGGCTTCACAAAAATTCCATTTTAGTCTGTAAATCACAAAAGCAGTTTTTTACTGTCTGTTAACACAAATAAGTTATCAACTCTGCTTATTTCATTTCTTTCAATTAATCTCTATTTGTCATAATATCACCTCTACTTCCCTGACTTGTGCAAAATCAGATTACCCCCTGTAGTTCAGCATCTTCAAAACTAAGCCACTTTAATTATTTATCACAATCTTTGTTTTTTTTTTGTTTTGCATCTTTCATCTTTTAAATATTTATTGCAATCTTTCACTATTTTTACAGCTTTCTTTTTTTAAATGTTTTCTGTTTGTTCTCATATTTAATTCATTTACAACTGTTTGTACAATTTTCAAAATAATTACATCCCGTCACTGACTTAGTCTGAGGCTGTTCCTGTTATAGATTTGAAGAAATGCCTTGCAGACTCACCCCTGGCACTTAAAAAGAGAGGGTCAAAAAGTACAAATGCATAGAAGATCAATAATTTATTTTATTTATCCACACATGAAAAAAGATACATACACAAGCCATTAGAGTGTTACCCCTTTCAGGCCACTACAAAAAAGCCTGACTGCATTCCCCTCCTACCTTGGGAGCTTTTTTAAGGGCTAATGACCATAGATACAAACTTGGTTTAAATAATACTGGTGTTGTCATGTCATAGTGACGTGGCCCTGCAAATTTAAATACATTAATTTATATTCTAACTAACATACAATGCTATCTAACAATAACCAATCACCAATACAAGAAACATATTTAAAATACTCCACCAAATTGCTCATGAACAATATGTACTTAATTGCACTAGGGTTCCCCAGCATTATTGCCATCTATCTGAGCACACGATCAGAATAGAGTTACTCTCGTAGTGATATAAATTCCAGCATGTTATACTACTTTATTCTTGACACCCATAAAAAATTAGGAAGCTAACTACATTATACGAATTATGAGGTCCACCTGAAGCAATGATTGACACTGAGGAGGTCCCGAAGTACACCTGGATAGTGCTATACATCACCAGAATGACAACGGGCATTTATTATTTATCTTCTGCAACTCTGAGCACATCATCAAGAATAAAGTAGTATAACACACTGGAATTTATATTGCCATGAGAGTAATTTTATTCTGAATGTGTGCTTGGCTAGATGGCAATAATGCTGGGGGGACCCTAGTGCAATTAAGTACATATTGGTAATGAGAAATTTGTTGGGGGTATTGGGGACATGCAGTGATGTCCAACACCTGCCCCACCCCTAGCATGATAGCACCAGTCATGGCGGTACCCCCAGCCTCCACCAGGGGTCCGTAAAGCGCCAGACACTCTTCCCCTCCCCCTCCCTGGAGAAGGAGAGCAGTCCCCAGGATACTTGATCCATCTCCCCCAACCAGCCCTCAATCTCCCGGGTCCATTTCCCAAACCTGGGTCATCGGTGTTGCAAACAGAAATCCAACTGCTGCGCTGGCGGGCTGGCTACCATCTTTCATCTTTTAAATATTTTCTATTTGTTCACATATTTAATTCATTTACAACTGTTTCTACAGTTTTCAAAATAATCACATCTCATCACTGGCTTAGTTTGAGGCTGTTCATGTTATACTCTAGACTGGCTGATTGCCCCCCTGTCCCCCTCTGATGTCTCTTCAAAGTGGGCAAACATATTCACCTTGCTAAAACTGGGGAGGATCACTTTGGTGATCCTCTTGCATTGGTTTTCCCTCCTTGCATTGTTTTTCTCATGCTCATAATGGCAGGGCAGATTGCACTCAGAAGTATAAAGTGCTTTCTCAAGTCACATTTTAAGTTCTCAACATATCCCCACCATTTCACAGCGACTGCTATAGATTACAATGCTTGTTGAGAACGTAAAAGCTGACTACAGAGAGAGAGAGAGAGAGAGAGAATCAAAAATAAATGGTTGATAGATTGGAGTGTAATAATGCTGCAAAGTGCTTTATAGTAAGAGAATATTTCATGAGTGAACTAATATAATGGTTCACTGTTCATAAGGCAATAAGCTGGTTAATTTTTTATGTGTGTGAAGTGAATGCCTCCACAACAGATACCCTAGGCTAGCATTGCCTGCAGTGTATACTTCCCAGTGCTGTGTGATCTGCAATCATGAACATGGTGAAAAAGAATGCAAGGGAGTCACTGAAGTTACCCTCCCCATTTTTAGTAGGGTGAATGTGGGTACCCACTCTGATGAGACATCAGAGGGGGCCGGTCAGCCAGTCTGGGATATAAAAGGTACAGCCTCAAACTAAACCATTGACAGGATGTGATTATTTTGAAAACTGTACAAACAGTTGCAAATGAATTAAATATAAGAACAAATAGAATTGAATTCAATAGACTAGAATACAATACAAAATATTAAAAAGATGAAAGATCTAAAAAAATAATGAAATATTGTGATAAATAAGGTGGCTAAGTTTCAAAGATGCTGAGCCACAGATGATAATCTGAACTGGGTCAGATGACAAATTGCTGGTGCACAAGTTGGGGAAGAAGAGGTAATAGTATGACACATAGAGATTAGCTGAAATAAATGAAATAAGTGGAGTTGATAACTCATTTGTGTTAAAGACAATAAAATAAGTTTTCTTGATTTTCAGATTAAAATGGATTTATTGTGAAGCCCTTAAGCCACATACTGTATAGTTTAGTAAGCAAGCTCTGCCATGTATGATAAGAGGTGTGGAAATGTATGTAACACTTTATGATATTTTCTGGTGTTTATAATAATGTGCAGAAATGTTTATTTTAGTTATAACCTCCCTCCCAAATTGGGGGGCTTACTTTGGGTGTCTCCCTGGGCTTCAGCAATGCCCACTGCCTGGCTGACGTCCTAGTAAAGAGGTTAACATCCTTGTACAGTGATGTCTTGAGTTTGTCCTGCGTGAGTGTGGAAAGCCATGCCGGCATACTATCTCTTTAAGAGATCCAGTTTTGTGTATAGTGTGCAGAGCCTAGACGTGGTCCGAGTAAATCAAGGCTTGTGACCAGTCAGGCACAACTCTAATGGACTCCATTTAGCAGTTGCTCAGTAGCACTGAGGGAGCCCTTCAATGCATTGTAAATATTTATTTCTAAATCCTTACTGTTATTGTGTAAACAAGTTGTTTACATTGCCTAGCTATTCCTCCACTATGGGAGCTGTCATGTTTGGTCCTGGACTCAGTGGTTGGACCAATCAGAATCAAATGACCCTCAAGGGGTCCTAATTACAGTGACTTGTGGGAAAAGCTGTGAGCTTTCTTGTTGGTGCCTAAAACTAACCAATGAGGGCCCTCAGACTGTGATTGACAGCAAAGTTGGCTAACCAGAATACAGATATCCCGATCTTCTGTGGATACTGTTTATGAGCAGCAGAGGAGTCCAGCTCGAGCTCCCAAGCTGAAGGTAGCCTGAGTGGCATAGCTGAGTGTCACAGGGAAAAGGCCTGTCTTGCCTCCCTGTGAAAGACTTTGATTCCTGAGGAGGTCGATTGAACTAGAGACTGCCTTAAAGCAGAGAATGTGGTTTCAACCATATACATTGAACTGGAAAGCCTGTTTTCCACCAAAGAAAAGGTATTTGATTCTGAGCCACCCCAGAGGAGGACAGACTACCGTGAGGAGATTGCTCCAGGGATTCCTGAGAAAGTGGAGCCTGGTGCTGTGGAAACTGTCTCCTGCCTCTCGTCAAGGGGGGAGACCACCATGGGTTTTCTTCTGCTCTGGAAGAAAAGACTATCAGTAACCCAAAAGGTTAAATCACTTACCAAGTTAAATTTCCAGCTTTAGGCCTATGCCAACTTCAGCCCCAAAAGACTGTTTCTGCACACTTTTGCTATCTGCTTGGTGAGAGACCTGCATTGGGGAGTCAGCCCCTGCGGAGAATCAAATCGCAAGTTGCAGCCACCTACAGGGAAAGGCTTTGAAGTGGAGGTGAGTCATGTCATCCCCGGTCCGCACCAAAATCCTGGAAGGCCAGAAGGTCCATGGTGTCACCATCCATTCATCAATCTGTTTGGGTGCAGTGAGTACAACCAGGGTAGCCCCCTGCAACAACCAAATAACTGCTTTGTGGTGTCTGATTTGCTTTATAATTGCTTGTTGGTTCTAACTGTGTTTACAGGTCATCCAGCCTGGGATTACAAATACGTTTCTGTTTACAAGAGATTTCACTAACAACACCCTTCTTTTCATCAAGTGCCACAACCAGCTGCAAAGCCTGCCTACACGCTGCAATGCTTCAGGCCTGCACCTAGCTCCATTCTGGGTACCCAGCAACTGGACAGACTGATTGATTCAGACACAGACTTTAATTGCAATCTGTCTAAATACAGTATTAGAATTGTTAACCTAAATTCATGCCCCTCCCTTGTTCAAGCCCCCTTAATAAATCTGATTTACTGTTTGATGTTAAGTTGAGTTGTGAGCACATTATTACCCAGAGTCCGGTTATTGAGTCTGTTCAATGGTACTGTGATAGAGCATTATTGTTGCAGAAAACTGTTTTCTTACTGGGGCACAGGGTGTATGTCAAAAGTCCAGACCCTGTTAGTAAGTGGAGTGTCCAAGAGCATATTATTAGTGCTCACCACTAATTGTATTTTGATTACCACCTATAATTACTGCTATGTTTATCGTATAAGGCCACTAGTCAGTGGTGTGGGTGAGTATAGCTTCCTAGATGGCTATACCTGTTTTCCCAGTAATCCACTTGAATATCACTCTTGGTGAAGACACCAAAATCTTAGTTCTGTTGTTGGTAGGCAAACCACAGTATCCCTTATCTTCAAACCCAGGATCCTCAACCTGTAGCCAGAGAAGCAGGAAGGGGTAGTAGCCCTTGATATAACGGAGCCAGGGTTACACAGTTGGAGGCACCACTGGGATTGCTGCCCCCAGTGGCCAAAATACAAAATTACATTTGCTTTTTATATGAGTTTTAGCATAAAATGAAGGATGAGGCTGATCTTAGACTTGGGATCCCTGCCCACATAATTGCCATGCACCAGTTACTGGGGTGGTGTGGTGCTGAGGAGGTTGACCCTCCCAAGGCTTTGCTGCTATTGGACATTCCTCTGGGTACCAACAAAGCTGTTACAGAGGAGGTTGTGAACAAAGTCAAATGTTTGGGTAAAGCCAGTGTAAAAGGGTGAAATGCTGACTTATTTGCTCAGAGTATAGTGGCAGTATAGTGGTATTATTTGAATGCAATGTTTTAGTGGTTCCATAGTGGGTAAACCCTGTCATTACTCCGATGAGTCCCCAGTAGGTTTGAGAGTGATCACTATGCATACTGGGGCATCCACACCTTGGGGGGGGTCACCCAAGTTAGAGGATCTGAAGGAGAAACTAGTGAAGTTACTGGCAGCAGAAGGACAAACTTTTAAAGATTTAAAATGGGCTTTAGAGACCCTGCGGGTGTCACACCTATGAACCGTTCCCCAGTTCCTTCACCAGCTCCCTCACTGGCACCTTCATGTGTGCTTGCACCTTCCTCGCTAGTGCCCATACCCTAAGTTAACCTTGACTCTTATCGCAGGTTACAAATGTTCTCCGAAACTGTTCCCACACCCCAGGGGGAAGATGACCTAGAGTCTTGGATGGACTATGCATTCCCCTGGTCCAAGAATGGCAATGAACAGAAGGTGAAAAAGGAAAGAGGCATATGGAGAGTTTAAGGGGTCCTGCACGTGAAGCAATTAGATTTTTGAGGTCCACAAATCCTGATGCTTCAGCTCAAGAATACTTGTCAGCCTTAAAAAGGGTTTTTGGTAGTACTGAGTTCTGGGAAGACTTAATGTGGAAATTAAAATCCATCAAACAGTGGAAAAATTAACTTTTGTCTACTTATGTAACCTGTTTGGAAAGGGCATTGCAACTTGCTCACAGAAAAGGTGGGGTGTTGGCAAATGATTTGAACAGACTGAGACTAGAACATGTCCTTAAATTTTCCAGGTTCTCCAGTGTGCTAATGCTTAAACTAAAGTTTCAAGATCATAAAGATGATCCTCATGTATACTGCTAGCTTATGAAAGATATCAGAAAGGCTGAGAATGAGGAAGAGTTTTGAGACCCTTATGCAAGTGCCACCTGAGCGGCCCCAGCCCCTGAAAAACTTGCTGAAAAAGAGACTGCCCTTGGCACCCAGCAGTTGAAGGACTTATTAAAAGAGTTAAGGGAAGTGAAGACCAGTGCCCAGAGTGCTGTAGAACTGGCTAAAGGTCAAACTGCTCGCACCCCTGCTGCTGAAGCCATCAGTGAGACACAGTCTTCTGCCACCAGCGCAAGTGTCCAAGTCCCCAAGGAGGAGGCAAATAGTGATGTGCTGAAGGCCTAGCAGATCTGAACATGACACTAGGCCCAAAGATGTTTTCAAGCCTACTCATTACAATAACAGTAAACTGGTTGAAGACTCTGCTCAAACTCACTACCTAAGACCAAATGTATTCTGTTACCATTGTGGTGAAGATTGGCACATGTGAAGAGTATGTCAGGCCCCTGAAGATTTGTAGAAGGTGACAGCCAAACTGCTTAACCAGGTCAGACAGAGTGGCCTAAAACCTCAGTCTAAATCTCCCTACAAGCCATATGTAGCCAAGTCTGCTGTTATGCATCCTGTGAATAATGTTCCCCCTGACTGGACAGAAATGGTGGATCTGTCTATGGAGACTACTGTACATATAGATGGCATCCCAGTCCGAGTTTCTGGATAGTGGGTCCCAAGTTATGATCATATTCAAAGACTGGTACAATGAGCACCTATCTGATCATCCTTTACAGCACCTTGATGGACTACAAGTGTGGGAGTTGAGTGACAAGTCCAGTCCATACCTTGGGAATATGCGAATGTGGCTATCTTTTTCCATCTTCTGTAGCTGGAGTAGGAGATTCTGTGGAGACACTAGTCTTGGTCTGTCCTCCCTCTGGCCTATATGATGGGGTGCCAATTTTAATTGGGATCAATGTACATATGTTTGGCTACCTTGCCCAAATGTGTCAAAAGAGACAAGCACAAAAGTCTGGAAAAGCTCTACATAGTCATGTCATGGTGCAGAGGACCTATGAGATGTAGACACACCCAGAAGAGGGTGACGAGGATGAGCCTGTGGGATCTGTTTGGGAAAAAGACTCTGCAACTCTTGTTCTTCCCCCAAACTCATAATGTAGTGTCAGTGGAGAGGTGCGATTGCAAAACAATGTGACTAATAAGATACTAATGCTGGACATCCTAGAAGAGGATAAATTGCCTGAAGGACTCCTGGTTAAACCCAGTGTACTGCCAGTCTGTGCACATGCCAATGCTTGAAGAGTGGTGGTCCAAATTCAAAATGTTACAGATCAGGACATCAAAGTCAACTGATGGTGCACCCTGGACAAGGTTTACTGTGCTGACACTGCTGTCTTGCCATCTAAGTGCCAGACAGGAGAAGAGTGTGAAGTGTCACCTGTCATGTTTGATTTTGTTGAGTTTCCCATCCCAAGTAGCTGGAGCAACACAATCAGTCAAAAGCTAGCTCTACGAACCAAAATATTCTCCCTTAAGGAATGGGATGTCAGTTGTGTCACCAGTGCCAAACATCATATCCACCGGCACGGTGAGAGACCTTTTAGAGATTAGTCTAGACACCTCACTCCTGCTGACATTGACAATGTAAGATGCCATTTGCAAGAAATGTTAGCAGCTGGGATAATAAAGGAGTCACATAGTCCCAATGCCTCCCCAGTCTTTGTAGTGTGAAAAAAGAATGGCTCCATCTGCAAGTGTGTGGATTATAGAACCCTTAATAAAAGAACTATACCAGATCAATACACCATGACCTGCATACAAGATGCATTAGATTGTCTGAATGGGAGTACGTGGTTTTCAGTTCTTGATCTCCGCAGTGGGTATTACAAGATATCAATGGCTCTCAAATACATGGAGAAAACAGCATTCATTTGTCCTTTAGGCTTCTATGAGTTTCTCTGCATGCTCCAGGGAATTTTGGGTGCACCTGCAACGTTTCAAAGACTAATAGAGTGTGCTGTGGGAGACATGAACCTTCTTGAATGTCTGGTATATCCTGACAATGTCATTGTCTTCGGAAAAACTCTTGAAGAGCATGAAGCTTGCCTGTTCAAAGTGCTTGACACAACTGACGAATTTGGCCTGAAACTGTCAATAGACAAATGTCAGTTCTTTCAAAGCTTTGTAAAGTATGTAGGCCACATTTTTTTTAATAATATATTTTGTTCATATATCCCAATTCAAACGTACATGTTAAATACACAACATTCTTTTTTCCACTTACAAAGTTTTTCAATACATGTTAATACAGCTCTTTCTATAATTAATTATTGCATTCATTTACATTATAGATTTCATACATGTTCCCCACTCCCCTACCCCCTTACATTATATTTATATATTAGCACAATTGGGGTAGTTCATATAAGGAATAGCGGTGGCACAATATCTTGAATTTCTTCCAGGTTGGCTCAAGATGCTCTATTAAAGTAGTTGTGTCATCCTATAAATATTCAGGTTGCACAGCTTCTTTTATCATATACTGTACCACCATTTAAAGTAATCAAAATCACCAATTACATGTGCATTCCAGTTTTCTAGTATAATTCTCTTTGTCACCATTGTACCTAAATAATATATGTTCTTATGGTTTTCATGAATTTCAATGCTTGTAATATCACTTAGGATCAATGAATTGAACAGCAGCGGTAAATCATAATTAAACATTTTTGATAACATTTTATTTGTCTCCCTCCCACCATTTTTTTTATATATTTACACTTCCATATACAATGGTAAAGGTCACCCATTACACCACAATTATGCCAAAATTTTTTTTTTATATTTCCCAAAATTTGGGGTGTAAAGTATGCTGTATCCAATATTTTCTTTTGGATAACCTTATTCTTAGCATATATATATATAATCATTATTGACTTTAATTCTTAAGTTCCTCCACTGCTGTTCTGTCATATTCAGTGACCCCTTCTGATTAATTCTTGCGTTCGTATTCTGCCATGGATAAGCCTCACTAGTAGTCATAATTTCATACATTTTTTGGGATAGTTTTTCTTTCCCCTTATTCAAAGTGTTTTCTTGTTTATCTTTAATCCATTAAAAAATCATGGTTTCTATCCTTTTGAATCTGTTTCCTAAAAATTTCTTTTATTGAGTAATATACAAAGAAATGTTGTTTTGTTGGTTGTGGTAAAAAAGTGTTGACTTTTTCCAATGATACAAATGTTTCTCCTTCAATTAAGTGTACCCATCTTAATACTTCTAGATGTTCCCCGTTTAATAATTTTTATTATATGTTTATCCTTTTTAATGTTAGCATTCCCCAACATGTTTAAATATAACCATAGGAAGAAACCATTTATCTTTACATTTTTCACTGCCTCTTATAATTCATTCTTTAAAGGTGCATATATGTCAGGGAACTTTGTACCTTTCTTCATCTCATTTATTCAGTTATCAGGATTACATAAATTCAATTCTTCTCAATAATAGCTTCTGAAATATTGCTCTTAGCTGAGAGAAAAGCCCAGTCCCATAGTATTTTTAATTGATAAGCAACTGCATAACTAACCAGGTCTGGGAAGCTATATCCCCCTCTTTTCCTTGGGTAAATCAGCTGTGACCAAATGATACAGGGTTTGCCTCCTATCCTCAAAAATTTCAAAAAGATTCCTGAATATTGTTGAACCATAAGAGATGATACACCTCAAATATTTTGTATTACGTAGATTAGGTATGGCAATGCCATCATTTTTATTCTATCTATTCTTCCCTATAATGATGATGACAATTTTGCCCAGTTTATCTAATAACATTTTAATTGTATCCCTGGCTTTATTATAATTTATTTTTATTGTTTCAGATTGGCCTTTAGTTAAGATTATTCCTAGATATTTGCATTGTTTACTCACTGTAAATTCTTGTGCTATGGTTGTATCTATTTTGTATTCTTGAGCATATAATTCTACTATTATAGATTTTTTTTGTTTAATTTATACCCTGATAGTAGTTCAAACTTGTCTATTTGTTTCATCTCCATTGGACTTGTTATATTAATATTCTGGATAATTAAAAGACTTCCATCTGCAAAGACATTTACTTTTATTTCTGTATCCTTCCACTTTATGCCTTTAATTAGGTTATCATTCCTTAATGTAGCCAAAAGAGGTTCTAATGAAAGTACAAAAAGTACTGGTGATAGTGGGCAGCCTTGTCTAACACTGTTGTTCATTCTAAAAGGTTCTCTTAAATATGAATTTATGAGAAATCTTATTGTAGTATTTTTATATAACAATGTAATAAGTTTAATCAAGTTACATGGGACACTCCAAGTTTCCAGGGTTTTCAACATGAATTTCCCACCTAACAGATCAAAAGTCTTTGAGGTATCAATTGCTATTGCATGTGATGGGATTTTATTTCTTTGTGCATAATGAAAAAGGGATTGAGCTCTCCTTGTTGCATTTGTTACAGTGCGCCCTTTTATTAAACTGAATTGATCTTGATGAATAACATCTGGTAGTGTTATTTTAATTCTGTTGACTATTAACTTTGCAAGAATTGTATAATCTATATTTAATAAGACAATAGACCTGTAACTTTCCACTCATGCAGGATCTTCCCCTTTCTTCAAAATAAATACATTTTTTGCCTCCTCCATTGATGGTGATATAAATTTAGACTTGCCCATCATTTCCAAAAACATATGATTTAACCAAGGAGCTAGATCTTCTAGAAAAGTTTGATGAAACTCACTAGTAAACCCATCAATGCCTGGACTTTTATTTTTTTTTTTGGCATTTTTTTATTACATCTTTTATTTCTAATAAAGAAAAATATTTTCCTGTCCATTCCAATGTTGGAAGGGTTGCCTCTTTTAAATAATCTCTGATTCCTTATTCTGAGGAGTCTCTTTGTTTCTGATATTTATTTTTATAAGCTTCTGTTAGGGCCTGAGCCATTTCTTTATCAGTTAGGAATATATTCCCTTTTTAATCTTCTAAATGAGTAATCAGTTGCTGTTCTTTTTGCCTTTTTTAGCAGAAATGCTATCATTTTGCCTGATTTGTCACCCTGTATATACTTGGATTTTTTCAGGGTTTTTTTAGGTTTGCAGCCACCTTGTTATTTATAGAATCATTTTCTTGTAATCTAAGCCTATACCATTCATCTGCATATTTTTTTGTAATCAGTTATAACCAATGTATCTATTTCTTTTAACCTTTCATTTACTTCTTGATTTCTTTCAATTTTCTGTTTATATTTAAATGAGTTTTATGAAATTATTACACCCCTCAGGACCGTTTTAAAGGCATCCCAGGTTCTGTCATGTTTTGGAATCCACCATAATTATAATACCAATACTCCCTTATTGCAGTCTTTATTTTTTCCCTCAATTCTTTATCATACAGTATTGCATTATTAATTCTCCATTATCTGGAGAAGGATCTATTATTGTCTGGAATTTCTGTTTCCAGTTCTATCGATGCATGGTCCAAAATTATTATTGAATTTATTATTGGGTTTCTAATATTAAACAATATATTTTTTTGATGTGAAAATGAAATTGATTCTTGAAAATCCTATATTCTTTTTATCATGATATGCAAATTTCCTTACCTTTGGATGCCATAAATGCCATGCATCTACTAGACCATGTGTTTGTAAAAAATTATTAATCATTTTTGCTTGTTGTTTGTTTGCTGTATTTATTTTTTATATTTTGTCCATTGTGGGATTTAATAACACATTGTAATCCCCCATTAGTATTATATTTTGTGCATTTATTGTTGCAATGGCTTTTTTAATGTCTGCCAAGAAACCTGTGTAATTCACGAATGAGGCATATATTGAGCCCAAAGTTAAAATTTTATCCTTTAATTTAACTTTAACTAGCAGAATCCTAGCCTGTTTGTCTGAATACGTTTCCAAAATTATGAGGGTTATTTTTCCTAAATAATAATGCCACCCAGAGCTTTTCCTAGTCCCTTCTGAGAAAAAAGCAAGAGAAACTCACTTTTGTTTCAGCTTCATTATTTCCTTACAATCTAGGTGGGTTTCTTGTAGTACTATAAACTGGGCATTAGTCTTTTTGAGATACATCAAAAGTCTTAGGGCCAGATATTCAAAGGTTAGCCCCTGGCAGTGAATAGCACTGCCCGGCATGCAAACCTAGCCCAGAGCAAAATGCCAGCCATATTCAAAATGAATAGCCCGGGGCAAACCCCGCTGAATATAGCAAGCAAAAGAAACCGGGCAAACAGGCCCAGAAGTGCAGTGCAAAAAAAGCCCAGGAATAACACAGCACTGAATATAGCACACAAGACAGCACTGAATATAGCACCAGGCAGGCAGTGCAAACACACAATGGAATACAGTGCAGAGACAGCCCGACCCTGGGACACATGCAAGGCAACACATGCTGGAATGAGGTATCAGGAGCACACCACAGTGCCCACCCATGAGGATGCCACACATCCACGGGAAAGTCCAGCAACAACCCAGACCCATGTGGAGAACACCAGCAACAGTACAAAGCATGTGGAACCCCAGCACCCAAGAATGACACAGGACACCGTAAAATGTCATTAACCAGTGTAATAAACAATAATGAACAGTAAAGCAAACAGAAACACAACAGCAAATATAACACAGAACATAACGAGTAACAAACCCCAGAGTACAAAATGCCCCACCCACCACTGAACAATCCTCCCCCACAACACTGAAACAGAACTCGAAAATACCCACCAAGCCCCCCAACACACAACCCCAAATGCCCACCACATGATAAAAATGTCAAACACCATTAGCAGAGAAAGGCACACAAAGGTAAACAAAAGGGCGACAACAGATGGAGGGACAGGAAGACACAGGCCAAGGGTGCAAAGCGGAGGAGGACGCACTCAGGGACAGATGACAATGGGCAAGGAAGGGAGAATCAAGTCCAGTGAGGGGGGTGGTGAGGGCTGACTTAAAAACAACAGGGGATATAACTATGTGTCTGCAGGAACAGGGAGACAAGCCTCTAGGATGTTTGCCACCCTCCTGGTCTCAGTAATAATGATGGTCTGCTGCTTGATTTGTGTTCACTGCTGCCTCACAATCCTGTGCAGCAGCTCCTCCATTCCCTCTGTCTCTTCAGGATGTGTTGCCCACAGCGATGCCCGTAGTGGCCCTACAAGAGGAATGGTGAGACCATGAGGATGGTACACCACACAGGAGGTAACCAGCAGCCAACCCTTGCCATACAAAGATGGACAGCATGTCCCAATGGGCTATCCCTGGCAGTGTTGAGTTCTGCAGTGGTATGACAACATGGCAGCATTCCACAATGCAGCACAGGGCAACACAGGCACCAACACAGAACCCAACATGGATAATGACAGCGATCCTGACAGCACCAGGGGACATGTGACACCACCCACCATGATACAGCACACCGCTAGACACGGCAGACACACAGCTGGAAACCCGGTGAGTTGGGTGCAAGGGACACGCAAGGACATGCACAAGGGCATCCACACATTGGGACATGCTGCCCAGCCACACATGGAAATGCACAGCAATGCAGAGCGCAGAACAAACAACAACGACATGCATGCAGGAGCATCAATGAACCATGACAGTGTCCTGGCAATGACCAACACAGACCAGGGGACAACAGTCAGCCAGGGCACAGACGCTGTCACTGAAGGGCCTTCACATGCTGCCAGGCAATACCACTGAAAGCATATCACCCAATGAAGACATGGTACATGTCAGTGTCCCCAACCCACATAACAGGACCCCCTCCCCCACACAGTGAGGACCACCTCCACAGCCATGGTCAACATTGGCAGGGAATGATGCACATAATGTAATAGCACAGTGATATCCGTACCTTGCAACTAAACAGCAACACAGTGACCTCGCAATGAGACACACATGGATGGATGTACAATGCGTACGGCACAGTGCCAGTATGTAGCACAGTGTGACAGGCAGTGCTACACAGCAGGTGTCCAGAAGGGTAGAGGTAAGTCCGCAAGGCATGCTCCGTATTGTCCTGCATGCACAGCAAGTAACCACCACCTGTGCAATTGTGAACGTCCTGTGGGTGGTGGTATGGATGCACCACAGAGGTGGGAAGGTCAGCCGTCAGCATGGTGTCCCCACGGAACACCCGCCACTCAAGCAAGCAACACCATCTGCCACCTGCACAGCACTGCAATGTGACCGCCCCCAAGGCAAGGCTGATAGCACCCAGCTGTGGTGTGAAACACAGCTGTACCACACACCACACTACTACACCACACTGGCCCAGTGACCTTTGCAGACAAGTTGAGTGGCTGGACACCCAGATGTGGTGCACAGTGTTGTGAAAGTGTACACATCACAGAGCAACGTAACAGGTACTCATGCAACATGCCACCGCTATCAGTGCCACTCTCCTGCGCATGCTGTGGAAGTGATGGCACCCTTGTGCTGCCTCGTCTCCGCTCCTGTGTCCTGGGCTGAGTCGCACCTCCGGGCATGGGCTGCTTGATCCGCTCTACAGTGGACAAATGTGAAAGTGTTGTTAGACCATGACACAACATACACATCGTGAATCACAGCAAGATGCACATGCAACCCTAAACACAATGCACCCCACCCTCCACCCATAGCAATGGTCATGGCATGCACCGTGCCCCTATGGGGAATACATGTGCCACTGTGCCTGTACACAGTGTGCAACAGCACAGTGCACCGTTGCACACAGACACTCGCCCACACATCCACACCCTAAGCACACACCACCACCCCCGCTGCACACCCACACCCACACACCCACTCACCCACAGCCAGACCCCCCCACACCACCACCCCCTCTGCACAACCACACCCACACCCACACGCACACAAAGCCTGACATGTATGCACACTCCACATGCAACACCACTCACCTGGCACAGGCACAGTGCCATCACGCACCATGTGCCCGTATCTCTCTAGCTGCTGCCTCTGCCTGCGTCTCAGGTCCGTGTACCTGTGGCGGCACTTCTCTGCATTGCGGGGTATGCCGGTATGCTCACTGAGCTTCCTAGCCACCGTCTCCCACACTTGCATTCGTGGGAGGTCCCCCTCCCTCACTTCCCCAAACAGCCTCCTGTGCCATTTCATGACCAGCTGCACCAGGTTTGCGGACTCTACGTCCCCCCAGCGCCTGTCCTTGTGCACAACTGCCCACTGTCTTGCATGTCCAGACATGGCACTGTAATGTTTTTGGACACAAACACCCTGCCCTACCAGGAATGCACCTCAACAATTCCTGCAGCGCCGCACTATCACATGATGTAGTGCAGCGCTACCCGGAAGTAACCACACTGCACATGCATGACCCCAGCATGGCCCTGAGGTTGTGTTCCATGCATGTGTATAGCACTGCGCTATGCTGTCCAGCGCGGCGCTACATTGCGCTATGACTGGGTGATAGAGCGGACATGAGGGCCTCACAAGCATGCGTGTTGGCCGCGCTAAGGCACATAGAGCTGCGCTATCTGGATAGCGTGGTGCTGCAACACCAATAGCCCTGAGCTGACATTTGCACAGTGTGGCTGTGCTAGCATGGGGCAAATCGGGGCCATATTCAAAAAGGGTATGCAAATGAGGGTACTTGTGCATGCATGGGGCAAACTGTGTGATTAGCATATCATTATGCCCTCATTTGCATGACTGACCCACTTGATTGCCTGGATGGGGTATAAAAGGGAGTGCGGTGCACCGCCGGTGTTGTGTTGTGGTACTGCAGCCTGATAAGGAATCTAAGTGTAAACAACATACTGGTGTACAGATGCAACAGAAGGAAGAGCAGCGTGAGGCAGGTATGTATGACTGCTGTAGGACACTGTTGAATGTCAATATCCCAGAACAGGTTCAGCATGGACAGGAGCACAGAGATGCATTCTCTGGTGACTGGTTTGACCCATGTTGGACCACAGGCAAGCACTGTGCTGTGTGATGGTGCACATCCCTAGACGTCTGCAACCAAATGTACAGTGCACTGTGCACAATCCCCTGCAGGGGTGTGTCCTGCAACAGTGGCCCACTGACATGACTCCCTGGATGTGTGGCATGACAGGCCATGGCACCCATGCAGGACGTATGCAGTGTCCCGGAACTGTGTCAGCCCATGCACCATGTGGTAATTGCATTGGGTCCTGACATTGTCTACGTACTAGTGCACTTGTCCACGCAACCACTGTAGTGAACACAAAGGGCACAGTACAGTGCAAGGTGGTTAGGGTAGGGGTAGTGCACATGTGTGTACAGGGCTCACTGTACAGACACGGGATGCACAGTGACTCTGGTGGCGTGTGTACCGTACATGCACATGCAGCACTCCCATATGTCCATGTGGCCTGTGGCACTGGCGGGGGGTCATTGTGATGTCTATGTGTAATGCAATGCAGTACCGACACGGCCGATGACACATGTCCCTTATTGACTATCCCATAGGTTTGGCAGCATGCCAGGGAGTGCATACATGCACAATGTTTCGTGGGAGGAGTGAACACCCTTATGTGCATGCTGTGAAGGAGAGGGCAGGTGCTACGCATGCACAGGGCCACTGACGCAGTGGTGCGCCAAGCCTGGGAGGAGGTGACTGTGGCTGTGAATGCCATAGGGGACGTGGCAGGACAACTGAAGCTGTGCGGAAGAGATGGAATGACTTCCTGTGATGTGTGAAGGAGGAGAAGGCCCAGCAACTGAGGGACAGGATGAGGACTGGTGGTGGACCACCTGAACACCAGCAGTGGGTGAAGGAGCCACACATGGCTGTGGTGGCATCGACTCTCAGGACGGTGGCAGTCACAGGTATGCCGGGTGGTGGGTGTGAGACGCCTCTCGCACTGCCAAGGACAGGTCAGTATTCGCATGTGTATACCCTATGTTGTGTTGGCATGGGTGCACGGCCATGCTGTGGGTGTCCTGCACAGGGTGCACAGTGGTCTGCCTAACAGCTGCCTGGTATGGGTATGGCCACTGTGGGTTTGGTAGGTGCATGAGGTCACGGGCCTGTGTGAAGGGGGTACATGTCCTGGGGTGTGCATGGAGTAGTGGTGGTAGTGGTAGTGGTGTTTGGGTACAGTGTCCATGTACGAGTGACCAACTCTGTCCCTATTGTCTCCACAGCGGTGACTGCCAGGCCTGCAGGACAACAGGGGCTGCCAAGGATGTGCTGACAGGTCCCAACGGTAGTGGAGGGGGATGATGGGGAATGACCATCAACATCCGGGCATGGTGCAACAGATGGCCGCACAGACACCATGCATGTGTGGCACACACATAGCCAAGGGCAGCTACTGACTGGGGAGGGGTCAGTAGGGGTATTGGGATACACCAGATACCAGGATGCAGCACAGTCGGATGAGGGTGGTGTAGGGGATGTCCTACTGTTCACTGTCACCAGTGGTGAGGACACTGATGTGTCTGACTTGGCACAACACCTGGCTGTGCCTGTGCAAGGGGATACAGGGGAGGGGCTGCCGGCAGGCTGTGGAACGGTGGAACAGGTGCCAGTGGTGCATGCAGCATCACCAGTGTGGCTGTACCTGTGTACATGGTGGTGGGCAGTGTAGAGAACAGTGCAGAACCACAGGGTGTGCAGGGTACAATGTGAATTGGTGTCCATGCCCATACCATTCCACAGACCACCACCAGTAGTCGCCAGCAGCAGGACGTGCCTGCCATGCGACAGGATCCAGTTGCTCCTGTGCAGCAGGCATCTCTGCCAGCTACAGCTCAGGGTAATGTGCCCCTGGGACAGGATGGCCATGGTGCCCGCCCACTCCTGCAGGCTGCTCTCACCTCCCAGCAGGGGGCGTGTATGGACCTTCATGGCATGCGGAGGGAGATGCGCCATGAGCTTGTGCAGATCAGAGAGGCCATCACAGTGGGCTTTGCCCGTGCTGAGCAACGGGGCGGACAGGATGGGCCACCTGGTGGGTGCCATCGAGCATGGGTTTGCTGGTCTGTTGGCTGTGGTGGTTGACATAGGGAATGTCCTGCATGGGGTGCATGGGGTTCGCCAGCATGGGATGCTTGGCCGTGGTGCAGATGGCACAGGGGCACACAGGCGGGCAGGCCGTGGATGCAGGGCTGCCAGTGGCTCCAGCTCAACAGCATCACACACCCCATCCATGACCCAGCACTGCTGTGGCCATCCATCCACCCTGTCAGGCTCCACCGTCCCACGGGGGCACAGGAGGCCGACTCTTCCTACCTCGCCTTTCACATCGGCATTGTCCTCTGCACAGAGCACACCAGGGTCTGTGTCCCACGGTAGTGGCACACGTCACATGCATGGTGGGAGGCATCATTGATGGCCACGCTGACTATGTGGCACAGCGCACTCATCACCCCACATTTGCCACATAGGCACACCCACATGCATGTTCACACATGCACACACACACTTCCACTGCCATGGTTGCATCACTTACCCTAACGGCACACATCACAATTCCCCACCGACACCACACTGTTTGTGTCCGGCCCCCCCACGCATGTCCTGCACAACCCCGAACTCACAACACATGCACACATGTTGTCAGATCCACTGTGTAGGTTTACTGTTGGTATTATTATTGTCACTCATCTGTGTCCATGTGCACATTAAAGTCATTATTAATTGTACCTTTTCAAGTTGTTGTGCAGTCTGTACTTACCCTGTTGTCTGTTGCAGTGTTCTGATGATGTTGTCCCTGTGCTGTATGGCCCTGCGTGCTATGCGAGGGTCCCTTCTCTCAAGGTGATCCACTATCCCCCTGACCGCTGGCTCTGGCTCACTGTCACACTGTTCCTCAGGTTCAGGTGCCTGTATCCCACGGTTCATTGCCATGTTGTGCAGCATACAACAGGCTAGGAAGATACGGCATACCTTCTGAGGTGTATACTGTAGGGCACTGCCTGATGTGTCTAGGCATCGGAATTGCATCTTCAGGATGCCAAACACCCTGTCTATGATGTCCCTTGTGCTGGCATGTGCCTCGTTGTACATCTTCTCAGCCACTGTAGCCGGTCGGAGTACTGGTGTCAGCAGCCAGGGTCGCAGGGGATAGGCACTGTCCCCTGTCAAGGGATGTATACCTGTTAGTGATGTACGGCAGTCTGTCGGATGCTGTCCTGCACCCCTGTGTAGCCCTCCCACACCCCTTTCCTGGCCTGCAATGCCTGCCCCATGCATGCTGGTGTGTGTATGCCTTGTATGCTACTACTCACTGATTAGTTGACCACTGGTTATTCTGCCCTCCTCGAATGCTTGGCACAGCTGGGACTGGTGCCAGATGAATGCATCGTGTGCACTGCCGGGGTACTGTTTATAGACATTGGTGATGTGCCCATCCGCATCACACACCACCTGGCAGTTGATGGAGTGGTACCCCTTCCTGTTAACGTACATGTCACTGCCATTGCCAGGTGGTGCACGGATGGGGACATGGGTGCAGTCAATAGCACCCAGTACGGATGGTAGGTGTGCAACCCAATGGAACCGCTGCATTGTTTCTCTGTGCTCTGCTGACATGCTGGGGAATACTATGAACTCCCCAGCATGTGGCAGGAAAGCCTCTAGGAACTGGGTCAGGAGGCGTGAGGTGGCAGACTGTGATACCCCGATGGTGTCCCCCGTTGGTCTTTGGAAGTCCTTGTGGCAAGGAAGCACATTGCTGCTGTCACCTTCTCCTCCACTGTCATGGCATGGCTGTGTCTGGTATTTGGGTGTAGCTGTTCATGCAGGAATTCACAGAGCTGCCTCAACATTCCCCTGTTCATCCTGTACCGGCCAATGATGTCGTCATCAGGCAGTGCCTCGAAGGAGACCCTGGGCTGGTACCACCTGTTTGCAGCATACCGTCTCCTTGGCCTGTGTTGTGGCCCATGTTGTGCCTGCTCCCTCTCCTCCTCCTCCTCCTCTTCCACTACAGCTGCCATCAATGGCAGCATCACTGCTACAGGCACTGCACACATTCCCACTTCCTGTTCTGGTCTCTCCTCCTCTGTGTTTTGCCCTGGGTTAAGACCAGCCTTTTATAGGCGGTAACTAGCGCCGCGCTACGTGTCGCGCTATGTGTCCTAGCGTGGCGCTGGGCCTTTGAATATCCCTTTGCGCATCCCTCATGGGCCACCCCCCTTCCTGTTGCCCCTTGCATACATTAGTGCTTTGCCTTTGCTACTGCTGTTAGCGTGCGCTAAATGGTCCTTTGAATATCGTGGCTCCGCGCTATTACAGAGCTATTGCTTTGCGCACCGCGCTATGCTTTGAATATCTGGGCCTTAATCTCTTTGCTGGAGAATTAATCCCATCATTTAGGGATACACACTTAAAACATTCTTTAGCCATATTTATGAATTGTCACAGCTTCATTCAAATTTCCATCTTTTATCATTTTTCTGTTTTTTTTTTATATTAACTATCCCAAAACGTGCTTCTAAGTGCTAATTTTGACCTCCTTGTAATTTACATTTCCATATTTTATTCATTTTGCCTGAAGTCCACCTGGACTTCTCACATAACTTTTTTGTTGCTCCAGTTTTATCCCCGAGTCTGCATATATTTGTAAATTGTATCTTAATTGCTGTGAAGGAAAAACAAAATAATAAGCAAAGCAGAAACATGTATACCAAAAAAGAGAAGGTAATATATAATAATCATCTCCCTAAATGTACAATTATATTTGATTTAAATTAACCATTTTCCCTGTCAGTGGTCCTTTATCAAAGTTCCCTCTAGTCATATAAATCTGGAATTCTTTGCTTCAATCTTTTTCAGTTTCTTCTAATGAGTTATACACCAGTTGAACCCCATCAATTACCAATTTCATTTTTGCTGGGTAAATCATTGTTGCTTTATGTCCTTTCAACAATAGTTTGTTTCTTAGTAAATCAAATATTTTCCTATCTTGCACAATTTCTGTAGGAAAACTGTTAAATACTGAAATGTTAGCTCCCATGCAAGAAATGCGTTTTTCCTTATAGACCTGTGCCATCAACATTTCTTTGTCCTCTGATTTAAAAAAAATACTATTACAGGTCTAGGCGTCTTACAATCTACTGTGGAAGGTTTGCGTTAGGCCTATAGGTATGATTGACTCTATCTATTCCTAGCTGCATGCTTGTAGGTTCCATTTCCACATATGTTGCAAAAATGTGTTTCAGTGAGTCTTTCTGTGGTCTGATGTCATCCCAGGATTCAGACATTCCTAAAACTCTAATATTTTTTCTTCTCAAATGTGCTTAGAAATCTACAAGCTTGTTTTTAAATTATTTAATTGTTCCAGCTCTTTTATTTGTCTTTGAACAAGTGGTGCATCATCTTGTAAATTAGAGACCCTCTGTTGTAAAGTTTCCAAGTTCTGCTTAATTTGTGTATTTTCATTTACCAATATATTCACAGTTGACTGGATATTGTCAATGTTTTCTTCTACATTTTCTGTTGTTTGTATCCCTTCATTTAGTTTAGATAATTGGGATGATATCTGTTTACCCCATTTGGAGGCTCTAGATTGTCATCATCCATCTCTGAATGGGCATCTTAGTAGTCTGATTCTGACTCCGTATCTCTTTGATTAAGCTGTATTACTAATTTATTTGTTGTCTTTTGGGGGGGCTAGGTTGTTTTGATTATGTCAGTTCAATAGCTTGTGCTGGTGTTTCTAGGTTTTTATTTTGATCCTTTTTTGGTTCAGTATTTTTCATTTTGTCGCTACTGTATGTTTAGTCGTAAGTTTACTAGTTACATCCCTCTATGGTGCATTCACTAATGTTTGTTCTTCTCCTGTCACATTCCCCGCTTTCAGCCTTTCTACTGGTGAACTTCCTGCATTGTAGTTAGTGGGCGCAACAGTTATTACACTTTCCCCCATCTGGACCACAGCAGTATTCACTTTTTCTGGTAATACATTTGCATTTAGTAGTTTTGTTACCTGAGTACTTTGAATCTCATCTAGGTCTGACCGTTCCATAGTTTCCTCCTAGGCATTCATCGCCATTGTCTCAGGAGTGTCATCCCTCACCATTACTCCTTCTATGAACTGTAGGTTTTCTCCTTGCGCATGACCACCCACCTCAGATCCATCACCTTCTCCAATAACCTCCATCTTCACCTCACTTGTGCTTGCCTCATGTTCCAATTTCTCCTGAGAGTCCATTAACTTCAACACCGGTTCTTTTTTTTCTTCTTGGCCCTGCTCTGGAATTTTTCTTCATAAATATAGGTGCCAGTAAGGTAGTTTTTCCATTTTCAGTGCTAGACATTTTTTGCTGAAAAAGCAGATGGGGATTTGAAGTGAATTCTTCACTCAGTAGGGGTTTCCTATTGCTTAATTTTTTTTTTTTTTTATGTTCAAGTCCTTTATTTTTCAGAGCTGCAACCCATAATCTTGTGTTTCTTTACAACTGCTTTAGGGACTTAACTGAAGAGTTTCCCAGATTTGTTTTTTTCTTTGGTGTCATTATTATTTACAGTATTATTGTTTAAAAGCTTTATATTCTTTTTGTTTACTGTTCTGCCTCCAGTCCCACCAATTATTGCTGTTTTTTCTGTTCATCCAGGTCCATTCATTAAGATGCCATGGTGAGCTCTCGCTCACCTAGAGGGAGATGTGGAGATAGCTCTGTATCAGTGTCTCAGTTCAGCATTGGTGATCGGCCCTTGTTTCCCTCAAGTACAGTATGTAGGCCACATTGTGTCTTTTGAGGGTATACAGACCAATCCCAGCAAAGTGGAAGCTTTAACCGACTGGCTGAAGCCCTGCAACTTAAAAGAACTGCAAAGGTTTGTTTTTTTTTTGTGGTTATTTTTGGCACTTTGTCAAAGACTACACCAAGGTAGTATGGCCATTGCTGAACTTGACCCAAGGGTACCCACCTACTCATGAAATTCAAGAAAGCTTCTGACAAAGAGACTATAAAAACCTATTTCAGACTTCACTAACTCTTTGGTCAGAGATGGACTTCGGATTGCAACACAGCTTTCCAAGAAATTATTTATCAGTTCACTCACACACCCATGCTTGCCTACCTGTATGCCAACCCATGCAAATCTTACTGTATGTGCTATATAAAGATGCCAGCCTAAGTGGCCTAGGGGCCATGCTTTACCAAGAGTACACAGAGGGATTGCACCCAGTAGCTTTTGCAAGCAGAAATCTGACACCCTTAGAGAAAAATTACCCAGTACTTAAATTAGAGTTTCTTGCTCTCAAGTGGTCAATCATGGAACAATTTCATGAATACCTGTATGGCACAAAGATCTTGGTTAAGACAGACAACAATCCATTAACCTATGTTCAGACATCAGTCAAACTAGATGCTACTGGACACAGATGGCTCTCAGCTTTATCAACATATGATTATGCAGTGGAGTACCAATATGGCCTAAACCACACTGATGCCAATGCCCTATCATGCAGACCTGCTTCAAATCAACCATTGGTGCACATTCCTGAGCAATCAGTGAAAGCCTTATGCCATAAGTTCAAAAGGGATGCAACTCCATCTGCTGAAACTGTGAATTGTTTTGAAAATTGTTTGGGACCTCCTGACACATGCCTCCCCATAGCTTATTTTAATTTTGCAGCCTTAGGCTTGAGTGTCTTACCCCAGCTAACTCTGGCTGATATCCAGAAAAAGCAGTATTATGATCCAATGATCAGACAAGTTCTAACTGCCCTAAGAAAGGGAGAAGATATTTCCAAAATGCAGCCCAGTGACCCCAAAGTTTCCTTGCTATTACAACAAGGATCTAAACTTAAGCTATGTAAGCAGTTGCTGTACAGAGAGCTGACTGATAGTCAAGGGGAAGTTGTGAGAAAGCAGTTAGTGTTGACTTTGAAATGTAATTACAGTACATTGTGCTTAAGGCCCTGCATGACAACATGAGACACTTAGGCCCTGTACACACTAGACTTTTTAAACTGTTTTAAGCAAGTTAAAATGGTTTAAAAAGCACTAACATGGTTTGCAGCCACATTACATCATGATTTAAACAGTTTTTAAATACCATACTAACACCCTGCTAAGTACCTCAGGCAGGATTCTCAAGGTGTTTGGGACCTAAGTCCCACTCCGCAACTGCAGTAGTGGACTGAAATCGCCCACAGCGGCAGTGGTTGTCAATCACAACTGCAGCAGTTGTGGAGGGTGTTATGGCTGCTCCCACAAGCCATAGCAACTTTCCGCAGCTGCAGCAATCTCCCTGGTGACACCACCAGCAAGCTGCTGTAAGTCATCAAGCCGGTCATAATCTGGCTCCACCTTTGTGAATACCCACCACTGTGGGACTCCTGCAGCTCCACAAGTGGCCACCCTTTGGCGCCGAATTATTGTTGCAGCTGCGGGACTTTCACGATCTTTATGAATCCTGCCCCTAGTCTCTAGCCTGGTTTTAAAAATGATTTAAGTTAAACATGGTTTGACTTACCAGTGTGAACACACTGAAGGGTACTGGGCTTCTAGTTGTGATATGCACCATATTGGAATTACTTGGGCTGCTAGGATACACAGCCGTCTATGGCATAGCACAGTTGTAGGTATAGTAAAGTTCATAACCCCAAAAAGTACCCAGTGTGGGCAGAAACGGGGTTGAAGAACCATGTTTAAAAACAGTTTCACCACAATGTGGATGCTCTAACACAGTAAGACTTAAACTGGTTTATGAAAAGGTTTTCAACCTGCTTTCACAAGTGTGTACAGGGACTTAGGTAGTGAAAGAACTCTGGATTTGACCTATGCACATTTCTACTGGCCTAAAATGGGTTTAAACAATGATTAGTATGTTAAAACGTGCAGTATGTGTCTTCAGTGAAAGGCTCAACCTCAAAGGGCAGCCCACCTGGTTAACATAACTACTAGTGCACCGATGGAACTAGTCTGCATCGATTTCTTGAGCTTGGAGTCAGATTAAAAAAATTAAAAATGATCATCAACATGTTGGTAGTAACAGATCACTTCATGAGGTATACTCAGGCCTATCCAACAAATGTTGTTGTGGAAAAGTTCTTTGTCCACTATGGTGCTCATCAGCAAATCCACTTGTATCAAGGCAGAGATTTCAAGAGCCGACTCATTAGGGAACTTCTGTTCATCCGGGGTGTAAGAAAATCCAGAACTACCCCCCTCCTTCCACAGGGAAAGCCACAACCAGAAAGGTTTAATTGAACTTTACTCGATGTGCTTGGCACGCTACAACCTAAAGGTAAACCCCGGTGGACTCAGCAAATAAGTACCCTTGTACATGCCTATAATTGCACAAAGAATGATTCTACTGGGTTTTCCCCTTATCATCTTATGCCTGGTTGAGAAGCTTTCCTTTCAACTGATATTTACTTTGGAGTTTCTCCTGATTGTGCTCATTTAGACAACTACCTGTAGTATGTCAAAAGGTTAAAAGCTCAACTAAATCTAGCATACCAGCTTGTAAACACCAGGGCAGCAAAGAAAAACCTGGCCAACAAAGCTTGTCATGACAAATGTGTTAAGGCCCAAGAACTTAAGTCAGGAGACCATGTATTGATGCATAACTTAAGCTTTCAAGGAAAACACAAAATAGCTGATCATTGGAGTCACATTCCATATATTGTCATCAGCAAGTTGAATGATTTACCTGTATACAAAGTGCACCCAGAAGGGGATCCTCATGCTATAAAGACCATCCATTGAAATCACATTCTGCCAATTGGGCAAATAGTTTTGAACACAGTGCTCCATGCTGCAGCTCCAACAGGCCCTGTCACCAGATCTGCTGCTCATAAATAGCAATTAGATCAGCCTTCTGCTGCTCCACAGCTGGATTCTCCAGCTCCAAATGCTACCGCTGACAATGACTCTAACTCTGAAGACAATGAAAGTGAATGTGGTGCTGCTTACTATCCTTCTATTGAATTTTCCCAGCTGTTCCAAGGAGACTTTCCCCTATTCTCCCAGTAGTAGTCCTCACAACCCAGTGACCTCTGACAATCCTGCTCTCTCAATTGTCTTTGAACTACCAGAAAGTGATGTTCAAAGTGTAACAACTGAAATAGCAGACTCCCTTTGCCTGGTGGAGCCATGTGAACTTAATGAGCTCAAACCAGAAAGAGCAAGTAGTGAGCATGCAAGTGAACAAAGAAGTGATGTTGAAATAAGTGGGTTAAATGAATTGTGTTATGTCCAAGAAAGTACTGCTGTTCCTGAAGATGCTAACTGGGTGTTGGATGACTCTAACATTGTTGAAATACCACTTTCTGATGAAGATGAGCCTCAAGCACCAGAACACCAAAGTAATGTATATAGTGAAGCACCTATGACCAGTTATGAATCTCAAGAGAGTGCAGTGGTACCCCTTTCATCAGAAGCTGTCATATTGCTGGACAATGAGCCGTGAATACCTAACCTGAATGCTAATGCTGAGAGTCCAGAGCCAATGCCCCCTACACCTAGATGACCAGGAAGAATTGTGAAACCAGTTTTTTGGCTCATATATGATACACCAACAAAGCCTGTTGACTTGCCCATGAATGTTGTTCATAAAGGGATGCACATTACAGTCCATTCCCTGCCCAAGATAGTGTTTACAGCATCCTCTAAAATATTGATTAAGCCATCCACCCAGCATCTTAGGAGTCACCCTTACAGAATAAAAGGGGTCAGTTGAGCAAAAGTGCAGGATATTTGTATAAATGGGTCAATGCTCAAGGTTCTCAGAAGGCCAAAATGTCATTTCATATGGGTAAATATCTGAAACAGTATGTGCGTAATAGATTTAAAGTGTCAGGATAAAATGCAACTATTTGAACTATGCAAACTGCTTGAAAGAGTATAATTTAAAGGTAAAGCATGCTATTTTGTACATACTTATTTCATATCTATGCAGATGTTTGTATATGTTAAACATATTGTCTAGACCTGTAAATAATAGAAGATATTAATAGTGATTGCCATTTTTAGGTTGCTTGCACGCATGTGCAAGAAACATAGTGCCATCATCAGAGTTTTCGGAGGTGTGGCACCCCGTCTTCCAATTCAGTCAGTGTGTTTGTTGGTGCAGCCCCAGTTCACCAATCACTGCTGCAGCTGTCTATGACAGCAGTTGAAAATGCAGTGGTCATACAGTTGAAAGGGAGAGCTCCGCTTCAGTGAGCAGAGCTCTCCCCACACACACACACCTGCACGTACCGCATACTGCGTGATGCTCCTCCCCTCACGTACACACTGTATGGCAGGCACGGGTTTCCCAATTCCCCATTGGCTCCATGCCCCCACAAAAAGCTGTCCTGGTGTCACGCTGGGAGCCTACCCAGCGTGGCAAAACTGTTATAGCCAACAGGGGTGCCCAATCCCTCGCCGCTCCATGGCTGCATGCCCCCACAAAAGCTGTCCTGGTGTCACGCTTGGGAGCCTACCCCAGTGTGGCAAAGCTTGTTATAGCCAAAGGGTGCCCAATACTCTGCCGGCTCCACAGCTGCACGCCCCAAAAGTTTCAGGTGCCACGCTGGGAGCCCACCCCAGCATGGCAAAGTGTTATGGTGGCCGACGTGGGTGCCTAATCCCCCGCCGGCTCCAGCCCTCATACAACAGCCTTCCAGCTGCAATGCTGGGAGCCCACCACAGTGTGGCAAATGTCCGCGTTGTCTTAATAAAAAAATAAAACCTGTAAACAAAAAGGTCCTCGTAGTCTCCCTGCCCCCACAACCTGCACCCACCCACTCGCACCTGCTTCCCCCACCCCCACCTATACTTACCTCCAGACCATGGCGCGACAATCTTCGTGGACTGGGTACACGTCTGCACTCTTCAAAGCAGACCACGAACTGAGGAAATGCCGGTAAGCTGTATAATGTAATGAATAGGGTTTTTTCAACTTTGTTGTATATCTCTGGCATTTTTGGGAATTTTGGGCCCAAATTTTCAACATGGGGTTTTTAGGACCCCTCCTCATGAATTCTTGCACTGTCATGGTGTTAATCAGGCTCGAAGGGTGATTTCACAGTCACTGTGTGAAATCACCTTTCGGGACCAATTAATGAAATGACACTGCCAGTGTTCATAAGGTGGGCTCTCAAAAAGTTTATGTTGAAAATTTGGTGAAAAAATTCTAAAATGACTGTTTTACGGGTGTGCTAGTGCAGTTCTACGTATCAGAAGTTCACAAATTTTCAATATTTTCACTCCAGATTTTCAGCATTGCCATTTTACCACACCTCCTTATGAGCAGTACAGCTGTCATTTTCACATCTCGCCCAAACGTGTTTCCGCCCATGTAGCGCACAATGGCATAATCGGTGTGCGAAATCAATGTATGGGACACATTAAGAAAATCACAGTGACACTGTTCATGAGCAGATGTGTTAAAATGGCTATGTTGAAAATGTGGTGAAAAAATTCCTAAAAATGACTGTTTTACGAGTGTGCGTTGTGCAGTTCCTACCCACGCTCGTAAGTTCGCAAATTTTTAATATTTGCACTCCAGATTTTCAACATTGCCATTTTACCACACCTCCTTATGAGCAGTACAGCTGTCATTTTTCACATGTCGCTCAAAATGTGTTTCTGTGCATGTAGCGCACAATGGCACAGTCAGTGTGTGCAATCAATGTTTGGGACAGATTAAGAAAATCACAGTGACACTGTTCATAAGCAGAGGTCTTAAAATGGCTATGTTGAAAATTTGGTGAAAAAATTCCCTTCAGCCATTCTGCAATGTTACTAATGAAGACCCTGCAGCACCCCACTGGTCACCCCCTCTCCCTAGACTGCACCCCATTTACCACCACTCTCTGCCTCCTGTCTGTTAGCCAGTTTCTAATCCAGTTTACCACCCTTTCCACCATGCCCAGCCTACCCAGTTAGTTTATCAGCCTCCTATGTGGGATGGTGTCAAAGGCTTTGCTGAAATCAAGGTAAGCGTTGTCCACTGCCTCACCCTGATTCACTTCCTTTGTCACCCAGTCAAAGAAATCAACCAGATTTGTCTGACATGATGTCCCCACTGTGAATCCATGTTGTCTATGGTCCTGGGCTCTGATGGCTTCTAGATGTCCCACTATCCTTTCTTTAAGCAATGCCTCCATGATCTTCCTCACTACTGAGGTGAGGCTGAATGGCCTATTGTTCCCTGCCTCCTCCCTGCTCATGCATTTGTGTAGAGGGACCACATGTGCCCTCCTCCAATTCACTCATGTTGAATGACTCAGTGAACATGGCTGCTAGAGGTACTGCTATCTCTCTTCGCAGTTCTCTTAATATCCTTGGGCGTATGCCATCTGGTTCCATTGCTTTGTCCACCTTCAATTTAGTGAGCTCCTGCAGGACTCTTTTGCCTTTGAATGGACTATTGTCCACCTCTTCACCCCCTTGGCAACTGCTGCACTGCTGTGGCCCTTGCCCCTCCCACTCTTCTGTGCATACTGAGCGGAAAAACACAGTGGATGACTTGGGAGGAAGGCATGGAACTATCACTTCCAAATACCTAAACAGCACATACAAGCAGGCAACATTCAGCATTGACAAATGCTTGTTAGTATAGACTTGATGCAGATGTCAAGTTTCCTGGGCAGGGAAGAGTGTAACCCCCACCCAAATTGAAGGGTTTATCTTGTGTGTCTCTCTTGGCTCCAGTAATGCCCACTGCCTGTCTGACATCCAGTAAAGATGGTAAATACTTAATAAAATGGTAGAGCCACACTGTGATATTGGGTGCTCAGTGACAAAAATTGAACAAAGGAGAACAGTCACAACACTCGCCACACGTAGCTTCTAAAGAAAGACCACAGTCTTGGGATGCTGTTGAAAAGCACAATTTACTTTGTGCCAAAAGTTGTAGAACCATTTTGTGGGCTTTTTTCTTTAAGCACTAGCACTTTAAGGAATTTGAGCACATGACAGTAGCACTGTTTGACAAAGCTCACGACAGCGTGAAACATGAGAAGGTTTATCTGTACTCTGCATTTTGCACCCAAAAGGAACCTACCACTTTTTGCACAAAGTAAATTCTGATTTTCAACAGCATCCTGAGACTGCAGTCTTTCTTTAGAAGCTATATTTGGTGAGTGCCATGACTGCTCTCCTTAGGTTAAAATCCTTGTACAATGATAGCTTGATGCTGTCCTGCATGAGCGTGCAAAGCCATGCAACTGTGCTATCTCTTTAAGACATTCAATTCTGTGTATAGTGTGCATAGCCAAGGCTGGATCCAAGTAAATCAAGTATCGCAACCAGCCAGGTACAACTCTAATGGACTCCATTTAGCAGTTGCTCAGTAGCGCTGAGGGAGCCCTTCAATGCACTGTAAATATTTATTTCTAAATCCTTACTGTTATTGTGTAAATGAGTTGTTTACATTACCTATCTACTCCTCCACTATGGGAGCCGCCATGTCTGGTCCTGGACTCAGTGGTTGGAACCAATCAGAACTAAGGAGTCTTCAAGGGGTCCTAATTACTGTGCTTATGGAAAAAGCTGTGAACTTTCTTGTTGGCACCTAAAACTAACCAATGAGGGCCCTCAGGCTGTGATTAACAACAAAGTTAGCCAACCAGAATACAGAGATTCCAGTCTTCTGTGGAGACTGTTTTTGTGCAGCAGAGGAGTCCAGCTCGAGCTGTCAAGCAGAAGGAAGCCTGTGGTGGTGGAGCTGCATGTCACAGGGAAAAGGTCTGTCTTCCCTTCCTGTTAAAGACTTCAATTCCTGAGGGGGTCGAGTGAACTAGAGACTGCCTAAAAGCAGAGAGTGTGATTTCAGCCATATATATTGAACTGGAAAGCCTGATTTCCACTAAAGAAAAGATATTTGATTCTGAGCCATCCCAGAGGGGGAAGATTACCATGCGGAGATTGCTTCAGTGACTCCTGAGAAAGTGGAGCCTGGTGCTGTGGAAACTGTCTCCTGCCATGCGTCAAGAGGGGGAGACTGCCATGGATTTTCCTCTGCTCTGGCAAAAAAGACTATCAGTAACCCAAAAGTTTAAATCGCTTAACAAGTTAAATTTCCAGCTTTGGCCCCAAAAGACTGCTCCTGCACCAGTTTTGCTATCTGTCTGGCAAGAGACCTGCATTGGGGAGTCAGCCGCTGTGGAGAATCAAATTTCAGGGTGCAGCCACCTACAGGAAAAGGCTGTGAAGTGGAGGTGAGTCATAGCCCCGGTTCCCACCAAAATCTTGGAAGGCCAGAAGGTCCATGGTGTCACCAGCCATTCATTAATCTGTCTGGGTGCAGTGAGTACAACCAGGGTAGCCCTCTGCAACAACCAGTTAAATGCTTTGTGTCATCTGATTTGCTTTATAATTTCTCATTCAATTGTAACTGTGTTTACAGGCCATCCAGCCTGAGATTACAAATACTTTTCTGTCTGCAAGAGATTTGTCTGTCTAACAACACCCTTCTTTTCATCAAGTGCCCCAACCAGCTGCAATGCCAGGCTACCCTCAGCAACGCTTCAGGCCTGCACCTAGCTCCACTCTGGGTAACCAAAAGCTGGATAGACTAATTGATTCAGACACAGACTTAGTGATCTTTAATTGTGATCTGTCTAATTACAGTATTACAATCGTTAACCTAAATTCACATCCCTTCCTTGTTCAAGCCACCTTAATAACTCTGATTTACGGTTTGATGCTAAGCTGGGCTGTGAGCACATTATTATCCAGTTACTGAGTCCGTTCAATGGTACTGTGATAGAGCATTATTGTTGCAGAAAACTGCTTTCCTGCAGGGGGCACAGGGTGTATACCAGAATTCAAAACCCTGTTGGTAAGTGGGGTTTCCAAGAGCATATTATTAGCACTCGCCACCAACTGTATTTTGATTGCCACCTATAATAACTGCTGTGTTTATTGTATAAATCTACTAGTCAGGGGTGTGGGTGAATATAGCTTCTCAGAGGGCTGTACCTGTTTTACCAGTAACCCACTTGAATATCACTCTGGGCAGAGGCACCACAATCTTAGTGCTGCTGTTGGTAGGCAAACCACAGTACCCCTTATCTTTGAGCTCAGGCCCCTCAACTTGTAGCCAGAGAAGCAGGAAGGGGTTGTAGCCCTTGGTACAATGGTGTTAGGGTTACATAGTAAAGTAAACTATATATGTTTTATTTTATTTTTAAAATTAAGTCCCCTGAGAAAGCCCATTTAGTGGGTGAAATATCAGGAGAGGTTTGAATAAAAAGCTTGGACACAGAGTCATTGACTGAAAGTTTTTTGTGCACTTCTTATGAAAAAAGGTTTGAGTGCCCCCAACCCTCACATTTCTTAAGGGCTGTTAACAGGAGTTAAAGGAAGCAGTATGCCAAAACTGAGTACTGGACAAGGAGTGCACTTATGTACATCAACTGTAGACTTTATTTGGGCACCACTTACACTAACCACTGGCTCTGCTGTACTGCTGTGAAGCTCCTGTAAGAATCCATGTTGGAGTCCTGTGAAATGATGGCCTTTTCAGGCCTCAACTCAAAGGCTTTGCTCTGAAGTTACTGAGGACCCGTATTTGATTGCAAAAACTGGGCTTACATTCTAGCAAGCAATCCTAGCACCTCAGTAACCATACCTGTTTCAAGTGCAGTTTACCAGCTGCAGCAGTGTCCATTAAAGCAGCAACTTCTGTTGACATCTGGCTCTGGAAATTTCATTGCATATCCTGACATTATTTCTCAAAACTCAATGAGCAGTACCTCGACTGCACTGATCCCAAATGTAACACTTGTCCTAGTGGCATTCTTAAAAAAGGATGATGCAGGTAAAAATGTTATCCTGCACCAGAGCAACAGAAGTTCTCACTTGATTGGGTGAAACAGTTCTAGAGCATCTTCCTCCAGCAGCAGCAGCTCCTCCTCCAGCACTTACAGCCACTCCTCCTCTAGCAGCTGCAGCTGCTCAGCCACCAGAACAGACTTCATCTTCTCCTACAACTCTGGGCCCACAGAAGTCATGTACCAATTTTGCAAGATACTCAGATATAACAAAACTGACATGAAGCATGCAACTCAATGTATTCAGCTATAAAGGAAAACTAAATTATAACAGATCGGCATTTAGAAAGTTAAAACTGTTGAATACGAACTGTGTTAACCTCCTCCATTCTTCATCCTTAATCTGTCTGCACCTGTGCATGTTGGGGTCGGTCCTTTGCCCAATCCTGTTGCCATATTCATCTCTGTTTTGGATCAGAACATCATAAAGTAGTGAGAAAAATACAGTGACAATTTTACATTTGGGGCATTGTCAGTGACACCAGAAGGAAGAGATTCTATACAAACTGACCTAAACAACATCAGTAACTGAGCAGACATTTGGAAAATGAGTTTTAAACTATAGAAATGTGCATTAGAAAATGGATGGAAGTAATTCCAGTCTCTGACTGGCTGAGCCCCTTGTTTAGGCACCCATTTATGTGCTAACACAGACTGGGAAAAAACAAGTACCAGTGGCAATCTGTCTCAGTACATGTTGATGTTCATGTACCCAGTGAGGATTTTTAAAAACTGTGAAGCCACCATTTTTTTGTTTGCTTAGTGAGCTTACATCCCCATGCCCTCTCATTTGGCTCACTCTAAATCATTCACAATCATTCGCTCACTCATGCTGAAAATAAAAAAAGTAAACAGCACAATAGCATTGCCATGCTTTCACCACTCGGCCATCAGATCTGAACACTCATTCCAGCTTCCGCTGCCACTCACTTCCATAACGGATTGTCTGGTCCAATCACATTCAACTGCTGCCACTTTAAGAAAAAAAAGCAGTTCAAGGGAACCTTAAAACCAGACTGTATTTCTCACAGTTCACTTCTCACTGCCAGGTGGGTGGATGAGCAAAGGGGGGAGGCTGGCTGCTAAAGATGCAAAAAAGAAAGTAAAAAAAAAAACTTTTTCAAAAGCCGCAGTGCTATCTACTGGCAAGTGTACCAGTAGAGGTACTACTTCACAAGTAAATTATTTTTTGTGTTCATTTTATTCATTTTTAAGTGTTTTTTTATTTCAAAATATTTTATTTAAATTTCGACAAACATCCATTTTCTAAGTGCAATAATACCTCCCAGGGTGGGTGGTATGGGTTATACACACCCTTCCAGGGGCTGTGAGACCTTCTGCCTACGGCATCCAGCCTCATTACACCCCTTGGTAGGCAGGTATAGCCCAATACTGCCACCCTGTTGGGTATTATTGCGTACTGTAGTAACTTAGGGAAAAACAACTATAAACAAGAATATGTACCTAATGGCAAGACACTGAAACTGGCAGAATGTGAAACAGATCCAGGCATAAAGATAAATAACAAACTTGACTTATGCACCCAGTGTAACAAGATGATTTCAAAAATATATAGGACATGGTAGAATACAAAAAGATCTCTAAAATGTAGAAACTATGCAATACTGTAATTGTACTATTGTACAGAGCATACCATATGTGCATCCATTCCTTGACTACAGACCTTCCATATGGGCATTGTAAAAGCAAGAGGAAGTAAAATCCTTTGAGTGCAAAGAAGAGTTATGAAATTTATAAGTAACAATCCAAACATGCCCTACAAAGAAAGGACTGCAAACTTTAAATTAATGCCCTTGGAAATAAAACAGTAAAGAGGGCACTTTCTGATGTAATAAATAACCCTGAATTAATAGCTGCTCCTGATATAGTTTTCAAGCAAGATAATGGGGCCAGAGGAGGACACTTGTTACAATTACAAAGAGGAAAAATCAGAAGTGATAGAAGAAAATATTGCATTATCCAAAGAGTTGTGGGCCTGTGGAATGATCTACCAATCAGTATAATAATAAGTAAGGATAGATTCAATTCAAGGAAAATCTAGATAAATATATTGTAGCAACTAATTTTGTCACATGCTACCCCTAAATTGTGGGAAAACAGTTCACATGGGCACGTGGCATCTTTCTGTTCTGCTATCTGTGGTATGAATCATAGTAGTAGTAACCCCAACCTAAGAGTGGCTGAAAAAAATGCATAATTATTATTAACTGTTTATAAAAATACCTTTGAGTAAATTAAATACAAAAAAAAAATAAACTGCTTTCTCCTGGTCTACAACAGACACTACTTTGCTTGTTTAAGTTCTGTAACAGCACACCCAATTGTTTGTTGAGATAAATAAAACATGTGACAGTTAACCTAATAAACCATCTCTATCTATTTTTGGGTTTGTTTGTTTTTTAATCTAAAGACTCATTTCATAATTGCAACATGACATTCCAGGGTGTTCACTGTTCTGGGATTCTGGAACTTCTTGGGCTGCCATGCCTTAATGCTTAAATAACTGACCTCCTAAATAGTACCTGAAAGCTGTACATTTCTGTCCTCTGTCATTAAAATTGTGATTCATAGATCTCTAGATCATAGCTGCTATTTTTAAAGAGCATAACAATAGTGAACACATTTCAGGTTTTAGTGTATTCATGAGGCAAATAGTTATTTTCATGAGACAATTAGACCTGTGAAATCCCCAGGAAAACTTTGAAAAGCTTAATATTTTCAGACATTTGTTTACTTTTTACATATTTTCTGCATTTGTCTTCCCCTCTGTCTTGATTAAGCAATAGGGCATGACAGGGGGTGTGTTATTATGGGATAATGGCCAGTCTTGGGTGGGTTGAAGCATGAGGCAAAGCTGAGTGATTCCACCACCTGAGAAGGGCCTTTAACCTCCCATAACCCCCCCTTCCCCAGAGTGCCTTAGCTATATTTCATTTGCCAATAAAGACACAAAATATTCAATAAATCTTTACAAAGAAAAAATAGTCCAATTTGAACATTGTATTGTGGCCACTTTGCCAGTAGGTGGTGACAAAGTTGTATTTAAGCACCGTTTTTTCAGTGCAAGTAAATGTCACTAGTGAGGGCAGGCAGTGGCTTCACCTTGTAGGGTGGTGTCAGGTCAGTGTAGAGTAGGCCGGATAAGAAGCTTAAGTGTGTGTGTTTTAAGGAAGCTGTGACCACCAGTGCAGAGTGTCTTGTCAGAGCAGAGCAGGTTCTTTTCAGGTTTGGACTCAGAATAATACTACTGCAGAGAGCAAGCGGGCAGTGGCAGAGTGGCAGGTAGACTCTCCACCAGAAGTTCATCAGGTCATAGTGGGAAGAACACAGCCACCAGTAGAAGAGGCAATGCTGTGTACCATTCACAAAACATTTACACTACGCAAACTATGCTGGTCCAATAATCTCTACTATCATCGCAGATGGTATAAAGTGGGAACGCTCTTGGTCATTTGGAATGCTTCAGCAATGGCTGAGCAGGGGAAGCGTGACCACGAAACACAATGATAGCAGCAGTATTTATATGGTTTTGCATTCACTCTGCTGTGGTTGAAAATGCTTTATTTTGTAATGAAAGTCTGTGATTTTTTTTGGATCTGATGGTTTTGTGACACGAGGAGGTGGGTGAATGCCCGATAGTTGTGGTGAATCTCCCTTAGTGAGAAAAAAAATGGCTGGTGTGAAGTTTGAGATTACCCTGTGCCCATTTATATGGGTAATCAGGTCAGTTGGAACTAGCACCTTTTCTTTACCTAGGCTCTGTTGTCTGATATACACCCACCTTGTCAGGGCTATTAGCCAATCAGAGCCTGGTTATTCTAATGAACCATTTTTCTAATAAAGATAATGCACTCCAGGGTGTGTGTGTCATGCTGGGATAACGTCGCGCCTGGGTGATTGAGCGCAGGCCACAGGCCGGTGTGACTAATCACCCAGAGTGACGTTATCCAGCACACACACACCCTGGAGTGCATTATTCCTATTATACAATGGCTCATTGTTATACAGAATAAAAAAAATAATTTTAAAGATGTTTTTGTGTGGAAAAATAGATTTGTTTTTTAAGAGAAGATGAAACAAGCAATGGAAGGATCCATAAAACTAGCAATGGAAGGATCCATAAAATGCTCATCTGCAGGTTCACAGTGAGGCTGAGACTAGACCCGTGATGTTATGCTGGATAACATCACACCCGTGATGTTATGCTGGGATAACATCACGGGTCCAGCCCAAGACTGACCAATCACAGTCCAGAATTGTTTCTTGCCATTGTATAATTACTAATAAGAACTGCTTAGAAATGGGATTATTTTCCCTCAGACTTCTTTTGCTCTTACTGCCCATATACACATGATGTCATAATCCTCTTCATGAATCAAAATTGGTTGCTGTGGAAATCATTATTATGTCAAAAGAGGAGATTATGACAAGTGTTGACAAGCAACAGGTCCATATAGGTGGATACAGATCCAGTTTCCCAACAAACGTCCTTAGTAACTGATGCAACCCCTACTCTTATGGTGTATGTAATCTGGTGATGAGGGTTGTGTAAAACTTAATGGGCTCAATTAACAAAGATTGGTGCAAGTTGCACAAGTGGCAGCTTGCACTGATCTGCAGTGTACCAGGGTCCCTGTGCCTGACTCAGGTACAGGAGGGGTCATGGCATCAAAGTCCTGCAGCATGCAGCAAATGTGGCCATGTGGAAGAAAGACAGCACAAGTAAGAGGTTTGCTGCAAAATGCGGGGTGGTCCAGCAGCATCTTCGCCCACAAACAGATACCTACCTGGAGGCTGCTGGGGTCATGGGGGACAGGACAGTGCATGGGGAGGGCTGGTGGAACATAGCTGGGTGACAGGGGTGGTCCCAGCACCCAGATGGGGCTTTAGAAGGGCTATTGCCATACCAGTGTGTTGGGGGCACCTACATGCTGGGCACCATGGGGGGAGGGCCACTTCGGGCACCGCACCACAAAGGGCTCTGGATGTTTTGGGGGCATAAGAGGACATGGGCAGGTGGCAGCACATGTTCCCTCCTGCCAGGGAGTCCTTTGAGGGTGGCACACAGATCATTAGAGTAGAACCTTTCTGGTCTATCTGTCCCAGACCATGTGCCCTCTAGGAGGGTTTCCTGAATCCCCCATTTGGGATATGGCAGCTTGCATCTACTGCAATCCCTCTAGCACCCTAGCACAGCCATAAGCTTGGTGAAGACCTGACAGAGGGCTGACCTGGCACACAGGGTCCCTAGTTTGGTGCAGGTGGCCTTCCTGAATCGGGAACTCTACAAGGTTTGAAGGAGGTACCTTGCGTCAGCTTCCAAGCCTTCTAAATTGAGTCTAATGTTTTTTAACATTAAAGAAAAAGGTCTGGGTTCTGTAGTTGTCTTTGGTTAATCTCTGGTTCTGTTTTACCTGGAGAGCTGCATTATGTACAGTCAGTGAATTATGTGGGTGTTATCCCCCCAACCCCACAAAATAAAAACTGTTACCCAACAACAGTTACTACAGAGATTACTCTGAGTTGCTTAAACCAGATGGTAACTGCAGTAAGTCAGTTCACTGGTGTAAATACCAGAGATACATCACTTATTTGGAGAGAAGAACAAGGGAATAAAATAAACACAGGCACAAAATGCAGCAACAAAAAATTGCAGTAGAATACCTCCACCTCCCAGGTGCACCAATATCTCCCAACCCACCAAACATCAGATGTCTATGTGGAGAAATACATTGAGGCTTAGGTAGCAAGCTGCCAAGTTTGGTACCAAATTTAAAGTCCAGGCTATTGGTTTAGTCCATGGGGAAAAAAGCAAACACACAACACAACACAACACAACATAACTGAAGAACAAAAAAAAAATCTTCCAGGTCTTCACCTGGGTTTAGCTATAAGACACAGCCCTACCCCTGGCTGGAAAAATCTCCTAAATGACTGACTGACTACCATATGCTGCACAGTTGCAGTGCCAAACCAAGGTATTTAGTCAAAGGTCAAGGTTTAAAAAAGAACAACTGAGCCCTCTTTGCTGGAAATGGGATCCCTGGAAGTCATGTCAATGGATGGTCTGGTCACAGAAAACAGGTCTTCAGCTCTTGGTGGGGACTTTCTCATCCAGTGGTGAATGTGGCAAGGTGTATTTTTGGATTCCCTCACTGTCTGGATCAGGAAAAGACCTTGCTCATCCAGGAAATAAAAAGTTGCCCTCTATCAGGATTTCCCCTGCAGCAAACACAGTTTGGGCAAATGCTGGAACTCCACCTTGGCCCTTCTTCACCCTAATGGCTAGGCAGCCCTCTCTGTGAGGAGTCCCCACTGGAACCTCATTGCTCTTCCTCCAGTCTGGATAATTGTAACCTGTGTTGGGTCTGCAGATTGGAACTTGAGCACTAAGTAGCTACAGCATGCTCAGGTGGTTGGGCCTTCTGAGGTGCAGACAGCTTCCTTACCTATGTGATTTCATGGGCTTTTCCATAAGCTCCTGGAGGTACCACCTGTCACGTGGCCTGCTGATCCCTTTCCCGTAACTGAACTGCACAAGTGGTTGTGTTCATCAAGTGGAGATCACTGAAAGTAATAACACCAAGCTGTAAATGGCCAAGGAAAGAAAAAAATTACAGTCTATGATGCAGGTGACCTCAGAACCCCCAGCACCTCACCTGGCTCTGGCAAAGCCTCGGTGGTGGTGGTGGGGGTGGGGCAGATACAGATGCAAACCAACTGACAAAAAAGCAGATTAAGCTGTTTGTGGTATTTTAATGAACAGGGAAAATCTGGTCAGGACACACGGGAAATTCACCCACTCTTTATAAAAAAAATGCCACTGGACTGTTAATGTCTATCTAAGCAACCACCAAAAAAGGCAGACTGGTCCTTGGTTTAATGTCTTATCCAAAGGACTGCACACCCCATCAGTACAGCATCCCATTAGTACTGCACTTGGTTGCAGCATTTATGGTATGAACCCAATCCCAGGATGGGACTAGAATGCATGATCTTCTGGCCCAGAGGTGGATGTTCTAGTACCAATTGAACCAAACTGAGCATGTAGGCCTTGTCTGTGGGCAGTACTTGTTGGGGGGGGGTGACTTCTGATTTAAGGGTAAGCATTAACACAAACCAGCAGCCTCCCTAAAATTATTATTGCTATCAAATTAATTTGAAAATAGATGAGCAAGCCTGGGTTGAACATGTTACCTTTAATGTGTGTAGAAGATAAAAACAGAAACTGTAGGATATGCAACTAGACCCGTGTATAATTGCCAATGTTTTCCCCGTCTCTTTACTTCATCCCATACTGATGACACTCATACTGAAATCCTTACACTTTCATTAAAACTTATTTGCTTCTATTGAGAGAAAATGAAAAGTGTTCATTGTATGAGCTGATTCAATTTAAATGAGTGAAAATGAACTATAACCTGTAAATAACAGTGCAGAGAAGAGACATTGCAAGTATGTCGCCAACCATCAGCTACAGTAAGTACTGTACCTATTGCTTGGGCTGTCAAAAAACTGTGATGTCAGGATTGTTTTCCATTTTGGTTACTGCAACAAGTAAATATCTAACCAAAAGGTGTTAAAACATGTTCCACAGCCTGGGAGGAAAAGAAGAGTATGGTGCACGTGGTCTACATGATGGAAAAATTGCAAACATTGTAAGACTAAAGAATGACATTTTTGATGTACTGTAAATGGGCATTATGGGTGATTTTTAACACCCTGAGAGTAGTTTGTTTTGTTAGTTGAAGAAATACTTTGGTGTACTCAAGAATGTTAAGGAGATCTGCAGAGCTGGAAGATACATCTCAACAAACAAAGAGTTAAATAAAACTCAATAGATCAGGTGGCCGCAGAAAATGTTGTTTTCTTCTAAATTAAATTGATTTAAAACCAGCGTGCATTCATATTGTATCTGATAAGACAGTCTAATGAAATGCATTAGTGATAACAAATCTAAGATGACAAAATGTAACCACTGTGCAACATATGGGAATTGAACTGTCCATCAAAGTTCAGGATTGTTACATAGGAATGAAAACTACGACAACTACTGTAAGAACCTAATGCCACTGGAAAATCTCCAATAAAGTATGGAGATATGGTCCACCAAGTAGCAGTGCTGTTCCTATTTACTAAATTAACAGTGATACATGAATGTGCACTTGGATAAGATACTGTAATGTGATTCTGATCTTTATAAAAAGATACTGTTTCCATTCCTTCAAATATGGTATAGTTACTAATTATGGTAAACAGTAGGAATGAACAATTGAATCTGATAGTTTTAGCTGCAGGGCGGTGTCGCTAAGTGGTTGCAATGATGACTTAGTGACACTGTCATTTTTGCAATCCTGTTGTGCAATTCATAATAGGAGTTACAAGCCTTTCCTGTTCAGTTACTAAACACATAACAACTATACACGGAAGAGGTAAGGGTTGCTACTGCAAATGGCCCAGTGGGATATTCACAAAGAGCAAGGCTACACATTTGTATGGCGTAACAGCATGGCACAGTACCTAGCAACTGGTGCTATCACATGTTGTACCTCTATGGGAGTTATCAGCATGATAGCAGGTACACTCACTCACTGACATTTGACTTACTCATTTGCATAGTGACACTGGAAAGGGGATCCTTCCTGCTGGTGACTATGTAACTAGTTTATGTATGGCTCAAAAGGATGGTGGTGCAATGGGGCAATGTTTTGGCCATCAATTTATGCCACCACCCTTTGCAACTTAGTATGGCACCCAGGAAGTTGTAAAGCAAAACATCTGGCACAGCAAATAGCCTGAATGGAATTTCCTTAGCCTGAACATGAAAAAACAAAGTGTATATACAGTACACTATTGGCACAAACTGTCCCTTGAAAAATCTCAGTTGTATTTTATTGTGGCAGATGGGAGCTTTGATGTTAAATCTGATGGGCAAGAAAGGATCTCGGGGTGATTCATGAGTCCAACTTATCTTTTTATCCTCATATTCAGATGATGTGTAATGTAAAGCTTCATATTATCACTGAGATAATATTGCATACTGCTAAAACCTTAATGCACTTTTTGATACTGAGTAGGCTGCATTATTGAAAAGCTTTTATAACAAGCCTCCCAAATGCATCTTTCTCTAAAGCCCTGATTGTAATGAATTCTGCAGCTTATGATGTTATTGGTTCTAAGCAAAGGGATAACATAACCCCTGTTTAGAAAGAATACAGCAGTTATCCATTTAACAGAGGTTAGATTTTAAGGCACTGCCAATTACTTTTAAATGTTTATGAAATGTGGGTGCAGGTTATTTAAAGGATTTATTATTGCCATATGTTCATGCTAGCATGAGCACTTAGATCTGCAAATTAGCTATTACTGAAAGGTCCTGATGTTAGGCTCTAAACAATGAGTGGGTGTTTTGTTTTAGTTTTAGAGCTACTGCATTGTGGAATATGCTGCTGATAGATAATAAAGAAGCAGAGTCAGTCTCCTCTTTTAATGCAATGTTAAAAACATGTATTTGAGCAAGCATACTGCTTGGAATATGAATGTTCAAGTGAACTAAAACATTTTTGCTGGAAAGTCTTCTTGACATTGTGGGTATGCTCCTTCTCTTTGATTTAATCTCCTTTTTCATTCAAATGCTAGCCTGCTTCATTCACTGGGTTGAGATGGGGTCTCCAGCTGAACAAATGCCTCCCCCCAAAACAATCTCCTCTACAGTGGCCAGGATTTTGTGACCGGGAGCCCCAGCTGAGCATGCCTCCAGGACTCTTGTTCTACCAAAAGGAGTCTTATCTTGGGACTCATAGGTGGGGCTTAGAAATTCTGATGAAACTCTAGCATTTGAACTAAAGAATTAGGCTTCTTTTCAGCCACTCCATGCCAGTCTGCCTCATCCACTGGGTTTAGAGGGGATCTCCAACTGAAAACACACCCTTCACCCCAACGATCACCTCTACAGTGACCAGGATTTTTGTGACCAGTTGTCCCAAATGAACAGCGCCACCATGACTCTTGCTCCACCAATTAGAGCCTTATCTCTGGACTCATGGGTGGGGCTTAGAAAGCCCATCAAAACTCCAGCATTTGAAACAAAGAATCAGGCTTTGTTTCAGCCACTCCACACCATCCTGCCTCATCCATGAGGTTGAGAGGGCATTCACCAGCTGATCAAACCACCGCCCTTCAGCAATCACCTCCAATGTAGCCATGATTTTTCAACCAGTAGCCCCAACTGAGCAGCGCCTCCAGGACTCTTATCTTATCTATGCCTTATCTAGGCACTTGAGGGCGGGGCTTAGAACGTCTGCTAAAATTCCAGCATTTGAAACTGAGAATGGGGATTTGTTGCAGCCACTCCTTGCCAGCCTTCTTCATCCAAAGGACTGAGAGGGGTGTTTCTGTGGAATAAACTACCCTGCCCACCAACAACCACCACCTGTACAGTGGCCAGGATTTTGCAAACAGGAGTCCAAACTGAGCAGTGCCTGCAGGACTCTTGCTCCAGCAGTTGGATACTTACTGTATCTCCCTTTAAAGTATCTGCCCTTTAAAGTACCTCTGCACCTAGCAGTCCTCAGTGCTACAGTCCAGAGCATGAAGGACCACAGCACAAAGGACATAATACTGAAGTATTCTGCCTTGAGTCTATCTGGGGTCAGCCGTTGGCCAGTCATGCTGCCCCTGAGTCTGTAAGTTCCACTCTGCCTGTCTTTGTTGCAGTACCTGTGTTGATCTACCCACCTGCGAGACTTCAGACTCCTTGCTGCAACCTGCCTGGGTTACCCTGAACTCTGTATTTACATTGATAACTGTTCTTGAGTTCTCACTCTATACTATATACTGTTAGCAACATCCTGTCTGGGTTACCTAAACTCTGTATTTTCATTGCTGACTTTTGTTGAGTGTTCACTGCACAGTTTTTATCTTTAGCAACACCCTATCTGGGTTACCCTGAACTCTGTATTTTCATTGCTATCTTTTATAGCATATTCACTGAGCAGTTTATACCTTTAGCGGCACCCTGTCTGGGTTACCCTGAACTCTATATTTTCCTTGCTATCTTCTGTATTCACTGAACAGTTTATACCTTTAGCATCACCCTATTTGGGTTACCCTGGATTCTCCATTTTGCCTTGCCAATTTTGCTGAATGCTCACTGCACAGTCATAGTAGTTATTCCCTATCTGGGCTACCCTAGATTCTGCAATTTACCCTACTATTGTGCCGAGTATTGACTATCTGGCTGTCATTAGTGCAGTAACATCCTCTAGTTTACCCAGAATTCTGTATTTACCTTAATAATTTTGCTGTGTTTAAATCACACCGCAAATTGCCATTACGGTTCAGTGTTTTTTACACATGTTTTAACCCTGCCCTGCTAGGACTGATTTTTTTCTTAAGTCGCTCAGTTAGCCTGTATTGGTCATGCTTTCACAGTCATTGTTGCTGCATTACCTAAGCAACGTAACTTGTTGTTTGATCTTAACCTCATTTCAACTGCCTGAAAATCAGGTATCCTACCCCCCATCTGTCTCCTCCTTCTCCCTCTCCTGTCCCCACCCTCTATCTCTCATACCACCCCCTCATCCCCTCTCCTAACCTCTCCTTCCTCCCATTGTCCCCATCCCCTCCCTCCCCTTTTCTTCCCTCTCTCCTACTCCCATATCCCCTGCCACTGTTATCCCCTCCCCACTTTTTCTCAAACCTCCCCTAACCCCCACCATCCATCCTGGTCTCCTCTCATCCCCCTCTCTAAACCATAAGTTCTTCTCTTCCACCAAGCCTTTCTCTCCCTCCTTCTACCCCTGTTCAAAGGAGAACAAGTCCCACTCCATCCTTCTGCTAATCATCCTGTTTCTTCTCCTCCTAGTTGGTGACGTAGAACTTAACCCTGGCTCCACTTCTCCTGCTTCCTCTCCCCTCTCCCTCCTCCTCCTAAAAGCATTAGCATCTTCCATCTCAGGGCTAGGAACTTCCCCCTAAACTCATCCATCTCAATATCTATTTCTCAACCCTCTCGTGACCTCCTGTGTATCTCAGAAACTCGACTCTCCTCTAGAATACCTGATTCTAGTTTGGCTGTCCCTGACTACTACCTGTTCAGGCAGGACCGTGGTAAATGGGGTGCTGGTATCACCCTTTATCTCAATTAAAACCTATCCTGTTCTATCACTCTCAGAGAGTTTATGTCCTCCTCCTCTCATAAGTTCCTTCTAGCCAAGCGCTCACTCCCCTCTACCCTTCCAGTCATCATTGTTTTCTATACAGTCCCTAAAATCCTCTCTTTCCTCTCTTTTTGACTCCCTTTCTGCCCTTGTCTCCCAAGCCTCCTCCGGTGAACTTCTGCTCTTCAGAAACTTTAATATTAATTGGGTCTCCTCAGCTACCAGGCCCACCTCCCACAGGAACAGCAAAAAATACCAGCACTCCACTGTACTGGAGATAGTAAATATTTAATATGCACATTAATGCAGACCACTTAGTAAATACATTTGGTACAAGCAGATATTTGAACCGCAACCTAACCAGTTCCAGTGCTTCAGGGCACTAAAACCTCTTCATCAGGGGCTGTCCCCTGATGAAGAGGTTTAGTTTCTCAAAACACTGGGGCTGGTCAGGTTGCAGTTTGAATATCTGTTTGTACCTAATGTATTTACCAAGCAGTTTGCATTGATGTGCCCATTAAATATTTATTATCTCCAATACAGTGGAGTGCTGGTATTTTTTACTGTTTCTGGATTTGTTTTTTACCATCACTCAGTCTTTTCAGTGAGCACAGCCTTATTCTGCAGTATTCACCTCCCACAGGACTGAGTCCCTAAATCTTACCCAACTACTCATCAAACCCACTCAACTCCTTCCTCACACCCCCAACCACAGCCTCCTGAACTTGGTACTCTCCTCACACCCCCACCATATTGTTGCAGCAGGTACTCTTCTGGACAACTTCAGTGACCATCGCATGACCTTCTTTATCAGTAAAGCAAGACCCCCTCCTTCCACCATAAAGTACATTTGGTCTAGGTACTTTCAGTCACTTAACATTAGTACCCTCTTAAATGATCTTGCTGCATCCAGTTGGTCCCCCATCTTCTTTGCCCATAACATTGAAATGGCCCTCTCCTTCCTCTCCAAATTTACTGTTGTCTGGGACAAGCATGCATCACCCCCCATAGAAAATCCAGGGTAAATGTTCACCCCTGGATTACTCCAGACATTAATACCAGTGTAACTCCTATGACCAAGCATAGGCCCATCCCAAATTCTCCTATTCCATGCCTGATCTCATCTCCTACTCTTCTACAGGTCACTCCGAAATTCTTGTATGAAGGCTCTCCATGCTGGCAAGGCTCACTACTTCAAATCAAACCTCCAGAATAACCATAAATCCTCAGCTGAACTCTGGAAGGTTATAACTCAATCTTTAACCACCCCCTCCCACTTTGCTCCCCCCCTCCTCATTGTGGATGGTTCATCTGTCTCTGACCATCCATCTGCTCACTTTAGTGAGTCTTTTTCCACTTATACCCTTCCCTCTCTTTCTCTCGTCCTGGTTGCTGTTCTCTCCCATCCCCTCCCATCTCATCTCTGTCTCATTCAGTGAAGAGCTTTCTCTTTCCTCCCATTACTCCTCAGGAAACCATGCTTGCCCTTTCCTTGCTTAATCCTACTAAGTCCAGCCCTAATGGGCTGGACCATAAACTCCTCCACTTCTCACACCTGCAATCGCTTCTCCCCTTCCCTCACTCACCTTCTGAACTTCTCCTTGCTCTGTACTGTCCCTCAATCCTGGAAGGCTGCCAAGGTTCCACCTCTGCACAAAGGGGGTGACCCCTCTTCCCCTGGTAAATTTGAGCCTATCTCTCTCTCTCCTCCCCTCTCTTGAAAAGCCTCCAGAGAAACTTGTCTACTCCTTGCTTGCTGACTTCCTCTACTCTTTCAACTTCCCATCCCCCTTACAGTCTGGTTTTAGGAAGCACCATTTCACCATTTCCTCCTTGCTGCACGTCACTGACTTCATCATCACTGGGATGGGTCAAGGACACATCACTGCAGCTATCTTCATTGATCTGACCAAAGCCTTCAATTCTGTGTCCCACCCTCTCCTCCTGGACAAGCTGAGCTCAGCTGGTCTCTCAGCTGACCTCTGTTGACTGGTTCTGCTCCTACTCCATGGGCTGTCTAGAGTTGGTAGAGGTTGGAGGTGCCCTGTCACCCCTTCCCTACCTATCCAAGCTGGAGTTCCACAGGGCTCCATCCTGGCTCCTGCCCTCTTCTCAATTTTCTGCAACAACCTGCCGTCTACCTATGTCAACTTGCATATCCATTGGTATGCAGATGACACAGTCGTTTATGCCTCCAGCCCATTGAGTGAGGCTCAGGAAGGCCTGCTTTAACAAGACTTCCACAATGTCCTGTGCTGGTTCCATACTAACTAACTGTTGGTCAAAACTAAAAAGACAGTGTCCATGACCTTTGGCACCAGTCAGAAACTGGCCAGGCTCTCCCCCCGTCTTCTCCATACTGAATAGTACCCTTCTTAACGTAGTCCCCACCTACCTTGGTGTGTGACTAGATAGTAGGATTGATTTCTCTGCACACATTGATGCCATCCATGCCAAGCTGTGCCTCAAATTTCATATCTTGTACCACAATGAGGACTGTCTTTCTCCCTGGGTCCACCAGGAGCTGGTCAGCAAAATGGTTTTCCCAGTTTTTGACTATGTTGATGTGATCTATGACATCCTTCCCTCACCAGACTAATAATAATAATAATAGCTTTATTTCACAAATGTGCCCTTCAGATATCAAGGCAATTTACAAAAGAGTTAAAAGAGGATAATAGAACAATAAATACAGTATATAAACAACTAAAGTTCAACAGGGTTCATGTACTAAATGCCATCAAAGGCCTGGCACCATTAGTAAGTTTTCAACGTTTGCTTAAAGCCTCCAACTGCCATGCACACTCACAGCCAACAGGGTAGAGAATTACAGAGGGTAGGGGCAATGTACATAAATGTACATGCCCCAGAATGCTTCAAAGACATCCTCAGGATCTCTAGCAACCCCTAGCTGGCCAAGTGGAACTGTCACTCGGGGCAACAGGGAATCAGAAGCTCTTTCAAGTAGTCAGGGCCTAGTCCATGTAGGGCTTTGTAGGGCAGTAAACCAACCTTAAAGGTGATCCACCACTGAACAGGCAGCCAGTGCAGACTGCACAGAACAGGGGTAATATGAGATGTTCGAGACACCTCTGCCAACAAATGCGCTGCCACATTCTGCACTAGCTGCAAGTGGCAGATATCAACCCCAGGAAGCCCTAAGTATAGGGAGTTGCAGTAATCAAGGCTCGAGGTCACAAAGGCATGGACAAGTGTAGGCAGGTCTTCAGATGGAATGAGGTGCTTGATCCTGGCGATGTTCCCAAGATGGTAAAAGGAAGACTTGATGACTGCTGACACCAGAGATCGTAAGGTCAGCCCATCATTAAGCACCACCCCCAGGTCTCGCACCCATTCAGAGGTAAGGATCTGGGTGCCCCCTAGATAAATTCCAGAGGGCTGACCAATACTCAACCCCTCTATCTGGTGACCCGACTCCACCACCATCACCTCCATCTTTCCCGCATTCAACTTTGGCCAGCTTGAATTCATCCAGTCCTGGATTTCCACAAGGCAGTTGTTAAATACCGAGAGAGCACTATCCTGGTTGGGTGCAAAAGACAGGTAGAGCTGGGTATCATCAGCATAGCAGTGAAACCTCAACCCATACCATCTTACAATGTCCCTGAGGGGCAGCATATACACTGCAAGCAACATGACTAGACACCCTCTGCAGTGTTTTCTCCCACTTCGCTACCAACTTAACCTCTCTCACCCACCATTGCTCCCTTTACTCCTCCCTATCCATCTTCCCTCTCCCTTCATGTCACCAGTCCCACTGCACTTCACTCATCTCTAAATATTGGTTTGGATCCCTCTTCTCATACCTATCCTCACTCTTCTTCCCCATCCCATCCCCTCCTCTTCCTGCTCCCTTCACTCCAGGGACCCTCTCACCTTCTCATGTTCCCATCCACAATCCTCTGCTGGGCAATCTGTCTTCTCCTATCACCTGTCCTCCCTCTGGGATCTGCTTCCTTCCTCCCTCCATCTCTCCCCCTTGATACCCTCCCTTAGATACCTGCTAAAACTTCTCCTTGCACTCTTCTACTTCTTCCAACCTTCTACCTGAACCCTCACTATTCATCCCTACCCACTTTACCACCCCACTCACTTGAACCACACACCCTAGAATTTTGAACCTTCCTTATGTAATAGAGCTGTCCATTTTTTTGCCTGCTACTCACAGTACAAGCACCATCACCTTACCCTACTGGCTCTAAGAACTTTATCTTGCTCTTGTCTAGATTATTTGCTGATCTGTATGCTAATATATGGCTTCTCCAATTTGTCATGATTTTGTTCAGCTGATTGTTCTGAACTCCAATATTGCACTTTTGTGCACTGTCATTATTACCATATTCTATGACTTTGTGTCATTTTATAATGTTGTTCTCCCCTTCTCCTCTCTCATGGGTCACACCTGGAAACAAGTATTGTCTCAGTGTGCTTTTCCCTATTACCACATTTAAACTAAATAATTAAATAAATAAATATTGAAAATAAATGTTTTTGTGAAATAAACATTTTTCTTAGGATCTTGACATCTTGAGTATGCTGCTTGTTCTCACCAGTTTTAACTTGTTAGCTCATGTATTTAGTTGGTATAATACTTCTGTTTTACTGAATGGAATGTTTTGGTAAACAGTGTTTTTTTTTTATCTTGAAATTTTACTGTACTGGTATACTTTTTTTATTAAGTATGTTTTATTTGAGAAAAACCCACACACAGTTTACAGACAGCTTGGTGACAATGGAACAGAAAACCGCCAGTACAATGTGAATAAGTGAAGGTACAACATTTGATGATATAGAAAGAGGCAGTTTCGGAGAGTAACAATGGTAACAGTTGTCTGTACCCCCCCAGACATGCCTCACATGCCCACCCCACTGCCACTAGAATATGAAACTAGGATGGTTAGAGGAATTAACCTCAGAGTTTGCCATGACTGGGAACTATGAGAAGGGATCAGTTGCTCTAGGGGATTAATTTATACTATTAGAGTTAGAGTGAATCTGTAGAAGATTAGATAATGGGTCCCACATTTGACTATATTTTTTCAGCCTATTAGTCATACCAGCAATGATGCGCTCAGCTTGTAAGACAAACATTATCTCTTTGTACCATTCTACATGACTGGGGTTGATCAAATCCAACCAGTGTCTGAATATTACTTTCTTAGCACAAGCTGAGATTAAAGCCACATGAGTTCTTTGAGTATGCCCTGACAGGTTTGTATAGTCCCCCAAGATACAAATCTCAGAAGTAAATTTATCAGATAAGGCTAGTAATGGAGCCAGGCAAGTCTGGATATGTTGCCAAAATGGGGAGTTTTTTTTCACAGGACCATAACATATGAAGTAGATCTCCAGTTGCTTTTTGACATTTTGTGTATTGACTAGAGGGCAGAGATTCCATTTGGTGGAGTTTAACTGGAGTACAGTACAGATTGTAATAATCTGGATTTGCAGATACCTATATCTGTCCCACTTAATATATCTATATAGATGTTTCCAGATTCTTGACCAATGCCTGTGGGGAATAGCTGTTGGTAGGGCCTGATCCCACCAATAAAATCTCTGACTCTCTAATCCAGAAATTGTAGATAGTAAAAATTTATATGCATATGATATTGAGTGGGATGTTTGGGCAGAACTGACATACGGGGAGAGAGAGTGAACATGAGAGACCTAGACCACAACCCAGCGCCAAATTGTTTTAATAACATGTGACAGACTTGTAAATATTTAAAGGCATGGGCGGAGGACCACTTGAAAAGAGAACAAGCTTCTTGAAATGGCAGCAGTTTATGATTACTGACTAGGTCTTCCACTCTCCCAACACCCATGTCATGCCAGAAAAGATTGGATTTGAGAATTTTGCCTGAGATTAGAAGGTTAGGATTATGGAAAAGAGGCTGTGCTGTATCTCTGTATCCATCCATCTTGAGGAAGATATTTAGTTGGTTTTGTGTTCGAAGTGTTGAGCCTAATGGTGATTCTTTCAATTTTTTGGGAAGGTTCTTTTTGGTTATAAAGGGGAGAGCTTTAGAGTCAACATCATATGCACAGCATAAGGTTTGTTAAATTTTCAGCCAGAGGGGACGATAAAGGGAAATGGAGACAATACTTGGGGGAAGTAACCAGAATCTGAATCTGGCTAGATGTATAGCTAGGTAGTATAAGTTGAAATTGCTCTATGCTCTATGTTCTATGCTCAACGTAAATGACAGCCTCACTCTGAACCAGGTCACCATGGCTAACGCTTTTAACACGGTATTCACCGATCTTAGTCATGTGCTTCCTCCAACCTTCTTTGACCCCCCACCAGACTCTCCAGGGTAGAACAAAGCAAGAATAACACAGGGCCATCCATCTTTTTACTCTAGAGCTATCTCGGGAAGCCCTAGCCAAAAAACAACTACTCAAAGTGCTTGGGAGGTCCAGATTCAGTGGTGACTCCCTAGACCTGAAACTCCTTGACCTCACCATTGATGAAGTCCTGACCCCACTCACCAAAATCCTCAAATGATCCTTAATGCTTTCTCAGTTCCCCCAAATATGGAAATCTGCTGTTGTGACACCAATTCACAAAAGTGAGGATAAGACCCTAACCTCTAACTACAGACCAATCTCCATTCTTCCCCCTTCTCGAAAGCACTGGAGAGAATAGTTGCCAATCAACTTACAGAATACCTTGCTAACCACAGCCTACAATGTCAGGAGCAGCATGATTTTTTGAAAGGACATAGAAACACCACAGATCTCCTTGAATTCACCACTTACATCCATAATGCTCTGGATCAAGGACAACATGTCGGGACCTTCATCAATTTGACAAAGGTGTTCGACACTGTCAACCACTCCCTGCTATTTGAACAATTTCTTCCATAATATATGTGCTCATAAAGGAGAAACTTAAAGCTGTTTAGTACAACTGCATAGCTGATTTATTAGCACCACTGTGGAAGCCCCTAAAGCCTCGGCAAAGTGCCTTCAAGGGGGCTTGTTGCAAACTGACAAAATCAATCAATTTAAATAATGCTCCAAAAAATGACATCATCAAACAATGCACCAATCAGTTACACACATTACTATTTATACCATTTGAGACCTAAATACTTCAAAAAAGCTTAAAGCTAGTCAGTCTATTTACTTTTTGGAAAACCATACTAAAAATGTATGTACAGTTCACAAATACAATTTTGGATAACTTATGAGCGATGCAGTATAGAATTTAAACTCAGATATTTTGTGTAAAAAATGGTTAATGCACAACTGAGCTATTTCATTTGGTAGCAGGTCCTATCGGGTTCACTTAATCACATAGGGATACACCAATACATGTTTTATATCCTAATAACATCAGAAATGCTTTTCTAACCAATTGGTTTTAATTTTATTTCACAAAATCCTTACTAGTACTGGAAAAAGAGGGAGAGAAAAGCATTCCAAATGGCTGCTTCCAGGCCCATCTGTACCAGAAACAGTATCTCCATAAATAATCCTGTAGAATATAACAAAGAAAAAAGAGAGAGAGAGAGAGAAAACATATGTTATCTTATAAGAATCTTCTAAATAAAGCATTTAAAATACATCATAGTGCACTGGAAATAAACAACTGTCAACCAGACTCCAAGTAGAAGTAGTAATGGGGGGGATTGGAAACATTTTTTAAACAAATAAGATCTTATAAATGACAAATTCTATTTTGTACAACAAGATATTTCACATCATTGCACACCAATAATCAAGTTTAAGACTTAAAAAAAAGCATTTATAGAGGCATACATTATTTATCTCTTAGGAAAGGTTTAAGGTCCCACCTGTCATTTAAGCCCTTTGGGGCAACTGTGTCAGCTTTAAAAATCCATCTACTTTCTATTTGTAATAGTTTATTGGGTCTATTACCACCTCTTATATCCTTTTTCACAAATTCAATACCCATAAACTTCAAATGGGAAGTGTCCCCATTATGTACACTGGAAAAATGTCTTCCTACCGGTGAGACCATCTTTCTATTAATTATGGACCTCAGGTGTTCTTGGATTCTTGTTTTCAGGGGGCTCACAATCTTTCCTATATAGCATACATTGCAGGCACACCATAGTATGTATACGACAAAAGATGTTATACAGGTGATAAATTCTCTTACTTCAATTTGTGTGCCATTAGGTAGGTGACAAATAGATCCTTGATTTATATATTTACAGATATTGCACCTATCACTTTTGTGATTACCCTTTGGTCTTAGTGGTAACCATGATCTCTCTGGTTCTTCTTTATGAAAGAATTGACTTCTGACCAATTTGTCTTGAAAATTAACCATACTTCTAAACATGATTCTAGGTGTTACAGGCAAAATGTTTGCTACTGCTGTGTCACTTTTTAATATGTCAATTTTTGGAGCTTTATTTAAATTGATTGATTTTGTAAGTTTGTAACAAGCCCCCTTGAAGGCACTTTGCCGAGGTGTTAGAGGCTTCCACAGTGGTGCTAATAAATTAACTATGCAGCTGTACTAAATGGCTTTAAGTTTCTCCTTTATGAACACATACATTATCGAAGTTTTTGTATTTATTTTGAGGGTTTATTACCCTGTGTATGCAGCCATCTCCTGGTTCTGAGCACAGCAGTCTACCTTTGGATTTGTTGTGGTAATTGACAAAATTTCTTTGCTGAGAACAGCTGAGCTGTATGTTCGAGGAGATTTATATTGGAGTTTTACACCGTGATTTGTGCAAGTCATTTTTTGTTTATCAGAGACTCAAATCATAAGTCCGTTGTTACTTCTGTATGGATTCAGTTTAAAAAGAGACTGTTACTATTCATTTGAAACATATATCTGGGGCCCATTAAATTCTACTGCTAAGAAATACATATTTCCGGGTATGGAGTATTGCAGGGATGTCTGAAAACCCCTGATGTGGTAATCAGGAGGTAGAAAATATGAGTTTCTGTCTGGCTGACATTAGTTCACTGCAATCAAAGAGACATGAGCTCTGTGCAGATTTGGAAAAAAGCCTTCCAAAAAAGAAGCTGGGAACTCAGATGCTGATAAAGGTAATATAAAAACTGTTTTTTCTGAAATTAAAACGCTTGCTGCTAAAAGAAGTCAATGTTAGTTATAACATTATTTTGCTAGAAAAATACCTTGATAAGAATCAAGCACCATGAGGTTTACAAGTCTTAAAGACTCCCTCATGTAGTTTAGACAACTTTAAAAGAAAAGAAGAGTGGCTGAGAATCTCAGAAACAGCCTCTCTAGCTTACACTCGACTGATTTCTGAGGAAGATAATGAGAATTATCAGACTCTAGAAAAATAATTAAAACAGGCCAAAAAAGAAGTTGGTGAATTTAAGGAACATACTGATTTTCTCTGTCTAGATAAAGCCTTGAAAAATAAGGTAGGAAGGCATGAAAAGGAAGTTATTGAGAGAAAACAAACAAAGCACTTAAGAGATGACAACATATATGAGAAAGGCCTAGCATATGTTCCAGTAAAAAATTCTGAGGGACGGTCTAAAAGCAGGGGAAGGTCCAGAAGTTGGAAACCTTATCAATAAAGAAACAAGAGTCTTAACAAAGGAAAATCTGGAATAGTGCAATCACAAGACAATGAAAGACCATCGACTAGTTCATCCAAAGGGTTGAAATCCGTAACCATTGATTTAACATCAAAACCTTTTTTAGAGCAGAGGGAGGAGGCAGAAATATGAAGAGACAAACAAGGCATGGAACAAGAGGAGGTAAACACAGTAAACATAAGCAACAAGCAGCACGGTTTATGGAACCAGAAGATAACAAACAAATAATTAACCTTAGTAGCTTTTCACTGAGTGAAAACCGTAAAACCCTCCTCAGAAAATGCCTTAATTTTGCACCAACACCTCCGGTAAACACATTTTCGATCTATGCATATTTATTTAAGTTCTTCAGAAAAAATTAAACTAAAAATCTTTTTCGGAGAACAAGCTAATACAGAAGGATCAATAAATATGGTTTATTCAGAGCATTGCACAGATGATGACTTATAGAATGAGACACTGGATTTATCTTTTGGTGAACTTAACCAAGGTGAGAACTTAATGGGTAATGAGATGAATACAATCTATGAATCACTTTTTGAAGCCACCGAAAGTAATTTGGATGAAGTTTTGATGATGTTAGAAGATGAAGCAAGCAACACAGCTGGGAATATAGATACATCTCGAGAGTTTAAGGAACATAGAGACGCTATATTTAAAAGCAAATCGGACTTTTGTCCCTTAGTTCTAAATAATCAGGTGTCTGTGTTTGAAAGTACAGTACTCCTTAAGGTAAGACAAATCTTGGCTAATAAGAAGAAACACACTAATCCAAATTTGTCTGTGTCCAAGCAAATGGCTTTAGATGAATTAATAGAGAATGGAGATTTGATTGCAAAAAAAAGCAGACAAAGGTGGTAATATTATGATTATGGACAGAGACAAGTATAAAAACATGGTGGAGAAACTTTTATTTGATGTGAATAATTACAAAAAACTACAATTTAACCCTACACAGCAATACAGGAAAAATCTCTCTGGGCTTCTGGATGGGGCAGTCTGGAGGGGGGAAATAAATGACAAAGAATTTAAATATTTGTACTGTGAATTTCCTGTAATTCCAACTTTTTACTGTCTTCCAAAAATCCATAAAAGCATTATAGATCCACCAGGTAGACCTATTGTATCTAGCATAGGTTCCATTTCTGAACATCTGTGTGAATTTATAGATTTATTCTTAAAATACAACATGAAAATCTCCCTTCTTATCTTAAAGATGCAGGGGATACAATAAAGAAATTTGGAAATGTAAAATGGGAAGAAGGATTTATATGGATTACAGTGGATGTTGTAGCATTGTATAAATCTATTAGACATAAAGATGGGTTAAGAGCTGCTAAATATTTTTATGTGAAGGATCAGAATATTACTGGAGCACCAGTGGAATTTTTGATGGAATCTTTAAAATTTGTTTTAGAACATGGTTATTTCAAATTCAATAATGAATTCTTTCAGCAAATTTGTGGAACAGCAATGGGCACTTCAATGGCACCATTTTATGCTAATTTGTTTTGGGGATTATGTTAAGCAGAAACACCATACAATAGTGAGGTTAATCCTTACATTAGTCATATAGTACAATGGGGGAGATACATAGATGCTTGTCTGTGTATTTGGAGTGGCGGATTACAAATGGCAAAATAATTTATTAATTGGCTTAATCATAACATTATTAATCTGAAATTTACAGCAGAGATGAATGAGAAAAGTATCAATTTCTTAGATATTGCACTAGAGGGAGACAAAGATTTGCACCAGGTGTTTACAAAAGGGTTTAGAAAAGAAACAAGTACTAATTCTCTACTCAGAAGTGATAGTTTTCATCCAGCTAAACTTAAAAATGCGATGCCATACTGACAACTGGTTAGAATTAGACAGAACTGTACCTCTGGTCTGGATTTTGAGAAACAATCAGCAGAACTTGTAAACAGATTCAGAGAAAGGGGTTATCAAGACAATGTATTGGAAGAAGCACTAGCTAAAGTAAGGAACAAAACACAATTAGAAATGATTAAGGACACAGGCGAGTATAAAAAAACTAATGATGAAAAAAACATCATAACATATTCCTTAGAACACAACACAGTATCTGGCAAGGTGGGCAATATTATCTGGAGTAGCTGGGACATATTAAAAAGTGACACAGCAGTAGCAACCATTTTGCCTGTATCACCTAGAATCACGTTTAGACGTACGGCTAATTTACAAGACAAATTGGTCAGAAGTCAGTTCTTTCATAAAGAAGAACCAGAGAGATCATGGTTACCACTAAGACCAAAGGGTAATCACAAAAATGATAGGTGCAATATCTGTAAATATATGAACCAAAGATCTATTTGTCACCTACCTAATGGCACACAAATTGAAGTAAGAGAATTTATCACCTGTATAACATCTTTTGTTGTATACATTCTATGGTGTACCTGCAATCTATGCTGTATAAGAAAGACTGTGAGATCCCTGAACACAAGAATCCAAGAACACCTGAGGTCCATAATTAATAGAAAGATGGTCTCACCAGTAGGAAGACATTTTTCCAGTGTACATAATGGGGACACTTCCTATTTGAAATTTATGGGTATTGAATTTGTGAAAAAGGATATAAGAGGTGGTAATAGACCCAATAAACTATTACAAATAGAAAGTAGATGGATTTTTAAAGCTGACATGATTGCCCCAAAGGGCTTAAATGACAGGTGGGACCTTAAACCTTTCCTAAGAGATAAATAATGTATGCCTCTATAAATACTTTTTTAAGTCTTAAACTTGATTATTGGTGTGCAATGATGTGAAATATCTTGTTGTATAAAATAGAATTTGTCATTTATAAGATCTTATTTATTTAAAAATTGCTAATCCCCCCCCCCATTATTACTTCTACTTGAGTCTGGTGAAGTTGTTTTTTTCCAATGCACTGTGATGTATTTTAAATGCTTTATTAAGAAGAGTCTTATAAGGTAACACATGCTTTCTCTCTCTCTTTTTTCTTTGTTATATTCTATAGGATTAGTTAATACTGTTTCCGGTACAGATGGGCCTGGAAGCAGCTATTTGGAATACTTCTCCTTCTTTTTCCAGTACTAGTAAGAATTTTTTAAAATAAAATTAAAACCAATTGGTTAGAAAGGCATTTCTGATGTTATTAGGATGTAAAACATGTATTGGTGTAACCCTATGTGATTAAGTGAACCCGATAGGACCGTCTACCAAATGAAATAGCTCAGTTGTGCATTAACCTTTTTTTACACAAAATATCCGAGTTTAAATTCTATACCGCTTAGCTCATAAGTTATCCGAAATTGTATTTGTGAACTGTACGTAAATTTTTAGTGTGGTTTTCCAAAAAGTAAATAGACTGACTAGCTTTAAGCTTTTTTGAAGTACTTAGGTCCCAAATGGTATAAATAGTAATGTGTGTCACTGATTGGTGCATTGTTTGATGATGTCATTTTTTAAAGTGTTATTTAAATTGATTGATTTTGTCAGTTTGTAACAAGCCCCCTTGAAGGCACTTTGCCGAGGCGTTAGGGGCTTCCACAGTGGTGCTAATAAATCAGCTATGCAGTTGTACTAAACAGCTGTAAGTTTCTCCTTTATGAGCGCATACATTATGGAAGTTTTTGTATTTATTTTGAGGGTTTGTCACCCTGTGTATGCGGCCATCTCCTGGTTCTGAGCACAGCAGTCTACTTTTGGATTGGTTATCTGAACAATTATCTTCCCTTGGCCTCTCAGATGACACCACACATTGATTCCAAATCTACCTTAGTGACCAAACCCAACAGGTCAGAGTTGGTGAGTCCCTCTCACCCTCCTGTCTGATTCACTGTAGAGTTCCCAGGAGTCCATCTTGGGTCCCTTGCTTTTCAGTATTTTTCTGAATAAATCCCCTTGCATCATGCCCTAATAGACTCCTGCTACAGTATATGCAGACAATGCAGTTATTTTCAGCTCCCACCCTGACCCCTCCCTCCTACAACTGCAACTGCAAACAAGCTTTACACAAGTGGAGACCTTGTTTAAATCTCAAAAACTCATACTAAATCACAAAAAAACTAAAACAATGATGTTTCATGGTATCCATAACAAACATCAAAACAAATGTCTATCTATCACAAACTGTGAAGGGACATTGCTCGAACATGTTCAACTGTTTAAATACCTGGGGTTTACCCTCGACAGCACCTTGTCTTACTCTGAATACATTGAGAGCATTGCCAAGCTCATGAACACCTGCATAGGACTTCTCTTTAGACATAGAAGCTACCTCACCAATGAAGCCCTAAGCATTGCCATTCAGAGCTCTGTTATATCAAGAATTGACTATGGGCTTGTAATCTATGGCCCTGCCACTGACACCGCACTTCAACAAATAGCCATTGCCCTTAACAAGGCATGTCATCTACTGACTTCTGCTCCACACCTCTCACATACCTGTGACATCTACAAGTAAGCAAACTGACTCTAACTCCCTGGCAGACTCAAGTACCAGACCTGTATGCTAGCAAAAAAGATTACCGTAAATCTCCTACCCTCAAGGGTTCAGTCCTTACTGGCCCCCCGCTGCAGCCCCCGTCTAACCAGGAGCACAGAATATCTTACTTTTTCTGTTCCACACTGTCGCACTACCCTTGGACAACACTCATTTACATACAGAGCCTCATCCTGGTACAACTCACTTCTACCTGCTGTTACCAATGACACTACCATGGGCACTTTCAAGTGCAACCTGTGTCAGCACCTTGTCACAATGGCCTTCTGTGAATGTTTCTCCTACCTAAACTTACTCTCCTTCCCTCTAATTTCCCCCCAGTCCCTCCCACCTTTACCCCCACTTTCTCCTATCTCGTCCCTTTTTATTTTCCCACTATTATCTACATTCTCTCCCCATAGCTTCCTCTACATGTATCTACCATCTCTCCTAGCAGTTTCTACTTTATTCAAGTGAACCACATTACAACTGTGTTTTTTTATTGTACATATGTTCTTGAATAATATACACAAATTACTGTAACATAACATATATACTGTGAATCATTGTACATATTACAGTAATTCCATATGAAAGCTTTAATGTACCCGACAAAGCCTATGGCTGCTTGAAATTACCGTACTTGTTATTGTCCTCACTATGTTCTGTATTGTTTCCCCAATGTGGAACCTTTGTGAAAGAATATTGGCTCAAAGGTGTATTCCAAAATAATAATAATAATAATAAATAAATAAATAGATGAAATTAGGTGCCTGAAGGCCACCATCTACTTTTTGATGAGTATGTTTTATGTAGGTTTGTCTGTTTTTTTTCCTAAGCCATAAAAAGGAGCTAATGATTCTGTGTAGTTGTGAGAACCATACTAATGGAAGAGCCCAATTAAACATTTGTAGATGGTATAAAATGCGAGGTAGTTTGTTCATCTTTATAATACTCATACGGCCCCACAGGGATAAGGGTAAATGAGACCAGCACCTAAAGTCTTCTTTTACTGTACTTATGATAGTGACAAGGTTGAGCTTTTTCATAACCTTGGGGGAAGGGTGAAGATTTATGCCTAGGTATTTTAGTTTGTCAGTACGCCACTGCAGGCCCATATGTTCAACATCTGCTCTCAGGGTATATTTGTTAAGGGAAAACATTTCTGTTTTATCTAAATTTAGTTTATAGTTTGAGATGGAACCGAACTGGGAGATTTTTTGGAATGCTGCGGGAAGAGACTGGTCGGGGGAAGAAATATGTAGTAGTATATCATCCACATAAGCGGAAACTTTATAGTCTGTGCCACCTACTGTAATATCACTAATAAGAGGAGAAGTTTTAAGTTTTCTAATAAGGGGTTCTAGGAAAAGATTGAAAAGATATGGCAAAATGGGGCACCCTTGTTGCATTCCCTGATGTAGTGTGAAAGTGTAGAAAGAACACCATTACACTGGATGCATGCAGAGGGGGATGAGTAGAGGACTTTGACCCATTTAATGAATTCTTGTGAAATGCGGTATTTGGGGAGTAGCAAGAAAATATAATCCCAGGAAACCCTATTAAAAGTCTTTTCTGCATCTAAAGAGACCAGAGCAGCCGATGTGGGGTGATTCTTAGATGCAGAGAAGAGATAAGCTAGTTTCCTAAGGTGATCAGATGAAAGTCGACCCTTGACAAACCTAACTTGGTCTTCACTAATCAATAGGTCCCAGACACGACTTAGTCTAGAAGACAATATTTTGGCTAGAATTTTTAGATCTACATTAATTAAGGAGATGGTGTATAACTGGGAATAAATAAAGGGTCTTTGCCAGGTTTGGGAAGCACAACTATGGTGGCCAATGTTAGAGAAGTATCTGAGATACCATCTTTGAAAAGGTAATGGAAGGTATTCAGGAGAATAGGAGCTATTGTGTCTCTAAAAGTTTCATAAAAGTTGAGAGAAAAGTCATCAGGGCCAGGTGATTTATCAGAAGGGAGTGAATCGATAGCATCAAGCACTTCTGTTAAGACGATAGGAGCTTTTAAGCTGGCAATTTGGGGATTAGATAACACTGGGAGATTAATGTCTTGAAGAAAGGTATACAGCTGCTGTGGTGAAAGTGAGGATATTGAGGGTGTATATAATTGACTATAATATTCTTTGAAAGCCTCAGCAATATCTATGGGAGAGGTGAGGAGATTTCCAGACGTTGAATAGATAGATGTTACAGTTCTATCAGTAGTCTGAGTGCATAGGCGAAGAGCCAAAAGCTTCCCTGCCCTTTCATTCTGATTGAAGTAAGATATTTTGTAGTGAAGCATAAAGAACTCTGCCTTTTCAGCTAGTAGTTGGTTGTATTGGGCATGGAGAGATTTGACCGTTCCCCAATCCTTTATTGGGGGGGGGTGGATGGAGAAAGGTGGGACTCAGCCTCTGTAACTTGATCAAAGACAGATGAAAGAGCAGCAGTTCTTAGTTTTTTATGTTTGGTCACCAGGCAAATTAATTCACCTCGCTATGCACATTTCAACAAGCTCCATAGTACGTCAATTTTGTGCATAGATGGAGCATTATATCCCATGAAGTTTGTGATAAATATTTGGAGGTGTTGTGTGTGACAAGGCTGCCCCTTTTTACCCTATCTTTTCAATCTTTTCCTGGAACCCCTTATTAGAAAACTTAAAACTTCTCCTCTTGTAAATTGGCAAGCATAATGGACAAAAGTCCCACAACTCGAAAACACTTATGAAACTAATGTGATCTTCTAATTTTAGAAGTTGGTTGTTAAGTTTCCAGATTCTGTCTTTCTGAATGTTGGGTGAAAGATCAAAATATAGGTGAGCAATATGACGGTCTGAAAAAACCTTAGAAGAGCAAAAGGCTAGAGTGACCCCTGGGAGGTGATCTACACTCATAAGAAAGTAGTTTATGTGAGAGAAAGAGTGATGAGGGAGGGAATGGAATGAGTATTCTTTTCTATCTGGATGTAAAAGTCTCCAGGTGTCAGTGAGACCCAGAGAGTGCATTAACTCATATATAGCTTTTTGTCCTGTTGATAAGGATTGCCTCACCTGACCTGATCTGTCAAGGTAATTGGATAGTACCTGATTCCAATCACTTCCCACAATAATTGGGAGTGTGGACCAGGTGGCTAATTTAGCATTAAGGTTTGTGAAGAATTCCAGGTCCTCTGTGTTGGGATCATTGATGGAACCTAGAATTACCTCTGAATGACCTAAAAGGGCTCTCAGACTCACAAAGTGACCCCCTGGATCAGAGATTTCTTGAATAAGGCAAAATGGTATTCTACAGGCAATAATGATGGCAACCCCCTTTTTACGAGAGTCAAGGCCTGAATCGAACACTTGACCCACTCAATTTCTACGTAGATAGTGGGTTTGACTAGGTAAAAGATGGGTCTCTTGTAAGAAGGGTATGTCTGATATTAGGCTGTGCAGATGAAGCAAAACATTTGTTCACTTAGCAGGGGTTTGGGTCCCCTTAATATTCCAAGAACATATTTTAAACCCTGTCATGATAGATTAGATAATGGAAATGCATGGCCATTGACATGATAAGATTCAACCAGTCCAAAAAATATAATATTGAGATGATATACCATTTACCTGTAGCAGACCCTCCCCCTAACTAGTCCCCGAAAACCAAACCCTACCCCTCCTGAAACCCATACTCCAAAGAAAAGTCCCATAAACAGCCCAACCCTGAAACCTCCAATATAAGACTAATACATATACCAAAGCAAGTCCCATAGTGGGATAACAGTGATGGAGGTTCCAATCCACATAACAAAGTCATGACTGCTTCCCCAACAGTAGCACAACTGTATACCTCCTCCCGACCCAGAGTTAGTATGTAAATCATGAACCATGTAGTAAATTATTGAAGACAGAGGTGAATCCCAGAACTATAGATCCACCTTTTCACAATGGCATGAGTAAAAAAAAATGTGAACTATCTCATAATCCAGTAATATTAGTAAGAAATCCAACAACATTTAACTATAAACTATAGATGTTGAAACAAAACATCCACTTACAATATGTAACTATTAATAAATTTGAAGCAGCTAATCAGAGCTCACCCCAAGCTCAATGTGGTAGTTTAAGCATAGCTTCTGAATGAGCATAAAAAATTAGCATAAAAAAGGGGGGAGCACAGTGTCTAATCTGAGCTATATATCCAGAGCATAAATTTATAGGGAGATCCTGGAAAATAATATTAAATTTGAAGTTAGAATTTTTAACTTTTTAGTAAAGTCCAATTAAAGTCATAAGTCAGGCCACTGCATGCCCGATTTAGCTATTATGAAAAAGTACAAGTAAAGTAATAACATATGGAAGAGAGAAAAATAAAAGAAATTTTATTAACTTTTGTCCCTAGAGCTTTAGACTGTAGACCCTTTTTACTGAGAGAGTCCTAGAATGTACTTTATTTCTAGTGCGCTTATGCATTTAACCTTCTGCTGAGGTAAGGCAGGGAGATTTGCACATTCTGCGAATGTGAGCAAGATCGAGCAGGGTAGAAAGATTGCACTTTTGAGGAGGAATCTGATTGTGCAGCACTGACTGGCCAACCAGAATGGCTGCGATCTCCCTGTGACAGACAACCACAGAAGGGAGTCCTTGAGAGCAATGAAAAGTCAAGGGGGGAGGCAAAAAGCCAACTTGACAAAAAGATCAGCTCAGTCCGAATAACAATGCAGTCTGTTACTTGGGCTGGTCACAGACAGAGATGTAACCACCGGGATCTATTGCTGAGAAGGCAACATCCAGGTAGTAAACTGAATCCTTGATCGGCAGCCAGATGGTATTATCTGATCTAAGGTCAGTGGAAAAAATATTAAACACAGCAACTAACACAATCTTGAGACAGCCCAGGGAGGTCAGGAGACACAATTTCAGAGCTGGTTGAAAAGATCAGGGAACATAGTGGTTAAGTCCCTTGCAGCTTGTTCCACATTTTCAAAATTTTTCCAGCTACTCTGATATTGCACTGAATGCTTGGCCAGGTAAAGCATTCGGAATTTTATTTCAGCTGTGATCAGCTTGGTTATGGATGGATGATATTCAGCTCTTTTCTGGCAAGTGGTAGCAGGAAGGTCTTGTGTTATTCTTAAACATGAGTCCTCCCACTTGATTTCTTGCAACTCTTTGGATTTGTTTAGGATATGTTGCTGGTCAATGTAACTCAGGAGGTGCAGGACAAAAGGCCTGGGCTCGGCTCCAGGAGGCAGCCTAGGCCTCAAGGATCTGTGGACCCATTCGACTATGTAGGTTGTGGAGTGTGGAGGAGGGCCTGCTATTTTACTGAGTAGTTTTGCGTAAACAGTACTGGAGAGGATCCTTTAGCCTCTTCAGGAAGGCCAAACATGATCAGATTGTTACGCCTGTTTCAGCCTTCCAAATCTTCCATCTTGAGATCCATCCTAGTAAGTTTTTGCCGCAGAGAGATGTTTTCGGGTTCCACTCATGTTTGCCAGCCTTCTAGAGATGTTGTATGGGCAGAGATGTCTGATATCTTTTTATTAGTATCTTTTAGATCAGCTTGGATGGTTTTTAGATCAGAAGCAAAGTCTAAAAAGGCAGCTTTAAGTGGAGCAATTTCAACTAAGAATTTATCCTCCGATAATGGTGCCACTGTGGTGGAAGGCTGTGCACTTTTGCCAGCTGAGGCAGTCTGGGTTTTAGGCCTCTTTAACTGTTTGTCCAGCGTCTGAGGCATTGTACGGGATGGGAGGGCCTGTCTCATTTCATCCTCCATTCCTCTATTAAATCTCCGCTTTCTTCAGAAAAATGCACACCAGAGGAATCACCAGTCTTCAGGTAGATGAAAGGTTGGTTAACAGATGTATTTCTATCGCTGGATCTGCAATTTTTGTTTCTTTGAGAGCTGAGGTGGAAGCAGGAGTGCTATGCATCTGATCAATAGGAAGGCATCACGTGATCTCTCCTACTATAATACTTTCATGTGCAGTGCTCTGAACTAGCTTGTTTGGAAGGGCATACTATAACATAAAATGAAACAAGAACATGAACAAGGTACAGCTTTTGATTTATACAGTGCTGCTCTTATCACTGCACATTGCACAGCCTGTGTTTTGCTTTGATGCTAACATCCATTCATTGCTGCAGAGCTTTGCCAAGGTTATAAAGATCAGCTCCAGCTAATACTATCCATTGTTTTATATCCTTGAGACTTCTTTTATCATCTGCTACTTGATTACCAGGTACAGTATACAGAATCACCTTTTAGCATTTTAATCATATTTTACTTAACTATTTGGAAAGGGATGAATGCCTAGACATGTCTCTCCATTCTATAAAATGATTATGCACAACAGATATAATATTATGTGGATATGACTGTGTTCCAAACACACACATTCCTAATTTCGCAACGTTTGTTCCTTTGCAGTGGCCAAATGTGCATGACAAGAACACCGCAGTAGTCTTAAAAGTTGTAGAGAGTTAAGAACATGCACCTTGTTCACCTGATACTGGACATAAACTCCTACTATAGACAAAAACAAAAGTATGAAGAAGTACATGCTTGAAATGTAGCACAATACATTTTCTAAAATTTATATCAAATAGTATTACTCTACTTAAAATGTACAGTCTGCACAGCCAGGCACCCACAAAAACTGCAAGGCAGAATGAGAATCAGTCACTATTCAATTCTTTAACTAATTACTCAGTAGTGGAAATGGGGAGGGGGGGTGAGCTTAGGATCTCACAACAGGGAGTAAAATTAACACAGTTTTATGAACAAGGGGAAGGGATGCTACTCTGTAAATTATTATTTATTTTGGTTTTGTTTACCAGGTAAGGGTGTTAAGCAAGGATTTGCCTATTTTCAGGCATGACCTGAGAGGTTGCAAAGGCTACAGACAAGATCAAAATGTAAGTAACAGGCTGATTTAAAATGTGCACTACATATCAAACTCTTTAGAAAATGGTAGAAGAATAGACAAAGCACATCACAGGTGACATCAGTGAATAAAGTATAAAAATACTTCAGTGACCTTCATTAAAGAGCAGGTGTTTACTTCTAACAAATAAAGCTGATCAATTTATTTCTTGTATTTTGGTGTGTTAGTAAATATTTACAATTCTATAATAAAATATTTGTTTGGGCAGTGAAATAAGTGTTTTTACTTTTGCTTTTCACACTGCTAATACAAAAGAATTCAGTGGAATCTTAATATTGTGATGTCAGAAACTGTCAGGTACGTATGAGCCCAATGTATTTAAATGAGAAACTAAATATGTTTTGCTGTCTTTTTCAAAAGAAACAGATACTTCTTTCAGCAATAAACTTTGACTTTTATATGTTTGCACTACTGTGGCCCATCTGTATGATTTTATGATTTTTAAAACAATAATTGGCTTCTCTTTTTTCTTCCCAAGTAAAATCTGGTTGTAAAGAAACTGTCACCTGCTAAAGTATAACTAAAGATCCCAGGTTATCAGAAATCACACATTTCTATTAAACATATAATATAGTGTGGCAGAAAGTGTTATTTCTCTATAAAAACTTCTGAAAACAGGTGTGCAGTTTCCCATTGAAATACACTGCCAGCCTTGTCAGTAAAGAATTTCTTACATCACAATACCAGAATCCCATTGCATTCTTTTTTTGCTAGTAGTTGGCAAAATGCAAATAAAATGATGAAAATGTAAATACATAAACAAATTAAAGCAAACAAAATGATTATAGAAATATCTCAAGACTCCAAACCTTCCTTCTTTAAGATATATACCCTTACTAATCACCTGCTATTTAAATGTGAACTCGTAAAGGGAATATGAATCAACAGGTGCAAATACAAACTGACACTGAAATGTATTGAGTCACCTAACAATATCCATAACATAGATACTATTAAGAGCAAGAGTATGCATACTTCAAAAGTAAAACTTTTCTAAAATCTAAACATGGACTGCCTCCTCATTAGAGCTGTGCAGAATACAAAATTCTGCCTGCAGAATTCCCACAGAATGACCATTCTGCTTCCACTGAATTTTGTGGAATGTTTGTGAAAAATCCCTGGAATTATGTCAAGTTTTAAAATTCAGTTATTTCACTGTACATTTAAAAGTTCATGTCCAATTAACACCAACTTTGGAAAGTAATCAGAACATGGTGTCATACAAATGTGTGCCAAATTACAGATTTTTAAATTAAAAGGGGGTGGAGGTATGGGTGGCCAAATATTTAATCAAAATTAAATTTTTAGTTATTTTGAGATAATTTTAAAATATTTTATCCAAATTTCTGGATTTAGAGAAGCATCCAACATGGGTATATACACCATGTTTTAAGTCTCAAGCTTCAATGGGATATGAGTTATAGGTAGCCAAACATTTTTCCAAAATTTAGTTTTCTGTAATTTTAATATAATTTTGATAGTATTCATTGAAATGTTATAAAATTTGACAGGTATACAGGTTATCAGTGCATTTGTAAATGTACATAGTTTCAGATTTCTAGCTTCAAATGGGACTGAGTTATAGCCTGCCAAACATATTGGCAACATTTTAAATTTCAGTTATTTCCCTCTAATTTTTTTTTTAAATTAGTACTTTTTTATTGATTTTCCCCCTTTTTACTCTTCCATATCCAGGACCTCAGCAGACACATAGGTGTACGTGTGTGGAGGTGCACGTGCATTCCAGCTACTGGCTCAGACCCTTCCGCCCCACCCCTGGCCATTGCTGCCACACCCTTGTACCTACGCTTCCCACCAGACCTCCACCCATCAGAAGCGGAATTACGGAGAGTGCAGGCATCCACCCCGGGAGGGAAGAGCCACCTTGCAGCAGCTCAATCCCACTCCATCCCTCCAACCCATGTTGGCTCCCCGATGACCCAAGCTCATTCCTGAACCCAGATCACTGGCACAGGGATAGGTAAGGTGTCCAGTGCCTCAGCCCTCAGTGCCACTGGGCTGTCTACTTCTCTCTAATTTTAAAACAACATATCCAAATTTAACCAGAGTTATAGCATTTAAACTACCATACCACATGGTCAGCTACATACTAACACACTAAAATGCCAGCAGAATAGGCCTAATGGTCTTTCACGTCTGCTTGTTTGGTCAGCCCCCACCCTTGGAGCTGACCTTGCTGCCCCCCTCACCTTCTCTGGCTTCTCCCTTCCCAGTTCCGGATATTCTCGATGCATTGGATTTTGCTTCCAGAACCCTTCCCCTGTACCTGTCCCACCCCATCTTGAACCCCTCCACCGTCTCTGCCTCCACCAGCCCCTTGGGCAGCACTTTCCATGACTCCACCACCCTCTCAGTGAAGTAGAACCTCCTCCTTTCTCTCCTGAATCTTCCCCCTCCAGCTTCCACCCATGACCTCTAATGGCCCCCTCCTCCTTCCTTCGAAGCACCCTGACTGCTTCTCCTCTATTTACCCCCTTCATGTACCTGAAGACCTCTATCATGTCCCCCCCATTCCTTCTCTCTTCCAATGTGCACATATTCAGCTCTTCAAGCCTCTCCTCATAGGTCCTGTTCCCCAAGCCCCAAATCATTTTGGTTGCCCTCCTCTGGACCCTCTCCAGGAGTTTAATGTCCCTCTTTAAGTGTGGCCTCCAAAACTGTACACAGTACTCAAGGTGCAGCCTCACCAAGCAGTTATAAAGAGGGAGTATCACTTCCCTCCTTCTGGAGGTGATCCCCCCTAGCGATGCATCCCAGCATCCTGTTCTGGAAAAGTTCATATTTGCAGCTTTGAATTGAATTGAACTAAAAGTAGTTAAACTTTCTCAACATTTAAAAATTTAATTTTTGCAAGAATGTAAATTACAAATTTAAGCCCCTGAAACTTTAAAACTAGAGAATGCAATATCATGAAATTTGGTAGATTCTTAGACCTAACAAGGAGACTGTGTTTGCCAATTTTATGAATTGCTTGCTGCCAGAAAATGCAAAATAATAGGGATGTGCATGGACCAAATAGTATTTCCTGAATACCATGAATAGTAGGCTTGCCGAATATTTAGATGGACGTTCTGAATAGTCCACTATTCAGCCACTATTCTGGACATACTATTCAGTGGGTTAGATTTCAAAATCTCACAGAGCTTTGTTGGCCAATCTGAGGCCGTTTATTTTGAGGGTGAGTCACATGATGCTCTTGTCCCAGTAGCAGCTCTCCTCCTCCTGCTCTCCCTTTTCCTCCACCTTATTTTGGCAAATACAGTAGTATTTCTACCTTATTTCTCAGCAGTATCCTGTTTTATTGCTAGTCTGGAGTATTATTGCTGAGTTTCAGCCCACAGTTTTTGAAGAGGTAAAGATGCGGCAAGCTGCCCCGCAGCACACCCCACCTTAGATGACTGATATTTATTTATTTATTTAGTATTTGTTGACCGGGTAAGTGCACTAGACAAATCCTGCCTATTTTCAGGCACAATCCGGGGGAAGGGGATACAGATGAATGCCAATTGACCTTGAACCAGATTAAGCTATTGGTGGTATTTTTAGTGAATGAGGGAAATTTGGCCAGGACACTGGGGAAATTCCCCTACTCTGTAGGGTGGAGTTTCCGTTTGCCGACAGCATGGAGGAGTCAGTTGGAGCTCTGACTGACTGTGGTGCTGACCTTTTGATTTCCTTTCCTCCAACGATACCCGATACAGCTAATTCCAGGAATATGCCCACAGATACTGACCGCTTTGCGGTACAATCGCCGCAGCAAGATGTACCGGATCCTGGCGCTATTATCCTGGGATCTTCTCACAGTGCAACGGACGACCCTGTTTCTCTACACGCTACTCCGACTGGTCTGCTGGAATGAAGTTCTCGGTAGGCGACGGGAGTAACACCACTCCTTCCCCCAGTACTTTCCGGTTCTACCTCACAGCATGACGGTGTGTCTCACGACCTGCAACCTGAACCTGCTTCATGTTCCACACTTGATCCTTTTGCTCCTTCAGGGCTTGCTGCACCTAGCCTTTCAACTGTTCCCGTTTCCAAGGCTCCCACTACTACAGAACTGTTGTGCTCACGTTTTGGCTTGCAACCAGGAAAGGATGTTTCGGGGACTTCCTGGTCTGCTTCGGACGCCTTATCTAGTGCAGGGTGGACTCAGTCATCGACGGGGACCTGGATACCGGATCCTACTTGGAATGAAGCCACACATGGTGTTTTATTCTCCCCCAACAAGTCTGCTACAAGACTGAGCTCCAACGAGGTACCACATCTTAATAAAGTGACTGTTAAAGACTCTGTTGTAGTAAAACCTACTTCTGCCACTTCTGTACATTCCTGGGGGGACATGATGGATGCTGTTGATCAAGGGTTTAGTCAGGCACCAAGAGAGGATACTGATATGCCTCTTATCTCTTTGCATATGCCACCAGTGCCCCCCCAGGTCTCTCAACCTCTGAGACTGTTTCATCTCAAGAACCTACTGTTTCCCCCTCCCTTACTCTATTAGACTCTGGACCTGGCAACACTCCCTTCTTGGAGGATCCTAAACCAGGCACATCTACAACATTAACCCCTACTCTAGATAAAAACCCTACCACACTGATATCTGGTCAACCTCCAATACTTTCTGACCTTTTTAAAAATAAGCTTGAACCAGCACCCTGTAGGAATGCGGTTTGTCTTCATTATAGGAGTGGGCTTCCTGAGTTTCCTGATCGATACTATGTAGCTTGGACCCTTCTCAAAGGTGTGCTACATTTTCCAGCCTCTGACATATATGCCCTGATACATATTTCAGGAGAGGAGACCTTTGATGTCAGTTTTAAAACCTCTGTTGGACCGTTTCTGGCACTTGTATACCTTGCAGAAAAATGATCCCATTTGGACCCCTTTTTCTGTTGTACCTTTGTCTAAGCCTACAATTCAGACCGTGACTATTATGTTCAGGAATGAAGGTGTTAGCTTCAGTGATATTTATCATTGGTTGCAAAATCACTGTAACGTCCTTTCCCCTCCTGAAGCTATCCTGGACGATGACGGTCTATGGACTGGTGGCTGGAGGTTTCGGGTGAAATTGTTTCAGGTTAATTCAGAAGTTGTACACCTACCCAACAGTTTTTTTCTTGGTAAAGACAGGGGGGTTTGTTTCTACGGAGGCCAACCTAGAGCCTGTTATAAATGTGGTGCTACAACACATTTAAGTAGTACATGCGATTTGCTTAAATGTAGCTTCTGTGGGGGATATGGACATCCGAGCATGTCTTGCATGAATGTGTTTAAATGTAACTTGTGTAATGAAACAGGGCATGCTTATCACCAATGTCCATGGGCCAGTAGAAATAGGTCTGAAGGTTGGAACTCTGATACCTTAGTGCAAAAAGCACAAGCTAAGGCACAAGAACATGTTTTCCCCTGACCAGTGTCTCCGGCCCTCCCTTGCCCCCCCCTCTGAACAGCCTATTTCAGTTCCACTTTCGCCTTTGGGACACCAAGCCCCTCTACCACAACAGGACCAGGTTACCCATTTGAAAGTCTCCAATGAGCCCCCCCTCCGAGACCTTGCCTGCCATACCTTCCTCTTCTGCTACTGTTGATAAGGAAGGTTTTCAGACTTGCAGGCGAGTTACTAGGGCTGCTGTCCGGAAGTCACTTAGACCTCCTGATATCCCCCTGTCCAATACCTTTGATTGCCTGAAAGGAGATAGGGAGGATTCAGACGGGGATTCTGATGTGTCTGTAGTACCCTCTGATGTTGATACCCCTGCTATTAAACCTCCTGATGTCGCCAGAAAGAAATTGGCGAAAACAAAGAAGGGTGGGAAAAATGGAAAAACATGACAGTAACTGACAGAAGTGGCTAACATGGACTTTGCCAATGGATCTTCGTATTGCTTCTCTTAATGTATGCAGCCTTAAAGGCTTTAAGAAGAGAATGTTTTTTTTGCATTATGCGAACTCCCTTTCCCTGGATATTCTATTATTGCAGGAAACTCATGTTTCAAATTTATATGATATACAACAACTAAAACGTGGATGGTACAAAGGCCCCTCATATTGGACGTTTGGGGTTGATTCAGCAGATGGTATAGCTATTCTTTTTTATTCCTCCCAATTTTCGATTACCCGCATTGTTGATATACTCCCAGGTAGAGCACTCATCATAGATTTCACCAAGCACACTTTACTCTTTTGGGTTATAGTTATTTATAGTCCACAAACTAAAGCTGCTCGTATAGCTTTGCTGGATTTAATCAAGTCATTTTTATGTACACGCAAGCACATTTTTTGGGGTGGAGACTTTAACTGTTCCATTGACACAAAAGACAGGATTTCCTCGGGGAAAAAAGTCTACTGTGATTCCCTAGCTCTGTCCACTTTGATAAAAAATGCCGGTTTGATAGATGCATACCGTTCTATACACTCGGATGCGGGATATACATATTACAGATCAGTATATCATACCAGAATAGATTATTTTTTTGTTTCCCGTCACTGTACCCCACGTTATTTTTCTGTAATCCCAAATGAGATTTCAGATCATTGTCTTCTGATTGGTCACTTTTCCATTGGTTCCCCTAATGTATCCATATTGCACCACTCCCTATGGAAATTGAATAATTCCTTATTTGCCCCAGAATCTGTCCAATCTCATTTGCACGCTCTTTTCCAAGCATGAATTTCAGTTATAATTTGTTATGATTCTATGTGGGAATGGTGGAACGACATGAAGACAGATTTGGCCATTTATTTCAAGACTTTAGGTAAAAAAACTGCCAGGGAAGGTTACCTTACATATCTTATGTATCGCAATCAGCTATATAAACTAATGTCTCTTCAATCCACATCCTCAGTAGATTATTCTTCACAAATATCCAGGATAAAAGCCTGTATGTTCTCTCACCAATATGATAGTGCTCGGTCACTGGATTACATCATGAAAACTGGTACTTCTATTTCTCCATCTGCTGATCCTTTTTCTGCTTTTAAAGACAGACTTCATTCAACTGTCATGCATGGTTTAAAAGATACTCATGGTGCTGTATTGACCTCTATCCCTGAGATGTTATCAGTTACGTCTGATTATTTACAGACCCACTTTTGTACTGTTCCTAACTGCCCTACAGATATATCCCCCCTTCTGTCAACTCAGTTCCCTCAGCTTCCTACACATTGCATTCCTAACCCAATCAACCGGATTTCGCAGGAAGAGGTTGCCAATGCTATTTCCCATTTACAGTTGAAGGTTTCCCCGGGGCCAGATGGTCTCACACATGAATTCTATAAAATGTTCCAAGGACATTTATTAGAAATTTTAACTCAGGTCTTTAATTATGTTCTAGATAATATGGATACAACATCTGGTTTTGGTTTATCTGTCCTGAAATTCCTATATAAAAAAGGAGATATAATCTCCCTGGCAAATTGGAGGCCACTACATCTCCTAAATACAGATTATAAGATTTTTTCTAAAATTCTTTGTTCTTGGTTACGACTGGTTGCACCAGATTTGATTGATAATGCTCAAACCTGGGCTATACCTGGTAGAATCATTCAAACAAATCTCTTTTTGTTAAGTGAAATTTTTGGAAAAAAAATACATGATAAGACATCTGGTTATCTTTTTGTTTTGGATCAATGGAAAGCGTTCAATTCGGTACATCATAATTTCTTATTACACATATTATCACTATATGGTATCCCTGACCGGTTCATATCTTGGATTTCACACATACTATCATTGGCGTATTTTTTTCCAATGATAAATGGATTTCGAGGCCCTACCCTTTTACAGCGAGTTGGACTCCATCAAGGCTGCCCTTTTAGTCCATTGTTATATGTTTTTGCCCTAGATCCCATCATTCGGCAGATACAATGGAATCCAGACATTATAGGTATTACTCCTCACCCCAGTTTGTTACCTATTAAAATCTCTGCTTATGCAGATGACGTAGTCTTATTTTGTTCCGACCTTTCCTCGAGTGATAAAGCTATTCAGACATTTCAATCTTTCACATTAATATCTGGAGGTAAGCTAAATCTTGAGAAAAGTGTATGTATCCCCTTACATTACATCACGACAGATACAAAAATAGTACATGGTATTAGGGTCTGTACTACCCCCCAGAAAATCCTAGGGATACGGTTTAACACATCGAATGATTCTACTTATAACTGGGAAAAACACAACTCTAGGTGATAACAAGGTACGTCTTTGGAAAACATGGAGGCTAAGTAAGAAGAAGCGGGTTGTGGTGGTAAAAACATTTCTATCCCAGATTTTTTTAATTTTAAGTCATGTTTTTGGTCCACCTAAACATTTGGAAACTCGGTTGTTTAGTCTTTTTTTTCAAATGCTATGGGGCAGTCGCTTAAACCCTGTTAAGAGACATGTTACATATTTACCCCCAAATCAGGGTGGTTTGGGAATGATAAACCCTCTATTTTTCTTTCTTTCCTTTTTCCTACATCATATTTTGCAAAGTCATACCTACATATTAACTATATGTGATTCTTGGGTGTTGAAAGCAATAGATTCTTTAATGTTAGCCTGGACTGACCTTCCACCCATAGCTTCTCGAATACCTACCACTCCACTCCACACCTACCAACACACTGCCCCCCTCCATCTCCGAAGCTCCAACTATATCGTGCTTCAAAACTTCCTTACGTAACCACCTTATTAACACCCGATGCTGTAACTGCCGCTAGTCAAAGCCGTGACTCAATACTTATGACAAAGCTTATTACTAGCTGCTAAGGACGACATAACTCTGGTATTGTTTTGCATCCATCCTACCTGTACCAGCTTGTTTGTATCTATGTCTTAATTTACTGTTATACTTATGTGTTGTACTGCTATACTGTGTATTTTGGTTTGTCTTACTGTGACAACGTACCTTTGTAAATGAGCTTATGGCTCAAAGGTTTTCCAAACTGCTGTTTAAATAAAATAAAAAATTAAAAATGTTATTGATAGTTTCCGTATCCTACGATCCTGGAAAGTGAATAAATCCTCTATTTTAGGCCTAACTAGGAAACAGTTGTACATCTATTTTCTACACCTCGATGAACCAATATTAAGATTTCCACTGTGCTCTCCATCCCACATGACATCTGCACTTAATATACTCAAAGATAAAAGAATCCCAGCTCATATGTGGGATGTCTCCTGGTTATGCTGTCATGGTAAATTACAAGTTTGTGGTAATTTAAAACACAAATCAGCACAAGAGAGATATTGTCCCAAACCGTCCTGCATCAATATTGAAGAATCTATGGAACATTTTTTCTTTTCCTGTACAGATGCCCTTTTATTTTGGAAAACTTAGCAAATAAGTGGAAATGGCCTTTTCTAAGCAGGATCACATATTCAACCCTTATTTTAGGATTTTTTTCTGGGTTTTGGGATACATTCTACCCTAGTACATTGAGGGTATTATTCGCAGCTTGTAAATATTATATGTGGCAAGCTAGATGTAAATACATCTTACAACAGGTGCTGTCTAGTCCACTGGTTATTATTCAATATATTGAATCCACAATTTTGAGCCTCCAAGACACGGAATCAAAATATCTCTCTCCTACCCATTTGCATCTTACTGGACTGGTATTACCTTTTTGACTTGATTAGCTCTGAATAACTTTTGATTGTGACTGAGGTTACTTTTCTTTTCCCTCACCTATATTGTACTATATTTCATGATTTTTCAATGTATCAGTGTATGCTTTTATATTGTCTACTTGTTTTTTCTGTTTCATGTACTTGATGTTATGTACTTTTCAATAAAAAATTCCCCTACTCTTTTTGATAAGTGCCATGGGATCTTTAACATCCACCTGAACTACCACCAATCCAGGCAGATGGGACCTCGATTTAACGTCTCATCTGAAAGACGGCACCTCAGAAGTGCAGCACCCCTCTCATGCTGCACTACAGTGTCAGTGCTGGGATATTAAACCCAAGTGCCAGATGCGGGAACTGAACCCACAGCCCTCTGATCTCCCGGCCTCAGAGGCGAGTGTGTTACCTACTGAGCCACTGACAATGATGAGCAAGCTAAGTGGCCAAAGGCCCAGGGCTTGGGCTCTGGCCAGTCTGCTATTTCTACAACGGCGTCTGCTCCCTTAACAGAAGAATGTTTCCTTAAGGAGCCAGAGCCCTTCAAGGAATCTATCTGGGAAATTACTGATCAGCTAAAATCACTCAGAGGGGACACTGGTTATCTGGTCTGACGGGTTGGGGATGTTGTAGCCCACATCCAATCACTAGAAAAATGGCAGGTGTGTACAGACTCTGAAACAACTCAGCTGTGGCACAGAATTCACAAACTGGAGAATAAACTTGAAGATTTGGAGGAGAGAAGCCGCCACAATAACGTAATAATCTTTGGGTTGCTGGAGGGAGAAAAAAGGACCACACCAATTTAGTTTGCCCAGAAGTTTCTCAAGCGGGTGGCCAGTCCTTCTCCAAATGACCCTGCATATGTTGTGGAGCGGGCGCACTTTTCTCTACACCCCAAGCCTCCAGCTGGCTCTCCCCCTCATCTCTTCATGTTTAAATTATTAAACTTTTTGGACACAGAGTATGTCTTCCAGAAGACTCAGGATCTAAAGGTGATATATTGGGAGGGCAACAAACTATGGCTCACCCAGGACCTCCTGGTGGGGACTCACCAAAAGCATGCTGCATTCCATCTTGTGGTGGCCAAGCAAATTGCCACAGGGATTAAGTTTAAAATGCTCTACCCCCACATGTCTTCAAGTACTGCTTGACAGCAAGTGGCATTCCTTTGAAACAGTGGAGAATGCCACTTGGGACCTCAAGGGTCTGCTTCCTGAATTATTTAAGGATCAGTGAGTACTGCACCTTTTCATCGGGTACTATTTCACCGACTTGGATGTCGACCCTAAACTGTGTAGCTTGCAGTTTTGTGGCAGACCAATACTTATTGTTTTTCACTGGAATTTGACTCGCTTGTGCTAAGAAGGTACAAATTTTATCTGGTGCCTCTTTGGACTGCATACTTTGTAGATGTTCCTTGGACTGTGCCTGTTTATTGTGGATGCTCCCTGCCATCTTTAATTGTCCCTCCTAGTATCCTTATAAGCCTGTTTCTTCCCTGTGAATTACAGGATCCAGCGGCTATACCCCTTTGTTTGTTCTGTGGTTATTACCACCCTCTGTTATGGACCTTGCTCCCTAGCCCTGGAATTATTGCAAAGACGGTCTTTTTCCTGGACATTCCTCCTGTTGCCATATTGTACCTCTGCTACTGGTTGGAACAACATCACCCTCATCTTCTAGTTCAAGAATTTTCTTCGGAAAATAGACTAGACTGTTTCCATTCTACTGGACTACTTCCCAGCTGCTGTACTCCTTCTCTGCTGTTGGTCCCAGGTCAAGGATGTGGCTGATATTGGTGTTGTTCTGCACTTCCTGGCTGCTGCCCGCTGTGTACTATCCGCCTATCTGCCATCATTTGTGTAGATTCTTTGAAGGACACCGCCTTCCAGGACTGTGGTTCTCTGGTGGTCCCATCTGGATTGTCCCACTGCGTTATGCCCTCTTTTAAAACACAGTGGCTGATGGTAATGGAATCCCATGAGTCATGCTGGACTGTTGCCCCTGGAATTGTGCCCTACGACCTTGATGGCTTTCAGATGGCTGAGTGATTATTACTGAGCTTTTGTGCAGGTGAGCTCTCCTCCCTCTGTTTTTTTTATCTGGAGGGAGGACCCCACCTGTACCCTGAACCCAGAGTTACCTGGTAACAGTTATTTATCCCTGCCACATCTGCAGGGTCACTCAGTTACCGACAGATTATCCTGATGGACTGGGGGCAAAGCTTTCTACCTTTGTAGCAGATATGGCAATGTATATTAATATAGTTGGTTTCTATACATTAGTTCTTACTTTTGTATTGGTTTATGTCTCCTTAGATTTGACATTGTATTAGTCTATATTACCAGCTGATGTAAGCTTTTCTTGTCTGGTAGAGTACATAGTGATGTGTTGTATAGTGGGGGAAGGGATGGGGGGGGCTGGGTGGATGGGTATAGTGCCATGGTTGGTGAGAGCTTCATGCACCAGTTCAATGTGGGATTTGGGGTTGAACAATTTTGGGTGGGGTGTGGTAATGGGTGGTCAGGCTGGGCTTTGTTTGCGTTCATGTTACTGTTATTCCTGTTGCTTGGGAGACATAAGGTTGTGCATTTTTTGGGGGGGGTAGTGGGTTGTTGGGGAGGGTCCTGTTTCAGTTCATATTATTATCTTTTTGTGATGTGAGAAGGGATGGTGGGTATTTTTTTTTGGGTGTGCTCAGAGATCTTGGGGTTTGGGTTGGGGGTGGGAACTTTTCTCCAGAGGCTGACTGACATTTCACCCAGGTATATTGACTTCTGTCATGGGGTCTTCTCATTTTTCATATGCTCCTTTGATGTTCTGGTAGGCCATTGCCCATACTTTTAGATATTGTTCATGGAACACTAAAGGGGCTCATTCCCCTGCAAAACATTCTAAAGTACTATTGCACCTTTGTAAATTACAAGTTGATGTGACTTTTCTCCAAGAGACTCATCTTCCCCAGCCCAGATGTTGTTGCTAAGACATTTCTGGGTTGGGCAGGCTTTTGGTTTGGTGACGGACTCTCAAAAGAGGGATCCTTGTGTCAATAACTGGTCCCATGCCATCTCCTTCAGGATGAGAGAGATCCCCAAGGCTAATATATTTTTGTGAGGGCCTTATTGGGGCATCTGGAGGTTATTCTGGGCTCAGTTTATGGGCCTAATGTGGAGGACCCTTCCTTTTTCTCTCCCTTCATGTCCATTCTGTCCCTCCCTATGATTCTTGCTGGGGATTGGAGTTTGGTATTAGATAATGATCTGGACAGGACCATGAAATGTGGCCATGCTCTTTCCCCAAGTCAATTGGCTATACATGACCTCATTGACACCTTAGGGTTGGTGGACCCCTTGAGGATTTAACACCCTGCTGTGAATGAGTATTCCTTCCATTCCATACCACATAACTCCTTTTCTTGCACTGATTTTTTTTTTACTGAGCCTTGAGACATTACCAAGTGTTGTTTTGTGCCATTATGGTGCCAACACGGTGTCTGACTATCATCCGGTAGTGTTACAGGTCAATCTTGCCCCATCTGATACTCGCAGCAAGACTTGGCACCTTAATAACCAGTTATTACGGTGTTCTGAGGTGGTTAAGAGATTACAACATTTTATCCATTTTTATTTTTCTCCCTCAATTCACCTACAATGCCCAAGCTTGACATCCCCTGAGGAGTGTTTAAGTGTGCCATACAGGGCAAACTTATCTGGCTAGCCACCAGGCAGAAAAGACAAATCTCTCATGACACCTCCTCTCTTCTGCAACAAATCAGAGTGGTTAAACAGATGCTTTCTGCTGCTTCTCTGCAACCCACATTGGAACATCTTGAAGCCCTTTGGGATCAATATAATGTGCTACTGGGGGAGAAAACTGAGCATTTGCTCCTGAGGACTAAGGCCAAATACTTTGATCAGGGAGAGAAGGCCGGAAAGCTTCTTGCCCTGAGTCTCCATACTAAACTGGCAGACAGGATTGTCCCATCTCTTGAATCTGCCTCCAGTCAACTTGTCATCTTTCCCTAGAGATATTGGGCTGGATTTTCAAAGACCCCTTAGATCCATGCAAGCTGTGTCAAACAACCAGCTTGAGTCAGATCTAGTTGTACCAAATACTGTGCACCATACTTTGCAAGAAAAGAGTCATTTGTGACCAAGTCCCCCAGACTCACACAAGAGGTCCACTATGTCAACAAAATGGTGTAAGAGATGAGAATGACACACGCTGCACCAAAATAAATTGTGCAAGTTGAGTCAAAAATTGTGCAAGTTGAGTCATAAAAATGACTCAAGGAATGAAAATGACGCAAACTGAGTAGAAAAATGGTGCAAACTGAGTAAAATGGTGCAAGCTGAGTAACACAAATGGTGCAAGTTGAGTAAAAAATTACGCAAAGGGTGAGAATGACACAAGCTAAGTAAAACAAAAACACAGATAAAATGGTCAAAACTAAGCCCCTAAAATGTTCTAAACTAGTCCTGCAGGAGAATACTGGCCCTTAATAGTAGCATAGTCAGGTCTGACCACCTGCTTTAGGTCTCTTTATATGCTCTAGTGTCCCTTAGACCAGCTCTGACTGGTCTAACAGTGACAGGCATCTTAGACACAAGGACAGGACTTGAATTCTTTGAAAATCCCAAACAAGGGGATGGTGCATCATTTCAGTGATGCAGGCATCCCTTCCGAAATGGGGCAGGCATAGTTTTGGTGCATGCATGGGGCAAGCCACTCTGGCACATGCAGACCTGGTTTTGACACAAGCACCATTTGAAAATCAGATCTGGTACAAGGTTTGATGCATCTTGCACCTTGCATCAGTTGTTGTTGACGCAAGCACCATGCGTCATTCTCTGGTCTTTGAAAATCTGGCCCGTTGTCTCTGAATTTCAGGCTTTTTACCATTCTTTATATGCTGCCCCTCAGGACCCTTTTGATATCTCCCGGTTTGAAGCCTTCTTTCAGGATCTGGAGTTACCCTTCCTGAGGGATGATTAGCTTGATTCGCTCAGAGCTCCACTAATGTTGGCAGAGGTTCACAGAGTGATAGACTCTTTAGCTCCTGACAAATCCCAAGGTCCAGATGGCTTTTCTTTGAATTTTTATAAAATGTTTAAGGAATTGCTAGCTCTGTACCTTCTGAATATGTTTCAGTATATCTTTTCGCAGGATCTTTTGGATCCTTCGTTCACTGCGCCATTATTGTGATCCTTCCTAAATCAGTCCTTCCCTGGTGTCCAATTATAGACCCATATCGTTAATGAATGTGGACCTCAACATTCTAGCCAAAATTCTAGCCATTAGGTTAAATTTTGTCTAGGATTGTCTTCTCAGTCAGGAGCAGGCAGGGTTTGCATCCAAGAGATTGTCTGCTGATCATCTTTGGAAACTCCTGCACTTTTTCTCCACATCCAGGGAATCCCCTAATCCAGTGGTTTTGGCTTTCCTGGATGTGGAGAAGGCTTTTGACAGGGTCCCTGGGATTACTTCTTCCACCTGCTTCCCCGATATGGTATTCCTCCTGAATTCTTGCACTGGCTCAGGATGCTGTACACTCGTCCTACAGCCTGTATCCTCTGTAATGGAGTACTTTCTGATTCATTCCCGTTGCAGTAGGGTACACACCAAGGTTGTCCTTTATCCCCATTTCTATTTAATTTAAACCTTGAACCCCTGCTTAAAAAAATGTAATATGTCCCCTCAAGTTCAGGGTATTATTTTGGGCCCTAGCATTATAAATTGTCTGTATATGCAGATGATATTCTTCTGCATGTAGCATATCCTGCCCTCTCCCATCCTACCAAGCTGGACATCATTTCTCAATTCATTGCTATCTCCAACTACAAGTTAAACCATTCCTAAACTGAGGTAATGCTTTGAATATGGTGGCTATTCATGTGAGTGTGGAGCACCTGTGACTTCTCTGGATCAGGGACAAACTTACAGTAAATATTTGGGGATATATCTCAGTACAGACCCAGTCAAACTGAGGCAATTTAACCTGAATCATGTTTTGGGTCATATTCAGAATGACCATGAACAATGGTCTTTATTGCCTTTGTCCCTGTGGGACCATCTAAATATCCTTAAAATGAATATTCTCCCAAGGCTTTTATATCCCCTTTTAAAGCATACCCTGGCCCTGCTCAAGAAATGGTTTCTCCACATTAATAGACTTTTTTCTAAATTCCTTTGGTGGGGGAAGCCACCTCAGAGAGACCTGGTCAGATTGATGTGGTTGCAGGATGTTGGTGGCTTGAAGGCTCTCAATTTATACTTGTACTATTTGGCAATACACTGTTCCCAATATTTCTCCAGGTTTCATCAAGATTATATGGAGCAGGATTCAGCTTATGTCCCCCACTGGCTGGACATTGAGTGCTTTCTATGTTCCCAACTAGGCCTGGACCCCCGGGCCATGTTGTATGTTCCCCTTATAGAGCTCCCCATTCCTTTGAAAGGTACCCCCATCAATAACTCTCTTCATGCTCACAACCAACTATGTCTTCTGTCAAATCTGGACCTCTATTTAGATATCACCCAACCTATTCTCAGTAACCCCAACCTGAAAATTGCTGGGAAGGTGCTACCTGGACAACTTGGCACTTTTTGGCATCCCCCTTGGAGGATCATCTGGTGCAGTCGGGTACATTTTTTACTTTCACAGAGGCTCGACAGAAATTTGGTGTGCTTCCATCTATGTCCATTAAGTATTTTCAAATCAGGCATATGTTATTTCAGCATTTTGGCTCCATTGTATTGTCCAGGACATATGGGGACCAGATGTCTCAGCTGTGGTCGGTTTTTCCTGTATCCCACACCATTGGCTTTTATCATGCGTGATTGTGGAAGGCACTTGCTGAGAGGGAACCAGGCTTCTTCTATTCCTGGGACCAAGCCCTTCCCTCCCTGCAGGGCTCTTGTGAATGGTTGTGCATTTGGAAAGCTATGTAAAAACATATTAAATGGGACCTTTACCATTTCATGCAATTCCAAATCCTGCACAACATGTTTTATACCCCGATTAAACTATACCAAATAGGCACGCTGGCTTTGGATTTGTGCACTACATGCCAAAAAGTCCCAGGTACATTACTTCATATTCTCTGGTCATGTGAAATGGTTGTTCCTTTCTGGGATGATAGCCAGAAGCACCTGGCTCCCTTACTGGGGCTTGACCAAGCATTCACACCTGAGATCTGTATCCTGGGGGATTATGTCGAGGGACCAATTAGTAATCAAAACCACATATTGCTCTGATCTTGGCCTATGACAAGAAAATTATTTTTCAAGCATTGGTGTGATCAGCTTACTCCTAGTTACCAGGAGTGACTTCAGGAAATACTTTTTGCCCTACAGGCCGAGCGTATCATTGCAACTTTGATAGATAATATGGGGAAATATACGTGGGTTTGGGAACCCCTTTATACCCTGTTAACTGTTAGTGTTGGATGATAGTTGGTCATTTGGAATTCCCATGTGTCATTTTCTTGGACAGGGCTGGTGCAGTCCTGTTGGCTGACCCTTGTGATGTGCCTTCCTCTTATCTGGGCTCTGCTTGCTGGCAGACCATCTCTCCCTACCTGGGACATGGATGCTTTTTCTCCATCTGGCCTAGCCAACTGTATATTTGGTCCAGTCCAGGGTCAGTTTCGTCTCTGGAGAAAAGGGGAGGGTGGAGTTAGGGGTTGGGAATTAAGGAAGGGTGGGGGAGGCAGGCAGAATCACTGTACTACAATTTGTCTAGTCTGATCTTCAATCCTGGATTACTTTGTTATGATTGTAAAGTGCTTACAGTTGTTTTGCTTTGTCACATGTTTTACTCATTGGTACACGGTAACCCTTGAGTTGGGTGCATGGGGAAGGGCGCTATCCATAATGGCGACTCCTTCCCCGCACAATCCCTCACGGTGATGGGGGTGACCAGATGAGGGGTGGGTGAACTGGGTGACAGGATGTTGCTATGTAGCGGCATGTGGGGAGCGAGCATGGCGAGCTGGGGCTGGGAAGGTGGAGGGGCTGTAGGGGTGGCGCCTGTGTGGATGGCCGAGCTACATCGTGGCATTGGTGGTTGGCTAGTGGTTGGGGTGGGTGAGGTACCAGGTTCAGGTCCGGGCGCTGGTGTGATTTTATTGAGCCCAGCCTGAACTTTTAATTTTTTTAATGCTTTCACCCCCTGACATGCACCCCCTGGAGTTGAGAATCCTTAAATAGGGTAGTGCAGGTGACAAAGCCCCCAAGAGGGGGCAAGGCGCCTCCACAGAAAGCATTAAAATCTCCTGTGCCATTGTCCTGTGTGCCGGGGTTGTCAGAGTGCCGAAAAGGTTTTCGGCACTCTGACTGTGCAGTAATGGTGATTGCCTTTAGGCGTTCGCCGTTATCACATAGACCCTTGGTACACTAGATTGCATTTTGCATCATTCAGTGTCTGTTGTAAAGCTGACCTGCAAAGTTTAATAAAGTTTATTCAATGTGAAAAAAAAAATTTGAGGCTGTTTTTGGAGCTCACAGCCAGGAACATCATGTGATCTCCTCACTCTGAGTGTGTAGCACGGAGTTCAATATACAGAGAGATTACAGTGCGGATTCCAATGGTTCTGTTGAAGCCACGCCTCTGCCATATTCAAGGAGAATTGAGGTGCCAGCAGACTAGCAGGAACCCTTCTTGAAACATAATGAGCCGTGACAGCACACTGTTCTGACAGAAATTTGCTGATCAAGTTGGGTAAGAAGCACCACTGATAGCAGGGAAATGATGACGCGGATGCACATTGTGGTGGCAAAACAAGGTATGCTTGTTTGTGTTAGCTTGTATAAGCATTCCATTACTCGTTTGCTGACAGAACAGTGTGCTGGTGCTGCTATCTGTCTATCTATTTCTTTTGCAGCACCATCATTTCTTGTAGTACCCCTTGAGATCTTTGTGACCATATAGAGATTGTCACTTAACTCCACATATTGAGGGAGTTATGGCCTATTGAAGTTCCAGTGTTATCCTATAGGAATCATTATGTTTTATTACTTGCTTTTTAAGTGGCTATAATTATTTAAGGGAACATCATATGTTATTCCTGTAGTACGCATTGAAACCTGTGTGACCATATAAAGATTGTCACTTAACTCCAAATATTGATGGAGTTATGGCCTGTTAAAGTTCCAGTGTTATCCTATGGGGATCATTATATTTTATTACTTGCTTTTTTTAATGGCCACAATTATTAAAGGGTGCGGCATATGTTATTCTTGTAGTACCCATTCTTATGACCATGTAGTAATTGCACTTAACTCCAGATATTGATGGAGTTATGACATGTTGAAGTTCCAGTGTTGTCCTATGGGAATTGCTATGTTTTGTTACTTGTTTTTTTTTAATGGCCACAGTTATTTAAGGGTGTGGTATATAGGGGATACATGATGGGCAGGAGTGGAATATGGAAAATATTCTCACTCCTGCAGAGTGAGGGATGGATATCTCACGAGTGCCGAAGGCACAAGTGGGATATCCATACCTCACGATGCAGGAGTGAGAATATTTGTCATATTCCACGATCTGCCCATCATATGTGCGATTTATACAATAGGACCATCTTATGTACTGTTTGCATTGTGCTGCAGTTAGGTTATTTTGTTTTGAACTGTTGCTTTTATGTCTGTCCTTGCGGGATTAGTTTGTGTTTCAGTATCCTTGTGAGTGTGTGTGGACTGGGAATTACAGCACTGTTGGTAAGGAAGGCATGTCAGTCAATGAAAGTGATGCTTTTGATTGGCTGTTGCTGTGTATATGGGCAGGTTGAATCATTTGTAAAATATGACAGTACTGCTCTTCTCTCTCTGAATGAGAGATTGCTGGTGGATACATGTAATAGTTTAAGTCTTTGATTCTGGTATGAAAAAGGACGTCTTTTGAGGGTTTGATGTGTACCATTGGCAGTTCTTTTTATGTCTGGGAGATATGTGTATGGTTTTTCTGATTGCCGACGGTTACACGACTGTAACGTGTAGCGGGTATGCAGCAGTTTACAGAAATCGCTGTGGATTGCGAGATGGATTTTTTTTTAACAACCTGAGAAGAGCAGCTGTTACTTTGGGGGAATGAAAAAAGGGAGGTATGAGTTTTATAGCGGTGTTACAGATGGAAGGCAGTGTTGTGTACTGCAGTGGGGGGGGCTTTAAATTGACGTATTTATTGTGAACAGTACTTAGCAGCTGGTGCATGTCTTTGCATGGAAATTATTTGGAATGTGCTTGTGTTGTCCATGAAAGTGCTACAGATAAAATGTGTTTGTGGTGCTGGGGGTGGCTATGACTGGGGCATAGAAGGCTGAACTACAGAGGAGATTGTGGGAAGAAGTGCTGGCTGGGAGGGAAGGACTGTGACATATGCACTGTGTGTATAAATCGGTTGATGATGTAGCTACTATGTGTATAACTGTAAGGTCTTACATTTATACATATAATGCGTACATCATCAGCCCCGTTTATTCCCCTGGGGTGAGAAATACATCATTTTATCACACCACATATCGGCTCACCCCTATTGTATAAATGCTATTCTAGTAGCATCCATTGAGTCCTTTGTGACCATATAGAGATTGTCACTTAACTCCAAATATTGACCGAGTTATGACCTGTTGAAGTGCCAGTGTTATCCTATAGGAATTGTTATGTTTTATTACTTGCTTTTTTTAATGGCCACAATTATTTAAGGGTGCAACACATGTTATTCTTGTAGTATGCCTTGAGTCCTTTTGTGACCATATAAAGACTGTTCGTTAACTACAAATATTGATGGAGTTACGGCCTGTTGAATTTCCAGTGTTATCCTATTGGAATAGTTATGTTTTATTACTTGCTTTTCGTAATGGCCACACTTATTTAAGGGTGCAACATATGTCATTCTTGTAGTACCCCATGAGATATATGTGACCATATAGAGAGTGTTACTTAATTCCAAATATTAATGGAGATATGACCTATTGAACTTCCAGTGTTATCCTATGGGAATTTTTATGTTTTATTACTTGATTTTGTTAATGGCCAGAATTATTTAAAGGTGTGGCATATGTTATTCTTGTAGTACCTCTTGAGATCTTTGTGACAATATCGAGATTGTCGCCTCTGCATCCTCCTCCTGAAGCACCAGCAGCACAAGCCAGCCTCTGACACCAGTGTACAAGCCATAGTGCCATGACCTCTCCTTCTCCTCCTGAAGCCATTGTAAGGACTTCTATAGCAATCCTCTAATAAGGCAACTTTCCTGGCGAATATTGAATACTGAATAACAAATATCTGGGACAAAAATACTGAATATTTGGCCAATTCATTTCCACTACTGTAATTGCTTGAAGTACATAAGTAACTATGTTCTGGCTTTTTATTTTCTCTCCTCCAATTGTTTAACCAGGTGAGACACACTAAGCTGAATGTTTTTTTACAGATGCAATCTGGGAGCACTGGGAAGTTAAGTGACTTGCTTAGGGTCACACAGTATATGCAAGTGGGGGCTGTGGGATTCAAACCCAGGTCTCCAGATTTGCAGCTCAGAGCCTTAAACCACTACGCTATACTGCCTCCCTTAGGCTTAGGGGGACCCATTAAACCAACAGGTCTTTCTATGTCCCAAAACACTCTTTTTTCTTGGTTCAGATGAATTTCAAGGCTAACTCATCATCTGGATGTCCAGATCAGTATAGATAACCATCGTCATCATCATAACCCCTACCTGTGCATCTAAAAGCTATCCCTATCTGGTCTAATTTGGCCTATCAATTCTGATTACATTCCTTCCTGAGAGTTATCCTTCTAAGGTATTGCCTGATTCAAAACATTTATACAAATGTAATGAGCACCTTCCTATATTTATTACAGTAGTAGCTATTTCTATAAGCCTAAACCTTCTTGTATCGAGGTATGATATGGGGCCCAGATTTTTCAAAGGTTTCTTTCTTATCATTCTTGAGATATTTTATTCTTTCCAGTTTCATAATATCAATCATAAAATGAACACATGTTTCATAAACTGGAGGGTTTACATCCTTCCATGTTATTTGTATACATTTTTTTTTGCTATAATTGATGCGATTGTTATTAACTTTATTTTATGAATATCTGACTGAGGGCTAGCTTCAGGTATAGCTAGTAATGTTAGAAGTGGTGTAAATGCTATTGTTGTTCCAACTGTCTTTGATAGGGTTGAATTAATTTTTGACCAAAGGTATGATAGATATGGGCACTTGTATTAAATGTATTAATGTATATTTTCTTATATATATTATCCGTAACTGCTGCTCTTACCTGCCCTGAACTCACAATAATCTGCTTATGATATCACATTTGGCTGCTGTGGGAATGATTCCAGTGACAGAAGCAAAGGAGTTTGACTTCAGGGCAGCTATAAATAGCAAGCACTGATTAAGTCTTGATGGAAAAAGCCATGTGTTCATTCAAGTAAGAATGGAATATTCAGACATTCAAATTAGGGAAGGATATCATGTGACAGATCTGCTGATGCCACCTGTTACTGTGTTCCAGAATACTGGAAAACCTCTTAAAATATATAAAAGAAAGGGCGAATGGCTTGACAGCAAGATTTTTGAGCTCTCCTTCCTTCTCACTAAATCTACAGCCATCCACCAGTTATTAATTTAGAAACTTCCTTGTATCACATACTTCTTTCCATAAGCCTCTGGTATGGATTTTCACCATATGACAGCATGATCACTGCTGTAGTCTGAATTTTTGGCTTTTCTCTTTTGCATCTCCTCAGCCACGTAGCCTTAAACAATGGCACTTCCTGCCTCTTCACCTCAGCCTGTCAAGATGGAAGACCTACATGAAATAAGGAATATGCTTGCTCAACTGGTACCAGATATTGGTGAACTCAAACTATTCAATCAACAAACAAGGGAAGATATATTCTCCCTGTCTCAACAGATTAGTTGCACCAAACAACTAATAAATTCTCAGGACTTACTCACAGCTTACCTGGAGGCCCACAGGTAGGAGCAGGATTGGGCAATCTGGCAGTTATGGGACCATATTGAGAACTTAGAAAACAGGAGTCATCGGAAAAATCTTAGACTTGTTGGTTTTCCTGAAGGGGTGAAAGGCAGAAACACCAACAGCTTTCTCTAGAATGTCCTCCCTGTTCTACTATAACACCAGGGGCTGGCTCCCCTTGAAACTGAATGATCTCACTTGTCCCTGGCTCCTCCATCTAAACCCAGACAACAACCATGGCCAATCTTGGTTACATTTTTAAGACATCTGGTGAAGGAACAGATAATGCATCTGGCCAGGGAGTGGGGACCACTACTCTGGCAAGGACACTGCATACAAATGTATCAGGATTTTTCAGCCACCCTCATGGAACACTAGAGGGCCTACACTTGACCCAGACAAGCACTTATCCAGCTCAAAGTGCCCTATAGTCTTAGATATCCCACGATGGTCTGGATCTCCTGAAATGGCAGGTTTCACTCATTTTTCACTCCAGAACTGGTGAAAAGTTTCATCTGCCGCCCATGGTGGCATGCTAACCTCCCAGACCCAGATGCACAAGGAGATGCAGCCAAGATGGATACTATACCTGATCCCAGTCACCAGTGACTCCAGGCCTCCAAAGGACCACCTGCAGAATATAAGGCACACTTACAGATTATGTGGCAGGGGACTTACAGAAAGAAGGGCATACTGACATGGAAATCTTCCTTATCACCTAGCCCTTTGTGCAGCAGTAGCCAAAGCAAGGAGCTTGAAGCCTCCTCCGGCAGCAGCTCAGATGTCAAAGCAACAGGAAGTCAGTATGCTCCCCTATGGAAAGCTTCCACAATAGTGGATGCTGACCCCAAATCACAGCATTTCAAGCAGAAAAAAACAGAACTCCCCCACACTGTCACAGTTGGATCAAATGGTGCTCAACCACTGGAACTTACCCCTCTTCCACTCAGAACCCAGGATGGCTCAGAGGAGGAGCATCTCTGCACCTATGCCATGGCTGCAGCCTCATTCTCGATGGCTACTTCTAGTGCTCCTGATGGACATGGCTGATCTGTGGCTGAACTTGTATCCTTGCATGTGCAGAGGTACTATCCCACTTATCTGTTCTGATTCATCCCCCCTTACTCAGCCTTGAACAATCCAGAGATGCTTACAATTAAGAGCCCAACATGACTTGGCATTTAAAAGGGACATTTCAATCCTTTCTTCAAGGCACTTCACTCAACTCACTGTTCTGGTGGTCTGTCATGCATCACCACTTTAAGACTGTGTCCCACATTAAGTAAGCAATAACCTATGACAGCATATTATTACCTTAGTATTTAAAAAAAGGGGGGCAAGTGCTGGCTCATTTTTCTTGAAAGTCATACTGATCTATGCTCTGGGTGGGGGGAGGGCAAGGTGCTTCAAAATAACTAAGGCACAGTTTGTCAGTTTACTGTTCTTCTGGGCCAGCCACTGTGATCCCACACAAAGGGGTCCAAGCATAATGGGATATATCAAGGGTAACTGCCAGCCACCAAACACTAGATCATCACAAACCATTATGTAATGCAGTGATCTGAAATTAGGTTACTTTTGTTTGGGGCCAGTGGTCTGTTTAATTGCTTGGATTAATTAGGCTCACTCATTATATGACCCACTCCATCCATAAATAAGGTTTTGTTATACTGCCTGCAGAGGTACATCCAGTATTTAATTATACAGATGCTTCCTTTCCTTCCCAGTCCTCATTTAGGGGTATCCTAAATTTTACAACTTGATTGTTTGATCACTCACATTAGAACCACCAGGGTGCCATTTACATTCACCCTTCTTCCACCAATGTGCTGCTCAGTAGCTGCTGTAGCAAGTCTCCCATGACATCACCAGTTCAGTGGTTTACTTTACGGTGCAGCTTTCTAGCCTGCCCAACTTCCAGGTGCAGTGCTTAGAAATATTATTTTTGCCATTTCTCCTGGGCACTGTAGTTCTCTCCCAATTCTGGCTCAGCCAGGTCTGGTGGATTCTCTCTGTTTCTCCCAGCCCCACTCTCCCAACAAACCCACTTGTGCATTTCCTTTATGGAGAGGCAAAATAAAGTCAGTCACTAGACCTGAATAAAGACCAGTGCCCTCACTTTGAGGTTTCCAAGTGCACTTTGAATGTACATTTTCAGAGGGTGCACTACTGTTACCTCTTCTCATTACACCCCTCAATCTAGGGATCACTCCTGCTCATATGGATAAAGCAAAGGACTTGTTCAAGGGACAGCTTCAGAACATGATGTCTGTATTCTATTTTCCCATTGTAGGGTTGTATATTTTATCATGATAAATTTGGCTGAATTTCATGGCCCACTAGTGGCTAAAAAAACCAAATTTCATGGAAAGCACAATAAACATACTGTAAGTTTTTATACTTTAAGAGGTATATGAATTTTAATAAATACAGTATTAAAACAATCAAAAACATCAAATTTAGCTAAATAGTACCATAAAATCAATTTAAAATTGCAATAAATATCTGGTAAAAATATCTACAATGTACAGTACTGCATGAAGGTACAGTTTATTTTAATTGATTTTGTTGCAGTATCAAATAAACTTTCAGATTTGCAGGCTTGATGTAGCTCCTGTAGTTGCTAAGTATTGCAGTATACTTGGAATAAGATCACTCCATGCTGGCACTATGTACAGGGATGCTGAGACAGCTCAGTGCAATTTTGGAAAGATATGGGAAACGTTCTTGACAGTTCACCCAGGACTGGACGACAGTGGAGCCCTTCATTTGTAACTTCTGGCACTGAATTTCACGTATGTATATTCTCAGTTCTGATCTGGCTCAAATGTTGTCCTCAAATGCAGGAACACTGGTGCAGATCTCCTCTTCAGAAATTGCCAATGTAGCCAGCCGCACCGGGTTAAAAACCTTTGCAGCTTGAAAGAACTAGGATGCAGATTGGTTGAATCTCCCCTGTCCTGTCATGTAATCTTGAATTTTTTTAGACCATTCTGACATGGCTCTTTTCATGGTACTGTGCTCAGTGTCTTCTGATTTTAACTGCAAGAAACACGCAAGTCTGTGAGATCGTCAGAAACAAGGCGTGATTTAATTTCATCTCCCCCATATTTTTTCAGCATCTGGATTGGGGGAGGACATTGCAGGCTACATGGTTTAAGTTGTCATCAATTGAGTCAGTGCTTGTCAAAGTAATTACTTCATCACAGGCAGAGCTTTCTGTTTCAAAAAACTCAATATACTGCGCAAGATGCTCATCATGATAAAAAAATGCATAAAGCCAAGTGTTCCACCAGGTGATTATGCTTGCAGGTGGCAGAGGTGTGGATAGTCCCTTCTCACTGAGAAAATGCTTGAAATGGGCCTTCCTCACAGGGCAGGCAATGAACACCTTTTTAAGTGCTACTACCAGTTAATTCACACTTGGATAGTTTCTCCTCCAAATGTCACCTGAAAGGTTTAATAAATAGGCAGAGCAAATTCATGAACAGAGTTCAGCAATGCATGTTGTAAACTTTGTTTCCAACACTTGTTCATGTACATTGCATTGTCTGTAATGGATGCATACACCTTCATATAAGGAATTTCAAAATCTTATAAATGTTTTAGCACAGCTTGGGACACTGTCTTAAAGTGGTTGTTTCTAACACTACACAATCTAGCAGCATTGGCTCAAGTACTGATCTGATTTCATGGTCAGACACATTGTGTATAGATAGGACTGCCAGTATATTTAAAATACATTGGTCCTGGACATCTGATGTCTTGTCACAGACCAGTGAGAGTGTACCAGCCCCCTGAGTTTTTTTTTTTATTTCTAGCAAGTGGTAATTAAATACCTTAGGTAAATACATACTTCTCAGCCACTGTGATATTGGAATTATGCCAATGGATTTCAGATTTTCTTCAAGGAACAAGTGTAGTCTTGGATTGTCCAGAGCATGTAGGGGAATATTTGCAGCAGTGAATGCTTCAACCAAGTTAAGGGAGTTATTTTAAGCTCTCCTGCTGCACAGTTTAAGTAGAGAACAGTTCAGTCACTGTAACTTGCTTCTCTTTAACAGAGGATGAGGAGGACTTGAGTTTTCTCTTCTTTGCTAAATGAGTTGCTGCATCTAGATGCCGGTCGCAGATGGCCTTTCTTTTATGATCGACAGCCATGCTACAAACTATGCAAAATAAAACGTCCCCTGACACATCGAAAGTGCCCAACTCATACTGCTGACACTGTTGACGAGTGTACTTATTACCCATTTTGGATGCTGGTGACCCATTTTACTGACATCGCTGCTGTCTTTACTGGAGGAGAAACTAAACCCATCTACTCAGTGAATTCAAAGTGAGTAATCAGACTCAGCTATTTAAAAGTAGTTCATGGGCAATTTAATCAAAATTGGTGTGATTAATGCTACACATGTGAATGTCACTAGATCACAAAATGAGCTTGATGGGTTAGTTACCAGAACACAATAAGGACGGTGAAACATAACGAGGTGCCAATTAAACCAATTAAAACATATTAGACAACCTGAAATGTGTGTGTTCAAATGAAACCAATCCAATTGACTTGACTATCCCTGAAATTAGCACTATGTTACCTAACAGAAGAGCAAGCAAAATATAAGTTTTATAATAGTAGCGCATGTGATTTCACCTTAAAGTGCAGCTTTACATCATTTTTCATGGATGCCAAAGGTTTTCATGGCCATCATCCATTTTCACGGAATTCATGCACCCCATGTATGCCATGATAAACTTACTGCCCTACCGATTGCCCATAGCTCAGGCAGCCTATCCGTACTCTCTTAGGGTGACTAAGACCAGAAAAAATATTTCTGCTGGTTTTGTCTCTTTACTGTGCAATGTTTCTATAGGAGGGGGCCTTCTTTAATGGTTACCAGTAGTTTAGCCACATTCTGGATCACATTGGGTTGTGTTGATACTCTACTAGTGTCTGGTAGCTTAAGTATGTGTGATTCTACAGTTTGCATGTTCCTACAGTTACCTACTATATTACTGCTTGCTAAGATTGTTAAACTATTGTATGTAGCCACCCCTGCTTGGTGGTGGCTTTTTGTATTTAAGTTTAATGATGATTTTAGATATCTTGAGGATGTATGCCCATTTTGTAAAAGTGTTTATGCCATGCATCAAGGGTTCTACAAACTATTTTTCAATGCCATCCATTAATGACAAAGGTTGCACAGTCCTTTCTTTATTTGGTAATGCAAGAGCACAAAACTTAAGTTGGAATAATTTAGAACAACAAAAAATCCATTCTAGTGGACTAGCCATCAGCACATATACCAATAGCTGATCTAAATCTTACTACATGGAACATCAGGGACCTTAATTCCCCTATTAAATGTAAAAAGGTGTTAGCGAATCTTAAAAATCTTCATACATGCTGTAGATTGCTTTTTTTGCAAGAAACTAAACTTTCTCATTAAGAGGCTAGCAAGTTGGCAAGAGAATGCATTAGCTTGGAAATACATGGCTCTTATAACAAATCCAAAAGAGGTGTTGATATTCTCATATGTAAGTCCCCTCACTTGTCCATTTTGGCCTTTCAGATGGATAAGGATGGGAGATGGGTGATGGCCAAAGTCTCCACTCCACAGTACCCTCTTCTACTCTTAAATATCTATGCCCCAAATCAGAACACCCCAGGGTTCTTCCCAGTGATAAGTGAGAAACTAGCCTCTTTTAACATCCCACTTTGGCCCATTGTGATTGGTGGTGACCTCAATGTAGCTCTAAACCCCTCCTTAGACAGATCAATCACCAACCAGGAGTCTACCCCAAATCTATAGATGCTGTCTGATATATGATATAGGAATTTGCACTATCTGACATTTGGCACATCATGCATCCCACAACCCAGGATTATACCTACTTTTCTGGTGTTCATCACTCTCTTAGTCAGATTGACCTCTGGCTCACTTCTCCCCAAATTACCCAGGCTTAAACCAACACCCTCATGCACCCTATAGTCATTTCTGACCATGCCCCCATGACCTTGAACTTGGTCTAGTGACCTCCACCCTAAAAATCCCTTTCCTAGCAGCTTGATCCCTTATTACTCAGGGACCCTGACGTTATCACTTGGGCTCAGGAAGAGATTGTGGGCTTTTTAACAGCCAATAACAACAAGGAAGTTTTTGATACCACCCTTTGGGAGTCCTTCAAAGTCTTCCTCAGAGGCTGCACCATCAGCAATGCAAGACATAGAAGGAGGGCCAGGGAACAAGAGGTTGTGAAACTTGAGGCTAAACTTAAAGAGCTTGAAAAACAATATAAAGGCACCCCTCAAGCTGACTCCTAGGACATGTTAGCCATTCAAAACCAGAATAATATCCACTACTCCAGGAAGGCCAACCTAGGTCTGCTTTACCTTCAGCATAGATACTGGGATGGAGGTGAAGGGGCAAGCAAAAGTTTGGCATATAGGCTCTGTAGACTTCTGGCTGAATGGTGTATCCCTGGCCTCTGTACCTCCCATGGTTCTATCTCTACACAAGCCACAGGTATCAATGATATTATCAAAGCCTTTAACATCAAATTATATGAATCTAACCCTTCCCCTAAGGCACAACTCATGACCTTTCTCGAGTCAATCCAACTCACATATCTCTCCCCCCCCACAAGCAGTATCAGTTGCTGGAGGCTCCTATCACCTCTGAAGCAGTGAAACCGGCCATCATGGCTATGAATAAACATATATTGCTAGTTTGGAATGAGTTTCCTGCTGGCTTTTATCAAATTCGGCAGGAATTTCTTACCCTGTTTTGCATAAAGTCTTCCTGCACTCCCTGCAAGCACAGTCAATTCCCTCTCAGTGTGGCTCAGTTGGTAGCACATCTGCCTCTGGGACAGAAGATCGTGGGTTCTTATCCTACATCGGAACTGTACTCATACCTAAAACACTGGCACCAGAGTGCAGTATTAGAGGGGTGCTGTACTGTTGGATTGTGCCATCATTCAGATGAGACATTAAACTGAGGTCCCTTCTACCCATCCTGGTGTTGTCCTGGTGGGTGTCCAGGTGGAAGTAAAAGAACCCAAGGCACCATTCGCAAAAAAGTAGGGGAATATTTTATTCCAACTTCAACAAAATTGTAATACATTGCATTGTTTCTGTGCAGAACTAAGGGAAAACAAAACCTTAAAGAAAAATAAGTATTGACATTTGTCCCCCCTAGAATACATATTTTAGGCTATAACATTAAAACAGAAAAAAACTTAATGCAAAATATGTATTAAATCATACATCCTATACAATCCCCCTTCCCATCCTCTAAGAATAGGGGGAAACAATTTTTCAAAACCGAACCAAACATAATTTCAGACAACAAATTATGAACACGGTACTGTTGTAAATGAAAAAGTATTAATTCATACCTAAAACAAAACATAATAGATATACCATTATAATATTAAGTCATGTGTGGGATATAATGAAAGATATTAGAAAAAAAAGGTTTTAACTCCTCCCCTACCCTCCCACCGACCATTCCCCCAAAAGCAATAATAACTGACTTATTCATACTGTAATGAAATTTATTACTTACAGTCCCAAACATAAAATAGAAATAAAAACAAGAAGTGACCATTGGAGGATAATAAAAACATTCAACATTCATGCTCAATCCTATTTCCAGTATTAGGGAAGAAAAATGTAACTGTAAAAACATATTCTCCCAAACCCAACCACATACACCTGTAGCCGTTTTCATACTTTTAAAGTATGTGTGGAAAGAAGTGTGGGATTGAAGGATGAAGACACCAAGAAATCCAACAAATATTAGCTTTATTCAGCAAAATGAAAATTAAAGTGCTAAAAGGCAAACTGTACACGACAAAGAAAATAAAGAGGGTAGTCCAAAAATAGGCATTCCAATACAAAAGAAAGCTTCAAACTCTAGAAGTAGCTAAAGTTCCAGGCGGGTCAGCTCCTTGCTGAGCTGTAAAGCAGATTGACTAATCCAGTAGTAACCATCTCTTTTATAGTAAGATGCATCAGGTGGTAGAGCCAAGCTCTGCCCCATTTCCTTAGGTTTGAACAAAATTCCAGAATAACTAATTATTTTTGCAAATAGACACATGTTCCTAGCCATTTCTTCAAGTAAACCAGTATAATACACAAAAGAAGGCATAATATGCAAAGAATAAGGAATTAAAAATCAGATGGGTGTTTCCTTGTCCCCAGACTCCTCCTTCTGGTTCTCTACACTATATCAGTAGGAAAGAGTAAACTGGCCAGCTGGCACTATAGGGATCAGTGTGGAGACCTGAAGAATATCTGGAAGGGAGGGAACAAACACCAAGCCCCGGTAAGCAAAACAAGAAAAACAGCAAGAACTGCTTCTTTATAGTTTTGTAGTATTTGAATTATGCAGGAAATGCTGTATTTGCAGCAAGGGAGTGGAACAGATTTGCAGCGCTAAACAACTCTGTGAAAATAACCTCCCACTGCTCCAATACAGTCTCCTTTGTTTATTTCCTCACAATGTTTTAGCCAAGCAAAAGAACACACAATACAGGACTTGGTTTGTTTACTACCTGTGTGACCAGTTGTCTCTGTTTGCAAACGTTTTTCTTTATTTTGCTGGCTGTGCATTATTTTAACAAGTTTGTTAGAGTGTAGGGTATGGTTTCTTGAACCGCAGAGAAAAAACTGTTCTGAGTTGAGTACCCTTTTCCTTAAGCCCTTTCTATCAGGGGCATGAATTAGCCACATAACTGAGAACTTAGGTGGAAGTGCTTGTACTCTGTACAGGGAAAGAAACTACTGAAATGAATGCAGCTCATTGTTTTCTTTTGCACAGAGCTTTTGTCCAGACAGTAGTCTGGAATTCTTAAACAATATCCTTGCGGTATTGTACTGCTATCAGCAGAAAAAAGGCTAGCTTTCCTTAGTTATTACACCAGCTAGCTAGGATTTCTGAGACAGCATGTGTCAAGACTGGGTTCTCAAGAGACCTTATTGTAGTGTTAATTCAGGGAGAGTAAGAACATCTACCAGGTGGCCTGCCTGAAGATGGGGAAAGCAGAGGAATAGAAAAGATAGAAAAAGGGGAAGAAAGAATGTTAGTGCTGTTGCAACAGACTTTTAAAAGAAAGGTCTCCAAAGTCCACAGAACCTTTTGCACATTCCTTCCCACTCAAGAGAAAACCAAATGGTTTTCAAACAAAAACAAAACAGTAGTACATCCAAAATCCAGATGGTCTTAATCAGAACTCTCACAAGGAGAGATGGAACTCCCCCTCGGGGTCCCTACAAAAACAAAAATAGAAGAAATAACTCGGTATCAGAGATTAATCTCTGATGCCTTATCAATCTTTTACCCTGAGGTCTGATTCTGTTTGAATTTGTGGATCAGCTCCATATCATGACATGAAGTCAGCTTTTTTATTAGCTGGACCAGACCTATGCTTAATAGTGAACTTATAAGGTTGCAGAGCAAGGTACCACCGAATATTGTGTTTTTTTTTATCCTTCATGGCTTCCAACCAGCATAGGGGATTGTCGTCTGTCCATACTTCAAAAGTCACACCCCAGAGATAGAACTTTAAGGACTCCACTGCCCACTTTAGAGCCAGACATTCCTTTTCGATTGTAGAATATCTGGTTTCCCTTTCATGGAGCTTGTGGCTAATGCATATTATGGGGTGTTCTTCCCCTTCAATCATTTGGGACAGTACCGCCCCATTCCTGTATCTGAGGCATCCGTTTGGACAATAAATGGGAGGCCAAAGTTGGGACATCTCAGTAAAGGAGATGCACATAAGTGGGCCTTAATTGTACAAAAAGTCTTCTCACACGCTGGAGTCCATTTCACATTATTAGGCTGTCTTTTCTTTGTGAGGTCAGTTAAGGGACTTGCCACAGTGGAAAAATTGGGCACAAAGCACCTATAGTATCCAACTAGTCCCAGGAAGGATCGTACATGACGTTTGGTGGTAGGACAGGGACAATTAGCTATGGCATCCACTTTGCCTGTATCTGGTTTTACCTGTCCATGTCCAATCCTGAAGCCTAAATACTTAGTTTCCCTCATGGCTAGGAAACATTTTGTTGGGTTGATGGTTAGCCCAGCTTAGAAAATAGCATTTAGAACCTGGGTCAGGTGTTGTAGGTGTTCCTCCCAGCTGGGGCTAAAAACCACAATGTTGTCTAAATAGGCAGTGCTTTAACCTGTATGCTGTCTAAGGACTTTGTCCATATATCGCTGAAAGGTTACAGGTGCCCCATGCAACCCAAAGGTTATGACTGTGAATTGAAAAAGTCCCAGTGGGTTGCTGAATGTGGTCTTCTCCCGTGCTTTGTGATGCAGTTGGATTTGCCAATATCCTTTTGTCATGTTGAATGTGCTGATATATTTAGCATTCTCCAGCAGGTTGATAATATCGTTGATCCATGGCATAGGGTATGCGTCAAACTTGGATATGGAATTGAGGCGGTGAAAATCAAGGCACACTCTCACACCACCTTCCTTCTTACCCACAACCACCATGGGGAAACCCCAATCACTGGTAGATAGTTCTATCACTCCCATGTCCTGCATCTTCTTTATTTCCTTTATCACTTCACCCCTAACTTTTTCTTGGCAACCTCTAAGACTTTTGTCGGATGGGTACATCCTGGTTGACCTGAATACAGTGTTCCACCCCTTTTGCTGTCCCTGGTACACTTGCAAGTATTCTATGAAATGGTTCCAGAGCCTTATCTAAAGCCACCCTCTGAATGGCCTCTAACCTGGGTCAATAAACAGGTCTTAGTATCCTCCTGTGCCCTCCAGCCATTGATATGCCTGCTCCATTTCACAGGCAGGTTGTTCTGGATGTACAAAAAGAGAAGGGGCAGGGGTGGGGTTAGGTTGATCAAACCACCTTTTTAAAAGATTAGCATAGTAGACCTGAAGTTTTCTCCTTTTTTCTGGGAGTTCAATTTCTTAGTTGACAGGGCCTATCTGCCTATGAACAATATACGGGCCTTGCCACTTCATAGTCAATTTGCTCTCAGAGGATGGTAATAATAGCAGTATCTTGTCCGCTGGAGAGAACACCTTCTGGCCAACCCCCTGATCATAATAACTTTTCTGTTCCCATTGTTTCCTTTGGTTGTGTTGATGGGTCCACTGGATATATTGTGCCAACCTTTGTCTCAATAGGTTTATATAATCTACAGTCGGGGTACCCTCAGCACCTTTATGGCCTTCCAAATGTTCTTTGATTATGTCTAGGGGGCCTCTTGGATTTTTCCCGTACAGTAATTCAAATGGGGAGAACCCTGTTGATGCTTGTGGCACCTCCCTATATGCAAACATCAACAGGGGTAGGTACACATCCCAGGTCTTTCCCACCTCTTGCATATATTTCTGTAACAGCCGTTTTAATGTTTAGTTGAATTGCTCCACCAATTCATCAGTTTAGGAATGGTAGGGTGAGGTGTACAATGCCCCAATCCCCAATGATTGATACAGCTGAGTCAACAAAGCAGATCTAAAGTTGGTACCCCTGTCAGTAAGTATTTCCCGGGGAACACCTAATCTACTAAATATTTTGAACAATTCTTCCACAATCTTGGGAGCAGTGACCATTCATAGCGGGATTGCTTCTGGATTTTTAGTAGTGTAATCACATAACACTGGAATGAAGTGGTTCCCCTTACTGCTGTTAGGTAGGGGGCCCCACAATATCCATAGCAACCCACTCGAAAGGGGTGGTTACCAGGGGAAGAGGTTGCAGTGGCACCTTCTCTTTTGTTGTGACAGCAGCTACCTTCTGGCACTCACAACAGTTTCTGCAATGGCTGGCTGCCTCGTCATGGATGCCTGGCCAATATGACCTATACAATAGGCAGCTCAGGGTTTCATCCCTCCCCATATGGCCTGCCATAGGTGTGTCATGGGCCAGAGTAATTAACTGCTGTCAGTATTGGATTGGTACTAGCAACTGTTCCAGTATACCCCCTGTTGCAGGATGTTTGCACTCCCTATACAATAGTTTGTTATTCATAACAAATCTAGGGTAGGTTGTCTCTTTATCTGCTGCCACAACCTGTGAAAAGAAAAGGGTTAGGGTTAAATCAGATGCCTGTTCAGTACCAAAGTCTACAGTTTTTACATGATACTGTAAAACATTAGGTATGTCTATTTGTTTATCAGCCCACTGCATCTTTTACTAACATACTAAAATGCCAGCAGAATAGGCCTAACAGTCTTTTGCGTCTGCTTGTTTGGTCAGCCCCCACCCTGGGAGCTGACTTTGCTGCACCCCTCACCTTCTCTGGCTTCTCCCTTCCCAGTTCTGGATATTCTCGCTGCATTGTGTTTTGCTTCCAGAACCCTTCCCCTGTACCTGTCCCACCCCCTCTTGAACCCCTCCACCATCTCTGCCTCAACCAGCCCCCTAGGCAGTGCATTCCATGGCTCCACCACCCTCTCAGTGAAGTAGCACCTCCTCCCTTATCCCCTGAATCTTCCCCCCTCCAGCCACCCATGCCCTCTAGTGGCCCCCTCCTCCTTCCTTCGAAGCACTCTGACTGCTCTTCCCCTATTTACTCCCTTCATGTACCTGAAGACCTCTATCAAGTCCCCCCCGGTCCCTTCTCTCTTCCAATGTGTACATATTTAGCTCTTCGAGCCTTTCCTCATAAGTCCTGTCCCCCAAGTCCCAAATCATTTTGGTTGCCCTCCTCTGGACCCTCTCCAGGAATTTAATGTCCCTCTTTAAGTGTGGCCTCCAAAACTGCATGCAGTACTCAAGGTGCAGCCTCACCCAGCAGTTATACAGAGGGAGTATCACTTCCCTCCTTCTGGAGGTGATTCCACCTAGCAATGCATCCCAGCATCCTGTTGGCCTTGGCTGCTGCCCTCCTACAAGTCTCCGAGTTGTTCATCTTGACATCCACCACCACCCCCAGGTCCCTCTCAGCCATCGAGACTTGTAGCATTTCACCCCCAGGGTGTACACTTGGCCCTGGTTTCTGGCCCCCAGGTGCAGTACCTTGCATTTCCCTGCATTGAATCTCAGCTTCCACTTTCTAGACCATCTTTCCAGAGCCTCCAGGTCCTCCTGTAGGGCCACCCTCCCCTCCTCCCCGTCCCCCAGTTTTGAGTCATCCGCTAAGAGACATCTCACTCCTGATACCTGTCCTTATGTCAGAGACATATGCATTGAACAGGAGGGGCTCAAGGACTGATCCCTGTGGGACCCCACTAATGACCCTCCTTAGGGATGAGACTATCCTGTCAACTATGACCCTCTGGGTCCGGTCTTGGAGCCAATTGCCTATCCATCTGATCATCTGGTTCCCCACCCCATTGCTCCCAGCTTATCCAACAGGCCCTCGTGAGGAACAGAGTCAAATGCCTTGCTGAAGTCTAGAAAGAGGACATCCACTGGTCTACCCAGGTCCAAGGCACTCATCACCCAGTCATAGAAATCCACAAGGTTTGTCTGACATGATTTCCCCGGGATGAATCCATGCTGTCTATCATCCAGGCACCCTGACTTTTCCAGGTACCCCCAGCCTCTCCTTGACAATGCCCTCCATCACCTTGCCCACCACCGATGTCAGGCTGACAGACCTGTAGTTCTCTGCCACCTTCCTTGATCCCCTCTTGTGGAAAGGCACTATATGCGCCACCTTCCAGTCCTGGGGCACCCACCCTGTCCTCAGAGAGATGGTGAAAAGCTCCACCAGGGGTTTCGCAAGGACATCCGCAAGTTCCTTCAGCACTCTGGGATATAATTTATCCGGCCCCAGTGCTTTCTCCGTCTTAAGGGACCTGAGGGCTTCCCTCACTCTCTCTGCTGTGATTTCCACTTCTGCTACCTCTTGTCCCTGCTTAGCCTTCCCCCTTCTGCCAGTGATGCCTCCCCTTCTCCCCAGACCTGCCGATAGGTAAGGGTCGCCCCCTCCTCAGTATCACTGTCTCCTCCCATGTATGATGCAGCACCCCCATTTTCCTTGGTGAAAACTGAGGTAAAGTACTCATTTAGTACCTCAGCCTGCTCCCCTGGGTCTTTTGCCCAACTCTCCCCTGTCTTAATCCTGCTAATCTGCCCCTTCACCCTTCATTTTTCCCCAATGTATCTAAAGAACCCCTTGTTCTCTCTCCTAATTTCCCTGGGCAGGTTCTGCTCCTTCCTAGCCTTAGCCACCCTAACTACCCTAGTGGCCCTTCTAGCCATCAGCTCGTACTCCCCTCAATCCCTTTCACTCCTTGAGCACTTGAATTGCCTATAGGCTGCCTTCTTTCCCCGCACCACCTCCTGGACCTCCCTGGTCCACCAGCAGAGTTTTCGGGCTCTACCACATTTTCATCTTACTCTTGCACAGCTGCTGGTAGCATCCTGCACCCCTTTCCTGATGATTTCCAACCTACTATCAGTGTCCATGTGTCCATGTCTGACCCAATCACATCCAAATGCTCCTTAAGGATCCTTCCCATTTCCTTAAAATCCACCCCCCTGAAGTCAGTTACCTCTGTCTTTGTGCAGCCTTCTACCCCTCCTAGGTCCAGGCAGAACCAGACTGTGGCATGGTCACTCCCCGCCAATGAGTCCCTTACCTTCAGGCCCCCAATCTGGTCACTGTCTGCCAGGACCACATCCAGTACCCGTGCCTCCCTGGTCGGTTCCCCCACCTGCTGAGTTAGGAACGCATCTTGAAAGACATCCAACAACCTCTGTTCCCTTGCCACCGAGGATGTCATAGTCTCCCAGTCTGTTCCTGGCATGTTTAAGTCCTCCAACACCACCATCCTTCCCCTGCCCGATCTGCAGTGTCTCCCAACATCTGCCACCAGACTCTCCTCCAGCTCCTCCGCCAGTGCAGGGGGTCTATACGCCACTCCTATTTTTAGTCTCTTGCGCCCCCTTGTTATCAAGGTGACCCAAATCGCCTCCACGGTTCCCTCCACCTCCTCTACTCCCCCTATGCCAATGCAGTTTTTGACTATCATTGCTACCCCTCCTCCCCTTCTCTCCCCCCCCTCGTCCTTCCTGAACATAGTGTAACCCTCCAGGTTCAGGTCGCAGTCGTGTCCTGCAATGGCCCAGGTCTTAGTGACCACTGCCACATTCACTGCTCCCTCAGTTAGCCTCACCTGGAGCTCAGGCATTTTATTGCCCAAGCTCCTAGCATTTAGCAGGACTACCTTCCACCCTTTCCCTATACTTCCATTTCCCCTGCTCGTGTTCCCATGGGGATTCCGTCTTCCCCATGTCTGCACTTTACCAGTTGGCCTTTTCCCACATTCCTCCAGCTCCCCAGGGGGGTGGAGACAGAGCCCCTCCTTTATCAGACCCTCTCAACAGCCTTTTCTACCATCCCTTCCCCTTCACAAGTTTAAACCCCACTTTTCACCAATGAACCCCTCTATTTTCAACTTAAGAATTCCCCTCCCCTCCAAATTGAGATGGAGCCTATCTCTAGCATACAGCTCCTTATCATCCCAGGTCTCCCCCCAATCCCCCATCAACCCATACCCTCTAGCCTCACACCACCCCTGAGCCACTGGTTTATCCCCCTAATCTTCCTTTTGTGTTCCCCACTAGCCCTTGGCACTGGCAGAATTTCTGAGAAGGAAATTGTGCATCCTATGTCATGACAGACCCTGGCAAGCTCCCTGAACCTTGCCTGTATCTCTAGCTCACTATTTCCCTCAATGTCATTTGTACCCAAGTGGACCAGTATGTCCAGGGAACCCCCACAATCCTTTGCCAGTAGATATACCTCATACTTGGCCCTGTGCACCATTAGTCCAGGGAAGCATTTTGTTCTAAATGGCCAGGCTTCTCCCTCCTTATCCCATTTGATACCCCTGATCATAGAATCCCCCAACAGGAGCACTCTGACTGCTCCTTTTCCTCCATTTTCCCCTTCCATGTCCCTCATCCTTTTTACAGGCCCATCCACCTAGCTAGCTCCTTGTTCCTCCCCCTATCTGGCTGCCACATGCTACTCCCTCCCCTCTGATCCTATGTCTCTCGTCCTCCCGAGTATCCTTCTGTACCTCACTAACTCCCCCCTCACTGCTTGCGACTGGTCCTTCTCCCCCATCCGCTAAACTAGCCTGCCTTGTCCTCCCTTCCTTCCTTCCTGTCTCCATTTAGTCCCTCCTTGCTTGTCATGCTCTCCTGGCCTAAACCCTTAGCTCCCTTTACTGTATCCTCCTTATACGTCTGGTCTTTTCTGCTTGCCCTTTCCTCCCAACTGGTCATTCTCCTTGTGCTTTCCTCCCTTTTCCCCCTGCCCCTCCTGCTCTGATTCACTGCTCACCCCATTTTCCTGTGTTCCAGGTTCCCCCCGTTCCTCCTGCTATCCGGCCCCCGCCTCCTGCCCCTCACTCCCTTTCCATCTCTAACCATCCCTGTCATGGCTACATCACCCCCTTCATCCTCAAGCAGAAGAGAACTGAAGCAGTTACTGAGCATAAGGCCCGATCCACCTCCCCGCCTTGCTTCCCTCTGTCCAGCCCTGGCCATCTGCCTACTTCCCTGAGAATGTTGTCCATCTGGCCCCCCTTTGTGAGGGTCCCCAGTTATCTGTCTGCTTCCTTGGTAGTGTCTTCCTTTTGGGCCCCCTCTGCCAGGGTCCCTGTGTGATCCCAGAGTATTCTCCTGAACTCCTTTCCCTATGTCCCCACCCCTAGTGCTTGGTGCAACCCCATGGGAGATCCCCTGCCCTCTTCCCCAACCATACCTCCCCCCTTCCCCCAGCTGTCTCCTAATCCCCGCAACCTCCTCCCTAAGCTGTGCCAGTTGGTAGCACACTGGGCAACCACCAAACTTCCAATCCCAGTCCAGTATCATGGCTGCTTCACACCCCGTGCACCCCACCACCCTCCCAAAGATGCTGGCCCTAATGACATGTGGTCCCATCCCCCTCCAAGTAGGTTTCCTTGGGTGAGCCACCAGGTTCCCCACTAGTCCAAGATACACGCCTACTGCCTAATCAGGTCACCCACTAATCCTAGATACAGTCCCACAGTAAACCAGTAATCCTGTTACTAGGTGCAGTACAATACAGTAAACTTATAAGGGAAGTGAACAACTCCCTGAGCTCCTTTCTTCCAGCCTTTAAATCCAACCCACAGTGGCTAGAACTACATGAGCTGTACCTGCAGCCTTTCCTCCAATTACAGGGCAGGTGTTCCTCTATAAATAAGCAGAGCTCTGGGGAGGGAGGGGTGGGGAGGGTGGGATTTGAGCCCACACCTGACTCTCGAGAGAGTGTATCAGCCCTGTGTCTGCCCCTCCAAGCCCTGCAGCCAAAGAACCAGCCCAAGCAAATCCCACCAAATAGATTTTAAATCAGAAGAAATAGGCCTCCACCAGCGCTGCCTGTTACACAGTGAAACATCCAACAAATGAGCCCACTTACAGCCACCAAACCAGTTTTCAAACTTCCAACAGCCCCAAAAACAATACCCTGCTAGCCCCTTAGAAGTAAGAAAGAAAAGAAATAACCTCCTACTAAGTAAAATCCACAAGAAACCCTGTAAAAACAACAAGAAGCAGCTACTGTACTGGAACACAACTAATCCTGTCCCCTTCTAGTTCCTTTGAGAAGCCAAAGCAACTAACACCACAAACCTGATTCAGCTCTACCTCCAGTCAATTAGCTGAGTGAGACCTGGCCAGACCATTAACACCCTTCCCCCACTATGCACTAACCTTTGCAGCTAGTGAAGTCAGCAAAAAGGAATCAAAATTCAACTCAAAGCCCCCAAAATATGTTTGCTGCCAAAGGAAACAGGTCTCCAATTCAATCAGCTTCACTAACAGCACATCAAAATAGGCTTGAAATTAACAGATATAGGTCTCCAATTCAAATAACCAGTCCCAAGCAAATCCCACCAAATAGCTTTTAAATCAGAAGAAATAGGCCTCCACCAGCTCAGCCTGTTACACAGTGAAACATCCAACAAATGAGCCCACTTACAGCCACCAAACCAGTTTTCAAACATCCAACAGCCCCCAAAACAATACCCTGCTAGCCCCTTAGAAGTAAGAAAGAAAAGAAATAACCTTCTACCAAGTAAAATTCACAAGAAACCCTGTAAAAACAACAAGAGGCAGCTACTATACTGAAACACAACTGATCCTGTCCCCTTCTAGTTCCTTCTTTTCCTTCCTTCACATTTGTTTGGATTTTCTGTCTTTCCCTAGTGTTCTATACAGTTCATTGTCAAAGGGGAAAATCTGGGTCAAGGTGGTATCTTGTTTAGCCTGGGCCCTGGTGGTTATAGCACAGAGTTTAGGAGCTGATGTCATTAATGTCGCAAAGCTTGGGTAATCATGACCAATCACTACAGGTACCGGGAAGTTTGGTACCAGCCCCACTTTGATAGCTGCTGTTTACCCTTGCACACATAAGATAGTCTATGTCATGGGATAATAATGCACATCCCCATGAATGCAAGTTACCCCAGTTCTACCATGAGTGTCTATGCAGGGGGGTAATGCTGATTGAACCAGGGTCTATCTGCTTCCAGAATCCAGAAGAGCAGGGACCACCTTCCCTCCCAGCTGTACCATGGTCAAGTACTGTCCCCAATTGGCCAGGGCTAACTGAATCAGCTCCTTTTTCCATTTTGGGCAATACCTGGCAATGTGCCCTTTCCCTTGACACTCGTGACAAAGGATACTGGGGATGTATGTCCTCCCAGTCTTAACTTCCCCTGTAGGAGTAGTGACCCCAGTACCAGTAGAACCCCCAGAAATAGATGTGGAAGGTCTTACCATGGGTGAGGGTCCGAGAGCCCCAGAGTGCCCTTTTGTCCATGATGGTCTGATGGAAAGGAAGTCCTCTGCTAATTGAATAGACTTCTGGGCTGTCTCAGGGTGGTGTTCCCTCACCCACATCTGTACATCCTAGGGAAGAATCCTAATAAATTGCTCAAGGATGACAGATTCCATCACCTGGTCAACTGTTCTGGTGGAGGGTTGTAACCATTTGTAACATAGGTCTTGTAATTGGGTGAAAGCCTCTTGGGGGTATCAGAAGTGTGGAAACAGAATGTCCAGAAACACTGATGATATGTTTCCACACTGATGTCATATCTTTTCAATATGGCTTGCTGAACATGGTTGCAGTTGTTAGCATGCCTACTATCACCATGGCTGTAGGTTAGTTGTGCCTTTCCAGATAGGTAGGGGGCTAGAAATACCACCCACTAGCCTCTTGGCCATCGATAGGCTTCTGCCACCCGTTCAAAAGTGGTAATAAAGGCGTCTATGTCATCAGTGTCATTGAGCTTAGACAGTTTTATGTTCTTTGGCCCATCAATGTCTCTGGCAAGGGGTGGACAGGAAGTGCCCATGGCTTGTATGGCCCAGAGGGTGTCATTCCAGTGGATCTCACTTTGCATCCAGTCCACCTCTTTCTGTCTCTCTAGATCTAATTGTTGTACACAGAACCATCTTAACAGGTCATGTATGTCTTCAGGTGGTCGCTCTTCAGGAATTTTTTCTTCTGTGGCAGTAGCGCCCTCTGCAGTCTCTTTACCCTCTCTCTTTGTTTCCCTTCTGTGCACATCAGGAAGCTCAGTAAGTAGGGATTCTTGTGTAAGTTCCACCATCTGCCAAGTCTGAACCTCACTGTTGCCTGGTTGGCTGGTCATTGGCAACTCCTTCTTGGCCGCCATCTGGATACCTGGCTCGGTACCTTACAAAGCAACACCAACAGTGCAGGTGTCTCAGTGAATCCCACTTCTCACACCAGTGTGGAAGGAAGTGTGGTGCTGAAGGATGAAGACATCAAGAAGTCCAACAAAAATTAGCTTTATTCAGCAAAATGAAAATAAAGTGCTAAAAGGCAAACTGTACATGACAGAGAAAATAAAGAGATAAATAAAAAAATAAGCATTCCAATACAAAAGAAAGCTAAAAACTCTAGAAGTAGCTAGAGTTCCAGGTGGGTCAGCTCCTTGCTGAGCTGTAAAGCAGACTGACTAACCCAGTAGTAACCACTTCTTTTATAGCGAGATGCATCAGGTGGTAAGGCCAAACTCCATTGCCTTTCCTTAGGTTTGAATAAAATTCCAGAATAACTAATTATTTTTGCAAATAGTCACATGTTCCTTGTAATTTTTTCAAGTAAACCAGTATAATATACAAAAGGAGGCATAATATGCAAATAATAAGAAAATCAAAATCAGATAGGTGTTTCTTGTCCACAGACTCCTCCTTCTGGTTCTCTACACTATATCAGTAGCAAAGAGTAGGCTGGACAGCACTATAGGGATCCATGTGAAGACCTGAAGAGGATCTGGAAGAGAGGGAACAAACACCAGGCCCTGTAAGCAAAACAAGAAAAACAGCAAGAACTGCTTCTTTTTAGTTTAATAGTACTTGAATTATGCAGGAAATGCTGTATTTGGTGCAAGGGAGTGAAACAGAGTTGCAGCACTAAACAGCTCTGTGAAAATAACCTCCAACTGCTCCAATACAGCTTCCTTTAACCTTGCAAGTCTCCTTGTTTATTTCCTCACAATGTTTTAGCCAAGCAAAAGAACACACAACACAGAATCTGGTTTGTTTACTCCCTGTGTCACCAGTTGTCTCTGTTTGCAAGCGTTTTTCATTATTTTGCTGGCTGTGCACTAGTTTAACAACTTCATTAGAATGTAGGGTCTGGTTTCTAGAACAGCAGAGAAAAAACTGCTCTGAGCTGAGTACCCTTTTCCTTTAGCTCTTTCTATCAGGGACATAAATTAGCCACAGAACTGAGAACTTAAGTGGAGATGCTTGTACTCTGTACAGGGAATGAAACTACTGAAATGAATGCAGCTAATTGTTTACTTTTGAACAGAGTTTGTGCCCAGACAGTAGTCTGGAATTCTTAAACAATATCCTTGTGGTATTGTACTGCTATCAGCAGAACAAAGGCTAGCTTTCCTTAGTTATTACACCAGTTAGCTCAGATTTCTGAGAGAAAATGGGTCAATACTGGGTTCTCAGGAGACCAGAATGTAGTGTTAATTCAGGGAGAGTAAGAACATCTACCAGGTGGCCTGCCTGAGGATGGGGAAAGCAGAGGAATAGAAAAGACAGAAAAAGGAGAAGAAAGAATGTTAGTGCTGTTGCAACAGACTTTTAAAAGAAAGGACTCCAAAGTCCACAGACCCTTTCACAGTATGTTAAGCTTGTATTGTACTTATTTCACTTGGTCATAATACCATTACTGCAACTGTTAAAAACAACAAACTTCTTAAAGCAAATACATCCCAAGGAGTCTAAAAAATATTCTAACAGGTATCTAACCAATTCATATTTTTCCACCATGTTTTATATGTTTCCATAGGTACCACGCTTTTGTCTTTCTTTCTAAATGCTAAAATACTATCATGAACCATCCAAAAAAGCTGTTCAGCGGTAGTATAATGTTTCTGTAATGACCACTTACACCATACCTGCCAAATTTGATATTTTATGTAGCTTGAAATAAGATGCATTGTCCTCTTATCGTATTTTTGCCATGCCTCAGGTAATATTCCCAACAGGAGAATATCCATATTTAATAATGATAAAGGTGAGTGTGTCCATGTAGAAAACAATATAGACCAAAACTTGAGTTACGTATGGACATAAAATAAAGATGTTCCATAATCTCAATGGTAATAGAAAACAGATTCCTTCTAGGACATATCCTTTCCTCTATCCCCTTATGTTTAAGGTTCCCATTAACATTTAATTTTTTATGTACACTTAACCATACCGTATCCCACATGTATGATGGAATCCTGGTTTGCTTTAACAGAGACCTAACTTGTTGCACCTCATGTACCTTTCTAATCGCAAAGTCTGGAGTTTCCCGAAAATATTGCACCTGTATGCATATATACATTTCTTTTCTTGTGAAGTGTAAGACAGCTGATTTCTTTATTCCCCATAATTTTAATTTTCCAAAACAAGTTTGAATGTGTCCAGGTAAGTCCTGTATAGGTTTTTGTTTAGGAATAGCTTTATCTAACTCCCACCCTTGTAATCATGTTTGTATGTGATCTGTTACCCAAGTACTCCATTTAACGTCTTTCTCCTACAGAATTGGCCTTATATTGGCATATAGGAACATACAAAAAAGGAAAGTAAGAGGGTTTACCATACCTACTCCCCCATCTTCAATTTCTCTGTATGTTATACCCCTCTTAATGGGGTTCAAACAACTGCCCCAAATTATCTGAAAAAAATGCTAAATAATGCAGTCTCTAATTGTTTAGGTAAATGGAAAACAGTACATAAATGCAGAAACATGCTAACTAAAAATGTCTTTACCATTTACACCCTTTTTTTTCTTTGAGATACACCACCTATTCCATATTTGTACTTTACCACTAGCTTCCTTGATAAGAAGATTCCAGTTATAAAACTCCATAGCACCTTTCCCAGAATAAATAACTAATATTTTACAGGTGTTTTGCATAAAAGGGATACTCAATATTTCAGCATATTCTGTTTCCTCAGATCCAAGTTTTATGTACTTACTTTTTTCCAAGTTAAATGTAGCTCCTGTACTCTTCATGAATTTTACTATAAACTCTTCTGTAGCTCCACTGGAGGGGAAATCTGCCAAAAGAATATACATATCCTCAATATATGCTGTTGTTTTAATTTCCATATCTTCACTAGTAATTGAGATTCCTCTAATAAAATCAGAACTATTTATTCTACATAGTAAAGGTTCTAAAGTCAAAATATACAACATAGGGCTAAGGGGACAACCCTGTTTAACACCCCTAGTAACTCTACTTGCCCTCTTCACCCACCCATTCACATAAAGGGCAACCACAGCATTTCCACGGTATGTTTGAAGCCATTTTATAAAATGGTCTGGAAACTCAAATTTATACAAACATTTCCACACATATAAATGTGAAACACTGTCAAATGCTTTGGACTGGTCCAAGCCATTGAGAAAACCTGTTATTTCTTCTCCCTGGAATAGAACAAAACTGTGTGGGGTGAATTATGTCTCCTAATGTAATAGCTAGTCTATTACCCTGAATTTTGGTGAGAATTTTACAGTCTGCATTTAATAATGTTATTGGCCTCCAATTAGCTAATGCTTCCCTGTCCCCTGATTTATGTAATAAAATTATCAAGCCCATATTCATGCTATCTTGAAAACTTTCTTCTTCTAAACTTTCATTTAACATTTGTAACATCTTGGAGCCTGAAGTTCCACTTATTATTTTATACAGCTCATTTGGGAGCCCATACCTCCCTGGCACTTTAACTGTTTGTAAATTATTTATTACTGTCTGTAATTATAAGAGTGTAACAAGAGCCATTAGTGAAATAAAAAAAAAATGTCCTGGTACTGTTTTCAAATCACATTCTTCCAACCAGTTATTTATATGTTATTCAGTAAGATACTGGTCAACTGTGAATATGTGAGAAGTATATCTTTCTATTTCTGTTAAGATATCTACTTGTGTATGAATCTGGACTCCTTCTGCTGTTGTAACATACACAGAGTATCCTCCTGGTCCAAAGTTCCTAGAGGCAGAGCTGAGCTTATTTATAGGTGCATGTATGATGCAGGCCCTCCATCTACATCACCCACTAAGAACAAATGGGTCCAAGAGCTCAGTATAACTATCACTTATTTATTTATTTATTTATTGAAATGTTTCACAAGGAGGGCACACTGAACAACAAGTTGTTTATTTTATGGTGCGACCCTGGGGGGGTGGGAGGTACATGAGGATAGACTACAGAAATTGATTCAATAACACAATATACACATTTGGAATGGCATGTGATTAAGAAACAAGTAGACAGCATGGTTATGCAAATGAAGTTGAAAGTGAAGTTAAGCAAAGGAGGAAGCAAGCAGGCAGTGCATTCAGTAGAATACAGGAGTCTCTTCTAAGGTGAGCAGGTGTACAACATCACACACAGTACAATAAGCTCTGGTATAACAGAAGTGCAATTTGAATACATGTGCATTTTAGATATAGCGGCTACCAGTTAGTGGGAGGAGTACAGTGGGGGGAAGGAGGAGAGGGTGAAGAAGAGGGGAAGAAGGGGGGGAGGAGGGAGGCATACCAAGAACTGACCCCTCCAGGATGCTGAAAATCCTGCCAGGGGATGGAACAAGGCAAAGGAAGAGGTGAGGAGGAGAGGAGAGGAGAGGAGTGCAGTGAAGGAAGAGGGAGGTAAGGGTGGAGAAGAGGGGGGAAAGGGGACAGGAGGTGGGAGGTATACCAAGAATTGACCCCTCCAGGATGCTGAGAACCCTGCCAGGGGTTGGATCCAGGCAAAGATAGTGGTGAGAGAGAGAGTAGATAGGAAGATTGGGAGTTCAGGAGGGAGGTAGGGAGGTAGGGAGAGAAGGTAGGTAAAAAAAGGGGGAAAGGGCAATGGGGATAACATTTAGAGGAGAGGGGGTATTGGGGTAAATACTCTGGAGCAGAATGTTATGAGAAAGTTAAGGAGGGTTAAAACAGGAGCTGCTAGGAAAGAGGTAGTTGTGTAAGGCAGATCCGAGGGAGTAGGAGGAGAAGAAGTGGCGATAGAGGGGAGGGAATTCAAGACTTTGGGGAAGCGATAGGAAAAACAGATTGTCAGATGATTGTGGAGTGGTGGTGGGGGGTCACCAGAATACGAGTGTCAGTAGATCTAAGGGAGTGGGAGGGTGGGGTGGGGTGAGAGGGATGAGGTGAAGTAAAGAGGGAGTTCACCAAACCAATATTTAGAGGTGAGTTTGGCACAATGGGGGAGGTGCCTGTTTGCAAGCGGGGGAAAGGATCATAGAGGCAGAGTGGTCCCAATGATGGCCCAATGATGATACTGGGCACATGTTGCCTGTAGGGACCTGGGGACCTGAAAGCCCAGCTTATACAGCTCAAACCCCCTGCATTTACTGTACAGAACCTCACATGTTCTACAAGAGAAGGGGATTTACCCTTCTAATATTTGCTGGAGTTGTGACTCCTACAAGGGCTCCCTCTCTCATATACTGTGGTAATGCCCCATGATTAGGCCCTCCTGAGAAAGCATTATACAATATTGGAAAAATGTCATTCCTGATCAACCCTGAATGGATGGCCCTATGGCTTTACTTGGCCTTATCAAGTCCTCCACCTCTGGCTTACATCCATACATGAAATGGGCTGTGAGGACAGCTACAGCAGCAAAACAACTCCTACTGAGGAGGTGAGGACCAAGGACTCCCACATTTAACGAATGGCTATGCCCATTGGGACAGACAGCCATCCTAGAAAGGTTGCCTGCTCAGGCAGTGCATGAAGTACCAGAATTTCGCAAAGCTTGAACTCATTTTCTGCAGTTACCCCAGTATCCATCTCCTCTTGAGATACCCCACTTGAGAGGTCTCTTCTGAGGGTAGTAACATGTGGGCATTTATTACCTGTACATTAATACTGTTTCTGTGGCTGTGTGTAGGGGTACTCCATATATATAAATTGTCCACTCATACAACACTGCTACCTCTTAATATTTTTTAATATCTATTATCAGTCACGTAATTAGTCCTAATGAATGTTTAGTTCCTGCCATAAGAACTACTACAGTACTAGATGTTTATATATGTCCAAATAACTCCACAGGATATTTTACAAAGGTTTTTATGAATGAAGTGTTATGATGTGTGTCACTGAAATTAATAAAGAATCTGATATAAGAAAATTAAAATATAAGAAGGGAAAAATGTCCAAAATTCTGGTGAGTAAATAAGTGTTAAATCTTATGATTCAGTATAATAACAGTTGCCTGTATGCAGTGCCAAGTATGTCATGTGTAGATTATTAGTGTTGTACACACCCTGGCAGTATGCACTGTAGTACTTTAAGAAAAAATGTATTGGTTATTTCAAGTTCACATACATACATAGTGCTGACATGGTAACAGAACACAGAGTCATTTGATTGTCTTCTTTTGCCACTGAGGTGACAGTGTTAACAGAGTGAATCAGCATTACCCAAGTAGGATGTCATTAACAAAGTTTTTTTAGCATGCAGGTTCTGTATTAGGCATGCAGCAATACAATTAAATACATTCTTGGGCTGTGATATCTGACTACCCATAGTTATTACCTTTGTGTCAAATGAGAAGGAGGTCTATTCTAACACTTTAGATTGTGATTACATAGAAACATAGAAACATAGAGTTTGACGGCAGATAAGGACCTCTTGGCCCATCTAGTCTGCCCATTTCCCTACCTTCAGGTTAGGCCGCAGATCCTAGTTAACCAACAGCCTATTTCTTCCTGCCCCCCACAAGAATTGCCTTATGTCTGTCCCATGCATTCTTGAATTCTCCCACAGTTTTAGACCCCACAACCTCCTCAGGAAGGCTGTTCCATGCATCCACTCACCCTCTGTGAAATAATATCACATTGCCCCTGAACTGCCCTCCTTCTATCTTTAAATTGTGTCCCCTTGTTCTTGCAAGTCTCTTTTTCTGAAAGATGCTACGCCTTGGACTTTGTTGATTCCACTGAGGTACTTAAAAGTTTCATCATGTCCTCTCTCCTTCTTTCCTCAAGGTATACATATTAAGCTCCTTTAGTCTCTCCTCATACGGCTTCTCTTGCAGACCCTGCACCATTTTAGTTGCCCTCCTCTGACTACCTCTATCCTGTCTATGTTCTTGCAGAGATGGGGTCTCCAGAACTGGACACAGTACTCCAGATGGGGTCTCACAACTGTCTGTACAGAGGGATAACAACTTCCTGTTTTCTGCTGTTGATGCCTCCCTATACATCCCAGTATACCCCCAGCCCTCCCTACTGCCTTCTCACATTGCTTACTAACCTTAAGGTCATCTGATATGATTACCCCCAGGTCCCTTTCCTTTTTTGTTGTTGTTACTACCTCCCCACCAATTGTGTATTCTTCCCCTTGGTTCTTGTTTCCCAGGTGCATTAGTTTGTACTTCTTTGCATTGAATCCAAGCTGCCATACTTCTGACCATTCCTCCAACCTTGCCAAGTCCCTTTTCATCCTTTCCATGCCTCCTTGAGTATCAACCCTGTTGCAGATCTTTGTGTCATCTGCAAAAATACATACTTTTCCTTCCAGTCCCTCTGCAATGTCACTGATGAAGACATTAAAAAGGACTGGACCCAATACTGAACCCTGAGGTACCCCACTAGTAACCCCTCTTTCTTCAGAGTGGACTCCATTTACAATTACCTTCTGTGTCCTGCTGTGCAGCCAATGTTTTACCCCGGCTACCACCCTGGGACCCACTCCCAGGCTGGTTAATTTGACTATTAATCTTTGTGTGGACTGTGTCAAATGCCTTGCTAAAAGTCTAGGTAGGCCATGTCCACAGCCCTCCCTGGTCTACTACTTTGTCACCCAGTCAAAGAAATCTATTAGATCTGCTCTGACATGACCTTCCCGCTGTGAACCCATGCTGCCTTGGGTCCTGTGCTCCACTGGCCTCTAGATACTCAAATATTCTTTCCTTCAGAAGTGACGCCATCCCTTTCCCTACCACAGAGGTCAGACTGACAGGTCTGTAGTTTCCTGCCTCTGTCTTGGTCCCACTTTTTGTGAAGGGGAATCACATCCGCCTTCCTCCAGTCCTCGGGTACCACACCATCCTCCCATGATTTATTAAAAGAGTAGCCAGTGGTTTCACTAGTTCCTCCCTTAATTCTTTTAGAATTCTGGGGTGAATTCCATCAGGACCCATTGCTTTGTCCACCTTCAGTTTTAGGAGTTCTTGTAGAACCCTTTCTTCTGTGAAAGGACTGGGATCGACCCCCTATCAAGAGTGCTGCTGTTATTGGATTAGGTACTTCTCCTCCTCTTTTGTGAATACTGAGCAGAAATATTCATTTAGTATCCCTGCTTTTTCACTGTTCCCCTCTGCCTACCCACCGTTCATTCTATTCAGCCTCACTATCCCTCCCTTTGTCTTTCTACGCTCGTTCATGTACCTATAAAAGGTTTTATCCCCCTTCTTAACTGAGTTGGCTATCTTTTCCTCAGTTTGGGCCTTTACTATTCTGACTTCCCTCCCTGCTTCCTTCTGCCTTAACTGGTACAACTCTCTGTCCTGCTCCTTCTGTGCTTCCTTATACTTCCGGAATGCTATCTTTTTCTTCCTGACTTTCACAGCCACCTCTTTTGAGAACCATAGTGGCTTTTTCTTTCATTTTGATTTGTTTATTTGCTTCACACAAAGGCTTGTTGCCTCTGTGATGGCAGTTTTAATGATTCCCCATTGTTGATCCACACCTCCTTCTAGCCTGTTTGCTAGTGCTTTTCTGAGGCACTCTCCCATCTTGCCAAAGTCAGCCCTCCTAAAGTCCAGTACCCTCACTTTTGTATGGCTTGACTCTGTAGCTGAGTTTAACATGAACCACACTGTTTGATGGTCACTTGTCCCCAGATGGCAACCAACTTCTAGATCTGAGATCCTCTCACTGCCCCCGTTTGAGAGTACAAGGTCTAAGATTGCTCCCTCATGAGTGGGTTCTGAAACTAGCTGTCTAATGCCTACCACCTGTAGGGCATCAAGAATGGCCCTGCTCTTGGATGTGGCTGCAGCAAATGTGCTCCAGTTAACATCTGGCATATTCAGGTCTCCCATCAACAGTATCTCCCCTTTCTTTGCCATTCTAAGAATGCCTTCTATCATATCCTTGTCCATTCCCTCCCCCTGACATGGGGGTCTGTACACAACCCCTGTGCTGATTGTGGTGCCCTTTCCAGTCTCCAAGGTGACCCACAGTGCCTCCTCTCCTCCCTGTTTACTCTTTTGTTCAGTTGCTTTTATCCCTTCCTTTACATAGAGAGCTACTCCTCCCCCTCTTCTCCCCTGCCTATCTCTCTTGTAGGTTGTGTACCCTGGTATGTTAACATTCCAGTCATGGTTCTCTGTGTACCATGTTTCTGTGACTGCTATGATATCCAGGCATCCCTCTTCCATCAAGGCCACCAGCTCAGGGAGCTTGTTGCCCCGACTACAGGCATTGGTACTCATTACCCTCCATTTCCTGATGGCCTAACTCCCTTTTTCCCCATCCCTGTCCTTCTTGCCTTTGTCACTTTCTCCATTTACCCCTGCCCTTCTCCCTATCAACACCTCTATGCTGGTGTTTGCTGCACTTACTACCATGATTATTTGGGGGAGGGCTAGGATTTTCCTGCTCCTTTCCAGTGCCTCCCCCCTTGGCTAGTTTAAAAGCTTGCCAATGAAGCATTTAAACCCATCACCTAGGATCCTGGTTCCCCTCCCGGACAGATGCAGCCCATCATGCCAGTATAGGCTTGCATCACTCCAAGTGGACCCCCAGTCCCCAATGAAGCCAAATCCCTGAGCTCCACACCAGTTTTTCAACCACTGATTGAATCCCATGGTGCAGAACACCCTAGCCTCTCCTATGCCATAGATGGGCAGCACCTCCGAGAAGGTTACCGTGCATGCTACTTGACTAAGGCCCCTCCCCAATTCCACAAACTCTTCCTGCACCTCTCTAATCCCTTTCTTAGCCAGGTCATTTGTCCCTAGGTGGACAATGACATCCAGATCCCTCCCCTGTGCAGCTGCTCCAGCAATCCTGAGGATTCACTCCCTGTCCCTCCAAGCCATGGCGCCAGGCAGGCACCTTACCTCCCTCTCCCCTTCCTCCCCCAGTTCTACCTTCCTAACAATAGAGTTCCCCAACAGGAGTTGTTTCCTTCCCCTGCAGGGTCCCCTGCCACCCTCCTGTGGGTCTCCTTTGTGGAGGTTCCCAGCATCCTCCTTGGTCTCCACTGTGGGTGCCTCCATAGAGGAACCACACTTTTCCAGAATGGCATAGGAATTGTGGAGATGTACAACTGGAGGGATGCACCTCTGTTCCACCACCATCACCCTCCCTGAGCCCACTGTGGTCCAACCACTCCTCTTTCTTGGCAACCTCTGAGGCAACTGCAGTGGCACTGGTGGTCCCTGGATGGAACAGGAGGTCCCACAAATCCTGGCCAATTCAGCCTGGAGATGAGCAACCTCCTCCCTCAGCCCAGAGAGGTGCCTGCAGATGGGACAACACCGCATCCTCCAGAACGTCTCCCAGAAGACTGCTGCTCCACAGCCACTGCACTGCACCACTCCAATCATGTCTTATTTCTGGCCCCTTAACTGTTTGCAATCCTTTCTCTTTCCTCTGTTTTTTTTTCTCTCTCTCTCCTTACTTTCTGCCTGTGTGCCCTTTAAGCTCCTGATTGTCATGTTCTGAGACAAGAATATCCTATATTTCTCAGGAGACCACTTACTTACTCAGAGGCAGACCTCCAGCAGCTAGAGGGGGCCGGAGAGCTACTCTTGCCCTTCTAGGATGGTGGGTCTTTGGTGGTTCTGTGATCACTCACTTCCTGCTCCCAAACAGGAAGTTCCTGTTGTCAGTCAAATCCTATGCCTATAAAAATAGAACTAGCTTTGGGTGGGGAAGGAGGGCAATATAGTCCCAGCAGAGAAGTCCAGTCACACAGCAGTCCTTTCTCCTGGTGTCTTCTGCCAAGCTATTAGCAGAATCTTTCTAAGGCAGTCTTTAAATGTAGTTTCCTTCTAGCTAAGCCACTCCCCCTACTTACTAGATCTTTCTACAAGTAATTTAAACCTCACAGCAGTTAAGTCCTTTCAATCACCTGAGATTTACACCTAGATGACTGTTCAGATACCCATTCAGTTCAGTTAACCCAGACAAACGCACACTTTTTTTTTGTTTTGTATGTTAGCTTTTTTTTACCCTAAATTAAAGGTCCAAGTACAAAAGTTCTTCTACTTTAGTCCCAGCAGAGAAGTCCAGTCACACAGCAGTCCTTTCACCTGGTGTCTTCTGCCAAGCTATTTGATTGCTGTAATAGTGGACAGGCACACACTTATTGTGGGCTTAAGAACCCCTTAGTGAGTTAACAGTGGAGACCACCAAAGTCCTTTCCTACAATTTGTAACTCTCTAGTATGCCCTTTATCTACTGAATTCTTACAACTAGCAAAACCAAACATGCCATGCAGGTAAAGCTACCAACAGTCCCTGTTTTCCCAGGATAGTCCCTATTTTAGGCAGCATGTCCCAGTGTCCTCACAAGTTTTGCAAAATGTCACTTTTGCCATAGTTTTTGCTTATGTGTCCCAGTTTTGCCCCTTTTTTTGTTTTTGCTGACTGCTAATCTGTGAGTGACAGTTATTTCAGCATCACTGTGGTGCTGCTCGGGCTGGACAGTAGGTTACAACTTCAACCCTTGCACCTGTGTTGCACTGCAAGCATGTCAGTGAGAGCATAGTAAAGCATGTTCCTTCCTGTTAGATTAGACTGGGTAGTAGTGCCAACAAGCGAACATGGAAGTCTGCCTGCCAGTAGCTGAGAGGGACTCCAGACAGAGAAGGGACCAGCAACAGTGAATTAAGGTACCCAAACCTAGTCAGCTATAGGGAAGTGTGTGAAAACAATCTGGTGTGGTAGTGGGAGTCACTGAAGTGAAGTTTCCTCAGTAAATGAGGTGAGTGTAAACAGGTTGGATGGGACTGTCAGAAGGAGCAACACATGCAGCTTGAATATCTGATCACAATTTAATGCAGGCTTGCTTCTAATGAACTTTCTGTACATCATGATTTGGAACTTGCTGCATCAGAATGATGTGTTGTTTTAATCTGGATGTTTGCTACTGGTGTTGTTGTGGGGCGGCATGGCCACAGCAAGCAGCAAAATGTAATTGTGAGCAGCGTTGTCTGTGGCGGTTCCCGTGGGAGTGAAATGGTGGGGGTGGGGGGTTATGGTCAGAATGGACCATCCCAGTTTTAGGCCTTGGAAAGTTGGTAGCTTTATATGCAGGACTTATGAATTTTATTTATTTATTGAATGAATGTCCCCAAGATGTTCAATGAATGTCACCTAGGTCTTCATGGGGTCCTGATTGAAGTCATTTAAAGAGGAAGAAAGAAGAGAAAAAGATGAATATGTTTAGATAATAAAAGTGGATATACAGTGCACTATAAACTACTCAGGTAGCTAGACTGTGCTTCCCATTTATTAGTCAATCCTTCCAGCTAATAACTGCATCCATCTAGTATTCTGATTGGACTGCATTTTCTCACCCTACAGTACTTTACTTCTAATAGTGTACACCCAAACATTTTCACTATGGAGACATTAGCCTCACCCACACTGATGAGCTATACTGTACATGTTGTATTCCCTGGGTGGATGTAATCTACTATTTTCACTCATTTTGATTTAATGTGCTATAACAATAACTTTCATTATTGACAAAATTGTAGATTTGTGAAAACAAACATCTAAAGTAGGATCATTTGAAGCCATCCTTCGTTACACAGTGAAGCTAAGTATGTACTGTACCTGCTGTACAGTACAGTGAATTGGAGTTGTGGGCTTAAAAGTCAGGCAACATGGCCTGGATTTCCAAAGGCAGAAAGAAGAAAGTTGGCACCGTTCACTGTTTAATAAATCCTGCTCATACATTTATTGAGATTGCTGAGTGTAGAAATGCATGCCTGATGAGGGCATTAGCTTCACTAAACTTTAGCCAGTTCCAAGCTGTTGCTCATCATTAGGGCAAATGTATAATGCCCTCCATCCTGCTTGCAGCAGTTTCAAGTTTTTAAGGCACCCAAATGTAGATGCTGGTGTACGAACTGCATTTGAAAAGCCCTAAACTTCTATGGGCCGAAACATGGAAAGACAAATGTGTTAAACCGGTTACATTATAACATGATTCACATGAAATATATTTGATGTCATGATCTCCATTCATCTCTCTAGCAGCTATGTTTAACGATAATCTGTCATGCAACATTATGGTCCAGCTGGCATTCACAGCCCATACTGGTTTACAGTGATACTGGGGCATGTTGCTGCACTGAAGCATAATACCCCTACCCCCACCCCGACTCTCAGATCAATCACTGGCTGTAGGTGCCCAGCCACATTGGTGATGTTCCACCCACCCTACCTGGCTGTCACATCTATCACTGGCAGTGGGGGCCCAACCCCACTGCTGGTATCCCCTTCCCCACATGGGCCAGCTGTCACTCCACTAAGACTGCACGTCAATCCCAACAATGCATTTCTGTAACAATGTAATGATTACTATGCTAGAAAATGGAAGCTAGGCTCAGACTGATATGTGACCAAATTATGAGTCCTGTCCAGTTCTCCAGTCTACTATGAGCTGTTCAGTAAGCTACACAGAGGTGACTACATAGTTTCACCAGTGTAACTCCCAGCATCACTATATGAATATATGAAGGGTGCAATTATTTTATTCATAGCCTGCTATATGCCATGGTGAATGATAACACTATGCACACTGTGACCTGCAATCCATGACAGCTGTCCAGGGTTCCCCTAACATCGTCCACAGCAAATGTGCATTATGAACTCAATTAACGAAGCTGATATACTTGCACATCAATAAACCATACTATCACATTCTGTACTTCACACAGTGGTGGTTCCAGGGATGGCTAATATACTCTATATGTGTAGGATTCATTCATATAAGATCTAATTACCTTTTTGCTGTGACATGACAAGTTTGGGAACAGAGGAGCACAGTATCAGGCAGGGATCAATTTGGTGTGAGGAGTCCCTAAAGTGCACAGTGTACCCCTGCTAATGGCAGGATAATGAAACCTACTTGCTTACTGAAACCATCTCCCTTATGTGGTACTGTACATTTTGGCACCCACTCGGGGGGAGGAGATCACTCTAACTCTGACAGAGATTCAAGAATTTCTCAAGTTTAGTCTCCAGGAGCTTGAGACAGTCATAGGAGATGTAAGACAGGGCTGGGAAAAGAGTTACATTTAATAAACTGACGTCATATTAAGTCAGACATTATGGGGTAGTGGGTTTGGAGGGTGCAGGATGTTAGTGAGTCCCTGCATCTAAACTGGAATTTCTAATGTGTTTGGTTTGGTGTCTGCCAAGTTCTAATGTCTTCTCTCATTTATCTTCCTGTGGTGTTGGAGTCTTCATCCTGCAGCTGACTTAAAGGCACTTTAACTGACATGTAGTACATGATCTGTGGTCCAGTGGAACTGGGCTTAGTATAGGCATACCTACAAGAAGCAATACTGTAGTTTTACAATAGCTTGCAATGCTGTTTTCTCAAGAGGTACATTTCCTGGCAATATAGCAAACACAACATTACAGTAAACAGAACCAATTTTACAGTATGTGCAGTAAGCGTTTGTCCATCTATTAGGTGGTCTAGCTCTTATGTCCAATTAACAGGTAATTCCAACTGTGACCGTCAGTCATGTCCAGAGTCTGTCAAAGTGGATGCTGAGGCTGTAAATAGAACACCTCTATGAAAAATCACCTGCAGTACCACTGGGCATATTCATGCTGCTTCAGGAGCTCACGGATCCTTGAACTTTGGGTGTTCAATTCTTTCAGACAGTCGAGAACCATTAGGGAAGACAGGCAGACTTTTGCTTTGACTGGTTGGCCTTGTTCCGAACAGGGCAGACCAGGCGAACCAGTCGAACTGCAGATCACAGTCTGCACCCAGCTCGACCAAAGCAATGCATAAAATAGTGACAGCGGACCCAAGAGCAGAGTGAGTGATTGACTCACTCCACTATCAGGTTCCTGAAACACTGTTCTTATGTTATGCATTTTCTACCAGACAGCCCTGCTAGTGTCTCAGACTCTCCAGAGTTCCTGCCAGCCCTGTAGTTCCTATCAACCCTGCTGCCCTCTCCCCTGGCTCACAGGCCGTCACATCCGTGGTTGTTTAACTTAGCAGTTAATTACTTATTTTGGCTTATTTCCCAAGTCTCCACCATTCTGCTCCACCATCTTCAGTTTTTCACAAGTTACCCTTTGTCATTTAATCCAAATCCCATATATTTTCAAGGATCTGAGCCACACCACCAAACTGCTCACAGGAATATCACACACACCGGGTGGCTTCCATTGTGCAGTGTATCCTAATGAGGGCTACCAATCAATGGCAGAGTTGGTAACCCTCATTACCATACTCCATATGATACATGCTTCTGGTGTATGTGAGATGGTGGCAAGCAGCGAAATGGCAAAATAGTTTGCTGTTTGCTAAACTTTATGAGGTTCAACTACCAAAGTTCATGTGGTCCAACTTTGGAAGATTCAGACAGCCTTATTACTTATACACCTGGGGCATACCTTTTTTCAAAATTCAGGTCCATCTGTTTTATGTGGATTAGGTAAATATCTTGACTATTTAAAATATTTTACCATTTTCTGATTACCTGTGCTGCTTTAGTATGGGAAGGAACATGTTTGCTACCATATGAATGAATATAACCTGACATGTATGTGTTTTAACTGTCAATTGTGCTCATAACTCTAAATAAATCACGGATTAGTGAACAAAAGAGCATCATTTTTATGTTTTCTTATCATCATAAATGTATACTAAACCAAAACCCCAGTTCCATTTTGCCAACAACACACACAGATACCACAGCCTCCCTAATGTCATGATGATAGTGGTGGCAAGTTGGTCAAGTATGACTTTTCTATGAAAGACACTAAAATCTTTATAGTTGCAAATACAGTTAAAATCATTTAATTGTCTCCTTCTTATTCTAAAAATATTTCATAGTTTGTTTATTATTATTTATTCAAGAAGACTAGCTGGACAAATAAACTCCTTCGTACAAGTGATGTATTTTTAAAGGCCTTGAAGGAATGCTTTCACAAAGATATCTAGCATGAAATAGTTTGTATTTGTATATAAATCAATAAATAATGCTTATATTAATTATTCTTATTGATTGGACAAATGTGATCACATGGTTATGACTCATTCCAGCACAACAGTACAAGTAATACACACTTAAAGAGCAGCTGACACCTTCAAGAGAATTTTAACAAAACATAATATTTAGATAAAGTGCAGCTTGTATTTCACATTAGTTCTTTATTCCTCCTCCCCATTATTTATTGTTGAGGTCATTTGCATGAAAACAGACTTTTTGCTCCTGAAGGATTCATCTATTTCTGTTGCTGTCTCCCTACCTGAGGTCATAATGCACTGCTTGTGACATCATAGTTACTCTCAATGGCAACAGATTGTGATGTCACAACAGAGTATTATGGCTTGAAGTAGGGAGTAAGCTATGGAGGCAGATTGACATTAAAGTAACTGCAAGGGATAAAAATCATGTATTCATGCACATCTTCTCAGTAATAAATAATGGGCAGGGGGTACAATATGGAATACAAGCAGAATTTTACCTAATTATTATGTTTTTCTAAATTTTTATTGAGGCGTCAGTAGCTCTTTAACATCTTGCAATTCATTATTTAGTCTTACAATTAACAGTCAGGTGAGCCCTATTATTGTCATAAATAATAACTGTAACATAACAACACGTCTGGGGTGCACAAGACATTTAAGCTTTGCTACATGCCTCTCCTCCTGAGATTTGCCATTATCTCACAATAATGCATACCTTTGTCATCCCTTTTTTTTAGTTTATCTGTTTATCCTCCACAACTATTGACCAGGCACCATTCTAGTCTGATCCTCCCCAGCCCCATCACCTAGCTTCTCCCAAACCTGCAAGTCTACCCATAACCCCATAGCTTACCCCCCTCCCAGTGGCAGGGTCCTCAGCAGTCATAGTACTGGATCTAGCTTTGGGAAAGGGGCCACATCACCAGTGTGGGGCCTGCAAGGAATAGAATCATCTTCCTGCCAAGGTTGGGGATTTATTAATGTTCACCTGATCCTCATGGAGTACCGACACTGCAGAGTGTGCAAGCTCTGACAAATGCAAACATGTGAAACACATCACCATTGGGGACACCTCACCCAGTACACAGCTCAGTGTCCACTGCCACCTGTGGTCACCAAGGTGGTAGTATTGTACCAAAGCTCACTGCCATCACTCTCTGGAGGAGGAGTGTCCCCTTGGAAACAAAGTCCTCCTCCTCCTGCTCGGGCCCTGATGACCCAAGCTCCATCTGAACCAGGGTCACTGCCATCATGAGCATTAGTGCTACTGCTGTGCTGATGGGCTGGATCGCTATCATGCTTTACTGATTAAATAGGGTTATTGTACAGGATTGTACAGTATGTCTCAAAGGAACAGATTTTCAAACTCATAAAAGTCGGGGCTTGTAGGCAACAACCCTAAAGAATTTTTAGAGTGCTAAATTTACAGGTAATTTTAAAGAAATAGCATGTTTGTAGCTACAAGTCTGCTGCAGTTATACTTTATGGTCTTTGTGGTTGTAATGTACTGCAGGAGTGACCACTTCTATAGCAACACAAACACTGCATGTCACTCAGTGGCCATATTCTGTAAGAGTTACTGCATAACAAACAACAAATGTATTTTAACAGTATCTTTAAAAAAAAATAACTTGTATGACTACTAGTCCCAGATGTGCTTGTGTTGTGCGTGTGTGTATGCATGTGCATGTCTGTGTGTGTGTGTGTGTGTGTGTAGGAGAGGACTAGAATAACTAATTTTTATTTTCAAGACATAAATTGTCAGTAAAAAGTAAAAAATAAGCCTTGTCTGCTATTTGTGAGTGTTAGTTCCCAACTCTGTTGCTTTTAGGGCTGTGAGTGGAGCCTACAGCCATTATGGGATTGATTGTAGATCTAAAAATGGCTGATCGTGGAACCTTCCATTCGAATTTTGGAAGTATCCTTCTGAAAGTCTAATAAAGCTTGAAACACCCTGCCATGATCGGTCATTATGGAATAACAGCTGCACTATTTTGGCTGTTACTTCTGCATTCCGGGGTAAGAACTACACATGCTCAACTCGCACACGTGCATAGTTCTGCTGGCACCACCATGTTGTGAATGGCAAAAAAATGGCATTCGTTATGTAGCTCCCCCAACTCATGTGGCACACTGGGAGCCCACCTCAGTGTGCACAACTGTATTTATATATATATTGCTCCTTCCGACCTCACAGTGCCCAATGTGTCAGCATTATGTGCTGCCCCAACTTATGTGGCACACTGGGAGCCCACCCCGGTGTGCCCAATGTATGTTTTCTTTTAATTTCCTGTACATAAAGAAAACCTTCCCCCAATGTGTTTTTTTTTACCTGTAAAAATGAAAACGGTCCCTCTTCATCGCCCCATTCACCCCTCCCCCATCCCCACCCTCCCACTGAGTACCCACCTCTCGCACCCCCTTACCCCATACTTATCTCTGAAGGTCAGCACTGTCATCTTCTCTGGACCGAGACATGTCTGCACTAATCAAAGCTGAACCACAAACTGAAGAATCAAAGGTAAGCATGCTATAATGGCATTAAATAAGGTTTTCAACTTAAGTTGATAAATCAGCCAATTTTTTGGAATTTTGGCCCCACATTTTCAACATGGGGGTCTTGGGACTCCACCTCATGAATGGTGTCACAGTCATTTCATTACTCAGTCCAGAAAGGAGATTTCACGGTCACTGTGTGGAATCACCTTTTGGGACTGACTAACAAAACAGCAGTGCCATTGTTCAGGAGGTGGGGTCCCGAAAAGCCCATGTTGCAGATTTGATGAAAAAATACCAAAACATGACTGCATTATGAGTGTGCATAGCACAGTTTCTGTGCATGCTCCTAGCTTTGCCAATTTTTAATATTTTTACTCCAGATTTTCACAGGTTGTTTCCTCAGCTACACAGAAGGGAGGTCACTCTCTTGACCTGGTCTTCCTCCTGGAGATCAAGACCTGCGATATAGTGGTGAAACCAGTCGGTTGGTCTGATCATTACTCAGTTGGGTTCAATTCTGAGGCCCCCCTGTGTAGGTCAGCCCCTGTGGAGTTGGTCAGGTACCGCCCTTTGTGGGATGTGGTCCCTGAAGACCTGCTGGCAGTTATTGACCTCTCGTTGTTGGACAAGTCCTGCACTGATCCTGAGCAGTTGGTAATGGCCTATAATGGGGCCATATTTTCAGCCCTTGATCAGATTGCTCCTGTCCATGTTCTCCCCTTCCGCATAACCCTGAAACCCCGTGGTTTGATGGGGCTCTGAGAGAGTTGCGGAAATTGGGGCGTAGGTTAGAGCATCGTTTGAGGAAGACCGCCACTGATGCCGACCACCTTATTTTGCTAGAGCATTATAAACTCTTCCAAACAGAAATTTCCCACAAGAAGGCAGAATTGCTGTCCATGGACATTTCTGTCACATGGAATCGACCATCTCAACTCTTCAGAACTGTTAACAGGCTGTGCAACCCAGCCTATCGGCAGCTCCATTGAGTTTTTACACAAACTGCTTGTGATGAGATCGCTCACTTCTTTGCAAATAAGGTCGAAGACATCAGGAGGGAATGCCATCAACTTCACTCTAAGGGGGTTGCTGTTGATCGGTGCTCTGTCGCAGAGCCTGGAGTTTCCTGGAGTACCTTTGACCTGCCAGATTTCGTAGATATTATGAGGATTGTCCAGGAGATGCATCCCATGTGCTGTAGTTTAGACCCTGGCCCTACTTCCCTGATTTTGGGTTGTAGTGAGATCATTGGCCCGGTCTTAGCTCGGATTGTCCGGTGCTCTTTAGATATGGGTGAGTTCCCTAGCTCCCTGAAGGAGGAGGTGGTGATTCCCCTTCTGAAAAAAGCTTCTTAAGACCCAGAGAACCTAGCAAACTGCAGGCCTATCTCTAACCTCCCCTTTGTGGGGAAGGGTTATTGAGAAAGTTGTGGCAGCTCAATTGGATAACCATTTAACCATCCATAATTTATACGAACCTCTCCAATCTGGTTTTCGCAAGAGGCATAGTGCTAAGACTGCTCTGGTTTGGGTGCTCAATGATCTCCTGATGGTGAGAGATCAGAGACACCGTTCTATCTTGGTTCTCCTGGATCTATCATCAGCTTTTGATACTGTGGATCATGGGGTTCTGTTTGAATGCCTGAGGTTCATCTGTGGGTTGTTGGGTACGGTCCTCAGATGGTTTTCATCTTTCCTCGCTGGGAGAATGCAGAGGGTGGTCTCGGGTTTGTTTTCATCCAGGGCTTTTTGTCTGCCTTGAGGGGTACCTCAGGGTTCAGTGCTGTCCTCCATGTTATTCACAGTATATATGCTACCCCCTCAGAGACATTGTAAGATGGTATGAGTAGAGGTTTCACTGCTATGCTGATTATATCCAGCTCTACCTGTCTTTTGCACCCGACCAGGTTGGTGCTATCTCAGTACTGAACAACTGCCTTGCAGAAATCCAACATTGGATGAATTACAGCAGTCTAAAGTTGAATTCTGCAAAGACTGAGGTTTTGGTTGTGGACCCGGGTCATAGGGTAGAGTGATTGAGGACTGGGCTTCCTTCTGGTTTAGTTCTGAGGGATGCACAGATTCTCACCTCTGAACGGGTGCGTAACCTGGGAGTGGAGCTTGATGATGGTCTGACTCTTCAACATCAGGTGTTAGCAGTCATCAGGCTAGCCTTTTTCCATCTTAGAAACTTTGCCAGGATTAGGCACCTTGTTCCACCCAGTGACTTTCCTGTCTTAGTCCATGCCTTTGTGACATCGCTCCTTGATTACTGCAACTCCCTTTACCTAGGCCTTCCTGGGGTTGATATCTGCCGCTTGCAGCTAGTGCAGAATGTGGCAGCACATTTGTTGACTGGGGCATCTAGGAGATCTCACATCACCCCTGTGCTGCACGCTCTGCACTGGCTGCCAATACAGTGGCGGACCACCTTTAAAGTAGGTCTATTGACTTACAAAGTCCTACACGGACAGGGTCCCGATTACTTGAAAGAGCTCCTGGTCCCTTACACTCCTGTGCAACAGCTCCGCTTGGCTGACAAGGGGTTGCTGGAGATTCTGAGGGTTAATTTGAAGTCATATGGCGCGCATGCCTTTGGATTTGCAGCACCTACCCTCTGGAATTCTCTGCCCTGTCAGCTCCGGGTGTGCTGGATGGTGGGGAGTTTTAAGCAGGCACTAAAGACTTTTTTATGGGGAAAGGCATTTTCAGTTTTATTATGGTTTTATATTACATGTATTTGTATATGTTTTATCTGAATTAATACTGTACAGTGCCTTAGAATCTTGAAAGGCACTTTATTAAATACATTTTATTATTAATTGCAACATTGCCATTTTTGCATACCTCCTTTTTACAGCTGTCATTTTTCACATCTGTGCCCAAAATGTGTTTTCACACCTATGGCGCAGAATGGCACAGTTGCTCTGCAGAATCACCTTTCAGGACAAGTGAACAAAATGACACTGGCACTCTTCATGAGGAAGGGCCCCAGAAAGGCCATGTTGAAAATCTGGCACAGCACCTCCTAAAAATGGTCAAGTTACACCCGGGTGTTCAATAATTTCTACACACACATGTAACTTTGGTCACTTGGCAGCTCATCACATCCCTATTCGCTGTGCTTAGATTTTGTTTATATTTGTAGCAAATAATCTCACAAGTCAAAATAACTTAGTGAAGTAACATTTAAGTTTTAATTCAAGATAGCACTAATTAGGACAAGCCTAGTTTCAAAGTCACCCTGTACCATTCATGCATCTTAATAAGAAGTACCAAAGACGAATCTTAATTTACAAAGTGACTGATTTCAATACTTTTACATATAGCAAAATGTCAATTATTAAAGAGCTGCTAATGCCTTAAAGAAATTTTGAAAAACATAACAATTAGGTACAATTCAGCTTGCATTCCATATTTATTCTATACATTCCTCCTCCGCATTATTTATTACAGAAGAAATATGCTTGAATACATATCATCTTTATCCCTTAGAGTTTATCTATCTTTATAGCTCACTCTCTACTTCAAATCATAATTCTCTGTTATGACATCACCATCTGCTGCTATGTGATGTCACAAACAGTGCATTATGACCTCAGCTAGGGGAAAGCAAAAGGAATAGATACATTCTTCAGGAGCAAAGATCCTGTTTTATTGCAAAATACCTCAATAATAAATAATGGAGAGGACAAATACAGATGTAAAATGCAAGCTGAAGCATGCCTAAATATTATGTTTTGTTCAAGTTCTCCTGACGGTGCCAGCTGCTTTTTAAGACACAGATAAAAATAGATTAGGACACAAGATCATAAATCGGATACTTTTGAAGTACCTTTAGCAGCTCAAGGTGTAGCTGTTGTAAATTTGTGCCACAAGCTACAGTTTCTGCTAGTTTTATGCTATAATAATCCTGCTCATATAGTATTAGAATCCATGTTTCACTCATCTAAAAAAAAGAAATAGATTTGGTATATATATATATATATATATATATATATATATATATATATATTTATTCCAGTGCAATCTAGCTATTTCCGTAGAGTAGCTCTGCAATAGTAAGAAGGTTAAAACAACTGTGTGTATGCCAGTAATGTTTTAACTTTTGTATTTTCTAGTTTCACTTTTGGTTTACTTTACCCTATTGTTGGTCTACTAAGTATCACAGATAATACTCAGTGTGGCCTGTTGTTTGTTACATGTATTTATAGCCGACTGTATTAACACTTTTGTCATTGTTAGAAAGCATTTCCTGTCTAGTCTAATGTTATTATGTGATGAACCTGCTCACTGTCGAAAGTATGTTCTGATGAATTGTAAGGCACTTAAAGTCATGATTGTCCTTAAAACTGTCTTCTTTTCTGAAATGTTCTATATCCAACATTTCTTAATATAACTAATTCCAGGTTGACCCTGAAAAAGGGACCTCTTGGGCCCAGTGGGCCCACCCAGTTAACAAAATGAAATAAATAAATAAATCTAGTACTTATTTCACTGAGATTTTCAAACTGTATCTGACTCTTTCCTGCTGACCTCATAATTGGGTCCAACTGGAGTAGGCTGACTCCTATAAACATTTAGGGTACTGGTTAAATTCAACAGGTACAGGCAATGTACATGTGGACAAACTTGTTTCACAGATTGGTAACAGGGTGGGGCTTTTGTATTGTAATCAAAATTGTTCAGATAGTGGTACTTTACAAAGAATAGCTGAAGTGCAGTTTTTTCCATTGTTCAACTACAGAGATGTCCTGTACAATTATTCAACTGAAGATAGACTACAAAAAGTAGACACTTTATAAAACTGATTAGTCAGGTTAATTTTGAGGTGCTCAAAAGAGACATATCATAGCAGTATATATAAATGTTTAGGGTGGATCTCCCTTGCAGATAGACATCACCTGCATAAATTTGTTTTTGCATACAAAAGTGTATTGGGTAAGGTCCCTGATTACTTATAAGCAAACTACATGAAAGGAAGGTAAATTCATCTGTAAAGAATTCTGTTTACTGGGAAGTAACAGTACCTATAACCAAAACCCAAAGGTCAATGCAATTTTATAGTCAAATGGTCCCTCTTTATTGGAATCAATAGCCACACACATCCCAATTTCTTGATACTAAATCTTTTTCAACTAAGGTTATAAAACAGTGGTTTTTGGATTCAAATTTTGAACAGAAAAAATGTTGTTGTAGTTACTCTTATGATTGATTGCATGGTCTTTCTTTAACATAGAATTTGATGCAGATAAGGACCACTTGGCCCACCTAGTCTGCCAATTTCCCTACCTACCAGGTAAGCTGCAGATCCTAGTTAACCAACAGCTTACTTCCTCCTACCCCCCACTAGAATTGCCTTATGTCTGTCCCATGCATTCTTGAAGTCTATCACTGTTTTTGACTCTATGACCTCCTCAGGAAGGCCGTTCCATGTGTCTATAACCCTCTTTATGAAGAAATACTTCCTCACATTACCTCTGAGCCATCCCCCCTCTATCTTCTCAAATTGTTCCCCCTTGCTTTTGCACATCTCTTTTTCTGAAAGATACTACACTCTTGGACTTTGTTGATTCCCTTGAGTTATTTGAAAGTTTCTAGCTCGTCCCCCCATCTCCCTCCTTTCCTTGAGGCTATGCATCCTAAGCTCCTTTAGTCTTTCTTCATATGTCTTCTGGTGCAGACCCTGCACCATTTTGGCTGCCCTTCTCTGGACAGCCTCCAACCTCTCTATGTCTTTGTGGAGATGGGGTCTCCAGAACTGTACACAGTACTCTGGATGTGGTCTTACCAACTGTCTGCAGAGAGGGCCAACAACTTCCTGTTCTCTATTGGTGATGCCTCTCCCTATGCATCCCAGTATCCACCCAGCCCTTCTTGCTGCCTTCTCACATTGCTGGCCCACCTTTAGTTCATCTGATATGACTACCCCCAGGTCACTTTCCATTTTTTATTGTTGTCAGTATCTCACCCCCCCAAACTGTGTACTCTTCCCCTGGGTTTTTGTTTCCCAGGTGCATTACTTTGCACTTCTTTGCATTAAATCTAAGTTGCCATACATTTGACCATTCCTCCAACCTTGCCAAGTCCCTTTTCATCCTTTCCATCCCACCTTGTGTATCAACCCTGTTGCAGATCTTTGTGTCATCTACAAAGAGACATACTTTCCCTTCCAGTCCCTTTGCAAAGTCACTTATAAAGACATTAAAAAGGACTAGCCCCAGTACAGAACCCTGTAGTACCCCACTAGTAACCCCCTCTCTTCACTGTGGACTCCATTTATTATTACCATTGTGTCCTGTTGTCCAGCTAGTGTTTTGCTTAGGCTCCCACCCTGGGACCCACTCCCAGGCTGGCTAATTTGTTTATTAATCTTTTGTGCAGGACTGTGTCAAATGCCTTGCTAAAGTCTAGGTAGGCCATGTCCACAGCCCCTTCCTGGTCTACTACTTTGGTCACCCAGTCAAATAAATAAATTAAATTTGTCTGACATGACCTTCCTACTGTGAATCCATGCTGCCTTGTGTCCAGTGCCCCACTGGCCTCTAGGTACTCAACAATTCTTTCCTTCAGAAGTGATTACATCATTTTCCCTACCACTGAGGTCAAACTGACAGGTCTGTAGTTTCCTGCCTCTGTCTTGCTCCCACTTTTGGGAAGGGGAATCACATTCGCCCTCCTCCAGTCCTCAGGTACCATACTATCCTCCCATGATTTATTAAAAAGGGTAGTCAGTGGTGTTACTAGTTCTTCCCTTAGTTCTTTTAGAATTCTGGGGTGAATACCATCAGGCCCCATTGCTTTATCCTTCTTCAGTTTTAGAGTTCCTTCAGAACCCTTTCTTCTGTGAAAGGATTACTATCAACTCCCTTCTAGAGTGCTTCCATTGACTGGATTAGGTATCTCCCTCTGCTTTTCCATTGTGAATACTGAGTAGAAGTATTCGTTCAGTATCCCTGCTTTTTCAGTGTCACTCTCTGCCCAACCACCTTCCTCTTTATTCAGCCTCAGTAACCCTGCCTTAGTCTTTCTTTGCTCCCTAATGTACCTATAAAAGGTTTTATCCCCCTTCTTCAACCGAGCTGGCTATCTTTTCCTCAGTTTGGGCCTTTACTATTCTGACTGCCGTCCCCGCTTCTTTCTGCTTTATCTGGTACAGTTCTCTGTCCTGCTCCTTCTGTGTTTCCTTGTATTTCCTGAATGCTATCTTTTCTCCCTTACCTTCCCTGTCACTTCTTTTATGTAACCATGGTGTTTTTTTTTCATTTTGATTTTTTTTTGCGTCACACAAAGGCTTGTTGCCTCTGTGATGGCGGTTTTGATGTTTCCCCATTGTTGCTCCACCCCACCCCACCTTCTTGCCAGTTTGCTGGTGCTTTTCAGAGGAACTCTCCCATTTTGACAAAATCAGCCCTCCTGAAGTCAAGTACCATCACTTTTGTATGGCTTGACTCTACAGCTAAGTTTATCATGAACCACACTGTTTGGTGGTCGCTTGTTCCCAGATGGATACCTGCTTCAAGATCGGAGATCCTCTCTCCATCCCCATTTGAGAGTACCAGATCTAAGACTGCTCCCTCCTGAGTGGGTTCCAAAACTAGCTGTCTGAGGCATTCCCCCATAGGGCATCAAGAATGGCCATGCTCTTGGATGTGGCTGCAGCAAAGGTGCTCTAGTTAACATCTGGCATATTCAGGTCCCCCAACAGCAATATCACTCCTTTCTTTGCCATCCCAAGGATGCCTTCTATCATTTCCTTGTCCATTTTCTCCCCCAAGACAGAGGTCTGTATACAACTCCTGTGTGGATTGTGGAGCCATTTCCAGTCTCCAGGGTGACCCATGGTGCCTCCTCTCCTCCCTGTTTGCCCTTTAGTTCTGTTGCTGTGATCCCTTCCCTTACATAGAGAGCTCCTCCTCCTCCTCCTCCTCCTCCTCTTCTTCCCTCCCTGTCGCTCCTATAGATTGTGTACCCTGGTATGTTGATATCTCAGTCATGGTTCTCTGTGTACTATGCTTCTTTCTTTGTATTTATGATTGCATTTACTAGGTATTTGTATCTTTGTCCAATTGTTTATATGTTGTACATGAAGGATCACTATTTCAAATGAGCTTTGCTAAATGGTTATAACCCTAATAAAAATGAAATGAAATAACTGCTGTATGTGATACAACAGTCTGTTATGATGGTGAGCACAGTGATGTCATAAACAAAAGTACTGTGAGGTTAACTGGAAAAAAGCAAAATGCTTTTTACAGACCTCTTAGATTCAATAACAAAATGTGCTGTAAACCTTTGAAAGGAACATTGAAAATGAAAATAATGAGATCTCTATTGTAGTAGCTGAACCATCAGTTTTATGAAAGTACATGCTGAAGTGCAGACATGCTCTTTAAACATCTACAAGGTACTACAATAACTTCAAAATTGTTTTCCCACTCCATTTCTACAGAAAAAAATCACAAGAAAATATGGCTTGCCTTGGTGTATGGAAATATTTTATAGACACCCAGGTAATGCATTTGCAATTAATCATGCTGGATCAGTAACCATAGATTGCTTAAAGGAGATAGGAAATAATTTTTACATAGTTAACTGCCATTCCATCTGCCTTTCCATGCCAGTTCTGTATTCTGAAGTGCTTTGATGATTTTTTGATAAATAAATAATCTAGTTGTGGGGTGCCTTCAGATCTACATAGAGTTTCACTCTTCTCACCAGCTACTGCTCTCAATTTTCAAATAAGACATTCTATGACATCAGTAACTCCCATTCCATGCTATTCATCTAAATGGCCTAGAATGGGTGTTTCTGATGTAATAGAATGTTCAGGCAGAATGAAAACAGACAGTAGCAACTGTTGAATTGAGAGGGATTCAGGGTAGTTACCAAGTTAACAAAATTAGATTATTAATTTAACAAAAAAGGTCAAAAACATATAAAAATAGTAAGGCAGCAAATAAAAGAACAACTAGAGAGTATCTAGAGGTCTACAAACTGTTTCCTATCACCTTTAACTGTCTATATGTGGGTAGATTGATCAATATAATAGTTGATTGGTAAACCCAGATAAACTATATAAACTTCAGAATAATAACCCAGATACTCTACTATCCGCTTCCACTAACAGACACAAACATTGGTTAAAGCTAAACTTTTCTTGCTTGTCATTGATTCTAAATGGGCTCCTCCACTTTCTTCCTCCTTCCACATTGGTACGGCATCTGTCCTCAAAACTAGTACTGAAAATTGGTTACCAGAGGGGCATCATACTGCTAACTAGTTGTCTGAACATTATGGGATGGGAACGAGGTTGTAACAGAGACTAAAGTTGACATCACAATTTGGGCATTTATTTATTTCAAAAATTCTACCAGGAAACACATACTGAGCTGACAATAGCTTGTTTCCAGATGTGCCTTGGGGATAAACCCACCTGTATTCCATTTTGTTCTCTCCCTTTTTTTTATTTTCAGGCTGAGTGATTTAGGCAGAGGCTGAAGGAGGAGATATTGTTTTCCCTTAAAAAAATAAGAAGGCAGTCAACTTTCTTACCAAAACCTCACATTCAGTACTAGACATACAAGACACATCTCTTGTCCACTGGCAACCCAGCTGACAGCTTCCTGAAACTGGAAGGGTTAAGGTCTGAGGCTGTGAAAAGAGTTTTTTTCACCCCTGAGATGGTTAAAGACCTGAGCCAGACAGGGAAAAGAAGATGCCAGGGCCTTTGGATAATGATGAGGGTGAAGAGCTGGAATAGTTAAAGAATGAAGAGGCGCATATGATGCAGGTAGGGAGGTGTTAGTTTTTTTCATGAATCTCAGAATTCTGGTTCACCTTGCCCTGCTGAACTCAGAGAGAAGAAGGGGATCCTAGACTCAGCCTGCCGCCCTCGGGGAATGGGGATCAGGGCCTGGGGGTCCACTAGTCCTGTGGGGATTTTTTGCATATATTGGGGATCAGAGCATTGGGGGGATCTGCTAGCCCTGTGGGGCTTCTTTTTACAGATATTGGAGGATCAGGGCATGGAGGGTTCTTGTGCCCTTACACCATGGTTGCCGTAGGCTTGCATCAACCTAATCATGTACACCCTCCCTTTGGAGTACAGTTTGGGTTGGTGCAAGTCATGGGACTTAGCTGCGGGGACCCTACCCAATAAAGAATCAGGCACAGGGCCCTTGGTGCAACAGCTTTTGGTGCCAGTCACCTTTGACGTAATGTGCAACATCCCTTTGGGAATCTGGCCGAGGGTTCAAGTAGGGAGCCAGCAGCAAGATAGGATCACAGTTCAGGGGATCTTGAACAAAGAAAAGGATAGTGACTTAAACCACACAGCCATTTAACATGTAGTGAGCAATCTATTAAGAAATTCTAATGTTTAGCTGAAGGGTGCCAAAGTGCTGTGTTGCTATCAACCATTATAAAGGAAATGTTTTCTAATGTGTTTCCATGAGTGGGATGTTAACATATACTGTAAAGTAGAATGGCATGGGGTTTAAGCTGAAAAAGAGGTACATTGAAGAGTTGCCGGAGTCACTAGGTGGAGGACAGGAACCATTTGCACTTTGCTCACAGTGTAGAGCTGACTATGGGGGAGAAGAGTGAGTGAGTGAGTGAGTGAGTGAGTGAGTGAGTGGCAGGTGGGAAAGGAAAATCAGTGGGCAGTGGTGTGTCCCTGTGTCATTTTCAATACTGTCCTATATTGTTGACCCAGTTACTGCTGGAAGGAACTGACACATAGGGAGGTGTAAGAGGTCTAAACCTTGCTTTCAGATTCTTGACGATACTAGGAATGCAAATAATCACAAACAAGTTGCATTCGAGTAATAAACAAGTTTATTACTACAAAAGGGATAAATCACAGTTGCCCTAAGCAGTTCTTACCAATACCAACTGGGAGCCAGTGCTAAGCATTCCCTACACCTCGAGGTTTCTCTGTAGTCTCTTGGGATCTCTCTGGTCTCCGAGGTGTAAAGCCTGTGCATAACATTATATACCTGTGATAATTACTATGGTTACCAAAGATAGAAACATTTCTAGTTACAGAGATGAGCCCTATTGGCTAAATTAGAGGTGGTCCTCGGTCCAAGATAACATTATATAATTCTGTAAAGTCATCAGTTTTAGAACAAAGAAGTTCTTATACAGAATCTTACATAACAAAGTGTAGTGGTGCACATCATCAAAGGATGGCAATGTTGCCTTACATATTATAATTACTTCAAGGACAGGTGTCTTGGCATCTGACAAGTAAGAAATAGACAGAAAATACATGGTATAATATGTGTGCATTAGCAAGTAAAGTGGATTACAACAATATGCATTCATATCCTGACATCTACTCTTGTACGGTAGATGCCCTTAGCCCTATGTATTAATATCATCTATGCCTAAGCATTAGCTGTCTACGGTGTACCTCTGAGGGTATCAATTGGGGTGCAGGGACCTCGTGTAACAGAGGTCACGTTCAAGGGTCCAGCAGCAAGGTGCAGGCTAAGCATGACAGTGCTCAGCTGCCCACTGGGTGGTGTCTAGTAGATGAAAGGATGCAGCTGCACTCTGGTAGGTTTGGCTACCTTGCATCAGCTACACAAAGTTTCTGCACCTCATCCAGGCTAAACACAGTTATTATTAGCCTGCTCCTCATTGGGCTGTCACTGATGAGCCTTCTGCAGCGTGAGCTGCATTGAACGCTATGGTACCCCACCTCTGCAGCCTCTAATCTCCTGAGGAGCCCCATCATGTTTGCTTTACACATGCATGCATAAACAAACAAAATGTTGGCATAAAAATCACCATTATTTTGTGAATACTGAAGATGCCACAAATGATCTGAGCCTCTCCATGGTGATTGTTCTTATCTACATGGATAGCATGAGATGAGTTGTGTGGCAATGCCCAGCATTGATGTAGTGTCAGCAGATTAAGCAAAACCATACCTACACAAGAGTAGTTGGATTTTTTTCTGGGTAAAGATTTGCTGATTGTGCTGTAATGCAGTGTTATGAGATTTGCCAGAACCTGCTAAATGGCAGATATGAAAATGCTGAATGTTGGAAGTGAAGATTAGTTTTGGCTACTATGTTTCAAAAGACTTACATTTTCGCCAGACTGCTCTTAGAAGATATAGAGTGTGGTCTCCATAAATCAAAATGATTTCTCCATAGAAAAGTGGTTCATTCATGGGCTGCCTTGTGCAATACCTTAATGATTAAGATGATACTATTGTTATTGTCTTTTGCCAACATTTATTCAAGAAACATATAAATGATCCTTTCTTTAAAGTGATTTCCTATAGATAGGAACATTTCTTAAAATATGATATTCATAGACAGTTCAGCTTCTTTTTCATCAATGATCTTTATCGTGCCTCATTCTTTATTACTGAGGACATTTGCATGAAAACAGAACTGTTGTCCCCCGGGCCTTCTGCTTTAACCTTTGATGAAGTCACAGTCCTCCATTTATGACATTATAATCTTTCCACAGTAACACACTGATGATCTTTAAAGATATCTCCCTCCATGGGGCCACATCAGGGAATGGTAAGCTATCAGTGTCAGGACAATGCAGAAATTTTGCTAGCTGGGGCCACCCACTTTGACATGCATCATCACCACCTATATAATGTGGGCAGCCCCATAATCCTCACTTCTTTCTCCTGCCATCAATCACTTGTCAGTGCACCACTGCTAAAGAATGCAATCAAATTTTGAATCTGTCACTAATACTGCTACTTCTTTGTTTGTTATTTTAAAATTAATCTTTTGTGCTGCCATTGAAAGAAAAGGAATCATTGTTTTATTATTGTCATTGATGTAAAGTAATGATACATAAAGACAATGGCCAATCTGTGTATATTTGATGCCTGAGCCTTGCTCACAATGTGAGGGCCTGCAGCTTTGCCAGGGCTCTAACTAGGCCACTTTGAGATGTTGTAAGAAGGCCTTAGAACTTTACTTAAAAATCAGGGCAATGGAGGAGAAACAACTTGCGTTGTAGATGGACTGGCCATCATCTACCACTCCCTCTCTTCCCTGGGTTCACTGTCAACCCATCATTCTTCATGGTCAATGGCATTTGCTGCTGATTCAACTAAGAAGAAGGGTAAGTCTGTTATATTAGCAGACAAGCACAGCCAAGCAGACAAGAAGAAAAGCACAAGGAAAAGGATACAGCTACAAAACTAGTCCTGCTCTCTTGTTAAAAGAGGTAAGTCTGCAGATAAAGACAGGAACCAGGCCAAGATCTTGAAGTATGCTTCCCTCCTTACCATCTCTCAGACACCAATGCTGGTATCTGGCACAGGATCTAATCTCCCAATGGGGGATTCACAGCCACTTCTGCCATCAGGCACTGTCCCATAGACAATTCCATCATCGATGACCCCATTGGGGCCCATCGATGTGAAGATGCTGTATCAGACAATATCTGTGCATTTTCAAAGTCTCATGCCCCTGCCTCCATCATTGACACCAAACCCATCGATGCCATCAGAGTTTCCACCGTTGACCTCATCCACAATGCTGCAGGAGTTCCCTCTGCCTGCCATAATGCCAGGCAAGGATTGTCCTCTGTCAGTTGTAAGTCCATCAACAGTCCCTCTTTCATGGTCTCCTCTACCAGTTGACCCACTCCCATGAGTATCAACATTGAGGATAAGCTGGAATATAGTCAAGAGTATATGGAGGAGGAGTATGAAGAGTTGGAGGAATATGCAAACCCCTTAGATGTGGTGGGATCCAGTTCTACTTTGTCATCCTGTAGTGAGGAAATTGTAGAAAACACTCCACGGTCCCCTCCTGAAGATGTCTCTTTTCAGGCTTTCTTCAGGCAGGTCCATTCCAAACTGGAATTTGTGGCAGAGAAGAGGGATTATTCAAAGAAAATTTTTTATGAGCTTTTAGGGGAGTCTGCCTCCCCTTTAGTACTTATCACACTGATCCATTCAGCTCTGGTGGGTGCCACTCTACTTGCTTGGCACAAGCCTTGTACTCAGCATGTGGTACTGAGTAAGGCAGATAAACAATATCCAGCACCTTCTGGTAAGCCATTTAACCAGAAATACAATAGCTTCAGTGCTTATTATGGCTGATCCTGACAGGACTATGACTCCAAAAAATATGAGTTCTCTTCCTCCTGATAAGGAATCCAGGAGGCGTGTTGTAATGGAAAAAGGGACATATGCTTCAGTGTCCATTGGGCCCCAAATTGCAGTTGTCAGGCTTATATGGTTATCATAATTGCCTGTGGAAATCTATGGCTTCAATGGCTGAAAAACTGCTGGATGGTCCAGGAAAACTCATTTTCCAGCAGACTGTTTGTCATGGTCTGGAGACTGGTAAGCACCTGCTACGGTCTGCTTATGATGCCTTGGATGCAGCTGCTCATGTGGCTGCTTCCAGCATTTGTCTGCACCTCCACTCCTGGTTGCATGTTACTGATTTTGCCTCTGATGAAAAGCAATTGGTCTTTGATGCTCCCCTTACACATACGCAGTTTTTCTGCACTCTGATGAGTATGCCTGTGGGACCATCAGACATCAAAAATGATCCTGCATACCCCAAATCCTAAGCCTCAGGGTAGGGATGGAGGTTCCTTTTGAAGATTCTACGTCGACCCCAGTAGAGGCCATTCTATGGGTCCCAGATGAGGCATTCTCTGGCCCCAGGCCTTTCTCAAGCCAATTTGTCTCCTTGTGCCCATGTCAGGCACACCAAAGGTGTAGATATTGGAGGAACTCCTGCCACCCCCCCCTTGGCACCTTCTGACTCCTTACATCTTCTTCCAGTCTCTGCAGATCAGGGTGTCCTTTTGTGGGCCTGGATTTACCTCTTCCTGCCAAACTGGAGAAAGAGATCACTATGGATGCTTAGGTGTTGGAGGTGATTCAGTGAGGACACACCCTAAAACTGTCTCCCCAGTGCACCCTCCATTACCAAACCATTATTATCCAGGACTTCTGCCTCTCTTGCTGAAGGAGGTTCATACCCTCCTCAGGAAGAGGTCCACAGAGCTGTGCCAGTTGTGCAAATGAAACTGGGCTATTAATCCAGTACTTCCTGCTAGCAAAATGGACCAGGGAATTAAGGCCTGTTCTAGACCTCAGAGGTTTCAAGATGTTTGTTGAATACAAGTGGTTTTGAATGGTCTCTGCAGTCCCTCCTCTCCCTGCTTCTGCAAGGGATTAGATGGTTGCCCTAGATATGAAGGATGCATACCTCTAGATCCACAAGTCTCACATATACAGTATCTGCAGTTTCTGCTCCAGGACTCATGCTAGAAGTTTCATGTCTTTCCCTTTTGATTGTCTTCTACACTGCATGTCTTTACCAAAAGCTTTGCAGTGCTTGCAGCCACCCTCAGAAGGGAGGGTCTCTATGTCTTCCCCCACATTGCTGTTTGGCTGTTGAAAGCCCTGTTGAGGGAAGCTATTGTTTACACACTATAATGGATGGACTATTCAAACCTTGAGATGGGATCCCCCTATCTGTGTCCATCTCCTCTTCTAGTGATGGCAATGGACGCATCTGGTTCTGGATGGACTGCCCATCTGGGCCTCTTACAGACTCAGAATCAATGATCCTCCTTGGATAGTGTTCTGCACGACAGCACTTTGGAGATAAGGGCTGTTCTGCTTGGCCTATAGCCTTTTGCTACCCTCCTTTCTGGTCATGTGCTGTTGCTCCAAATGAGCAACATCTCTGATGTACTACATAAACCGACAAAGTGGTGTCCACCAGTATCCTTTCTGTATACAAGCAATAAGACTCTGGCACTGGGTCATGGAACACACTATATTCCTGATGGCTATCTTCCTACCCAGTATCATTAATGCTCTTGCTGATCATCTCAGCCAGCCCCAGGCACTCTGCCATGAAAGGAAGTTCCTCAACTCCATTGTAGGTGACTTCTTCCTAATATGGGGTTGCCTCGACATAGACTGTTTTGTGCTTCCATACAGTACAAAACTGATACAATCCTGCTTGCTGGTTCCAAGGCTTGGAGTTTGTTGGTGAAGCACATTGTCCCTCTCTTGGAAAGGGAGGGTTCATGTACACCTTTCTCCAATTCCCTCTCATACAGAGAGTTCTGGTCAGGTTGAGGGCCACGTTGGCCTCACTGATTCTGGTGGCCCATACTGGGACAAACAACTTTAGTTCCCTCTTCTTCAGCAATAGGCAGTGGAGCCCCTTGCCTTACTCACTGTATGAGCAGGACTTATGTTGCAGGAGTAGGGTGTAGTGATGCATGCAGATCTTTGATCCACCCAGGACATAGAGCTCTCCAGCTTTGGGGTTTCCCTGACAGTTGCAGCTGTTCTCCTGGTGGATAGAAAGCCATCTACTTGGTGGTACACCTACTCACAAAAATGGAAACATTTTATGGTATGGTGTGTTGCCTGGGGGATGGAACCTTTACGTGTCCAGTCAGTCTGGTGATGGACTGTCTCCTGTCCCATATAGACTCTGGCCTCAGGTATTCTTCTGTTATGGTCCATTTGGCCATGTTGCTGGCTTTTCATGACCTCACCAATGGCACAATGATGGCCCAGCTTTAGGGCTCTTGTAGGTTCCTTAGAGGTATTCTACTTCTGCACCCCTGATCCTGTTCTAATGGTGGACTTTAATTTGGTTCTGGAGACCCTTACTGTGCCTCCCTTCAAGCTTGCTGTTACTTGTAAGCTCCACTTCCCCTCTTGGAAGACACTGTTCTGAGTGGCTATGACATCTGCTCAATACATTTTGGATTTGTAGGCGCTGGTTGCTGATTCTCCTTTTCTTATTTTCCACAAGGATAAGGTTACCTTGTGTACACATTCTCATTTTCCACTGAAGGGCATTTCTGAGTGAAAACTAAATCAGATTGTTAACCTTTCAGTTTATTTCTTGACTCCCATGTAGTGGGGAACATCATCTGCATATGCTTGACGTTGGTTATGTATTTGTGTTTATTATTAGTGTTTGTATTTAGTATTATTATTATTAGTTGGATACTTACTACCTTTGTATAATTTCTCCTGTACTTAATTATCCAATGCTTTGCACGTGTTGTCTTACTGTGCCATGTCTATGGTCTGGGTCATGCCTGAAAATGGTCTTTGGACTAGTGCACCTACCCAGTCAACAAATAAATAAATAAACTACATAAATTGCATTGGTTCCTGGATCATACCAAGGATTGTAAAAAATCCTCATAGCTATTTATGAGTTTCACCCCAGAATGGTGTGCTCCTCTATTTTGAAGCAGGCCCTTCCCACATGGTTGGCCTGCTGCATTTCTTTCTATTACCTGAAGTGTGGTAAGCAGTTTCTGTGCTCACTAGACATGTGGGGTGGCTGCTTTCATGGCTTGTATGCACAATGTGTCCATTGCTAACATATGTACTGCTGCCACTTGAAATACTGTTAACACATTTACTAAACATTACAGATGGACGTCATCTCTTGTAGGTGTCCCAGATTGGACCTTGCTGTCCTTCAAGTCCTCCTTACTCAGGGATCTTGCTTCCTCACTTGGTACTTTGGTACTGAAAAATAGAAACATAAAAGCTGATGGCAGATAAGGGCTGCATGGCCCATCCAGTCTGCCCTGTTTTGTTGCATTGCTTACCCTGCAGACTCCTTCAGGTCTACCCCACTTTCTCTGCCACCCCCTTACCTATCCATTATGACTCCCTTGTACCTATTCTAGGCTTTTTTGAATATCACCACTGTTTTTGTTCCCACAACCTCTGCTGAAAGACCATTCCAGGCTTCCACCACCTTTTCCGAGAAGAAGTATTTCCTCACATTTCTCCTAAACCTACCCTCCTCCAGCTTCATATTGTGGCCCCTTGTTCTGGAGCACCCTTTTACTCTGAAAAATACCTCCCACTTGTACCCTATTCACCCCTGTGAGGTATTTATTTATTTATTGAAAAGTTTCACCAGGAAGGCACACTGAACAACAAGTTGCTAATTTCCCGGTGCATCCTGGGGGAAAGGGAAGGTGGAGAATAAACAAGAAAGCTAGTAGACAATATGCAACAATACAGTAAATGCAATGAAGGACAACAACAACAAGCAGGAGTACCACAATTCTACATACACATACTAGTGTAAGCAATAGCATCAACAATAGTACAGAAATGTAGCTTACAACACATATGGCACAATTAAAAAAGTAATTTACAATTTGATGTCTACACTGGGCAGGGAAGCCCAGGTTCTAGCACAAGGTGCTTTGAGCACCAATGGGGGGCAGTGCATGAAATGCTAGTTGAGAAATAGAGTCCAGTACAGGTATGATGAGCTAGGAGCAAGTGCAATTTATGGAATAAAAATTGTGGAGGGCAGTGGATATGGAGTGGGGAGAAGAGTGCCTAATCTGAGGTGGAAGTGAATTCCAGAGTTTAGGGAAATAGTAAGAGAAACTGTCTGCCCAGCTGAGGTGGATCTGCAGGGAATGGATAGGGTACGGGTATCCGCCAATCTAAGGGAGTGAGCAGGGGGTGGGGGGCTGGATAGTGAGGAAGTGAGGTAGGAGGGGAGTGTATTGAACCAGAATTTAGTGATGTAGGAGAGGCAAAGGTTGGCAAATGAGGAGAAATGGAGGGTGTGGTAGAGGTCGCAGTGATGAGTGGAGGGAGATGAGTCCAGAGCAAAATAACAGAAGGAGTTGAAGAGGGTGTCCAATCTGATTAAGGAGGACTGCAGGGTGGCACTGTAGACTACATCGCAGTAGTCAGATATGGGGAGTATCATTTTCTGGACCAATTCATGCATTGATGGAAGAGTTAGGCAGTTCTGTTTCCTGAATAAGGTGCAGAGCCTGGGACGTAATTTTTGCAAGATGGCATCAACATGGCCAGAAAAGGTGAGGTGTTGGTCTAGCCAAACTCCAGGTATCTAAAGGAGGAGGTGTCCTCCAGTGCAGTTCCATCAAGGGTGTGGAAGGAGTGCATGGACCCAAGCCTAGCTAGTCTCTGCCTACTGCTAAAAGTCATAGAGATAGTCTTTTTGGCATTTAGGAAATGTTGATGAGAGGTAAGCTAGAACTGGAGCTTGTCAAAGCCCAGTTGAAGTCTGGATTCTACATCAGATTGAGAGTTGCCAGATGTGAACAGGACAGTGTTGTCAGCATACATGTGAGTGGATGCTGAAGTACAAACATTTGGAAGGTCATTTAGAAAAATGGGGAAAAGGATAGGGCCAAGTACCAAGCCCTGAGGAACTCCAGTGTTGATCATGGTAGCGAGTCAGCAATCCTGACAGATTGAGTCCTGCCCTTAAGGCAAGCACTGAACCAAGAAGTGGCAGAAGCTGAGAGACCATCAGAAGAGAGGGAATCAAGGAGGATGGAGTAGGAGACCATGTTGAAAGCCTTAGCTAAGTCAACAAAGATGGCAGATGTAATTAGACTATGGTCCATCCCTGAGAGGATGGTGTCCATTAGCCTAATGAGGAAGGTGGAAGTCGAGTGGTGTTGCCTAAAACCAAATTGGATAGGTGTGAAAAAGTTGGTGTCAGAAAGGAAGGAGGAGAGTTGGGAAAGGACCAGGTATTTCTGCAGTTTGGCCCATATGGGTAGGAGGGATATTGGGCGGTAATTACAGGGGGGAAGGAGGGATCACCACCCTTGGGCAGAGGTAAGACAACTGCATGCTTCCAGGTCAAAGGAACCATGGCAGTGGAAAATAATAGGTTTAAGATATCAGGCAGAGGGGAGGCAATGGCTGGAGCAGAAAGGAAGAGGAGCTTGGGAACCAGACTATCTTGGGAGCTACCTTTAGTAGGGTTTAGGGCAAGCAGTTCAGCCAGGGTATCAGCAGCGGAGACCTTAGAAAATGAGAGGCTCTGTTGAGAAGGAATATTGTTTTGAGGGGTTGTGATTTGGGGGCTTGATGGCAGATGCAATGAGAGAGAGGCTGGGAGGGCTGAGGCACAGGAAGTGAAGTAAGAGTTACATTCAGTGGTGACTGCAAGGTGGTCAGATATTAAGGAATTGTTTAATTTAAAGAGAGGAGTAGGTACTTTCGAGAGGGGTGGGAACAAAGAGTTAACTACCCTCCAGAATTTTGAAGGGTTGTTTATATTGGTTTGGAATGTACTCCTGAAGTACTCCACTTTGGCCAACCTGGTGGCTTTAGTACATTGGTTGCATGGTCTGTGCTAAATCTGGTAGTCAGTAGGTCTGCCTACCTAATGTGTTATGTTTTTGCCAAACAAAGTCTCGAGCCCGCTGAACTGCTATTAGTTCTGGGGTGATCCAGGGGAGGTGGTTACCTCAGACTCTGGAGTTTCTTAATGGAGCAAACAGGTTCCACGTGTCAAGGAATTTGCCTTTAAAATAGGCCAGGGCATCTTTGACAGTGTTAACCATTGTTATGGGGGGTCCAATCTGATTGAGTGAACCAGTGGAGAAGGGGTTAAGGTTGAGGGGTTTGAATGAGCACATGTGTAGAATTGTGTGGGGTAATTTAGGCCTATGTATCTTCCGAACCAGGAAAATCATGTGGTGGCTGTTCAGAGAATCTGGAAGTAGGCCTGACTTTATTACTCTATGTAGGTGTGAGGTGAGAGCCCAATCTATCAGTGAGTAATTTTGAGTTTTGTGGTTTAGGTGAGTTGGTTCGAGTATTAGTTGTGAGAGGTTAGTGCATTTATGTGATTTCATGCTTTGTGGAGACAGGGAGCCAGTCAGTTTTGGTTGAAGTCCCTGAGAATGTATAGCTCACCTGCTGCTGAGTGGATGACAACAGTTGCAGTTAGGTCAGCAGCGATAGATTGTGGGCGTCCAGGTCTACAATAGGCCCCTAAGAACAAAGCAAGAAAGTTTTTGCCTGTCCCTTTAAAAGTTTCTCTGTCACTTCAATCTGTTAATGTAGATATTTATACAATTATATATTTGAACCTGCAGTGTGTCTCCTTTGAATATATAAAGCTACCATAACTGCAAATGTTTGTTTCTTATTCCTGATTAAAAACATGCCATACAGCCTTTTCAACCACTATCCTTTGCTTTACATTCCTTCATCAGTATGCAAATTTTCACTTAACAACCACGTTCAAAAATGTTTTGTTCACATTATCATTTTGTGTGTCCTCCAAACAAATTCTTGTCAGACCTCCACATAATCGGCGTCCAACGCACCATGTAGTGGTTCACTGTTTTAAGTCTTACTCCATTTTTTTGTTTCTTTGTACATTCTAGTACCTGTATATATGGTTTAAAATCCTTTCTATATGGATGTTTAGCACAGACACCATTACTTCGGCATCTGACGCACCAAACGCTTATAAGTTAGTGTCAGCATCTCTTACTGTTAATGTCTTGCTCACAGCTCCAGTTAGTTAAAACTATAAACAAAGCTCTTTGTACACAGTAACTTACTGTTTTAAAATATTTTATTTTTCTTGTTTCACTTCTGCTAACTTAGGGTTTCAAGTGCAAACTGGCAGCACCTGCTCCTCCACTAGCCCAGCCTCTTATGTCCGTGGAGGTGGTCATGTGGTGACGTGATGATGTCACCACACATCACCGAGGAGATGCAGTCACCTAGGCAACCCACGGCCTCCACCATGGACATTTTTGGCTGGTGAGCTGTGTTTTCAGCCTTCTGCCAAGCACTCCATTATTATTGATCATTCAAACAGTGGCAGGATTTTTTTTGTGTGTAATCTTTTGACTCTTTGCTGGTACAGTTTGTATCTTATTTGCATTTCCTACTCAGTATTGTTAAATGTGTTCACATTTTAATTTCCATTTGCTCACCTTAATAAAATATACATGTAGCATTTATTAATAATTACATTGCTCATACTCATTATTGTGCAGAATACCTCTGTGCAGAAATTAAATATATTTTAATTGCTTTACTAGCATAGTCTGTTAATGTGCTTCTTGTGCTAAATCAATGTTAATTCTAGTCATATTCACATGCAGTGCTGATCTTAATTTTGATGGGGTCCCTTATAGTCTTATATGGGGGCCTGGAAATGATTATCAGAACTGGATACTCTGTCCTCATATTCAGTTAGTTAGTATTCTTATTAAAGTTACCATTTATACTCACTCTTAAAAAATAACTCTTATTGTTTTAGTATTTTGTGTGTTTTTTTTTTTTTTTATGTCTTGTCAGAAGAGCGGATCAATCTGACCATCTGTGGGGGGACTTAACATCCTGCTGCCAGCAAGCTTGCCAGTTAACTACCTCATTTAATCCCCATTTCTCATAAATGACACCCATCTCATACATCCAAAACATTTCCCTGTTTTCAACCATGGTATTACAGTCTCCTCCTCTTATAGGTTATGACAGATGCTCCAGTCCCCAAAATTTGATTTGTACTGGGGTATGTCCTCTCTCATTGAAATGCCTGGCTAATCCGTGTTCCTAATCCTACTTTTGTATTCTGAAATCTGCATTCTTAATTCCATAAGTGTTTTGCCCACATACAGCTGATCGCATGGACACTATAATATATATCACTCCTTCAGTTGTGCAGGTGATGTGTGGCTGTATCCTATACACTTTGCCTGTATGCGGATTTTTATATACTGTTCTATGGGAGGTATGACCACAGGCCACACACTTGCCACATGGGTACATACCATTTTTTAATGGGCCCAGTGAAAGTTGTGTCCCTTGTGGTTTTGATTCAAAATGTTGTGCATGGACTAATTTGGCCTTAATCATAGGTGCTTTCTTAGAAACCACATGCAGTTTCTTTTGAAATACATTAGCAGTTGTGGGATTGTGTTGTAGTATCTTCCAATTGTTTATAATGACTTTTTTTTATCTCAGGCATAATTTGATTGTGTTCGGTACTAAATTTAACATTTTTTGTGGTTCCACTTTCTACTGTTTTCTTCTCAAGCATCTGTTGCCTTGGTATTCTGGAATCTTTTTTCTGTGCTTGTTTTACCTTAATTTTAATATGTTTCCTTTCTATAAATCTTTCTTCTATAAACTTTTCCTCCCTTTTATACTCTTTATCAGTGCTGCAATTTCTCTTTGCTCTCAAAAATTGAGAGTAAGGCATACTTTCAATTAGTTTCTTGGGATGAAAACTTTTCCAGTGGAGAGTTGTGTTCCTGTCCATTTATTTTCTAAACAACTTAGTTTCCAATTTATTGTTATTCTTGTAGATAGTTATATCCAAAAAGTCAGTTTAGTACTCACTATGATTAAATGAGAACTGGAGATTGAGATCTCTAGGGTTAATGTAGTCCTTGAATTGCTGTAGTGTATTACGGTCACCTGCCCAAATCAATAGGATTCCATCGATAAAACGTTTCCAAAATAAGATGTTATCACTAAAAATGTTCTCTTCCTCCTTTAATTTCAAAATGTGCGTAGCCTCAAAGTGATACATAAAGGCATTAGCATGGTTTGGGGCCATAGTACTCCCCATAGCTGTTCCTCGCAGCTGCCCAAATAACTGATTTTCAAATCTGAAATAGTTCTGGTATAGTATGATTTCTGCTAACTCTTGTCGAATTTTTGTTTTTTGTTTTTGATCCTGTGGTCGACTAATAGTATGCCCATACTCTCTATACTTTTATCATGGGGTATTGAGGTATATATGTCTTTTACATCTATTGTGACTAGTAGACTTTTATCTCCCTTCCTCTCCACAGTCTTGGCACTTATTGTACTGTATCTCACTACCTATCTCCTTTGAACTATTTTCCTGTGTTACCCATTCCAATCTGTAACTTGATTTCACAGTACTTTTACTTTCATTATTCATTTTGTCAATGTGCTTGTATCTACTATCAAAACATTGTTTTCTTACTCTGATTTGTACTGCTTTCATGTGCTGTGTCACATGTATATTGTTCGTCTGTAAACTGTCTTCTCCCGGGTCGTGTCTGAAAATAGGCATTGTTTGCCTAGTGCACTTAACCGGTTACCAAAAGCAAAATAAATAAATAAATACTGTTAGCTAAAGATGCTTTCCTATTTAATTCTTGAATAAGTTGCAAAACATGGGTTGTATCTTTAATGTAGATGGATATCTGTTTGACTAGTGGCTGCAAATAAAAATGTACACAGTTCAATATAGATTCCAAGACTGACCCCATCCCTGATACAAAATGTTTTCCCGGAGGGTGTTCTAAATTCATGTGTACTTTTGGTAGGGCATAAAACAGAGGTATCCTTGGGAACCTTGTTTCTAATATCTCTACTTCCTATCTTCTCAACCATCCTATTGTTTCCATCTCACATGTAGTTTTCATTATTAACGTGTTAATACTTGGCAATGGAACTGTGTCTAATTTAACATAGTCCCCTTTCACTTCTAATAACCTCAAACACATTTCTCTGTGGTCTTCCCCATTCTAAATGATCCCTTATCAGAGGGTTTAATTATTATGTGTTTATCATTTTCTAGGTTCTTAAGTGCTGTTCTTTCCTTAGGTAACAAATTGTATTTTGTAGATTTATTAATAGTTTTGAGAATCGTTTTAATCTGTTTATCAACTGTTTCAATGTAGTTTTCCATTGCATGATTATGTCCTTTTGTGGGCATCTATTTGGACTTGATTCCCATTGCTGCTTTCAAATTAGTTTTTTCCAGGTTGGAGGCCTCTGTATTTGCAAATTGTATACTTAGACATAAGCTCCTATAGAATTTCTGCATGTCTGCCTCAACATGAAATGTATTAGCTTCTTTAGTAAGAGAGTACGATAAATCCAAAGATAATACCCTTTTCTCATCCTCTGATAAAGTTCTGTTACTTAAATTAAATATTATGGTTTCCCCAGGTTTTCTCTTTGATTTTTGTGTGGACCCTTTCCTCTTCCTTCCCCACCTAGTTCTTCTGTTTCTCTTATTTCTATGGCTTGTTGTCTTTCCGTCTTCGATCATAAATCTCTGATGTTCCCTGTCCTGGATCCTGACTGTACGTCTGGTCCTGATGCTGTGCATGCATACCCTGGTGTTGTTTGTTTTTGTCTAAAAAAGGCTGTTTTGGTTTTTGCAAATCTGGTTTATGACTGCTCCTGGTGTAGCTCCCTGAACTATCAGATCCGGAATCAGTGGTTCATGTACACCTTTTATTAAATTTCTTGTATGTGTAGACCCTATTGTGTTAGTCTGCAGTGTCTCTATAAAACTTCCTTATTTTTTTCACTTAATGTTTTCTTATAATCTTTTAACTTGTTTTTAATTTCCTCTAACCATTCATTGAGCTCTTCATTTTATATTTGTGTCTGCAATGATCTTTCATATTCTTGAATGTCTTCTGCTAGTTTACTATGAGTTCTTATAACTGCCTCTGTTAGTGCATACATAAAATCTACACTGCAGTGGGTTGAATCCCATCCCACTTTATTATTAAAATGTCATCATTCATTCCTAAATTTAGTTCTATTGCTACCCTAAGGCCTTTAGGTATTCTTTTGAATTCAAAATACTTTGCTAAAGTCAGACAATGAAGGTCAAGTCTCAGATCTTTATTTTTCAGGTTCTGTACTCCATGTTTAAGGGTTTTAGGGCTATCAGCATCCATTTGGATCAGATCCCTGTCCCCCTTCATCTGGTAAAACAGGGGGCTGGATATTCAAACTGCGCCATTCATAGGCGCAAGCCCTTGAGCTGCGCAAAATAGTTGCGCTGGGGTGTGTCCTGGGTGATATTCAAAGGAGTTGCACTATTGAGCAACTCCTTTGAATATCACCTCCCAGCCACAGCCACTGTGCATGGTGCAGTGGAACTTGCACCACCGCAGTTGAAGAGTGGAGCATTCAACTCTATGGTACAAGAAGTACCATTGCACCATTGCAAAATCACGATATTCAAAGGTGACATGCAAATGGGGCTATAATTCATGCAAGGCACAGGGGCCATTTGCATGTGATTATGTCCCCATTTGCATGCCATTAGTATGTAGGTGCGCCGATCCTGAGGACTTGCACCTGGCACCCTGCCAGGCAGCAGCCGTCGGGGATCGGAGCGCCTGCAACCCGGTCGGGGAAGAGTGGCCCTCACCAGCCGGTCATAGGCAGCAATGTGAGCCCCCTCCCGCATATCCCTGGTGGTCAGTGGATCGACATGCCCGAGTCACAAGTGTGTAATAACCCCACCCCTCCCGCATCTGGTGGTTCATGGATCAAATGATCACGTGCATGTGTACAACCATCTCAACATAGTTCCTGGTGGTAACCATTCACGCCCACCCACGAAGTCTCACCTCGCCCGCAGCCAGCGGGAGGCAGCATCCACTCAGCCTGTTGCCCTTACTCACTCGCTGACTGACTGCTCAGCAGGCTGCATTACCTGTTGGTAGTATAAGAGCCACGTCGTAAGGCAGCAGCCCATACTATACATGACAGTCCAGATTGTAAATGAACATCATCTCACAAATCTGAACTGTCATGGATGGTATGGGCTGCATGCCCATTGGCTCTGCCTGCACCAAGGCATGCAGCCCTACCAGGCAGTCAGTCAGTGGTGGGGGCGGGCAGGCGGTGGATGCTGCTGCCCGCTGGCTGCCGGGGGAGGGTGGTGGGGCTTGGGTGGGTGGGTGGGGACACTAGCCACCAGGGCTATGTTCGGGGGTTTTATTACACATACCGCCTGTGATCAGGCATTTCGGTCCACTGGACCACCAGGGATATGTACAAGAGGGGGTGGGATTTATTACACATACCGCCTGGATAGCATTTCGTCCACTGGACCACCAGAGATATGTATGGGAGGAGGGGGAGCTACATTGCTGCCCATGATCGGGCTGGTGGGGGGGTACACTATGCCCACAATCGGTCTGCTGGGGGCACAGGACTGGGTTGGGGGCCAGCCACAGATGGCAGCTGCTGTGTTGCACCCTGCAATACAGCAGCTCACCTGTGGGTGGCCCTCGACTTAAGCCTTGTTTTTGGCTCAAAGTCCTGCAGACACAGGTTGGGGGTTGCACCTGCACAACTCTGCACAGCCCGGCTGAATATTGGGCTGTGCAGTTTATGCATGGTTCCTCCCCCTCCAGTTCAGCATGCATTCATTTGCATTGCGCTGTTGCTCAGCATGTTTTCTGTGGCGCAACTGCCTCCTGCTGAATATCACAGAATGGAGCAAGTTTGGACTTGCGCAGGCACAACCCTATTGCACATGGCACAACCCTTTTGAATATCTGGCCCAGGGCCTCTCTTTCAGTGTCTGTGAAAGTGCAAAAGGAATAGCTGTCTTCTGCGTTACCTTCTATTGCATTTAGTGCTTCCACTTTGGCTTAATCTCTAGCTCATTAAGGTGATAACAGTAAATTCTTAAGTAAACAACATATACTAATACTAAACAATATTAACAGTTCAGGTTTTACATTTACTCATTTATTTTAAAGAGAAAATAGTGTCCATGAAATCTCCTGTCTTATGCATTCTTTATGTGGCTAATAGCCCTCCAGTTTGTTTTTCATATGGCAAACGTCCTTGGGTCATAAAAACAGACCACCAACAAGATCTGCACACCCTTAAGAAGAAAGCAAGAAAGTGTTTGCCCAAGGGAAATCACCAGATAGTCTCATAAATGGTGTAGCAAATGTAACTGGTGGAGCAAACCAGGAATGGGTACAGTATGTCCAAAATCCACAAAACAAAGTTTTTAGGCCTGCTCAAGCAAATGAATGCTTCAACACAAGAAACATGTCTTTAACAATTCTTCTTTATTATTTAATTTAGTCCCAATGTTTTGCCTTTCAGTTAGGCTGCTTCTGGGGAACTGTGAATAAATTCAGAAAAATATATGTTCAAACATACATTTTTATAGGTTTATAAGGCATCAGGGTCCTTTTGTCGCACCCAAAACACAGAATTGTCACTTTGATTAGTCATATACTCTCAGATTTAATAGGTTATAATCATTATGGGGTTTGTAAGCAATTATTTGTGTCACTGTATCACCTTTAAAACTTGCCACCATTTTTAAATTGTGTTATGAAACACTACCTTGCTCTTTAACATGGCCGCAGGGCTTCTTTGCTGCCATACTTTTCTCTTAGTTAATCTTCAATAAGTAAGTTCTTATACCCAAAAAAGTAAAGAAATACAAAGCAAATTAGCACTTCAACAGGCTTTTTCTCACCATAGTTATAACTGAAAATTCACAAGTATTAAAGTTTATTCACCTCTTGCGAACACAAGTTATCTCCCAAAACTTTTCTTATAGTTACTTCATCTTTTCTTAGGCTTACTGCTAATATACAAACATTTTCACTCATTAAAATAGTGATATAAATTGTCTCATGATATGAAAATGCAACGCAGTCAGTTAACAAATTTTGTCCATACATCTTCAAAATTCTAAGAAGGTGCCTGTCCCTTTAAAAGTGCCTCTGTCACTTCAGTCTGTTAATGTAGATACTTATACAATTATATACTTGAATCTGCAACACAAGTCTCCTTTGAATATATGAAACTACCATAATTGCAAATGCTTGTTTCTTTCTCCTGATTAAAAGCATGCCATACATCCTTCTCAGCCACTATCCTTTGCTTTACATTCCTTCATCAGTATGCAAATTTTCACTTAGTATCCACATTCAAAAATGCTTCGTTCACATTCTCATTTTGTGCGTCCTCCAAACAAAATCCTGTCAGGCCGCCGCATAGTCGACGTCCAATGTACCACGTAATGTTTCATTGTTTTAAGTCTTACTCCTTGGCTCTTGATGTCTTTGTACATTTTATTACATGTATATTAGGTTTAGAATCCTTTCTATACAGATGTTTAGCTGAGATGCCTTTACTTCGGCATCTGACCTACCAAGCGCTTACAAGTTAATATCAGCATCTCTTACTGTTAACGTTGCCTCGCTACTACTTGTGAATGTTCAATTATAACTATGATGAGAAAACACACGTTAAAGTGATAATTTGCATTGTATTTCTTTACCTGTTTTGTATATAAGAACTTACTTACTGAAGATTAACTAAGAGAAAAGTATGGCAGCAAAAGAGGCTTGCCTGCCATGTTAATGTGCAAGGTAGTGTTTCATAACACAGTTTAAAAATGGTGGCCAGTTTTAATGGTGATACAGTGACAAAAATAATAGCTTAGAAACCCCATAATGATTAAAACCTATTAAATCTCTAAGAGTATATGACTAATCAAAGTGACAATTTTGTGTTTGGCATTTGAAGATACCCTGTTTCCTTTTTTGCAGTGCTGCATGTGCTGCTCAAGTTGCGGCCTACTCCTCAGATCAACCTGTGTGTCCCAATGGAAAGAAAACATTCACTTGTATTCCCCTTGACAGCAGGAGGTTGCTTGACAACCATACACCTCCTAGAAGGCTAGAAGGAGGTGGCTTTGCACAGGCTGGTCCATACACCGTGGAGTGCTGTTAAAATTACTTAGTATTATGCATTACTATATACAAAAACAAAACCATTTCAGACTTTGAGCTGGGCACAAGGTCCCACACACTGTAATTAATAAAATCATTACATATTGAATTTAATGATATTAAACTATGCAGAAAGGTAGTTTGTTAGAACCCCCTTTCCATAACCCCCCTTAGGGTATAAGTTCAAAAGTCAATACAGTTAAATCATATAACGACTTAATTAATTAGAGTATGTTTCAAGGAAGTGTTCTTGGCTACAAACCATTTACTGTTTAGAAACTGTGAATTTGTTTATACTGCATTGTTTAATTATAATTTGTGAAGATGCATGCTAGTGGATTGGAGGTATTTCAGGATATTGGAAACAGTGTACAAAACACGTTACACTTTACCACTTTTTCTGAAGAGGAAAAGAAAGACTTATCTCAGACGATGAAGGGAGAGAGAGACCTCACTACACAGATAGGGGGAAACTCCTAAAAATATAGCACAGAAAATAGAAAACCTTAAATTTAAAAATACCAGGTTAGAATGGCATGGGTTAACATTAACCCAATATCTAGAACATTATATGGTGCCATGAGGCCTCTGAATCACAACTGAACCTAATTTAAGAATCAATTCCAACAAATTAACACTTAAGTGGGATGGCATACATAACAGGGTAAGCTGTGATTTCATGTACGATCTGATAGAGGCTATTATTGAAGAGAAGAAGAAAATAACCACAGAGACCACGCAAGTAGAGATGCAGCGAATTTAAAATTCGCTGGCGAAGTGAATGCGAAGTGGGCATTTCGCTTTGCTATTCCGCTACGCGGAGTGGGCAATGCAAAGTGCTCACTTCGCCTTGTCATTACCACTTCGCGTTAAGGCAGAATGGCAGTGGGAAGTAAGGTGAAGTCATTGTTTTTGATGGATTTCGTGTTCCTCATTAGGATTCTAAGTGATCCACTTGATGTTTCAGATTTGTCAGCCCCCCCACACATCACATGGCTTACAGTACTGTAAGTCACATGCTCTTTAGCTAGGCAGGAAGAAAGTGAATCATGCAAGCAGACACTTTTACTTTCTCCTCTGCAGACAGAGAGAGAGAGAGAGTAGTGTGTTTTGTGACTGCTGATACTTTTAGATCAGAGCGAGGAGGAAATTTAAACTTTGATTTAGACCCAACAGCTTCTTTAAAAGTTACATTTTTTTGTCTTTTCTGTACTCTTTTTTACTTAATTTTTCTTTCTGAAAATTTTATTTTTCTTACCTTTATAAGTAGTTAGTTGTTTGTCTGTGTCTGTGTGACTGTGTGTGTGTTGTGTGACAGTATGAGTAGTGATTGCTCGGACTGAGGGAGCTCAGTAGGAGAGATGGACCAGGCTGAGGGAATGTCTGGAACAGGGCAGCTTTGGGAGAGCGTGGTAGTGTTAAGCATCGTACCGTGTGCATGTGTGGAGGGCATGGGCACTCATTCCCGTTGGACCGCTCAAAACTTGTGAGTGCCCCCCCCCCGAAGCAGAACAAGCACCGCCTCCTGTCCTGACTCTGAGGCAGTTGAACCACCACCACCAAGTCCAGCACCAGGTCCTCTGGAGCAGGATGTGCCTGTTCCCCAGGGCCCAGGTGTGGATCCCATCCCTGTTCAGCACCGTGACCAGCAGGCTTACAATACATCCAAGTAACTATTAAAAAAAATGTATGTTGTGATTCATGATGTGATCAGTAAATCATGATTTGTGACTGCATTTGTGACCATGATGATGAAGAAACATGAATGCCTATGGCTGTACTTCCCCGGGCACTGATGAGCTGTAGCTTAAAACTCCCAGACTTAAAAACACATATCAATGAGTACAGTGGTGGGGTGGTGAAGCCTGGAGAGATACTACAAAACAGGCTTACAACACATCCTCCAAGTAACTAGAAAAAAAATTAATGTTGTGATTCATAACATGAATGATCGTGAATCGTGATTTGTGACTCCATTTGTGACCATGATGATGAAGAAATGTGAATGCTTACCACCTACGGCTATACTTCCCTGATAAGCTGTAGCTTAAAACTCCAAGACTTAAAAACATGTATCAATGAGTACAATGGTGGGGTGGTGAAGCTTGTAGTGATACTACAAAACAGGCTTACAATACAGTCAAGTAACTAGAAAAAAAATGTATGTGATTCATAACATGATCGTGAATCGTGATGTGTGACTGCATTTGTGACCGTGATGATGAAGAACGTGATTTGTATCATGAGTGAGTCGTGTTGATGGTCCTGACTTAAAAACGCATATTAATGAATACAATGTTCATGCAGAATTAAGCACCACACCTGTCCAGTACTCTGAAGTGAAGCCAAAGAAACAACTGTGACTTAAGTTACAGATGGAGATTGGGCCCTAAAGAGATGCAAATGCACAGACAGATTAAGATTGCGTTGTGCACTGAAGAGATGCAGACACAAAGACACAACACCTAACCAGTGCTCACCATCAGAAATTCAAATCTGGAAAAGAATACCTTTATCAGTTGGGGCGGGCCGTGCGGGGGGGTAGTGTACTGTATTGCTGCAGTAACAGTCACTAGTACTAGTACCAGTAAAGATACCACAAAGAAGTACAAAAATCACACAGCTGCTGTGGATAGCAGCTTCACATTGCTGAAATTATTATGTGGCAGAATAAAAGGTGTCTGATTTTATGACATGCGTCACACACATACTCACTCACACACTAAGTAATGCATAGCAAATTGAAAACTTCAGTAATGTAACCACATATTTTAAACAAACTAAAATTATGCACTGCTGCACCACAACAATCAGCAAAAAAATGGCAAGAAATATTGAAAATATTACTGTGTGTACATTAACACAGTTAAACAAGAAAAATATCACCAAAACAGAAAGCACTGTCTTTTTCTCCAAGTTAATCTACCTACACCACAGATACACCCCTCCCCCAAAGCACACTTCCACTGTCTCTCAGTACACAGACTGAATGTTGTACATTAACATTCAAAATCCATACACAAACAATAAACGCTCGATGATATGAGCACAGGAGGGTTTCCTATAATTGATGAACTAAAGTTTCAGCACGACCCCAAACTGGGGCTGTGCAGAACAATCTAGAGCCCATGTGACCTGAAATCCCATGAAACACTGCAAAATTCACCTTTGGAGCTTAAAAACAAGGAGAAGTAAGGCAAAGTACATTGTTTTCAATGTACTTCGCCTTAAGAATTGGTGTAGTAGTGGTTTGGGAAGGCGAAGTAATGTGAAGTCATTGTTTTCAATGGACTTCACATTACCCATTTGCAACACGAAGTACTCCGCTTCGCATCGCGGAGCACTCCGCAAATTCACTTTCACTCCATGGATCACTTCGCAGAGCAAATTGGGGCCACTTCGCTCACCACTACATGTAAGTGGAGGATCTGATTAAATTGAAAATACAGGCTGGTGAGTTTACAAAGAATTTAGAGGACATTAAGAAAAAATTACAGGAGTATGAAGAAAGACTCAAACAACATAAAATTTGTAAGAGACAGGAACGATTACAAAGAAAACAGAGTTTATACCTATAAACTACATAACAAAAAAAGATCAGCACAGCATTTTCAATACAACACTGATAGTGCCACCAATAGTGATAACAGCTACATCAAGGAGGCACAAGTCCCAGTAAAGGAAGAAACCAGGCTACATGAATCACAGTCTGCAGAATGTTCATATGCCCAACAAGTACCAAGATATGACCTAAGAAACAGAGGAGGAGGTCAGGAATCTCAGAGACAGGATATTGGGGAGGGAGGGCATCACGGAGGATATGCTGGCAACAGAGAGAATGAGCATCACCTTCCACAGACATGATAAGTGAGGAAGAAACCATTCCAATTTTCAACCTAAGTAAAAGGAATTTGACACAGGAACAGATCCACACTTTGGGGCTGGGACTATCTTTTGCACGTACAAAACTGACAGATATATTCGAATTAGAGGTGCAACTTCAAAAACTTTATACAATCCTTAGGCTTAAAAATATGTTTAAGGAACAGTTTAATGAAGTCACTGTACAACAACAAATAAAATAGGTGTTACAGATCAAATCAGACTTTTCACCACCAGATAGCAGAAATCATGGAATAGAAAGTTTTTGTGAAATAACAGAGACAAATTATGGATCTAATTCAGACAAAACAAGACTTATTCCCCAGACATCAAACCTTAACACCACAACTGAGGCAGATGCTAAAGGAGCTAGGGGAAGATCAACAGTTAGTCATCAAACCAGCAGACAGGGCTGGGGGAATTGTTATACAAAATAAGGACCAGTATCTGGAAATGTGTATGTTACTACTAACAGACAGAAACAGTTATCAAAAATTGGTTCAAGATCCTTTGGAGAACATACAAATAGAACTAAAAGAAAAAAATACAGGAGTATGTAGACATGCAGTGGTTGAATTTGTGGGAAGCAGACATTTTGAACAATATATACCCAAGAACTCCTACGTTTTACTGTATCCCTAAGATACATAAAAATACATCTAAACCTCTGGACAGACCAATAGTCATGGGTATAGGATCTATTTTTGAACCTATTTCCAAATAGGCCTTTTGGCACCATGCATTTCTGCTTAAAGTTGAACCAGCATGATAGCCTGTGGTAATTTGCATATGCAGCCCATGATGCTTTGCATTGCGGGGGCATGTGTGATTTTGTGTTTCTTTGAAACTTGGCTTCCCGGCCAAATGCCCTTTGGGGTAACCATTGCCTCAGTGCTTGCACACAGAGGTTCTTTGTACATTAATTATTATCTACAACCTCTGGTAGAAAAAATTAAAACATATATATGAGACTCAACAGACATTATGCAAAAACTGCAGGCTTATTCAAGTCAAGCACACTTGCAGGACGTATGGCTGGTGAAATTTTATGTTGCCAGTCTTTACACCTCCATTCCACACAGAGAGGTTGTTGCTAGTTTAGGGTGCATGTTAAATAAAAGACCAGTGGGAGCCAAGCCTAAAACAGAGTTATTACAGGAATTAGGTAAGTATATTCTTACACATAACTATTTTGAATTTAATGGGTTTTTTTTTCAGCAAGATTGAGGGACTGCCATGGGTAGCACCATGGCGCCATCATATGCAAATTTGTATATGTACAATTTTGAGATGAGTACTGTGCTTAATGAAAATTTCAATGACTATTACAGACATAGAGAGCTATGGTACAGATATATTGAAGATATAATACGCATATGGACTGGTTCTACAGAACTTTTACAGGAAGTTTGTACAAAATTGAATATATGGGACTTGAACTTACAGTTTGAAATGCATCAGAGTAGGGACAACATAGCTTTCCTAGACATAATGATCATGATACAACATGGCCAAATTGAAACTACACTGTACCGCAGGACAAGTGACAGAAACACACTATTGCATGAACAAAGTTTTCATGAATACAAACTCAAAAACAGTATTCCATATTTGCAACTTGTTAGGGTCAAGAGAAATTGCAGCACCTATACAGAATACCAAAAACATAAGCAAGACATGTAGAACAGGTTTCGTGACAGAGGTTACAGCAAAAATATTTTGGAGCAGGCCAGTTATAGAATAGACCAGCAAGAAAGGAATTTGTTATTCCAGAAAAAAAAAAGAGTAACAAGGAAGAAAAGGTAGTATGGGCAGTACAACATAATCACAAAATGGCAGATATCAGATCTATTATTAACAGGAACTGGAACTTAGTGGCAACAGACAATACCCACATCAAGGTACTACAGAAACCACCTATTATAGTAGCAAAAAGGTACCAAATCTTAAGGATAAATTAGTCCAAGCACAGTTTAAATCAGAGCAGATGGGACCTGCACAGTTGTTGATAGGTCAATTGCACCCAGGCATGAGTCAAACATAGAAACATAGAAACATTGATTTTGACAGCAGATAAGGACCACTTCGCCCACCCAGTCTGCCCATTTCCCTACCTACTGGATAAGCTACAGATTCTAGTTAACCAAAAGCCTACTTCCTGCCACCCCCCCCTACAATTGCTTTATGTCAGTCCCATGAATGTTTGAATTCCCCCACTATTTTAGACCCAACAACCTCCCCAGGAAAGCGGTCCCATGCATCCACCACTCTCTCCGTGAAAAAAAATTTCCTCATATTACCCCTGAGCCGTCCTCCCTCTATCTTTAAATTGTGCCCCCTTGTTCTTACACATCTCTTTTTCTGAAAGATGCTACCCTCCTGGACTTTGTTGATTCCCTTGAGGTACTTGAATGTTTCTATCATGTCCCCCCTGTCCCTCCTTTCATAAAGGGAATACATATTAAGCTTTCTCAGTCTCTCTTCATATGGTTTCTGATGCAGACCCTGCACCATTTTAGTTGCCCTCCTCTGGACTGCTTCCATCCTGTCGATGTCCTTGCGTAGATGAGGTCTCCAAAACTGCACACAGTACTCCAGATGGGGTTTCACCAACTGTCTGTACAGAGGGATAACCACTTCCCTTTTTCTACTTGTGATGCCCCTTCTTATGCATCCCAATATCCCCCTGGCTCTCATAACTGACTTCTCACATTGCTTACCCACCTTTAGATCATCTGATATGACTACCCCCAGGTCCCTTTCCATTTTTGTTGTTTTTAGTACCACTCCTGCTATTTTGTACTCTTCTCCTGAGATTTTGTTTCCCAGGTGCATTACTTTGCACTTCTTTGGATTGAATCTAAGTTGCCATATGTCTGACCATTCCTCCAACCTTGCCAAGTCCCTTCTCATCCTTTCTGCCCCCCCTTGTGTATCAACTCTGTTACAGATCTTTGTGTCATCTGCAAAGAGGCATACCTTTCCCTTCAGACTTTCTGCAATGTCACCTATAAAGATGTTAAAGAGGACTGAACCTAGTACTGAGCCTTGAGGTACTCCACTAGTGACCCCCCTTTCTTCGGAATGTGTTCCATTCACTATTACCTTCTTTGTCCTGTTGTACAGCCAGTTTGCTACCCAGGTTACCACCCTGGGACACACTCCCAGGCTGGCTAACTTGATTATCAATCTGTTGTGCTGGACTGTGTCAAATGTCTTGCTAAAGTCTAGGTAGGCCATATCCACAGCCCCTCCCTGGTCTATTACTTTGGTCACCCAGTCAAAGAAATCTATTAGAATCATCTGATGTGACCTTCCTGCTGTAAATCCATACTGCTTTGGTTCCTGTGCCCCGCTGACCTCTAGGTACTCAACAGTAACCTCTTTCAGAAGTGATTCCATTATTTTCCCTACCACTGAGGTCAAACTTACAGGTCTGTAGTTTTCTGCTTCTGCCTTGCTCCCACTTTTGTGAAGGGGAATCACAACTGCCCTCCTCCAGTCCTCAGGTACCACCCCATCCTCCCATGATTTGTTAAAAAGTGTGGTCATTGGTGTCACTAGGTCCTCCCTTAGTTCTTTTAGGATTCTGGGGTGAATCCCATCAGGCCTCATTGCTTTGTCCACCTTGAGTTTTAGGAGTTCTTTCAGGACTCTTTCTTCTGTAAATGGACTAGTGTCAACCCCACTACCCAGAGTGCTTCTATTGTCTGGTTTAGGTAACTCCTCCTCATCTTCTTTTGTGAATACTGAGCAAAAGTATTCATTCAGTAACTGCCGTTTCACTGTCTCCCTCTGCCCACCTCCCCTCTCCCTTATTAATCTTCACTATTCCTCCCTTAACCTTTCTATGCTCCCTAATGTACCTATAAAAGGTTTTATCCCCCTTCTTAACTGAATTGGCTATTTTTTGCTCAGTTTGGGCTTTTGCTATTCTGACTGCCTTCCCCACTTCTTTCTGCTTTATTTGATACAGTTCCCTGTCGTGCTCCTTCTGTGATTCCTTATACTTTTTGAATGCAACCTTTTTCTCTTTAACCTTCCCCGCCACCTCTTTTGAGAACCATAGTGGTTTTTTACTCCGCTTTGTTTTCTTTATCTGTTTCACACAAAGTCTTGTTGCCTCTATGATGGCAGTTTTGATTTTTCTCCATTGTTCTTCCACCCCTCCTTTTTGGCCATTGGCTAGTGTATTCCTCAGGTATTCACCCATTTTGCCAAAGTCAGCCCTTCTAAAGTTCAGTATGCTTGTTTTTGTATGGCTCATCTCCATGGTTGTGCGTATTGTGAAGCACACTGTGCAGTGGTCACTTGTTCCCAGATGTCTACTGACTTCTAAATTTGTGATCCTCTCTCCATTTGAGAGTACCATGTCTAGTATTGCTCCCTCCCGAGTGGGTTCCAACACTAGCTGTCTAAGGCCTGCCCCCTGCAGGGCATCGAGAATGACCCTGCTCTTGGATGTGGCTGCAGTACATGTCATCCGGTTAACATCTGGCATATTCAGGTCCTCCATCAACAGTATCTCCCCTTTTTCAGCCATTTTGAGAATGTCCTCTATCATTTTCTTGTCCATTTGAGTCAATGTGGATGTTGCTCAGTATGTAACCATACGAACAAGAGGGACAGCTTTAAGCACCCACATTTCAATAAGAACGTTGAGAACAGGCATCATATTAATTGCATCACTGAGGATGTTATATATGTCATCCAGTGCCCATGTGACCGACTTTATGTTGGTCAAAAGAAAAGAGCACATAAAGTAAGAATTTTGTAACACAAAGGTGACAGCAGATGATATGATATTAGGTCCCCAGCTGCACAACATTTCAATGAAGCAGGGCATAATGGTGCTTCACTACGATTCTGGGGTTTGGAGGTGGTAGAGCCCCCTGCACGTGGTGGCAATTACAAACAAATGCTTGAACGTGCAGAAATGAGATGGATTTTCCATCTCAAAACATTAGAAAAACAAATAGGGATGAATTTAGAATCAAATTGACAAGCATGCATGTAATTTAACAACTTGGTTATAAAAACCATAGGAATATGGATTAAATCATAGGATGATATTAAAGATTATAGGAAAACTCATAGAAAGCACAATGTAGTTCACACATAAGTCAGGATAGCTCGTTGGCAATAATGTATTTCAAGAAAACATTGTAGATTAATATAGATAGTTATGGGACTTAAAACCATATTGAATTTAATGATACTAAACAATGTAGAAAGGTAGTTTGTTAGAACCCTCTCCCATTTTTCCACAACCCTCCCCCCTCCTCTCTTAGGGTATAAGTTCAGACATCAATACATGTAAATCATGTAATGATTTAATTAATTAGAGTATGAGGGACCTTGTGCCAGCTCAGAGTCTGAAATGGTTTTGTTTTTGTATATAATAACGCATAATATAAAGTAGTTTTACAGCACTCCATGGTGTATGGATCAGCCTGTGCAAACCCGCCTCCTTCTAGGAGGTGTATGGTTACTAAGCAACCTCCTCCTTATGTGGGAATACAAGGGAGTGTCTTCATCCCTTGGGAGTGGGACACACAGGTTGGTCCGAGAGATAGGCCATACCTCGAGCAGCACATACAGCACTGCTAGGAAGGAAACAGGGCATCTTCAAATGCCAGAATGCTGAATTTTCAAAAATAGGTAAAGCCAGCTAATTTTAAATGCAAGAGCTACAATGCAACTAATAAGAGCTTGGCGAAAGCTCTAAAGTGCTATTTTTGGTGAAAAATACCTTTCTTGTATATTCTGTAGGACACCAGTTTAAATGCAGAGAGTGGCTAATGATCAAGCAGTATGTTGAATGAAGCGTTTGAACTAAGTGCTAAAGTGTGTGCTCCGAGGTAAAAGGCTAGCGGGCACAGGGTTTCAGGCTATATGCAGTCTTGAATTTTACTGTGAAGTGCTATTTTTTGAAAATATATGACATAAATCATCTTATCTATCCACAGATTACGTGGAACTTAATACAGTAAGAAAAGAGCAGGAGGAAAGTGAAGTGCAGTAAGATAGCAGCTATCAGAATAAAAAGCTAGGTAAATGCAAGCAACTTTTGGTTTTGAACTTAACAAAAGAATATCACAATGTGTAAATAAATCACAGCTTTGTGGAAAGTTGGGAAATAAGAGAAGAATGAATACCTAATTAAGATGTGTAAACTAAAAAGTGGATATTATTATTTTTTAACAGATTTACCCCATGAACAAGCTCTTATACAGAGTGAAACGTAAGGGGAAGTAAAAGAAAAGAATGAAAGAAAAAAATTATTTGGAAATTTGAACTATGGAGAAATCTTTTATTTGGGTTCCTGAATCATAATTTTTCTTGGACAATGGCTGTAACATTGTCAGAAATTTTCTTATTTAACCAGGATTCGGTGCAAATAAGGGTGTCAGGGGAGAGATCTGCTGCAAGTATTTGGTCCTTTTCTGTGACCCAAGTGCAGCATTTTGCACTGTTTTGCATTAATCCTTGGCTGCCAAACTGTTGACCACTCCTCCAGTCATTTCAAGTCTCTTTCCATCCTTTGTACCACTTCTGGAGTGTCCACCCTGTTGCAGATGTTAGTGCCAACCACAAAGAGGCAGAGCTTCTCTTCAAGTTCTTCTGCTATGTCACTAATGAAGAAATTAAAGATGACTGGCCCTAGTACTGGCCCCTGCAGTACCCTGCTGTCATTCTCCTCTCCTCAGAGCGAACTCCATTTATCACCAGCCTCTGCCTCCTATCCCCTAACCAGTTAGGAGGCAGTATAGCGCAGTGGTTTAAGGCTCTGAGCTGCAAATCTGGAGACCTGGAGTTGAATCCCACAGCCCCCAGTTGCATACTGTGTGACCCTGAGCAAGTCACTTAACTTCCTTGTGCTCCCAGATCACACCTATAAACAAGCTTTCAGCTTAGTGTGTCTCTCTTGGTAAAAAAATAAAAGTTTTTTACCCAGGTTATCACCTTATTGCCCACCCCCATGGTACCCAACTTGTTTACCAGCCTCCTATGTGGAACAGTGTCAAAGGCCTTGCTGAATTCCAAGTAGGACTCATCCACCCCCCCCATCCAACACCCTGGTTACCCAGTCAAAAAAATCTATCAGATTTATTTGGCATGACCTCCCCTCCGTAAAGTCATGCTGCCTCAGATCCTGTAGTCCACTGGAATCCACATGTTCCATGATTCTTTAATAGTGTTTCCATCAATTTCCCTATTATAGATGTCAGGCTGACAAGCCGGAAATTTCCCACCTCCTCTTTGCTGCCACTTTTGTGAAGTGGGACTACGTCCACCATTCTCAAGTACTCCGGGACCACTCCAGTCTCCATTGAACTGTTAAACAAGTCTGTCAGGGGTGCAGCTAGCACCTCCCTTAGTTCCTTTAACACTTTTGGATGCACCCCATCTGGACCCATGGGTTTGTCCACCCTCAGATTAGCGAGTGCTTTCCTGACCCACTCCTCAGAAAAGGGACTGGTGTCCATTTCCCTCCCCCCACCAATGTCTTGGTGCTTATTTGTCATCCATTCCATTCCCCCTCAGCTGTGAATACTGAGCAAAAATATTTGCCTTTTCTTGGCCCTCCTCATTATAGCCCCCTGCCTCCTTTATTAACTGTGGAATCCCTCCCTTGGTCATCCTTTTCTTGCTGATATGATACTCCCATCCCATTCTTGTGAGTTCCTGCACACCCTCCTCCTGCTAGGCAACACCAAGACGGTATACCTGGTCTTTCCTACAACCCCCCAAAGGGTGGTGTGCCAGGGTTCTCCTCCCTCCTTGACAGCCTTTGCCCCATGGTTGGCTCGAATGAGCTTCTAGTCCTAGGTGACTTCAACTTCAATTGGGTAGGCCGTAATGTCCAGCAATACGAGCCCCTGCTGGCTGGTCTCACCCTCAGCCAACTCATCTCTGAACCCACAAGACTCTCCCCACATGGAGACAGGGGTTCCCTCATTGACTGGGTGCTGAGCAACAGACCAGAGAAAATTGCCTCCTCTGGCATTCTCCCAGGTGCTATATCGGATCACTCTCCCACCTATTGCATATGGGGCATCTCCCCTCCTAAGATCCCCTGCAAGGTGATCCAAATGAGGGACTTCTCCAAACTCAATGTTGGGGGCTACCTTGCTGACCTGCGACACGCTGACTGGTCCCAGGTCACTGCCACAAATGACCCCTCAAGGGCCCTTGACAACTTCCTGACTGTCTTCACCCCACTGCAAGACAAACATGCTCCTCTCGCAAAAAGGAGGGTGAGGGGCACTGTCATAAAGTGGCTCCATGGAGGCCTTTTTTCTCTAATGAAGCAAAGGGATAAATGCTGGGCGAGATACAAGAACTCCCTCTCCAGTACAGACCTCCTTGAGTACAGGCAGCTGAGAAACTCATGCAAAAGAGCCATCCAATCTGCAAAAAGCGAGTTCTGTCAATCTGTCCTACTCTCCACGGCCAGAAACCCAAGGAGTTTCTGGAAGAACATCAAGAATGCAGTTGGGGGGGATCCACCAGAGCTCAGGTTACTGATATGCACATTGGCAGGGTAAACTGCAACAACCCCGGTACAATTGCCAATGAGTTTAACTCCGTGTTCTGTAACCTGCCAACTCTCCCCAACCAGACATACGACCCTATTGATCATGATCCCCCTCCCAGGGGAAAAGCCCCCCATCCCCCCTCTACCTCAGGGTCATCTCTGTCATGGAGACGCTGAAGCTCCTTGCTGGCCTCTCTCCCCCCATACTGTCGCTGGGCACAACTGCCTTGAGCCCAAACTACTTAGGCTAGGGGCGTTCTATCTAGCCTGACCCATCATCCATGTCTTCAATGCATCACTTACCTCGGGCATAGCTCCAGATATCTGGAAGATGGCCAAAGTCATCCCGGTCCCAAAACAAGGTGACCCAAAAGACACAATGAATTACCACCCTATAGCAATTCTGTCAGTGATCAGCAAACTCCTGGAAAAGGCTGTCGCCTCTCAGCTCTACCTCTACCTTCAGACCCCCAATCTACTCTCTCTAGCTCAGCACGGTTTAGAAAAGGGCACAGTACCTCCACTGCCCTAGCAGCTGTTACCTCCTCTATCAGGACTGCTGCTGACCAAGGAAAACTGACTGGGGCCATCTTCATGGACTTCTCGAAAGCCTTTGACCGGGTTGACCACGCTCTACTATGTTCCTCTCTCCTGTCCCTTGGCTTCTCCCCCCGCCCTTGCCTGGTTCAGTAATTACCTCTCGGGCAGGCAGCAGTACACAAAGTTTAACAAGGCCCTGTCTGAGCCAGCTCATGTTAGCTGCGGGGTCCCCCAGGGCTCTGTCCTGGGGCCTCTCCTGTCCTCCCTCTTCATAAATGAGCTACCATCGACCCCGGTGCATGGGCACACTACTCTGTACACAGATGATCTAGTAATCATGACTAGCTCCCGGGACATCTCTACCATCAACGCCAAGCTAAACTCTAACTTTAACTGAATCTAAACCTGGTTAAAGGTCCACAAGCTCACGATTAACCTGTAGAAGACACAGGCCATGCTCTTCAGCTCAACACCCATGACAAAAGCTGTCCCAGGCACGCTTAAGATTTTAGGTGCCAATGGGTCCTCACTGCAAGTTACAGATTCTGTCAAGTACCTGGGGGTGACACTTGACCCTCAACTGGATCTGAATTTGCACGTAAGCAATGCATGCAAGGCCTCCAACTGCAAGTTGGGCCTTGCATACAGAGCAAAAAACTACCTCACCCCTGCTGCCTGACTTGCCTTAGCCAGGGGAGTCTTCCTACCCATGCTCTGCTATGGGCTTGTCACCTTTGCCTACGTTGCTAAAACTAGTCTTGCAAAATGGGACACTGCGTATAACAGCGTATGTCGCTTTGTGCTCTCAGCTCCCCGCCTTACCCACCACTATGAGCTCTACTCCTGGCTTGAGTGGGTCCCACCAGAAAAGAACCATTCCTATGTCTTGGGCAATTTCATAGATAATGTTGTCAGGTCTGTCACCCCCCCTTCGCCTTCACTGAATCTCTTGTTCCAGCTAACTCCAGCTACCTTCTGAGATCCAGCGACTCTCAAGCCCTTGGAACTCCCTCCCCTCAAGCACTAGCTCCTCCCCCTTCCACCGCAGCTTTAAAGCCTACCTCTGGGGCTTTCTCAAATCAGCCTCCACCTGCCTATGCACTAGACGAACCCACCCGACCTCTGTTCTCCGACTGGCTGAGTCGCTACCAAATTTATCTGGCTATGGCAGTGGTCTGCCGCACCTTTATTCTGCTACAGAGCAAGAGACCAGCTAGATAGATCAATCCACTTTAGGCCCAATTGTTCAATCAGTGTGTGCATAGTTAGTGTCCTACTTCCGGACTATGCACTAAGCCTCCTCCACCCTAGTTTGTTTCTTCTCTGCCTACCTACTAGTTTTTACTGAGTTGAAGCCCGACATGGTGGCCCCTGCCTATCCTGAGACTACCCTAATGTAATCCTACCTGCTGTCTACATTGTTAAAATCCTGCTGCCTTCTTGTACTGACCTTGTTGTTTGATGCACTTTAAATGTAACCTTACTTGTTTTGCCTGTTCATGAATGTACCATTGTAATGTCCCGGGTCACACCTGAAAATAGGCACTTGGTTGTCCAGCGTGCTCACCCAGTTAACAAAAGCAAATAAATAAATACCTGAAAAATGCCTTGTCCCCTTGGATACTGTCTGGGCTATTCTTTTTTCGTTCCTCAGCTTATGCTGTAGCATTCCTTACTGCCTTGCCTGCCTCCCTCCCTCCCTCCATTTCCCCAGATACACTTCTCTGTCCTCCTCTCTGGGTCTCCTTATACCTTCTGAATGCCACTGTTTTTATTTATTTATTTATTAGCTTTTGTTGACCAGGTAGGTACATTAGGCAAAAACCCTGCCTATTTTCAAGCACGACCCAGGATAGTACAATATACAGTTTACAAAAGGACAAGTAGTAAAATAATACAGAATCAGTAGATATCCTCGCAGGGGTAGTCATGGAAACAAAACATACATGTGACAATGGCCATCCACGCAGGGATGGAAGGAAGTAGGCAGAAAACAGAAAAAAGCATTAAATTAATAAATAGAGACAACGGTAAGCTAGTTTTAGGAAAGCTTGAAAAAAAGGCGGGGGTTAGGTACATTTTTGCCCTTACCTTTTCTGCCACTTTCCTGGAGAACCATAATGGGCTCCTCCTCCTTCTGTTTTTGTTTATTTGCCTGACGTAGAAGTTTGTAGCCTTTACTATGCTCTCTTTTATTCTGGCCCATCTTCCCTCCATTACCCCTTCACGTCTCCCTTAGGCAAGTGGGAGCACCTTGCTCTTGAGAGGGCATAGAAGCACCCTGCAGCTACAGTGGCCATCCCACCCCCCTGCATGGAGCCGGCAGCTCAGGACTCCCACAAAAAGGTACGGCTTCACTGAATGAAAAAAGCCACCTAACTCGAATCAGCTGCCAGCATGGCCGAATGGCTACAGCCTGGGGAGGAGGAAAGCTGATTGGTGTGGCGCCAGACAGGGACAAAATTTGCAAGCTCTCCTCGCTAGCAGACTGCAACTCTTCAGTCTGTATTTTCTTACTGGGACAGGGGAAACTGTAATTGCAGTGGGGACCAGGGAAATGTGATTGCTGATTGTTTGAGTTAGGCTATTTACGTTTTAAACTGTGTACACTGAACTCAGGGACTCTAACTGCTTGCACGATAGTAATTTATCCGAAGTGTATTATAACTGCATAGCTGATGTAAAGAAGTAAGGTTTTTGTTTTTTTTTTTGCAATGTGATTCAGTGTTAGAGTTACTGAATCACAGAACCGACCTAGTAAAATTGGGAAATCAGTAACCATTTGTGGCTCACTCCCCGTCCCAGTAGCGGGACTCTTGTGTTACTCTAAGGGAGGGTAAGGGATTGCTATTGTATCAAACAGGAGGGACTTACAGCCTCAGCCTCCCTGGAGCAAATGTAAGATGTTCACTGCCAGCAAGTAAACATTCCGTTTTCCACCCTGACAGAGTCGATTGCTCCCCCCCCCCTTTGAAAGCAATCACCTGAACTTAGAAAAAAAAATATATCAATCAATCAATCAAATCTTTATTTATTCAGGCGATCATCATTGAGCAAGGCTCATTTACAAGATGGACATGATAAGGTCAAGGTTCGAGTTGTTGCACAGCAATTACATCACATACTTATGAGACAGTTATACATACAGAAGAAAGGAAAATGTTATTTATAACACAATAATATACAGAGAAGTCACATGTTAAAGCTTGGCTAAGAGAAAGTTAAACTAACATCTACAATATGTACAGTACATACATATCTCAATGAGGATCATGACAGTCACTCACATAATGAGTACAAGGATGCTGAAGGGAATATTGGGTGCCATATACTGGCGGTGTCTGACTGGAAGGAATATGCCATGTGTGATTGGAATATGGTTTTGTGGGATGACTATTCTATCTCTAGCGATAGCAGCTGCATTTCTCTGTGAAGAAGGCTGTACAGTGCTGCTTGAAGGATGTAAATGGAATGATAATGGGCAGTTTAAGGGATTTTTGTAGGGTGTTCCATGCTATGGCTAGAGAATAGCTGATTGCTGCCCTCCCTATTTTGGTGTTGACTTTGGGCAATTTGAGCAGGATGATATTGTTGCTTCTTAGGGCATAGGAGCTAGAGTAGTCAGGTTGAAGCAGTCCAGGATATAGCTTGGGAGTTTTTGATAAAGCTCTGTAGATCCATAGAGCTGCATTTCTGCTCCTCCTGACATGAAGGGAAACCCATCCAGTTGCATCATAGAGAGAACAATAGTGAGTATTATATGGCAGGTCTGTAATGAACCTTATTGCTCTATGATATAAGGTATCCAACTTTTGAAGGTAGGGAGTGGGGCAGTGACTATAGAGGAAGTCTGCATAGTCAATGACTGATAGAAAGATGGCCTGGACTAATCTCATCTTTGAATCTCTATTAAGGAAGGGTTTTAATCTGTAGAGGAGGCCAAGCCTTAGGCGACTTTTTCAGCAGTTGTTCTAGATGCTGAGTAAAGTCAAGTCTGTTGTCAATCCACACACCTAGGTATTTGAAATTTTCAACATACTCCAGATTTTCTCCAAGTATAGTGCATAGCTGGGGAGATTGATTGAAGAGGATGTGTTGGTGGAGTTTTGGGTTGTGAACATCATTGCTTTGGTTTTCTTTGCATTTAGCGAAGCTTTTCTGAGAAGCTGATGTTGTAACAGGAGAATTCTGCTTGTAGGATTTCATGAGCAACTTTAGGTGAAGGGTTGCTAACATACAGTACAGTGTCATCAGCAAAGAGATGTACTGAGGACTTAGTAAGGGTTGAATCAATTTTATTTATATAAATGGCAAAAGGATAGGACCCAGAATAGAGCCTTGGAGGACTCCTCTTGACAGAGGTCTTAATGGGATAGGTCACCTTCAGCTTTTACCTGCTGTGATCTACCGGAGGTAGCATCTGAACCACTCAGGGAGGATGGATCTAGGCCAATGGAGTGTAGGGATGAGAGTAGCAGTTCATGGTCCACAGTGTCAGAATGCTTTGCTCAGGTCCAGGAATACTGCACAGACATTGTTCTTTTATCCAATCGGTTTGCCAATCATTGGTGACCTTAGCTAATGCAGTGATAGTGTTATGTTTGGCCCTGAATCCAGATTGAGCTGGATTTAATAGATTAGCACTGTCCAGATATTCCCTTAACTGAATACTCACTAATTTCTCCAGCATCTTGGATAACACAGGTAGGATGGAAATGGGCCTGTAGTTATTAAGATCCATAGGGTCCCCTGATTTTAGAAGGAGAACCACTTGGGCTGTCCTCCACAGTGTGGGAATAGAGCCAGAGTTTAGGGAAAGGTTAAAGAGGTGAGTTAGGGGGACTGCAAGCACATGACACGTAGTCTTTAGAAGAATGGGTCCAGAAGATCTGCTCCTGCACTTTTTTTGGTATCCAGATGCAATAATAGATCCTCAACTTGTTTCAACAGTATAGGTTTGAAGCTAAAGGAGGAGTCAACTCTTTGATCACCAGTATAGTGGGAGCTTAATTGATCCTTTAATAGGTTAGCTGGGGAGGAGTCAAAGGCAAGGCCAGCTGTTGTGAAGTGGTTGTTGAATGCATCCAGGATTTCCATTGTGCCAGTAATGGGGCCATAGTTACTGTGTAATTGGGTTGGAAGGGGGTTGTTAACATCCTGGCCCATCATACCCTTGATGGTGCCCCAAAATCTAGCAGTATTATGGGGCACAGAGCCGGCAGCTCAGGACTCCCACAGAAAGGCAAGTGGGAGCACCTTGCTCTTGAGAGGGCATAGAAGAGCCCTGCAGCCATGGTGGCCATCCCTCCCCCCAGCACGGAGCCGGCAGCTCAGAACTTCCACAGTAAGGTACGGCTTCACTGAACGAATATTATATTATATATAACCCTAGACCCGAGACAATTTGGCTCCTGGAACATAAACTGTCTCCCTATTCTCTTGCAAATTATTCTAAAGCTATTCCCCATGCCCACCAATCCTCACTTAATCAACTGCTTATTAAGGCATGTCTCTCTCGCTCTTTGTCTCCCTTAGGCAAATGGGAGTACCTTGCTCTTGAGAGGGCATAGAAGCGCCCTGCAGCTGTGGTGGCCATCCCACCCCAGCACAGAGCCGGCAGCTCAGGACTCCCACAGAAAGGCAAGTGGGAGCACCTTGCTCTTGAGAGGGCATAGAAGCGCCCTGCAGCCATGGTGGCCATCCCCCCCCCCCCCAGCACACAGCCGGCAGCTCAGAACTCCCACAGTAAGGTACGGCTTCACTGAACGAAAAAAGTACCTAACTTGAATCAGCTGCCAGCACAGCTGATTGACTACAGCCTGGAGAGGAGAAAAGCTGATAGGTGCAGCGCCAGACAGGGAAAAAATCTGCAAGCTCTCCTCGCTAGCAGACTGCAACTCTTCAGTCTATAATTTCATTCCACCGTACCCACCCCGACCCCGGCCTTGGCCTCTACTAAATAGTCAATTGCCACACCCAGGTTTGGTTACCACTCCCACCTCACTAACCATTCTTTAACAACTTTTCTCAGCCTTAAAGCCATAAGGCAATGCATTAATCCAGCAGCACTTAAAGCCATACAGCAACTCCCAGACGTACAATAAAAAAAATTAGATGCAACTACATACTGCTAATCCTCCTCACCACTTTTGGCCTTGCTGGTACATTTTTGTTCTTCGGACCTCTACCTCCCCAACCTGGATACCAAATGGATGCCTGCTGGAAAAATAGGATTCACATGGCCATTACCACATCCAGTCGAGATAAGCTCCTCACCCCCCCGACCCTCCCATTCAGTCATCTCCACACCAACTCCCACACCATAACCCAAACAGCTAACCCTCCCCATAATTTAACACAGGTGTCTGGACACCTCCCTCACATGAAGTGCAGGAAACTGAAGAAGCGGGGGAAGACAGACATCAGCCTATCCACCAGAAAGGTTATCCTTATGCTATTGCTACTCTCTGGAAATGTTCACCTTAACCCTGGGCCAGCAACCCAGAGGACTAGGGTGGCCTATGCTGTGGGGGGCCTTAAGATAGCATCACTTAACATATGCAGCCTAACTGCCAAATTAGATCAGCTCCAGGCCTGGATGACCATACATACCCCGGACATAATCTGCCTTACCAAAACTTGGCTGTCAAGTAAGGTCAAAGATGATGAGGTCTCCATTGAAGGATTCCAAATGCTCCATCTTGATAGAACACACAAGAACGGTGGTGGCTGCATCCTATATGCCAGAAACTCACTTAACTGCTCCATCCTCCCTATCTCCAAAGTCACGGAGGACTATGAGTTACTAGTGACAAAAATACAATTGGGCAAAAAAGGCAAGACCCTCACCATCTCCACAACCTACCTACCCTCCCAAAAAGCCAAGAAAGGGCTTCCCCTTGTCATAAATAAAATCAGCGCTCTCAAGAAGGGCCCTGAACTCATCTTAACCAGTGACTTTAACATCAACTGGTTAAGTATGGAGGCAGCACCCTCCAGAGACATAGTCTCCTCACACAATCTCACACAACTTGTAACACAACCCACCAGGCAGAACTACAAAGCTGGCACCAGCACCCTCATTGACTGGGTCCTAGCTAGCTCACCTACATGTTTCTCTGATATTAGGGTTCTCCCGGATGTGCTAAGTGACCACTCCCCGATCTCCTTTATATGGACCACTAAACTTGCCAAATGCCCACCCCGCCTCATAGAGAGCAGGGTTCTGCAGAAAGGCAAACATGGACCCCTCAAATTGGCCCTGTCTGCCTACAATTGGTCTCTTATAAGCAAGGCACCTATGTTGGACCAAGCCCTTAGCTTTCTCACTGAGGGTTTCAATTCCATCTGTGACATCTATGCACCATGCACAAAATGGAAAATTTGGGGGGAGGTCAATGGCTGGATTCATGGCAAACTCCTCTCCCTCCTACAGGAGACAGATTGCCTCTGGGAAACAGCCCTAAATTCAGGCAGCAAGCATGATCTACAGTGCTACAAAACTGCCAGAAACTGCTGCACCAAAATTATCAGGCTTGCTAAGGCTAACTTCCATAAGACCCAACTTAACAATGCATGGGGTGATGGAAAGCGGTTCTGGGACAACATTAAACACATCCTTTGAAAAGACCAGAAGCAACACCCTAAGACGGTCAATATAAATAACTCACCCTCCTCAGACCTGCTAGCCATAGCTGATGCCTTTAACCAAACCTTTACTGACCTGTTCCCAGTGCTGCTGCCAGACTACCTTCTGCCTGTGGAGGACTTAGGCAGTGCCAGCCTGCCTGAAACAAACTACCCTGCCTTCTACTTTAAGAAGGTAATGGTGCAGGAGGTCCTAACGGTGGTCAGGGGAGTTCTAGGCAAAACCAGACTGGGGAGTGATGGACTGGACATGAAGATACTATCCCTCACTCTCGATGTTATGATCACCCTCATAACAATAATATTCAATAAATCCTTAGCTCTAGCTCAATTTCTTGAGGCATGGAAACAAGCCCTGGTGACGCCAGTACACAAGAATGGTGATAAGGCACTGATGGCCAACTACAGGCCAATATCTGTCCTCTCCCGTCTGTCCAAAGCACTGGAAAAAATCATGGCAAGTCAACTGACAGAATACCTAAACAAGTACAATCTGCTCTGCCCAAACCAACATGGTTTCAGGCAAAAACACAGCACCACCACAGCTCTGTTGGAATTCTCTGACTTTGCACACAAGGCACTGGATGAAGGAAAATTGGTGGGGTCCATCTTCATTGACCTCACAAAAGCTTTTGACACTGTAAACCACCCACTACTGCTACGTCAGCTCCAAAGATTGGGTGTAGCACCGAACACTCTAAATTGGTTCGATGACTACCTGACACACAGGAGTCAGCGAGTCAGAATTGGGCAGACATCAATAAACTCGAGGACTGGTTCAGTAGACAAAAGCTGCTACTGAATTACAAGAAGACAAAGGCCATGCTTCATTCTAGCCCTCACCACAAGCATAGTACACTTCGCTCAAAATCACTAATATGGCTGGTAAGCAGATTGAGCAGGTACATGTGTTCAAGTATCTAGGGTTCACCGTTGATGACTCACTCACCTATACACACCACACTGACTCCCTTGTTAGAGTGGTTAACACAAAAATTGGAGTCCTCTATAGACATAAGAAATCCCTCACCCTGGAAGCAATCTGTACCTCTGTCTCCACCTCCATTCTCTCTACGATTGACTACGGGCTGCTGGTTTATGGTGCAGCCTCTGATACTGCACTCAAAAGGGTCCAAATGGCACTGAATAAGGCATGTCACCTCACCCTGTCCACGGATAAATACACTCACACTTGTGCCTTGTATGAGCATACAAACTGGCTCAACCTTAAAGATAGGATCAAATACCAAACCTGTCTCCTGGCAAAGAAGGCACTCCTCGGTAAAACCCCACTCTGCATAGGAAACCTGCTTGGGGCCTCTCCAATATCTCACCTCACCAGAGGAAAGAAGAATGAAGCACTGTCTATCCCATTCCGCCCCACCTCTCTTGGGCAGCGCACCTTCGCTTACTGGGCCCCCTACTGGTTAAATGAACTCCCTAAGACTTTACAAACAAACAGAGTATCTCAATTCAAGGTGGGCCTCAAACAGCATCTCATGTCATGCACAAAGTGCACCTGCAGCACAGGAGTCACTTTGGTTATCTAGGCTTTCAACTTAGGTCCCACCCAAGTGGGGCTACCTAAAGAACCCTGTCCCCTTCCCAGCTCAGCCTAGTGCGTAAGTAAGCTACTCGTATCAGCTCTTATCTGTATGCAGTTATGCCTCTCCACATTTCCTCTCCCCACCCCCAACTAGACAAGACATCTGGTGCTGCTTCAACCACCACCCCCCCATTGCACCCCCTCCCAACGCCTCCTCTTCCCGCCCTCTGGGAGTAATTCAAACCCTTCCTTCGGGTTTATTTACAACTAGCCAGCTACCATTGGAGTAATCTCCCAACCACTTCTCAGACTTATCAACTTTAGTCTAACAACTGATCCTGGAGGTCACTGTGGGTAGTGGTGTGGGGGGGGGGTTAAAAGTGGTGCATTTAATCTTGTTACTAAAAATCTTCTAGTTCTGTTATAATCCTTGTTCATAATTTGTCCAACTCTGATGTAATCTGCTCTTGTATGCCAATTGAGCAGGCTCTCTGTAACCACTGTATTGTGTATTGTCCTACTTGTCCACCCTGACATGGAACCTTTGTAAAAGAGCTCACGCTCAAAGGTCTCTCCGAAAGAATAAATAAATAAATAAATAAATAATCACATCTCTCCCACCAGATCTTATCAGATGCATTCACCTATCTTTGCAAAGTCAGACCTTCTGAAATCCAGGACCCTCACCCTTGTGCGGCTGGATTCCATTGTTCTTACATTAAACCATACTGTGCAATGGTCACTGGTCCCCACTCTGACATCTGCCACACTGTCACCGTTTGTAAGTACCACGTCCAGTATTGCCCCACCCAAACTGGGTACACTGACCAGTTGCCTAAGGAATACTCCCTGCAGGGAGTCCAAGACGTCTGTGTTCCTAGCTGATGCTGCAGCAGGTAGGATCCACTCTACATCTGGCATATTAAAGTCCCCCACCAGCACCACCTCCCCTTTCTTAGCCATTTTGTCTATGTCTTCCAACATCTCTTTGTCTATGTCCTTTCCCTGTGCTGGGGGCCTGTATACCACTCCCATGCAAATGGTGGCTCCATTTGCAGACTCGAGGTTGACCTACAGCACCTTGACCCCCTTGCCTCCCATCTTCCCTGTACCTCCATCGCTTTGATGTTTTCCTTAACATAAAGCACCACTTGCTCACCTTTCCTTCCAACTTTGTCCTTTCTAAATACTGTGTAGTCAGGTATGAACATTTTCCAGTCATTGTCGTTTGTGCACCATGTTTCTGTGATGGCCACAATATCCAGGCCTGCCTCAGCCACAGTGGCCATTCTAGCATTAGCAAACATGGCTGTCCAGATTTTGTTAGCCCTACTCTTGCCCCTTCTCATGTCATCTAGTTGTTCCTCTTCTTTTCCTTTCCATACTGCCTGCTTCTCTTTCACCCTTCCACTCATGCTGAGCCCTTGCACCCTTGGTTGTCCTTCATTTTGGTAGGAACCCTTTGCCCCAGAAATTCTCTACCCTACATCACAGCCTGAGGGGGGACGTTTCTGCCATCCCTTTGCCTTCTGCCACACCACTTGGATGGTTTAAATGCCCATCGAAGTAACACTTACACCATCTACTAAAGACTGTGTTCCCTTCCTGGATGGATGGAGGCCATCCCCTCAGTACAAGTCATGATCCTTCTAGGTGGAGCCCCAGTCCCCACTGTAGCCTCCTCTCTGTACCATTCCTGCGACTATGAGTTGAAGGCTTTGCTGTGGAGTTCTTTTTCCTTCCCCTGTTGCAGACAGGCCTTCTGAAAGGGCTACAGTGTGTGCTACCTGACTAAGACCCTTCCTCAGCTCCCTAATCTGCTCCTGCACTTCCCCTGTCCCTTCCAGAACTAGCAATCAGGTCTTCTCCTTGAGAATGGGGGCACAATGAAAAAATGGACGGAGTCCCAATAGAGAATTTATATGTAGATTTTAATTTTATTCCTCATGCGACCTATGTTCTCAATGTTTCACCTGATTTCAGGCTTCATCAGGAGAATGGCCTTTTTGATTCCTAATAAAAAATATATATGCATGTATAAGTGCCACTGTCCATAAACACATTCATATTTTATAATACTTGGAATCTCAATCAATAGATCAAAATTGTGACTCACTTTCTTTATAATGCTTAGTTGATTCCACATCCAACTAATAATTTTTAAATAACCATAGGTCCTAAAGAAAATAAATACAAATAATGTTCATGAAGATGCCTTTTAAAGTACAGTACCTCCTAATGTGACAAATAAATTCTTATAGGTGTTCACAACTTAATTTCTCAAAAGTTATGCTATTAAATGAACATTCCCATACAGTTACTTTGTTACTTATTTAAGCACAAACCAACTTGTGCTTCACTCATTGATATTTGCAAGTGACATTTTTTATTAGATACCCTTTTCTAAGTGAGAGCCCATCACCAACACAGCTGTGCAAGATAACTATCTAAGTTCAGTACCTGCAAGATCCACAACAAACTCTTGTGATACTCTTTACATGTTATGGTCTTTTCAGATCCAAGACATATTCTTAACTAATTAAGCAATAATGCCCAACAGGGTGTGTGTCATGCTGGGATAACGTCACACCTTAAGTGGTTGGGCACGAGGCCGCAGGCCGAGTGTGTCCAACGACTGAGGCGTGACGTTATCACAAATGACACACACCCTGGAGGGCATTATTGCTATTATACAATGGCTCGTTGTTATACAGAATAAAAAAAAATAATTTTAAAGATGTTTTTGTGTGGAAAAATATTTTTGTTTTTTAAGAGAAGATGAAACAATCAATCAAAAGCTCCATAAAATGCTCATCTGCAGGCTCACAGTGAGGCTGAGACTAGACCTGTGATGTTGTACTGGGATAACATCACGGGTCCAGCCCAAGACTGACCAATCAGAGTCCAGGATTTTTTCTTGCAATTGTATAATGCCTAATAATAATAACATGGTTTGTTTTGAACTTCAAAAATCTTAGCAAACATCCTCGGCCTTTGCAAAATATCCTGCTAAACACAAACGCTAGCTCTGTGGCCATCCCTGTCCATTGTAGTCATTTATATTCCTGAATGTCCTTACTTGTTTCTTTCATAAACATTCATATACCTTACTAGGTGCTTGTATACTTTTATCTGTAGTTAGTTCCTATTAGCTCCATTCTAATAACTTTTACAGGTAAGAGGTAATAAATTTTATATGATCGGTTATGGACCATTACAATTAAATAGATAAGAAACAATGGGCAGGATTCACAAATGTGGGGGAAGGTCCTGCAGCCACGGGAAAACCTCGGCGCTAGTGGGTTTCCACTTGAGAAGCCGCAGGTTGCCCGCAGCTGTGGGTATTCAAAAAGGTGGAGCTGGAGTATGACCAGCTCCATGGAATACAGCAGCTTGCAGGTGCTGTTGCCAGGGATAGCAACGCAGCTGCAGGAGGCTGCTACGGGCAGTGGGACACACCGTAGCACCCTCCGCAACTGCTGCGGCTGAGGATCGGCCACTTTGCAGCTGCGCCAATTTCGGTGCACAACTGCGGTAGTGGAGTGGGACTTAGTTCCATTTTGTTTTGTGAATCCTGCCCATTGTCATTTGGTGGTAGCCATGCTAATTAAAACTGTAATGGGCAGTCAGTCCATTCCAAAGTGCTTGTTTTTACTTCTACTTTCTTAAAATTGCTTCTATGCTTCTGAATTATCTGAAAGAAACTACTTTAACATTACATTTGTGCCCCAATAAAAAGCTCCACTGTATCCTTTTACCTCCCAATGTGGATTTTCATTTGCACAACATGCCAGCACTAACTGCTTTCAGAGCTAGGTCAGTCATCCCCAGGTGGACAATAATGCCCAGCTCCCCCTTTCTTCCTATAGCCCTCATGAGACACTGGATACACATTCCATCCCTCTGATCTGATGCACCAGGAAGGCATTTAAGCTGCCTCTCTAACCCCTTTCCTTCCCCAGCTCTATCCTCCTGACTATAAAGTCCCCAACTAGAAGTTGCTTCCTCTTCCTTCTCTTGGTGTCTCCTTCCCCCACCTGTGGAAACCATTTGGGTGTTTCCCCACACCCTGTCCATCCATGACCTCGAGTGCTCCTTCATGGCAATCCCGCTCTGCCAGAATGGTGTAAGAGTTTTTTAGTGGCACTGGATGAGGAATCTGCCTGTTACCCACTCCCCCAGCTTTCCTGATCCTACCACTCCTGCCCTCCTTGGGTCCACCTCAGTCCAACTGCTCTTTCCTTCTGACAACCTTTGAGGTAGTGGTGTCTGGCTAGGTGGTCCCTGGGTGGAAGAGATGGTCCCCTGATGCCTTGCCAATGCAACTTCGAGTCTTTTGACATTCTTCTGACTCTCTGCCAGCACTGCTTGAAGCATTGAGACCTGTTCCCTCAACCCAGAGAGGCACACACAGATGGGATAGCACTGTAGCCTCCAGCTTGTTCCATGATGTGGCACAATGGAAAAGAGAGAGATTCTCAAAGAAGATAGAATAGTTACTTACCATGACAGTAGATCTTCAAGAGAATCTTACCCATTGAGCCATTGCTCTCCTTGCCTCCTTCCACCCTTTTTCAGGTGACAGGTTGTTATTCTGCCTGCTCTTGCATCCTAGTCCTCCTCTTATGCCTGAATTTGGCATATTTACTCAGGTTTCTGTATCCTCTCCTGTGTGGTCCTGGTTGCTTTGGTCCCTTTTAGTACTAGGATCCTCTGAGCTTTTTTCTAGCAGGGAACTAAGGCATGATGAGGCTGCCCACGTTATACTGGTGGTGACAATGCACATCTATGTGGGCAGCCCCAGCTAGCACAATCTTCCAGGTGGTCCTGACAATAACAGCTTACAGTTCCATGATGTGGCTCAATGGGTGATATTCTCTTGAAGTGCTATTGTTATGGTAAGCAACTGTTCTTTGTGTCCCAAACTGAGGATCATGACTTCATCAATAATTAAAAGTGAAGGAACATATGAAGTCTAGGGGCTGTAAGCCCGTTTCCATGAAAATAGCCTCAATAATAAGGAAAAAAAGGAGATGCATACAGAATATTAACAAAGTGTAAGATGACTTGTGTCTGATTACATTATTTTAAAAAGTTTTCCACAATACTGCAAAATCCCATTAAGCTTAACAGGAGCTAATAAACGAGACTAAATTCCATTTTGCTATCATGTCCTAGGCTATACAAGCATTACCTCAGTTATTGCAGTTCATATTAAAAAACATACCATCACTTATTTGGTTTAAATCTAATGACTGAGAAGAACTGCAAATGTGTTTATTATCTGCACTCATTTACTGATGTATGAAAATCGGCACAATTAAGGTTATGACAGTGTGACACTGGAATATAAAAATCACTTCTTGTTGCACATAATGCTGCATAATATTGTTGATATCTTTTCATGCATAAAACAAGTGACAATTTTCATGAATAAATTAAGTGATGCCGTGAAGGTTGCTGAGGTGACCATGTAACAAGGCTCATTTGTTATAAGAAAATTTATATTTAAAGTGCAGCATTTGTATAAATTCAAATGATCTATTGTCTGCCTAACCAGAATATTGAATATTGAATAAAATGCACTGTTACTTACTACTTTTATAGTACGTACATCACAAGTAAATGGTATTTCATATTGCAAAATGTTGCCAAGGGGACAATATTACTTAGAATTTGTTAAAAGAAAAATTATATAGGAACAGTAAGTATTACTAACTAGCAAGGCTATACATCAAAAAAGTGTCACTTTAAAGTAATATTTGAGGTTTATTTCAGCTTGCGGCCAGAAACTCCATTTAATAATGTTCTCTTTGAACAGACCTCTTTGAAGGATAACATCATTGTATATATATTACAGTATATAAGACTTGAACAAACCTCTTTAAAGAATAGCAACAATGTACAGTATATAAACTACAGTATATAAAACTTGAACAGATCTCTAAATGTTAAGATTTAAGTGTTTGACCAAAAGCACATTTAAAATGCTTTGTTTACTTGGCCAACTACTTGCATTGTTTACAGGAACATCTGGTACAGGCTCTCAGAAAGCTAAGAAAGAGACAGACATGAAGAGGGATTTAGTAATTAACAAAGCTTTATGTTGATTAAACCAGCATGTGGCTAATTTTAGTGGATGTCGCTATTTGTAAAGGTATGTTGGGCTGATTAAGCTTTCAAAAATCAAATGCACTTCATTTGAAATGCTGATGGGCTAAATGGTCAAGAAACAAGAAAATATGCAACTGTTTTATGCCACCCCAGTAATATAAGCTGCTGTGGCTATTAAAATAATTCACTTGGGTAATACAAGTACATTCTTGACTTATAAATGTATTTAGCCATTAACCATTTTAGTAACTTGGAATTTGTAGTTTTTGTTAGAAATAAATTCCATGTAATAATCATATTTTAAGAAATACTTTAATTATGAATTGAATGTACAAGTAGTTTGAAGTCTCATTAAGCTTTAGGTTACTAAATTGTAATCTGTAAGTACCATCTTTGGTATTACTCTGAAAAATGTTAGGGTTTTTTGATGTACCAATAGACCTGAAATTCATTTTGGCAATGCTTACTGTGCATTTTGTTTTCTGTCTTGCTTTCACCCATTATAACTGGCACAGATTGTCCCTGCTATATCAACCTTATAATATGATATATCCACCTTGGCCCTGCCCATTTCTTCCTCAAGCAGCAGATTAAGCCTATTGCTGATCCCTCCTGCTCATGCCCTGTCCATAGCTAATATGCACTCTCAAGGTCCTTAGCCTACCTCACCTACTCCAGTGCAGTATGATTTTATATTCATCCTGTCCCACTGTCACCATTTGTAATTGCTGCACTTTACCATCCTGTATATTCTATTAGTTATTTGTATATTTTGTATATTGTATGCCATAAGACTTGCTATCTGTATATATTGCCATTTGTATGTGCTGCATCCTGCTTCCTTGTTTATTCATTTACTTATTTTGTATATCATGTATATTTACCTCCCTACCACCCAGGTTGCATGTAGAAACAAGTCTTGGCTCAGTGTGCCTTTCCCCGTAACCAATTTGCAATAAAAAAGATAAATAAATATGTGCTCAAGCTACTTGCCAATCCTAATGCTCAAGGAATTATGCCACCATGGGTCACTGACAGTTATCTTGAAAAAAGTAAGCAGCTAGATCAAAAGTACATAACACAATACATGAGGCACATGTATTTCCAAGGGATGCTGTAACTATAGATAAGCTACAGCAAAGAGGGAAGGAGTCACAAAACATTTACTCATACCCCTGTAACTGTGCAAGGCAACAATCTGCATTCTGAAGGGGGGATATTGTTGTTGGAATAGCCTAGACTATCTAATAGGAGACAGTGAGTATGATTAACATTGGCATTTAAAGTGATAAAACAAAAAGTCCCAATTCCTCTGAAAGACATTGTTACCACTGTTTGTCCAATACCATTAAATTACAGGCACTCGATTGGCTCCCGCAGCTACGGCATTCTCTCTGATTGGCTCTAGCTATCTGTTGCTTCTTTCCTTATGGCATTTTCTTTCCTGCATTTCATTTGTGCACGGAGTTTATTTTTGAAGTGTATATTTTCTCCCACCCACCTGCCCCAACCCTGGCCTCTATTAAATACCCCTCAGACACTGCCTCTTTCCTCCCCATTGGCTATTGCCACCTCTCCAGTGCTTCTCAGTTACTGTCACACCTTTCTCTCACTTGTGTCCCTTCAGCATTAACTCCTACTGCTTCTGTATCAGTGTCTATCACTCCCTTCCTCCTCAGAACCTGGTAACTCATTGATATCACCTGTAATAAGTGTCCTGTTCTTTTTGTATTGCTCCCTCATTCTCTGCTAGTTCTTCTCACTCTGTACCCACTTTGCTCTGCCTTAAACTACTTCCCTTCCTGCATTCCTCTTGTTCCACACTGCCTGCATTATTCTAATCATGGGAGGCCTATCTTGGCTAACCTCCCTATCTTGCCTTATTCTCCTTAGCTGCTACACAGACCGGTTCATAGCTGAGGCTTTGCGTCACTCTACTGGTAATAGTTCTCCTCCTCCTCCTCCTCCCCATTATATCAGGCCTGAATCCTTGTTTGTGCTCCTTTACATCCCCTGCCTTCCCAAACTGGATACTGCATTACTAGGGCTCTGGCTCCAAAAATGCCTCTGCATACCTAGTGCAACAACTGCCCTTGAAATGTCCTCTTCCTGTGCATTGTCATGGTAAATGTTTCTGCCCTCCTCATGTGGTCCAAGCTGGAGACATTGAGACAAATCCTGGGGCCCCCTGTCATACTCCTCACACCCACACCTCAACGTCCATACGACTGACCAAAGTCAAAGTCAAAGTTTAAAAGTCAATCACATGAACAGTCATAGCTTACGCCCCAAAATGGCAGAATTAGAAGCCTGGGCCACCCAGATGTCACCTGACAACTTGTAGATATCTGAATCCTGGCTTAAACCTGCTATCAAGCAGCATGAGGTATCTCTACCTGGATATGGCTTTCTCAGAAAAGATAGGATAGGAAAGCAGGATGGAGGCATACTGATCTACTATTGGTCTGGTCTAGATGTCTCTGAGCTCCCTGCTCCTGTCATGGCAGCACCTCCTGTTGAGTTTCTTTTTATCTCCCTTACACTTGGAAATATTAAGAAACTCATCATTGGATTGTGTGCATATGCCCCCCAGCCATGCCTCCACTGGTCTCCCTCCCTCCTAGCTTCCCTTGCCAATCTTCCAAGCCATGACCTTATACTCTGTGGTGATTTTGACTTAGACTGGCTACACCCAGATGCAAAGAAAATGCGTGCCTTGCTTGCAGATGCTAGCATCACCCAACTCCTCCAAGATCCTACCGTATTAACACCAAGTCTCGAAATCATACCCTACTTGATTGGATGGTCACCAATTGCCCGCAGAAGATCAAAGCAGCAGGCATACTCTCAGACTGCATAAGTGATCACTCTCCCACTTTCTGTGTGTGGAGAAACAACTATCCTAACCCACCTCCTAAGATTTCCCTGGTTCGGGACATGTCTAGGTTTGACGCTGGCAGCTTTATTTCCACCATCAATAACAGTGACTGGTGCCCTGACAAAACACTCCCTGACATAACTGAAGCCTTGAACTTCTTAATCTCTACTTCACTCAAATAGTTAACCAGCACGCCCTGCTGAAAAAATGTAGATCCAAGGGTGTCAAGCCTCCATGGCTTACAAAGGAGATTAGAATGCAAATGTCCCTCCATGACAAAGCATGGCATACGTACAAAAAGAGTGGACTTCCCTCCGACTGGCAAATCTACAGACAACTCCAAAACAAATGCAAAAGTTAACTCCAGAAAGCCAAGTGCCAACATTTCAAATCCCTACAAGTGGAACACCTTTGCAACTCTAAGGAATTCTGGAGGCAAGTTAACTCCCTAGTAAAAAGAAAGACTGTGGAAAACACAAGCTCTATCACTGTCAATGGCTCCATCCTTGATGATGCTGCCTCTGTTGCCACCAGTTTTAATAATTTCTATACAGATCTCCATAAATACAGTACACCTCACTCTTCCATAGCTCCTCCTCTCCAAACTCTGTTCCCCGAACTACCCTTGGGGCGCATCCTGAGTTCCACCTGATACTGGCCATACTCAAAGAAGTGCAGCAGCTTCTCTTTAACTTGAAACCAGAGAGCTCTCCTGGCCATGACTCCCTGGAGCCAAAATTCTTAAGTTCGGCACCCTAGCCCTTGCCTGCCCAATCCACGACCAATTTAACCAGTCCTTCCTCTCTAACTCCATCCCTGATAAATGGAAGGTGGCAGTAGTTGTTCCAGTTCACAAGGGGGGGTTCCAACACCATTGTTGACAACTACTGACCAATATCCATTCTCTGTCCATTAGCCAAAATCCAAGAACGCATAGTTTATAACCACCTCCAGGATTACCTCAACTCACACAATCTTCTTTCCCTTTGTTAACATGGCTTTCAAAGGAATCATAGTACTCTCACCGCCCTAATAAAAGTAACATTTGACATATTCCACGCTATGGACAAAGGCTTCACCACAGGTGCCATCTTTGTTGATCTCACTAAAGTATTTGATCTGGTAAATCACGGTCTTCTGCTCCATCAGCTTCTCCTCCTCGGTCTGGACAACAATGCTCTGAACTGGGTCAAAAGTTTTCTGTCTGGTTGCTCCCAGAGAGTTAAATGGGATGGCTCCCTGTCTGAACTATGTCCAGTTACCCACGGCATTCGGCAAAGTTCCATCCTGGGTCCTATATTATTTTCACTCTTCATTGATGACCTCCCCATTTCTGTAGAAGTGCTTCTGTTCATCTGTATGCAGATGACACAATCATCTATTGCTCCTCTCCACACACTGACCATATCAATCTTAACCTTGCCTCTGACTTTGCTTCCCTTAAAGAATGGTTCAGTCGCAATCATCTTGTTCTTAAGTTTAAAAAAACTAAATGTATGATATTCTGACATCGTCCAGTACCTAAGCTAACCATCCCTCCCTCTCCTTAGTACTACAACCCTCAAGGGTGATATCTTAGAGGTAGTCCACTCCTTTAAATATTTGGGTTTCACCCTGGACTCTGCACTCTCTTTCAACACTCATGCCTCAATTATTGTTAAATTTCTCAACCAGAAACTAGGATTCCTCCATTGAATCAGTATATTTCTCACATCTGCCTCCTGCCAAAAAATTGCCTCCTCATCTCTTCTTCCCCTCCTAACCTATGATGCTCCCCTGCTGCTTTCCACTAATTCTTCCTCCCTGTCCCTCCTCTCTCAGACCTACCACAAGGTAGGGTGGTTTGCCCTCGGGGTCAATGCCCGATCACATCACTGTGATGTCCTCTCCTCACTGGGATGGTTTCCCTACAAAGCTAAATTTAGGTACTCCTCCTTGTGTCTCATATTTAAGCTTGTTCTCAGATTTATGCCTCCTTGCTTTAGTGAATTAATTCACCTCAGACAAGCGCTGTGTGCCCTATGTTCTGCCTCACTCCCCCTTCTCGTTATTCCAAATCTGCGGCTAGCCATCTCCAGGAGATCTTTTTCATTTGCCACTCTCTCTGAATGGAACTCTCTTCCCCCAGCCATCCTGTCTTGCTCCTCTCTTCCTCTGTTCCAATCTAATTTGTCTTCCTCTCTATCTGCCTCTTCATCCTGCTCTTGCTTCTACTGACAATGCTCCCCTGAACCCTCCTCTTCTCCTATCCTACCCCAACCTCTCCCTCTTTTCTCTCTGTCCCTTGTCTCATCTCCCTCCTCTGTTTTCACCCACAAAATCTCAGTTGTATGTGTACTGCAAATAATGTTTTGTTTATGTTACTATCATGTGCGTATACTCACCAGTGTATTTATAGATCTACTATTTGACAAATATTGTTTCTGTATTGTATTGCCTCTCTGTTCATTGCACTGCTTCTGTATGCTATTTGACCCCGAGTTGATCCTGAAAAAGGGACTGTAATTGTCTCAGTGGACTTAACCGGTCACCAAAACTCAAATAAATAAATAAATAAGATCCATTGACTATGTTAAGTTAACACTTCCCAAAGTAAAAACTACTTACAGACAAACTACTATAGTGTTTCACACAGCCAAGTCACAGAACTGTATGGATAGAAATATAAGAGTTATAAATTTTCTCCCATTGTTCTTAAAAATGTTGAATAAGACTGTGAATGGTAAATGTGATTGCTTTTGATCTGAATCTTATAACTATTGTTTTGTTTGATTTATAGCACTTGTTTTGTATTAATCTGAAACCAGGTGTATACATACAAAGTCAACTGTGTAAATAGATATGCCTATTGTTTCCTCCTGTATAAAAATAAAGCATTTGTTACCAGTACTGCTTACAAATGAATATTTAAAAGTGTGTATGCGTGCATATATGTGCATGTGTGTGTGTGTGTATGTGTGTGTGTGTGTGTGTGTGTGTGTATGTGTACTGAGCACTAGGTTTCACAGCATACCACTATTCCCTTGGTGGTCTAACTAGAAATTTGGAACCAGCATTTGTGAAGGAAAGATAAAGACCCTTTTTCTAAAGAGACAGCACATCACTAAAACTAAAATTATTATGCAGCACTGGGTATGCAGTGAAAAGAGACTATTCTTTTTGTTTGACTGTGCTGTAGACTGTGTCTATGACAACAGATGAGGAGGTGTCATCGCAGTAAGTGAACTAGTGCCACAGAGGAGGAAGAGCCCACTATAGTGAGTCATTATTCAGATTGTGGGCTGCAGAGTGTAGCTGCAAGGAAAACAACACCTCTTACTTGAAAATATCAATAATGCTGTATTAAAAGGGGTACACACGGGCAACTATAAAGTGAGAAGACAGGCTAGGCAAAACCCTATCCAGCTCAGCGTTGATGTTTCTGGCAAGAATAAATGCTCAACATGCCTAGAAAGTGACAAAGAGCCAAAACATTTAGTTTACAGGAAAATGAAGTTTACCATGGGGGGTTTTGATTGTTAGGGTGGCAAGGGGGTTAGTCAATGGGCCAGATTTTTTGTTTTCACAGGAAAAATCCTGCTATTTGGGGAGCAGTACAGTTTAGGAAATTGGGACAGTCCTACGAGAATTTCATTAGAACAAAATTCATGCTTCTTTCAGGGGCCATTTTTGGCCATGAGGCCCACTGTTGTAAATATCTAACAACACATGGAGGAGAGTGAGGAGAGCGAGGAAATGAAGCTACAGGGGAGAACTCTAAAGAGAGGCAGCCTTAGCCCAGACCATGGGAGGTGACTGATGACAAGGTAGGATTCTACCTACCTTGCTAATAGAGTGCAGGCTCCTGGTCCAATAAGCATGATATAGAAACATAGAATTTGACAGCAGATAAAGACCGCTTGGCCCACCCAGTCTGCCCATTTCCCTACCTGACAGATAAGCTGCAGATTCTAGTTAATCAACAGCTTACTTCCTCCTGCCCCCACTAGAATTGCCTTATGCCTGTCCCATGCATTCTTGAATTCTCCCACTGTTCCTGACTTCACAACCTCTTCAGGAAGGCTGTTCCATGCATCCACAACTCTCTCTGTGAAAAAATACTTTCTAACATTACCTCTGAGCCATCCCCCTTCTATCTTCAAATTGTGCCCCCTTGTTCTTGCACATCTCTTCTTCTGAAAGATACTACCCTCTTGTACCTTATTAATTCCCTTGAGATACTTGAAAGTTTCTATCATGTCCCCCCTCTCCCTCCTTTCCTCAAGGGTATACATATTAAGCTGCTTTAGTCTCTCCTCGTATGTCTTCTGGTGCAGACCTTGCACCATTTTGGTTGCCCTCCTCTGAACAGTCTCCACTCTGTCTATGTCTTTGCGGAGATGGGGTCTCCAGAATTGCACAAAGTACTCCAGATGGGGTCTCACTAACTGTCTGTAGAGAGGGATAACAACTTCCTGTTTTCTACTGTTGATGCCTCTCCCTATGCATCCCAGTATCCCCCCAGCCCTCCTTACTGCCTTCTCACATTGCTTGTCCACCTTTAGGTCATCTGATATAATTACTCCTAGGTCTCTTTCGATTTTTGTTGTTGTTATTAACTCACCCCCCCCATATAAAATGTAAATAACCACACAGTGAGAAATTAAAGCTCTTTATTCATGTATGAGTGAAATTGGATTTTAATAACAATTTCCTGCTGTTTTTCGCAATTTGTTCCAGAGAGGACAGAGATAGGATTTTAACTGTAGGTAGGCAGTGACTATAGATAAAAGTGAATTGAGAGTCCCTTTGCCCAATATTTACCAAAGAAATTTAATAGATAACCAAGATTCACAGCGCTCCAGCCATGGAATTGCTGAAAATTGCACATTTATGCAAAATTTTATTTTTATGAAACTGTTTTTGAGATTAAAATTTTTCACACAAATGATTTGAGTAAAACAAAATACATGAGCATATACTATTTACAAGCAAGTGACTAAAGATGACTATTTCATAAATCTGAGAAACTGAGAACAACTAGGAATGTACATGCACTGTAGGTGTCAGCTGAAGTGTTCTCACCTCCATCTTACTAATTTTGGATTATGGCAAAAAGAAATGTATTCTGTAATATGCCTGTAAATGAGACTAAGTATTCCATGTTCTGTGGTTTACCTTCAGTACCCTACCCCAATCTGCCTTCATGCACCCGGCATAGGACTGCAAAGGGAAGAAGAAAGATATGCATCCCAGTTTTCGTGGAATATGTCTAGTTTTTAATTGCAAAGTGAGTCATCCTTTCATAAGAGTCCATAGCCTCCACTGGGGCATTCCAGGCCTCTGGGGCAGGGGGACAAGGGAAGATCTCCATTGTAAAGCAGCAGCCTCTTAGCCTCCAATGAGATAACAATGATCCAGTTTTGCAAAGACTCAGGTATTACTTAGAGAGCACTCACAGAGCTCAGAAGAAAGACCCCTCCTTTGGTAAGGAAGGGTCCACTATCTCTTAGCAACAGAACTGAACCCTTCTCCAGAATAGCTGGACCAGATGGCAATCCAACAGAATATGTTTCAAAGAGCCTAACTCTTGCTCACAGCACCTGTATTTATTTTTGGCCATATCTCTGAGTGTGTGCAATACCTCTGGCACCTTGTACCACACATATGTAACATTTTATTATGTATTAATCTGCTCCTACCATCTCTTTATGCCACATGTGCCTGATACTAGTACAGGGTCCATTCTTAAGGTATGCGCATGGTCCCCAGATCTGTTGTCCATGCTTTCTGAGCCTTCAGAGTGAGTGGAAGGAGTTGCAGATAGCTTTGTAGATGTTACCTCTTATTCTTGTCATACCTAGGTGGCAGAAGGAGAGACGTGAGTCCTTCTGAGTCTGCAGAAGGCTGTAGCCTGGACTTAACCATGATGACAAAACACAGCAAAGCTGAAAGCATTTCCAGAAATCTGTGGTGGTGAAGCTATATTTAATTAACAAGTATTTACAAGAATGGATAACCTGGGTCAATGAGTCTACAAGATTTCCCCCACAGTGTGTATACCTTCCCACTCTAGGAGCTTCAATTGAGCCTTGCTTCACTCACTTTGAGGTTAGTTTTCTCCAAATGTGAGCTCCAGCTATTGGGAGCAAGGAGATGTGTGTATTTATGATGACTGGTCCCTTCTAACCAGACATGTTTGGTCTCTGTACCCAGGGTTCCCACCAGACTGAGTTGGCAGGTAGTTAGAGGACTGGCCATGTCCTTTAATCCTCTTTGAACAGTGCTATGCAATTCCAGGTTGATTAGGAACAAGACTGACATTTTTACAGACTTGATTTCCTCTGACAACCTGGCTTGCATCATAGAGACCAGGCTGGGTGACAATGTTGACCCGGTTCCAGAGGCTGCTGTCCCCGTTGAGTACTCTGTAGTGCACTGCCCAAGGAAGGATCGCAGGGGTGGGGAAGTGGCCATCATATTTAGAGCCAGCCTAGGCTTCATGGTGCACCCAGTAGGTAATACCCAATCGTTTGAGTGCATCACCATATGTGGGGGTTCAGGTGCAGCTTGCAGGATTCTCCTTATTTACCAACTAGCTGGGTCAGTGAGAGAATTCCTGCAGGAGGTGGCAGACTTTGTTGTCAATCAAGTATTGGAGTCCCCCAGGTGTTTAATCTTGGGGGACTTCAATGCCTGGATCGACAACGAATCCTTACATTTTGGTTACAACCTCCTCCAGTTGATGTCTTCACTGGGCCTGACACATCTTATTGCTTCTGCAACCCATCAGCATGGCCACACACTCAATCTGGTATTTCAGCTGGGTCTTGAGATTGACAGCCTTGAGATTTATCAGGTCTCTTGGTCCCTCCCCTATGGAGATGGTCGGCTATTGCCTTTTAAGGGGTTTGCACCCAGAGTAACTATTGGCGTTAGCTGTCCTATCTAGAGTTGAAGCAGCATGTACGATTGACACCGGAGAAGTGGTGGCCACCTATGACAGGGTGGTTTCCGAAGCTCAAGATGTCATTACTCTAGTTCATATACAACCCAGATTCTCTCACTTGAGATCCCCTTGGTTTGATGGGGATCTCAAGGTGATGAAGATCAAGGGTCGGAAGTTGGAGCATTGCTGGTGGAAGACCCAGTTGGAGGCTGACAGGCTGGCTCTGTGTGCCCACTACAGTGAGTACCAGGGGGCAATCTCCTGTAAGAAGGTGGAATTCCTGTCCAGGGAGATTGCTGCAGGGAACAACAGACCTTCTCAACTTTTTTGGACTGTGGACGGGCTTCTCCATCCTGCCTGTCTACAGCTTTTTCATCCACCTTGTGTGAAGAGTTTGCTTTATTTTTTTCTAACAGAGTGTCGACTGTCCTGTCAGGGATCCCGTCAGGGAGGCAACAGCCTCACAGTGATGGGACTGAGATGTTCAGAGACACTCCATCTGTCTGGGAGGAGTTTAGTCCAGTAGAGGTGTCTGAAGTGACTAAGGTGATCTTAGAGCTGAAGCACACCTATTGCAAACTGGACCCGGCCCCGTGCATTTCTTAATGGAATGTGCTGAGGCCATTGGCCCGGTGTTTACCAGTATTGCCAGGTGTTTGATGGTGGAGGGGGTGTTCCCAGTGGCTTTGGAAGAAGCACTATGAGACCCCTCCTTAAGAAACCTTCCCTCAACCCAGATGTCCTGGTGAATTACCTTCCTGTCCCCAACCTGCCTTTTTTGAGTAAGGTTGTCGAGAAATTAGTGGCCCAACAGCTTGAGGATCTCCTGGTGTCCTAGGACATCTATGAGCCATTTCAGTCGGGGTTTTAAGCCAGACACAGCACAGAAATGGCTCTAGTTAGAGTACAAAATGATCTACTCAGGGCTAGATATAGAGGAGACAGGTCAATTATTGTGCTCCTTGATCTCTCCTCAACACGTGACACTGTGGACCACATCGTGCTCCTTGATTGGCTCAATGAGTTTTGTGGACTCACCGGAACTGTCATCAGTTGATTTGGGTCCTGTCTCTTGGATAGGGTGTAGTGGGTAGTGATGGGGAATTTCTCCTCCTCTCCAATGCCTCTTTCTTGTGGAGTACCACAGGGTACATTGTTGTCTCCGACATTGTCACAGTGTACATGCTGCCCCTTGGCAAGATCATTCGACAGTACAGTGTGGAGTTTCACTGCTATGCAGATGATACCCAGCTGTATCTGTCTTTTGCACCCAGAACACCTGAAGCTGTCGATGTGCTTAACAACTGTTTGGCAAAAATCAATTACTGGATGGCTTACAGCTGGCTGAGACTTAACTCAGTTAAAACAGAGGTATTAGTGATCGAGCCTGGTCATGGGCATGATGGGTTGCCACTGAGTGCTAACACAGGCCTGGTCCTGGGGTCCACTCCACTAGTGGCCTCCCTGAAGGTGTGAAATCTAGGTGTGATCCTGGACAGTAAACTGACCTTTGAAGATCAGGTGTCATCTGTTGTTAAAAAGTGGTTTCTACCACTTGCGGAACATTGCTAGGATTAAGCCCTTCATTCCGCCTGAGGATCTGGTGACACTGGTTACATGCATTTGTTACCTCCAGGCTCGACTACTGCAATTCTGTATACTTTGGGGTCACAGGAGGGATCCTCCACAGACTGCAGCTAGTGCAGAATGTGGCAGCCTGGTTGCTGATGGGCCTTTCAGGGTCCAGTCATATAATCCCGGTCCTGCATGCCCTGCACAGGCTGCTTGTCAGGTGAAGGGTCCTTTTCAAGGTGGGCTTGTTCACCTATAAGGCCCTATATGGACTGGGTCCTGGCTACCTGTCAGAGCTCCTGACACTGGTGACCTCTGCTTGCTCCCTCTGCTCCTCTTTGAGGGGCCTCCTGAGCATTCCCAGGGTTTGGCTCTGAACATCGGGCGACCGTGCATTAAGCATCGTGGGACAGACCTTGTGGAACTCACTCACACCTGCAGTTCGGAAGGCTCCCTCAATAAAGGTGTTCAAGCTGAGACTGAAAGGTCACCTCTTCTGCCAGGCCTTCAAACTTGCTGATCTGAGTTCAGACCACCAGTCTGTTTTCCCCGGCAACCTGAAGCATACTGTAGAAGGGTTGTGTTAACTGACTGAATTTTATCATATTAATTGTAGTGTATTTAAACACTTGTTTTTATGTATCTGTATTTGTTAGGTGCCCTGAGCCTTTGGGAATGGGTGCCCTATAAATAAAATTGCCTTGCCCTTGCCTTATGAGAAAGAGGTCTTTGTTTATGGGTGTAACATACTGGTGTGCTTCCCATTTGAATATATCTATTTGCTTAGTGAAAAAATCCTGAGAAGCCTACTTTCATGAACAGTCACAGTTGGGAGGAGTAATTCATTTCTGTAAACCAGTGGATCCTCTGAGCTCCTAGAAATGTCATTTAATAGCCTTATAGCCATGGCGGACCCCAAGCCCCTTGTTTCCAGGAAGCCTGCAGTTTTAGTCTACTGTATCTCATATGTTTCCCTCCCCACAAAAAGTTGCAACCAGTTGGTCTGTTGCCTGAAACCATGAAGGAGAAATCCTAATAACGAGGTGGTTTTGTCAATAAATAAGTTTGAAGTGGTGAAGAGGCACAGTGCTTCTCTTTTAATCACCAGGGAAAGATGAAGACGCTTCCACCTTCATGTTAATCTTTTAGGAACTCCAGCAGAGGAGTAAGATTTACTGGGGTGAAATGGGATATATTCTTGGAGATGCTGAACCCGAGATAAGTGATGCTTTCTGGGGCTCACATCAGAAAACTTTGAGTAATGGAGACCTCTAGGCATAAGTCTGTGAGCAGGAGCATGTTTGTCCTATTTTAACTGACTTTAAGGCCTGAAACCTCACAGAATTGTTGGAGTCACAGAAAAGCTGGAATACTGGAAGGAGTATTTGATTGTGTCACCAGTAGGTTGCCCACATACACCTTAATTTTGCATTCTTGCTCCCACAAGTTTCTTCTACAATGTCTGGGAGGGATCCTATGGCTATAACCAACGGCTCAATGTATAAAATGAACACTGTTGGGTATAATAGGCATCCCTTCCTGTCCCTTTTCTGAAGGGGGAAGGGTGCTGACAGGTAAACATTAGTACTGTTGTTAGCTGAGGGTGCTCGATACAGTGTGTGCAGACACTGTGTGATGTGTGGACCAAATCCCAATCTGTGAAGTGAGGCAAAGGAAAACTTCACTCCACAGAATCAAAGGCCATTTTAAAGTCTATGATCACTACTGCTGTGGGGGATTTCTGAAATGGTGCTGCTGGAATTAAATTGAACTGAAACTAAAGGTTGTCAGCACCTGTATGACCTTTCATAAATTCCATCAGTAGGACTGAACTATTCCAGGAAGTAGGCCCTCTACCTTAATAGCCAGTGCCTTAGTGAACACCTTACGATCTGCATTAATTAAATAGATAGGTCTTCTGCTTTTAAGGAGCATATGGTATTTATGGACATATGAACATATGAAAATGCCAGCAGATACGGGTCTCAAAGTCTATTGAGTCTGCTTGATTGTGCAGCTAGCCCCTCACCTTGCAGCTACCCCACCAACCCCTCCCTTCTTCATAATTACCCCCCACAGCTCTGTCCCATCCCCTCTTAAAATCGTCTACTGTGCTATAGGCATCTACCTCTTCAGGCAGAGTATTCCACTAGTCCACCACCCTCTCTGTGAAATGCTGTCTCCTGACTTCCCTCCTGAATCTCCCCCCCCCCAACCAATATCAGCTGGTGCCCCCTCGTGACCCTCCCTCTTCTGATCTGGAAAATTCTTTCTGTACTAGTCTTGTTTATCCCCTTTAGGTATTTCAAAGTTTCAATCATGTCCCCCCATCCCTCTTCTCCTCCAGGGAAAACATGTGCAGCTCACCCAGCCTCTCCTCATAGGAGTATCCCTCTAATCCCTGGATCATCTTTGTCACCCTACGCTGTACACCCTCCAATAATCTGATGTCCTTCTTCAGGAATGGGTGCCAGAACTGCATTCAATATTCCAGGTGCAGCTTGACCAGCGACCTGTACAGGGGCAGGATCAGCTCCCTATTTCTAGAGGAGATTCCCCTCACTATAAACACCAGCATCCTGCTGGTCCTTGTTGCCACCTTCCTGCACTGAGCTGAGTTGTTCATACTCCCCATTATAAGCACCCCTGGTTCCTTCTCCTCCTCGGTGCATTCCAGCTGATAGCTCCTCCCCTGGTTCTTAGCACCGAAGTGCAACACCTGGCACTTTTTGGTGTTAAGCCCCAACTGCCATGCATTTGGTCAGGTCCTCCTGCAGCCCCCTCCACCCTTCGATGTCATCTATCATCTTTGTGTAATCTGTGAAGAGACTGATCTTACTCCAGACCCCATGGGAGATATCAACTATGAAAATCCAAAACAACACCGGTCCTAATACTGATCCCTGTGGCATCCCACTCATCACATCCCTCAGTGATGAGAGTTCCCCCACCACCACCCTTTGCTGCCTTCCCTTCAGCCAGTTGCTGATACAATTTACCATCTTTCTTCCCACCCCTATATATTCCAGCTCCCCCCCACAGCTTGCCATGTGGCACGGAATCAAAGACTTTGCTGAAATCCAAATACAGGACATCCACCGCATGGCCTTCGTCCAGTTCCTTTGTCACCCAGTCATAGTACTCAATCAGGTTTGTCTGGCAGGATCTTTCCAAGACAAACCCATGCTGCTGACTGTCCTGGAGACCATTGTTCTCCAAAAAGGTCACCAGCCTCTCTTTTAGGATTGTCTCCATGAGATTTCCAACAACTGATGTGAGGCTCACTGGTCGGTAGGTGCCTGGTTCATCCTTAGGTCCACTCTTGTGAATAGGTACCACATGGGCCATCCTCAGTCCAGTGGTACACATCCTGTGTTTAAGGAGATATTGAACAGGTCAGTCAGTGGGCCTGCCAGGATCTCCGCTAGTTCCATAAGTACCCAAGGGTGAATGCCTTCTGAACCCAGTGCCTTATTTCCCCTCAGTGCCCTTAATCCTTTCAGCCCCCCATCCTTTGTAATCCCTGTATCAGTCACCTCCTACCCCCTGCCCACTCCTCCTCTCCCAGGTGGTGCCTGCCCCCTTTCTCTTTTGTGAACACAGAGCAGAAGTAATCATTTAGTGCCTCTGCCTGATCCTTTCCCTATTTGTTCATTTTGGGTAACACGGTGATAACAGCTCCCTATACAGTTGGTAGCAGCTGACCATAATTGAGCACCTACTTGAAGACCCACTCATGTCTGGTACCCACCACTTCTGGTATAAATTGGTGAAAATATATAGGGAACCAATTGTCCCCATGGGACTTAATGCAGGTTGAGTGATTTAATGGCTGAAAAGATCTCAAGGCAGGTAAAGGTGTTTCAAGCATGAAGGCCTGTTCCCCTAATAGGGATGAAATAGGTGGTATGTCCAGGAAGGCATGGCTCTCCTCCTCCTTGGAGATGATGGGGAGGCATAAAAGGTTTGATAAGAGGATAACATAATTGTGTTGATGCCCAGTCACTTAGTATGGATCCCTCCACCTGGGTAGCACAACCCCTCTTTATATTTCTTACCATCTAGTCATGTAGCCTGTAGGCTAGTAGTTCCCACCCTTTTTCTCAACCTTCCCAGAATGTTATATCTTAGGTTTTTAAATTTATTGTTGACAAACACCATGTTGTCTTTACAAAATCATATTAAATATAGAAAATACACACTCAGCCTAACAATCATAAAAAACACAGTTAAAATACTGCAGTATTCAGATATAAAGTAACCATTCTTTGAATTCTATTAATTAATCTTCAATTAAAATGTCCAATTTTCTCCAAACATATAACCTTCATTCATAGCTAATCTTTTCTTATGTGCAATTTTTTTCTTTCTACTATTCTACAAAATTTAGCTACCCTTTCAATTAGTTTACCATTTTTAGATTTAAGTAGAAAATTGAGTTGATATTTGGGTTCCATATCCAGCAAAGCCAATGTATCTCACAATAAATTCCTTCTTTCATTATTATATAGTGGACAGAGAAGTAATAAATGGAGTGTAGTATCTTTACCCATTTTACAAGCACACTAGTCATTTTCAGATTTGTTATACAGTCTTCTTAAGACTTGACTATTTAGAAATTAAAAACGAGCTCTAGTGAATACTTTCCTCGGATAAGGATTTTAAGATTATATAGATAAAATTGAACTCCCCGATAAACATTATTTATCTCTATGTGCTCCAAGCCAGGAGCTTTCAAGTGAGTGTCTGGAGATGGTCACACAATTATCCAGTAGCTGGGGGGGCAATGCAGATTATCTGCATCAGGACTTAGAGATAGGAGTTAAGTGTGGGGGGTAATAAATATTTAATAAAACATCTTGAGAGTGACAGAAGAAATGTAAGCAAATGGGAAACAGATTTGGGTATAAAAATTAACGGAAGAATTGTGGCAAAAAATTTCTAAATGCTTATATTAATAGAAACATAGAAACATAGAATTTGACGGCAGATAAGGACCGCTTGGCCCACCCACTCTGCCCATTTTCCTACATAATGAATAAGCTGCAGATCTTAGTTGGCCAACAGCCTACTTCCACCTACCCCCCCACTAGAATTGCCTTATGTCTGTCCCATGCATTCTTGAATTCCCCCACCGTTTTTGACTCTACAATCTGCTCAGAAAGGCTGTTCCATGTATCCACAACCCTCTCTGTGAAGAAATACTTCCTCACATTATCCCTGAGACATCCCCCCTCTATCTTCAAATTGTGCCCCCTTGTTTTTGCACATCTCTTTTTCTGAAAGATGCTACCCTCTTGGACTTTGTTGATTCCTTTGAGGTATTTGAAAGTTTCTAACATGTCCCCCTCTCCCTCCTTTCCTCAAGGCTATACATCTTTAGTTCCTTTAGTCTTTCTTTATATGTCTTCTGATGCAGACCCTGCATCATTTTGGTTGCCCTCCTCTGGACAGCCTCCACCCTGTCTATGTCTTTGCAGAGATGGGGTCTCCAGAACTGTACACAGCACTTCAGATGTGGTCTTACCAACTGTCTGTAAAGGGCCAACAACTTCCTGTTTTCTACTGGTGATGCCTCTCCCTATGCATCCCAGTATCCCCCAACCCTCCTTACTGCCTTCTCCACATTGCTGGCCCACCTTTAGGTCATCTAATATGACTAGCCCCAGGTCCCTTTCCACTTTTGTTGTTGTCAGTATCTCACCCCCCATTGTGTACTCTTTCCCTGGGATTTTGTTTCCAAGGTGCATTACTTTGCACTTCTTTGCATTGAATCTTAGCTGCCATACATTTGACCATTCCTCCAACCTTGCCAAGTCCCTTTTCATCCTTTCCACCCCACCTTGTGTATCAACCCTGTTGCAGATCTTTGTGTCATCTGCAAAGAGACATACTTTCCCTTCCAGTCCCTCCACAATATCACTTATAAAGACATTAAAAAGGACCATGCCCAGTACTGAACCCTGTGGTACCCCACTAGTAACCCTCCTTTTGGACTCCATTTACTATTACCCACTATGTCCTGTTGTCCAACCTGTGTTTTACCCAAGCTACCACCCTGGGACCCACTCCCAGGCTGGCTAATTTGTTTATTAATCTTTTGTGTTGGACTGTGTCAAATGCCTTGCTAAAATCTAGGTAGGCCATATCCACAGCTCCTCCCTGGTCTACTACTTTGGTCACCCAGTCCAAGAAATCTATTAGGTTCATCTGACATGACCTTCCTGCTGTGAAACCATGTTGCCTTGGGTCCTGTGCCCCACTGGCCTCTTGGTACTCAACAATTCTTTCCTTCGGAAGTGATTCCATCATTTTCCCTACCACTGAAGTCAAACTAACTGGTCTGTAGTTTCCTGCCTCTGCTCTGCTCCCACTTTTGTGAAGTGGAATCACATTTGCCTTCCTCCAGTCTTCAGGTACCACTCCATCGTCCCATGATTTGTTAAAGAGAGTAGTCAGTGGTATTACTAATTCTACCATTAGTTATTTTAGTATTCTTGGGTGAATCCCATCAGGCCCCATTGCTTTGTCCACCCTCAGTTTCAAGAGTTCTTTCAAAACCCTTTATTCTGTGAATGGACTGGTATGGACCCCCCTATTCAGAGTTTCTCCCTTGTTTGGTTCAGGCACCTTCCCCTCCTCATCTGTTGGGAATACTAAGCAGAAATATTCATTCAGTATCCCTGCTTTTTCACTGTCACCCTCTGCCCACATTCCCTCCTCTTTATTAAGTCTCTGTATCCCTCCCTTGGTCTTTCTTCACTCCCTAATGTGTCTATAAAAAGTTTTATCCCCCTTCTTAACAGAGTTGGCTATCTTTTCCTCATTTTGTGCCTTTGCTTTTCTGACTGCCTTCCCTGCCTCCTTCTGCTTTAACTGATAAAGTTCTCTGTCCTGCTCCTTCTGTGTTTCCTTATATTTCCTGAATGCTATCCTTTTCTCCTTAACCATCCCTGCCACCTCTTTTGAGAACCATAGTGTTTTTTCCTTCATTTTGTTTTATTGATTTGCTTCACACAAAGGCTTGTTGCCTCTGTAATGGCTGTTTTCATTATTCCCCATTGTTCCTCCAGCCCTCCTTCTTGCCCATTTGCTAGTACTTTTCTAAGGCACTCTCTCATTTTCCCAAAGTCAGCCTACCTAAAGTCCAATACTCTTGTTTTTGTATGGCCTGACTCTATGGCTGTGCTTATTGTGAACCACACTGTTTGGTGGTCACTTGTTCCCAGTTGGCTACCCACTTCTAAATCTGAGATCCTTTTTCCTTCCCCATTTTAGAGTACCAGGTCTAAGATTGCTCCCTCCCGAATGGGTTCCAACACTAACTGTCTGAGGCATGCCTCCTGTAGGGCATCAAGAATGACCCTGTTCTTGGATGTGCCTGCAGCAAAGGTACTCCAGTTAACATCTGGCATATTCAGGTCCCCCATCAACAATATCTCCCCTTTTTCTGCCATTTTAAGGATGCCTTCTATCATTTCTTGTCCATTTCCTCCTTCTGAGATGGGGGTCTGTACACAACCCCCATGCAGATTGTGGTGCAATTTCCTGTCTCCAGGGTGACCCATAGTGACTCATCAACTTCCTGTTTACTCTTTAGTTCTGTTGATTTAATCCCTTCCCTTATATAGAGAGCTACTCCTCCTCCTCCTCTTTTACCCACCCTGTCCCTCCTGTAGACTGCGTATCCTGGTATGCTGACTTCCCACTCATGGTTCTCTGTGTACCATGTTTCAGTGACTGCCACCATATTCAGGCATCCCTCTTCCATTAAGGCCCCTAGTTCAGGGAGCTTGTTGCACAGACTATGGGCATTGGTACTCATCACCTTCCATTTATTTTTATGGCCTTACCCCTTTTAGCCCCATCCCTGTCCTTAACATCTTTTTCTGCATTTATCCCTGTCCTACTCCCTACTGACTTCTCTGCCTTGGAGTTTACCTCTCTGACTACTGCACTTTGTGGGGGGAGGCTGGGATTTCCCTGCTCCTTTTCAGTGCCTCCCCCCTTGGCTAGTTTAAATGCTTGCCAATGAAGCATTTAAACCGGTCAACTAGGATCCTGGATCCCCCCGGACAGATGAAGACCGTCACACCAGTATAAACCTGCATCCCTCCAGGTGGCTCCCCAGTCCCCAATGAAGCCAAAACTCTGAGCTCCACACCAGTTTTTCAACTATTCATTGACTCCATGGTGCAGAACACCCTAGTATCATCTTTGCCATAGACAGGCAGCACCTCTGAGAAGGTTACTGTACATGCTACTTGTCTAAGGCCCCTTCCCAACTCCACAAACTCTTCTTGCACCACTCTAATCCCATTTACAGCCAGGTCATTTGTCCCTAGGTGGACAATGACATCCAGCTCCCTCCCTCATGCAGCTGCTCTGGTGATCCTTAGAATTCGCTTCCTGTCCCTCCAAGCTGTGGCGCCAGGCAGGCACCTTACCTCCCTATCCCCTTCCTCCCCCACGTCTACCCCCTAATGATTGAGTTCCCCCACCAGGAGTTGTGTCCTTCCCCTGTGGGGTCTCATGCCACCCTCCTGTGGGTCTCCTTTGTGGAGGTTCCCAGCATCCTCCTTGGTCTCCACTACAGGTGCCTCCATAGGGGAACCACTCTTTGCCAGAACAGCATATGAATTGTGAAGAGCTACAACTGGAGGGATGCACCTCTGTTCCACCACCCTCTCCCTTCCTGAACCCACCTTGGTCCAACCACTCCTCTTTCTTGGCAACCTCTGAGGTAACGGTGGTGGCCCTGGTGGTCCCTGGGTGGGGGAGGAGGTTTCACAAATCCTTGCCAGGTCAGCCTGGAGACGGGCGACCTCCTCCCTCAGACCAGAGAGGTGCCTGAAAACAGGGCAGCATCGCAGCCTCCAGAATGTCTCCCGGAACACTGCTGCTCCGCAGTCAACACTGTGAACACAGCCAACACTGTGCACAAAAATTCTTTAATGAATGCACCCTTCAGATCTAAATTTAAATCTCATAATTTTTGTAATTTGATATAATTATTTGCTGAAAAAGTAGTGACTATCAAAGAGACTTATAGCTAATATCTTATTGTCTCTCTTGCTTCTTTTTCTTGGTCTCAATCTCAGGGGCAAAGAGTCCTTAGGTTTGGTCTCTGGTGCAAGCTCCTCCACTGTAAAACTTCGGCACCGGGGGACAGATCCCCAGCACCACGAAAACACCCAAAACTTACTTAGAGTCAAGCAGCACAAGTCGGTCTGGAAAGGACGTTGAAACAAGCCAAAACTCTCTCCACTTTCATTATAGGTAAATGAATCTCCCTTAAACACATGCAATGGTGGCATACCCGTTAAAAATAGGAGTTTAGCATTATCGGTGTCCCTGAGCTCCCTGCTTCTCCTCAACAAGCTCTTGGTGGATGAAAAGAGTAATTATTCTTTGACTGAATTATTTCCTTTATAATCAAATTAAACAAAAGCCAGGCAGGTGGGCAATCTTGTTTACCCCCATGGTTTATCATGAATGAGGAAGTTACTGGTGGGGCTGCTCCCTCCATAGATGAATTGCCCCACAACATAAATAGATGTGATCAAAGGGCAGGTTGCAGGTGGAATATGTATAGTGAGCCATAGGGTAGACCTCACAAGCAACTGATGCATTTAGCATAGGAGGGTAACTTGACAACGGACCATGTTCAAGATTCCCCCCTAGATATATCACACCACAAATCATGCCTGATTCCTCACCATGTGGCAGATAGTACAATGAAGCCCACCAGGATGAAGTGCAGCACTACAGAATTCTGCAGTAGAGTTACTGCAGCAGGCTTCACTGTATAGGTATTTGACATGACACATACCAAGACCCATTACTGATTAAACAATGAACCACAAACAGCGGTACTTTGAGTCCTTCTATAAGTCAGATGTTAGGCATCCACACAGAGAGTCAGCCAAAATAAAAAACCCTAGGGAGAAAAATTAACACACAGTATTTGCCGCAGGTAATCCCAACAGCTTCTCCACTCAGTCAAGTAGCATCAAGACTTTGAGAACCCCTACCCAGATTATTCATCCCAGGATGCTGCTTTGTGACTGTGGCTGCAGAGGTGGATGGAAGGGCCTGGTCTTCCATATCTTCAGAAAGGCCCTGAGGAAGTGGGACTTGTGTGGTGACCTCCACCCTGTGGCGGAAATCCAAGGAAGTCCCAGTCTTTGGTCCTGCCTAAGACTCTGATTGTTTATTTGTTGAGGGTTGGCACAGCAGGGTATTCCACAGTGCAGCGTAGTGGTTGCCTAGTAGGACAGTGGCAGATCCCTCTGAGGAATACCAAGACTTCCTGATGTAGCTTTGGCTAACAGCTAGGTTGAGGATGCCCTGTTGATGCTTTTCTAAAGTGACTCCCTTATTCTCTGTTTCATTTAGTCTCTTTGTGATAGTTGCCATTCCCCTTTGTGCTCTAGTCACTCTGTGAAAGGGAGTGGGAGACAGGTTGTTAGTTGTATAGCTGGTGCTAGGAATGCTGGAGTCACTGTAATGTCCATGGTGGCAGGTGAGTCAAATATGTGGTGTGGGCACGGTGTCAGCTATTGCCCCTGGGATGACCATGATTTTGGCAGAAAGGCCTCAGCAGCTTCTAGGGAGTCAGATGAGTGGGCAATCCAATTCAGGTAGATCAGAAGTCAAGCCAATTAACACATGCCATATTTGATTCCCAGACCTTTCAGTGTCCATCAGACATCAGATTACCTCCTGTGAAAAGCCCTGATAAATTTGTATCAAGTGACTCTGCCTCCTCAACCATTTGTAGGATTTTTTTTGAGGGGGGGACAAAGATGTTCTGCAAACAGGTGTTGCAGTTGATCCCCCAGCTATGGCTGTGGGGCCAGAGATCTGTGGACCTTCTTTAATCTCAAGAGGTTGTGGCCTTTGATTGTACAGCAGGATGGGAGTACATTTTTGAGGAAGCTGGCAGGGTCTTTCTGCTTGACCCCCTGGAGGCAGTCTATTAACCAAAGGTTGTTGCAATTGTTGCAGTTCTCAAGTTCTTCCACTCTGTTCTAAAGCAGTTGGACAATCCCTGGTTCACACACCATGCCCTGTAAGGCATCACTCGATTTCTTTGCCATTGCAATGTGATTCTTTGCTTCAATGTTCCATTGCTGCAGAACGGCAATGTCTCCTGCTATCCTTTGAGATGCCACAATCAAGTCTCCCATCTCCACCAGAATCACTGAGAATAATTCCTTGATATGAGCCAGTGGCTTTTCCAGTGTTGGAGCTAGATGCTCTCTTCATGGGAGAGTGGCGCCACTACAAGGAGATCAAGCAATACAAATGTTGGCCCCTACAAGGGTAAAATGGGCTTCTGTAGTATAAGGGAATCAGTGTTAAAGGTGAAGTGAACTATTGCGTCAGGTTTACCAGTTGAATGCAAATAACAGTGGATAGTTCTAAAAATGGATGCTAGGTGCTGAGAGCTGTGAATATAAGTAGGCATCTACTTTGGTGACTCTTATATTTTTAATGGTTTCAAGTTATGAAAGTGAATAAATCTGGGACAGTTTCTAAAGTTCACAAAACAGGGTGGGGCTAAAGGGACAGGCGCTTTAACCAGCATTTTAAATAAACATAGCATTGAGAATTACACCGCTGCAAGAGTTCTATGGGGGAAGTTAATGATAGGCTGCAAAATATGATTGTAGGTTAGAAAAGTCAGATAGGCTATTGATCATTTAGACTGGATGGAAGCTAATTTGTTAATAAGACTGATAGTGAATTGCACAGGAAGTGCTCAGTGAGTTTAAGGCAATAAGCTGACCAGACTGGATTAGAAAGAACTAGAACAGAACAAACTATGGAGCCCTGAAAAGGACTGGAGAACAGATTATGTCCAATATGGCTTAATCTAAAATTTAAATTAGTACAGAATATATGGTTGGAGGAGGATTGCAGCTGATTCCTTTCTAGGGTCAGTTAATAATCTGTTCTGAACATCAGTAAAACAGGAGGAAGAGGGCAGAACAAGCACATTTAGGGTTTGCTACTGGTATTCCTAATTGGGTTAGGCATGAACATATTTATCTAACAGTTAGGTGTAGCTGGGGACAGGTGATGTGGAGAAAAAGGAACACATATGAGTATAGGGTTTAGAGGAGCAAAGTAGTTAGCTGTAATAATTGTTGAGCAGCAATCATTCTAGGGACAATGTGGAGTATAGCTGTATATCCAGTCTGTAGGAGCCTGGATCAGCTAAGGGCAGAAGTTAGGCAGCTCAAATGGAAACTGGAAACAATGGAGTGGAGAGTTAGAGAAACAGGGCAATGGAGAGCAAGGCACAGGGGATTTACACAGAGGATTGATGGTCTCTGGCAGGAAAAGAGTGCTTGTAGGATCACCAAGTATCAGGGGACACCTCTTCCTCAGAGGACCAGGAAGCCATGGGATGGTGAATGGCAAATGGTAGTGGGAAGGAATAAGACTGCAATGCTGTCATCAGGAGTGGGAAGTTTCGAAGGGATCTCTTTGATTAATAGATTTGATGCACTGTCTGAAAAGGTGGAGGTGATAACAGGATGTGGGGTAGTGGATCAAGTTAAAACAATGAGGTTAGGAACTGAAAGACAGGTGAAGCAGAATGAGACTATGCAAGGTACACAAGGTGGGGTGGGAATAATAATCAGACATAGTGGGGAGGAGGCTGAGTGGAATGGAGTGGCTAGAGTAGGTGGAAGTGAGAGTACACTGGAGCCAGGCATACTCAGCCAGAGAGGGAAAGGCATGCTGAGGAATGGAGACAAATTGGAGAGAGGGTGTAACATTATCCAGAGAAGAAGGAAAGCAATTAGGTGGGAGCACAGCTAGTAGAGTAGCCACGTAAGAAAGAATGGAAGTCATAAATGGAGGAGATGGGAGGGTATTAATTCTGGGGGACTCTATATTTAAGGGAATTTGATGGAGATCAAAGGGGTACCAGAATGCAAGAATGAAGGTGATCTGCATGCCTAGGATCACAGCTGGGAAGGTGCCCAAGAATAGGGAAAATGGTAAGGGGTGGAGGGAACAAAATGTAGTTATACACCTAGGTACCAATGATCTAGCTGGGGAGGAGGTGAAAGTAGTAAAAGGTAGATTCAGGGTGCTGGGGAGCACCTTCAGTGAAATAGTAAGATTACTGGCTTTCCCAGAAGTACTACCAGTGTCAAGGGCCAGTACAGTCTAGAAGAAAAAGGTAGAGGATTTCAATGTCTGAGAGAATGGTGCAAGGAGGAAGGGTTTGTCTGTATTGGGGACTGGGGGAATACCTAGTTTGATGAATCACTTTACACACCTGACAGATTACATCTCAGCAGGGAGGGATCGAGGGTACTCAAAGACAAGCTGTGGGGTAAATTAACCAGAAACAAAATATAAACATTTGAAGGGTGAGGGGGCAGGTGGGCCATCAGGCCCAAAGTCTCCTGGAGAAGGAGGATGACAGACCTACATGAACTACTATCCCAGGTGGACACTGCCATTGGACTTAATGAGGTCATCCTTATGGGAGATCTAAATCTTAACTGGATTAGCAAAACTAGTCAGTCCTTCCACACCATGGTACAAGGCCATAACCTCCACCAACTAATCTCAGACTCTACAAGGGTTATGGCCATCCCCCGCTCTAGTACACTAATTGATTGGACCCTTACTAGCTGTCTCGGCAGTATAGTTTCGGCCGGTACCCTGGCAGACACTATAAGTGATCATTCCCCAATTTTCTGCATCTGGCATTCCGCCAGACAACCATCTTCTCCTCCTCCAAAACTCATCACTTTCTGTAATCTAGCCAATCTTAATCAGGCACATTTTTTGCATGATCTTTCAATGATTGACTGGTCTCCTATCTTTGCCTCCTCAAATGCTCAATCAGCACTTGACTACTTCCTTGCAAGGTTTGGATGCCTCCAGGACATCCATGCTCCCCGAGTCACATGCCATATAAGGGGTGCGCAAACAAGGTGGCTCACCAAAGATCTTCTTACTCAACTCAGGGTAAGGGATAAAACTTGGCGGCATTTCTAGGCCTCAGGGCTACAAGCAGATTATAATGACTATAGAGTCCTGAGGAATTCCTGCAAAAGGAATATTTGCCTAGCAAAAAGCTCTTTCTGTAAGGACTTATTAATGAAATCTGCTGGTGACTCCAAGAAATTCTGGTCCGTTATAAAAACTCTCCTTGGAGCCAATAAAATTTCCACTACTAATGGCACGTTGCTAAACAATGTACATTGTAATAATCTGGTGACCATAGCCAATGACTAAACTGCTATTTCTCGGACCTATCTAGCTACTCTGCCTCCTTCCCCCCTGGTCCCCCCACTTCTAGCTCCGAGGACACAGAACCGGCACTCTCTCACCCACCGTTCTGGTTTCGGACCATTACCAGAACTGAAGTTCTAAAGTTGTTACTCTCCATCTCTGATAGCACTAGTTCTGGTGCTAATGGATTGGAATCCAGGCTACTGAAAGTCGCTGCCCCTCTTATTGCCTCCCCTTTAAAGAAAGTTTTTAACTTGTCAATATATCATGGCACGGTTCCCAATATCTGGAAGATAGCCAGAATTACTCCCATCCACAAGAAAGATGATCCCAAAGACATGTCTAACTATTGACCTATTGCCATTCTTCCTGTGCTCAGTAAAATCCTGGAAAAATTTGTGGCAACCCAAACTATAGTATACCTACAGAAGCATAACCTCCTCTCAGGCTCCCAGTATGGCTTTCACAAAGGACACAGTACTACCACTGTCATACTAAAACTTACAAATGACATCTATGCTGCTATGGAATCTGGTCTTTTGACAGGTGCTATCTTCATTGACTTAACTAAGGTGTTTGATCTGGTAAACCATACCCGTCTCCTTACAAAACTTTGTTCTATCAGTTTCTCCACAAAACAGTTGCCTGGTTCAATAGCTACCTATCCAACTGGATACAGGCTGTAGCTTTTAATTCAGCAATGTCCAATCTTTCTCCCATACTTATGGGAGTTCCCCAAGGCTCCATACTTGGCCTGCTACTTTTCTCTATTTTTATAAATCACCTCCCATCATTCGCACCAGCCTGCTCTTCCTTGCTGTATGCGGATGACCTAATCATTTAACACAGTGGTAGGAATATCATGGATATTAACCATGCCCTAACTGTTGACTTCTCAAGCATTCAATCCTGCCCAATAGAAAACAACCTTGTTCTTAATGCGAGCAAAACCCACTCCATGCTTTTCGGCTAGCCAGCTAGACTCAAATTAAATTGCAACTCCCTTCAAATATTGAGTGCTGATGGTTCCCCGGTAGTCAGCACTAGCTCCTTCAAATACCTGGGCATCCTCCTAGATGAATCCCTGCATTTTGACCTCCATATCACAGCCACCTGCAAATCAGTTAACACCAAAATTGGAGGTGTCTACCATACTAGCTATGCCCTCACACCATCTGCCAGGCTTGCCGTGGCTCAAGGCCTACTGCTCCCGGCCCTGGCTTATGGCTCAGTCACCTACCTAGGGGCATCAAAGACCTCCCTCCGTAAATGGGACATCACCTATAATAACATCTGCTGCTATGCCTCTGGATCACCACGTTTCAAACATCACTGTCAGCTTAACGCTGACTTAAAATGGCCCAGCCCTGCTGCCCACTGGCTACAGTCCTATGGCTCCTTAATTGATGGGATAACTAGATCAGGCCTCCCCAAATCCCTCGCCTCCTTGCTACACTCCCCAACCCCATCATGGTCTCCGATCTAATGACTATGCCCCTCTCTTCATCCACAGATGCAAAGCCACCATGGGTGCATGTGCTTTCTCTTACTCAGCCCCCTAAGTACTGGAACTCTATCCCCCAAACTATTCACCTAGCTCCTACCCATGTTGGTTTCAAGAAACTCCACCATGAACATCTCCTGGCTTCTAATACTTGCACAAGCTTCCATCCACCTTAGCCCATTTCACTCCTTCCATTTTCACCCTTGTTCTTTCCTGCAATCTCTTTCTTCCCTCTCACCCCCTTTTTCATGCTGTTTCCCACCACCCCCTCCTCCTCCCCCCCTCCTCATTTACCTCTCTATAATTGGGCCTCACAATAGCACTTACTGATTTTTTCTGAACTTTCCTGTTTGGACCAGTACTGACTTGTTGGCACTTGTTTATACATTTTGACTTTTTCCTAACTGTACTGTTTATATTGTTTGATATTATCTTACTCTGTATATCATCCAGTTTGCCAATTTGTTATATTTCTGACCATCCCTTTGTCTACCTTTTCCATGTGCTACGTCACATTGTACTGCTCATATATTTTTTTTTCACTTGTATGCTCCCGGGTCATGCCTGAAAATAGGCATCTCTATGCCTAGTGCACCCACCCCAGTTACCAAAAGCAAATAAATAAATGAATAAATAATAGCAGAAGGGGTCTGGAGGATGGAGTGGGAGAAAAACATTCAGAAGTGGGAAGCAGAGGTGAATGTACAGATGGGAGTAAGGGGAAGGGTAGTAGTTGGGGAAAGAAAGTGGGCTCAGATTCTAAGTGGTGTGTAGTGTCCCTGAACTCAAGAAATCTCAGTAATAAGATGGATGACCTGCAAGCGCTATTAGCTGGAAGAGAGGTGGACATTGCAGCAGTAATTGAGACTTGAGCCAAATCTTACCTGACTGGGACCTCTTGATCCTTGGGTATAACTTATATAGAAGAGACAGTGTTGTAGGGAAAGGGAGCGGGTGGCATTTTACATCAGAGAGGATATATTATGTATGAGGGAGGAGTCATATGAAAGGAACGTAGAAATATTATGGGTTCAGTTAATGTCCAATAGGAGAAGAAAGGTAAGGTTTGGGATGGTTTACAGACCTCCCAATCAAGATGAGGAGAGGGATAGGAAATTATGATCACAGTTATTAAAGGTTGTAGAGAAGGGTGATGTGGTAATAGTGGGAGACTTCAATCTGCCGAAGATAGAATGGAGCATATAGACCACACCATGTATCAGATGTCAGGTGATTCTTGAAGCATTGCAGAATGGATTCCTGACTCAGGGAGTGTTAGAACACAACCAGAAGGGAGCAATCCTTGATCTGGTGTTCATAAATGGGAACATGTACAAGACATGAAGGTCAAGGAGGTCCTGGGTAGGAGTGATCATAACACAGTGTGGTTCCAGCTTGATATGGGTAGGGAAAACATACCCACTAAAACTAAAGCACTGGACATCAGAAGGGTGGACTTTAGGAAAATGGGTGATTTGTTAAGAAAGCAACTGATGGGCATCAGGGCAGATATGGGGGCTGACCAAAAGTGGTCCATTATTAAGGAGGGGATATTAAGTGCAACAGATGAGTGAGGTTCAGGCAAAAAAATTTCAAGGGATAGAAAACCAAGCTGATTTAATGTTAAGGTTGCCCAGGCAGTTATAAAGATAAGGTTAGCCTTTAAGAAATTCAAGAATACTTATAGGGAAGAGAACAGGGACATTTATCTAAAGATGGCTAGTGAAACATGTAAAGTAGTCAGGTGAGCTAAAGCTAAGAAAGAAGTGTGATCAGCAGAGGGAATTGAGAAGAGTAAGAAAGCCTTTTCTTGTTAGGTAAATGAAAAAAGGGATAAGAAGGATGGGATAGTTAGGCTTCTACAGGGGAATGGGTGGGTGATGAAAATGGTGAAAAAGCAGAAGTGCTGAAAGAATACTTCTGCTCTGTCTTCACCAAGCAGAATGATGGACTTGTGCCAACAGGGATGAGAAGATGTACACAAGGAGAAGGAAGCATGGAAATGGTAATAACGGGGGATAAAGTGAGGAATGGACTGTTAGCATTGAAGGTGGACAAATCTCCAAGTCCAGATGGAGTATGTTCAAGGTTGCTGAAGAAGCTGGCAGATGAACTAGCAGAGCTACTGGTGGACCCACTCAACAGCTGACTTGAGTCAGATGTAGTGCCACAGGACTGGAGGATGGCCCATGTGCTACCCCTCCATAAGAGCGGCTGTAAAGATGATCCTGGAACTACTGACCTGTCAGTTTGACTTCAGTCATGTGCAAGCTGATGGAAACTTCACTTAAGGAAAGGTTGATTGAGTGTCTAGAGGAGCAGGACTTCATGATGTTAACCAGCTTAGGTTTATGGGAGGGAGATCTTGTCAAACTAATCTGATTGAATTTTTTGACTAGGTCACCAAAACAGTAGATAAGAGTCAGGCAATGGACATCCTCTACCTAGATTTTAGAAATGTCTTTGATCCTGTGTCCTACAAAATGCTGATTAGAAAATTGGCAGATCTAGGGGTTGAGGAAAAGATCATAAGATGGTTGAAAAATTGGCTGGGGAGTAGATTCCAGAAGGTATTGGTGGTGGGGGGGGGATCATCTAACACTACAGAAGTCATAAGTGGAGTTTCACAGGGCTTGGTGTTAGGACCAGTGTTATTCAGTGTCTTTATTAATAATGTTGGGGATGGCATTAAGGGCAAGATGTGCTTTTATTGCAGATGACACCAAGCTCTGCAGTAGGGTTAACTCAGCTGAAGGGATACAGGACATAAGGAAGGATCTAAAAAAGCTGGAGAGGTGGCTAGGGATCTGGCAACTTGGATTTAATAATGTCAAAAAATACAAAGTGATGCATTTGAGAGCCAAGAATCCCAAGATGGAGCACTATCTGGGAGGAGTCTGGTTATCTGTAACAGAAGAGAAAAAGATTCTGGGTCAGGTGATAACTAGCAACCTAAAGCAGTCCATGCAGTGCAGGAGAGCAGCAGCTAAGCTGAACAAGATGTTGGGATGCATTGTTAGGGGGATTAGCAGTAGGCAAAAGTAGGTCATGCCACCTTTGTATAAGCAACTGGTGAGGCCACATAGGGAGTATGGAGTACAATTCTGGTGCCCTTACCTTAAAAAAGACATTGTCTTGCTGGAGAAAGTACAGAGGGCAATTTAAATGACTACAGGTCAGCAAGGGAAGATCTATGAGGAAAGTTTGAGAGACCTAAACATGCACTCACTAGAGGAGAGGAGGGAGAGAGGGGATATGATAAAGACCTTCAAATACTTAAAAGAAATAAGTAGGGTGGATAAGGAGGCTTTCTTCATGCTAAGCAGAAACCACAATAGAAGGAGGCATTGTCTTAAATTGGATGGTGGAAAGTTTAGATGGGAATTTAGATGGCAGTTCTTCACTGAGAAAGTGGTGGACAGTTGGTATGCACAGCTGGAAGAGGTTGTTTCATTGACAACAGTGGGCAGCTTCAAAAAGGAATGGGATAGACATAACGGGAAAGTAAAAGTTATGAGGGGGTGGGTGGAAAGGTTGGGAGGATTGGAGGGGGGCAGGGTCAGTAAATCAAGCTATGGACACTGCAATTATGAGCAGACTAGATAAACAAAATGGCCTTTTTCTGCTGCCTAATTCACATGATCCTATGTTCATATGTTCTAGGGTTAGCTAGCCATCAGAAATCAATGAAAGCTGGCCAGCCCAGTGGCCCTGAGGATTGAGGCGCTGGACACCACACATCGTGACGCGCTGGTGACCCAGGTTCGGGAATGAGCCGGGGTCATTGGGAGTTGGCAGAGGAGGGAAGAGACTGAGCATCTGGAGGACTGCTCTCTCTTCCCATGGAGGGTTAGGGATAATGCTCGCTCAAGGTGTGACCCCTGGTGGCAGCTGGGGGTAGCCGACTGTATCGGCGTGGCATATGCCTGGGGGTGGAGCCGCAGCAGCATATTGCCATGACAGCTGGGCTCCACAAGGGATTCAAAATAGTAAACCCCGCCTCCCACCGATAGGTGATGGCACCTCCCACCTATGGCCCATACTCCCATAGTAGGGCTCAGTTCTCCACTGTGATCACCCTTCCCTGGCCTGGAGCTCAAACCTATAAGAAAGAGTGCCCTGGGCAGGGGCAGCCCTTCCCCAGAGGGATCAGACCAGAGGATGTGCCAGGCCACAGGAGGAGTGGAGTTGGGCCATGAAGGGAGGTAGAGACCATGGCCTGGGAGGATGCCAGAAAGAGTTCGGTGGGGCTCAGGAGGGCCAAAAAATACAATTCAAAAAAAAAAAAAGAAATCAATGAAAGCAGAGTTATGAGATAAAACACATGGAGTACCAACAGAGGGTACAGCAGACCATTAAGTGAATGTGATGGAAAGCGTAGATATTTCCTTCTCGGTACGTATCAGGTTTCTGATCTCCACAGTAATGAGGAAGGGAAAAAACAGTCACCTTCCACAGAACTGTAATCCAGCATAACCAGAAGGGATCACTGCCTTACTCCAGGACCACATCATTGTCAGATTCTTCTTCAGTGACTGTTGGTGAAGTATCAAATGATATGAAAGGAATTTTGAATTCAGTGACTCAAGGGGGGAGAATCATGTGTGTTAAGTAAAAGATACCTAAAATGCTAATACAGACATATGTATTGTATGCATAGGGCATTAGTCAGGCAAGGTGACTGAGGCAGTGGCATGGTCATGCACAATCCACTACCTCAGCCCTATGATGCAGAGTGCTAGTGGAAGGGAACAGGCTTTGCATGCAGGTTCCCTACTGCAGCTGCTATTTACCATCTCCTACCAGTGGCAGACAGCCACAGCAGGGCAAGAATTCCTCCCATCCTTCTGCTCCTGGCCCTACTAATAGACACTGATGGCTTAGGGCTAGCATCTGGCTATTTCCAGTTTTGTATGGTTCACTTAAAGGAACGTGAAATGTTAGTACCGACAGCCCCCTGCTCCACACGTAACAGGGATCAAATGCAATGGTAGGGTGGTCATCTGACTGGATGCCTGCTGCTACTTGTTGCTCTAGCTACTGCCTACCCCGCCAGCCCCCCCATGTTACTATGCACATGTGGGGAGGGGCCACAGATTGGCAGACCACGATAGTGCATCATATGTGGTGTATGCCTGTCCAGATGTGTGAGCTGATGTGGATCAGGTATGCGCTATTAGCATATACCTAGGCTGCCTTTGTGCATAGGCCCCATGGAATATATTGTAAGTGCTGTGCACTACATACAGTGATAAGCTTACCATAAACTGTGTGGGATGGAACAGGTAGGTAAAAGCCTGCCAATCATCCAGAGATTAACAAAAAAATCATTAAGCTAAATGCCTGCTACAAATGTATAATTGAGTGGGCTGGGGCAGGTGGAAAGAGGCCTGGCAGAACTCCAGCAGATAGGTTATCCAACTCAGTAGTATATGGGGAACCTGTATAGAGTCTAAAAAGTAATGGAGAGTAGAAGACATCAATTCAAGGAGGCAGTATAGCGCAGTGGTCTAAGGCTCTGAGCTGCAAATCTGGTGACATTCAGCAGACCACACCTGGGTTTGAATCCCACAGCTTCCACTTGCATACGGTGTGACCCTGAGCAAGTCACTTAACCTCCTTGTGCTCCCAGGTCGCTCCTGTAAAAAAGCTTTCAGCTTAGTGTGCTATACCTGATTAAACAACTAAAAATAAAAAAAAAAATTCCCTTTTAGAAAAATGATTACTTTTAATGTGTTTTTAGAGAAACTATAATTCACAAACCATGAATTTCTAATTTTTGCTTAGGAAAAAACAAGGAATGACTGAAAAAGGCTATGGAACCTACTTAGGAGGAACACACCACTGAAGAAGCACAGAGACATATTGCAAAATATCGGAGACCTAAGAAATTGTAATCTGAAAAACAACATGATAAAATAAAAATATATATTTTTTCAAAAAGAGATTTGTTGAGTTTGTAACTGTACTCCTTTTTGATACTGTTTAATTGTTTTTGATCCATAAGAGGGGTGGCTTCATCGTTTGTGTTGTATTTACCCTTTTTTGCAGTGAGACACTGGCTTATGAGGTATTTTTGATGGAGGGAACCTATATAGAGAACAGAGAGTGTTTAGCATTTATGCTAGCATGTACAGTATTTATAACCACTGTATTTACTGAAAGTAAATGATCTCACATTTCCGGATCAATTAAGGACTAGATTTTTACATGTTATCTGCTGTTTGAATCATCATTGCAAAGTTATCCTTCACTCACTGGTTTCCTAGTCTACAACTTTCCCAAATTCATCACCCTCTCTCTGGCTTGAGGTTCTGCTCTACAACCCATAACAGCTTGTTAATGACAGCACCATTATAAGTCCTTTGCAAAGTGAGGTGACGGTAAGTACTGTACCTCAAACTAACCATTGCATGCCTAGTTTGCATGCATTTATGTAAATGGTAAGCTTAAGTATTGCAAGATGGTACATTTAAAGTATTTGGCTAGCCCAACACATGGCTAGTTGATAGCTGTACTACCAAGAAGTTATGTTATACTATAATTTCACCCTCTATAGTACCTATCCTTTCCCCTGCTATAGTACATCTCCAATAAAGCTCCCTCCTTGTCCTGCTGCTAGTGTTCAGTCTTCCTTATAGGTCAGATCACTCTACTTTATACCTGAAGAGGGCCACAACAGTCTACAACGGTCTCATTATTACAGGAAAAATGCTCACAGCTTGTGAGAACAGATGGACTGATGACGCTTGCCAGACTGGGTGGCTCAATGCGTACTATCTAGGCAGTGCATTCACTAAGTACTTGTCAAATTTCACAGAACTAGACAATAGAATGGTTGAACTGTGCTTGCTTTTCAGCTTCCTTAAATATTCCCGTCAGGCTTCATAAACATGAATGTCACATAGTCACATCCCTCTTTATCCCCCGCAGCATAAAGGAGAAAAGGACAGGAAGCAGAAGAGGAGTTAAACCCCTAAAAGTCATAACATGATGACGAGAGACCTACTGTATGGAACATAATTTGGAAATAGTTATCTTGTTTTGAGGTAAATAACTCCAGAAAAGTGATCCAGAAGAAAATGGTTTGATACCTTTTATTGGACCAACTTAGATGTTACAAAAAGAACAGAATGCCTACGCATTATTACATGGACCAATCCAGCAACTAAACTAAATCTATTTGTCCAGAAAAGTGAAGAATAAGCAATATTGTAATGTATTCTCAATTGGGCTATTTAAGCCTCTTCCATCATTAGCCAACTTGTTAGCTGATTCCATGAACACCTGCAAGACTCTGGAGAAAGTTGCCTGATGGCAGCAATCCCCTCAGCTGGATGCCTGAGTCAAATGTTTGTCACTTATACAGTTCTTGGGCCCTTATAAGGGCTGCCAGGCAGGCTGGGCTCTTCAGTGGCAGCATACTCCCACCAGCCTCTGAAGGTCCCTCAAAGATTTCTCCCTGGGGCTTCTCTTCTGGGTGCTCCTCTTCTGACCCTCCTGTGAACTGTTCCAAGAACTGCCCTTGAACCCTCCTGACAGTCTTCTTCTATGCTACTGGGAGGGGGCATGACTACCCTGGGGGGGTCCCATAATGGCTGTGGAAGGGAGCAACACTGACTGATTATGCAAATCAAGGACATGACTACACTACCAATCAGCATCAAGAGCTGCTACTCAGCTCACATGCCTCCTTCCCAGCATGAACACAACTAACAGCATTTACTTCCATTAGATTTCTAAACAACACATGAAGCACCTTTGATGTGCCACCATGGGAGCCACTGCATCACATCTGCCACAGCTGGCACTCTCTCCCTAACAGGGAGAGATTCTTTTAGAATGGGGGGGTTTGGGAAGGTAGGGATAGTCCTTTCTGACCTACCCCCCCCTACACACACACACATTTTCTGTTAAAATACATTTAAAAAAAATCAGTGGCCACCACCAAAGCCACTGACTGGATGCGCATCCTTCTGGTGAGGCTCCTGATGTGGCTGTGATGTCGGCTGCTACAATATATTTGCTGGTTTTGTGATTGCTGGAGGAAAATGTAATATGACTGACATAGTGGACTGCTGAGAAATAGCAGCAAGAAGAAGAGTAAATTCACTTATTGCTAAATTGTGTTTCTCATATGATAGGTAATAAAGTTTGTGGTAAGCATACATTTGCAGCTTTTTCTTTTAGTGAGAATGGATGCTTTTGTTGTGCATGAGGGAGAAAATGGGCATTTGTTTATAAGACTTGAGAGACATGAGGAAACAGAGTTTTTTTTTGTTTGTTTGTTTTTTTATCAAAATGTGTTCAAGCAACAGCTATGCCAGAATAATCAACTGAGTATTATGGCTAAAGTCGGTTGCTAACTCATTTGAAAGTGGTGCAGCCTGATTATTAAACAGTAAGCACCCTAACCATATAGTCATCAAAAAGCTGTGTTGTTTAGTTCTAAGGCCAAACCTTATTCAGCTTTCAACATACTAGTACTTTCTTGTTTGCATGTTTCTTACTTTGCAAAAGTTAACAGATATATGTAGCTACTGTAGAAGAACCTTAGATCCTTCTCTTAGTTTTACTTCCTATATTACTTCCTATATCCCACTAGTCAAGACTGACAAGTAGAGGGTTAGCTGCACTAGCCCTGGCCAATTTGCACTAGGTTCAGGGCTAGTAAAACAATGTTAAGGTCGAACCCTGCCTTTTATCATAATACAGAGTCTGACACAGACCTGTGTGGCAGCACAAGTAAAGCAGAAGTCCGAAAGACAATTTAAAGGTTTCCAAACTGACAGGAAGAGCCTTGTTCTTTTGAATTATAAAATGGGTTGTATAAAACGTGCATTCATTGTTCACTTGGGAGCTTAAGCAGCAGGCAGGTAGGAAAGAGGGCTGGAGTTATATTCTGTTTTAACTGAAATATTTGAATAGTTTGTAAGTGAAATTAGTTTTATGTGTTAAAAATTATTACCTTGAATTAGAACTGTTACATTGTAACTTTGGTGGCTTGGGGATAGTTGTTTGGCAGGGATACTTAGAGGGAAATTTAAATGTGTTGTTTGCCTGGTGGTTGGGGGAAGGGACATTAGCTGCAATTACCTTGTCTTTAAATAGGAATTACCTTGGCTTTCATTGTTCACTTGGGAGCTTAAGCAGCAGGCAGGTAGGAAAGAGGGCTGGAGTTATATTCTGTTTTAACTGAAATATTTGAATAGTTTGTAAGTGAAATTAGTTTATATGTTAAAAATTATTACCTTGAATTAGAACTGTTACATTGTAACTTTGGTGGCTTAGGATAGTTGTTTGGCAGGGATACTTAGAGGGAAATTTAAATGTGTTGTTTGCCTGGTGGTTGGGGGAGGGACATTAGCTGCAATTACCTTGTCTTTAAATAGGAATTACCTTGCTTTCATTGTTCACTTGGGAGCTTAAGCAGCAGGCAGGTAGGAAAGAGGGCTGGAGTTATATTCTGTTTTAACTGAAATATTTAAATAGTTTGTAAGTGAAATTAGTTTTATGTGTTAAAAATTATTACCTTGAATTAGAACTGTTACATTGTAACTTTGGTGGCTTGGGGATAGTTGTTTGGCAGGGATACTTAGAGGGAAATTTAAATGTGTTGTTTGCCTGTGTTCTTAAATACTGAAAAGCCACTGGGGGTTGGGATTGAAGGGCTGAGTATTTCTGTTTGGGACTGAAATTCGAAGCAACAGGAGCTGGTGGGCCTGTGACATCATATGGTACCTGATGTCTGCTTACACACACTGTTAGTGGGACCGAACACACACTGGACTGTATGTGTTTGTGAGACTTGAGAACGTTATTGATGGAGTTGAAATTGGGTTTGTAAATAACTACAGTCAGTATAGAGAGAAACTGTACTCCAAGGGAAAGGGACTGAGAAAAGGGGGTGTGCTATTATAAACAGAGGGGGATAATCAGGGTGGCCATATTCCACCATGGCAGGCATCTTCGGAAGGGTTGTAGGCTGCACAAGCTGTGGGATGGCAATAATTCTAAATTGGGCCTGGAGAGAGGGAGGCTGCCCACTCTGTAGACAGCTATCTTGTATCAGGAGTGAGGTATATTGGTTAAGGAGTAAGCTGTGGGAGCTGGGGGGTGTCCAAGGATAAGGGGTGTGGATATGGGCAGCAGAAGGGTGGGGCTGAGGGGAGGCTGGGGCAATGCTCTGAAATTACAGGACGTTATGTTACAGCAAGCAGGAGGGGGGATATTCAGGACAGAGGACCCTTAGATAGGGAAGTTGATGCTAAGGGGAAAACGTACAGGGTGAACATTCTGAATACAAAGAGACTGGAGGGGGAAGAGTCAGGAGGGGCTGTTGTGCGGAAGCCTAAAACAGCAGACTGTGGGAAGGGAGCTCCTAAGGTGAACAGTGCAAGAGAGGAAGAAGAGGCCAGTTTAGAGATGCAGTCAGGGAAACTCGGTTACATGATGGAGGCTGACATAGAGTGTCACAATAAATTTGAGCTACTAAGCAACCTAGAGGGAGGAAGGGTTGGTGGAATGAGGAAACTTATACAGAGGCCGGGGAGGGAGTCGGATACCCATAGGGCATCACAGACCAGCTATGGAAAGGACAGAGAACCCAGAGGGAGAAGGGGAAACATATATGTTAAGCAAATGGGGGAGATGCAACATATTCCAGACATGAGGAGGAGAGCATGATTGGAGAAACTGGGAGACAAGGAGGTGGGAGGAGGACCCTTCAGCAGGGAGGTCAGTACCAAGGATGGGGCCCTAGCTAAAGGGACCCACACAGAGAGCCTCTGGAGGCAGGGGTACTATTACAAGGGGAGGATGGTGGTGTGGGGAAGGGAAACCATCAGGGCCAGGATAAATGGTTCAGATAGGGAGAGGGTTAAAGGAGACACCTATTCAGAGGGTTTGAGTTAAGTGGGCAAAATAGCAAGGGAAGCAGAAAGGGAGGGTGACAAGGGGTCTCTAATAAGGCAGGAAGACTCCCATGGAATTGAGATCATGAATAAAGGGGAAGGGGGCTGAGGGGGCATAGTGGAGGTAACCATAAGGATGATGGCGGTGTTAAGGTTCTGTTACTGGGAGACTCGATGATTAGGGGTATCCATTGGGAGGACAATGGGGTGGATGCCATAGCCAGGTGAAGGTAGTGAGTATCTCTGGGCTGACAGTGCACAGAGCAAAGTTCATGGTGTATGAAATGGTTAGGGATTGTGGAGAAACCAGATTCCTGGTGCATTTGGGAACCTAATGATCTAGAGGAAATAGCATTTGGAAACCAAGCAAGGTTCCAAGAACTTGCCAGAGTCTGTCGTGGGATAATGGATGCAACATTTCTTTTTCGGAGATATTGCCAGTACCAAAGGCCTCAGTGGAGAAAAAAAAAGCTTACAGAGGTTAATGACTGGCTCAGGAAGTGGGGTGAAGAGAATGGATTGGGGTGTTAGGGAACTGGAATGGAGTTTGGGAGGATAAGGGACTATATGCCAAGGACAGGTTTCATCTTGCCCCATTAGGGAAGGAGATCCTTAAACAGGGGATGGCTGACTACATACAAGAAAGGTGGGGTTTAAACTTGTAAGGGGAGGGATGAGGGAGGGCTGACGAAGCCCTCTCCACGATGAGGAGAGTGCGTCAAGCCCAAGAGGGAGGGGAAACAGACTGGAGGTGGAGGTTTCAGGAGGAGCAGGGGGAGGATGGAAGTATAAGGAATCTGGGTGGGTTCGACAAAGAGGATCAGGGATAAGGGTGGGGTTGGTGTTAGTAAATGCCAGGAGCTTGGGAAACAAGTTGCGAGTTCCAGGCCATGCTGTTCTGGGGGGGGAGGATGGCGGCGGTCACGGAGACATGGGCCAACAAAACCATGACTGGGACCCAAATGTACAGGGTACACTATGCTGAGGAAGGATAGAAAAGAGGTCAGAGGGGGTGGAGTGGCTATGTTCATTAGAGATGATATAGAAATTGCTATGGTAGAAGAGGCAGAGGGAAACGTGGAGGCCTTATGGGTCACCTTACGATCCCCAGCAGGAGATAAGGTCAAGCTGAGAGTAGCATATAGGCCCCCCGGGATGAGTGATGTTCTAGAGAATGGTTTGCTGGACAACATCATTGCCCAGTGTGGTCCAAAAGGGGAAGGAGTGGTGTTGATGGGGGACCTTAATATGCCAGGTACAAACTGGGGAACCATGTCCTCTAAGGTGGCCAAGGAGCAGAGGCTGCTGGATGGCTTCCAGGATGTGTTCTTAACACAGCATGTGATGGAGCCCACAAGGGAGGGGCATGTCCTGGATGTGGTTCTGGCAGATGGGGATCTGGTAAGGGACATAGTTGTACAGGACCCCCTGACTGGGAGTGACCACATTACTGTCTGGTTTCAAATAAGCATGGGGGGAGTGGGGGTGAGATCTAGGACACTGGCAGTGGACTTCAGGGGGGCAGACTTTATGGGCATAGGAAATATTCTCAAGGATCACTTGAAGGGGATTACCTCAATGACAAGTGTGAAAAGGAGATGGGAGGTCATAAAACGGGGACTTCATGAGGCAGTCAGGATCTGCGCTAAGTTGAAACCCAAGGGAGCAAGGTCACGTGAACCATGCTGGTGGTCCAGTGAGGTACAGGTAGCAGTCAGGAGAAAAGAAGGCTGCCTACAAAAAAAATATAAAACAACAAGAGGGGATAGGGATAAGGAAATGTACCAGCTTGCATCTAGAAAAGTCACCCGTATGGTGAGGGGCAAAGTCCAGTAAAGAGCAGCGGCTGGCACAGGGATACATGGAGGGAAAAGGGTTCTTCCAGTACATTGGGGAGCGGAGAAAACTAAGGGCCATCTCAGCAGATTGAGATCAGAAGGAGGGTGGGTGGAAAGAGGCGAGGGACCAGGCAGAGGTATTTAATTGTACTTGCCTCTGTGTTTCACTAGGGAGGGATGGGATATCACAAAGCAAGGCATGAAGGGATAGAAGGAAGGAGTGGGATCAGGGAGCAACAGAATGGGAGCAAGAGGGAGGGAAAGGTACCCCAGGGGTGTCACATCTGGATAAGGATAAAAAGACCAGTAAGGGGAGGGACGGATGATGCTATCTCCACCAAAAGGGTGTGGTTAGCCCTCAAGGCCCTAAAGAAAAACAAATCTCCTGGGCCGGATGGCATTCATCTGAGAGTACTATGGGAATTGGCGGACATACTGGCTGTACCCCTGGTGGAGCTTTTCAGCAGGTCACTTGAGACAGGGAGGGTACCTAGGGATTGGCGAGAGGCACATGTGGTACCAATCCATAAAGGGGGGTCGAGGGAAGTACCAGGTAACTATAGACCCATCAGTTTGACCTCGGTGGTGGGAAAATTAATGGAGAGTATACTAAAGGAACGGTTGGGGGTGTACTTGGAGGAGGTGGGAGGTCTGGACAGTTGGCAACATGGGTTTGTGCCAGGTAGATCATGTCAAACCAACCTTGTGGAGTTCTATGAATGGGTAACATCAGAACTGGACAGGGGTAAGCCTGTTGATGTATTATTCTTGGACTTCAGCAAGGCATTTGACTCTGTCCCCACAATGGTCTGGTGGAGAAACTGATGGGGTTAGGAGTAGGCCCTTTGATGGTCAGATGGATTGAAAACTGGCTAGCTGGACGCACTCAGAGAGTAGTGGTCTGTGGGGAGCTCTCAAACCCTAGAGAGGTTGGTAGTGGGGTACCACAGGGCTTAGTCCTGGGTCCGATCCTGTTTAATGCATACATATCGGACATCAGGGAGGGTATAGGGTGTGAAATGAGTCTCTTCACGGATGACTCCAAGATGGGAGCAGTAGTTGAGGGAGAAGAGGGGAGGTTGGCCCTGCAAGGGGACCTGGACACCCTGGAGCTGGGCTCACATGGAAATTAAATTTCAATATCACCAAGTGCAAGGTGTTGCATCTTGGTCAGGGAAACCTAAACACAGGTACACCCTGGGAGGGAGGCGCTGGAGGCCTCAATAGGGGAAAAGACCTAGGGGTCATGGTGGATACATGTATGAATAACTCTGAGCAGTGCAGGAGAGCAGCTAGCAAGGCAAACAGGATGTTGGGATGCATCGTAAGGGATCACCTCTAGGAGCAAAAGTGATTCTGCCGCTGTACAATGGACTGGTTAGACCACACCTTGAGTACTGTGTACAGTACTGGAGACCACACTTGAAGAGGAACATACAGCTCCTGGAGAGGGTACAGAGGAGGGCAACAAAGATGATACGAGGGCTAGGGGATTTGACGTATGAGGACAGATTTGAGGAGCTCTGCCTGTTTTCATTGGAGGAGAGGAGAGACAGGGGGGACATGATTGAGGTCTACAAGTACCTCAAGGGAATAAATAGGGTAAACATGGAGGGGATCTTTAGACTAAAGCAGGGAGGTATCACCAGAGGGCATGGTTTGAAGTTGGAAGGTGGAAGGGTGAGGGGGGAAAAGAGGAGGAGGTTTTTCACTGAGAGGGTGGTGGACCCTTGGAATGCACTGCCTGGTGAGCTGGTTCAGAGATCCACAGTGGAGGGCTTCAAGAGAGGTGGGACAGACACAGAAAGTGGATGTATCAGATGATGGCCTGTCCCGGGGGGGGTGGGGATGGATGATAGGGGTTTCTGGAGATCAAGGGATGGGAGGGTCTCGGCATCCAACTAAAGATCTAGGTTTGAGCAGACTCGATAGACCGTAAGGCCTAATCTGCTGGCAAATAGTATGTTAGTATAATCATCTGAAGCCCACCTTGTGATTTCCTAGGGAGTCTAACTGACAAGCCTAACTTATGGCACAGTAGCTTGGTTTACTTTAATATTGCAAAAAGTAATTACTCCAAATGGGATGTGGTGTATAGTAATATCTGACATTTTTAATTTGCTCACCAACCACCTGATTCTGTAAATCATTGTTTACTTTACTGTGAACTGGGCTGTTTCACTGATAAATTGACCAGATTTTATGTTCTCATTACTTGTATAAAGTAAACCAATATCTCTCCTCTATTTATCATCTGAAATTAACTGTTGAATAATTGTTGTTTGAATTTATGTAGTCTTCTAAGATAGGTCAACTTGCCGTTTCTCATAATGCTCCCAAGAATTGAAACTCTTTACTGTTATTCATTAGAAATTGTGCTATCTACTTGTACTTTAAATCTGTTTTTAAGGATATATTACGGGAAAAATGGAACTCATAATCCTAACCACTAAAACATCGAGGACACCACACTGACAAATGGAATACCGCATTAAACATAGACCCGGATCTACCATTCTCGACACACATTACAAGTGCTAAATCACTGTATGTCTCTGTTAATGGGGGGGGGCTGCACCCCCTACACAGCCCCTTCCCAGTAATTAAAGAGACATCCTCCAAGGCTGACGTACCTCGGGGTGTGATGAAAGGTGATTACCATGCAATGTTCGAACGGCCACAGTGATTAGATTCAGATATATTTCAGAAAAATGAAAGTCATAGTAATTGAAAGAGACTAGTAAAGCACTAGAATTCGTACATAGAAACATAGACTTTGACAGCAGATAAGGACCACTTGGCCCACCCAGTCTGCCCATTTCCCTACCAACTGGATAAGCTGCAGATCCTAGTTAATGAACAGCCTATTTCTTCCTACCCCCTACCCCACAAGAATTGCCTTATGTCTGTCCCATACATTCTTGAATTTCCCCACTGTTTTTGACCCCACAACATCCTCAGGAAGGCTGTTCCATGCGTCCACCCTCCTGTCTATGAAAAAACACTTCCTCACATCGCCCCTGAGCCGTCCCCCCTCTATCTTCAAATTGTGTCCCCTTGTTCTTGCACATCTCTTTTTCTGAAATATGCTACCCTTTTTCACTTTGTTGATTCCACTGAGGTACTTAAACGTTTCTATCATGTCCCCCCTCTCCCTCTTTTCCTCAAGGGTATACAGATTAACCTCTTTTAGTCTCTCTTTGTATGGCTTTTGGTCCAGGCCCTGCACCATTTTAGTTGCCCTCCTCTGGACTGCCTCCATCCTGTCTATGTCTGTGTGGAAATGGGGTCTCCAAAACTGCATGCAGTATTCCAGATGGGGTCTCACCAACTGTCTGTTCAGAGGGATAACAACTTCCTGTTTTCTACTGGTGTTGCCTCTCCCTATACATCCCAATATCCCCCAGCCCTCCCTACTGTCTTCTCACATTGCTTGCTAACCTTTAGGTCATCTGATATGATTACCCCAGGTCCCTTTTCATTTTAGTTGTTGTTACTACCCCCCCCATTGTGTACTCTTCCCCTGGGATTTTGTTTCCCGGGTGCATTACTTTGCACTTCTTTGCATTGAATCCAAGCTGCCACACTTCTGACCATTCATCCAACCTTGCCAAGTCCCTTCTCATCCTTTCCACCCCCCGCTTGTCTATCAACCCTGTTGCAGATCTTTGAGTTGTCTGCAAAGAGGCAAATTTTTCCTTCCAGTCCCTCTGCAATGCCACTTATAAAGACATTAAAAAGTACTGGACCCAGTACTGAACCCTGAATTACCCCACTAGTAATCCCCCTTTCTTCAGAGTGGACTCCGTATACTATCACCTTCTGTGTACTGTTGTCCAGCCAATATTTTACCCAGCCTAGAACCCTGGGACCCCCTCTCAGGTGGGCTAATTTGTTTATTAATCTTTTGTGTGGGACTGTGTCAAATGCCTTGCTAAAGTCTAGGTAGGCCATGTCCACAGCGCCTCCCTGGTCTACTACTTTGGTTACCCAGTCAAAGAAATTGATTAGATTAGTCTGACATGACCTTCCCACTGTGAATCCATGGTGCCTTGGGTCCTGTGCCCCACTGGCCTCTAGGTACTGAACAATTCTTTCCTTCAGAAGTGATTCCATCATTTTCCCTACCATTAAGGTCAAACTGACAAATCTGTAGTTTCCTGCCTCTGTCTTGCTCCCACTTTTGTGAATCACATTTGCCCTCCTGCAGTACTCAGGTACCACACCATCCTCCCATGATCTGTTAAAAAGGATAGTCAGTGGTGTCACTAGTTCTCCCCTTAGTCCTTTTAGAATTCTGGGGTGAATCCCATCGGGTCCCATTGTTTTGTCCACCTTCAGTTTTAGGAGTTCATTCAGAACCCTTTCTTTTTTGAAAGGACTGGGATCGACCCCCCTATCCAGAGTAATTCTATTGATTGGATTAGGTACCTCCCCCTTCCCTTCTTTTGTGAATACTGAGCAGAAGTATTCTTCAGTATCCCTGCTTTTTCACTGTCCTTCTCTGCCCACCCACCAGCCCCTTTACTCAGCCTCACTATCTCTCCATTTGTCTTTCATCATTCCCTAATGTACCTATAAAAGGTTTTATCCCCCTTCTTAACCAAGTTGGCTATCTTTTCCTCAGTTTGGGCCTTTGCTATTCTAACTGCCTTCCCGGCTTCCTTCTGCTTTAACCGGTACAGTTCTTTGTCCTGCTCTTTCTGTGGTTCCTTGTACTTCCTAAATGCTATCTTTTTCTCCCTAACCTTCCCTACCACCTCTTTTGAGAACCATAGAGTTTTTTTTTTGAATTTTGTTTATTTGCTTCACACAAAGGCTTGTTGCCTCTGTGATGGCAGTTTTGATGTTTCCCCATTGTTGATCCATCCCTCCTTCTTGCCTGTTTGCTAGTGCTTTTCTGAAACACTCTCCCACTTTGACATAGTCAGCCCTACTGAAGTCCAGTACCCTCACTTTTGTATGGCTTGACTCTGTAGCTGAGTTTATCATAAACCACAGTTTGGTGGTCACTTGTCCCCTTACCCACTTCTAGATCTGAGACCCTCTGTTCATCCCCTCTTGAGAGTACCAGATCTAAGATTGCTCCCTCCTGAGTGGGTTCCAACACTAGCTGTCTGAGGCATGCCCCCTGTAGGGCATCTGGAATGGCCCTGCTCTTGGATGTGGCTGCAGCAAAGGTGCTCCAGTTAACATCTGGCATATTCAGGTCCCCCATCAACAATATCTCCCCTTTCTCTGCAATCCTAAGGATGCCTTCCATCATTTTATTGTCCATTACCTTCCCCAGAGACAGGGGTCTGTATACAACCCGTGCCATTTCCAGTCTCCAGGGTGACCCACAGTGCCTCCTCTCCACCCTGTTTACAATTTCTTTTCTGTTGCTTTGACCCCTTCCCTAACATTGAGAGCTACTCTTCCTCCTCTTCTATCCTCCCTGTCCCTCCTGTAGATTGTGTACCCAGCTATGTTGACATCCCTGGTATGAGCAATGGGACACAACTCCACACTATAGTGGTCACAGATGCACAAAACACAGCACATCACATAAGTAGCACACTACAAACAGACTTTTCCCTTGTTCTACACAATAAAATAAAGCACTTCTCCCCATTCCCCACTGTTCCCTCACATAAAATAGCACAACCCATGACAGCTGGTAATCACGACACTTACTCTATCAGGCACATACTTCAGGATACTTGTCCTCCTAAACTTGTTGGGCATGTGTTCTCTGGCATCACATTGTCAGGATTTTGAGTTTCAATCTTTTAAATGGATACTGTTTTGAAAAAGTATATGTTGCATACTAATGTCTGCACCTGCTTTAACAGTCATGTTCTCAATTTAAAAGTAGACATTACATTGTCTATTGCACCTACCTGATTATACTAGCTAACTAACTAATAAAAAGTGACTGTAAAGTGCCCTGAGCCTCATAAGAACAGTACATAAAAACAAATCCACATGAAAACCAAACAACACACTTGTTAACAAGATGGAGAACATTCAGCTATAGCTATCCATTTTCATTTCATTTTATTTTATTTTATTTGTTATACTGGCAAGGCATGTGAACATTACTGCCCGTTTACACAAGTCTCCAGTTACATACAACAATCATGAGACATGGCATAGGCTTAAACATTTAACTAACAGCGAGAGTTAGTAAAATGATACATAAATTTAGGATAATATAGACTAAAGGGCAAACCATGAACTAGCCTTGGTGAATTAACAAATACAAGGTGATATTAAGCATTCAGTGAGGGTTTAACAATAAGATAATGTAACAGTGGGAAACAAAACATTTAAGTGCAATCTAAAAACTAGCCTAGGTGGATTAACAATATTATAAGTGCTAGAAAGAGAGGGTAAGTGCCTGAGTTGGATAACCAGAGAAGAGGGGGGAAAATGCAAAATGGGAGCCAGATTAGGGGTGTGAGTAGGTTCAGGTGGGAGAGGTGGATGGCTGCTACATGGACAGTAGATGAGACTCTCATTTGTTTATTTATTTATGTATGCATTTTATTGCTTGGTTGTCAGATGAGTACACTAGAAAAATGAATACCTATTTTTGGGTATGACTCATAGAGTGAAACAGAGCAACAGAGCATGAATAGTAACAAACAAAGCAGGAACATATTTCAAGTGACAGTAAGCAAGTAACAATTACATACCATACACATAATTAGACTTAAACTGATTCAGTACATGATGTATAATGTAGGCTTACTAATAGCAAACAGTATAAATACATTCAGTATCTAAAATTATATAATCAGGAATATTTAGATTTTAAAGCAGTAAAGGAAAAGCTGTATTCTTAGAAAGATTCCAAAACCAGGAACCACTGCAGAGTTTGAGCATCCAAGTGACTAGACACTCCTTCATGTAAGAATTGGTTAATGGGAATTACAAAATTGAAAAAATCTAATACACAGAGCTAGCAAGAAATCAGCAACTTTGTTTTAACAGAGGCCCTGGACACACTACAGAACTGTTTTTGAAAACCATTTTTAAAACCAGTTTAGCTAAACCATTTCAGTGAATCCACACTACTCAGTAACCATTGTTGATAACAGCTTAGTGTGGCCACACTACTAGAGTTGAACCTGTTTTCCTTGTAACTATTTTGTGTTAAGTCCAACACACAGAACTGTGCTTGCCTGGACACACTGCAGCTAGAACTGTTTTAGTTAAACCATTACAGCTTAAAACATTTTTACTTCTGGCCAGACCTGTGAGTAAAACCATGCTTGCTCCAAAATGTTTTTAAAAATGATTTTAAGACAAAAGTACGTAGCAGAGTTTAAAAACAGTTTTGTTAAAATGTTTTAAGGAGCTTGTAGTCTGTCTGCAAACAATGCTAGGGGAATTTAAAACATTTTAAGGCAATTAAATAGTTTTAAGTTCACCAGTGTGTCCAGGGCCAGAATGACTATACAACATAAAAATGGTATGACAACTGAGTGGCTGCCAACCAGCCCCACAATGGGCTTAGAAGATAAACAGCATTTTGCGCTGTACAACCTGTGTTGACTAAAGAGTATAAAGCAAACAGGCAGGCAAGGTTATTAAGCAGCACTGGTGACATGGCATACAGATACAACAAAAAATGAGTCATTTTGCCTCAGTCTGTGTTCTGGTAAGGCACACAAATATATACTAAATGCTTCAAGACTGGTACATATTTAGTACCCTGAAACAGTGGTTTTACAAAATGTCATGTTCAAAAGACTGTTGATGCCTGCATCAGGAAATCTTCATCTTGTTCTTCTGACAGCACTGGATTTCACTTCAGGTCTCCCCACCCACACCCTAAGTGATGTCATTTCCTGGTCTAGGGATTTGGAAAATGGATGTTTGTAGATATAATGGAAGGGAGAGGTAAATGTGCTGCATTTCTGGTCCCAGAAGAGATACTGGTTTGGCTTAATGTTTATATGAGTAGATTTCCCATGGCAAAAATACTGATACCTTTCTTTGTACAGGGACATTCCTCATAAAGGCATGCTGCAGTAACAGGAAATTTTTATAGTCAAAAATATCTATCTGTCTATCTATCTATCTATCTATCTGTCTATCTATCTATCTATTGTGATCGCAAATTCTTTCACTGTAAGTATTACCTGAGCAACCACTCCCGTCGTCACGGGGCAAAAACCACACCACTGGGTTTTGTCTTAACGTCGCTTTATTTGATCAAATCTTTCACATGCATGCGGGAGTTCTGCAAAGGAGAAAGCTCCCTGATTACAATTTACAGCAGCTTTTTATAAGCTAGATTCTGCACTTCTTATCTTGAAAAATACCAACATTTCAGTCCAAGCCAATCATAAAGCAAAATAACAAGTTGATACCAATGTAACAGAAAAACAAGTTGATACCAATGTATGGGGTACTTTTCCACTGCTTATTCCATTTCTTTCCCAATACTTCTTGATACATATGCCTGGGTCAATCTGACCTGAGTGAAACAATGAGTTTCACTCACACCATAGCAACGTACAGCTTGCCTTCAATGCCTCAATGTGCTGTTATCTTATATTTTGCCCAAGCATGTTGTTATCTTATACTTTGTCCGAGCCTGTTATTCAGGCTGGTACAACCAGTTCTGCCCAGTTTTATCTTGCTTTCTGTTCCTACAAATGTACCTCAAGTAACCTCAGTATCATTCTATAACCCTGTAAAAAACAGCATGAACTCAGAAATTTCTACTACATTCATTATGACTTTGTTACAGCATGGCTTTCAAAGCAAGTATAGCTTCAAGGCATATAATAGCAAATATAGCTTTAGGATATATAAAAATTCCCTCACACTCTCTCCCCTTTTGATACTTTGTATCAACTTTGTGAACTATTACATCTTAGTCACGTCTGGTACACCATAGAATGGGAACACCCCGACTAATTCGCTGGGGTCTTGGTCCTTGGGGTGTAATAAGGGGTGCAGCTGGGTGATGGCACGTGGCGACAAGGTGCTACACAGTCGTCACAAGAGAAATTTGAGCAACACAGTCAGGAGCCATAATGCCAGTATCACCACCACGATTACTGCCACCCAGTGGAGGAGGGTAGTGCCCCAGTCACCAAATATGCTTGAGAACCATGACCAGGGGTCCCAGCCCTGTGATATAGGTGCATGCTCACTAAGAACATGCTGCTGTAGCGTTTTTATTCTCTCAATCACTTGCTTTAGTTCCTGGGAGTTATCAGGTATATAGGTGCAGCATTCCTCCCCTATAATGGTGCACACCCCCCCTTACGAGGCTAATACATAATCAAGTGCAGCTCTATTCTGCAAAGCTATGATTCTAAGGGCTTTAATTTCAGCTGTCAGCAAAGCAGTTGATTTCAAGGTATCATTAATTAACGTTTCCGACTCATAGCTTAACTGGTCAATGTAATGCATGTTCTGAACAACACCCCACCATGGGAAGATTCCTGCTCCAAATTTTTCTCCCACTGGGACACGTTTATTTGCGTCCGGCACCTCCCCTTTTTGAACTTGATTTATATAGCTTACACGCTGATGTATAGCAGATGCATTGTACTTATATACATGGGCCTCAGGGTGGAGTGTGGCTAGACAGCAGCAGCCCATCCACCCCATAGGTAGAAAAAGATAAGACCTATCCCCGCATACCCAGTATAGACCTGACAGACTGCCCACGGCAGTGAAATCAGGATGTACTGTGTGGGCATCTGCTTGAGAGCAGTTGGTTATGGTGGACTCGGACTTGGTTGCTGTTGTAGTGCCTACAATATTGGCACATGGACCATCCCAGTGGCGCTAAACTCATGGTTAATTGCTTATTACACAGGCAGAGCCTGGCTGATATATTCTGCTGTCTAACGTCTAGATACAACGGGGTTGACACATTTGTATCATTCGGTGGGCTGTACCATGCAGTAAAATCGTGCCTCCGAAACACAGTTAGGTTTTTTATTTTGTTTGTAGCATAATCTGGGGCATTAGTGATGTTTCTTCCCCTGATGGCACCGAGAATCTCGCTGGCCTCAGTGCTATTTACAGGCCTGGGTTTTAGGTGGAGCCCTACGGCTGCAGAGAAAGGAGAGCTAGTGCATACATAGCAATCAGAGACATTAGCATTATTAGCATGTAAGTTCATTAAAGTCCACCAAGTGTTCATAATGTACAATGGTCTTTGCTGCGGCGGAGCAAGTTGCCCCCTCGTATCCAGAGCCCCATAGCAAAAATAGCAGCGATAGTCCGAACGAAACAGAACGATAACAATTTTCATGGTTGCTCAGTTCACTGTGCAATGGTATCGACTGTAGAAGCTGTCCTGGCGACAATGAGATCGTGAATCCACATTTCTCTCTCCGATCTTTATGGCAGTGGTGGTAGTCAGGAGCACTTGAAACTGTCCTCACCACCTCGGGCACACTCACTTCTTTCTTCGGAAGTCCTTGATAACCACGAAGTCTCCTGGCTGTATCCTATGCAGGGGTCCTCCAAAGGAACTGGAAGTACAGCTTTTACCCTAGGATAGAGAGATCTTAAAACAGCATTAAGAGATAAACAGTAGGCAATCATTTCATTATCTAAACCGTGCAATGTTATTTGGTTTTGTGGGAAGGGGATATTTGTCATTCTGAGGGGCCTTCCCATCAAAATTTCATAAGGTGATAAACCCATGGGGCCAGCTCTTCCCCTCATACTCATTAGGGTTATTGGTAGTGCCTTTACCCAACTAAGGCCAGTATCTGCCATAATTTTGGTCAATTTCAGCTTTAATGTCTGATTTGCCATTTCTACTGCCCCTCCCGATTGTGGGTGGTATGCACAGTGCGTTCGTAAATCCACTTGCAGTGCCTCACACAAGGTTCTGATGACTTCATTTGCAAAATGCGAGCCATTATCACTGGAGAGCCGGGTGGGAATCCCCTACCTTGGTATGATTTCTCTAATCAGGGCCTTTGCTACTGTACAGGCCGTGGTTTTCCGTACTGGGAACGCCTCTACCCACTTTGAAAACATATCTATAATCACTAAGCAATATTTATGCCCTTCACACAGGTTTAGCTCAATAAGATCCATCATTAAATGTTCAAAAGGTCCTGTAGGAAAAGAATGGGCAGAGGGGGTTACTTGGAGTCCTCTGCCAACATTATTTTGCATACATATTACACACTTTTTACAAAAATCTTCAGCATATACGGTAAAGCCAACAACATTCTAATGTTTATTTACAAGATCGACTACTCCACTTTTTGAAACATGATCGGCCCCATGGGCCAATTTTGCCAAAAAGGGAAATACTGCCGAGGGCAGGCAGAACCTGCCATCGGGGTTTGTTCACACCTTAGTGCTAGCATCAAATTTACAGTTTGTTTGCCAGTTACGTTTCTCTTTTGCACTGGCCGACTGTTGTAAAGTTGCAACATCCTTTACTGAGAATAAATCAAGTTGGTTAGTTACAGTCAAAGACATTTGAAATTTCAGAACACTCCCAGAAAGAGCTGCTTCCTTTGCAGCTGCGTCAGCCCTCGCATTTCCTGCAGAAACAAAATCTTGGTTAGAAATATGGGCTTGACATTTTACAATTGCTAACTTTTCTGGCTTCTGGATTGCTAACAAAAGATTTTTTACCAAATTCACATGTGCAATAGGTTTTCCAGCTGCTGTTAAAAACCCTCTGTGTTTCCACAGGGTGCCAAAATCATGAGCTACCCCAAATGCATATCGACTATCTGTGTATATGTTAACTGTTTTACCCTCGGCTATTATACAAGCTCTCGTCAGAGCTATGAGTTCAGCAGCTTGGGCTGACGTTCGTAGAGGTAACTTTGCTCCTTCCACGACATAGTTTTGAGTACACACTGCATAACCTACCAAGGGGGATCCTTTTTTGTCTCTTTGTGCCGAGCCGTCAACAAATAATTCTAAGTCTGCATTTTGTATGGGTACGTCAGTGATATCCGGTCGAGGTTTACAGTCTAAATCAATCACTTGCCCACAGTCATGCTCCTCCCCCTTCTCCGAGGTGGGGAGCAAAGTCACTGGGTTTAAAGTGGTGCACCTTTTCAAAGTTATGTTAGACATGGTTAGTAACACATTTTGATACTGAAGCAATCGTGCAGGTGTTAAATGAGCTGTGCGAGCTTGTAGCAGAATAGAATGCACAGAATGAGGCACATGCATCGTCAAAGCACAGAATCCTACCAGATCCACGCATGCCAACACCGCTTCAGTAGCCGCTGCCACCGACTGCAAGCAAGACACCATCCCACATACCACTGAGTCCAAACACTTCGAGTAATATGCTATGGGCCTCTGTCCCCCTCCATGTTCCTGTGTCAATACAGCTGACATGTAACCTCCTTTACCATTTACAAACAGATTAAAACCCTTCTCATAATTTGGTAGTCCCAAACAAGGACTTGTAACCAATACATTTTTAAGTTTCACAAAACAGATCTCTAGATCAGGTGTCCACCTGATCTCAGTCATCTGCATTTTCTTGCCAAATATGGCTTCATGGAGGGGTTGTGCCAACATAGCATAATCCACGATCCAGGCTCTACAATAGCCCACCATACCCAAAAAAGACATCATTTGCTGCTTGGTAACTGGGCGTGGCCAAGCTGTTATGTTCTTAATTCTCTCAGGGTCTAACTTTCTACCACTGCCAGACAACACATGACCCAAATATTTTACTTGCTGTCTCCACAATTGCAATTTTTCTCGAGACACTTTATGCCCATTCTCAGCCAAGAAAAGTAATAAAGCTTTTGTATCCTGTTCATTTGCTTCCTTACTGGGGCTAGCAAGCAATAGATCATCCACATACTGTATTAGAGATTGCTGCCCGATGGGGCCTAAAGCGGATAGATTCTCTCTCATTTGAGCTGAGAATACTGCTGGAGACTCAGCATAGCCTTGGGGCATGCGAGTCCAGGTCCACTTTTCCCTTTTGTAGGTGAATGCAAACCATTCCTGGCTACTGGGTTCTATGGGGATACTATAAAACGCATTTGCTAAATCAATGACTGTGAAATAACAGCTGTTATGTGGAATGGATGACAATACAGTAATCGGGTTTGGCACTACCGGGGTACCATACATGTACTGCTTCATTTACCGCTCTCAGGTCCTGCACAAAGCGGTAACTTCCATTTGGCTTTCTCACTGGTAAAATTTGTGTATTTACCTTTGCATATGGACAGGGGATGATTACTCCCCTTTCCACTAATGCTGCATGCACTGGGGCTATTCCCTCCTCCGCCTCTTTACCCAGCAGATATTGATGCCTATTCGGTCTGTAAGAGGACTTTGGCTTGACCATAAGGGGTTGTGCATTCTTCAGTAATCCCACATCATACTTTGATTCTGCCCATAGCTTTGCTGGTAACTCATTTATCCAACTTACACTCTCCTGCATGCCTATTTCTTCACAAACCTTTCGCACATTCACTTCTCTTTCATCCACTCGTACCTTAACCTTTCTGTTAATTATGTATTTTTCACAGTTCCCAGCCCTTGATATTAGCTTGCTTCCTACACGTTCCCAATCACACAACTGTACCATTTTTGCTACCCATGGCCCCAATTCCTTCCACTCAAGGGGGGGTTCTCTTGCCATGGAAATGTGCGGGTATGACCCTGGCTCTTGGAATACTTTTAATTGCTCTGCATTCAGCCTCACTGAGGCTGCTGGCGATCCTTTGCCACATATATCTCTGACACCCAGATGGCCTGTTCTACTGGCTGTTTTCCCCACTCTTTGCACTCATAAGATTAGGGTCCCGACCTCCCACTGCATAATGTGTTGTACATGCAAATCTGTCTGTAACTGCAACTGGCCATGTATTCTACTTCTGCCCATTCTTGTAGCCAACCCATCTCCTTTGGTTCTTGTTATTCCCAACTATACAGCCAATCCCTGTTCTTTCTGCCAAACATGGATACAAACCCACCCCTGGCGCTTCTATATTAACCCCTTCTGGGATACAAGTAATGTGTGCATTTACCTTTGACAGGAGATCCTTCCCAATAAATTCACAGGACAGAGTCGTGCTACTGAGGAAAGTATGTTGTAATTCCATTTTCCACCGAACCGGTAATGAGATTGTTAATTGCTCTCTTTGTGGTACTCTGATGCCCCTATTGTTGTCACCATTTGACTGGATAAAGGGTGCATTTAACTTGCTTCTTTGAATTACTGACATTGAGGCACCTGTGTCTATCAAGAAGGTCAACTTTGTGTTCATGATTATTAAGTCTATTACTGGACTACCTTCTGGCATTGTTGAAGCACATAGCATTTTGTGAAAGGGGAGGGTGTTCCTCTAACCTTCAGCTGTCATTAGCAAAGCCAACATTATTAGTCCAGAACTGAGGATCCCGAGTTTCCACCCCAACCTTGCTGCTGATTTGGCTGTCACTGTTGTGGAGCAGGAGGGGTGGTGGCGGAGGCAAGAAGAGCATTGGAATCTTGATTACGCTGCCACTATTTGCCTTTACACAATTTCTTGCTATGTGTCCCTGTTCTCCAAAGCAAAGCAGATGATACCACCTCCGACCCGGGTCTTTGTCCTGCCGATCCTTCCGATGGTTGCCCTTTTCCCCCTCCTCCCTGTGGATAACCTCCATTATTTCATCCTCTCTGTCTTCTTCTGTTGCCATTTCCACCTCCCGGTTGGGCTGCTTACTGTCTCTCAAAGTACATCAGCTGAGTCTTTTCCAGCTTTTCTTTCTTTTCCTTTTGTATCTCCTTCTGCTGTCTCCAGTATGTTCAGCACTCTACGGCACTAGGTCGACCATTTCTTTGTCTCCATCAATGCACACTGTAGTAACTCCCAATCTAATTGGCTCACTCAGTCCGGTGCAAAAGCCATACCCAACTGATGCTGGTGTATGGGATTATCCGCCCAATACGAGAAAAATTATCTAACGCCCCCTCAATCGTTCCTTGTAATGTGTACTGATTCTCATCTTTTGTCTCAGTATCCCGGATATGAAGACCAGTCTATCATATCTGTATTTTTCCGTAGTTTTATGCACACCGCGTTAAATTGTGGCATAATGTGGTCCCTTGGCTTTCTCTGGGTCCCAGGCCTTTTACTTCCTCCCACCTGCCCTTTAATGTCCTTTCTAAGACACTCTCCAACCTCAGTCATAGACAGTTCATACATTTTTATTAAGTTTGTTAACTCCTTTATATATTCTTCTAAGTTATCTTGAGGCTTTGGTACATCTTTCAGGGCCTCTCTCAACTCCTCAGGATTCCATGGGTGGTCTACTTCAATGTATTTAGGGACTGCAGGCTGGTCGTTGATAGCCAGTCTTCCTGCCTCGGGGTGTGGGTTGGGATAACGTATCAAAGGCAACTGCTGTGTTAGTTTCTTTTTTCCCCCCTGCCTGTTTTGGGCCCTTAGTCCTTGCATCAGTTTGCCTAAATACCCAAGGCTTCCCATCTCCCTTGCCATGTACCTTCCCTTCCAGTGACATAGATTCCATTGTGTCAACCAGGTCCTCTTCCCCCTCTTCACTCCCTGACTCCTCATCTGACTGAACGGGTGTGGGGGATTTGGGGCTTTTCTGGGGACTGTGACTACAGCCTCCTGCACCAGAGTCACAGGAGGATGTTGAACAGGCATGTCGCTAGTCAATTGGGCAGCCTGTTGAATGCCCTGTGCCGGTTGTACTACTTGGCCCGGCTGGACTATCAGTGCTTGTTGAGCAGGTAGGTCAGCAGGCACAGCCAGGGCAACCTGTTCTGGTGGTGCATCTGGCACCATCCCTCCCTGTGGGACCGGCGGAACAGTTGGGGAAGGGGCCGATATGGTGGAGGGGTATCGTGATGATGAAACACCCTCCTTCGGTGTTCAGTATCTTCCCCTTCTTGTTTTACCATTAACCCTCTCACTTGATTTTCATGTCGCCTTTCTGCCTCTCTTTCCCATATTCTAAACCTTGACCAGTCTACCTTGTACCCTTTTTGTTTGCTCTTTTCTTTTTCTTCCAATGCTATCCTTGCTTCCTTTAGTACATCTATACTAAAAGTACCTATAAGGGGAAATATTCCCCTGGTCAACTTATGCCATTGTCCTATCTCAGAGACTGAATCCTGACCAAACTTATCAACCATACATTTTGCTGATCCAGATAATACTAATTCTGGACCCAGGCTATCTTTTGTTCCCTTGTTTCCCATTCTATCTAGGCCTGTTCTTTATAGTGCACACTCGCTCCAAGGTATACTTGTACTTACAGTGATGATGAGTGTCGCCGGCCCCTAGGCATCACATCCTGATGGGGTTCCACAAAATGTCCTTCTTTTGTCAAGAGAGCAACCCGATCATGAGGTGACACGGACGAAGAACTCATCCTGCCGACTACGCCCAAAACTGTGATCGAAATTCTCTCACTGTAAGTATTACTGAGCAACTACCTCCCATTGCACACGGGCAAAACCACCCCACTGGGTTTTGTCTTAACGCCGCTTTATTTGATCAAATCTTTCACATGCATGGAGTTCTGCAAAGGAGAAAGCTCCCTGATTACAATTTACAGCAGCTTTTATAAGCTAGATTCTGCACTTCTTATCTTGAAAAATACCAACATTTCAGTCAAGCCAATCATAAAGCAGAATAACAAGTTGATACCAATATAACAGAAAAACAAGTTGATACCAATGTATGGGTACTTTTCCTGCTTATTCCATTTCTTTCCCAATACTTTCAGTGTCATATATACAGGTCAATCATTACCAGAGTGAAACAATGAGTTTCACTCACACTATAGCAATGTACAGCTTGCCTTCAATGCCTCAACGTGCTGTTATCTTATATTTTGCCCAAGCATGTTATCTTATACTTTGTCCGAGCCTGTTATTCAGGCTGGTACAACCAGTTCTGCCCAGTTTTATCTTGCTTTCTGTTCCTACAAATGTACCTCAAGTAACCTCAGTATCATTCTATAACCCTGTAAAAAACAGCATGAACTCAGAAATTTCTACTACATTCATTATGACTTTGTTACAGCATGGCTTTCAAAGCAAGCATAGCTTCAAGGCATATAATAGCAAATATAGCTTTAGGATATATAAAAATTCCCTCACACTATCCATCCATGTATCTGTAGCACAACTATAGTTAGGGTTGGGCTGAGTCTTCAGTGTTAAATCCCATCTTTGCACCTTAATGATCTTAGCAGCATTACACAAAATCACACAAAATTTGATATGCAAGGGTCAGGTGGAAAGCTCTCAATACATGAGAAGTTTTGTGAGGGTCACTTAACCACATTCTGAGATATGTAAAATGGAAAAAATACATAAAACCGCCTCTTTTTGGATGTTTATTTGCTCACACATACAGCCAAGATGGTATAGAATTGTGTTCTGAAACTTTCAGGTAGAAGAGGCTTGTCCCAAGGTCTGCCTTTCAAAGGTTTAGTGAAAAATATTATTTCATTTCATTCATTTTTTCATTTTTTAATTTTTATACTTGTTAGCAACATGAGCAAATTACCCATTTTCACAAGTGACAAGTTCCACATAAAAAACATGCAATCTGACAGAACATAACATGAAAACAAAAAACAAAATCAGCATAATACACATGAATAAACAACATCTATAAAGAGCAAGAACAGTCAATTTCAGAATCAAGTCATTGTATAAACTTATTTTTAAAGGACCATACAGTTCTACTTTTAGTTAAAGCAGATGGGATGCCATTAAGGAAAGTTATCAGGGATGGACAAGTTGCTTCCTTAAGCACACTACGATGGGTTCTAAGAGGGAGACCTGACATGAATCTTAGGATATTATGATAGGTTATTCAAGTTTATGAAATATTTTTCATTAGTTCCAGAGTAAACCATTAGGCCATAGTCAAACAATAGGTTCAAAAGTAATAAAGTTTTGAAACTTGACTGCTCAGCAGCTAAGTCGGGTCATTGAGATAACAACCCAAAAATTCTTCTTTAATAAGCATTTTTAGGATACAGCTAATTGTGCTTTGGGGACGGGTCATGACAAACAATTTTTAGGTTGTGAGGACTGCCATCTTGCTTTTTTCTTTTCAAGCAAAAAAAAAGTAAAAATACATAAAAACAAGTTATTTAAAAAAATTGATCCTTTGTAAACAAGACCCATTAAGCTCAACCCTGATGCTTGTTTTTCAAAAAAGGGTCAGAAATGCATTTTTAGGACTTTGTTAAATTCTTTGGCTTTCAGCTCATTTAGATGGCTAATTCTTGTGTTTGGAGAAGTGAATTCATGGGTCACACATTTAAGAAGGACCCCAAAATGCTGCATGTTCACTAAAAATGAAATTCTTGTGTCACATTTAAATGTGCAACTCAAGAATTCAGTTTCTGATGTCAATGAAAAAATGTTGTGTCTCACATACTTTTACACATAACTTGGCTGTTTTACAATATGTGAGTCCTGAATTTTGAATATACTGTTTACTGACCCTACCTCATGAACACAGATGGTGATTTCACAGTCACTTTTTGAAACCACTATTTGGGTGGGATATAACACATTCTAGTGATCAAGTACATGATGTGGGGTCAAAATGTAGTACGTGTTATGAAGAAACGTTGTGTACAGGAATGGACTTTGGCCCGGTGAGTAGTGCACTGTGATTATATGCTGATGAATTGAGTTTGGGGGGCTGAGCTCAGTAGACTAACTGGATGGGCTGATACTGGGAGGATGGCACTGCCATGCATCGTCCCCACCTCCAGCCAGGGGAGGGATGGTGCAGTGTTGGCTGCATGGACAAGTATCCATATAGTGAAGAAAAATTATGTCTTGGCTTAGGCCCCAGAGGGTCCTGCATCTCTACACCTGTAGCCACATTGAATTGCAGGGCTCAGAGGGCTCTGTGCTTCCACAGCCAGGTGGACTCTTGGCCCTGTGCATCTACATCATGGACATCCAGGGCCCAGAGGTCCCTGCATTTCTGCAGCTCCCCCAGACAGCCCAACAATTTTTTTGCATCTGTAGCTGCACTTCCGTAGGCAGATGGACTCTTCCCTCCACTCAGTTCCCAGGGGACCCTGTGCATTGGCACATGTTTATGAAGGTCATGAAGGGACCTGTGATCATGAAAGGACGTGTGTGAATGAGGACTCAATTCTACTATCTCGTAAAGAAAGCACTGCAAAAAAAACTGCATTCATGCACAAGTAAGGGTTCAACTCAACCTCACAAAAGTATGGAAATGTAATGTTATGGTGTCAAACACTAACTCCCCACCCATCCAAGCAGCAAAAGGACAACACCAATGAAGCAACCACAGACAGCAATCATCTGGTAAGTCAAATGACATACAGTTGCTTCCAGATGACACAAATACAGTAGCACTGATGTGTTACCATTATGGATTTGTATCTGTGACTACAGAGGTGCAGGCCCGACAGTTGCCAGTGCTTCTGCAGCCAAAATTGTGTGTATGTCTTACAGTGTGCATGAGTACCTCTGGCTGCAGAAGTGCCAGCCCTACAGGGGCTGCACTTCTGCAGACAGAAGTAATTCTGCAATGTGTGTATCATGGATTCTATCTGTGGCTGTAAAAGTGCATGTCCCACAGATGCCTGCACTTCTGTAGTCAGATGATGGTGTGTATGTCTTATACCTGTGGCTGCCAAAGTGTGTGTGTGTGTCTTGCAGCGTACATAAGTATCTGTGGCTACAAAAGTGTGGGCCTCACAGGGACCCACACTCCTGCAGACAGCACTACTAGTATTGCATATTGGATATCATGGATTTTTATCTGTGTACTTACGTACCCAGAAGTTTGTGTATGTCTTACAGTGTGCATGAATACCTGTTGCTACAGAAGCACTGGCCCAATAGCAGTCTGCACTTCTGCAGAGAGAACAACTGTTGTCATTTGGGTATAATGGATTTGTATCTGTTTCTCTGCTTCTGCAAACAGAAATAATGTTGTTATTTGATTATTATTGTTTTTAATCTTTAGCCAAAAGTGAGCATGTATGTCTTGCAGGGTCACGCCGCAGATACAAATCCATGAAGGTAGCACATCAGTCCTACTGCATTTGTGTCATCTGGAAACAGCTGTTTAATTGTCTTACCTGATGACTGCTGTCTGTGGTTGCTTGTGTGGTTTTGTCCTTTTGCTGCTTGGATGATGGGGAGTTAGGGTTGGAAACCCTATTGCCACATTTCCCTTCTCATGTGCTGTTAATTTGAACCCTAACTGGTGCATTAACATCGTTTTGTGCAACATATATATTATTATTTATTTATTTATTATTTATTAGAGTCTAGGATTACAATTACCTTTGAGCCAAGGCTCTTTTACAAAGGTTCCATGTCAGGATGAGAACAAGCAAGCAGGACATTAATTATTACAGGTTACAGTTGTTTATCATCATGTGAGTACCCACAGATTAGGCAGTACTTGGGGCATGCACAGGACAGGGATAACATTGACAACGAGAACTTGGTGAGACACGAGAAAAAGATGCTGCCAGATGCAATTGTCAAAACACACAGGACGTGCAAGTGGAAAGTGCAAGTAAGAGGAGAACGAGGAGGAGGGGTAAGGTAGAGGGGGAGAGAAGGGGGGTGTATGAGAAGGGACAAGTGCCAAAAAGGGAACAGTAGGTTAGAGAAGACAGTTGCATGTGCTAGAGGCAGAGATGAATAGGTGGAGGTTAGATTTGAGCAGGCCTAGCTTTGGTAGGGAGGAGATGTCCCTGGTGAGACCATTTAGCCAGCTGGGAGCTCCGTAGGCAAAGGATCTTTGTCCCTGTGAGGTCCAGCATCTTGGAAAATGCAGTAATTGAGATTCAGAGTCCCTGGTGAGGTGAGGATTCTGTGCAGGTTGTAGCAGAGCTTGAATTCTGGGGGGGGGGGCAAAGCCCATCAATGTTTTTTTAGCCATTATGCATGTTAGATACTTAATGTGGCTCGAGAGTTGAAGCCAAACAGTTTGGGTGTACAGGTCACATGTATGGGTGAGATGATGGGATCCAGTGATGAGTCAACAAGCTTTGTTCAAAGCCATAGATATGCACCTGAGGGTGGTGGTGGAAGTGGAACCATAGATGATGAGGCTGTCAGGTCTAAACCTCACTTTCAGGTTCTTGGCAATACTGGGCATACAAGTAATCACAGACATGTTGCATAAGAGTAATAAACTTGTTTGTTAATACCAAAAAGAATAAAATCACAGTTGCCCTAAGCAGTTCTTACCAATATGAACCGGGAGCCAGTGCTAAGCGTTCCCTATACCTCAAGGTTTCTTTGTGTCTCTTGGGATCTCTGAGGTACAAGACTAGTGTATCAAGTTATATACCTATGATAATTACTATGGTTACTGTAAGATAAAAACATTTCTAGTTACAGAGATGAGCCCTGTTGGCTAAATTAGAGGTGGCTCCATAGTCCAAGATAACATTATACAATTTTATAGTAGTCATCAGTTTGTGAAACAAAAGAGTTCTTTACAGAGTCTTGCATAACTCAGTGTAGTAGTACAAATCACCAAAAGGTGGCAATGCCGACTTACATATCATAATCATTCCAAGGACACAGGTGCCTTGGCATCTTACAAGTAAGAAATACACAGAAAATACATAGGAGAATAAATGTATTAGCAAGCAAAGTGTATTACAACAATATACGTACATATCCTGACATCTACTCTTGTACGGTAGATGCCCTTAGCCCTATATTTTAGTATAACATATGCTTAAGCACTAGCTGTCTATGGTGTACCTCTGAGGGTATCAATTAGGGTGCAGGGTCCTTGTGTAACAAGGTTACAGTCAATATTAGAGATCACGAAGTTCTGAACTGCGATCCTTAAGGCTTCCAGAGTTAGGCATTGCCTATGCCTATAAAGCAGGCCAATGCTTGTGTTAGTTGCTTTGGCAACATTGTCAATGTGAGTCCCATAGGACAGACTACTGTTAAAAGTGATTCTAAGGTACTTGAAGGATTGCATTTGTTCTAGGATTGCACCTAGGCAGTTTGCAATAGTGAGGGGTGGTCCTGGTGCTTGTTTTGCGAGCTGCAGAAAAGCATAGGCTTTGTTTTTTTATTGTTGAGGACCAGTTTGTGTTTACTGAACCAGTTTTCAACCGAGGGGAAGCCATGCTGTAGTTTGTATATACAGTATATATATGTGTGTGTGTGTGTAAGAAAAATTATATCCAATCATTTATTGAAACACATCACATGACCATACATCTATCAGAGCGCAACCACACACCTGCACTTTTACTCCCCTTCAACACAATTTTGACATTTTATAAGATAGATAAACCACTCTGAGGTGTGTGGTCGAGCTCTGATATATGCACACCTTTGGTGGTTCACATACTCGACCATAACAACGCACAACAAGGTGTGTATATATCAGAGGGAGACCACACAACTCAGAGTGGTTTATCTATAACATATAGGCTTGAATACAGTATTCGAGAGGCTCATACTTACTGCACATTGACACCCTGTAACTTTTTGCTGAATTGTTAAAAGGTTCACATGACACACCTAATTTGTAGTCCCACATTAGGAGAGATACTAAACATAACATGACCCAGTTTGGTTCCACTGTGCTCTTTCAGTTTTATCACAAACATCGATTTACCCTTCAAATAGGGTTCCATTTGTGACATTGCTTCCATTCCCAATTTAAGTATTTAAATACAGCCCTTTATTGTGCCTTAGAAACCCAACTGTTGTTAATGTGTTATCTAATTACTTCATTTAAGCCTCCCCCAAGAATTTCCTGTACGGAATAAAAGTTTTTGACTTTTATTTAATCATTTTATACAGCTGTAACATTCATTACATGTAGTGTCCATCTAGTACCTCATCCTAAGCAGACTATGCCTTTAATTTGCATGAACTGTGGTCCAAAAGCATTATTGTGTCTGGTGACCTTCTTTTTGTTACTGACATGCTGCCAAAACCTTGCAGTTTGTTATAACTCATTTATTTAGAAAATTTCCTTTTTCCATGGCATGTTATTTTCGTGTCCTTTTGTTACCCACGTTACTATTGGTTCCTCCACCAGCCCAGAATGTTCAGAACCAGAAATGCATGCTGACACCTTCAGTCATCACCCATGGCTCTTTAAGCTGTGGACCTGGTGGGTCTGTATTCTTTGTACTGTCACCTACATTCTGGACAAGACATGTTGTCCTCCTGAAGTTTGGAGTTATGCACGTTACGGGCACTACGGTGGGCTATTCTCTCTGCATCTCAGCTGCTCTTTTGTTCCCCAGTGCACCAGATGTCTGCAGATTGTAAAGGTACACATTTGCTTTTTGGGAAACAGAGACATGTAGTTAGACCTTACCTCATGGTCCCAAGATGCTGAGCTCGGGTTATGAAGGGTGGGGTAGGGGCAGAGAGAGTTGATTATAAAGCATTTTAAAGTTGAACATCTGCAGGTTTCCTAGATTAAATAGTTATACATATTTACTTATTCTATAGACCAAGTCTCTACATGAGGATCATTCTGTGTGGCCTGGTCCCTGGGGGGGGGGGGCATTTTGTGTGATCCTATTCTCTATCGGGGCACCTTTAATGCTACTGCTGCTAAATAGTTTGTTCTGTACTGGACAAAAGAACTGCAGTTTTGGGGACTACATCAATTGGACCTGGTTAGTGCTGGGGCTCATTTTGTATTAGGCATCAGAACACCATATCTACAGTTTGGAGAGTTCTGTAATGAGAAATAAAATATGTGTTGTATTGGGGAGTAAATGAATAGGACATGGTCTCTGCAGGTGCTCAGTTTGTGTAGACCTGATCTCTTTAGGGGCTTATATTGTGTTGGAGGCATCAGAACACCAGAACTACTTTTAAACTACCTGCTTATCTGCTAAACTTAAAAAGAAATCCTGGTTAATATCATATTTATTTTTGTAAAAACACTTCTGTAGAACAGAAAAATGGTCAGCACTCCAAACGTACTCAGTACTTATTTATTTTATGTGCAAGTGCATTGAAGCCATTTAGCAGCAGAAAAGCAAATAACAGCAGCAGTAAATGAAGCATTGGGTAATCCACACATTTCTCAGATCCACAGGAGTCTATAAGATGGCAACTTTTTTTAAAAAACATATTGCACCCACCGGCTCAACACTGAGCACCCATACGCCAGCACAGAACCATTTACATTTCAGCAATATGTTTTGTGATCATTAGGTGTGCCATGTGCTGCATGTTAGGCCAAGAGTCTAGCAAAGGCACATTAAACAATTACTGAGATTCACTACAACAGTAAAATGAGCCTAAAAGGGCACAAACACCAAAAATGGATGTAAAATGACCAATTGATGGTAACCGGGTTGCAGTTATCAAAAACATCAACCCTGTTCATTGTTTTTGTGCAGTTTTAGGCTCATTTGGCTGCTGTTGCAGTGTATCTCATTAACTGGGCTATGTGCTACATGGTATGCCTTAAATGGCTTCCAAGGCAGTACAAGTGAAGAAAAATACTGCTTTTTCTTACTGGGATGATTGCTGTCAGTGACTGTTAAAGTGTTACCCTTTGTTCTGTTTTTTGGTTTTTCATTCCCTTTTTTTTGTGCATTTTTAGGCTTATTTTGCTGTTGCAGTGAATCACAGTAATTGTTTGGTGTGCCACGTGCTGCATGATAGGCTGAGGGCCTAGCATGGCATATCAAACAATTACTGACATTAACTACAATAGCTGAAGAAACCTAAAAGTGCACCCTCTCCCAAAATGCACTGGTTGCCATATGCACCTGCAGGACCATGCTGTGGACCCAGTGCAGGAAGGGGCTGTGTCTTCAATTGTGGCTGTGATCTGTGGGATGGCATCATTAGTAACAGGGATAATTGTGTATATCTGCACCATACAAGGGGACCATGCAAAATTACCTTGCACTCTGTGATTACAGGACTTCACCAGATTTCAGGTCCATGACTTTCCATTTGTATTGTGCCAACCTCAGAAAATCTCCTGGACAAAAACCTTGTTTGCCATAACAGGACTTTGGAATATGGACATCTGCGCAAATCTGGGTTTGTGCAGAAAAGCTAGGCTTTGCACATGGGCAAGCTTTTGAAGATCTGGCCCCTGAAGTCAGTTTTTAATGTCATTTTCATTTCTTAAAACACATTTTAAGATTGAAGCAACCCACTCAAGGGCATAGTTCTATTAGTAGGAAGTAACCCACTCCAGGGTGTGCAGTTATTAGGGATTAATCAATACCCCTAGTGCATTGTGAAGCACGAGGCTGCTGGCCAAGTGTCCTCACAACACCCAGAGTGTTGCTTAATCCCCAATAACCACACACCCTGGAGTAGGCTATTACACTTATAACAGAGGGTGCACTACAAAACAAGGAGAAAGCAATATACATGTTTCTTCTCCTTTTATAAAAGACAAGCAAATTACTGTATTCTGCTGCCTAAAAAAATAGTCCCCAACAAAATGGCTGTCATGCACATACAGATGTCAGAAGGAAAGTGTTGCTGTGCTTTCTCTGACATTTGTTGTCATAATCCTTCTGAGACAACACAGTAGCTCTGAAGTGCAAAATATGGAGTTGCCTCTTGTGGTACAGACACGGTGTCTATACCTCCACTGGCTTAGCTGCTCTGTCTCTCTGTCTGTGGTTACATTAATGCATGGCAAGCAAGTAAACATTTTCCCCAGCAGTGCAGTCACACAGTCTACCAGACTGTATTCTACCAATTAAGAAATGGCAACTAATGGGACTCAGAGCTTGCAGGTCTTTCTGGAACTCTGTTTCTCTGTCCACCAGCATAAAGCTCACTTTCAAATCATGACATTATGGCGGGGGGTCTCCCTCTCTTCACACTGTTCCATCTGACTTTATGCCACAACTATGGGATTTACCTGTCAATCTGGCTGTGCAACAGAAAAATGACCATGGGGACCACACACTTCACTCTGGGAACAAGCTTGGGTAAGAAGCAAGACTACAAACTTTGAACACTACAGCTACTGTTGCTGCACTGCCTGGGACTACATGGCAGACCTTGGCTCTCACTCACTAAGCAGGGATAGTAATGGCTGCTCCACAGACTGCAATTTTGCACTATAACAAGCTCAGAACAGAAACACAGGCTGATCTCTCAGAGGGACGGTTCACCACTAGCTGTCATATACTGTGGAGTAAGCAATGGTCACCTGATGGTTGTTTACCACTCATCTGCCTTTATCTACCCCATGTTATAAATCACTAATACACTTTCAGTGTTTTGCCTTCAGCCTTGAATATCACAAGCAGCAAGGGCATGCATTAATCCCAAACATCCCCATTCATCTCATAAATATATAGTTGGTTTCCCTCTCTCTTATTGTAGGCTTGGGACCAGCTGGTATATGTAATAGACAGACCAGGTGAGATTCAATCCATACTACACTGTAACATAAAACATTTGTGAACATCTTAAGTTAATATAATGTTGTGACTACAGTACAATCTTCAAAATGTTCAAAAAATGTTATACCAAATATCCATAGTGTGACAATCATTTTTTTAGTTGAACATTAGCAATAACTTTTGGTATGACTTAGTGAGACACTTGGTATGATACTGATACTACTGTTCTGGTGCCCATGTTACTCATGTGATTTCTTCTGTTGTGTCTGTGTTACTCGCGTGACGTCCTGTGTAGTCTTGAGTTACTCATGTGACATCCTGTGGAAAAAAACCCTTGTAAATAAAGTATAATTCACTTTCTGAAAATTAAGTGATTTCTGTCTTCTCCTATGAGGGTAATATAGTTGTGCAAAAAAACAATGGGCTAGAAAATCAAGGACATGAATGTGGTAGCCAAACTTAAACATGTCCAGATTTGGGCATACTGTGATCAGTAAACATATTGTGGCATAATTACCAACAAGTTAAGTTTCTGATAAAAAACTGAAAAGTTAGATATTATGCTACCTAAATAGATACCACAGACATAGTAATATCAAAAAATATATGTTTGATAATATGACAGATTTGCTGTCAAGGACACGATGTTACTCACATTACGTTGCCCTTGTGGGAACTTACATAGATACATAGATACATAGATACATACATACATAGATACATAGACAGTGTCGGCAGATAAGGGCCTATGGCCCACCTAGTCTGCCCATTTGAGCTTGTAAGTTCAGTTTGTTTTCCTAGAAGTCTATTTCCCCTTACCCTGACCTCTAGAATTCCTTTATATCTATCCCATGCATTCTTAAATCCGTGATTGTTTCAGCTCCCACCACTTCCTCTGGCAGGGTGTTCCACTTGTTCACCACCGTTCGGTGAAGAAATTCTTTCTCATGTTTCCTCTGAATCGTCCTCCCTCCAACTTCATCCCATGCCCTCTAGTCCTGAAACATCTTTTTGCTTAAAATAGTGTTTTCCTGCACCCTGTTCCTCCCTGTAAGATACTTATGTCTCTATCATATCCCTCTCTCCTCCTCTCCTCCAGGAGTACATGTTCAGTTCCTTCAACCTGTCTTCCATAGGACTTGTGATGCAACCCATGCACAATCTTTGTTGCCCTCCTCTGAACCTTCTCTACCCTGTCTATGTCCTTACGTAGGTATGGTCTCCAGAACTGTACACTGTATACTCAGGTGGGGCCTCACTGAGTGTCTTGTATAATGGAATTATGACCTCCCTTTTCCTGCTGGTGGTACCCCTGCCTACATCCCAGCATCCTATTTGCTTTACCTGATGCCTTGTCACTGTTTCCCTACCTTGAGGTCATCAGAGATGACCACCCCAAGATCCCTTTCCTGCTTGGTGCATGCTATATCCTCACCCCAAACTGATATATTGTGCCAGGGTTTTGTCCCCATATGCATTATCTTGCACTTCTTTGCATTGAATTTCAACTGCCAAACCCTTGACCATTCTTCAAGTTTCTGCAGGTCCTTCTCATTCTGTCTACACCCTCTGGTGTGTCTACTCTGTTACAGAGCTTTGTGTCATCAGCGAACAGTGAAATTCTGACTTCTAGATCCTGTGCAATGTCACTGATGAAGATGTTGAATAGGACCGGTCCCAGCACTGATCCCTGTGGTACCCCACTGGTCACTCTTCCCTCTGTGGGCGACAGCCATTACCACCACCCTCTGTGTCCTGCCACCCAGCCAGTTACCTACCCACCACACTACTGTCCTGCCCACACCCATATTCCCCAGTTTGTGTAATAGTCTTCTATGTGGCACAGTGTCAAAGGCCTTGCTGAAGTCCAGATAGGCCATGTCCACTGCCCTCCCTGATCCACCTCCTAGTCACCCAGTCAAAAATTCAATGAGGTTGGTCTGACATGACCTCCCCTGGTGAAACCATGCTGCCTTGGGTCCTGTAGTCCATTGACAACCAGATGTTCCACCAATCTCTCCTTCAGTAGTGCTTCCATGATCTTTCCACTAAAGGTGAGGCTGACTGGCCTGTAGTTCCCTGCTTCCTCTTTGTTCCCACTTTTGTATAAGGGGACTACATCTGCTGTCCTCAGTCTTTGGGTACCTCCCTGTTTCCAGTGATTGGCTGAACAGGATAGCCAGAGTTCAGCCACCACCTCTCTTAGTTCTTTAAGGACCCTAGGGTTGCACCCATCTGGCCCCATTGCTTTATCAGCTCTTATTACTTCCAGTTCCTTCAGGACCCTTTCTGGTGTAAAGGGACTTGTGTCCATTTCTGCACCATTCTCACCCCTTGTACTCCCTTCAGACCCATTACCCCCCTCTTTAATCCCATTTTTTAGCACCTCTGAACTACAAACTATCTTTATGTTGGAGACTGAATTACTACCACATGCACCCAATGTAAATATGATATGGTTATGACAATTGGCCCAACTAAATTTTGGAACCTGATTGTCACACTTTGTCTCTTGAGTAGCATATTGGTACCTATATACAAATATATATATATATATATATATATATATATATAAATTATAGAGGTGTGGCTGTGCCCCTATAGTTCGGGTTGAACAGCCACTTTTATCTTAAATTCAAAATTTTGAACTTTAATAACTTCACAACCATTCAACTGATTTGTATGAAATTTTGCATGCGCCATAATGAATCAAGGCTCTCTTGATGTACTGAGCTTTGTGCCTGTCAGGTCCATGGGTGTGGAGATACAGAGTGTGAAAAAATTTTAAAATTACCTTTTTTTTTTATTTCTTTGTCACACCACAGTGCAAAAATTGCTCGGGATTTAGGCGTGAACTTTTCAGGGTAGAAAGGTATTGGGTCATAGATGCACTGTACCTTTGGAAGGTCTGGTGGACAAATATTAATCCATTCAAAAGTTATTACATTTTAAAGTTTCCCATTATTTTTCAATGGAAATTTTTCTCTCCAGTTTGATGTGAGCCCAGGAAAAGGATCCTTTGTCACAAATGGGTAATCCTTTTTCACAAATGGGTCATCCTGTGTTGCAAATGGAAAATCTTTTTTCATACATCTGTCATTTTGTTTTATGGTTAGTGAGTGAAACAAAAGCAAATAACTGAAAACAATCATGTGTTTAGTAGAAACCAACACATGTAGCTTGCTTATCGGGATTCCCTCAGCTGGATTCTGCACTTATTTGTTGGAGAAATGCCCTTGAATTTTTTTTTTCAGATTATAAATCTTTTTTCGTTACTCGTGATACAAAAAATATTCTTTTTCATATCATGAGTCATGAAAAAGGATCATTTTTTCATGCTCCATTCTCCAATCACCATCCCCCTTATGTAAAAAAGAATTCCCTGGTAGTCTAGTGGTCCCTCCCCATTCTCTGATCACCATCCCACTGTGTAAAAACTAATTCCTGGTAGTGTAGTGGTCCCTCTACCATTCTCTGATCACATCCCACTGTGTAAAAACTAATTGCTTGGTAGTGTAGTGGTCCCTCTCCCATTCTCTGATCACCATCCCACTGTGTAAAAACTAATTCCTTGGTAGTGTAGTGGTCCCTCTCCCATTCTCTGATCACCATCCCACTGTATAAAAACTAATTCCTTGGTAGCGTAGTGGTCCCTCTCCCATTCTCTGATCACCATCCCATTGTGTAAAAAATAATTCCCTGGTAGTCTAGTGGTCCCTCCCCATTCTCTGATCACCATCCCACTGTGTAAAAACGAATTCCTTGGTAGTGTAGTGGTCCCTCTCCCATTCTCTGATCACCATCCCATTGTGTAAAAAATAATTCCCTGGTAGTCTAGTGGTCCCTCCTCCCTCCTCCATTCTCCAATTGCCTTCCTGTTGTGTAAAAAATAATTCCCTGGTAGTTTAGTGGTCTCTCCCTTTGTTCCCGATCACCATCCCATTGTGTAAAAAATAATCCCCTGGCAGTCTAGTGGTCCCTCCCCCCTCCCCATGTCCTGTCTAGCTAGATTTTAGAGTTCGTTTTTCTCCAGGGCATCATTGTATGCCTTTTCAATTTTTTTTTTTTTTTTACAAATCAAAAACAAGATGGTGACCATACAAAGGAACAATTCTAGGTCACTGAAGAGGATTTTTGGCTCATGAAATAAGATCTTCTTTCATGATCCAAGAATTGTTATTTCACATCAAACATATAAGTAAAAGGCCGTATCAAGCATGCGCAGAACCAACATTTCAAATCCTTATAACTCAGGAACAGATTAATATTTTTTCGCCAATTCAAACAAAGGTCTTTCCAAACCATCTGGGCTGTAGGTGAGGGCAAAAAAAAAATAGCCCCCTCCCCAATTTTTCCACTCTTTGCACTATTTGATTTTCGGAATGTAGACATCCACCCATCACAAAACTTGCCAGATCGAGAGTCTTTACCCCCAAAACTGTGTGTGCAAAACCTCAAAGTCTGTTGAATGGAGGTGAAGCCATTAAGGTGCAAAGTCAAGGGTTTAACAAACATTCTTCTCGAACTATAGGGGTGCAACCATGTCCCTATAATACATATATACCGAAATGGTGATAAACATATTCATATTTTATTAATCTAAGTTGGTCTTGATATAATTAAAGTAAATAAAGTCAGTTTGGAGGAATGCGGGCTGCACCTTGCCACTCATATTTTTTACAGTATATAAATGATGCACAGAGAATATGAGTGGACTATTTAAGCATGGTGTTTAGGTGATTCTAAGGAATAGGTTAGAACATAGTATTCTGTACAGAAGGTTCCCCCTCCTTTATGCATTCATTATGGCCCTATTCTGAGCTGTCCATCTCTCTCTAATAAGTCCACAGGGATATGCTTGTGTGAGTGGGGGAAAGACAAAATACCTAGCAAGGAGCAGCCAACATTCCTCCAAACTGACCATTTTTGTTGATAGAATACAGATAATATCAGCTTAAAATTCAACAAGATCGAAGAGACAACAGAGACCAGTTTTGCACACTCCTTTAAAGTACTGCCTTCTGTACCAGAATTATATCAAGTCCATTTTAGATTAATAAGATACAAATATATTTATTACCATTTCAATATATATAAAAATACAACATTTGGCAACAGCCCAGGAAGGGGGAACAAACCCTGCCAAAGTGAGTAATGCCTATGTGCATCCTCGTGTGAAAGGCGACCCAGAAATGTTTTGGGGACTTTCCTAAGTCTTAACAAGGACTCAAACAACAGAAGAATTGTTCTTTCATGAGACCTCATGAAAGAACATCAGTTCTTTTGTGAGGTCCTATCAAAAAATAGGCATCTTTTGTGTCCCAGCAATGGGGAGGTCACCAGTGGGGTCCCACAAGGCTAGGTGCTCAGACCGTTGCTTTTCAATGTCTTCCTTAGTATTGGAGATGGCATTAAGGGCAAAATTTGACTATGTGTGCATGACACCGAGCTCTCTGGGAAAGTGGACACAGCAGAAGGGGTACAGGACCTAAGGGATGATCTACAAAACTTGAGAAGTGGTCAAGGATTTCGCAACTTGGCTTCATTGTAAATAAGCACAAGGTTATGTACATTACTACCAGGATTACTGCTAATATAAATCGACAAAGGGGAGCAGTTAGCCCATCTAGATTGTCCCCCACATATGTGGGTTGTGCTTATACCATTCGATGTTTGGAACAGAATACTCTATCCAATGTGTTTTTGAAATCTAAAAAAACTGGTTGCATCAACTGCTTTCTTAGGTAGTCTATTCCAAGCATTGATGGTCCTTACAGTAAAATAATTGTCCCTTTTGGATGTTACAGCCCTTGGGACTACTAATTTCCTGCTGCAAAATCTCAGACAGTCTCTGGTATTACTAAATATGAGGTTACATTGGCTACTTAACTCTGGGGACTAATAATTTGTACAGAAGCAGTAGGTCTCTTCATTGCCGCCTTTGTTGTAGTGAAAACAAACCAATTTCTTTCAGTCTATTGTTATAAGGCAATTCCTTTATACGCAGAATTAGTCTCATAACAGATCTCTGCACTCCTTCAATCATATTTATGTCTTTCAGTAAGTACGGTGCCCAAGCTCGGGATCCATAATCAAGTATTGGTCTGACATAACTATGATAAAGGGGAATGATACACTGTTCATATTTACAAATAAATATACTATTATTTTTCTAACAAGATCCCTGGCTTTGGTAGTTACAAGTCTGCAATGGTCTGATGATGTAAACGTATTGTTAATTTTAACCCCAAGAGCGGTTTCAGATGTTGCTTTACACAAAATTGAATTACTGAGGATATAATTGTAATTATGATTTTTAGTACCGTAGTGCATTACTACACATTTTTTTTTGCGTTAAACTGCATACCATTTTGTTCTGACTATTCCATTATCTTATTTAGATTGTTTACAATTGTCAGATGCTTAGAACCCAAGGACTGAGTACAGCCTGGGGGGGGGGGGTCAGGTAGCTGCATCTGAGAAGGAGAAGGATCTAGGGGTGATGATCACTAGTGATCTGAAGCACTCCATGCAGTGTAGGAAAGCAGCAGCCAAGGCAAATAAAATGTCAGTCTGCATTGCCAGGGGATCAGCAGTAGGTAACAGGAGGTAATGCTGCCCTTGTGCAGGACAATTTGTAAGACTAAACCTAGAGTACAGGATGCTGTACTGGTACGATACCTTAAAAAGGACATAAACCTGCTTTAGACATCCAAAGGAGGGTTACCAAGGTGATCTGGGACCAGCAAGGTTAGACATGGCTGGTCTGTGGCTGGCCCGCTGGTGCATCAGTAGTGCTTCTGCCTGTGATGCTGGTGTTCCAGGTTCATGAATGAGACCAGAATGCCAGAGGGCCAGCTGGTGGGGGGAGAGTGGATGGGCATCCCAATGACAGCTGTCCACTTCCAGGGGGTGGGTTGGTGGTGCCCGGTGCTTGGGTGACACCCGGTGAAGACTGTGAGTACACTAAACTAGGACCACACAGCAGTGTAAGGAAGCAGCAGACGTCTTCAGGGCATGTACTGAAGTGCACATGCCCATGTACTGATGTTGTTACATGACCACGCCTTGTGGGGAAGCAGAAAACCCTGTTCTTCTGTGTACAGTGAAGTCCTCTAACCCAGCTCTGAATGACAGTGCAGCCTGCCCCAGGACTGCTGTTAGTTGATCTCAGTCTCCCTTTCGGGGACCCTGCCATGGGGGGTAAGTCATGGGCCCTAGGTTCTGGGCAGCTGCTGGGGGATGCTGGTGAGGGACATAGAGGTACTGAGTTGGGGAACATCCCCACCAGAAACATGGTGAAAAAACAGAGTTAAAACATAAAAGCAAAGTAGGATGTAATAGAAGAGTTTAGAGGCCCTGAACATGTACTCCCTAGAGGAGAGAGAGAGAGAGAGAGAGAGGACATGTTTGAGACCTTCAAGTATTTAAAAGAAATAAATAGGGTGAACAAAGAAGGTCTCTTCAAGCTCAGTGGGAATTCAAACACTAGGGGACACAGTCTAAAGTTGGAGGGGGGAGGTTTAGGAAAGAGGCTAGGAGGCACTTCTTAATGTAGGAGATGACAGTGGGCTAGAATGGCCTTTCTGAGGAGGTGGTTTAATTAAAAACAGTGGGCAGCTTCAAAGCAGGTTGGGATAGAGTTAAGGGGGGAAAATATGGGTCAAGAGGTAGCTGAAAGAAGGGGACAGGCTGGTAGGGGAGGGGACCCTGCAATACGAGCAGACTCAATAAACCTAATGGCCTTATTCTGATGGCTTTGTGATATGTTTGTATGTGTGTGCTACAGGGCCTTATACTTTGAAAGTGCACTACTAGTGCACTGAGGCAACATAGAGTGGGAGGTACACTCTCTCAGTGATGTCATCAGATGTCCACATCTTCCCCTGCATTGCTCAATATAAGGCGCACATGAGTGAGTGGCTGACTGCTCCCTTTAGTTTCATGAGTTGGCAGTAGACTGAGGTGTTCAATTGAACTTAGAGGGGTAAGTTTAAATGTTTGCTAATATTTGAAACCCCATACCAGAGTTAAGCAATCAAAACAAACTTCCTAAGCCTACAGTATGTTTCTTAAACAGAGCAACCCACAAGTTAACCATTGGAGTAATTGCCTAACCAATGCCAGAAAAGACTGTTACACATAAGAAATAACTCTCAATGACATTTATCATTTTGAGTTCTAATAAGCTTCACATGTGAGAAATAATGCAAACAAGATTTTTTATGGTCAGTAATGTCCTTTTATTAGAATAAAAACTTCCAAGGCAAATCTCCTGGGTGGGTTCCTTTCATTGTCAGTTTCGATTAGTAGGTGTGGCTAGTCAGGTGAAAATTCAGAACAAAAAGTATAGAATTCAGTCACTCCTGAAAACTTTTTATTATTCAGGTGATTTTTAGTGTAGCTTGTATCATGCACAGAGCCTCAATTTAAGCCCAACATTCAGTTGCAGACTGCCACGTACAGTACTTAGACTGAATCCACAAGAACACTGTTACAACTAGATTTGATTCTTGGGAGAAAAAACAAAGCATCTACAGATACAAGGTGTTCACAAATAGAAACTATTTGTCAAGTAGAAAGATACAGTCCTTAATAGACTTCATAGCCTTGATCCTCTTTCCTGATGAAGTCCCTAGTGGCAAGACATTGGGCTTAAATTGAGGGTCTGTGCATGATGCAAGCTACTATAAAAAAATCACTTGAATGAAACAAAAGTTTTCGGGAGTGACTGGTTTCTATGGGTTTTGTTTTTAATAGAGTATCCATCATAGAGATATTGCTGATGAGAGAACTCAATAGAGTTCCTAATAATGTAAAGGAACCAGTTTACCGTAAAAGTATACTACACTTTTAATTAATGCTGTGTGCAGTTTCAAGTACTCTTTCAAAATTGTGCAAAATTACCCATTTCACTTTTGTGCACTCTTTGCAAAAATGCACATAAATCCCACATAATTTATTCTCTGTGTTTTATTGAATAGTGCCATTTGTTTTAGATTGTGCATTCTCTAAATCTAGTAATTGCAGATTTTTCAAACTGTGTTTGTTAGAAGACATGCAGTTTCAATGTATTTTTTGATAGAGGAGTTTTGTAGTTTTTTTAGTGCGCATGGTGCATTTTTTTACCTTTACAGAAATACTTTGTCTTGTATTTTTATTTATTTTTTATTTCTTAATGAAAATATGAGTTGTAGAAGCACAAAGTTCAGTGTGACAGAGGCTGCAGTGTTTTTGGACGTTATGTCCGGGCACCAAGGCTTTCCACACCATTTCACATAGAAGACTCATTAGAAAACTGGGAAACGTAAGGGTGAGTCCAAAGGTGGTAAACAGGGTAAGAAATTGGTTAAGGGACAGATAATAGAGGGCAGTGGTGAAAATAGTTCACTCAGGAGAAGGGGGGTTCCTCAGCTAAGAGGGTTCCTCAGGGCTCAATACTGGACCAGTCCACTTTAATGTTCCCAAAAGATTACCACCACCAATAAAATCTGGAGCTGTGCCACCACATATATATGTTGAAACGGAGGTTTCCAATCTGAATATTATTGTTTCTGTTGCTGAATGTGATAAAAATAATGGCAGTAATTCCAACTCCACCAAAGGAGATATTCATGAGGTACAGGAGGATGAGTTGGAACCGAAGAATACATTACATGATGCCAATGTACAAGCTGCCTCACCTATAGATGATGAAAACACCAACATTACACGGAGCCCAACCTCATAAATCCCAACTGCAAAAGAATGTTTGTTAATGGTGATGATTCTTACATTGAAATCAGGGAGATAGAACCATCATCATCATCATCAATCCCCGTAACAAAGAAATCTAGATTGACCAATGTCCACCAAAACATAATTACAAGTACCGGTGCTCATGCTGAACCCTCTTTCACTCATCCTCATGTACATGTGAAATCATCAGGCTATAACAAATACCAGGTCACACTGACTAAAAAAAGAGTAAGCAGCAGTTGAATAGATCATCAAAGCTCAAAGTTGCTGCTGTGGCTGATGTTAGCAGTAACGGTAATGATACTGATGTTTGAAGTCGTAATGATTTCCCTCTGCAATTCATCCCCTCATCAAGTCAACAAATGAGAAAAATGTGTCCTTCTTTGTATCTTAAAAGAAAAATATTTGTGTCTATTTTTGGGGGGTTGTGATCAGCTAATACTAATAAAATTGCCCTACTGATACTGGGGTCCTGCGTTGTGCGCAACAGCAAGGTACACTTGCAGTGCTGTAATTACTGTTCAGCAGCAGAGAAATTCACCATATATGTGTTGTGCAGTCCTTCATAGCTCTACCGTATCACAGTTGTACAGATTTCCCTCAGCAATTCATCTCCCCATTGAATCAACAAAGGAGAAGAAAAATGTGTTTCTGGTGTGAGATTTTTTTATTCTTGGTTAGACAGATGACACATTTGCAATTTGTCAACTGTGTAAAAAAGGTTATACCACCGGGGAATATATCTGTCAATCTATATGAATGACATCAGGGATTGGGGGGAGGGACACTTGACCATGAGGGATGCTCACAGTATAATGTACATTTAAATCTATATTATGGTACACTGCAAATGCACCTCAATGGTGCCACATCAATGTAGCTATTGCCCAGCTGTCCCCCGACTCCCCCTCTGTCATGTCTCATGCCCCTAGTGCATCCAGCCCCCTCCTTTCCAGCAGCTCCACCGCCCACTCTATTATGGCCCCTCTAGTGTTGCACTGTGTGGGGTGGGGGGTTGGATCCCTGTGGCAATGTCCGCAGATGTGCCAACTGTTTGGTGCAGCTAGACACTTGCTGCAAACCCTGTCAGTTTGGTATAGGGACCCTGCTTTTTGAAAAATTGGGTGCAAGGTCCCTGGTGCACCTAGAATTTGATGCAGCCCTTAGAGTGAAACAACTTGTGTCACTCTAAGTGCTCTTTTAAAATTGGTCCCAGAAAGTCTGCTGTGGTAAAGGAACTGAAAGACTCAATAGCTGCTAATGTCCATCTGACCAGTGACCACTAATATGTGAACCAGTGGTGCAGCAAGAGATTGTATGTTCATTACAGTACATTGGCCCTCAGAGTTATGTAGCTGTGGTACAATTCATTGTACTACCACTCTTTCAATGTCTGCCTTAGAGAAAGCACACGCAGCTCCAAACATCCTTGAAGAACTTGACAAACAAATCAATTAGTGGATGACAACACTAAAATCTCATACCAGGATTTATTTCATGCAATGATGGATGGACTATAATAGCAGCGCTTGAGGCTGGAAATTTTTACCATGTTGCATGCTTTGCTCATTGTCTTAACCTCATAGTTATAGGCTTCTCTAGAACACTGAAACATTGACAGAGATACTGAACAAGGCACATAAGATATGTGTGCATTTCAGTGGTTCGTTCAAATCATGGTACATTCTCAGTAATTTACAAAAAGAAATTTACAACAGGAAGGTCTTGTCAAACTAATCTCATAGATATCTTTGACTGAGTAATCAAAGCAGTAGGCCAAGGGGGTGCAGTTGATGTCTCCTACCATGACTTCAGCAAAGCCTTCGATACTGTTCCACATAGAAGATTGATTAATAAGCTGGGTATGCATGGGAGTGGGTCAGAAGTTGATCAACTGGGTGGCAAACTGGTTGGTGGGCAGAAAACAGAGAGTGGTGGTAAATGGTATACAGTCAGAAGAGACACAAGTCACAAGTGGGGTACTTCAGGGATCAGTCCTGGGGCCAGTATTCTTCAATATCTTCATCAGTGATATTGGAGATGGACTGGAGGGTAAGGTTAGCCTATTTGCAGATGACACCAAGATCTGCAACAGAGTAGATGATCCGCATGGGGTGGGCAGAATGAGAAGAGATCTGGATAAACTGGCAAAATGGTCAGAAGAGGGGCAACTGAGGTTTAACGGAAAGAGGTGCAAGATCATGCACAAAGGGAAAAGAAACCCTGAAGTCACCTACTGGTTGGGAGGGGAGTTGCTGGCAATCACAGTGAAAGAAAGAGACTTGGACATCATCATCACAGATGACCTGAAATCATCTAAGAAGACCACTAAAGCAGTAGGTAAGGCTAGAAGGATGTTGGGATGTATTAGTATGGGTATCACAAGTCGTAAGAGGGAGGTAATATTCCCTCTTTACAAGACGTTGGTTAGGCCCCACCTGGAGTACTGTGTGCAGTACTGGAGGCCGCACCTGCACAAGGACATTAACAAAATGGAAACAGTCCAGTGAAGGCCAACCAAAATGGTACAGGGACTGGATCAGAAAACATATGAGGACAGATTAATGGAGCTCAATACGTATATCCTAGAGCAAAGGAGGGAGAGAGGTGATATGATCGAAACATTCAAACATCTTATGGGCATTAACAAGGTGAAAGTCTAACATGTTTCAATATAAGAAAAATAGCAGGACAAGAGGACACAGCATGAGATTAGAGGAAGGCTGATTAAGGGGTAATATGAGGAAGTTCTTTTTCACAGAAAGGGTGGTGGATGCATGGAGTGGCCCACCTCAGGAAGTGGTGGATATGAATAAGTGCAGGGATTCAAACAGGCATGGGATAGGCATAAGGGAGCAAAACAGATGAGTATGAATAGATAGGCCACTGACAGAGTAAAAGCCTATTGCACATTCATAAGGTAGAAAAAATGGGCAGACTGGATGGGCCTTGCGGTCCTTATCTGCCGTCAACTTCTATGTTTCTATAAAAAGTATCTAGTAAATTCTCCACTCTGATTAGTGGTCAGCATTTTGATAGCCTTACGTTAAATAATCCCTGTTGCACTTTTATGTAGAGCCTGATCACCATGGTGCATGAATTCTTCCTGTCAGCACTCCACTCTCTTGCACATCTGAATGACTAGAATAATGCATTCTGATTCTGAACAAGCATTTTTAAATATTTGGTGGATGAACTATTTTATTTAAAATCCCCTTTTCAATGAGGAAAACATTCAAAAGGTACACTTCTAACACTTCTTTCAATTTTTTTGGTGTTTTATAATAGCAATAAGTCACTTCCAAGAGTTAGATTAACAATCAGTTAATCACTCTTGCAATGTACTGATGCTGTAATATGATTAGCTAAAGGGGTCAAAACAGGAGCTGAGTAATTACAGGCCCGTAAGTTTGACCACCATCTTGGGGAAGATGTTAGAGACTATCATAAAGGACCAAATAGAGGAACTCATGAACTTGGCAGGGGACTGTGATGTTGCTCGGCATGGCTTTAGGAAAGGCTTATCATGCCAAACAAATCTCTTGGAATTCTATGGGCATGTGAGTAGAGCACTGGATGAGGGCAGCTCTGTGGATGTCGTTTTTTTGGACTTCTCAAAAGCATTCAATAAGGTCACCCATGGGTAATTAATAGACACCTTAACAGAACACAATATTCCTGGGTGTATCACATGCTGGGTCAATGCATGGCTGAGTGAAAGAAAGCAGAGGGGTTGTCTGAGAGGTGCATATTCAGACTGGTTAATCGTGGAAAGCAGAGTCCCCCAGGGATCAATGCTGGGGCCTTGCTTGTTTAATATATACATTCACTCACTGACGGGAGGAGGGGAAGTTTGAGAGACCAAATTTGCGGATGATACCAGGATTGGCACAAGCATTAATAATAGCAGGGATGCACATAAGTTACAAGATTCTTTAACTAGGATGGAAAACTGGGCTAGGGATTATAAATTATCCTTTAACACTAATATATGTGTGGCTATGCACTTCAGTAAAAATAACAAAACCGATTATGTTCTAAATGTACATAAGTTGGGAAAACTTATAGAAGAAAGAGATCTGGGCATTAAGGTGACTATTGATCTCAGGTTCCACCAGCACTGTTGCCAGATAATAGGGACTGCTTGTGGTATACTAAATAGTATCAAGAAACATATTAAACGTAGGAGGAGGGAGGTGATTGTGCCACTTTACAGTTCACTGGTGAGGCCACATTTGGAGTACTATGCCAAGTTTTGGTCACCTGGGTTCAAAACTGATATCAAGAGACTGGAGAAGGTTCAGAAAAGGGCAATGAGGTTGGTGGCTGGTATCTGGGATAGAGACTATGGAAACAGATTGGAAGACTTGGGGATGTACACACTGGAGTACAGGCATCTGAGAGGAGATCTATGTATGGTGTATAGATCAATTAAGGACGCCAATTTAAGGGTGAAACTGGGATTTACACGTAGGGATCAGCATCATAACACCAGGACACACACATTGCAGTTGAGGGGGCAACATTTTAAGACAATAAAAAAGAAACAGTTGTTTAGTGCTAGGGTAATCACAGTCTGGAACAACTTACCTGAAGAGGTTGTTGCAAGTGAGAACATGCTGGCGTTTAAGAGGGAACTAGACAAATATTGTGTAGCAAATAAAATCGTGAGCTACTTTAACTAGGCCATCAGCGAGCACAATGGACTAATGTCTTCTCTGCTCCGCTATAACCTATGAAACCTATGAATGTTAATGTATGATTCACTTACGACTTCTAAGTTTACTAATGTGACATACTTATATTTTAATATGATTTACTAACTGGAAATCCTAATGTATGATTCACCGCTGTGCTCCAAAGTTTGATAAGCAAGGTCACTGTTGTTCACCTGTGGGGAGGGACTGCAGGTCATGAACCTTCTCTGGGGTGAAAACGTTATGTTTCCTACAGTTAATGGGCAGACTAATGTAGTCTGTGAAAGACGGGGAGGTCAGCCAGGTCAAATTCCAAAATTCACACATGTGGGCAAATGGGCTTGGTGATCATTAACTATATTTACGAAGGGGGGGGGATAACAAGAGTTATATGTTCATAAGGTGATACATTTGGCACTGTTTAAATGTATGTTGTTTTGTGATTACTTGGTTTTCTCCCTTGTCAAACATATTTGTTCTTTTTGGGCATTGGCACGCTGATATTTGTGAACTGATTATATGAGAGTGAAGACTGTTGTCACAGAGAGACAGAGGAGATTCAGCGTGTCATATACACCAAGGCTCATGGGGCTGAAGACTGTAAGGAGGCAACTCAGCTTGAGCTCTCTGAAGACAAGAAATAATTTATTTTCTTTGTGTTCATCTGTAAGTTTTAACCTAGCTATAATGAGCTAAGTGTGTGTTTATGGCTTAACTTACTTCATTTTCCATCTATTTTGCCTGTAAGCACTTTTGTTCTGTCTTGGCCAAAGTGTAACTATATTGTGTAAATAAAGTAGTTACTATTTAACACAATATAGAGATTGGCTTTGCATTTACATAAAAAGGGTATAGTTTGTGAATCTCTAGGGCACCCATCATTCTGAAGAGGCATGCTAAATCTGGTGTATGGAATCTGAAAACATATTCCTTCTCTATATTGGGAAGGGAGTGGAGAGATGTTTGACAAAGACAAAACCCACACTTCACCTGGGGTTCAAGCAGTTGGCCCTGGCTTGATCCAGGGGTCCTGATGACTGGGCTCAAAGAGAGAGCCATGTACTTGGCTGCACCTTATGCCACATTACACTTCTTGGGGGTACTTAGTCTGTTACTCTAACTCCTGGGAGTGCCTTACTGCTAAAATGGTCTCCCCCTTCACAGATTGAAACAGGAAGTATCCACTCAATGGAGCTCAACTTATTGTATGCTACAGTGCTTGTACGAACAGTACAAGGCCATAAATGATTGGTCCATGCAGCAGAAGGGCAGTATGCATGAACTGACAATATCACCATCAGAGCAGCGATTTGAGACAATTCTGATAAAAGTTCTAACTCCATTTGAGCAATGCACACAGAAGGTGAGCACCAGGATAGCCTCACTCAGCCAAGTAATTAAGCAATAAGGCATGACAAGGTGTGTGTTATTGTGTAATAACGTCACTGCTGGGGTGGGTTAAAGCGAGGCAAAGCGGTGCTTCCCCCCTGAAATGTGTAATACTAACAACAACACCTTAGAGTGCCTATTGCAATTATACAATAACTTGTTGTTATACAAAATAAAAAAAATATTCAAGAAAGGTTTTAGTAGATTTTTAGTGTGGCAATATATCTTTGCTTCTGAAAAAAAGAATGAGGGTAACCATGATGTGCACATAGTGATGTTATTGTTCAATAACATCACTGTCCCAGGCACACATTGACCAATCAGGACACTAGAAATTGTGTTGCCATTGTATAATACCACTCATTTGTTTGCTAAGGAAAGAACTGATGAGGCTGGACCTTCAGTTTGACAACAAGGATGATGCAGAAGGTGAAGCCATGACACCAGATCTCATTTTCCAACTATCAAAGGCTGAAAACAATGAGGCATTGCAAGCATTATGTGTTTGCATGCATGTTGGAGCCACACTATAAAGGTAGAATTTAATGTTTTTTCCATCATGGAGCTGAGAAATCTGACTCATAGAAACTGCTACTGATTAAAGCAGTCAGTGTACAGAGAGACAAAACAGGAAAACAGTGAGCTCTGCGATATCTGCCTCAGTGCTGGATGTTAGTCAATACAAAGTAGAAAAACAAGAAGGTCCAAGTACTCCTAGAACACCATTTCATTAAATAAATTGCACTGGCAAATGCTTTAGTTGTTCTTTAAAGCTTATTTTTATTGGAAAAATACAAAACGGTGAACAGTGCCGATATACCCAGAGAACTGCTGTATTTTGTACTGTACCTCTGGCTCTTGTTCCAGCGTTTCAACCATAGTCTTCCTCAGAGTGTTGGGTTACAGCAGAGAACAGACCCACTAAATACCATCACTGTTAATGTAATAACTAATTAAACCAGTTTCTGCAATTCATAATTTCATTTGCAGATTGTGTAAATCATCACATACAGCATTCTGCATATGATCATTTTGAAGCTTGGATTTCTTTTTTTTTTCTTTTTTTTTTACTTAGTATGTTTTTTCCCCCCAGTCACTCCTACCTTCAGCCTTACTCTGCTCTCGATCCCCAGTGACCACCTTCCTGTGATACTCCTGGCTTACCATCCAGGGTGGGGCCACAGCACCACTACCTGCCCGTCTACGACAGGTAAGGTGTTAGCGAAGCCGACATTGCCTCCTTGGCTTCCCCCCAGGGTGAGGTTCAGGGCCTGCAGTGGTGCCAGTGGAGCCGTAACAGAGTCAGTGAGTGGAGTGGCAGAGAGTCTTGGAGACTAGGCGCTTGGGGTGGAATCATCCAGAGCAATCAGCGTGATTTTTCTGTGTTTTTTTCTGGAGGCAGGGACATGCAATGATGTCCTGCATCTGCCCCACCTCCCTGCACAGTCAGACGCCAGTGGCTGTGGTACCCCCAGCCTCTGCCAAGGGTCCGTCAAGTGCCAGACATACACCCAACCCTCCCCCTGGAGAAGGAGAGCAGTCCACGGGATGCTCCATCCTTCTCCCCCCAGCCAGACCTTTGATGACCCGGGTCCATTCCCAAACCCGGGTCGCCAGTGTCGCAAGTGGAAATCCAATCACTGCGCTGATGGGCCTGATGCTTGAATTTCTGAATTTTGATATAGTAATGTTTATGTATTTATTTATGTCTCTTACATGTTGCACATATTTACATATCACATGGTTTTCTAAAAAAAAAAACCTTTTCCACTTTGAGCTTTGTTCTATTCCCACCAATGCTGTATGTGATGATTTATATAATCTGAAAAATGAATTGATTGCAGAATCTGGTTTCATTAATTATTTCATTAACAGTGATAGCATTTAGTGGATCTAACCCAGCTCTATCCCAGACCCCCCTAAGGAAGAATATGATTGAAGTGCCGGGACAAGAGCCAGAGATATAGCAGTTCTCTGGGTATATTGGCACTGTTCACAGTTTTATATTTTTGAAATAAAAATAAGTGTTAAACAGCAACTAAAGTGTACATTGTGACCATCTTCAGTCAACATCAAATTTGAACTCCGGCATTCCTTCTGATTTGAGTCAATCTCATCACAAGTCAATGGAGCAAAGTCAGTAGAGAGAAAAGCAATTTGCAAATACACAGGCTAGAAAGTCTTCCAGTTCTTCCATCTCTTCCTCTTACAACCCAATACAGGCAAATCTTTCCAAATTTGGAATTGTTCATGTACAGCGAACAGGGTCTCATAGAGATGTATCACCCACCATGGTGGAATCATATCTAGCTGATAATATTACAATTCCCATTACAGAGGAGCCAATCCTTTACTGGCTTGCACATGAAAAGGACTGGCTAGCACTTAGCTGGCAACTGAATATTTATCCTGTCCTGTAGCCAACATTTCATCTGAATAAAATTGTGACAAACAGGCAGAACAGTCTTTCCACAAGAGATGTACAAATGCTAACATGCTTCGAGATGAACCTGAAATGTGCACACGCTCATCAAGCTCTTTGGGAGTGAATAGACACTGCACTGGATGATGATGTCAAATCTGGCTATCCTATAATACATACTGATACATCATACTATGAGAATTTAGAGGGCACAGTACTGTATTAAAACCAAAAAAGCACCATGATGTAGGAAAGATGTAATTCTGCTCAGCAAGTTGCACTATTCTGCAAAGTGCTGAATACGACATTGCTCTCTCTCTCTCTCTTGTCAAACATTTGCATTCTGCATATGATCAGAACAATTTTTTTTCAAAGTCATTACTGCAACTGGCAGGCTGCATTCTGTCAAAGTTCACTTGCCATCTCCATTTTAAATGTTATCCATCCTGAAAAAGACATAACTTTCCTGCTTCTGAAGCTGAATCCCTGGTAGTCCACTGCCCCCCCCCGGCCCCCCTGAAAACCTGCCTGCATACCAGTGTAATCCCTTCTGGTCCAATGGTCCTTCTGGAACCCCCCTAATTTCCTGCCCGTATATAACAATGTAATTCTTGGCTATCCACTAGTCACTACAGTGTCTGTATCCAGTAGCACTACAAATTGTGCCTCCCACTTTGGGACATCCATCAGCCCTTGGCCCCATACTCATCATAGTATCTTCTTCCCTGTATTTCCCTTATGGTGACTGTCACAACACCTTGCTGACCACCTCAATCTGCTGTTATGTAAATGGCAGGGCACAATTATGTACCTACTGTACAAATATCTGTGGTCAATGTGTTTCTGAACAGACATAGACCTATTACCTCCTCCTCAAACCTTGCCTTTCAGCCAGTGTGCCCACAGCTGCTCTCCTCCAACATGCTGAATACTGTTGCTGTGGCAGGTATGGGAAGTAATGTTGAAAACACTGATGTTTCTAGTTGTAACAATTTCTGTAGGCAATTAAATGATCTTCATGGTAAACATACTTCCTGTATCATTTGTGGAGATGTAGGGTTTCTGCAAATTTTCTAAAACAATAGAAGACGGTTTAGTTGGTCTGCTCTATGGACAGCATTTAGTGTTGTTTAAGCAGACAGAACATGTATCACAACAAGAGTCATTTTACACAGTGGGGTTCTGTTACATGTGTGGCTAAAAACTAAGTGCAGTACTGTGGAAAGAAGCAAGCAAAAGTGTTAACTTGTGGTTTTATATTACTGGTTCTTGTCATGATAGTGCAACACAATGGGGATGCACTTATCTTTGCCTTTCTCACCAACAATTAATTGTGCTTCTTTCCATGTGCGGTCCATGGTATGGATACCCACAATAAAAAACACAAGGCTCATCAGCGTGAAATATGTTTAACAGGGCATGATCAGCTAGACTGTGCATGCTGCAGTGTTGGTCATTGTTGGGCAGCCATCTCTGTGCATTTGACAGTAAGAACTGTTACAGTAGTCAAACCTATAGAGGTTGAATCTTGAGAAATCCTTTGGTGTCATTTAACGCCATTCTTCAAGCAATTTGGTATGAAATATGTTTACCAAGGCATAATCAGATAGTACAGCAAAGATCACATCTACATCCAAGTCATCACTGACTCCAGTCATTTGCCTCAAGGAACACTGGATTGATTCAGCAACATTTTGCAAACCATCTGGGCCAGATCATCCTTGCAGGCTTCTGTTAGCAGACTTAGGAGAGCAGTTCATGTTTTGTTCATGGCTTTTGACCATGGAGCACACTGTCTAATTTTTTGATTCTGGAGTTCAGGTGTATGAGATTCTTTGTCAAGAAAAGTAGCTGTGCCTTAGCCTCCTTGTCTTTTTACTGTTTCACTATGGCATGCACCTGTTTTGTTTCTGAAAAGGCATAGGAGGTCTAGTTACTCACCATGTCCTTCTTGCATACTACTGGCTGATCAACAATCCAAAACTCACAAAGTTGTTTTTTACTTTTAGGATACAAAACATAGCACAGTTTGATTCACATTACCAGTAGGGGTGGTGCTACTGATATGCATTGAAGTTCAGTGCTGTGAATCTAACATTGCTTCTAAACTGGTGCCCAGGGGATCACCTCAATTAAGTGAACTTCCCCTTTAAATGTTTCCCAATTAAAGTGATTTACCAAGATTGCAACATAACTTACATTTCCTAGAAGCTAATGTCAGTGATAGGCTTTGAGGCTAACTTTATACTTTTCATTGCAGTCTGTACTGAAGTGTAAGGAATCATATTTTGGCACCAACGAGGTAGATGGCCCATTCATTCCATTTCTTGGTTAATGCAATCTACCCACGCATTCAGGAACATAATGACATGTGGCCAGGAAGATTGCAGGGACTCACCCAATTAAAGTCAATGGGCTCAGTTTAAAGTATGTCTTTGCAGATAATAATGACCAGCTGGAGATTCAAGTTTAAGTGTGTTTGTTTCATTAATAAAAACAGATCATTACAAATTCATTTAAAATTGATATACATTCATAAAATCACATTATTCAGCATTTCAGACAATACAGATTCCATATAGGCAAGCAATTTCATGAGACAATAGCAGTTCAATATTCATAAATTAATGCAAAACAAGGCATAAAATTGAAATCTGACATTTACTTATTTATTTTATTTAGTTTTTGTTGACCGGGTAAGTGCACTAGACAAATCCTGCCTATTTTCAGGCATGACCCGGGGGAGGGAGATACAGATGAATGCCAACTGAGCTTGAACCAGATTAATCTGTTGGTGGTATTTTTAGTGAATGAGGGAAATTTGGCCAGGACACCGGGGAAATTCCCTTACTCTTTTTGATAAATGCCATGGGATCTTTAACATCCACCTGAACTACCACCAATCCAGGTAGATGGGACCTCAGTTTAACATCTCATCCAAAAGATGGACACTTATAAAAAACCCATCAAGCAGATAGTATGTTACCTATGCTTTCAGACTTTTACTTTTTTAAATGATTTTTTCTGCCTAATGTTGAGGACTGCTGAGAAAACAATTACTAGCCCTAATTATGATCCTTTCATCTTCTGTGGGTAACAAAATGTTCAAAGTCATTTCCTTAGCAATTTGTTATAACAAATTCATACAGGGGCCAAGCCAGTAACACCTGGCTTTATTGTACCATGTACAGTACCATACTATGTGCAGGATAACTTCCCTGCCACCTATAGGGTGAGCACATTTAGGGTCTACCTGAGGGTCATCTTTTTCATACCTGGCTAACAGGACGCTGCTCTCACAGTGCTCAAACATAAACATGTAAGCTTTCCTTAGTTGTTCATCTACAAGAACATCCAAATAATATTTATAACCATAGTAACAATTATTTATAGCTAACCATGGGGAAATCTAGATTTTTTGGATACTTTCTAAATCTATCATTTCCAAATAATTATTTATTTTTTGTTTAATAAATATCTTATATTTTAAGCTGAGACAGTGAAGTTTCTTTCCACATACTGTATCTCTCCTAAACACAGAGACTATGGGCCCGATTTTCAAAGGAGTTAGAACGACACACGGGACTTGCGTCAAACAATTTTTACGCAAGTGGTGACTTGCATCACAACTTGTGTCAATAGCAATTTTCTAACACAGCCTGCATCAAATCCTGATGCAGCAGATGCATCAAACAACCCGGTGCCCAATGGCAAGGCTGCAATGTAACCTTTTTTGGCATTTTCCAAGCCCCACCATGGATGCAGCAAGGGACACCATTTAGACCAGCTAGGAGGTGGTCTAAGTGACTTGTGCCAGAGGGATGAGGTCTTACAATGGTCTGCCAGGGGCAAAAAGGGCACAGGAAGTGGCATAGGGAGAGTCAGGGAGAGAGCTGGGCATTAATGGGAGTGCTGTGGCACCCCAGTGGGATTTGATTGCTTTTGAATGTATTTGCATATTGTACTGTACTGTACCTATGAATTATACTGTACAGGGGTATAGGGACAGAACATGACATGGAACCAGGAGGTCACAGCCCTGGCAGCTGCACATTCTCGTCCCTGAACCCTCCCCTCCCTCCCCCACACACACACACACATACAGTATAATTCATAGCCAAAGTACAATATGCAAATACATACAAAACAAAACACCCTGCTGGGTGCCACAGCACTCCCATTAATGCCCAGCTGTCTCCCCGACTCCCCCATGCTACCTCCCATGCCCCTTCTTCCCCCGGACCATCCCTGTCCAGCACAGTCACCACCAACACCCCAATCATTGTGGACCTTCTAGTGTTGTACCACACAGGTGGGCTAGATCCCTGTGGCAATTCCCACTGGTGTGTCAACTGTTTGGTGCAGCTGTCAGCTTGCAGCAAACCCAGGGAGTTTGACGCAGGGACCCTGATTTTTGTAAAATCAGGTGCAGGGTCCCTGGTGCACCTGGAGTTTGCCACAGCCCTGGAGTGATACAGCTTGTGTTGCTCTAGGGCTCTTTGAAAATTGGCCAGTATATATATCTTTAGTTTGGCCATTTTATCCATGAGCCTTTCAGGCTTTTCCACACTAGCTTGACCCACAATTTCCTCTCTTCCCAGCAAAAATTTGATAATCTGTTTTCAGAGATTCTGGTGATTTGTAACCAGTATTCAATTTTTTTTTGTGACCAAACTGGCCACAACATTGGCCATGCCTAAGTCTGCTCTAATGTAAAGTGCTGGTGTATACCTACTTATGCCTGGAGCAGATCTGAAAAGTTGATTGGCTGGGTCTGCTAACTTCTCTCTGTCTTTTGTGTCCCAAATCTCCTCTTCATATAATACCAGTGAGAGATATTTAACTCTAATAGCTTCTTTTAAGGGTCTTATTGTATTAACTCCATACAGACAGTGACATTTTCTAAGGCCCTGTTTTGTTTTTCCTTAATATATTAGCAATATGTCTTGCCTAGGAACCATTTGATGAGAAGGTAACACTCAAGTATACATAATTATCAACCACCTCAAGCTTTTTTTCCCCCAAACTCCAATATTTAGTAAGATTGTTAGATTCAAACACCATGATCTGACTTTTAGTATAATTAACAGTGAGATTCAGGTAATTTTCCTTTACGTGAAGAAAGTCCACTGTTTTTGTAGGCCCTTTTTTGTCAGTCAGAAAAATATGAGGTTTTCCACATACGTCATCGCAATATATAAAAAACTGCCAATCGCTGGTGAATTTAAATCCTGGGAGATGAATGAGGTCAAACGCTGGTCAATAATATGAGCAAAAGAGAGTAGGGGCCAAAACGCAGCCCTGCCTCACACCCTGGTTAGTGGGCAGTGAACCGGAGAGCTGCTCCCTGGTACCAATCCTTACACATGCCCAGGTATCTAAATAGTTCTTGCATATAATATTATTAACAGCTGGTTTGATTCCCCATTCCCACATTTACTTCCACAGTATACTTCTCACAACAGAATCAAAAGCAGCTGAGAAATCTATGAACACAACATACAATTTCTGCTTACTGACATGCACATATTTCTCAATAAGATACCAGATAGTATAGCAATTACCTGCCATACAATGTCCCTTATGGAAGCCTGCCTGCAATTCACACAGGCCTCCTAGAGTGGCAATTTGTTGGTTCAATCTTTCTAACAAGATCTTTGAGACAGTCTCTAGATTTATATCCAATAGACTTATCACGGGGTCATAATGTCGCAAGACATTGTGCAGCATGGCAAAATCTCGCTGCCAATACAGCACAATTTCTGCCATGAGGAATACGTCTTTTTTGGGGGGCTGCAGCCCCCAAACCTCCCCAGTAAAGATTCTCAACTCTGGAAGGGGGTTACCTCAGGGAGTGCACAAAGTTAAAAAAAAATCAAAGGTTCTGGGACCAGGAATCAAACTGGGTCCCAGATGCAGCACCTGGGTTCCTGCTGCTGTGACTTAATCCAGTGAGCTGCAGCAGCTGTCAGCAGAACCCACTCCCAGCAGAAGTCTTATCCTCTGCCTGGAAGAGTGAGAATGGTGCAATATGTGGTATTGCACCATTTGCTCACAGGTACAGTGCTGTACCAGTTTAGCCATAATTTCTTTTGCTATTAAGCATGCGACATTATGACCTGGTAGGGCCTATACATAGCTTGTTGGCCTTATCTCCTTTCTTATGGATGGGAACAATTTCTGACCTTCTCCAACACCTTGGGATAAAGTATTCTTGAATGTATTTATTATAAAAGATAACTAAACTATTACTACATAAGGGGGACATTACTTAAGTATACATCTGCAGTGATTTTATCCAGCCCGGGTGCTAGGGCATGGGGTCAAAACGTCACACGGCATTCTTGTGTTGCACAATTTATTTATTTAGATCTGTGGGGGGGCTCCACCACCCACACCCCCTGTTACGGAGGGCTGCACCCCCTGGACTCCCCCTACTTATGATTCTAACTCCAGGAGGGTCCAACACAGAGAGCGCAGAGGTCCGGGGTTCACACATAATGCCATATGTTATTAAGCGTATGACATTATGACCTGGTATGTAATTTTGTTAAATGACTTTATGGTTAAATATACTTCTTTTCTGGCAATTAGAGGCAAGACAGACTTATCCACCTCTAATAGATCAGTTGGGAAAGCATTGTCAGCATTGGGATCAAAGGAAATATGAGAATAATGCTGTAACCATTCATCCTCTGAAATAAAGGCTTCCATATTGGTTTTGTAATTATTTGTGCCATAGGCAGCTAAGTTCCAAAGTCCCATAATATCCTTCTTTTGTACTACATTGAGCATCCTCTCCCACTGTTTGCAGAACTCTTCTTTCTTACACTTTAATAGATTGTTGTAATTTTTCTGATTTAAGATTATAAATTATTTTTTTTAATTACCCTTTTTAACAGTCTTAATCAGTACTTTTACATTTCAGATCATACCAGCTTGTTTGGTTGCATTGTTTGCATTTTAAAGGAATCCCCCTAGTACATAATATAAAGGATAATGCCTGGGATTTGGTTGATAATCACACTGTAATCACCTCAAGTGGTTGCCAAGACAGCATTGTAAACCTCGTGAGCACAGTTCAAGAGATTTACTGTTGCCCTGGAAACCAGGAGAGGTGATTTCAGTGCCGTTATCTACCAAAATCCCAGGCATTATATTTTATAATGTATGGGACAAGAGACAATAGCGACACCAAGAAAATGGAACTGATTTTAAATTAAAAGAAAAGAATACTCCACAGTGATCCAGTTGGTCCAAACAGGTCACGCTGAAAGCTGTGGCACTGTATTGCGAGTAGCGTTGCTCACGTCATGTCTTCTGGAGTACACCCGATGTGGAAGATTCATGCAGCACATCGCAGCCTACGGAGCATTCATTCAGTAAGTACTCTGTAACATGGCAGGAAAAAAAAGAACTTCTAAGAAAACAAAAAAAATCAACTAATATTTTAGTAAGGAAATGGTGAAAGAAAGTACTTTTCTGGCAAACAACGAGGGATGCACATGCGCAAAGGAGACAAAGCTGTTATGGTATCATTGTGACGTAGTCAAGAGGGGTTAACAATCTTGACATCTTGACATCTTGGAAGTAATAAGAGTTGATAAAGCAATGGGGCCAGATGGGGTGCACCCCAGGGTCCTTAAAGAACTAAGAGAGGTGGTGGCTGAACCTCTGGCTATCCTGTTTAGCCGATCACTGGAAACAGGGGAGGTACCCAAAGACTGGAGGACAGCAGATGTAGTCCCCTTATACAAAAGTGGGAACAAAGAGGAAGCAGGGAACTACAGACCAGTCAGCCTCACCTTGGTAGTGGGGAAGATCATGGAAGCACTATTGAAGGAGAGATTGGTGGAACATCTGGTTGTCAATGGACTACAGGACCCAAGGCAGCATGGTTTCACCAGGGGAGGTCATGTCAGACCAACCTCATTGAATTTTTGACTGGGTGACTAGGGAGGTGGATCAGGAGGGCAGTGGACATGGCCTATCTGGACTTCAGCAAGGCCTTTGACACTGTGCCACATAGAAGACTATTACACAAACTGGGGAATATGGGTGTGGGCAGGACAGTAGTGTGGTGGGTAGGTAACTGGCTGGGTGGCAGGACACAGAGGGTGGTGGTAAATGGCTGTCACTCCACAGAGGAAGAGTGACCAATGGGGTACCACAGGGATCAGTGCTGGGACGGTCCTATTCAACATCTTCATCAGTGACATGGGCAGGACCTAGAAGGCAGAATTTCACTGTTCACTGATGACACAAAGCTCTGTAACAAGTAGACACACCAGAGGGTGTAGACAGAATGAGAAGCGACCTGCAGAAACTTGAAGAATGGTCAGGGGTTTGGCAGTTGAAATTCAATGCAAAGAAGTGCAAGATAGTGCATATGGGGCACAAAAACCCTGGCACTATATATCACTTGGGGGGTGAGGATATAGCATGCACCAAGCAGGAAAGGGATCTTGGGGTTATCATCTCTGATGACCTCAAGGTAGGGAAACAGTGTGACAAGGCAGCAGGTAAAGCAAATAGGATGCTGGGATGTATAGGCAGGGGCATTACCAGCAGGAAAGGAGAGTCATAATTCAGCTATACAAGACACTAGTGAGGCCCCACCTGGAGTACAGTGTACAGTTCTGGAGACCATACCTACGTAAGGACATAGACAGGGTAGAGAAGGTTCAGAGGAGGGCAACAAAGATGGTGCATGGATTGCATCACAAGTCCTATGAAGACAGGTTGAAGGAACTGAACATGTACTCCCTGGAGGAGAGGAGGGAGAGGGATATGATAGAGACATACAAGTATCTTACAGGGAGGAACAAGGTGCAGGAAAACACTATTTTAAGTGAAAAGATGTTCCAGGACTAGAGGGCATGGGATGAAGTTGGAGGGAGGGACGATTCAGAGGAAACATGAGAAGAATTTCTTCACAGAATGGGTGGTGGACAAGTGGAACACCCTGCCAGAGGAAGTGGTGGGGGCTGAAACAATCACGGGATTTAAGAATGCATGGGATAGACATAAAGGAATTCTGGAGGTCAGGGGTAAGGTGCAACAGACTTCTAGGAAAACAAACTGAACTTACAAGCTCAAATGGGCAGACTGGGTGGGCCATAGGCCCTTATCTGCCGACACTGTCTATGTATCTATGTATGTATCTATGTATCACAATAATACCACAACAATGTCGTAAACTTGCCGTTTTTAGGTAGTAATCACCTTCTCCCATACATTATTCTAAAAATATCCTTGAAAAGAGAACTCACATACTTCCGTATTCTCTCTGCCTTCTGGACATTCTGCACTTCCAGATGACTAAAGTCTAAATAATTCCAAATAATGCTTTGAATCTCTTCTTCTAGTGGAACATCCCAGGTCACATTCTTTCTGATTCTAACCTCTGAGAACAAAATCTCACTCCAAGGGTCTGCATGCTTAGGGATACCATGCCCTTTCAATGTAGACAGAAAGTGATTACTTTCTGATCTTATATAAAAAATGTAAGCTTCTTCAGAGTTGAACTTGACCAAACAAAAAAAAAAACAGATCTATAACTGAAGCACCCAAAGGTGACATAAATAGTATGCTCCCCTCAAGATCTAGCTCCAACCTGCCATTCAAAAGGAAGAAATTGAGATCTTTTAGAATCTCAGTCAATAATGAATCAGCTTTATTTACCTTTTTAACTTTAATATTTCTAGCTGGCATAATGGGCATTTGGTTTATACAATTTAAAATCATATTATCCACTAGGCCATCAAGTAATCAAATTCTTGCATACCTCATTGTCGTCAACAGTCAGTACATGTAGGAGGCATCCTATACCCCCCCCCCCCAGCAGGTGTCCCACTGGGCTCCATCCTGAGTCATGTCCTGTTCTCCAATTTCCTAAATGACCTCCACTCTGCTTGTGTCTCTTCTATATCCACATGTAAGTGGATGACATGGTGAGTTATACTTCTGTCCCTTCAGTTTCAGGTGTGGTAGATCCACTCCAGCAGGACTTCCACAACATACTGCACTGGTTCCATACAAACAGCTCATAGTCAGCACCAAAATGACTGTGTCTATGACCTTCTGTCCCAGCCAGAAACTGACCAGGCTCTTGCGCCAACCCCCCTCCATTTTCTCTGCACTAGATAGCACCCCTCTGGAAGTCGTCCCTACCTTCAGTTACCTTGGAGTGTGGCTTGATAGCAAGCTTGACTTCACTAACCACATCCATGCTATCCATGCCAAACTCCACCCAAAACATGGTGCCTTGTACACCTAATAAAGACTGTCTCCCTCCAGGTCTGCAAGGAGCTGGTAACCAAATGTTTCTCCCACTCTTTGACTATGTGGATGTGGTCAATAGCACTGCCCCATCTTCCTCCCTTGCCAGACTGGATACCCTCTGCAGTGCCTTGTGCTGTTTTGCCACCAATTCTCTCCTCCATACTCATCACTGTTCCCTCTATTCCTCCCTCTCCATCCTCCATCTACTGTCATATCACCAGTCCCACTGTGACGCCTTCATTGCCCAATGTTGGCTCGGGTCCCTTCCTTCCTGCCTTTCCTCACTCATCTCTTCCATCCCCTCCTCTTCCTTCTTTCTCTCTCTCTGCCCCAGGGATTCCTGCACCTTCTCCATACCCCACCCTCACTCCTCTGCTAAATAAGCTGCTTTCTCCCACCATCTCCCTTCCCTCTGGAACATGCTGCCATCTCCCACTGTCTCTCCCCCTCACTCTCTGCCTTTGGTCATCAACTAAAGCATCTTCCTGCACCCTCATGTTCCTGTCTACCCCTTTCTGGCCCCTTGTCCTCTCCCTTATGATCCTTCAACTGAGGCTATTTAATATAGCCTCCTACCCCTGCAGGCAATGCACACTTTGTTGTATTCTCCCATGATTATGCACTTTTTATTGCTGTATTCCATGTGGTTATTATATTTGGCTGCTTCATTTGTTATTACATCTGCATTGTTGCCTTTGTATCCACATTATGTCTCAGAAGTTGTTCCTTCCGTACTCTCCTCCCCTGGGTCACACCTGGAAACAAGCCTCAGCTCAGTGTGACTTTCCCAGTTACCAACTTTTAAATCACTCAATCACTAAATCTCCCAATACCAGTATTCTTTTGTCTGTATATTCAAAATTAGCCTCTTGCAGTAGATCTTTGATATAAATCCATACTGACTCATGGTAATATCTTGAGCCTACTGGTGGAACACATGTTTACTACTGTCATTTTTATATCAGTTCTGTACAGAAATGTAACAATCCAGTTATCAGAACAACCTAGTAGTGAAGTACTTTTTTTTTTTTTTGAAATAGCAATTTATTGGAGAATCTTTTCCAAGAGAGATACACATGAAAATAGACATATTAACAGTGCAATTCCATAGTAGTGAAGTACTTTTATGAGATCCGAACTTGAGGTAAACTGCTAGATCACCTGAACACCTACCCAATATATAATCTTTTCTATCTGGTTGGTGAAAGAACTCGTATCCATTGAATACAGTCTTCCAGTTCTTAATGAGCCATGTTTCTTATAGAGAAATAATTTCACAAGAAGTTACATATTTAATACATTCACTGTCTGTGAATTTATGCTCACTCCACGCAATATTCCATGACATAACAGTACTTCCCTTGGGACCTTCTGATAATGGATCAATACTAATATTTTGGAGAACATCTTGTGGTGTCTAATTAGTCACTCCTCACATCAAGCTAGAGCCAAAAGTCTATTTGAAATGGGAATTAAAGGTGCTTCTCACATGTAGCAGTTATTTAACTGCTTCAATTTGTATTGTGCTAGGATTCCTGTTTGGTGTTACCTTCACAGGCTTCCTCTCTCTGCTTTTAATTTGTTCTTAACTATAATATCAATCAATCCTCCTTCAAGGCAGGCTTCTCTATTCATATCCCTTATAATTTAATTCTTTCCCAGATATATTTGTCAATGGTTTCTAAGGGAATTGCATAAGGATTAAGTTAACTTACTATCACTTCCTTCTGTAATGAAGACATTTCAAACGTGTTAAGGGTGACCAGACTATCCAGATCTTTTCTTGAACAGGCCCCATCCATATTAAACTGTAACGTATTGGGGAACACTGCCTTGACACCTTTACTTTGAAAGATTGAAGCATTTATCCAAACAAAATTAGCCAACCTAGGAGAACTAAAACAGACATCCACAACACATTTGAGTTCTTCACAAATAACATGTTCAGCTTCAGTGACATCCCACCACGAATGCATCAGTAACCCAGCATTTAAATTACTAGCCCTGCCCCTGCAGCTTACTGAGCATGGCACCCAACGTTCCCTCCTTTCTCACCATACCCAGGTATAATCCATTACATTCCTCTGCAGTGGGGCAAAAACAGGGATGAGAGACTGCTCAACGTGCTCCTATTGTGCCGGCAGGGGATCCCATGCTGGGACTGGATTGGTCTGCCTTCCAGTTGCTTCCTCTGCCAATTGTTTCTCAGTCTACTGCTGCTCCTCCTCATTTTCTCATTTCTCTGCTTGCTATTTGGTGGACCTGGCCAGACACTTCTTTTTCATGGTCTGTCCCTTCTTCTCTTTCATCTTTGAAAACTTCCATTGATGGAAATGCTGTCTCAGCTTGTATCAGTTGGGCGATTGCACCGATGCTGGCTGATCATCTCCCCCAAAAAAGGGACAAAAATATTTTTTCTTTTAATATTCAGACAGTTACAGGATGTGACACTGCTACTATATAGTACTGCACAGCCAATATATGGTGAAAGTCAGTGCTGCTCAACATTATACAATGGCATAAGAATTTCTCGTTTCCTGATTGGTCACTGTGTGCCTGGGACAGTGATGTTATTGAACAACAACATCACTGGAAAAAGGCCAGGCACACAGGTGACCACACAACAGCAACAAAAACCATCCCTCCCCACACAAGCCGTCGCGAAGCACAGTTGGTTTCAACTAATTTAAAACTCCACACTCAGAATCCAGTAAGATAACATCCATCAGTGTCCTATCTTCCCCCTAAACAATTTCCAAGCACATTTGCACTAAATAAAAATGTACGACAAAACGGCTTCCTCACCGCTCGCCACGAGGATAAACCCAGCGCACGTGCACCACAGCCTCCACTTGTTGATCAGGTCAGCGGCTGTTCTGACCGTACTGCTTGGTGTCCTGAGCTGAAAAATACACAGTGTGCCAGTACCTTGGCAACTCTAGCAACTCTAACAGCCTTCCACTGTGATTGCCCCTCTCACCTGAGAACCACGGACCCATTTCCATAGCACAACCAAAACAGCACTCATATTCCAGTGATCTTCTAAGCGTGACTACAGTTCAGCACAGCCTTTCTGTTAAAAACGGCCAAGCTCTTTTAAATTCAACAGGTCACCGGACTCTCCATAAAGACGTGGGGTACTGTCTTCTAAAAACTACAGATTTGGGCGGGGGGGGGCAATGTAACACTTTCCAAACACTCACACTGACACAAGCCCAGACTGAGAAATCAGGCGGTACACAGCAGCAGCACCACCTAGTGGAGAAATAAGAAATGGGATTTTTTTTCCCCAAAAGATATACTTCCACATCAGAAAATTAAGAGAAAAAATATTTAAAACATTTTTTTTAATATCTTTTTCTTTGTAAATAAATAAGCCATTGTATAATAGCAATAAGGCACTCCAGGAATGTGTGTTATTGTGTAATAACGTCACTCCTGGGGTGGTAGAAGCACTCGGCTTCGCCTCGTGCTTTGACCCACCCCAGGAGTGACGTTAATACACAATAACACACACCCTGTCATGCCTTATTGCTTAAGTAACTACTGCACTGCAAGCATACTGCACTGTCCCTTTCTTATGCAGGACCCCCCATCAGTAGAGCAATTTTATTGGCACTGCCTGACTGCCAAAAAAGGGACATAATATTTTTCTTTGAAGATTCAAACAGTAACAGACTGCGACACTGGTACTGTATAGTACTGTGCAACCAATACATGGTGAACTTCAGTGCTGCTGAACAGTAATTACATCACTGTAAGTGTACCATGCTACTCTGCGCAATGCAGGACCTCTCATTGGTAGGATGATTTTATTTGTGCTGGCTGACCACCACAAAAAAGGGATAAAAATATTTTTTCTTTTTTTTTTCCATATTGCTTTGTTCTGTGGCTGACTGGGGCAGGGCTAGTCAGTTCCATCCCACCCCACTCTCAACTGGCCACTGCCTCCTCTGATACCCACCTGGATCCAATGACCTCCATAGCTTGCCTCCCCGTGGCAGGGCCTGGAATGGGTGGGTTGTCCTCCTCCTGTCTGGGCATTCATTATCCAGTGTGGGTCAGTGGTCTGGGTGGCAGCACAGATTGTGACAGGTGGGTGGAACATCATGGAGCCTGAGTCTGTCTTCTTTTTCATTTCCTCCCTTGGTCACCTGCTGTGGCAGCACATGAACATGTCAACATGGAGGCACTTGCAAGCCACAGAACTACAGCCCCTCCTTCTTGATGCTTGGGTGACAGAGCTACACCCAGACCTCCACCTGGGACAGTCAAGGGCTGAGATGGCAGACCTTCCCACCCCAGGGGAGGAGAGCTGTACTCCAGACACTTGATTCTCTCCCCCTTGGCTGACCCCCAGCACCCACGCTCATTCCCGAAGTTGGGTCACCAGCGTGGTAGGAGTAAGGTGCACAGCACCTCAGACCCCCATGCAACCGGGCTAGCAAATATTTTTCTTTTAATATAACAGTAACAGGATGTGACACTGGTACTATACAGTACTCTGCAACTGATACATGGCAAAATTCAGTGCTGCTGAACAGTAATTGCAGCACTGAAAGTGTACCGTTCTACTCCGCACAAAGCAGAACCCCACCATCAGTATGATTTTATTGGTACTAGATGATCACCCAAAAAGGGATAAAGATATTCTTCAGTTAAGATTCAAACAGTAATAGGACATGACAGTGGAACTATGTAGGACTATGCAACTGATATACAACAAATTTCACTGCTGCCAAATACTAATTACAGCACTACAAGTGTATTGCGGTGTTGCACATACGATACAGGACCCCTCCTTCCCAAGAGGGTAATGGAATTGCTAATGGTCTGTTTACCTCACAAAAAAGGAACAAAACATTTTTTCTTTTAAGTAACACAATTTGGCGGTACAGTACCACGCTGCTGTACACAGCGCTGCCCCCTTCCCCATCAGTAGGGCATTTGTGGTGAGCCAAAAAAAGATTCTGTTGCTTTTCTATGTAATTTTCTGTATCTAAGTTAAACCTCCCTAAACAATGCCTATAAACTGAAGGCACTGCAAAAATAACATCAGAAACAACAATGACAAGTATTTTCTGACAGATTTCCCTCCAAAAACACATTTTAGGCTTTATTTGAAAACGGATTCTTTGCCATTTCTCCATTCTTCATCCCCGCCCCTCTGCTGGGCAATCAGCCTTTTCCTATCATCTCCCCTCACTCTGGAACCTACTCTCATCCTCCCTCCAATTCACTACCTCCCCTATTCCCCACAGGTATCAGCTGAAATGCCTTGCCTCTCCCCACTCCAGTTTTAACCTTTACCTAACTGCCCCCTTTCATTTGCCACCTACTCTGGTATAGATGTGGCTGGATTGCCTGCTTTTTGCTGCTTGCTCTTATTGTGCTTATTCATGTTTTAATCATGTACTCTTTTCTACTTTACTGTAACTGTGAATTGTGTCAGTGCTATATAATTGCATTTGTGCACTGTGTCCGTGCTATGTATTTGCCTCCCCCGTTCCCTTACCTGGGTCACACCTGGAAATGATCCTTGGCTCAGTGTGCCATTCCTGGTCACCAATTTCAAATAAGTAAATAAAGGATTCAACCTCTATAGATCTGATTACTCTGACAGCTCTCTCTCTCTCTCTCTCTCAAATGCATAGAGATGGCTGCCCAACAATGGAGTATGCTAAGTGAAAGTCAACCAGGAATCATTGTAAACACCTTCCCACCCCCCATAAAAAAGTGCTGTTTGCTAAAATTGAGCTACTTTTCCCAAGTGGACATTGCACATTTTCAAAAATGTGCATTTTACGGAACAACAATCATACAAATTGCGCAGTTTCATTCAAAGTGCTCCAAAAGTCACATGGATAGCACAAAATGGCTGCTATGTCATGAGATTACATATATGTGAGTCATGTGACTGAGACAAACATTCATCTGGCATGGTTCTATGTTAGAACAGCAATCATCGAAAGGCGATCAATGTTACGCTAAAGTGCACAGCAAAATGGCGCCGGGGACTTACATTTTTTTTATACTTTATTTTTATTATTTTCTTAAAGAAATGATCAGCTTACAAAAAGTGAATCGAGAGAAAATCATTTAGACATTATATAATTCAAAAAAGCATTAGCTTAAATAAAGCATCTTTTTTGGGGAATGACAAAATTTAAAAAATATCAATTTAAACCTTGAGCTTTTTATTTTAAACAAAAAAAAAGAAAAGAAAAGAAAAGTTTCTGTGTGCTCCAAGCAATTTACATCCCAGCCAATACCAAAAAGAATTGAAAAAATTAAATCCAAAGTTTTAAGATATTTTCCAAGTCCCTTATCTTCAGACCTCCATCCATGGCAAAACCCCCCCCCCAAAAAAACAATCATTTATATTGGATGATATTCTGTAATTTCAGTCTCCTCCTGTTCAAAATCTGAGCCCAGATCCTCCGGCAGCTTAATAATTTTTTCAAAAAATGAATGTACATCATCCTGATCCTTAAAGAAAAAGGATTTCCCTTGAAACTGGACTCTCAGGTGAGCTGGCGCTAATAATGCAACTGGTATTCCAGCCTCTTTAAATTCTGACATAATGGCTAGAAATCGTTTTCGTCTCTGCTGCATTTGTAGACAGAAGTCCAGATATAAATGAAACCGAGTTCCCTTGTATATAATATTTTTCTTCTGCCTAGCCATTTGGAGGACCCTGTTTCTTTCAAGTAATGTTTGGAACAAAATAATAATGTATCTTGCAGCAGATTCTCCCACCTCTAGTTCCTTCAAAGAGCATAAGGGACAAAATATAGATTCCAAAGTAAAAGATGATTCCAAAGAAAAAACAGCTTTAAGCGCCACCTCCACCACCTCTTTCAGTTCATTATTTGGTATACTGTCAGGGAATCCAATAAGCCACAAATTACATCTCAAAAGTTTGTTCTCCAAACGCTCCATCCTAGCAGCTTGTGCTAACTGATCATGTGGTGTTGCATTAAGCGCCCTTTCTAAAGTAAGGGTTCTAGCTGAGACTGCCTTTATTTCTTTCTTGTTAGTTTGTATAGCTTTTTCATTTTTAATGTTTTATATGGGGGGGCTGAGCCCCCTGCACCCTCCCTCTTAAGGATTCTCAACTCTGGGGGGGGGCGCATGTCAAGAGGGTGCAAAACGTTAAAAACAAATTTGGGCTGGGCATAACAAAAACATACCTGAATCCAGTACCCTGTCCACCCAAGTCATGAACCCACCCACCATGCCACAGGGCCAGCTCAGCAGCCCACTGCAGCACCACCCCTCAAAATCACTCCCACCCCTCTCTGAGTGTGCTTGCTCCCACCACCCCACACACATGTACATGTAGCGACACCCTGTCGCTACGTGCACGAGCCCACCATCCAGACACCCTACCTCATCAGTAGCTCCCATGACATGCATCAAGACTGAGTCACCTTTTTGCGATTCACTCAATCGCAGTCGAGCATGTCACAGGCTACCATCTGGCACTATTTAAATGAAAATGCACATTATTTTCAAAGAGACATAAACTTCAAAAGGGAAAAGTATAATGTGCCCAATTCACAAAATTGGGTGAAAGTTTGCAGATGTTGCACACTTTTGTTAAAAGTGTGTGTGAAACAGATTGTTGCCATTTCAACTATCACTGCTTATAACTCCGTATTACGTTTGGTATGGACATGAAATGTAGGACAAGTAAAGTGTATACAGAATGTCACAATACTGTGGAACTAGTAAAGTTTGCAAGACTAGGTATGTGACAAAGGCGGTGTATGGTATATAGTGAAATGTGCTTTGTGGTTTGAAAACAGATAAGTTTACTAGTAGTAAAGGTTTGTTAAAGACCAAGTTTATCCAGTCAAACAGGCTTTGTACTGAAGTCAGACATATTAGGAAATGTGCTACATTACAGTGGTCCTAAATAAATAAAGGTTTTCAGCAAAATTACAACAACTAAAATGAATAAACCTGAGAGGTCACGTGATGGCTGCCTGAATGATTGCAGATTTCCTTGCTTCCATTCCACGATCTAATTAAAGAAAGTTAAAACTAAACTTAAGGCTTAACTATCAAAAACTGGCTTACTCTATATTTAAGAAGCCATAAGGAGTGTCGCGGCAGCAAGTTCCCTCCAGGATGGACGAGGAAATGCGAGATAATCCACCTTGTCATATGCCACCTACTATACTGACATGGGATAAAATGGCTAAGCGTTCCAAGGTAACCCCAACTGGGGCAGCGGTGGAAGCCAACTCCCAGCCACACTCATGGAAGGGAAGTTCTGGGAAGGAATAGCTTCCCTGAAAGAATCATTAGAATCATTAACAGCCTCAATACAGGGGATCACCTCCTCTCTGGCTGTACTAACTCAGCGCACAACAGACAATGAAGTAAGAATTTCCTCCCTTGATGACTGGAGGGGGAGAATCAAACCTGAGATATCCCAATTGTGTCATTGACTTAAGGCAATAGAAAATAAAGCAGAAGATTCAGAAGGAAGGTCGAGGAGGAATAATCTTCTGATACTGGGGCTACCTGAAGGTGAAGAGGCCAGTGTTATTTGTCCAGAATTATGTAACAAGTTGGCAGGCCCATCTTCTAATGGCCCGGAATATGTGATCTAGCGGGCCCATCAATCTCTAAGGCTGACCTCTCCAGTAGGATCCCTTCCGTGCCCTTTAATTTTTAGTCTGCTAAACTGCAGAGATAAGCAGCACATCTTGGGCAAAACTCGGGACATTAGTGAACTGCTCTGGGAAGGCAAGAGAATGAGTATGAACCAAGATCTCCCAAAGTCTGTGAGAGAAAAAAGAAAAGAGTTCCACCCTATAGTCGCAAAGTTTATTGCTGCTGAAATTCATTTTAAAATGAGATATCCAGCTATGCTGCAAGTTTACCATATGGAAGAGTGGCACAGCTTTGAATCACATCTTTAGGCGGAGGAAAAGTTGCAGAAACTATATCCCAATCTGTTTAAATGAATCAAGATGTGACACGCTTAGTGGGATACTGAAAGTATTACAGAACTGTATGGTGTAAAGACTGAGACTAAAATCTGAAAGGTAATCTATCAGGAGGGGCATTATAGTGCATTAATGCTTGCATACTCATGAGCAATGCTCTATTAGCACCATAATAAAATGGGTTATGTTAATTTGTAATTTTTAGGGGCTCACTGTGGCTGGTAAATAATTGGAGGGAGAATTGGTTCATATGTTAACAAGTACAACTGGTTTACTACGGCCTGAATCTTTTCTCTCCCATAGCTCCTAGTTAATTAATGTTTGATAGAAATGTTGGGGATAACAGACCGGGATGCTGGTCTTTAAATGCTAATTATGTTGTTGGGCCTTAAGATATCTATCATAAGGATTGGTTCTAATGAATACTTTTCTCTTCAGTTCACCTGTCTCACTTTCATTCTACTACTGGGGGTACTCTGCAAAATAGATGACTGAGATGTAACTAATCATCTGCTGAGTACCTTGGTGTAATAGGTAATTAGTTTGTTGAAGCAATTTACCCTATATATGGGCAGTAAGACCTAAAATAACCAATAAGATTCTGTTAAGTTAGTAGATAGCTAATATATATTTGAAAGTTTTCTAGATAGTTGAGATAATGTGGGGAGGGGGCAGGGGGTCTTATGGGAGTGTTTAAGGGAGGGTTACATCACAACCCAGATTCGAATAGTGTTCTGGTGGTGAAACCAGAATGAGGAAGGGAAGAATTGTTACTTTTTTGCTAGTTTCGGGGATAGGGGGCTTAGATAGGGCGATCTTAGGTTTTGTTATTCTGTTTAGAGGGGTGGATATAAGGGAGGGTAAGATACCTACTCGAAGGGGTAAATGGGCAATTTTAGTTATGGGAGTTTGGAGTAAACACTGTAACAGGACAAGACAGCATGAAATATGTTTCATGGAATGTTAAGGGATTGCGTTCCCCTACTAAGAGATATCAGGTATTAGCCCACTTGCAGACGTTACAATGCCAGACAGCCTTTTTCCAGGAGACCCATCTCTTAACCGCAGAGAAATACATACATAGATTAGATACATTGGGGAAAGATGAAGGGTGAAGGGGCAGATTAGCAGGATTAAATCAGGGAAGAGATGGGCACAAGACCCAGAGGAGCAGGCTGAGGTACTAAATGAGTACTTCACCTCAGTTTTCACCAGGGAAAATGGGGATGCTGCATCATACATGGGAGGAGACAGAGATAATGAGGAGGGGGGTTCCCTTACCATCGGCAGGTCTGGGGAGGGGGGGCATCACTGGCAGGTGGGGGGAGGGCTAAGCAGGGAGAAGAGGTACTGGAAGTGGAAATCACAGCAGAGAGAGTGAGGGAAGCCCTCAGCTCCCTTAAGACGGAGAAAGCACCGGGGCCGGATAAATTACATCCTAGAGTGCTGAAGGAACTTGCAGATGTCCTGGCAAAACCCTGGCAGAGCTTTTCACCATCTCTCTGAGGACAGGGTGGGTGCCCCAAGACTGGAAGGTGGCGTATGTAGTGCCTATCCACAAGGGGGGATCAAGGGAGGTGGCAGGGAACTACAGGCCTGTCAGCCTGACATCAGTGGTGGGCAAGGTGATGGAGGGCATTGTCAAGGAGAGGCTAGGGGGGGACCTGGATAAGTCAGGGTGCCTGGGCGATAGACAGCATGGATTCATCCCGGGGAAATCGTGTCAGACAAACCTGGTGGAGTTCTATGACTGGGTGACAAGTGCCTTGGACCTGGGTAGACCAGTGGATGTCCTCTTTCTAGACTTCAGCAAGGCATTTGACTCTGTTCCTCACGTGGGCCTGTTGGATAAACTAGGAGAAATGGGGGTGGGAAACCAGATGATCCGATGGATAGGCAATTGGCTCCAGGACCGGACCCAGAGGGTCGTAGTTGGTGGGATAGTCTCTTCCCCAAGGAGGGTCATTAGTGGGGTCCCACAGGGATCAGTCCTTGGGCCCCTTCTGTTCAACGCCTACGTATCTGACATAAGGACAGGAATCAGGAGTGAGATGAGTCTCTTTGCAGATGACTCGAAACTGGGGGCGGTGGTGGATGGGGAGGAGGGGAGGGTGGCCCTGCAGGGGGACCTGGAGGCTCTGGAAAGATGGTCTAGAAAGTGGGAAGCTGAGGTTAATGCAGGGAAATGCAAGGTACTCCACCTGGGGCCAGAAACCCAGCGCATGTACACTCCTGGGGGATACTACAAGTCTCAATGGCTGAGAGGGACCTGGGGGTGGTGGTGGATGTCAGGATGAACAACTCTGAGACTTGTAGGAGGGCAGCAGCCAAGGCCAACAGGATGCTGGGATGCATCGCTAGGGGGATTACCTCCAGAAGGAGGGAAGTGACACTCCCTCTGTATAACTGCTTGGTGAGGCCGCACCTGGAGTACTGCGTGCAGTTTTGGAGGCCGCACTTAAAGAGAGACATTAACCTCCTGGAGAGGGTCCAGAGGAGGGCAACCAAAATGATTTGGGGCTTGGGGGGACAGGACCTATGAGGAGAGGCTCGAAGAGCTAAATATGTACACTTTGGAAGAGAGAAGGGACTGGGGGGACATGATAGAGGTCTTCAGGTACATGAAGAGGGTAAATAGGGGAGGAACAGTCAGGGTGCTTCGAAGGAAGGAGGAGGGGGCCACTAGAGGGCATGGGTGGAAGCTGGAGGGGGGAAGATTCAGGGGAGAAAGGAGGAGGTGCTACTTCACTGAGAGGGTGGTAGAGCCAAGGAATGCACTACCTAGGGGGCTGGTGGAGGCAGAGACAGTGGAGGGGTTCAAGAGGGGGTGGGACAGGTACAGGGGGAAGGGTTCTGGAAGCAAAATCCAATGCAGCAAGAATATCCGGAACTGGGAAGGGAGAAGCCAGAGAAGGCGAGGGGGACAGCAAGGTCAGCACCCAGGGTGGGGGCTGACCAAACGAGCAGACACGAAAGACCATTAGGCCTATTCTGCTGGCATTTTAGTATGTTAGTATGTTAGAAATTTTTTCTTAGATGTCTATGGGTTAAGCATCGTTATACAGGGGGAAACTCCACTAGTCAATAAGGAGTTGCTGTTCTCCTTCTAATGGGATTAAACTTTCAGCTAAATACAACAATTGTGGACCCAGAGGGTCGATACATATTTTTGCACAGAGTTCTGGATCAGACAGAATTACTTTTAGGTGTGTATATGGCCCGAATATCCCATCTCCTAACTTTTTATGGGACTAGTGTATGTGATATCCAGATTTATATACCTCCCTTTGATTTTTGCAGGAGATTGGAATGCCACTATAACCTCTAACTTGGATAAGTTGAGTAGCTGGGCTATCAGGCCATCCTTGACACTGCAAGCTCTCCAGGAATTCATAACCATGGGATGCCTGTGTGATCCCTGGAGAGCTTTCCATCCAACCACTCAGAAGTATACTTTTTACTCTTCCGTACATAAATCCCTGTCTAGGATAGACTACTTTTTAGTTAGTACCGAAGCTTTAAGTCACATTACAGATACTGGCATAGTTTCTACAGTATTGTCAGATCATTCACCAGTATGGATTGTATATAACCCAAATCAGAATTTTAAATGGGATAAGGTATGGAAATTAAATACACAACCTCTTAAGGACCCATGGGTCCTAGAGAAACTGCAAGCCCTTATTAAAAATTTCTGGCAATCGAACTTCGGGTCTATTTCTAGTGTGGACAAAATATAGGGGGCATTAAAATGTACTCTCCGGGGAGAATGCATTCGGATTGCCTCGATTCACAAGAAGAAGCAGGAAGCTTCACTACAGTCTCTTTTAGGACAGATAGAAAGGCTTGAACATAGCTCAACCCTAGAGCTCCCTGAATGAGAGCAAGTTGAATTAACTAAATTGAGGCATCAATATGCTGACCTGTTGAGGGAGAAGTCCGAATATATCCTACTTAAGACTAGGGCAAGATATATAGACCAGAGAGATAAAGCAGGGCATTTGCTGGCTATGTGACTCAAAGAACAGGAAGACTCCCGTTGGGTCAAAGCTTTAAGTTCACAATCTGATGGTACTCTTAAATCCTCCCCAGAAGAGATTGCCCAAGAGTTTGACAGCTTCTATTCCCAACTATATTCTCCTCCATTGAATCCTCCTTCAAATAAGGAGGTCCAAGATTATCTGGACAGAATCCCACTCCCACATTTATCACAGGCTCAACAAATTTCTCTGACGTGGCCTATATCGCAAATTGAAATTTTAACGGCTATTCAGGCATTGGCATCGGATAAGTCTCCAGGGCTGGATGGCTTTCCTGCTAATTTATACAAGGCCTTGGCAACTGATTTGGCCCCCATCCTTGCCCAGGTTTTCTCATATCTTTTTGATAAGGGTATATCAGATTTTTCACTTTTGCAGGCCCTTATAGTAATATTACCTAAACCCAATAGACCCCCCAATAAGGTGACCAATTATTGGCCCATATCGCTTATGAACTACGATATTAAAATCTTAGCAAAGAGTTTAGCTGCTAGAGTAATGCAAGTCTGGGAGGGACTCATAGGGCCTGAACAGGTAGGGTTTATGGGGGGGGGATCCTCTTTGGATCACTTGAGAAAGTTAGAGCATATTTTCTCCATATCCAGGGAGTCTCAGGATCCAGTGGTTCTGGTATCCCTGGATGTGGAGAAAGCTTTTGAAAGGGTATATTGGGAATTTCTTTTTTTGACTATGGAGAGATTTGGTTTCCCAATTACGTTTATTGAATGGGTGAAAATTTTATATACTAGGCCAAGTGCAAAGGTTTATTGTAATGGTGTCCTGTCGAAAGGTTTCTATCTACATTCTGGGACTCATCAGGATTGCCCGTTATCCCCATATTTGTTTAACATCTGCCTTGAGCTCCTAATCAGACTCCTGAATTCAACACCACAGGTGCATGGTATTGTATTAGGCCCTCTGGAGGTCAAAATCTCAGCATATGCTGATGATCTCTTACCCCATATCTCCCATCCAGCTATTTCATTGCCAACTGCATTGCAAATTATTTCCCAATTTGGACTGGTCTCGTACTGCAAATTAAATCTGGACAAAACTACCTTACTACCTTTAAATAATTGAGTAGTCCCAGCAGACTATGTACATTTAGGATTGAAAAAATCAAACAAAATAGTATATTTGGGGATAACTCTTTCGCAGAGTGCGGTCCTGAGGAAGAAATGGAACCTGGAGAATTTAATGATAACCATTGCGAGGGATCTTAATAGATGGAGAATACTCCCGATGTCAATGCAGGCTAGAATTAGTGTGGTTAAAATAAATATTCTCCCCCGTATTTTTTATCCCATTCATATGCTTAATTTATTTATTCCTATGGCATGGTTCAAAAAGCTTCATGCACTAATATCCTGTTTCATCTGGCAAGGGAAAGAGCCCCGCCATTTCTACATAAAACTGGGTGCCCCAAAATCTCTGGGGGGTTTTAAGTTACCAAACTTCTATTTATACTACTTAGCCAGCCAGCCATATTTCCAAATATGCTCGGTGGACCATAGAACCAGGGGAGGTGACTCCCTTACAATACACGCCTATTTGGTTGCAAGTGGAGAGATATCTGATTAGGGCAATGGGAATCTCATTGGAATCAATGTTCTTTGCTTCGGTAAATAGATTACCTTTGCAATTAAAGTGTTCAGTTATTGGGATTTCGATCAAGGTGCATACTCAACTTTGTAAATCTATGAAATATGAAAATATAAAAGATATCTCTCAACCACTAGGTGGGAACCCCAATTTTAAACTTCAGGGAGCATTTACCTGTGGTCCAGAAATGTCAGAGAAATGTATTTCAGATGTTTCACAAGAGGGAAGGATATTTGAAAGCCCCAAACTACTATTGGAGCTGGGACTTCCAAATTCCCAAGTCGTTAAGGTTTCTCAGATCCACCATAAGTTACTGGAATGCTTCGGTAACCGAACCTGGGATATCAATCAAAAGGATTTTCTCCCCCACATACAATGTTTTGCCAGATCGCCCCACTCAGTGTCAAAATTAGTAAACTTTATATTTCCCTATATATATTCCACAATCTCTGGGGTATCCCAGTATTGGGAGACTATGCTTTTTGGGCTATCTAAAGAATGGGATTGCATTTGGGCAGATCTGCATCAATACTCTACAAATGATAGACTACGTCTTACCCAGTTCTATATTCTTCACAACATATTTTTTAACTCCAAGACATTTATTTAAAATAGGAAGACTTCCCTCATCAACATGTTCTAGATGTTCCTCTGCAGAAGGCTCTTTATTTGATATCCTATGGGAATGCAATAAGATAGTCTCATTATGGGAGAGAATCAGGACTACGATTAATCCCCTATTAGGCTTAACAGAGTTATTTTCTCCTGAAATATGTATTGTAGGGGATTATTCATCGATGCCTATCAGGGAGAGAAAGTTTCATATCTCCTTAATATCCTTAGTGGTTAAGAGGCTGGTGTTACGTCATTGGTTAGATCAGGAAGAAATCTCTTATTCGGAATGGCTACAAGAAATTCTGTATAATTTAAGGATTGAAAAAACAATTGCTACTCTTAGGGATCAGCCTAATAGATATGCTAAGAGATGGGGCAAACTGGAGACCTTGTTAACAGTGTAATTACCTGTTCTGCCAGTATTGTTAATGAATGTATAAAGCTATATACCATGGCTTTAATCTGAGTGGTAATATGAAGGTTATGTAACAGTCTTTACAAGTTTATTGTATTCCCATGAGATAGAACCCCTTCAAATTCTCTCGGTATTGATTTTATTCTTATTCTAGGCTAGGTATCTTAGGGGAAGGAGGGTTATTGGGGGGGAAGGTGGGGGGATATATGTTCGCTTGTGTAACTAAATACAAGATACAAGATGTCTGGTTATGCATATCATGTAATGTATATTTTTATTGTGCAAGTGGATGCAAAAAAACTTATTAAATTTCAAAAAAAAATGAATAAACCTTTTACATATTAATTGCAGCACACCAGGAGGTTTGAAGAGGTGGCACACAAGTCTTTTGTTTTAAATGATATGTATGTTAGTTTTAAAGACTGACATTATACTATGTTTAAAGCAGGGTATTAAAGCGGGGTCACCTTGAATCATTCAAATCTCATCTTTGTAACCTGCACTAGTCCCCACTAGACACTATCACTGATACTAACACAGTGCTGGAATTCTTCATCTCACAATTCACTGCAGCCTTTGATACCTATGCACCTGTCAGAAAGATGAAGGTTAGAGGGAACTGCAACCCATGGATAACACCTGAGCTAATATCTCAGTTGAAACTGAAGACCACCTCTGGCAGTGTGCAAGAGCCACATCTAGGCAAGTGGCTATCCAAAGATACAAAGCTGCCAGAAACAAACGTACGTGTGCCATTCAATCCTCTAAAAGTAAATACTATATGGAAATGATCACTTACTCCTGGGGAGATGTGAAAACATTTTGGAGCAACCTGAAAGACCTCACGGGAAAAGATCCCAAACTGCCACCCATGATGCTTAACATCAATGGAGCTCCAGTTCTAGACCCCAGGATAATTACCAATACCTTCAATGATGCTTTCTTGGATCTGGGTAGTGTCCTGCCACCTGATTTCTTTGACACACCCAACACTAGTTCTCACCATGTCAAAGCATCCTTGGGCAGCCATACCCCACAGTTCTATTTCAAGGAGACTCCACTGCACCTGGCAATAACATACATACACAAGACCATCCATAAACCTTGTACCAGCAGTGACTCCCTTGATCTAAAATTAGTCTCACTTATCCTTGAAGAAATCCTTATGCCTATCACAAAGATCTTTAACCTCTCACTTAGGTCTGCACAGTTCCCTTTATTCTGGAAACAGGTACTCATCACACCTGTTCATAAGAGTGGAGACTGGGTGCTTCACACCAACTGCAGGCCCATTTCCATTCCCCCTCCACTTTCCAAAGCACTTGAATGCATAGTCTCAGACAAGCTAGTTGAGTATCTGGAGAAATACCAAATCCAATGCCCTCAACAGCATGGATTTAGAAAAGGGCATAGCACCACGACTGCCCTTTTGAAGTTTATGGGTTTCATCCACAACTCACTTGATCAGGAAAACTGTGCTGGTGAGGTGTTTATTGACTTAACAAAAGCTTTTGACACTGTCAGCCACCCACTTCTACTCAGACAGCTTTCCTCCATTGACCTCTCCAATGAAGCACTATAATGGTTTGAGAGTTATCTTGTGAGCCAGTTCCAACAATTTAGAATTGCCAATGTCACCTTGAATTGAAAGCCAGTCCTCTTAGGTGTACCCCAGGGCTCCATCTTGGGACCATTACTGTTTCGTCTGTTCATGAATAGTCTCTCTAGTTCCTGTCAACAGAGATTGTTAATATATGCAGATGATGCTGTTATCTTTACCAGCCACCAGGACTCTAAACTCATCGAACATCATCTTCAGCTATACTTTGTGAGGGTTGAAGAATGGTTCACAGCCTACAAATTCATCCTGAACTTCAGCAAAACCAAGGTTATGCTATTTAGCAGTGTACGTAGCAAACAAAAATCCCAGTTCCTCACCATCAAGAATGGCTCTGGCATCCTGTTTGAGCAGGTCAAGTGGTTTAAATACCTAGGGATCATGTTGGCTAACTTCCGTTCCTACACACAACACATTGAGAATGTTACCAAGGCCATAAACATTCAAACTGGAATGCTACAATGGCACAAGCATTGTATGACTACTGATGCCCTACTACTGGCAAGTCACAGCTCAGTCACCTCCGTTATCAACTATGGTCTAGCCATCTATGGCTCTGCCTTCCATATTCTACCCTCCATAGGATAACGGTGGCACTTAATGAAGCCTGTAGATTACTCATTGGCGCTGCCTGTTTAACTCACACTTGTGACCTGTACACCAAATCTGGATGGCTCCCATTCCTTTGTAGGATCTAATATCAGACCTGCCTATTAACAAAAAAGGTACTCATTGGCCTCATGCCACCAGGTGTCAAAAAGATCTGATACATGCAAAGTAGCTCTCAACGTTCCCATAATGCAATCAATCAAACCTTCCAGGTTCCCAGAGGTCAGATCTCCATGGGACAGGATTGTTTGCCTACAGGGCACGAAACTGGTATAATGCTCTCAACAGGGATATCCTGACTACTTCCAAAATTGGTCCCTTCAAATGGCTGCTCTGGGAACACCTCACCTCCTCCAGTAGCTGCGAGTGTTTCATTTAAGAGCACCACCTTCCTAAGTACTCCAGATTATCCTGCTCACAGTGCTCCTCTCCAATAAACTTCTGCTTTCTAGTCCACCTGTTCATCCCCCTCCACTACCCCCACCCCAACCCTCATCAACACTTATAGCACACCTGTCCCCTACCCTCTACCCAACTAGCACTTCTCACTCCCTCCTCCTTCCTTAACTATGGCCTTCTAGCCTACCTACTTCTACTGGGTCTCCCTTTCCTACTGTTCTTCCCCACAAATGCCACTACATTTAGTCTACCAAAGCTCTGCTTAGTTCTCAGTCTCAGCTAGTCTCCTCACATTTACCACAGTTTTTTAGCTCTACTTCTACCTTACCTGCATAATTTTGTAGAATATATAATGATGTTCACCCTTGTATGTTCTCTACCATCTGTGTAAATTCTGTATAATTTTTGTTCATCCTGTTTGTCTACCAACATTTTGACATGGAATCTTTGTAAATGAGCTGTTCCTGCTCGAAGGTGTTTAATCCGAGAGTTAAATAAATAAATAAAAATAAACAAATGTTTGACAGGTGACCACAGTTACAAGAGCCAGAAGAAAGGGTAGAGCCCCCGAAACATCACTCATTCTTAAAGTACTGTGTGTGGCATTAAATAAATATGAAGATTATTTAACTCGATTTCAGATGTGGAGTGAGCCCTTTTTGGATTTATGTGTTGTTTTGGCTATTTTCTTCTGAAAAAAATACAATAAATTGATCACAATTCATGAAGAAGCATTAAATAAAATAAACCTCTTTACATATTTAGGGAACACTATACACCACGTGAGGGTCTTATAAAAAGAAATCCTATTCCCCCAAAAGAGGAGGGCAAATATATTAGTCATAACACCAGCATTAAGAGCACCAGGGAAGCTTAATCAATTTGCTTCATTTACAGTACAACCTGCAGAACAACCTTAAATCCCCTGATAGGTTCCAGGAGGTTATTTACTCCCTTCTCAATCACCTATGTAGTGTACCATACTCATCTTTAAAGAAGGAAATTCACCTACCTCTGTCCAAACTGAAGTTGCTGACACCTTTAACAATGTATTCATATTTTGTGCCATCGCCTTGCGTTTCCCTCCTCTCCTTATTCTCTCCTTCATGCCTCTCACCAAATGACCCACATTCCTGCACCCTCAACACCAGCATCTTTTTCATTCTTTCCAGTCTCCAGAGACAACCCTTGCTTCCTTACTCTGTTTTAAGGGGCACTGCTGAAGTGGGCTGTATACTAATCTTTTCATCTCTCTATGTCGGATAGTACTGCTCCTTTCACCTTCCTTTTAACATAAACAAAGAAACATAGGCTTTGACGGCAGATAAGGACCACTTAGCCCACCCAGTCTGCCCATTTCCCTACCTATTGGATAAGCTGCAGGTTCTAGTTAACCAACAGCCTACTTCCTGCAACCCCCACTATAATTGCCTTATGTTTGTCCCGTGCATGTTTGAATTCCCTCACTGTTCTAGACCCCACAACCTCCCCAGGAAGTCAGTTCCATGCATACACCACTCTCTCTGTGAAAAATTATTTCCTCACATTACCTCTGAGTCATCCCCCCTCTATCTTTAAATTGTGCCCCTTTGTTCTTGCACATCTCTTTTTCTGAAAGATGCTACCCTCCTGGACTTTGTTGATTCCCTTGAGGTACTTGAAAGTTTCTATCATGTCCCCCCATCCCTCCTTTCATCAAGGGTATACATATTAAGCTCTCTCAGTCTTTCTTCATATGGTTTCTGATGCAGACCCTGCACCATTTTAGTTGCCTCCTCTGGACTGCTTCCATCCTGTCTATGTTCTTGCATCGATGGGGTCTCCAAAACTGCATGCAGTATTCCAGATGGGGTCTCACCAACTGTCTGTACAGAGGGATAACCACTTCCCTTTTTCTACTTGTGATGCCCCTCCTTATGCATCTCAGTATCACCCCAGCTCTCCTTACTGACTTTTCACATTGCTTATCCAACTTTAGGTCATCTGATATGATTACCCCCCAAGTCCCTTTCCTTTATCGTTGTTGTTGTTAGAACCTCCCCTGCCATTGTGTACTCTTCTCCTGGTTTTTTTTTCCCAGGTGCATTACTTTGCACTTCTTTGCATTGAATCTAAATTGCCATACATCTGACCATTCCTCCAACTTTTCCAAGTCCCTTCTCATCCTTTCTACCCCTCCTTGTTTATCAACTCTGTTACAGATCTTTGTGTCATCTGCAAAGAGGCATACCCTTCCTTCCAGACCCTCTGCAATATCACCTATAAAGACGTTAAAGAGGACTGGACCCAGTACTGAGCCCTGAGGCACTCCACTAGTAACTCCCTTTTCTTCGGAATGAGTTCCATTCACTATTATCTTCTGTGTCTGTTGTGCAGCCAGTTTGCTACGCTACCACCCAGGACCCACTCCCAGGCTGGCTAACTTGATTATTAATCTTTTGTGCGGTACTGTGTCAAATGCCTTGCTAAAATCTAGGTAGGCCATATCCACAGCCCCTCCCTGGTCTATTACTTTGGTCACCCAGTCAAAAAAATCAATTAGATTTGTCTGACTTGACCTTCCCGCTGTGAATCCATGCTGCTTTGGATCCTGTGCCCTGCTGACCTCTAGGTACTCAACAATACTTTCTTTCAGAAGTGATTCCATCATTTTCCCTACCACTGAGGTCAAACTAACAGGTCTGTAGTTTCCTGCTTCTGCCTTGCTCCCACTTTTGTGAAGGGGAATCACATCTGCCCTCCTCCAGTCCTCAGGTACCACCCCATCATCCCATGATTTGTTAACAAGTGTGGTCAGTGGTGTCACTAGTTCTTTTAGGATTCTGGGATGAATCCCGTCAGGCCCCATTGCTTTGTCCACCTTGAGTTTTAGGAGTTCTTTCAGGACTCTTTCTTCTGTAAATGGACTGGTGTCAACCCCCCTACCCAGAGTGCTTCTATTGTTTGGTTTAGGTAACTACTCCTCTTCTTTTGTGAATACTGAGCAAAAGTATTCATTCCGTATCTCTGCCTTTTCACTGTCTCCCTCTGCCCACTTCCCCTCTCCTTTATTAATCTTCACTATCCCTCCCTTAACCTTTCTATACTCCCTAATGTACCTATAAAAGTTTTTATCCCCCTTCTTAACTGAGTTAGCTATCTTTTTCTCAGTTTGGGCCTTTGCTATTCTGACTACCTTCCCCACTTCTTTCTGCTTTAATTGATACAGTTCCCTATCGTGCTCCTTCTATGATTGCTTATACTTTTTGAATGCAGCCTTTTTCAATCTTTCTTTCCAACATGGATGTATTCCCCCAGTCCCTGACACAGACTAAAGTATTTCCCCTCCTCAAAAGGGGTGACTCTCCCCCCTCCCCCCACACACACACACACAAACTCAATCTGCTGTCTATTTTCAGGAAAGGCAATTAGGAACTGACAGTATATAAACCTTCCCTTCCATCCTGAGAGGAGTATATTTACACCCTACTAGGTTTGCAAAGACTTCTTATCTGTCTTTTTTTGTCTGTTTTATACTATTTCTACCCAATGCACTTAAAGCGATTTCATTGTATAACTGCCATTTTTCTGATGTGAAGAACACTGTATAAGTTAGAAAGCTTAAAACATTCTCTTGTTGGTCCAATAAAAGGTATCAAATCAAATATCTTGTTCATCTTTTTGTACAAGGACCAATATGGCAACTAATTATTCTTTTTCTTCCCTAGGTAATTATTGGCCCATCTCACCGCTTTATGCCCTAGCAAAGGTGCAGGAAAAATGTATTCTCTGCCAACTATCGACTTGCCTTGCCTCCTCTTCTTTCCTCTTCTCTTTTAGTCTGTCTTCCACAAATACCACTCCACCATCTCCTACCTCCTCTGGATAACTGACTTTGGGCTGAAAGGTATCCAATGCCTGCTCACTGTGGTCATTTTCATAGACCTTGCAAAAGCCTTTGACACTGTGACCCAGCTCCTTCTCTTGGATATATTAGGCGTTGCAGGCTATCTGAACTGGATGTAGGTCATTTCATTCCTACATCTCAGATCAGCTCAATTTGGTCCAAGTTTGTGATGCCATATCCATCCCTCCTACCCCCAAACATCAAGTTTAGTGTTCTGCAGGGCTCGACCCTTGGTCAGATCCTTTTCTCCATCTTCTTAAATGGCCTCCCCTCTATCAGTATCTTCTCATACATGCAGCAGTGGCAGACATGATGCAATGGAGTACCTTGCACTATTACAGCAGAGTGTTGCAGTATGCTGCAGGAAATAGTACAAGTCAGTGTCAAGTAAGTCCTTTTGTCACACACTATTTTGTGACATGTCATTAACTGCAAGGTAATGTCTTACATCCTGGCTCGCACCACTTTGCACATGTATACAGTTGACACAGTTCTATTTGCTTCAGGTGCTTCAGTCCCTTATCTGAAATTATCACTTCAGTGTGACTTTAACAACGTCTGGTGTTGATTCTATTTGAACCAGATTTCACAAAATGCAAAAAAGCTGTCTCCCTGACATTTGATACTAGATAAAGTATAGCAACACCCTGACATACACCTGTCTTCAGAACTCTGGATGGCAACCAACTTGAAGAAATATCCCATTGCAAGTACATAGGGTTTGACTGGTCCAGAATATCTGCTTTTCTATCCACATTGATAGAAACATAAAAAAAAAAGATGGCAGAAGGGGACCAGGTTCCATCTAGTCTGCCCAGTGGTTTCAGAGACCTCTGTTGGTCACAGGTCCAAGTCCCCCATGCTGTTCGCTTAGAATCCGAGGTTGCCCTCACTTTGTCCCATGCATGTTAGAATGCTGTAACTGACCTAACCCCCACCACCTCAGCTGGCAGCCTGTTCCATGGTTCCACCACCCATTCTGTAAAGTAATGCTTCCTTGCTTCTCTCTTGAAATGACCCCCTGGCAGTTTTTATTCATGCCCCCTTCTGCTCGATTCAGGTATTCTATTGAAGAGTTCTGAGTAGGGCACCTTGCTTATGCCTATCATGAATCTGAACATTTCAATCATGTGCCCCCTCTCCCTTCTAGTCTCCAGCAAGAATATATATCTAGTGCCTTCAAACGTTCTTCGTAAAAGAGCTCCTGGAATCATTTAAGTCACCCTTCCCTGCATGGTCTCCAGCCTGTCCCTGTCCTTCTTTTGGTGTGGACTCCAAAAGTGAATGCAGTACTGCAAGTGAGGTCTCACCAATTACCTGTAAAGTGGAAGAATCACCTTTCTGTTTCTGCTGTCAAAACCCCTCCCAATACAACCAAACATTTTGCTGGCCTTGCTGTAAGCACTGTTGCACTGGCTAGCTTGTTTGAGGATGTCTGAGATGATGATCCCCAGATCCCTTTTCCTGTGTGAGGTGCAGAGCTGGACCCCATTTAGCAAGTATTCAGTCCTTGGGTTACCGTCCCCCATTTGCATCACCTTGTACTTCTTCGCATTGAACTTCAGCTACCAGACATTAAACCATCTTTCAAGTTGCTGAAGGTCCTTCTGAAGGTCCCTAACCACCTCAGCACTGTCCACCCTTTCACCTAGTTTGATATCATCTGTGAATAGGGCCAGCTTGCCCTAGATGCCCTCCCCCATGTTGCTAATGAACATATTAAATAAAACTGGGTCCAGGATCAAGCCCTACAGCACTCCGCTAGTGACTTCTTCCTCCCCCGACTTTACCCCATTTACAACTACTCTTTGTTTCCTTCCCTTAAGCCAATTTCCCACCCACTTGGCTATACTTGGGGCCATGCCAAGAGCCTCCATTTTTTTCAACAGGCACCTGTGCAGCACAGAATTGATGGCTTTACTGAAGTTGAAATACAGGAGGTCCACCTGTCCACTTCCCTGGTCACCCAGCCAAAAAATGTAATCAGATTCATCTGGCACTACCAACCTGCCATGAATCTATGCTGTCTGCAGTCTTGAAGATTGTTCTTCTCCATGTACTCTGCTAAGTCCTGCTTGATTAGGGATTCCATAATATTCCCCAGAATTGACGTGAGGCTAACTAGTCTATAGTTTCCCACCTCCTTCATACTCCCTCCTTTGTGTAGAGGAACCATATGCATGCCTTTCTAGTCACCAGGCATGACTTAGGACCGTAGTGAATGATTAAACATATGAGCCAAGGGATCCGCCAGTTCCTCCACAAGCTCTCTCAATACACTTCGATGCAGCCCATCTGGACCTGGTGCTTTATCCATCTTGAGTTGTGCTAGTGCATCTTTGACTCTGCAGGTGGTAAATGTCAGCTGCTCTATTTGTTGGAACCATAAACTGGCTGCCTTAATGCCACTATCAGACATTGGCCCATCATGCTCCTTGTGAACACTGAACAGAAGAAGGTGTTCAGTATGGCATCCTTCTGTCCATCATCCTCTACTAACTTATCCCCATCCAGGGGTCCAACATCCCCCTTTTTTCTTCTTCTTTTTTTTTTATGGTTTCAGAATTAATACCTTTGAACTACAGGCTCCTTTACAAAGGTTCCATGTCAGTGAAATGGTACAAGGCAGAATAGACAACAGGAAGAATATCTATAACATAATAGCAGATACAGGGCTACCAGTGGTTACACAAAATCAAAATGTCAGAAAGGATTCAGTACTATTCTAATAAAGATATACGCTGACTACAGGGAATTGTTTAGCAAAGTGATGAAGTAGGTGCAGTATTGTTACTAAGTGCTCAGTCACTGTAAAGGAAGCAGCCAGGAGGCTTTTGTCAACAGCTGATGAATGAACAGAAAGGAGGTGGGCAAGATAAATAGAGTTTGGGAGGTAGCTAAAGGGTAAATAGGTAGCTGGGGCTTTTCCAGGGGCCGAAGAGAAAGGATTCTGGCAGTGGAAAGCCTAGGTTCAGGAGCTTACTGAGAGGGAAACAGCCTGAATGCTTTGTCAAAAGAAGATGGAAGATAATAGAAAGGGGGGGTAGAGTTCTGGGGATGCTGAGGGGTATATAGGTAGCTGGGCTGTTCCAGTGGCTAAAGAGTTAGGATTGAGGCAATGGAGGACACTAGTATGGTGATATGTGAATGGAATGTGAAGCAAAAAAACAAATCAAAATGAAAGAAAAAGCCACTATGGTTCTCAAAAGAGGTGGCTGTGAAAGTCAGGAAGAAAAAGGAAACACAGAAAGAGCAGGACAGAGAACTGTACTAGTTAAGGCAGAAGGAAGCAGGGAGGGAAGTCAGAATAGCAAAGACCCAAACTGAGGAAAAGATATCCAACTCAGTTAAGAAGGGGGATAAAACCTTTTATAGGTACATCAGCAGTGTAGAAAGACAAAGGGAGGGATAGTGAGGCTGAATAGAATGAACGGTGGGTGGGCAGAGGGGGACAGTGAAAAAGCAGGGATACTGAATGAATATTTCTGCTCAGTATTCACAGAAGAGGAGGGGGAAGTGCCTAATCCAATAACAGAAGCACTCTTGATAGGGGGTCAGATCCCAGTCCTTTCACAGAAGAAAAGGTTCTGCAAGAACTCCTAAAACTGAAGGTGGACAAAGCAATGGGCCTGATGGAATTCACCCCAGAATTCTAAAAAGAATTAATGGGGAACCAGTGAAACCACTGGCTACTCTTTTAATAAATCATGGAGGATGGTGGTACCGAGGACTGGATGAAGGTGGATGTAATTCCTTCACAAAGTGGGACCAAGTCAGAGGCAGGAAACTACAGACCTGTCAGTCTGACCTCTATGGTAGGGAAAGTGATGCAGTCACTTCTGAAGGAAAGAATTGTTGAGTACCTAGGAGGCCAGTGGGGCACAGGACCCAAGGCAGCATGGGTTCACAGCGGAAGGTCATGTCAGACGGATTCAATAGATTTCTTTGACTGGGTGACCAAAGTAGTAGAACAGGGAGGCTGTGACATGGCCTACCTAGACTTTTAGCAAGGCATTTGACACAGTCCCACACAAAAGATTAATAGTCAAATTAACCAGCCTGGGAGTGGGTCCCAGGGTGGTAGCCTGGGTAAAACATTGGCTGGACAACAGACACAGAAGGTAATTGTAAATGGAGTCCACTCTGAAGAAAGAGGGGTAACTAGTGGGGTACCTCAGGGTTCAGTATTGGGTCCAGTCCTTTTTAATGTCTTCATAAGTGACATTGCAGAGGGACTGGAAGGAAAAGTATGACTCTTTGCAGATGATACAAAGATCTGCAACAGGGTTGATACACAAGGAGGCGTGGAAAGGATGAGAAGGGACTTGGCAAGGTTGGAGGAATGGTCAGAAGTATGGCAGCTAGGATTCAATGCAAAGAAGTGCAAAATAATGCACCTAGGAAACAAAAACCCAGGGAAGAATACACAATGGCTGGGGAGGTAGTAACAACAGCAAAAAAGGAAAGGGACCTGGGGGTAATCATATCAGATGACCTTAAGGTTAGCAAGCAATGTGAGAAGGCAGTAGGGAGGGCTGGGGGTATACTGGGATGCACAGGGAGAGGCATCAGCAGCAGAAAACAAGAAGTTGTTATCCCTCTGTACAGACAGTTGGTGAGACCCCATCTGGAGTACTGTGTCCAGTTCTGGAGACCCCATCTCCGCAAGGACATAGACAGGATAGAGGCAGACCAGAGGAGGGCAACTAAAATGGTGCAGGGTCTGCAAGAGAAGCCATATGAGGAGAGACTAAAGGAGCTTAATATGTATACCCTTGAGGAAAGAAGGGAGAGGGGGGACATAATAGAAACTTTTAAGTACCTCAGTGGAATCAACAAAGTCCAAGAGGGTAGCATCTTTCAGAAAAAGAGATGTTCAAGAACAAGGGACACAATTTAAAGATGTGGGGTGGTTCAGGGGCACTGTGAGGAAGTATTATTTCACAGAGAGGGTAGTGGATGCATGGAACAGCCTTCCTGAGGAGGCTGTGGGGTCTAAAACTGTGGGAGAATTCAAGAATGCATGGGACAGACATAAGGCAATTCTTGTGGGGAGTAGGAAGAAATAGACTGTTGGTTAAGTAGGATCTGTGGCCTATCCAGATAGGTAGGGAAATGGGCAGACTAGAAGGGCCAAGCGGTTCTTATCTGCCATCAAAGTCTATGTTTCTATGGAGGATATAGGGCAGGGGAGGGGTAACCAGTGCTTTAGGGACACCAGTTGCATTGGATTTCGCTGGTCAGGGAGGCATGCAAGCCTTTTTTAAAAGGCCCCATTTTAGCAAGCTCAAGGAGGGAGGTGGGTGGGTCATTCATCCATTTCAGCCCACGAAAGGCTAGGGATTGCTGAGCAAGGGAGGTTTGTTTAAGTGGGACTTGGAGTGCACCCTTGGCTGAACTTCCAGTAACTTTTGGGTTCTGGGTGCATTGGAACAGAGTGGCTGTGGATGCGGGGGCAAGTCCAAATAGTGCTTTTTTACCTATCAATCAAGCCAGATACTTGGCTCTAAGGTTCAGCGGAAGCCAGCCTGTAGAGCTGTAGAGGCAACAGGTGTGGGTGTGGTGTTTAGCTCCTAGTACTAATCAACAGGTCTAGTTACGTATAAGTTTCACATGACTAAGCATTGTGTCAGAGGCAGCATAATAAATAACTAGGCCATAGTTTATGATAGACAGAATGGAGCTACGGGTAACTAGGTTTAAGGCCTCTGTGGTCATTGCCTGTCTGTGCTGATATAGAATTCCAAGTTTTATATTTACAGATTTTATGATGTGGTCTATATGAGAAGCAAAAGAAAGGGTGCCGTCTATGTATAACCGAGGTATTTGAAGCTAGAGACTTGCTCAATAACGTCTCCATTTTTTTTTTTTGTACTTTATTTTTATGATATTTTTCCATAGTACAGCATACACCATACAGCACATATCACATCAGAGAACCAATGTTGTTCATCCCAGTCAAGTGTTACATAGCATATAACAGGAAGATACAGTATGACAGTCCAGTCGAGACTAGTGACTAACAACTTCCAAAGTTCAAGGAGTTTACTATCTGGCTTGATAATAATGTAGGATGCACCGCTCTCACCCATCTTATAGAAAAAGGACTATTCCCCATTATTTCAGCCCTCATAGGATTCAAAAAGTGGGGAAAGGACTAAATTAACCCAATGACAGAAACTACAACCAGGATCTAACCAGGTTGCCTGGACTCAATTAAGTTGCTTTGCACCCCTATAACACATGTTAGTTTTACCAACAGATAGGGAGACAGGTTATAGACATAGGAAATCCCCTATAGTTCACAAACTGAGTGGGGTAATATATCCCCTACATTTGCATTAACTCTCAGTAGGCAGGAACCTTAGAATTAAACCACTAAGGATAGCAGCACCAACATGGTTTGCCTAACAATATTACTTAAGCTCAGATAATTAACAAGTCATTAAGAAGAAAAACAAACAGTCATTATCCTCTCTGGTTAAGCAATCAAAAGGAAATAGCATCGCCCATTCCTATCTTTAGCTCAGTCCTCAGTGTCAGAATCAGGGCAGTCCAAAGTATCTTTTGGCTGAGAGTGGCCTTCCAGTATTTTAGAAGCCAGGGCATCGACTGCATCTGGATCCAAAAGCATATGGGTCTTTTCTGAATGTTTAATTTGCAATCTCACAGGGAACAGGAGCTGAGCCTCAATGCCATTTTCGAGGGGCAGTTTTTTTGTTAGTTGCAGAGCCTTCTTTTTGGTCTGTGTTTGTGACGATACATCTGGGAAAAAAGAGATCTTATTGCTGTCCCAGATCAAGTCCCCTCTCTACCTCACAGCTCACAATAGTGAGATTCGGCTCTCCAAACTCGATAATGTGGCAATGGCAGCCAACAGGCGTGTATTCCCCGAGACCTTCTGTGAATGCATGGGGATAGCAAAGGCCCTGTTTACCATAATCCCCATGTCCACAGGCAGTAAGGCAAGGTCAGACAAAATGAGTCTATTAATCGCTGATAATATCTCAGTAATGGAGGCAAATCGTGGTGGAAAACCCACTATATACACATTCGGCTGTCTCTGCACATTTTCAAGAGCATCTAGCTTAGTCCCGAGGAATGTCAGATCTTGAGCAAAGGTTGCATTCTTAGCTTGCTGATGTTCCGATTCCACTTTAAGGGTTTGAACATCAGTGTCAGTTGCACCTACTTTTTCCACCGGGTCTTTAAATCAGGATTCCACCGCTGCCAGTCTACGATTATTTCTTCCCCATTTTCTTGGATTTTATGCAGGAGCGCCATGACCTCTGAATTGGGAGCTTCACCCTACCGTGATTCAGCCAATGCAGAAGGACCGGGGCCTGCTTCCAGCAGTGCTGTCGATGGAGAGAGAAAGGCTTCGATATGGTGAGCCCCATGCCTGTGATCTTTCTTCGGACTCATTTTGCAGTCTGTAGTCCTTCCGACTTTGGATTTCATTTTTTAGGGTGACCGGCTTTCTCAAAGGGGATAATAAAATAATCTTTTAAGTTTAGCCTGATCAGGAGATATGAATTATGCAGCAGGCATGTTGGGTGCTCAGCAGTGCACCCCAACATCTCCATTTTGACTTTGGATGGCCAGTGGAGGCAGCTTTCTTTTCACGTGTGTCAAGGAGAAGTCCATTATCTTCATCTTCTTATAATTCAGCAGCAGTCAGTTTTGGGTGGACCAGGACTCTAGGATTTTGAAATGATGCTGCAGTTCTGAGTTGATTTCCTCAGTGTTAGTTTCAGAGACTTAGAGTACTGCATCATCCACATAAAGTAGCATTTTCTTGAACATATCTAAAGAACTGTTTGTTCCCTTCTTTGATTCTCTTGACAATCTTTAGTTCTGCTGTTGCTTTAGTTAGCCTCACTGCTCTTTAAGCCTCCTTACTCTTCTGGTTGAACTCTTCCAGTTTGCTGTCACTCCGGTCCCTTTTGTAGCTGAGGAAAACTTCCCTTTTGGCCTCAGTGCTCTTTTGACCTGGTTCTAAAACCGTATTGGTCTTCTATGTTTATTCTTTTTTGCCACTGACCTTACACAACATTTTGTAGCTTCTAGTATAGCTAATTTGATTTGTCTCCAGATGCTTTCCACCTCTAATGTTTCCCGGATCCCTGCCAGTTTGTTACTGGTCAATCATCTTAACTCCTTGAAGTTGGCTCCTCTGAAGTTCAGTACCTCTGCCCTGGTCTGAGATTTAGTGTCCCCTATGGATAGTTAGAGCCAGATGGAGTTATGGTCACTATTGGCCCATGGTTCCCCCACCTCAACAGTAGTGACCACCTCCGAGTTACAGTAGTAAGAACCACATCCATGATGCAGTGCCTAAACAACTTTGCCCTAAGCTTAGTGTGCTGTACTGAAATAAGTCGTGCCTTCTTTTCCCAGTCTGTAAAGACACTGTCCTTAAGATGAGCTTACCGGTGTTTGACTATGCAGATGTAATTTACAGTGCTGCCCCAAGTCTATTTGCCAAGCTGGACCTCTTCTATCATTACTTCTGCCACTTTGCCCTTAGTGCTCCTTCTCTTATACTGTACATTACTGCTATTTACATATTATTCTCTCTCTTTCCCCTCCATTAAGACCTAGTATCTCTCACACAGTTCCTTCTTCATGCCCAAATACTGGCTTGCCTGTATTCTGACTTACCTCTCCTCTGTCCTTAATTCTGCCATCTCTTCCTGCTACTTCTTTCAGTCGTTTGCAGCTCATTCCATTCATATCCCTTATAGTAAATCTGTAGCATGTCAGTCTGCATTCTGTATTTGCCACCAACATAGTGAGGTAGATTCTCCCTCCATCGCCATCTCTCTTTTTCTCTGCACTCTCTCAAACCACTCATACCAACACACTTCTCAAAAACATGCACCTGCAGCAAGGCCTCTTTCTTGTCTTTCCACATTAAAACAACCCATGCCATATCCACCCCCCACCAACTATTGCACCTATTTTACCCATCTTGTCTCCTACTCTGTTGTATAGTTTAAAATTCAGTACATTCTGTAATCCAAATTTTATACCACCTTCACTCTGTATAAATATCTTGTCATACATTAGCAGTGCACTTGCAGCCTCACGTTCTGGCTACCACCATACACTTGTACACTTCTTAGATCATTTTTTTTCCTTTCTCTGAAATTCATTAATTGTATGGTGATTTATTGGTCATGAACAGCAGCTTTTGTTTTCATTTTGTTATTGCTGTTGCACTCCCTGCTGTAGCCCTTCCTCTGGTCACACTTGAAAACAAGGCCAGACTCAGTATGCCTATTCTAGTCACCACATTTTAAGAAAGAAAGAAGGAAGGAAGGAAGGAAGGAAGGGAGAGAAAACTGCAAAATATATTGAACTCAAAATGTCTCCATGCAAAAACTGAAACTATCCCATCCAGACCTGCACATAAGAATCATGGAGATACCCACGAAATAGTAACAATAAATTATATGTCAGCCATAGCGGATGACTTTACAACATTTACCATGCCTCAAAAATGAAAAGACTGAAAACAGCAAGGTAAAGGAGGAAAACCTAAAGTGCATGGATATAAACCACTATAACCTCAGTGAGGCAGCCCATTATCAGTCAAGACCTCTCTGCTGTCAATTAGCAATTACATTGTGCACTGAATAGGGTTGTGGGAACTAAGTAAAGCTCTCACTATCCCAGTTTTACATTTGAAACAGGCATTTACAGTAAGTGCAAGTATATGGGTCACATAATAGCATGCAAAGCTCTGTGTCGGAAGGCCTAGGTTCAAGTCCTATAGTCAGAATGTGGGATCATACCAAACACTGACACTGCAGTGCAGTACTCAGGGTTGTGCACTGTTTGAGTGACCGTGTTTCAGATAAGATGTTAGACTGAGGACCCTTCTATCTGTCAGTGGTCATTGTCCAGGTGGCAGTTAAAGGTCTCATGGTGCATATCAAAAAGAATAGAGGATCTCCTGGCCAATATCACTATGCTCAATGAACCAAAAAACTAATGCTAATGCAGTTGCCATAGTTACATGTACTGCTGGATGTTTTTGAGTCCATACAGGCAGTGTTATTTGTCTGAAAATAGACATTGGTGTACCAGTTTATAACTCATTTGTAGGATACTCATCTTTAGATGCTTCACAGATGCCAGTTGCTATACAAGTGAAGGATGGGCAAACTTGTTTTAGTTCTAATAAAAACCCAAAGGTTCTAAAATGAAGTCTCTTTTAACCCATTTTTAAACCTTGTTATTTTCCAGATTTTCATACTGTACTTGCAAGTTGCTAATTTGCATATCAAGCTAGTCAAACAGCTTCTTAATATCAAGTTATTTGTAGTCCTAAATTTTAGAACAAATCTGGTTTAGGAATTCTACTTTAGTCCTTGTTCTACCTATCTGCAGCATAAATCAAAATTCTGTTCTATTCTTTGTGCAAACTATTTTCTTTTTAATAAATATGATCTTAGTATGTAAAATCTTTGACAGTCTAATATTGGATGATGAAGTTGCAGTGTGAGTCATGTTTAAAACTGAATGGTTGAACAGGCATAAATTTGCAATTTCTTTCAAAAAGCTTTCATGCAAGACACTGAACCATCATCCATTGCAAGTCACTTAGTTTCACAGTATATAACATAATGCAGCTCACAGTGTTTTATAGCTTTATGACTTTCCTAAGTAAGGGAGCAATTTGAAGCATCCTTGAGAACTGATCCAATTATCCTGTACAATACAACAGCAAATTAGCATTAGTATTCAGCTTCAAATAATTGAACAGCTAAGAGTGCTAAAAGAGGTCATGCAGAACATATCATCAGGGCTTTCAGCCAGTGTGTACAAATAAAAGCAGCAAATAATGATGAGTCTACAATGCTGCATTGGCTATTAAAGTATAGTTTGAAGCTCTTAAACTGTCCCAAATGACAATGGTTACATTTGGATGTGCTTATCAAGGTCAAATATAATGGACCTTTGCCTTCCACATTCTTGTTATCGTGTTTGGCACTCCCCAGGGATTCCCAGCAGGTGGTTGCAAAAGAGACCCAGGTTCATGTTTTGATTATGTGCTTTTGATTACAAAACATATCACTTCCATTTTCAGATTGATGAAACTAATTTCAAGATCTTAGTAATTTTACAGTATAAACTGTGGGTAAATCACTAAAACAATATCACATATGTACTGAAAATAGTCTTATATAACAGGAAGCAACAGAGTAAAAAGGCGTTAGAACAAAGACAGATGATGTCATTTTAGAACACTCAAAACCATACCTGCAAATCAACATCAGTCACTCAGCAGCCTTTCAAAACCTAATTTCAAACACTTTTCTAATCAGTCAGTTACAGATAAAGTCAAAGTATGAACACGTAATACAAATCATGAAGCTCTTGATTAAGGTAGACACTGGAATATCACATATATTACTATAATACTTTCGGTTTCAGCTTTTTCCCTTCAAATATTATTGTATTTATATTGACATGGCTCAGCAGATAAATATTTACAGCTAAGTATTTTAGAAACTTACTCCCCGTTTTCTACATTCTCTTTTCAGACAAACAGATCAATTTGCTCACAGAGATCATTGGGTATTTATTAGCTCCATTTCAATTCCAGCAACAGTTTTACTTTAAAAGCAAACCAAATCAGTTTTCTCTTTGTATTAAACTGAGCCATTTTATAAGAATACAGTCATCCCTTCTTCCACTCAATCAGTTTTCTCCATGTTAAGTATTATCTGCTTTTATAAAATGGGTACTCAATTGAAGCCTGCTGGTTGGCTATCTGGCCCTCTGAGGTATATGATTATGTCACAGTTATTGCACACTTCAGAACTGGGACCTGCTAGCAGCCACATCATACAAATAGTAAATCAATCCTCCTAAACCCAAGAACTGATCTTCCATTACAAATATTGCTGCCATATTTACTTAATATAAAACTTCAACTTGGGCAGGTAGTATAGACCAGAGGTTAGAGTAACAAGCTGTGAATAAGGTTATTACATCCAGTAGACCTGGGTTTGATTCCCACAACCTCAACTTGCATACTGTGTGACTCTTAGCAAGTCACTTAACCTTGCCAGTGCTCCTGGGTCACCCCTGAAAACAGATACTTGTGCCTAGTGGGCCTTACCTGGTTACAAAAGGATAAAAAATAGCTGACTCTATAATAAACTCACTTCAATAAAAAAGTAAAAATACACTCTTTCTTACACACACATATGCAGATTAAAATAAGTACTGCTCATAATTTTATTTACTAGTGTTCCTTTGCTAATCATGAAAATCCCTCTTCTATCTTTACTTGCTTACCAGGGAATTTTCTGCTGCTTACTCTGCCACAGATATCATCAAATCAAATGTCAAATGTTTTGACCTTTCTATAGGATACAGATTACTGGACTTAGCCTGTTTTCAGGAACAGTCCTTTTCCAAGCAGTTACACATTTACCAAACTGTAAACAGGTTTAAAAACACATCTATTGTAAGATCAACAGGAAGATGATAACATCCACATACAAGTACATACAGATGGCAAAAAAGATGTCTAAAATTGATGAACTAGGCTGAAAGGTTGGGACCCTTCTTCCATATGAAGCATTTGTTGATTATGGAGTGGAGGTGAATATTCTAGCAGTGAAACTCAGCATTTTAAATTCTGTTTTCCATGGTGAACATTCCATCTATTGAATCTAGGGAGAGAGAATGGAAAAAAAAGGGAGAACTGATGAAGAATCAGCATTTATATAGCGCTTTTTATACACAGTATCCCAAAGCACTTTACAAGCAATGCTAGACTGGTAGTGAAGTGACTGAATGTGTGGTGGTGGTCATATCACACATCATCACCCACACACAGCCTGGATAATTGCATGAACTGATTTATGGGAAGGGGAATGTTGGCCAGGATGCCGGGAATGTTCCCTGCTCTTTGCGAAGAGTGCCCTGGGTTCTTTGACTTCCACCTGGACACCCACCAGGACAACACCAGGATCTGGGTTTAACGTCTCATCCGAAGGATGGCACACCCCAGCAGTACAGCACCCCCCCAATACTGCACTCGGATGCCAGCGATTCTTAGGTGCAAGTCCAATCCCAGTGTGGGACAAGAACCCATGACCTTCTGGTCCAGAGGCAGATGTGCTACCAACTGAGCCACGCTGATATACAGAAAGATGGGGGGAAAGTGGGGAAACCACATTTTAATGGGCAGAGTAAGACCCAAACTGCTTAAGTAAAAAGTCCTGTATTTTTTAACAGTGTGCATCCTGGAATCAGGAATAAGTGAATCTGTTCAGGAAGGCTCTCAGGGTGAATGGACAGGAGATGGGGAAAGAGTGAATAGCAGGGGGAAAGTTGTTTCAAGCTGGAGGAGTCTAAAAGAAAAGGCGGCTTGCCTAGCAGAGGTTCTGAATGGGGGAATTTGAAAGAATGGGAGTCAGAACCTCTGAGCAAGTAGATTGAAAGGGAAGGAAGAGAGGAGGCAGAAGAGTTGGCATTAGAGAACTGAGAACCAGAATAAATGTATGTCTGAGTGAAAAGGTATCTTCTTTCAAGTGATAGAAGTGATCATTCAGAGTAGAGAACAGTGGTGGGTGAAGGGTGGGTGGTTTGGAGCAAAGTGGCAGAAGGAGTGACAAAGGATGTCCTGTCAGGCCAGGGTGGACTTGGGAGCCGCACTGTGCACACCTGTAAACCTTTGTCCCCATAGTTGAACATTGGGAGGATCATTTGGAGAAAAATAACATAATCAGCAGGGAACAGGGATACAACATGCGCTCCTATACAGTGCACCAAACATGGGGAGAGCTTTGAGCGAATGGCATCCATCTGTCTTGCAAAACCGAGGTGTTGGTGTAACCAACTGGCAAGGTGCCTCCTAAAGCAAAGAGCTATCCAGGGTTGTGAAGACAAGTAGGAGGTAGAAATACTGGAAAATTAGTCTATTACCAAAGGTCATAGACACTATACTCTTAATATATGGGGTGAATTGGTTGACTGGAGCCAGGTTTGGATGTTATCGATAGCCACCTCCAGCTTAGGAATCAAGGGCCTACTGAAATAGAGCATTGCATCATCTACATACATGTGAATGAGTGCAGAGTAACAGCCTTTAGGGAGCTCAAAACCCTGGAATAATCCGAGGAATGAACGCACGGATGGACCCCCTTCCCACAGGAGGAAGGTCGCGAGGGCCTACTCAAGGAGCCAAGAGCCTTCCCTACTTGCCGGCCAGGCCTAATCCGAGGAACGGATGGATGCCCCCCCCGATGGGAAGGAAGGTCGCGAGGGCCCACTACTCCAAGGAGCCCTTCCTGCTAGCTGCTCAGGAATCATCTGAGGAACGAATGCACAGACAGACACACCCCCCCAATGGGTGGAAGGTCACGAGAGCCTACTCAAGGAGCCAGGAGCCCTCCCTACTAGCCAGCCAGGCCTAATCTGAGGAATGGCCGGATGCCCCCCCCCCGACGGGAAGGAAGGTCACGAGGGCCCACTACTCCAAGAAGCCCTCCCTGCTAGCTGCTCAGGAATAATCCGAGGAATGAACGCACGGACAGACGCCCCCCCCAACAGAAGGAAGGTTGCGAGGGCCTTCTCAAGGAGCCAGGAGGCCTTCCTACTAGCTGGCCAGGCCTAATCCGAGGAACGAACCGACGGACGCCCCCCCCGACGGGATGGAAGGTCGTGAGGGCCCACTACTCCAAGGAGCACTCCCTGCTAGCTGCTCAGGTACGGGGAGATGCCAGGCCACTCAGACTGCATAATCTGGATCATAAACATTGACTGTACTGTGCTCTGAATCTGTTACTGCATTAGCTGATGAGACATGGCTGCTGGCTTACCTTAACGGACGCCACGAGGCCCGAACTGCGGCTGCTGGTCTGTTTGATTGTGATAATTATTGTCCCCAGACATGTGCAGATAGTTTTTAAACAGTTCTAAATGTTGCTTTGTCTACCTTAGTGCAGTAAACTATGAAGCACCTTTAATTTAATCTGCAGGAGCATTAGTGCTTTTAAATGTTTTAAATTCTGTTTTATCTACTCTTGCATTGAAAAGTACGGGGCACCTTAATCTGTCTGCAGGAACAGGGTTGCGTTAAATGTATTAAAATGCTTTCAATTCTTGCTTTACCTATTCTTGTACTGAAAACCACAAGGCACCTTAATTAACCTGCAGGGGTAGTAGTGCGCAGACGTGTGCTGATAATTTTAAACGCTGCTTTGTCTCCTCTTGTTCAGAAAGCCATGAGGCTCCTTGACTAACTGCAAGGGCATTAGTGTCTGTTACTGCTGTCTGCCTCTCTTACCTGCCCTAACCTAGTTACAGTCTGTTCTCCCATTTTGTTTTTTTTCTAAACCCCCCCCCCATATATCGAGATACCAGACATCCCCAGCCCTCCCTCTTTTACTCACCCCCTCTCCCAGCATAATCACAACAGGAGCCCACTTGATTTAAACCTGCTCTCATGTGCTCCTCCACAGGAATAATCTGAGGAATGAATGCATGGACGGACACCCTCCCTGACGGGAAGAAGGTCGTGAGGGGCTACTCAAGGAGCCAGGATCCCTCCCTACTAGCCGGACAGACCTAATCCGAGGAACGGACGGATGCCCCCCCGACGGGAAGGAAGGTCGCAAGGGTCCACTACTCCAAGGAGCCCTCCCTGCTAGCTGCTCAGGTACGGGGAGAGGCCAGGCCTCTCAGACTGCGTAATCTGGATCCTAAACATTGACTGTACTGTGCTCTGAATCTGTTACTGCATTAGCTGATGAGACATGGCTGCTGGCTTACTTTAACAGACGCCATGAGGCCCGAACTGCGGCTGCTGGTCTGTTCAATTGTGAGCCCCACTGACACTGCGCGTCAGCTCCCCACCACCCTTGGTGGACTCGGGCTTTTATAGTGGAGCCCACGCACGTGTTTGAACCTATCAGCTCACTTCCCCATTTGCAGCTTCTCGTTGATTACCGCCAGAGGCTACCCCAGCAGGGCTGCCTATCTATCTATCAGTGCTGCTCACTTCTCCACTTGCTGCAACTCATTTGGCTACCGCTAGAGGCCGCCTCAGCAGGGTTGCCTAAAGGTTAGTTGTTTAGCTTAACAACCTGCGTGTGTCCTTCAAATTGATACTCCCCCGGGAAGTGTTGGAGTGTGGGGCTGTGAAGCCCATACGAATCCCCATTGCTGCCTGCTGCTGATATCCCCTGTGCAAAGGGTCCCACCGGCAACCTAATATCAAAAGACAAAATTAGCAAGGAAAACAGACCGGTTCAAAGGATGGGATCCCTGCTGCCGCCACATTATTGGACCTGGAGGCCTGGAGGAATATGCCCTGCCTTGAAGCAGCCCAGCCATGCTACCAGCACCAGTGGTGCCCGCGGCTGAACCATAATCTTGCTAACATAAGAGTGCCAGTCTCACTACTCCTGTACTCAGCTGTGCTAGGATGGGTTGATGCTAAAATGAGTGCCTGCCATGACCCCAACCTGCTCAGGGGTGCACAGGACCATCATCTATCCCATCTCACAGAGTGCCCTGGACCAACAGTCTAGCACTCGCTGGTATTAATGCAAGGACTAGCATGCAAAGGAGCATGCTACCGTATCTCCTCTGGGTGCCCCGACAAATTATCTAAACGATCCTCCTTCATATGGCAGAGGGTTCTCTGCCTCTTCCTGCTGATCCTAATACTGCAGGCAGGTGATATTCACCCCAACCCTGGGCCCCCACTCACCAATTCCATCCTGGGCTCATCGACTGATCCTACATGGTGCCACGCCAAAGGCCTGAGGGTGGCCCACAAGAATGTACGTAGTCTATTACCCAAGATGCCTGAGGTGCAATCCTGGGTAGATACATACAGGCCCGACGTACTAGCCATATCCGAGACATGGCTAAGCCGCACATACTTCCTCACGAAGTAGCACTAGATAACTATGACTCCTCCCGAAAGGACAGAGAAGGGAAGAAAGGAGGGGGTGTTCTTATATATGTGACGACCTCCCTGGCAGCTACCTTATCTCCTGTCGATATGCCAAACCCTACGGGGCTTGAAGCAATATTTATCCGAATTGTTCTGGGACATGCAAAGCATCTAACAATAGGTTGTATCTACAACCCTCCCACCTGTGGCACGCCGGCACTCCAGAATCTAGCTCGCTCCCTAGCTGGAGCACAGCTCACAGAGCTGCTGGTTCTTGGGAACTTCAACCTGAAGTGGGAACCCTCCTCCAAGCTAAATTACAAAGCCATACTTCTTGATGCTAACCTGACCCAGGTGATCACTGAGGTCACAAGGCACAACCAAAATATGGAATCACTCCATCCTTGATTGGATACTTGCTTCCAACCCTGCTAACATACAAGCGACTGGAGTGATGTCAGATGCATTAAGCGTTCACTCACCCACCTTCTGCATCTGGAAAAATCAGCCTCCCCGGATTCTGCCCAGGCTCATTACGGCCAGGGATTTCTCTGGATTCTCCACTGAGGCGTTCCAGAGCTCCTTGAGGAAAATTGACTGGTCACCATTAAGACTCCTAGGCAATATAGATGATGCAGCTCAGTATTTCCAGTGTACCTTCACTGCGGTGGCCAATTTACATGCACCGGTCAGGAGAAGATGTGCAAAGGGCCAGTGCCACAAATGGATCACACATGAGATAAAATCTCTGATGACAGCCAGAGACAAGGCATGGAAAAAGGCAAGGAGATCTGCTAGCCCTGCAGACTTCGCTGCCTACAGATCACTGCAGAACCAGTGCCAAACTATCTCCAAATCAGCCAAACGAGACTACTTAAAATCCCTCCAATGGCGAACCCTATCTGACCCTAAGTCCTTCTGGTCTAGCATCAACTCCCTGCTAAAAGACACAAAAACACACCAGTGGGGTAACATAATCTGCAATTATATATCACTGACAGATGGAGGGGAGGCCACCTCAGCCTTCAACCGCTTCTTCACTGATCTGGGAATGATCAGATCCTGCCCTACATATAGCTCACCAGGTCCTCTGGCCACTGAATCCCAAGACCCTCCAATTGCCCACTTTCACCTGTGGGTAGTTTGGACCAAGGAAGTGCTGCCCCTCCTGCAATGCTTAAAACTCAGTGGGTCCCCAGGACCTGATGGATTGGACCCTAGACTACTTAGGGCTGCTGCCCCAGCCATCACCCTACCTGTAGCCCTGTTAATAAACAGATCCCTGCAGGAAGGAACAGTCCCACTAATATGGAAACAGGCCCATGTAGTCCCAATCCATAAGGGAGGAGACAGGGAAATGATAGGCCATTATAGACCCATCTCCATCCTATGTCAGCTGGCAAAAATTCAGGAATGGCTAGTATATTGCCAACTAAGAGACTACCTAGAAGCCAACATGCTCCTGGCCCCCTCACAACATGGTTTCAGACAAAAGCACGGGACCGACACTGCCCTCATTAAATTTACCTCTGATGTCACGGCCGCCTTGGATAAGAGTGCCGCCACTGGGGCCATGTTCATCGACCTAGCCAAGGCCTTTGACCTGGTAGATCACCCACTCCTATTATCAAAACTTAGCCAATTTGGACTTGATCAACATTCCCTCAACTGGTTCCGTAATTACCTTACTGACCGTTCCCAGCAGGTCAAATGGAGAGGGGTGACCTCGGAACCCCTACCACTAACTGAAGGGGTGCCACAGGGCTCCATCTTGGGCCCACTATTATTCTCCCTATTCACAAATGACCTGCATGGCCACTGTGGTGGCAGCTCATTAGTACAGTATGCTGATGATGCAGTATTGTACCGAACAGAGCTTCACCCATCCAACCTAGGACCCATGCTACAGGCAGACTTCACCAAGGCTGAGACTTGGCTAGTTGAGAATCATCTGGTCCTTAATCCCACCAAGACAAAGGTGATGCTGCTCGGACCAAAATCCCTGGACCCCTCCCGGGCCCATCTTCTTCTACTCACTACCATATCTGGCTCCAAAATAGAGGTAGTACAATCTGTCAAATATCTTGGTCTCACATTAGATCAGAGGCTCATATTGAAGCCCCACGTGGACTTGGTAATAAAAAACATCCACCAAAAGCTGGGCCTCCTCTATCATCTAAGTCACAACATGATACCAGAGACCAGGCTGGCAATCGCACAAAGCATCCTCCTCCCAACCCTATCTTACGCAGCCCCCATTTTGCTCAGCATCGCTAAACAAGACTACTGCAAATTACAGACCTTATATCACAAAGTCGCTTGTTTTGCCTCCAAATCCCACCCGAGGACCCATCACTGTGATGTCCTCACAACCCTCTACTGGCCATCCCTGAATAACAGGCTCCAGTACCCCCTTCTAAGCTAGACCTACAAGCTCCTCGATGTACAACCTCCGGCATGGCTGATTGGACTACTTGCCCCAAAGCGGACTAGGCGACTGCTCCGTTCCTCAAACATAAAACTACTGGAAATCCCCTTGGCCAGCTCTGTCACCGGGAGCAAATCCTTTACTCATCTGGCCCCTGTATCTTGGAATAACCTCCCCAGCCACCTTCAGGAGGCACCCACCCTAGCCAAATTCCAAAAGGGATTGCACGCTCACCTCCTCAACCCTAGTCCCTGCCCCTGCACCAATGGCTAGCGTACTTCACCTGGTGTCAACTGGGTTAGTACAAAATTGCCCCCCCACAAGGGTAATGACTAAGGGCTGCACCAACTGGTACTCTGTTCCTACATGGAACCTCTTGTGTGCGTTTGAATAGCACTTACCACTACACATCCATCTGCCATCACTGCTGAACTCTGTAATCAACCCACTGCCCTCCTCACAGAAGTTATTTACTGTCCTTACTACCCTATATTATATGTATCACACTGTTCTGTTGTATCCAATAATGTAAAGTACATCCTGCCATCTTCCACAAAAATTGTATACTGTCCTTACAACCCTGTATTGTATGTATCACACTGTTTTGTTGTATCCAATAATGTAATGTACCTCCTGTCCTCTTCCACTAAAACTGTATACTGACTTCGTAATTCCTGTACGACATGTTCTACACTGTATCACCTACTTGTATGTACAAAACTATGTGTAACTAACTCCAGGTTGCCCCCGAAAAAGGGACCCTCAGGACCCAGTGGGCTTACCCGGTTAACAAAATTTAATAAATAATAAATAAACTCCTGATCTAAATAGGAAGGGTGAGGATAGGGAATTGTCCACAAGGACTGATTGATAATGGTTGGAGATGAAGGAATGGAACCATCCAACTCAGAGGTCAGGTAGGCTAGCAAGTTGTTAGAAGTAGGTGAGACAGCCGTGTCAAATTCTTCAGCGTATTCAATGAAGATCGCTGCTATCAGTAAACTCTGATCAAATCCATTTAGGATGAAGTCAGTAAATCTGAGAAAGAAAGAAAGAAAGAGTGAAGTGCTATGTGTTTGTGTATGTATGTATGTTAAATTTGTTCACAAGGTAACAGCACTGCACCAAGATTGTTTTTCAGGCCTGACCTGAGCCATAAGGCACAATGTATGCAGAAAAAGAAAAAAAAACACAAATACTACACATAAAAGATACAAAACCTAAATACAAAGGAATCTAGATACATCCAACAAATAATTACAAAGGTAATGCTTAAAACTAGAGAGGGAACCGACCTTACAAATAGCATCAGGCAAGTGATTCCAAAACACTGGTGCCGCAATAGAAAGTGCTGTAGAACCCACTTTTCCTTTGCACAATTTGGCATTCAGACACTGTTTGCCTGGTACACATTTCCATTTAAATGCCTCACAGTAACAAGATCCTGCAGAACTGAGGAATGGGGGAAAAACAATCCTATGGATAGTACAGTCAAAAATGTATTTCTTTCTACAATTTTCTTGAAACTATCATAGTGCTGTGCAGAATTTCTAAATTTTGACAGAACCAAATTCCACATAATTTTGAAAATGTTCATGTAATTCCATGGATCTCCATCAGAAATGGAATTTGGTGGCATTTCAGTGTGGAAAGGCATACCTGTAATTGTTTTCCTCCAGTCGCTAAACAACAGAACCATATTCCGTTGATTTACAGGTACAGTATTCAGTGGATTTTTTTCTGTGACAGTTTCATACTTATTCCACTGAACCAAGTTAGCAAATTTCATTGGAAATGCACCAATTTGCTGTTTTAAACCTGGTACAGGACTATATGTATAATCACTTGCATCTTTTATGGTTTTAGTTAATGTTTTAATGTGTCTTATATTTTGCCATGATGTACATTGTGATCTGCAGAATATAAGTCCATAGAATTGACTATCCTTATAGTATAATCCTGTGATCAAACTTGCAACAGCTGTTATCATATATGGTGATGCACTTCACAGCAAATGTAACACATGACTTCCTCAGCTTATTGCAGATATTGTGGTGGGCATCTGAAAAAGAAAGATCTGCTCTGCTGAGCTTGTGAGGAAACCTGTGCAAATCATACTTCAAAAACTGTGTTTTGTGTAACATTAGTACAGGTTGTAGAATAAGTGATAGTGGTGTAGGTGGTGTGTTGCTAGTGGCTTTTTTTGTAATATTTTACTATTGTTTTTGACTAGTTTAAGTGCAGCTGTATTGTCCCAGTCCTGTAGGGATGGGTATTCATCACTATCAACAGACAATGAAAGAGAGGGAGGAGGGAGGGAGTGATAGTGAGAAACAAACACAGAAGCCAGATTCCAAGATTTGAGACAACAATTGGTTGATTTAATTATTACACGCACAGTGAAGGCAGAGGTTTGAGATTTCCTGATTTGATAGTAATAAGAACTCTGTTTTGTGATTCTTTCTTTCACTCAGGACTTCTGATGTATTTTTTTTCATTAAGGAGTTCATAGTCCTTTCACTAGCTGGCTCCCATCATTCCTAGCCAACCCAGCCCCATCACCCCATTGCTCTGGGGCTTACCTGACATCTTCAGTCCCCCACAAATTTCCCTCTATGGCAGAGCAGGAGGGGGGCTGCCCCCCTAGAGCACAATCCAGATCTGGAGCCCTGCCAGGTCAGTGGTGTTGAGTCTGCAATGGGCTAGGGAGTCACCAAGCGGATTGGGAGTGCCCTCTGGCATTTTCTGCCCAGGGCTGCCAGCATGCAGTGATATACCACATCCACATGCCTCTGGCTGCACTTGCATATCAGCATTGAGGGTAGCATGAATGGCACATGGGAACTCCCCTTTCCTTAGAAATGAGAGCTGATCCTTGAATGCTAAATCCTCTGTACTGCAGCCAACCTCAAAATTACCAGCACCTGCTAACAAACCCAGGTCACCAGTGTCGCAGGTGGTAGCATTACTGCCTTACCACTGGCTGGAATTTTGAGATTTCTTTCAGTGCTTTACTGCTGCTGCAGTGCTGGAGAGCTCAGCTGTGCTGCTGTACTGCATCACTAACAACAAGAGCCCAAGTTCCTGGTTGTGACTTTGGTGGTGGGCACAGAGGTGAAGGAAAGAACTTAATAAAACATTATTGAGCATCATTGTATTCCAGAAAGGAAATATTGGACAGTAAAAAACATGATATTGTGGCAGGAAGGTCTTGTCAGTCTAACCTGACAGTTTTCTTTAACTAGGTAACAAAGGCACTAGACAGAGGCCACGCTGTGGATCTGCTGTACTTGGACTTCAGCAAGTCTTTTGACTTGTTGCCTCACAAATGACTTCTCATAAAGATGGAGAACATTGGTGCAGCTAAACCTATAGCAAACGGGGTGGGTAACTGACTAGAGGAGAGACAGCAAAGGGTTGTGGTCAGTTGGGTTAAATCAAAGGAAAGGGAGGTTACAAGCAGGGTTTCACAGGGGATCTGTCCTGGGTCCGGCCCTCTTTAACATATTCATTTGTGACACTGGAGGGGGACTCCAGGGCAGGTTGTGTCTCTTCACAGATGACACAAAGATATGTGGGAGGGCAGATAGTGATGAGGGAATAAGGGAAACACAGAGAGACCTACAAAAGCTACAGGGGTGGTCAAAGGTTTGGCAGTTAAAATTCAATGCCAAAAAGTGCAAGGTAATGCACCTAGGGAAAAAGAACCCCAAGACAGAGTACTGGATGGAAGGGGAGAGGCTTAGCACTACAGCAGAGAAACGGGCTCTGGGAGTTATCATCAGCAACTCACTTAAACAATTGAGTCAGTTCAACAAGTTCTATAGCAAGGCTAACAGGATGGTGGGATGTATCAGGAGGGGTATTGATAGCAGAAGAGAAGAAGTAATACTTACCCTCTTCATATCTCTGGTGAAGCCTCACCTGGAGTACTGCACCCAGTTCTGGAGTCCTCATCTCAGAAAGGATAAGGATAGGTTGGAGACAGTGCAGCATAGTGTTACAAGAATTATTCAGGGCCAGAAGGGCAGATCCTATGAGGAGTGCCTCAAAGCACTAAATATGTACTCACAGGAGACCAGAAGGGAGAGGGGAGATACGATATAGACCTTCAAGTTCCTTAAAGAAATTAACAAAGTGAACTGCAGGGGAACTATTTAGCCTGAGTACTAACTCACGGTCAGGTGAGCATGTGTAGAAATTAACAGGAGGGAGGTTCAGGAGTGACATGAGGAAGAATTACTTTACAGAAAGGTTGGTGGAACCTTGGAACAGTCTGTTGGCCAAGGTGGTGGGTGTGAAAACAGTCAGGAAGTTCAAGCAGGGCTGGGATAGAATGAAGGGAATAGTGGTTGCCAGGGGCTACAGGACCAAGGAGGAGAATGGGGAGAAGATGATGAGGGTTAATACCTTGGAGGAACAGTAGGTTCCTGGGTTTATAGGGAACTTGGGCAGATTGGATGGACTTCTGTTCTTTTTCTGCCATCTTTGTCTCTGTTTTTCTAAACTATTCCTTCAAGTTCAGTATAAAGAAGAGCAGCTCAGGATGTGTGATTGGGCACTCATCTATACGTGGCTAGGGAAAAAGAAGAACTGCCTGTGTGGTTAGTACTGCAGCATCTGCTGTCTGTGCTGCACAGCACACTGAAATACAAATGCTGACAGCAGCTCCTGCAATAATGATTGCTGCTTCCTGTTTAATATGAGTAAAAGTACAAAGCATGTTAATACTTAACAACAGCCCTGCAATAGCATTTCTGTCCTCCAGACACTGGCACCGTGCCACCAAGGCTGTCCAGTACTTGGGTAGCTCTGTGTAATAGATCATCCCATTGATGACTTCACTACTTAATGGTTATTTCTGGTCACTCCTCCCCAACCTTCACTAAACTAGCAATACCTCCCCAAATCTGCTCTCTCACAAGGCAGCCAAGACATTTGCTTCCAAAAAGTTTAGCAGAATTTTTGCAGATCTCACTGGCCAGAGTGCTGGTCTCCTCTGCACAAAAGTGTACAGATGGACTCTTCTTACTACTTCCCTCTGCAGCAGTCATTGCTAGTAAATCTAAAACTGAGTTCAAGCAATGGCTCAATAAACTAATTCTATCTGGTTATCAACTCAGTTATTGTTACTAACATAGGAGCATTTATGGGCCTTTACAGCCCCAGAGCTCTTTACTCCTTTTAGTATAATACTTCGTATGAGTAGCCATCTTAGAAAATAAGGGCTGTTAATGTAATGCCAATGTCCCAGTAAATAAGTGTGAGCAAGCAGCTCTCTCTCCCTTCACCTCAGTCAGACTTGTATACTTTCTGAAGGGGAAGTAATCCACGTAATAACATGCTGGCATAGTGAAATTTCAATCTGCAGATTACTGTATTTCCAAATCTGAGATTTCTACTGTATACTTTTGAATATCAATGGAAAAATAGTAAGGCACTTTTCAAACTACTTGATGAAAACATGCAGGGGAATATTAATCCACAGTTCTAATAAACAGTGGAACAGGACTCTGTCGGCTTCAATGAGAATTCAAGTATGATTTCAGATGAAGCTATTGGCCCTCAAGACACCTTTATGGACCCTCTGGTAGGTGTTTCATAGCCATTAGAAAGTATGTACCGTAAGTGCATTTTCTGGAAAAGCCACCCACTTTGTTCCAAGGAAATTGCCTGTAATGCTCATGGAATGATTAGCCACAGAATAATGCAGATCTACAAAATATGGTTCCACTGATTGCATTTGGAATTCCACAAATGAACCTACCAAATTCTGAAATCTATTCCACAGGCAGAACAGCGACTTCACCAGAATTCCACTGGAAGAATGCTGTATCCCATATAGCCCTACCTGAAGCCCAACTCAAAGTAATAAGGAAGACAGTAGAACACAGCGGTTTAAGGCTCTGAGCTGCAAATCTGAAGACCTGAGTTTGAATCCCACAGACCCCACTTGCATACTGTGTGACCCTAAGCAAGTCACTTAACTTCCCTGTGTTCCCAGGTTACACCTGTAAACAAGCTTTCAGCTTAGTGTGCCACTCCTGGTTAAACAAATAGAAAAAAAAAGAATGATGTGTTCAGAAAAGAGAAGAACTGAGAACCTTCTCTTAATGTTTAGCTGGAATAGGGGGTGAAAGACGGAGGGCAATACTTTTCCAGGACAGTAGGTTCACCAGCGTTTCTACTGGTAGGACATTGGCATGCTTTCAGGTGCCCAGGACATTACCTGTAAAGAAGTCAAGGATATGGAGGGAGACAATGGGGGGGGAGTAGAGGTCAGCAGCAAGATGAAGAAACTTGGTGTCTAGACTATCAGGGCTCATGCCTTTGGAAGGATCAAGTGACAGGAGGGCAGCTAGAGTTGTAGTTGAAAAGGTAGAGGAGAATGAAAACCAGTGAGGATAGGGAGAGGAGGAATGCTGTCAGTGGAGTGAGAGAGACAGGTCAGATAATGGGAGGGGAGAGACAGAGCAAAAGACAGGAGATCATTGAAGCCGAGGCAATCTCAAGAAGGACAGAGATAATAGAACTGTTTAATTTCTTGAATGATGGAAATAATGGAGTTGACATGGAGGGTGTTTTTCCATCTCTTTCTGTTGTGTAGTACACCATTTGAAAAAGGCAGTCAGGCTTTCAGGGTCTGTCACTAGCTGCTCTTTTTTTTCCATGACTGGTGCTGGTTGTGCAGTCTCAGTTTGGACTTTGTTTCTGCTTCTAGTTAGGCTGCCATTCTTCTGGTAATCACTCCTGGACTTGCTGCTGCAGAATCCATACCTTTTTTTCTGTGCTTAACTGATACCAGGTCTAATACCCACACACAAACCTCCTGGCTTAGAGTATGCACGGTGTAAGTTCCATTTAGCCTGACACCATCAGTCATCAAGGCACAGGTCAGGAAGCATAGGAAAACCAGGAGCAGGTATAAAATTCGCAAGTAGTGTTATATTTTTTTCCAATAACAGTAAAATAAAAAATTAAAATTGTTCAGTATAACTATTTACAAAGGCAGTACAAACAGAGAAAACAAAGTCCTTCTTCTGAGTGTTTCTTCTCAATTTCAAATCTCAGACTCTAGCAAAAATATTGCTGCTCTTTTTATAACAAGTCTTTGCCAAGCAATTAACTCTGCATCTTCCGCTTGTTAACAGACATCCTGTTTCTCATAAAATGTTCTTGTCAGTTTCTTTACAGATGCAGCAAAAGAATGTAGTGACTCAGAACTGACCTCTTGTTGACAGCTCTGCAAAGATTTTGCAAACCAGCATCTCAGGTTAAGCGTCTAAATTCCAAATAGCTTTTTGCAATCATTTCAACAGTATAACTATATATAGTTTCAAATAGAGGGGTCCCAGTTTCACATACAGATTCACATATATTTTATATCCACAGATATGCAAGGGAGAAGAAAAGACAAACAGCAAGTGAAGGTAGAGAGATAGCGAGAGACGGAAAATCACAAGACTGTCAGAGTGATCAGTTCCTAGGTCTCACAAGATCATTCAGTTGCACAACCAGACAGACAAGAGACAGAAAACGAGATGACAGAAAAGATCCTTGCATTTAATTCTTTCTACATAACAAATGAGACAGGGCCTTATTCAATCTTGTCACAGAGGGGGTCAAAAAAATGTACACAACCTTCCAGATATATCTGAGGAATTTTTTGGTTTTCCTCTTACTAGTCAGAAAATACTATGTATAACAATACTAGATGCATTACAGCTTAAAGCAGAAAAAGTCTATATTTTAATGATGACCTGCATATACAGTGAAGCCCACCAGGATGAAGCCTAACTCTGCAGAATTCTGCAGTAGAGTTACTGCAGCAAACAATGCAGTTTCAATGGGAGTTAATCCCTTTTGTCATACAGGAAACCTGTGACACTGTTCTTCATACTGGCGGGCTTCACTGTACATCCCATGATGCTTTGCATTATGGGGGTATGTGTTATTTTGTATTTCCTTGACTACTAGATGTAATTTTTGGAACCTGGAGGCTGACATGTCTAAAGTAGTTCTAATCCCCATCAAACCTCATCTGCATTGGGACCTCACAAGTTAAGACATAACACCTGACCAAGAGCAGCCACTCATCTTCTGCTAGATGGGTCATTCATGTTGTAACAATGTGTGAGGTCCCAATGCTGATGAGGTATGAAGGGAATACAGCTGTATATGTCTGTTTCCAGGTTTAGGCAGTTTTTTACATCAGACCCAGAACTATTGGGAAGAAAATCATCTAACTGATAAATGTAGCCAGAAAAATACTTTTCAAGTAAAACATAACTGCTGGCTCCAATTAAAAATTAATACATTTTTATGTTTACTTGCACGCATGTGCAAGAAACATAGTGCCATCATCCAAGTTTTTGTAGGTGTAGCACCCATCTTCCAATGCAGTCAGTATGTTTGCAGGCGTGGCCACAATTTGCCAATGGATGCTATAGCTGTCTATGACAGCAGTTGAAAATGCAATGCCGTACAGTTGAAAGGCAGAACTCTGCTTCAGTGAGCAGAGAAACTACTGCCTGCACATGCGCTCCCCCCCACACACACATGCACGCATATTGCATGCTCATGTGCCCCCCACACACACTGTATGGCTGACGCGGGTGCCCAATCCCCTGTCGGCTCCAATGTTCCCCCACAACAGACAACCGGGTGCCACGCTGGGAGCCCACCCCAGCGTGGAACAGTCCGTATGGCCGACAGGGGTGCCCAGTGCCCCATTGGATCCCCTGCCCCCCACCTCAAACAGCCTTCCAGCTGCCATGCGGAGCCCACCCAGCGTGGCACAAGTCCCACATCATCTAAGAAAAAAAAGAAACCTGAAAGAAAACCTTCCCTCACTGACTGTCCTGACCCCGCTCCCCACCCATGCCCACCCTCTGCACACCCTGCCTCCCCACACCCCATTCACCCCATGCCTCCGAGTCCGTGAGGCGATCTTTGGTGGACCGGGAACATGTCTGCACTCTTCAAAGCCAACCGCAAACTGAGGAAATGCCAGTAAGCTGTATAATGTAATAAATAGGGTTTTTTCAACTTTGATGCATATCTCAGACATTTTGGGGAATTCTTTCACCAAATCTTCAACATGGGGTTTTTGGGATCCCACCTCATGAATTCTGTCACTGTCATTTTGTTAATCGGCCCCGAAAGGTGATTTTGTGGTCACTGCATGGAACCACCTTTCAGGACTGATGTACACAATGACAGTGTCATAGTTCATGAGGTAGGCCCCCAAAAACCCTATGTTGAAAATTTGGTGAGAAAATTCCCAAAAATGACTGTTTTATGAGCATGCGTTGTGCTGTTCCTACGCATGCTCATAAATTCACGAATTTTCAATATTTTCACTCCAGATTTTCAACATTGCCATTTTACCGCACCTTCTTATGAGCAGTAAAGCTGTCAGTTTTGACATTTTGCCCAAAATGTGTTTCCGCGCATGTAGCGCACAATGGCGCAGTCGGTGTGCACAATCAACGATCAGGACAGATTAAGAAAATCACAGTGGCACTGTTCATGAGCAGAAGTGTTAAAATGGCTATGTTAACAATTTGGTGAAATAATTCCCCAAAATGACTGTTTTACGAACATGCGATGTGCTGTTCCTACGCACGCTCGTAAGTTCATGAATTTTCACTATTTTCACTCCAGATTTTCAACATTGCCATTTTACCACACCTCTTTATGAGCAGTATGGCTGTTATTTTTCACATCTTGCCCAAAACATGTTTCCACGCATGTAGTGCACAATGGCTCATTCGGTGTGTGAAATCAATGTTCAGGACAGATTAAGAAAATCTCAGTGACACTGTTCATGAGCAGAGGTGTTACAATGGCTATGTTAAAAATTTGGTGAAAAAAGTCCATAAAATGACTGTGTTACAAGTGACCATTGCGGAGTTTCCACGCACCCTCATAAGTTCATGGATTTCTAATATTTTCAGTTCAGATTTTCTCCACTGGCATTTTTCCACACTTCCTTATGAAAAGTACAGCTGTCATTTTTCTCACCATGGCCAAAATGTGTTTTCACACTTCCAGTGCAGAAATGCGTGGTCTCTGTGGGAAATCACTGTTCGGGACAGATTAAGAAAATCTCAGTGACACTGTTCATGAGCGGAGGTTCCAAAATGCCTGTGTTGACAATCTGTTGTAAAAAAATCCCCAAACTAATTGCATTATGGGTGTGTGTTGTGCAGTTTCTACACACGCTCGTGACTTTACCAGTTTTTTTTAATATTTTTACTGCAGATTTTTAACATTGCCATTTTTTCCACCTCCCCATGAACAGCACAGCTGTCATTTTTCATATCCTGTTCAAAATGTGTTTTCGCACCTGTGGTGCCAAATTGTGTAGTCGCTGTGCAAAATCAGCTTTCGGCTAACAAACTGATATTGAAACTGTTCATAAGGTGGGGATCACAAAAAAACCATGTTAAAAATTTGGAATGAAAATGCCAAAGAATGCCTGAGACGTTAGTGTTTCTGACCATAATGCCCCACCCTGTAGAGACTGACAGGCATCAGGGGGTGTGACTTGGGATTCTCGCCTGTAATGCTCATAACATTCCACACCCTGCAGCCAGTGAGAGGCATCGAGATGTGCCTTGGACTCTTCGGCCCCAAAGTTCACCCCATTCTCCTATACCACACCAATCTCACCATATTTCCTGATGGAATGGGTTGAGCATAAGGGCCACAGATAAGTGATAGGAGTATAAAAGGAAGGGAGGTAGACAATAGTCCATTCACAGAGGAGAGATTCCTGAAGGAACTCACATATCTGAAAGTGGACAAGGTGATGGGGCCAGATGGGATACATCCAAGGATGCTGATGGAGCTCAGAGAGGTGCTGGTTGCATCTCTAACAGTCCTGTTAAACCACTCACTGGAGATAAGGGTGGTTCTCCTCCCTCTCAGTACCAGGACAGCACACCAGGAAACAGCCAGTTCGTTTAGGCAGAGCAGGGCAAAACAGCAGCAGTCTCACTCACAAGAACAGCACAGTACCTGGCATTTGCAGATGGAACACAAGCAGGCAGATGGAAAATTACTGTGCAGTACGTGGCACATTCGCATAGCCACTTGGCCTGCTTTTTTCTCTCCAGCCAATCTCCTTCAATGAGGTAGAGCAACTTCTTACAGAGTTAGATACCAACAAGCATTTGTCAATGCCGAATGTTGTCTCGCTGGCATTGGCATTGGTAGTGCAGGAGTTAGAGATGCATAATAGGAATGGCAGTGAAGTATTGAAGTGACTCCAACCCCACCCCCATCCTACAGAGACTGACAGACATTGGGGTGTGCCTTTTGGTCATCAGCTATAACGCTCATGCCATTTTACCTCACCCTACCCTGTAGACACTGACAAGTGTCATGGTGTGCTTTGGGGTCTTTGGGCGTTATACTTACCCCATTCCATAGGGAACTACACTGAGGTGGGTGCAGTATAGGAGAATGGGGTGAACTTTGTGGCCGAACACTCCAAGGCACACCATGATGCCTGTCACTGGCTGCAGGGTGGGGGTGAGGTGGAATGGCATGAGCATTAGACCACCATTGTGCACCACAGGTGCAAAAACACATTTTGGGCAGGATGTGAAAAATGACAGCTGTACTGTTCATAAGGAGGCATGAAAAAATGCCAGTGTTGAAAATCTGGCATGAAAATACTGCAAATTTGCGAAGTTACAAGGGTGCATGGAAACTGCGCAACGCAAGCTTGTAACACAGACATTTTATGGAATTTTTTCACCAGATTTTCAACATAGGCATTTTAGGACCTCTGCTCATGAACAGTGTCACCGTCATTTCCTCAAACTGTCCTGAAAACTGATTTCACACACGACCGCTCTATTCTGCGCCGGACATGCAAAAACACATTTCGGCCAGGATATGTAAAATAACAGCAGTGTTGTTCCATAAGGAGGTGTAGAAATGCCAATTTTTGAAAATCTGGGTGAAAATATTACAAATTCCACGAAGTTATGGTACGTCGTGGAAACTACGCAACACTGCGCTCGTCAAAACAAGCCATTTTTTATTTTTCCACAAATTTGCAACATAGACTTTTGAGAGAGCCCCTTCATGAACAGTGGCACTGTCATTTTCTTAATTAGTCCCATAAAGTGATTCCGCGCAGTGACCGTGAAATCATCTTTCAGGACTGAATAACCCCATGACAGTGCCTGAATTCATGAGGAGGGGTCTCAATAACCCCAAGTTGAAAATTTGGTGTCAAAATTTCCAAAAATGGCTGAGATCTGCACCAAAGTTTAAAAAAATATATATTTATGCCATTACACAGCTTACCGGCATTTCTTCAGTTCGCGGTCGGCTTTGAAGAGCGCAGACATGTTCCCGGTTTACTGAAGATCATCGCACTGGGCTTCAGAGGTAAGTATGGGGTGAGGAGTGTGGGGAGGCAGGGTGCACAGAGGTGGGCGTGTGGTGGGGGAGGGGCAGGGGAGACCATGAGGACCATTTTCTATTTACAAGTAAAACAAACAAAAAAAAAAAAAACATTCGGGACAGTTTTGTTTTACAGGGTAATTGGCATGCTGGGGTGGGATCCCAGCATGCCACCTGAGGTTTTTTTTGGGGGCTGTAGCCGACAGGGGATTGGGCACCTCCATCGGCAAATACCAGTGGGGCAGGAGAGCCAAGGGATTGGGCACCCCGCTCAGCACACAACAAATGGGGGACATTATGCTGATGGGGAGGGCTCCCCATCGGCAGACTGAACTCGGAAAGGGGGACTGAAGCTGACAGGGATTAGGCCCCATCAGCAAACAAAGACTTTTTATGGCGCATGATGCCAAAGTTAGGCACCCCTCGACAGGGAAATGGGAGGTGGTATATTATGCTGATTAGAGTGGGCTCCCCCGTTGGCATTGTGACAGGCGGCGGAAGTCACTGCCACCATGTTGCTCGCACATCAGGAGGCGTGTTCTGGTCCCACTGCATGAGAGCTTCATTCTCATTGCAGCAGACCTTTCTTAGATCTGGTGGCCACATTAAATATGCATGGTGTCAGCGCCTGCTGCTGGCTTATTGGGGAATGAGGGGTGCACCTACTGATGCATGCCCTGCACTCGCCCACAATGACCGCACCTCCAAATCTGCTACTACTGTAATATGTTGGCTGGTGCACACATGTGAGCCAACATAAAAATGCATTGGTGCTAATGGCCTGGAAGCTTTTTTTTTCTTAAAATTTGTTTTAAACAGCTCATGCAACCTGTTACCCATCTTTTCAATTTATCATTATCTGGTAGCAACATTCCCCTTCTCTGGAAAACAGGGCATGTTATTCCTCTCTTCCAGTCCCAACACTTATAACTTTAACAAATATAGGCCAATTTCCATCCTCCCTATTTTGGCTAAACTCCTGGAACAAATAGTCAATGCCCAACTGAAAGTCTTCCTGGAAAACTCAAACCTCACACGACATCAATCTGGCCTCAGAACAAAACACAGTACTATCTCTGCCTGGCTAAATTGACTAATGACTGGCTAGAAGCAATTGATAACAAACATGTCACAGGAATAATTTTTCTTGATCAAAACTGATGACCGGGAAAGGCACACTAAGCCAAGGCTAATTTCCAGGTGAAACCCGGCGGAAGGGAACAGGGGAGGCAAATGCATAGCATGGACACAATACAAAGTTAAATGCAATTATATAGCATTAACACAGTTCACAGTTACAGTAAAGTGGAACAGAGTACATGATACAACAGGAGTAAATACAATAAGAAGAGGCAGCAAAAACTGAACAATCCAGCCACATCTATACCAGGGTAGGAGGCAAATGTAAGGAGGCAGTCAGGTAGAGGTTAAGCAGGAGTTGTGGAAGGTAAGGAATTTCAGCTGGTACCTGAGGCAAACAGCGGAGGTAGTGAAATGGAGGGAGGATCGGTGTAGATTCCAAAGAGAACTGAGACAGTAGAAAAAGCCTGATTGCCCAGCAGAGGAGCAGTGATGAGTGAAAGTGTAAGGATCCCGGGAGCAGAAGGCCAAAGGAATGGAGCTGAAAAGAAAGGAAAGATAAGAAGGAAGGGATCCAAACCAGTATTTGGAAATGAATGGTGACATGAAGACAGAGGAATAATGGATAAGGAGGAGAGGAGTAGAGTAAGCAATGGTGGGTATGAGAGGGGGAGCAGGTAGCAAAACTACAGAAGGTGTTGCAGAAGGTGTCCAGTCTGGCCAGGGAGGTAGAGGCAGCTGTGCCATAGACCACATCCACATAGTTAAATACCAGGAGCAGCATTTTGGTGATATGCTGATGGCATACCTATAGAGGCAGATAGCCTTTATTGCAGTACAAGGCACCAAGTTTAGGGCAGAGGAATCAAAACAGAGGTTGCACATGGAGCAAAGGTGCAGGGATAAAGGCAAGCAGAACTTCAAAAAAATTCCGCATTCAAAAAAAATGAAATAAAAGGACTGCTTCAGCAATATCTGAAAGTGTTTCATTTTATTATAAGTGCCATGTGCAGAGCTTGGTGTTTATGGTGTCAATGCTGGCAGAGAAGTCACATTTGCAGTCTAGCCACATACCAAAGCATTTAAATGAATGAACCACTTCAAGAGGGGTGCCATCCAAAGTGGAGAAGATAGGCAGAGTTTGGAGTCTGGCCAATTTTTAGCTGGTGCCAAAAGTCATGGACTCTTTTTTGTTTTTTTTACCCAGAGTTGGTTAGATTGAAACCAGTGCAAAACACTGCTTACTGGAGCAGACCTTCCATGGCTGTAGTGGAGGGACCCAAGGCATAAATGGTTGGGTCATCTGCCTACATGAGGACATACAAGATGGCACAAGCTGTGAGGAGATCATCAAGGAAGATAGAGAACAGGATGAGCCCCAGAATGGAGCTCTGTGAGACCCCTGCCTGGATGGAAGTGGAGGTAACAGCACACTACCAACCTGTACTGACTGCAGGCAGACAGAGAGATAAAAATGGAACCAATCTACAGCAGAAGCTGAGAGGCCAGCAGCACTCAACTTGTTCTGGAGGAGATGGTGGGACACTGAGTCAGAGGTCTTGTCCAGATAGATGAAAATGGCAACTGTGATATGCCACTGATCCATTCTTGAAAAGACAGAATAAGTTACACACAGCAGGGAGACTATAGTGAAGTGATGCTTATGGAAGTCAGACTGGAACAGGGACAGGAAATTGGGTGAGTACAGAAAAGTGGAGAGTCTAATGTAGGCAAGCTTCTCTTGCAGTTTAGCAAAGAGGATGGAGAGTGGACAGAAGTTTCCCCAGGAAGGAAGGGTCTACCCCATTCTGGAGTGGTAAAACACTGGCCATCTTCCAGGACTGAGGGACAGCACTGAGGGAGAAGGAGAGGTTTAGTAGATTAATCGGTGGTTGTGCTATGACAGGTGCAGAAATATGGATAAGTTTAGGATCCAGTCTGTGAGGACTGAATTTGCAGGTTGAGAGAGTAAAGGGCAGTAAGGGTTTCCTGGGTAGTAATTGGGGAGGGGGAGGAAACCTGTGGAAGGGAGACAGGAAGGAATGTGAGGAGGAGGGAGAAGGCAGGAGGATGAGTGGAAGGTAGAGCACAAATGGTAAAAAGCTCATTGAAATGAGCAGCAACAAAGGAGGGTTGGGACACTGGTGAAACATTTACAAGACGGACTGGAGGGGCGTACAGTTTGGAGGGCAAAGCATGGAGTGAATTATGTTCCAAAACATTGAGGGGGCATTATGGTAGTTCTGAAGGTTGGCCTTGAAGTATTGCAATTTTGCAGCTCAGACAGCCTTAGTTCAGGAGTTCCTGATAGTCCTGTGAGAGAGGAGGACAGAAAAAGAGAGATACTTTAGTTTGAAACATGCCCAAGTGAGGTCACAGGGCTTGCACTGGTAAATGATTTCAGGGGTGACTGTGAATTTCACATTGGATTTTATGAGGGGGGTGTGCTTGTCCCATACAGAGGAGAATTTAGAATAAAACAGGGAGAGGGCAGTATCGATAGCTATGGCAGCGGGTATGGAGGTCCAATCTGCAGCAGCAATGTCATGCAAGAGAGCAGAGGTGTCAAGTGAGTGGAGGGATCTGGTCCAGATGCATTTGATGGGGATGGTGGACACTGGATTTTCCTAACAAAGCATGTCATGCAGTGGTTTCTGAAAGTGTCCAGCAGGATTCCTGCTGCTACAATGCTGTGAGAGTGGAGGACAGAACCTAATCCAGGAGGGAGTGGTTATGTGAGCGGGGGTTGAGCTGGAAGTGTGTGTATGCATACTTTCATGCATGCGTGTGTGCAAATGTATTTTTTTAGCTTTTTTTGACCAGGTAAGTACATTAGAAAAGTGCATGCCTATTTTTAGGTATGACCTGGGACAGTACAGTGAAAAACCATTGCACAACACAATGGAGTGGACAGAGCAATGATGCAAATCAACTGCAAAGATAGCATGCAACAATATACAGTAAGTCAAAACAATAAGTAATTACATACAAACATAACAAATACAGAATACTGAGATTATACAGTAGGCCAAAATACTAAACAATTAAGTAGAAACATAACCAGTTATTGGACTAAAGAGTATAAGGCAGCTGGTGTCCAGATAATTACATAGCACATAACCAGCCTACTTAATTAAGGTGACAGGAAGACCAAAGGCAGTGATACATAAATATTTAAAATTACTCACTAACATGCATTCATAAAAGGCCTCAAAACATTGATGCTTTCATGTTTATTTGGTCAGGGCCAGTTTTTAAGGAAAGAATATTAATCACCGTGAAGGTTCACAGTTCATGTCCCTTGCCATGATCTTGGACTTGGACCTAATGCTAACACTGCAGTGCAGTCCTAGAGAGGTTTTATTGCTGGATATTCTATCCTTCAAAAAGCCAAGATCACTTCTCTTTGCTGCTGGTGGTTATACAGTTTGAAGTCAAAGATCCTATGGCATTTTTCAAAGAGGTTCATACCCCTACTATCCTGCCCAAGACTCCCTCTTTCTATAGACAGGTTATTTAATTGTCTACGATTGTAAGTGGATGATGTTTAATATTTAAAGTGATTTTCCAGCTTCCTGCAACACAGTAATAGTTGGCATAAGCAGGACACAAGTCTCGTAACATTCCAAAGAAATCTAAGTTTCAAGACACTCCATTCTGCAATACTCGAGACATTTACATGAAAGCAAACTCTTTTCTGTTTTGGGCATCACCTGTTGCTGCTGCTTTTCCTACTGTGAAATCATAAGCCTTTGCTTGTAACATCAAAATAATTTCCATCAAAAAAGGCTGTGATGTCATAAACAGATGACTTCACAGCAGAAACAAGCTATTTGAGGTTAAAGGGAAAAGATCATGTTCTAATGTGGATGTCTTCAGTTATAAAAACAATGGTAGTCGTTGAAATAGTTTTTTGTTTAATTTTGTGTACTGGAGTTCTGATGATTCCAACTGTGAAACATTTCCTGGAAACTCTCTTGATTGGCTGGTGCATTTAGAGCTACAGTAAGTACGTACATAAGAGCTTTTATGATGTGGAATAATATTCACCTGGAAATAAGGCTGAGACTTGAACCAAAAACTACATCAGTGATATGTTATTGTACAATGGCAAGAAAGATTGCTACCCTCTGATAGGTCAGTGTGGGACTGGATCCGTGATGTTATCCCAGCATAACACCATGGCTCTAGTCCCAGCACACTACCCACTGCATGAAACGTAAATTGAAAATCAGTACACAGCGACCTTGTCATCAGTTTTGCACTCCCAAGTCCCCGTCAAAGTGTAAGCTGCATTTCCAGTCAGCTTTGGCTTTCACAGTATTCTTAACCCAGAAACCTATCACATTACCCCAAACAATATTTAATTTCCTTGGAACTGACGTGGAGCCTTTGGAAACGAGTCCTTGACTCAAAGGGTTGTAATTCCAATATGTATAATAAATAAATAAATAAATAAGCCGGCTTTACAACAGTCCCCGCTCCACAGCTCTCCCTACCCACCTCCAAGCACATCACTTGAAAAAAAGCAGATCACGGACCACACAGGTCTTCATATCCCATTTCTTTAAGGATAACTACGAAGGTAAACCTGAAAATCTTCCCTAATCTTTACATATATAGAGCTGTGGGGGAAGAGCGGGAGTGAGTGAGCACCCAGTGGCTTCACTGTTGCCAGCATGCGTTCGCTTCTTACTGCTCAGATCACGATCTTCTCCCCAAATGAAAAGGTTTTTTCCGAACCTTTCTTCTCCCAGTACAGACATATGTTAACTGTACCAGAAGAATCTGGAGCAGACCCCCCCCCCACCAAAAAAAGAGAAACTGAACAGCAGGCAGGATATGGGCAGGGCTTGTCAGTGGGATGGCGTCATTTCTGCTAGCGGCTCGCTCCTCAGCAATCTTCACCAGGTCCTCAAGTGAGCAGCGGGACCGGGTCTGCTAAATGTCTATGTCACGAACGAGTTATGTGTGTGTGTGTGTGTGTGTGTGTGGGTGTGTGTGTGTGTGTGTGTGTGTCTTGGGGGATTTAGAGCTGGGGGGTCAAGGGAATACAGAAGCAGCTCACTTGGGGAAAAACAAACAACAGAACATCTATAGGACAACAATACAGCAGGACCATTTTTCCTCTTTGTACACCTGCTCAGTAAAGAATGGCATAAAAATACACTAAAACATATTTTAATCAATGTTTTTGTATTTTTTTAATGAGAGAGCCATTGTATAATAGGAATAATGCACTTCAGGGTGTGTGTTGTGCTGGGATAATGTCCCTTCTAGGACGATTAGTCACACTCGGGCTGCGGCCTTGTGCCTAATCACCCCAGGCATAACGTTATCCCAGCATGACACACACCCTGTCGTGTATTATTCCTTTAGTGGCCTATCTTCAAAAGATCCTTACTTCCATGCTAATACTTTCCCTTAGATTCCCAGATTCAATCTACCATTTACATAGCTTCCCTGTAGACCTGTCAAGTACAAGAGTTGATTTCCCCATATCTAATGTTCTGTAATCATAAAGCAACCTTAGTTTGGATCACAGTTTATTTCTAAGTGGGAAATGAGCTGAAAAGCCTAAATATACTAGTAGTAATAGCAGATTTTATTTGTATTCAGTGCCTCTTCCCAGAGGCACAGGGCACCTTACATTTAAATACAAAAATATATTGGGGAGACAGAATGAAACAATATTTTAAAAGGCCGAATTCAACTGCTCAGGCTTATCTTAAAACTGCAAGCAATGTTGAAAGTGACATTTTATATCCATGCCATTCTATTTTATTTACAAATAGCCCTTCTCAATTCAATTCTGCTTTAGTTCTGTTTTAGGTTTTATATAATGAAAGCAAATCCCTTTTAAATGTAACCACCCAGTCCCTTGGGGTTACTAGAATCCCATCAGTATTAGCACTAGGTAGGCAAGACAGCCTGTGAATAACTAATTATATGGGTTTTTCACCTACTCACTCTCTTGTTTACTTGGTTTCAGCTAAGATAAGAGAGATGAGGTCATATAGAACTCTCACAGCAGCATAAGCCATAGCAGCTGGCTATGAGTGGGGAGTTTTAGAAATGTGGGTCAGTTTATCAGCAGTAGCAGAAGTGTGGTGTCAGCAGTTGAAGTGTGAGGAGTGAGAGCTGCTGTGGGCTCTAAAAGGAGAGCTTACTTTCTCACCCTAGTCCTGAAAGTCATCAGCCTGCCAATAGAAGTGGTGGAAACTGGCGTCTACAGCAGGAGTTACTGATTTTCATCCCCAGAGGGATGAAAAGGACTGCTTGAGAATGGATCTTAGGGGCACTCCCCTATTTGATACAGCACTTTGAGGCTGCCTGTAGGTTCTAACTTTGAGTAGATCTGACTTTGTGTTTCCTGAAGAAAGTACCTGTATGTTGGTGTTTCTCTGACTAAAAGGGAAAAACTACACCAGTTTCTGTTCTAAGTTTGAGACTTTTCTCAGTTCAAAGTTGGCTGACAATTGTGGGGTTCAGAGGCAGACTAATACACATTGTTCAGGACTTTAATTTCTGCACTTCTGGCGTAGTATTTTTCATATGCTGGATGTGTAAGTCAATTTCAAGATGCATTTCCTAAGTGTTTACAAGAATGTTTTAAGCTGTAACTCTGAAAGAATGGCTGGGTATGGATGTGGAAGCAAAGGGTGGGCAGCCCCCATCTGGAGTGACCAGTTCAGCACTACAGGTTCCATAAGGGTGCCTGGATATTCAGGACATGTTGTCCAATGACTGAAGAGAAGTTTACCCCTGGTGTGGGTTGTACTAGTAATGAGCCCCAGTGAGCTCAGTTGTGGCCAGTGACACTAGAAGAAATGGTTCAGTCGTGGCCAGTTGCCACCAGCAGAAGTTCTAAATTCCTATGCCATATGGGAAATGTGTGTTCAGTTGTGGCTAGTGCCACTAGAAGAAATGTGTGTTCAATTAAGGCCATTGCCACGGAAGACAATTCATTCTCCTATGAAATATGGGAACACATAGAGTTTCTGTCAGATACAGTCGCTTTGTTGTTCTGCAACTGTCTTGTGCCATGATGTGTAAACCTTGGGGGCCCACCCTTGCTTTAGAGAATATCTTTTGGAATAAAGTCACACTCTAGAACCCCAACCTGGTTTGGTCATTCATGTTACTGCTTCCTGTGTGGAGTTACTGGGTACCCCTCCAGAGGTATAGATAGCTAGCATAGCCCTAACAAAAAGTTATCTCCTCGGGACCTGGGTTAATTGGCCATATGTCTTACTTTTGTACTCTCCCACCCCTTTTTCTGACCTCTAGAAATAATGAGCCTGGTATACATTCCCAAAGCTAGGGATGTACCAATGTCCGAAGTGGTTTGTGCCCAGTCAAGGGTATCAAGGAGTAGCGAACTGTGTGAAGAAGTGTGGGGGGGGGGTTACATAAATATGACTTAGCTTAATTTTCAGCAGTATTGTCACTTGTTTTTAGAATGCTTTTTGTGTGCCATGAGTGCGTTAGTGTCTAGGTTGACAGGCAACATGCTGTACACATTGACAATGGAAAGCAACCACAGCACAGCACATCGTAGTGGGTACAGGCTCAGACAAAACCAACACTCAGCAAAAAAAAGCCTTGCTCTTCAGGGCTATGAAAAATATCAATTTATTAAAGGGCAATAGTGCAAAAAGAGGAATCCGAGCACACTCACCAACAAGGCAGATAACTCCCCTTCCATAACTGACACAGGAAGTGTGTTCTTCAAGAGGCCTCTTTTTGCCCCATTGCACTTAAATAAATTGATATTTTCATAGCCCTGTTGTGCAAGGCTTTTTCTTCCTGAACAGGCTGTGTATTGTTCTCCTGACCTTTTGAGATACCGGAGCCTTCATATCAAACCTGAACCCACCAGCATCATGATTCCAACTTTGTAGTGTTGTAAGAGAAAATAAAGTGAAGAGTAACACATAAAAATGTATTTGGAAATACTAGGAGAGGCCAGGATTTATTTCTTTGCAATTCTTGACCAGAAAAGGCACACTGAGTTGTTGTTTTTTTTTCAGATCTTTGAGGGGTGTATTTTAATTGACATGGGGAATGTTAACTAGGCCACTGGGAAAACTCTCCTACACTTTGGCACGGGTCACTATCTGCTTTCTGCTGTGAATGAAGGACCCTGGAGAGGAAAGTGGACTGGCATCCTGGGTAGAGGAGATAGTTGCCCTCCCTCCCTACCTAGAACCCTCTATTGATACAATGGAGTGGGAAACATCTGCTCCTAAAACATAGTCCTTCCACTACAAGAATATGATGTCATTTTTTACTATGGTGCTTTAATTTCTATGCAGGAGTCCCCCTCACCCCCATAAGATTTGTCCACACACAGGAGTTGCCATCCCCACCCCAGTATGCATAGGTGTATTTATTGTGGCTGTGACATGGGAGAGCTGAGCAGTTGCTGACAGACTTTTTTTTTTTGCTCTGTATGTGAGACTCGGACTGCTTGATGTGATGTTCAGGATCAAGTGGCTCCTCCCCTTCCCATGACAGCACTGAGGAGCGAGAGAAAGTAAATATTCCGCTTTATATTTCAAATGTTAGGGTGCCAGTATCAAAATAAGAAGATAAAGCTGGCCCAGTGGCACAAGGGCTGAGGCGCTGGATGCCTTACATCGCGCTACACCAGTGACCCATATTCGGGAAAGAACACGGGCCGCTGGGGATTGGCAGAGTTGAAGAAGAATTGAGTATCCAAGGGACTGCTCTCCTTCTCCAAGGAGGGGGGACGCCAGCAATTGGTGCTCAACTGGCCCTTAGCAGAGGCTGGGGAGCAGTGTGCCAATGCTGCAGAAGAGGGGTGTAAATGGGGCAGACACCTGGAGGAGCACATACAGATATGTGCACGCTCCCTCCACTGGCATCATTGCATGCCCCTCTCCACAGGGGAGAAAATGGAAAAATGGGAGTCCTCACCATGGATGATGATTGTCCCCCCTTGCTGTGCCACTGGGAGAGCACCTCCCCCAAACTGGATCCAGACTGGTGGGTTGAGGGTCTCCCCACCCCCCTGCCATGAGGGGTACGTCATGGGGGCTGAAGGGGAGGGGGGTCTAATACCAAGTTGGCGCTGGAGGGGGACATCTGATGGCAGGGCGGGGCCTCCAGAAAAATAACACCAACAAAAAAATAAGAAGATAAGCATGCAAGATGATTTTTTTTAAATTAAGTAAATAATGTCTGGAAACACAGGAGCATGATATTCTATCGGATACAGTGGGAACAATTGTGCTGCAGGAGCCCTACCGCAATGGCAGCAGTTTTCAACAGAAAGGAAATGGCACCACAATCCACACAGGTGTTATATACAGGCCCCCATCTGAGGGGGAGGAAATGGACAAGGAAATGGTAGAAAGTATCCTTTGGATGGCAGAAAAAGGGAAGATATTGTTGATGGGGGACCTGAATATGACAGATGTTAACTGGAGCATCTTTGCTGCACCCACATCCAAGAGCAGGGTCTTTCTTGATGCCCTACAGGGGGCATGCCTCAGACAGATAGTGTTGGAACCCACTCAGAAGGTAGGGAGCAATCTTAGACCTGGTACACTCAAACAGGGACCGAGAGAGGATCTCAAATTCAGAAGTGGGTAGCCATCTGAGAACAAGTGACCACCAAACAGTATGGTTCACAATAAACACAGCTATAGAGTCAAGCCATACAAAAGTGAGGGTACTGGACTTTAGGAGGGCTGACTTTGTAAAAATGGGAGCGTGTCTCAGAAAAGCACTAGCAAACAGGCAAGAAGGAGGGGTGGAGGAACAATGGGGAAGCATCAAAACTGCTATCACATAGGCAATAAGCCTTTGTGTGAAGCAAATAAACAAATCAAAGTGAAGTAAAAAAACACTATGGTTCCTAAAAGAGGTGGCACGGAAGGTTAGGGAGAAAAAGACAGCATTCAGGAAGAATAATGAAACACAGAAGGAGCAGGACAGAGAACTGTATCAGTTAAAGCAGAATGAAGCGGGGAATGCAATCAGAATAGCAAAGGCCCAAACTGAGGAAAAGATAGCCAACTCTGTTAAGAAGGGGAATAAAACCTTTTATACTGTAGGTACATTAGGGAGTGAAGAAAGACGAAGGAAGGGACAGTGAGGCTTAATAAAGGGGAAGGTGGGTCAGCAGAGGGTGACAGTGAAAAAGCAAGAATACTGAATGAATAATTCTGCTCAGTATTCACAAAACAAGAGGAGGAGGAGGTACCTAATCCAATCCATAGAAGCACTGTGGATTGGGGGGGGGGGGTTAATACCAGTCCATTCACAGAAGAAAGGGTTCTGAAAAAACTCCTAAAACTGAAGGTGGACAAAGCAATGGGCCCTGACGGGATTCACTGCAGAATTCCAAAAGAACTAAGGGGAGAACTAGTGAGACCACTGAATACCCTTTTTAACGAATGGGAAGATGGAGTGGTACCTAAGGACTGGAGGAGGGCTGATGTGATTCCCCTTCACAAAAGTGGGGGTTAAACAGAAGCAGGAAACTACAGACCTATTAGTTTGACCTCAGTGGTAGGGAAAATTATGGAATCACTTCAGAAAGAAAGAATTGTTGAGTACCTAGAGGCCAGCAGTGCACAGGACTCAAAGCAGCATGGATTCACAGTGGGAAGGTCATGTCAGATGAATCTAATAGATTTCTTTGACTGGGTGACCAAAATAGTAGACCAGGAAGGGGCTGTGGACATGGCTTACCTAGACTTTAGCAAAGCATTTGACACAGTCCCACACAAAAGATTAATAAACAAATTAGCCAGCCTGGGAGTGTTTCCCAAGGTTGTAGCCTTGGTAAAAAATTGGCTGGACAACAGGACACAGAGGGTAATAGTAAACAGAATCCACTCCAAAGAAAGGAGGGTTACTAGTGGGGTACTGCAGCATTCAGTACTGGGTCCAGTCCTTTTTAATGTCTTTATAAGTGACATTGTGGAGGGACTGGAAGGAAAAGTATGCTTCCTTGCAGATGACACAAAGATCTGCAACAGGGTTGATGCACAAGGAGGGGTAGAAAGGATGAAAACAGACTTGGCAAGGTTGGAGGAATGGTCAAACATATGGCAGCTTAGATTCAATGCAAAGAAGTGCAAAGTAATGCACCGGGGAAACAAAAACCCAGGGGAAGAGTACACAATGGGGGGGTACCAACAACAACAAAAATGGAAAGGGACCTGGGGGTAGTCACATCAGATGACCTAAAGGTAAGCAAGCAATGTGAGAAGGCAGTAAGGAGTGTTGGGGAGATACTGGGATGTAAGGAAGAGGCAACACCAGTAGAAAACAGGAAGTGGTAATCCATCTGTACAGGCAGTTAGTGAGACCCCATCTGGAGTACTGCATACAGTTCTGGAGATCCCATCTCCACAAGGACATAGACAGGATGGAGGCAGTCCAGAGGAGGGCAACTAAAATGGTGCAGGGTCTGCACCAGAAGCCATACGAAGAGAGACTAAAGGAGCTTCATATGTATACCCTCAAGGAAAGCAGGGAGAGGGGGAACATGGTGGAAACTTTCATGTACCTCAAGGGAATCAACAAAGTCCAGGAGGGTAGCATCTTTCAGAAAAAGAGATGTGCATGAACAAGGGAGCACAATTTGAAAATAGAGGGGGCATGGCTCAAGGGCAACTTGAGGAATTATTTTTTAATGGAGAGGATGGTGGACGCATGGAACAGACTTCCTGAGGAGGTTGTGGGGTCAGAAACAGTGGGGGAAATCAAGAATGCCTGGGACAGGCATAAGGCAATTCTGGTGGGGGGTAGAAAGAAGTAGGCTGTTGGTTAACTAGGATCTGCAGCTTATCCAATAGGTAGTGAAATGAGCAGACTGGGTGGGCCAAGTGGTCTTTATCTGCCATCAAAGTCTAGGTTTCTATGTTTCTATGAGAGCAGTTAGTACCTTTCACTTTAATTTATGTGTTTTAAAGTCTTTCTGTGTGTGATTTTGGACTGTTTTATGGCTGACAGGGGAAAGAATTGAAGAGCTGAGTTTTCCTGATCAGCCAGCAAGTATGGGATGAGCCACATTACCTAGGAAAAAATGGCCGGCATTTCAAATTTGAAAATTCTAACTGCACATCAGTTTCTTTTTTTTCAATGTGGTCCAACTTTTAGGAACTTGTTATTGGCCGTGCATGGAACAGATTTCATGCACAGGTAATAACCAGTCAGAAAGCATGATTTTCTCTCTTCATTTTATAAAGCCATGTTTGGTCCCTAGCCTGGGACAACATGTTAGAACTGGGGTTTTAGGGTCCTGTGAGTACACAGGCTGAAGAATGTTTAGACTAGAGAGAAAAAAAGACCACCTCCTACAGTTGATTACTGATTAGGAAGACCAGTACAGACTTCAGAAACTGCAGCTCTGTAGTGAGAAAACCACCTACTGCAAAGAGATGGTTTGTGGACTGTCCAACTGGGGCACTATACGTAAAAAGACTAAATGACCACTTTGAATATGCACCTTATATTAGGCTTAGATGATATTGTCTTTATTGTGTCCTAACATCAAATATGTTTATTTTTTTATTTCCAGTGATGTTATGGTATCAGATGGACAGTCAATGTCAGGGAAATGAATGGGACAAGGAAATTTGGATTCCACATGCCAAGATTTCACTTGTGGGTATATAAAAAGAAGGTTCTGTTTTATGAAGAAACACCACCACTGAACTAGCATTTTCTTGCTGTTTTAATTGTAGTACTGGGGTGTATCCCGGTTTGCACAAAATAAACACTGTTATGTACAGCAATTCTATTATTGTACTGTCCCTTTAAATTCTGTACCATAAATGACCTTTGGCACCCTGCATACAGGACTCATAATGATGCAGGTGACCCAGCAAAATTGGTAGTGTTTCTTTGTTAGCATGTTATGCCACAAGGTATTTATTGCTATTTGTTTGCACTTTAGCACGGAGCAGTTTAAATAAAGTGTCTGTTTGAAAGCTTGAGGTCTGGTGCTGCTTTTCTCCTGTTTGAAACTCTGTAGTGAGGCTCAGCAGCATCACATTTAGTCTGAAGCAGTGAGTTCTGAAGCTGTCAGGAATGAGCTGACAGAAAGTGACAGCAGTGAACTGAAGCAGCTGCTAGAAAGACCCAGGCTGAAGTTGTGGGGGTCTGCTGTGTGGGAGGTGTGTTTTAAAGCTTTCAAAAATAAGAACAAACCACAAATCTTCACCCTGAGCATGAAGCAAACTCTTTTGCATGCAGGCTGGGCGTGCACGCCTGACAGCAATTCATGGACACCAGCCACTAGGGAGGGGGATGTGAAAAACACAAGAGACAGTGGAAAATGATGTGTGTCAAACTGCTCCTCAGCAACAGCCTTATAAGGTGGCACCCATAATTACAGATATTCAAACTAAGGCTCCTTTAATTTCTGAGGTACAAGATGATTTAAATTTTTCACAAAACCAGGCCCCTCTCTTGTTTAAGAATGCTGCTGTAGGTGCCACCACAGTGTATGAGGTCCCTCTGGCCCTTTCAAGCCTCTGGTTCTGAATACTACTTATCTGCCTGATAATACCAGACAAAACTCTGAGTCCCTGGTTTTGGATGCTGGTAACCAGCCAGCTAATACCCAGCAAACGTATGAGTCTCAGCCAGAGAGAAGGGTATTTAATGAATCCTTCCTGACAAACCTTTGAGGGTAATAATCTTGGCCTAGACCACAGTCACTCCAGGCAGTATAAGGACCATAGGACTACAGCACATTCCAGCAGAGAGGACAGAATTCCTTCTAGGGGAAACTGTCCCTTCTACTCAGCTTCAGAAACCCAGGAGGTATGCAGATTTATTTTGCCCTAATTTGGAGCCAGCAAAATTGTGGAATGATATGTGGATTCAGTACAGTGGAGGCTTAGAAGAAGCCCCAGATCGAGTTTACACAGCTAGATCTCTTTTAAGGGACACCATAAAGCTATGTACCACAAAGCTGTGTGCCATGATTCACATTCTGGGGGTATATCATTTGTCATCAGTTTTAAAGCCACAGTTAACCTGGAAAGATTTTGGTCTGATTACCACAACCTGACAACTTCATTGCTTTTGACTCCTTTTTTCCAATCCCCCTCGCTAAGCCTATTTTCAGAATTATTTCTGTGTTCTTTGAAAACAAAGGGCTAAATATAACTGACATAATGTATTGGTTAAAAAAAAAGGTGCACTATCCCAAGGAACCCCAACCTTATTACCAACTCTGAAAATATCTGGATTGGGGGCTAAAGAATTAGGGTTCATTTGCAGCAATGAGAATCTGAGTTTGTTTCCTCTTCCCTACTGTTCCTACATTGGGAAAGATAGAGGGGTTATATTTTACCAAGGAAAACCCAGCAGCTCAGGGTTCCTTGTAGTGCATGTGACCAGGTCAGGTGTGGTCTATATACTGCATTAGCACACTTGAGCCTTCATCGTAAGAATCAAATTAGGTGCAACCTCTGTGAGGAGCTTGGCCATTCATTCTACACTTGCATGTGGGCATCCCACAACAGAGTGAATAGCAAAGATGACCCAATGAATCAAGCAGAGGAAGATTACTATGTGCTGTAAACATGGCACAAAAAAGGGACCTGGGAAAGAAACAAGGCAGGCATCAGTAATATTTCATACACCAACCAATGGCCATGAGGCAGGATGATCAGGACAAAATAATCCAATGGATGCTGTGGGCATGTTTAGGATCATGGTACCCACTACTTTACTTCTCACTGAAATTTACCCTGAAACATCTGCCTTGATTTAAGGCCAAGAGATGATTGTGGAACAAAATGCCCCCTTCCCCCCCCACACACACACACTGAGATAGGAGTCAAACCCACCACCATGATAACAGTATCTCTGGTTATATTTTTTAAAATACTCTCCCCAATTGACCACGGTAATGGAGGTCCTAGACATGGTCCCTCAGAAATGAAGAACCTGGGGGCAACACAGACCAAAAATCCTTCATAAAGAGCTTATGACAGTCACCAACCAATCAATCAAAATTAAAATCAAAATCTTTATTTATCCAGGCGGACACCATTGAGCAAGCTCATTTGCAAGGTGGACCTGCATCGCACAAGTCATAAACAATTATACATAGTCATACATATATACAGGCATTGTGACAATATGAGAAACAAACAAAAAAAAAATGCCTGAAGTATTGCCACACCACTAGGAATGTGGGGGGGGGGATAAGGAAGAGGACTGAGATGCTTCATCAGCCTTGTCTTTCCATTCTGACCTCTCATCTGAGAGTGAGGGGGCAACCACTGATATCAGATGTCCAAGAAAAGAAAGAACAGGACTAAGTCTGATGTTCTGGAAGGAAGGCAAAAATAAAAAATGACTGGTTTCTTCCTTTTCCTTCTCGTTTTCTTTATTTCCATGGGGGGAGCCTGATCACAATTTCTTTTCTCCAGCTGCTTTGAGTGTAAACGGTATATTAAACCAGCAGTGCAACAACATTGGCAAAAACTTTGGCCCTATCTTTTTTTCCAGCCCTCTTTCAATTGTATTTGGTGGAAAAAAATCTCTAGTTCCATCGAAATTTGAGTATTTATATATTTTTTTTTATTTTATTTTTGAAGAAAAAAAATAGCCACCACATTTGGACTAGAAATAACATTTTAGAACTGACAAGGATGAAGAAACTAATACAAACTCTTGGGTGTGCAGCACAGGAGGTACTTAGAAAAATAAATCTGACAAGTACTATATGCTAATATTAGTATTAACTGTAGCTCAAACTAGCTTTTTAGAAAACAGTATTCATTTTTTAAGTCCCAAATTCAAATTAGCAACCATTTCCATTCCACAGAATTTGGACTATGACATCATCTTACTACAGGATATTAGGTTATATAATCAGTTCAAGAAAAGCCCAGGTTTTGGAAAAAGGATCCTGGGCATGCACTGTTGTTTTTTGTGTTTTTGTTTGTTTGTTTGTTGGTTTAGTAGCTAATACCAGTATTTCACTAATTAACAAAGATTTTAGCACTTAGGCACCATAAAAAATGCTTTTATTTCATGTTCCATTTAGCCTTAGCCTTTAATAAAGGATCTGCTCAATCCAAAACGTGTCAGGTAGGTGCTGTTTTTATGATGTAAGCACACACCACTGATGTTGTCTTCAATGAAATAAACCATTGTTTATGATGTCAAAGCTGCTGGAGTCTATTTGATTTAGTGGTGAGTGCCCAAATTTGTTAGCTGTTATGGATTCCATTTCATGAACACCACTTTCCTTGTGTACACTCCACTTGTCTGATTTTTTTTTTTATATTCTTCTGCAATTGTTATTGTTGCCAATGGGGAGCAGTTCACCTATTTACTTATCATTCTTGTGGATGCTGTTGTTCTGAAAATCAACATCCCTCTGCCACTGACATAGAAATATGATAGACAGATAGATAGATAGATAGATAGATAGATAGATAGATAGACAGACAGACAGACAGATTAGACCCAATCAGGATACAATGCAGTAGTTTGCAGTAAATTATGTCACATAATGCTGCATGATAAAAGGGTCTAATCGCCATCGAATTACACTGTCCCCTGCAGAATACTGCAGCATTTTACAATAGTATTGTAAGGTATTGCATTGCATCCTGGCTGGCACCATGAGATATAGATAGATAGATAGATAGATAGATAGATAGATAGATAGATAGATAGATAGATAGATAGATAGTTAGTTAGTTAGACAGATAGATAGATAGATATGTTGCGTGACAAAAGGCTCTAATTGCCTTTGAATTACATTGTTCTCTGTGGCATACTGCAGAATTTTGCAGTAATACTACAGGGTACTGCATTGCATCCAGGCTGCACCAAGACAGACAGATAGATAGATAGATAGATAGATAGATAGATAGATAGATAGATAGATAGATAGATAGACAGACACATTGATAGACAGTCCAATGGATGAACAAACAGATAAATAGCTACTGTAGATAGATAGAGAGATGGATAGATAGAGGCAAACAGAGTGGAGCCAGCCCAGATGCAATTCAGTACCTTGCAATAAATGGCATGTCACAAAATACAGATAGAGAGATAGATACATAGACAGACAGAGATATATATATATATATATATATATATATACACACACAGTATATATATATATATACATATATATATATATATATATATATATATATACACGCAGTATATATATATATATAGACAGAGACAGAGAGAGGGAGACAGACAGATATAGAGATAGGCACAGTGAAGCCAACCTGGATGCAGTGCAGTACTTTGCAGTACGTGGCATGTCACAAAATAATGCACAACAAAAGGGTCTTATTGCCATTCAGTTGCACTGTTCCCTGTAGCATACTGCAACATGTTGGCAAAGTATTGCAAAGCATCCTGGCTGGCACCAAGATAGATAGACAGACAGACAGATAGATGGGATTTGGATACATGTCATAAGATCAGAAAATACGTTTTTGTTGATTTTCTAAACCAAAGTATTTTATAGTACAAGTAATCAGCTGCTTGTCATTCTGTAAATATCTCACGCACAACAATGCAGGCACACCGATCCAGATTTTCATTGGCTCCAAGCATACACAAGTTGCTCAGTTGCCTCAGAAAATAACTTCTTTAACAGCAATGTTATTTGCTGACACGTACAAATATTATCTCAGACTTTTTCAATTCTGAAATTAGACAAAGCCAATGGGAGCAGACAGGATAAATCCTAGGCTAATAAAGGAACTCAGGGTGGTACTGGCTGTACCTCTGACAGTCTACTTCAACAAATCACTTGAAACAGATGTGGTTCCAGACGACTGGAGGAGGGCAGATGTAGTCTCTCTTCATACAAGTGGTATCAAAGAGGAGACTGGAAATTAAAGGCCAGTCAGTTTGACCTCAGTGGTGGGAATGTTTTTTTTGTGGGTTTTTTTTGGTGCCTGCTCCCAGTCCTCCATTCTGAGGTCAGCCCTACTCCGGCTGTAGTCCCTCCATGCCCAGGCTTGCCCCACTGGGTGAGGCCACCAAGCAGACTCCCCCTCCCAGTGGACACTGTAGGTGCAGCTTACCCCAGGGTCGGGGACTTGGGAGCAGGCCCCCCCCCCGACAGACATGGGTGGCAGTGGGGATAGTAGCGGCACAGAGCATCATATCCGGGGGCTGGCTTTTTTGCAAATGCTGGATCCCTGGGGTTGGGGATATGCAATGACATCCAGCATCTGCCCAGCTTCCCTTAAGTAATGGCACCAGCTGCAAAGGTACTCCCAGCCTCAACCAGGGTCTGTCAAGCACCGGGCACCCTTCCCCCTCCCCTGGAGAAGGTAAGCAGTCCTTAGAATGCTCGATCTTTCTTCCCCCTGGCCAGCTCTCTGACTCCCGAGTCCATCACCGAACCTGGGATGTTCTATGTCTTTTTGAAGAAAAAAGAAAGAAAACTTTCAGAATATACTCCACACTTTTGTTCTAATTATCTGGTATGCTTAGTGCTTAGCAAACTTGTATTAGTTTCAGTAGATCCTGCTATAAATAAGTCAGCATTTGTGAGTTGTGAAATGTCCTGTTTGTGTCAGGTTTATAGGAAGCGGTGCATGCTTATCTTATAGCTCTGCTCACAGTGCACTTATGAGTTCAACCATTTGATTTCCAGATCTTTTTAATCTAATTTTTGAAAAATTATTTTAAATGTCAGTGTTATTAAAATGAAAATGAATCTCCAAGAAGAATCTTCACCAGCAAACCGGTTAATGATGGATGAAAGCACGCACTGCCTGCAAATTCTGAGTCAGACAAAGTGAAGCTCTAATTGGAAGGCTCTAATCGCCTAGAATTAGAATGGTTTGAAGGTCAAATCTGTAGAATGAACAGAAATGAAAAAGTAATGTAGTTTTAAAGAGCCCCAAGACCTTTCAGCTCTATTCCTGAATGTAATTCTCTCTCCCTTCCCCAAACAGAAACAGATGCAGCACTACATTTTTGGGGAATGCACAAATAAATAAATATGTTGAAACAAGCTGGCTCTTGAAACTGCATGTAACTGAACTGTATTAGAATTTCAAGTACTTTACTCAATAAAATAGCTTTTACACTCCAGAAATGCATTGATTTAAATATCTTCGGATTCATTTAGAAGCCAGCTGCATTTGTTTCTAAAGTGTTTTGAAAATAATTTCAACCCACCCTGCCGTTCATCATGAGCAGTTTTTCAGGACCAAATTGCTCATAGACTCCGAAGCACAATTGGCAATATCCTGATCATATTAAATTTACAGCACCAGTATGAAAAATGACAGAGCAAGTTCACACCAACTGTAATAGCACAAGACTTTTTGACTTTTTAAGATGTTCAATTGAATGTCTAAAAGGTTTAGTCTCATATCAGGTCTGGAAAACACCCCTGGGGCAAGCTTAAGTAACTATGCCATTAGGCACTCAGCTGCAAATAGCCTATTAAGTATGACTGAAACTGTAAAATTGCTTTTCACAATGCAAATTAATGTAAATAAGAGCGATTGGTTACACATATCACAGGCTATCAAATTGTTGGCAGATGATGCTTACCATTTTTTCTAAATTAACATATCTTTTCTCTATGTGATACACAAAATTGAAAAGGCTACACTGTTCCTGAGGTACAGCCCAAGAAACAGATTTTTTCAGTGCTTCAAAATATTTGAATGTGTTGAAATCTTTCAGCAGCATTTGAGATTAGGACTTTTTTCTCTTTTACTTCAAATGTGCTGGTGAGAGATAAACTTACTTCCAGGAAGACATGGGGTAGCACTACATGTACAATAGGATAGGCTCTCAGCACTGAGATACAGAAGCCAAAATATGTGTTGGAACTCCCATGCAGATATTATATAGTCAGACCCTGAAATAATCTATGGAAAGTCTGATGCCATTCTTTTCAGCTGGGCTGAGACTGTGCATTAACACAACTGCAAACAAGCATTGCTGCATATCTCAGGTGCATAATGGTTATGAATGTGGGCATACGTAGTTTCACACTACGGAAAGTAGATTTGTTCCATGGTTCAACGTTTGGGAGCCTGCAGGACTGAGAGATCTCATATCTTTACAATGAAGAATTCAAATTAAAGCATCAGTACACTGACTGAAATTAACATTAATTTGTAGATGCAGTCAACTGTTACTGTTCATGTCTGAAGACAGTTTTCTTTTCCCTTTTGTTAATTAGAAGTTAGTCTACTTGGCAGTACTAGGTATGAAGTGTGGAACAGTACTCTTCCTGGAGGTTACTATATTTGGTTCAGTTCCCAGTCTTATTGTACCTCATCAGCACTGTGACCTCATTGACTGTCACATCACAACTGCTCAACAGGAGCCACTCCCATTGTGCCTGAATGGTCATTAGTAATGTCACAAGGAGTGAGCTTAAACATTTAATGAGGCATGATGGAGACTAGCACTAACTATATCAGCTTACAGGGTGAGTGCTGTTTTAGTCATTACACCTAATATGATGAGGTAGACATTTAACTACTGTAAATGTAATTATAGTGCATCCCACTTAAACACATAACTGATAAATGCATAGCCTGCACAAGTGCATCAAATTTCCAAGTCCTGATTTTTCCCTATACTTCCTACAGTATGTAAAACAGACCTGTAAAATGCATAAAGGATCCCTTTTAAATGCAAAGTTTTTCCCTCAGTTTTGCTGTTCAAGTGTGTACTGACTGGCCGAATTTTTACTGACACTGCCTGTAGCTGCCATACTAATTAGCTCATAATTGGCTGTTAACTGGCCGTCCTATTTAAACTGAGGTGTGAATCACCTTCTTCAACCATTTAACCATCAAACCCAAGTCACAAAAACACCCACACACACACACTGAAATCAAAGCAAAGATCCAAAAGAATGTAACTCATTGGATGGACCAGGAAGAAGGAGAGGGCTTTGTTTTACAGAAGGGAGAAAGAAATCAGCAAAGCAAGGGGCATTTTAAGCATAAGCCAACAGGCAATGCAGATACACTCCCTGCCCACTGATCCACCAGTTAGGCACAACAAGGAAGAGGACCAGGGGATGTGAAAAACACAGAAGACACAGAAACACCACACTTAGTGGCTGGATCAGGAAGAAAGAGAAGGTTCTACTTACACAGCAGCCTCTCAAGACCTGAAGATTTTTGAAGGGATAGAGAAATCAACAAAGCAAGGGGCATTTGAGCATGAGCCAACAGGCAATGTGGACACACCCCCTGCCTACAGATCCACCAATTGGGTGCTCCTCAGGAGCTCTCACCAGGCCCTTGACTGGTATAAAAGGAAGTGACTACCAAGTGGCCCTCTGTACTGTGGCCCTCCATGCAAAGGACACACGCGACAAGGACATCACAGCAGAGTCTGCCTACAGGAGTCAGCCCAATGATTCAGCCAGCCGGACACTCTGCACCTCAGCAGGGAGGCGGGACAGCTGAGGCAAAAGTACTGGTAAACTCTGGTTGTTGATCACACACTGCAAGGGAGTAAGGAGTGCTAGAGTCTAGCTAAAGTTGGGAAGAAGGTAAAACACCCTAGTTAGAGTAGGGGTAGCTCACAGATGGCAACGGAGTGAGGAGAGTTAGGGTCAAACAAAAATTTGGGAAGAGGTGAAATACCTTATCTAGAGTATGGGTAAAAAAGGGTTTAGAGAAAGTAAATCGAAAGCAAGCAGGGTAATAAAACACATATGCTGGGAGTGGTGCAATCAGTGATTGTGGGGAGACAGTTTTCAGGGAGACTTTCTGGAGACTGCAGTGCTGCCCCATCTGCATGCACTTCTCTTGGCTGAGGGGAGCGGTTGCTCAACTCCAGTCCAAGTTGGCTAGGATTTGGGAGCCTCTTCCCCCTCCCAGGGACCACCAAGTCTGTCACCACTGCCTCAAAGGATGCCAAGGAGAAGGAGCAGCTGGACTATGGTGGTCTCAGGAAGGGTAAGAATGGTAGGTCCGAGGCACATCTCCCATGTGGTACCACTACACAATTCATATTCCACTCTGGTAGGGTGGGACTGTCCTATAGAGGTACCTGCAGTAGTAACCAGGGAGGATCAGGGGAGTCCTCCATAGTGGAGAAAACAAGGAGGGTGGCAGAGGACCCCAGAGGTGGAGGAAGCAACTCCTAGTGGGGAATCTATTGTGAGGTGGATAGATTTGGGGACAGGGACGGAGGGGGAGAGGGAGATTAGGTACCTACCTGGCGCCATGGCTCGGAGGGATGGAAAGCAGATCCTGAGGCTCGCTACAGCAGCAGCAGGACAGGAGGGAGAGCTGGATGTCATCATCCACCTAGGGATGAATGGCCTGGCTAGAGGCGAGGCAAGGACAGTGTAAGATGAGTTCAGGGAGTTGGTGAGGGGTCTTAGGCAGGTAGCATGCTCAGTGACCTTTTCTGAGCCATTGCCTGTCTATGACAGGAGGGAGGACAGGGCACTCCATACCAGGAGCTTCAACTAATTGTTGAAGGAGTGGTGAAGAGAGGAGGGATTTGACTACATTGAGGACTGTGGTCCCACATAGAGGGATAAAAGGCCTGCATCCATCCACAAGGGGAACCACAGTCCTCAGTGAATGATTTAAATGCTGCTTTGGCTAGCATTTAAACTTGCTAAGGTTGGAGGTGGAAGAAAGCAGGGAGGCATAAGCCGTCCCTACTGCAAGCTCAAGTAGTCAGAAGGGAGAACCCTAAGGAAGGGAAATCCCTAAGGGAATCTAATAACAGGAAAAGCAGAATGGCACAAATAAAAAGGGATGGGAATGGAAACAGAGGGGATGAAGCGAGTAGGAAAAATGGAAATGGGAGCTGACTAGAAGGGTGGTAGCAGAATTTGGAAGACCATGTGCGTAAATGGTCAAAGTCTGGGAAATAAAATCGGACCTAGTGGCCATCATGGCAGAGGCTGATCTGGACATTGTCACCATTACCAAGTCATGGTGCAATGAGAACCGTGACTGGGATATAGCCATACCTGGCTATACTCTGTTCAGGAAGGACAGTGTAGGTGAAAAAAGGGGGATGTGGATCTTTACATGGAGGATAACATAAAAACAACAGAGATACAGAGAATACAGGGAGGGGCGGAGGCACTGTGGGTTACCCGAGAGATGGATAATGGAGCCGCTATTTGCAGTGGTGTGATCTACAGATCTGCAGCACAGAGGAAGGAGATGAATGAGGTTCTAGTGGAGCCCATCCAAAAGATGGTGACTAAGGGGGTGGTACTGCTGGTGGGGACTTCAGTCTGCCGAATGTAGATCTCAGCATCCCAGCTGCAGTTTCAGCTAGGAGCAGTAACATCCTGGAGTCCCTCCAGGGGACATTCTTCAGGCAACTAGTAAGGGAGCACACTACTGAGGGTGCAATAGTGGATGTTGTACTCACCAATGGGGACAGTGTTTCAGACATCATGGTGGACGTCCACCTGGGGACCAGTGATCACCGTTCAGTGTGGATTAAAATAAGTACTGTGGCAGAATCAAACCACACAAAGGCGAGGGTCCTGGACTTAGGGAGGGCTGACTTCACAAAGATGGGGGATTGCAGCAGGGATGTCCTGGCAGTGGGAGGAGGACTTGGGTGGAGTGGAGGAACAGTGGGTGAAATTAAAAGGGGCCATAGTGGAGTCAACAAACCTTTGCATCAAGCAAATAAACAAAATCATGTGGAAAAAGAGATCACTATGGTTCTCAAAGAGGTAGCTGGAAGGTAAGAGCAACAAAGTTAGCATTCAGGAGGTATAAAGAAACACAGAAGGAGGAGGATACGGAGGTGTATCAGGAAAAGCAGAGGGAGGCAGGGAAATCAGTCAGGAGCGCAAAGGTGCAAACGGAGGAGAAAATAGCCCAGGCAGTAAAGAAAGGCGACAAGACATTTTTCAGGTATGTAAGCAAAAGGAGAAAGACCAGGTAGGGAATGAAAGGCTGGGGGGGTATGTAGAGGGGGACCAGGAAAAAACAGACATCCTACACAAATATTTTTCTTCAGTGTACACAGAGGAAGGGGAAGGTGAGGGACCACAGATAAGTGATAGGAGTATAAAAGGAAGGGAGGTAGACAATAGTCCATTCACAGAGGAGAGAGTCCTGAAGGAACTCACAAATCTGAAAGTGGACAAGGCGATGGAGCCAGACGGGATACATCCAAGGATATTGATGGAGCTCAGAGAGGTGCTGGCTGCATCTCTGACAGTCCTGTTAAACCACTCACTGGAGATAAGGGTGGTTCCAGAGGACTAGAGGAGGGCAGATGTAGTCCCACTTCACAAAAGTGGTAGCAGGAAGGAGGCTGGCAATTACAGGCCAGTCAGCCTGACTTCAGTGGTGGGGAAATTAATAGAATCAGTACTGAAGGAAAGGATAGTGGAATATCTTGAATCCAGTGGCCTACAGGATCAGAGGCAAAATGGATTCACTGGGGAGAGGTCATATCAAACAAATCTGATAAATTTCTATGACTGGGTGAACAGGGAATTCGATCAGGGTGGAGCAGTGGATGTGGCCTACCGTGATTTCAGTAAGGCTTTTGATACCATTCCACATAGGAGACTCATGAACAAGCTGAGCAGGCTGGCAGTGGGTCTGAAGGTGGTAAACTGGGTAAAGAATTGGAGTCCACTCTGAGGAAAGGAGGGTGAACAGCGGGGTGCCACAAGGATCAGTGTTGGAACCAGTCCTCTTTAATGTCTTTATTAGTGACACTGCAGAGGGGCTAGAAGAGAAGGTATGCCTTTTTGCAGATGACACAAAGATCTGCAATAGGGTAGACAATCCGGGGGGGGGGGGATTAATAGGGATACGAACATACGAACATACGAAATTTGCCAGCAGATAAAGGCCTAGAGGTCTATCAAGTCTGCTCGAATGTGCAGCTAGCACCCCTTATTCTGCAGCTGCCCCTTCCTTCCACCCTTCCCCTTCATTAACCTCCCCTTGTCCTGTCCCATCCTCGCTTAGCAGTCCACTGTTCCACTGCATACCACTTCTGCAGGTAACGATTCCACCCAGCCACCACCTCTCTGTAAAAAGTGTCTCCTCATCTCCTCCCGAACCTTCCTCGCCTCCAGTCTCATATCATGGCCCTGGTGGCCCCTCCTCCCTTACTTTGAACAGCCCTCTGTACCTGTCTTGTTTATTCCTTTCATGTATTTAAAGGTTTCAATCATGTCCCCTGTCTCTCCTCTCCTCCAGTGAGTACATGTTCAACTCCTTCAACCTCCTCTCATATGATAAGTCCCCAGACCCTTGATCATCTTTGTCGCCCTGTGCTGCACTCCTCCAGTAACTTAATGTCCTCTTCAGATACTGGACGCCAGAACTGCACGCAGTACTCCAGGTGTGGTCTAACTAATGACCTATACAGTGGCAGAATCACCTCCTCCCTCCTTGAGGATATACCCTTGCAATACAACCCAGCATTTTGTTGGCTCTTGCAGCTGCCTTCCTACACTGTGCCGAGTTGTTCATTGACCCTGTGATGAGCACACCCAGATCCTTCTCCTCCTCTGTCTGGGCTAGCTGCACCCCCTAGCTGGTAAGTCCTCCTTGGGTTCTTCATCCCAAAATGCATCACCTTGCACTTTTGGCATTAAAGCCCAGTTGCCAGGTGTCTGACCAGGTTTCAAGCTTTGCCAGATCATCCTGCAACCCCTGCCATCCCCTAGGTCATCCACCACCGCTACCAACCTTGGTATCATCAGCAAACAGACTGATCTTGCTCTTGATGTCCCATGATATGTCTGCAATGAATATCCCAAACAACACTGGTCCCAACACCGAGCCATGTGGGACACCGCTCGTCACTGCCCTTGGGTGTGAGAGCTCCCCACCCACCACCACCCTCTGTTGCCTTCCCTGCAGCCAGTTTCCTACCCATCTCACAAGCATTGCACCTGCCCCTGTGCCTACTAACTTCCTTCCCAGCCTTCCATGTGGCACTGAGTCGAATGCCTTACTGAAGTCCAGATACAGGACATCCACTGCATGTCCCCTGTCCAGTTGCCTAGTTACCCAGTCATAGAACTCACCAGGTTGGTTTGGCAGGATCGCCACGATGAAGCCATGCTGTCTGCTGTCCTGTAGTCCTTTGGCCTCTAAGAGGCCACCAGCCTCCTTCAGGATAGTCTCCATTAGCTTACCCACGATGGATGTGAGGCTCACTGGTCTGTAGTTTCGGTTCATCCTGGAGCATTCTTGTGGAGGGGCACCACATGAGCCATCCTCCAGTCCTGAGGCACACACCTGAATGTAGTGAGGCATTAAATAGGTCTACCAAAGGTCCTGCAAGGGCCCTGCCAGCTCCTTCAGTACCCTGGGTGGATGCCATCTGGGCCTGGTGCCTTGTCCACCCTCAGTGCCTTCAAACCCTCTCGAAATCTGCCCTCCATGATTTCCCATCTGTCACCACTTCTGTGTCTGCCATTTCTCCCATCTTGGGTGTCACCTCCTCTTCTCTTTAGTAAATACTGAGCAGAAGTACTCATTTAGTGCTTCCCGCCCCCATCGCACTCAAGCTCCACCCAACCCTCCTTCCTAATCCTACTATGTGGTCCTTACAGCTCCTTTTCTCCCTGATGTACTTAAAGAAGTCCTTCTCCCCTTCTTAATGCCTTGTGCCAGCCTGAGTTCCGTAGATGCTTTGGCTCCTTACTGCCCTTGTCACCTTCTTCGATTCTGTCAAGTACCTCTCTGTCCTCCCCTCCCTGTTTTCTTGTATTTCCTAAAGGCAGCTCTTTTCCTCCTTACATTTTCCATGACCTCCTTGCTCAACCAGCTCGGTTTCTTAGCCCTAGCCTTCTTTGCTCTGGGCTTTGCAGCAGGTTTTGGTTGCCTCCACTATCCCCAACTTTATGAGCTCCCATCTCTGGTTAGTATCCATACTAGATTGAATTCTGGCCAGGTACCCTTTACCACTTCCCCCATCCTCCCAAAGTCAGCCCTCCTGAAGTCCAGCACCTTGTGCCAGATTCCACTCTTCCTTGCCCATATCCAATGTGAGCCATACTGAGTGGTGGTCACTCCTGACAGCGGTTCCTCCATTGTAAGTTCTCCTCAAAGTCCCCATTTGCCAGCACAAGGTCAAGGGTATTCCTAACCTGGTTGGTTCACTGACCATTTGCAGCAGGAAGCTGTCCTGGAAGGCATCCAGCAGTACCTGCTCCCTTCTGTTCCTGGTTGTTTGGGTGCTCCAGTCCACTTCTGGCATGTTGAAGTCCCCCACAATCACCACACTACCCTTCTCGCAGGTCCTCCTAATCTGTCCTGCTAGTTCCCTGTCTAACTCCTCCATCTGAGATGGTGGCCTGTACACCACTCCCATTCTAAGACTCCTATTCTTGGAATCCTGGATTTGCACCCAAAGTGACTCTGTACTACCATCCTCCCCTTCCTCCCTTACACACTTCAGTCCTTCCTTCACATATAGTGCCACCCCCCCTCCTTTCCCAGTCACCCAGTCCCTACGAAATAACCTGTACCCTGGTACAGACAGGTCCCAGTCATTATATTGGGTGGCCCATGTTTCCATGATGGCTGCAATGTCCACTCTCCCTCTGCCATGAGAACCTGCAACTCTGCAGTTTTCCTCCCAAGGCTCCTAGCATTAAGGGTAACCACCTTCCACCCTTTCCCTCTTCCCATCCTGCCCTCCTTTTCTAGCATCACCAATAGTACTTGCCATTTGTCCTTTGTCACTGTTATGGGGGAAGCTCATATGATTTCCCAACCTGTGGTCTCTGCATATCTCTCTCCCCAACTGCCACCCCCACTCCTAGTTTAAACTCCCAACTTCTATATTCTTCCATCCTCTGCTTCAACACTTTCTTTCCTTCCTCACTCAAGTGTAGTCTGTCCTGGCATAGAGACTACTGTCCTCCCAGGTCCCTCCCCACCCCCAACAGCCCATACCCTTTAGCACAACACCAGGTTCTTAGCCATCTGTTAAATTCCTCTATTCTCAGCTTTCTTTGTTGTGCTTGCCTTTGGCACCGGAAGTATCTCGGAAAAAGTTACTGATCTTCCTGCCCCCTCACATAATTGTGCTAGTTCCTCAAACCTCCTCTGGAATATATCCACTGTCTTGTCAGTCAGGTCATTTGTCCCAAGATGTATAATTAAATGAGGCTTGTCCCTACCCCTTCTAGCATATTTCAGAACAGACTGTCCCACCCTTTCCGCTGTCATTCCTGGCATGGCCTCCACCCAAATGCGACTATGCCTCTCCGCCTTGCTACCCCACCTAACTCCTCTTAGTATTGAGTCCCCCAACACTAAGATTCCACCCCTCTTACTCCCTGTTTACTTCCTTTCATCTCCCTCCCTCATTTCCAGCTCCTCTTCTTCCTCCTGCACATTATTATGCCCTTTTACCTATGTTGCAGTTCTCCCAGCAGAATTTCCCCGCCCAGTTTGGTCCAGGCATTTATCAATTACTCCTCTAATTTCATCACTTCCTCCTCCACCTTCTTCCTCTAGCAGTGCAAAACTATTTTCTGAAGATCCTTCACAAATGCCTGCTCCTCTCTCTGCATAGTAACCTGTTCTCTCCTTTCCACTCCATGACTTTTGCCACTTCTTCGCCTCCCTCACAAGTCCCTATTGCCTCCTTCCATTTGACTTTTGTCTCCTGACCTGGTTTCCTCGGCAATCGTCTTCCTGGCCTGGGCCCTTTGTCTCTGCTTCCTCTTCTGAGCCTCTCCTCACCACTGTTGGCTTAAATTGCCCTCCCTCATCTCCCCTTCTTCCTCCCTCCAGTATTGGGCTAAACCCACCCCCAATCTGCCTTGCCTGTCTTTGTTCCTCCTGTAGACCCTCAATCTCCTTTCTAAGTTTTTCTATGTAGTTGCACACTAAACATCCTCCCACTCTCCAGGCAATGTTTAGAAAGATTGGTGCACCGCAGTTGTTGCAGCCTACCACCCTACCCATTGCTGTCGTTGCCCACCAGCGACCCCCACCTTTCCAGATGCAGGATACCAAACACCCCCAAGTCCCCACTCTCCCTCTATCAGTGCAAAACATTCTTTATTTCCTTACCTCCTTTGTTGCACACGCTAGATATGTTGAGCAACTGCTTTTATATTCCTATCCACACTCAAAATACTTCAAGTAGCCATTGCACAACCTTCTTCAACTCCTACTCCTCCTTTACCCAATGCAATAACTATGTGAAGTAGTAATAATGAAAGCCCTAGATTTGCATTTACTTCCTTCCACTGAGAGAGAGCAGTCACTCCTTCACTTGCTGCAGTTCCTTTCCTGGATATCTGCTTCTGTTATGACAGGTGCAAATCCTTTGCCTGTTTGAGGAAGTGATGTCAGAACCCCTAGTACAAAGGGAATAATTGACCAGGGTGGGTGGGTGAGGGGTTTGGGTGGTGGAACCAGCCCAAGTCTTCCAGAAACAATCAGGTAGCTGAGGCCTCTAGTCAGACAATTAGCACCCTTCCCCCACTCAAAACTTTGCAGCTAGTGAAGCCAGCAACAATGAATCAATTCTACTCAAAGCCCCAACATAGGTTTGCTACCCAAAGAAACAGGACACCAATTCAAACAGCTTCACCAACAATACATCAAAATAGGTTTGGAATTATAAGATATAGGTCTCCAATTCAAAGAAACAGACCAGTTAAATTACACCAATTATGTTTAAAAGAGAAGAAATAGGCTCCTACAAATGCAGCCTGCCACACTCAGAACCAAACAAATGAGCCCACTTTTAGCTACCAAAACAGGTTTCAAAATTCCAACAGCCCCAAACAATACCCTGCTAGCCCCTTAGTAGTAAGAAAGAAATAAACATTCTACCAGGTAGAATCCATGAAAAACAATGTAAAACAAGAAGCTACTGTACTGTAGATCTGATCCTGTCCCCTTCTAGTTCCTTCTGAGAAGCCAAAGCACTGACTCCACACCTGATTCAGCTCTGCCTCCCTGCTGAGTGAGACCTGGCCAGACAAATTAGCACCCTTCCCCCACTCAAAACTTTGCAGCTAGTGAAGCCAGCAACAATGAATCAATTCTACTCAAAGCCCCAACATAGGTTTGCTACCCAAAGAAACAGGACACCAATTCAAACAGCTTCACCAACAATACATCAAAACAGGTTTGAAATTATAAGATATAGGTCTCCAATTCAAAGAAACAGACCAGTTAAATTACACCAATTATGTTTAAAAGAGAAGAAATAGGCCTCTACAAATGCAGCCTGCCACACCGTAAACCAAACAAATGAGCCCACTTTTAGCTACCAAAACAGGTTTCAAAATTCCAACAGCCCCAAACAATACCCTGCTAGCCCCTTAGTAGTAAGAAAGAAAATAAACATTCTACCAAGTAGAATCCATGAAAAACAATGTAAAACAAGAAGCTACTGTACTGTAGATCTGATCCTGTCCCCCTTCTAGTTCCTTCTAAGAAAGCTAGAGGTGTGGCCAAGAAAGTGGCAACTAAATTTCAATGTGAAGAAGTGCAAAATCATGCACTTGGGGCACAGAAACCCAGGGGTGGAGTACAGGATGAGATGGTGGTACTGATGACCACCAAACAGGAAAAAGACCTGGGGGTGATCATATCTGATGATGTAAAGGTGGTCAAACAGTGTGACAAGGCAGTGGGGAGAGTCAGTGGGATGCTAATGTGCATAGGGAGGGTGGGTTATCACCAGCAGAAAGGGGGAGGTGGTGATACCATTGTATAAATCATTGGTGAGACTTCATCTAAAGTACTATGTCCAGTTTTGGAGGCCTCATCTCTGGAAGAACATAGAGTACTGGTGGTCCAGAGGACAGCAACTAAAATGGTGCAGGGTCTGCACCAAAAGCTCTATGAGGGAGAGATTAAAGAGCTAGCATACTGCCTGGAAACTGCCTGCAATTAATTGTAACTTTCGGATGTACTCAGGTATCACTTTTTATACCTCAAGTATTTTTTTCTTTTCTGTTTGCTAATTAGAAGATTTTCCAACTGGCAGTACTGGGGTGATGTGTGTAGCAGCACTCTGTCTGGAGGAAAAAAAAATGTCAGTCATGTGCCTGCCGCTACGTCAACACTGAGACCACTGAATATGATATCACTAGTAACCAATGAGAACCATTTCTTACTGTTAGGTTTCACATTAACATGAAGGAGCTAGGACTGGCTCTCCCTGGTTACTAGTGATGTCATAATTTCCTGCATTTTGATTGGTAGCTTGTGAAAGTCACTGCTCAGGCTGCAAGGATTGTGGTGACTCAAGGTGTTTTATTTTATTTCAGACAATGTAGTGGGAGGAACAGAACTGATTTCCCCCCCTCCAGACAGAGTGCTGCTCCACACATCACCCCAGTACTGCCAGGTGGAATTCTTTTAATTAGCAAACAGAAAATAAAAAATACTTCAGGTATTAGAAATGATAGATGACTGCATCTAAAAATTATTATTAATTCCAAGCAGTACACTAGCTCTCTAAGGACCTCAATATGTGCACCCTGGAGGAAAGGAGTGGGGTGGGATATGATAGAGACTTTCAAATACCTCACAGGTATAAATGAGGTACAAGAGGGAAGCATTTTTCAGAAGAAAAGATTCTCAAGAACTAGGGGTAACGCTATGAAGCTGGATAGACTCAGAGGAAATGTGAGGAAGTACTTCCTCACAGAAAGAGTGATGGATGCCTGAAACAGCCTCCCAGCCGACGCATGGGGGGCAAAAACTGTAACAGGATTCAGGAATGCATGGGATAGGCATAAGGGAACCTTAGTGGTTAGGAAAGGGAGGGTAGAGCTGGAGATCAAGTAGGGATTGAGGTATTACAGTAGGAAGGGAAAATGGGCAGACAAGGTGGGCCAAGCAGTTCTTATCTGCCCTCAAATGCTATGTTTCTATACTTCTGTGTTTCTGTGTGTAACCCCTAGATGGCGCTATCCCAGGGGCTACTACCCCTGCCTGATTTGCCACTAACAGGTTGAGGGGCCTGGATCCAATGGCGGGTGCCTCCACCCAGAGGTCAGGGTTTGCAATAGTTAAACTAACTTGGTCACAGCCCTCTGGGACACTGCAACCCCCCTTTCTTCCCACTAGTGGCCCACACAATATATCAGAATTACCTTCACAGTATACACTTACCCCCAGGTCTGTTCCGCACTGGGACCTCCTGTGAAATGAGATACAGTGCAACAATCACAGTACAGTACTTTAACATAGACAAATACCTCAGGCAGTATAACTTTGCTGAAACAAGCAGCTCTGATTTATTTAGGGGATATAAGGACAGGGGAAATCAGGTTAATTAGCTTATCACTCTAATAATCTACCTATGGCTCTGTGCACAGGCCTATCCCTATCAGTTACTGTCCTGGGTACCCAAGCCCTAGTGGCTAGTCCAAACCGGTGGCAGCTGGTAGGGGCCCTTCACACAGAGAAAAGGAGAATTAAACAGTCAGCAGTACAGTAATTCCATTTGGATTTAATGTGGCAATTCAACAGGGAGCGACCCTGAATTAGTACTCACGACCTCCAAATAAGATAGGGTCCTTCAATGTCAGCAGGGCTCACTTGAGGTACACAAACCTCTTCCACACATCCATATAAGAAAGCACTACACCAGGCAGGCTGCATCTGTATCCCGATCGCAATTACTGCACAATACCGGGAGAACACACAGCAGATTCAGTTCCTGACAGACCGAGTGTAATTCAACAATTTCTCCAGTCTTCTACAGGGTGAGCCTGGTTTCTACTCTTCAGAGATCCTTTGATTCTTTTCACAGGATGGATTCAGTCCTAACAAGCTGTTACACAAGCTGCAGACCGAACTCTGGGCCTTACACATTTTGACTAAAACTGCACACTGAAAAGCACAAGGCTCCTTCCTTCTTCACTGCCAAAGCTCAACTGAAACTCCAACTGACAAAACCGGCACTTCCTTTGAGTTCCTCCCAGTTCTTGACTGGATTGGCTGTCACCACAATAGACTGCTGCTGTTGGTCCAAAAGGCACTGAAGTCTAAACTACATCTCCCAGAGTCACTGCCCATACAATCCTCTTGTGGCTGGCTCAGATTATGAGTCCAAGTTCTGATTCTGGCCAAGGCACCATTTTAGAGCTAGCTACCCCACACTGATTGGTCCAGTTCAGCAGTTCAAAACTAGAATGGGAACTAGCAGACACAGTTCTGACTGCAAAGAAAGCAGGTTAGACAAACTGTAATTTCATTATTACTCTAAATAATTTCTGGCAAACAGTTACATCTTTCAGATAGGTTCCTTTGCACTCCTAGTGACTGCAAATGAAGTGAATTGGCAGCAGCTCGAGTGGTACTCAGAGAAGCACACAGTCCCCCATACAACTAATTATGTCTGCAAGCAGACAGCTCTTAAAGAGACAGTACCAGAGGCTCTAAAAACACTCACTGATAAATGGCTTAAATGCCAAACACCATTCAGGCTTGGAGCATTCAAGCAAGCTCCTAGAAGTCTTTTGGGAACCCCATTTGTAGGGGGTTACACCCTTCCTGGTTTGGGAAAGCTTGACGTCCCAAGGCTGCTAAGTACCCCATAAGTTTCATAACTGCAACCATATACATTTGCATTAGGCTCTCATATGTAATCATCAGTCAATATATCATTTTACCAAGAACACATTTCTGAAACATTGCAGTCGTCACTCTTTACAAGTATTACATACACATTGTACCATAACTCAAGTTATTACCTCTTGTACATGAAACCTGAGAGAGGGGGACCTTCCTATCAGTTACCTTGGGGCTGGATGGGGCAAGGGCACCATACTTAGAGGGTAACACAAGTAACTTGAGTTAGCACTGATGCTCAGTTTGGGCAATGAGCTCGGGACACATACACCTTTATGGACAACATTGAGAGGCAAGTCCACAGGCCTCCCAAGTGAATCATAACTGAGGTGCACCACAGGCTTTACAGCTCGACCAGTCTTTCTAGGGGGAACTGTTATAGTCTCTGCACTCTGAGCCTCATTTTCAGCATTGTCCTCACTTGTCAGGGAGTCTCCATGGGGTAGAGAGGCTAGAACTTGGGGCACTTTCAGCTCCAGGAGTTACAGTTTCTGAGTCCACAACATTTGGCTGCATGGAGAGCTTTCGGACACTGGCAGTGGACTGTCAGGGCACTCAAATACTCTTCTTGTTCGGTGTATCACCAGTCTGCCCCAATCTATCATTTTCTCCACTGAAAGCTCAAACAGTTCAACCATGCACAATGATTCCATTTCATCTGATCTGATGCTTTGCACTTCACTTTCTGGGAGCATTGGCTCCAGGGATGAAGCTGGGGGCTTAGACAGTCCAGAAGGCCCAGCTTTGTCTCCAGTATTGACTAGGGATTGCCCGAAACAATTGACTCAGTTCGTAAGAAAGATAGTATTCAAAGTCACTCTCACTTTCTTCCGATATGGACTGACAGTCATGCTCAACTGGGACTTATGGAGGAACACTTTAACTTTGCTTCTGTAGGTGCAGACTTTCTTGATCTTTTCTTAGCAGCAGCTCTAGTCACTGGTCCAGAGGGGCATCTTCTAGGGGCTCAGACTCAATTAAGATTTGTCCAATGGGCAGTAAATGATTTCTATGCATTGTTTTTACATCTTTTGAATTATTCTCAGGCCTTACTTTGTACACTGGCAGATCATCTAGTTTGCCCACTACAATGTGAGGAGATGGTGCCATCTGTCAGCAATCTTGTGCTTGCCATGCAGTCCCAGATTTCTTAGCAATACCCGATCTCCTCCTGGAGTTCCTAATGCTTTCACCTTTTATCATACCTTTCTTTGTTGGCCAGATTTCTTTTGGCAGCCATGGTTTGAGCCAGTTGGTACGCATGAGTTAGCTGGGCCTTTAACTTTTGCACATACTGTAAATAGTTGTCAGCTTGAACCCCATCAGGAGAGACCCCAAAACACACATCTACTGGTAGTCGAGCTTTCTTCCAAACATCAGGCGGTAGGGGAGAATCCAGTGGCATCACTTTTGGTGCAGTTATAAGCATGTACCAGGGTGCTAATTTGTTGGCTCCATCTAGGCTTGTCCTTTGGGTGCAGGGTGCCTAGCATATCTAGCAAAGTGCGGTTGAAACGTTCAGGCTGTGGGTCCCCTGGGGGTGGTAAGGAGTGGTTCTGGACTTTGCACTCCCCACAGAGAAAGCATCTCTTTGATCAGACGACTCTCAAAGTCTCTCCTTGATCAGAATGGATTCTTTGTGGAGCCCCATAGTGAACAAAAAGTTTTCTACAAGTACTTTGGCCACAGTGGATGCTTTCTGGTCTTTGGTGGGGAAAGCTTGGGCATATCTCGTGAAATGGTCAGTGACCACCAGCACATTACTGATATTTCTTGATCTGACTCCAAACTCAGAAAATCAATACAGACCAGCTCCATGGGTGCACTGGTGGTGATGTTAACAAGGGGGCAGCCTCTGGGCAAAGCTTTCCTCTGTAAGCTAGCGACTACAAGTTCGAATGTGTTGCTCCACATCAGCCCCCATCTTAGGCCAATAGAATCTGGATCTCACCAAGTCAAGTGTTCTGTCTATACCAAGGTGCCCCATGTGGTTGTGCAAGGACCTCAGTACTGAGTCTCGAAGGCAGTGGGCAGCACTAGTTGTTGTTTGTCTACTTGTCCCCTCTGTCTACTGTTTCTCTGTATAACAGTTTATTGATCAGTTTCAACTTAGGACCTTCTTTGTATAACAGTGCAGTTCTCAAATCAGTGGAGCGTAATTTGGACACATCTTTCCTGCATAGAGGGCTTCTAAAGCTGCTTTGATCATGGGATCGCGGGATTGAGCTCACCGAATACTGTCATTGTCCAGCTGAGGCAGTGCACCAATGTCTATTGCAGAAAAGTGGCAATAAGCAGCAGGTATGCAATTCTCAGAGCTCCCAAGCAATCCACCATGCAGTCCACTCGTCCGCGGACATTTGTTCCTCCTCTCAAACTTCCGCAGAGTGCCTGAATGTCAGGTTCTGCCAATCGGACCCAATAATTCTGGGGAACAGGCCTCCGGGAGAGAGCATCAGCATCTATGTGGTTCAGACCTGCTCGGTATTCGAGAGCATAGTCATATGTAGATAATGCAGAAAGCCACCTATGGCCAGTGGCATCCAACTTAGCTGAGGTCTGCACATAGGTCAAAGGATTATTGTCAGTTTTTACTAGTATTTTAGCCCCATACAAGTACTCATGGAATTGTCAACAATAGCCCACTTCAAAGCTAGGAACTCTAACTTATGTACAGGATAGTTCTTTTCGGATGGGGTCAGGCTTCTACTGGCAAAGGCCACTGGTCTCAGGCCATTCTCGTGCTCTTGGTACAACATAGCCCCCAACCCTTGCAAGCTAGCATCAGTGTGCAGGACATAAGGTTTTCTTGGATCGGCATAGGCCAGCACTGGAGCATGGGTAAGTTGATATATGATCTCATGAAAAGCAGTCTCACAATCAGGAGTCCAGCGGGCCCCAAATACTTCACTCGGATGAAAATACACTCTTTCAGTCTTGAGGGACGCTGACTTTTGGTATTTTTTGTGGGTTGGGGATACCCTTGAGTAAGGTTAAGTAAAGGGCGGATCACTCTTGAATAGTCCTTGATGAAGCGCCGATAATAACCACAGAATCCCAGGAATCTTTGCAGTTCTTTTAGATTGTTGGGCTGTGGCCAGGTGGTCAAGGCCTCAACTTTACTTGGTCGGCTCTATTCCTCGGTGGATACTATGTGTCCCACATACTTTACTGATGTTTGAAAGAATTGACACTTATCAATGGACAGTTTAAGGCCAAAGTCCTCCAGTCGGTCCAATACCTTAAATAATCTGCTCTCATGTTCCTCCAGTGAGCTGCCAAACACAATAACATCATCTAGGTATACCAGGCACTCTAGTAAGTTCATGTCCCCACTGCACGCTCCATCAATCGTTGAAAAGTGGCTGGGGCACCTGAAATCCCTTGAGGCATCCTCATGGAATTCATAGAAGCCAAGCGGACAGATAAAGGCCGCTTCTCACGGTCCTCTGGGCCATCGGGATCTGGTAGTACCCACTGCGGAGATCCAGCACAGAGAACCACTTGTTCCGCTTAGGCAGTCCAAAGCATCCTGAATGCGGGCATTGTGTACTGATCAGGATAGTCCACGGTTTAAGGTGCGATAATCCACACACATCCTTACTGTTCCATTCTTTTCCTCACTACCACAATGGGGAAGCATAAGGCTTCTGGATTCTTGTATTACACCAGCAGCTAACATCTCTTGCAGATGCCGTCTCACATCATCTATGTCAGCAGGTGCCAGGCGCCGAGACCTCTCACGAAATGGTCTTTTGTCATGCAGCGGATATTGTGCTCAGCTCCTTGCACGCATCCTACATCCCATTCCTTTAAAGAAAACACCTGGTCTCTCTGGGCAAGCTTCTCACTGATCCTCACTTTCCATTCAGCTGGCAGCGGGAGTCAAATCAAACAAGTCAGGCGTTACTCTGTCATTCTTCCTTGAACTCTTGCTGCTTGTAGCACTGCAGTGTCTGCATAATGCATTAGCCAGATGCAACCTCTGTTTACTCGAATGTCTCTTTCAGACACATTATGAACTTGGACCATTACCCTTCTGGCATAAGCATGGGCTCTAGCGGGCAAAATACTAGGCTTGACCAGCAGTCCTCTGGCAATTTCCCATCGCCTGGTGCATCCAACATTAATATTTTATTCTTAACATCCTTTCTGATACGGACCTCTCCCTGTAAGGTACACTGGGCATTTGGCGCCAGGATCAGAGACTCAGGATCCTTCTTCCATACAATTCCGACCGGTTCCTCTGGTTCTGTTTTTTCAGCATCTCTCTGTGCCTCATAGGCCTTCTTAATTAAAGCCGGAACTCTTAAAGCTCTACTAGTCTTTGACCCCTGTTTTTCATAACACAACTGTGCCAGCCTTCCGAACATATGAGCATTTGTTCCAATCAACAAAGGGACACCATCATACAGCCCAGTGGGGGGACACACTAAGGCTAGGGTCTCTACTTGTTCGGCCACTCCAGCCACGGAGGTGGGGAAAGACAGCCAAATTCGGATATACCCGGAATAGGGGTAGGCCTTCTCACTTAACCCCCATACATGCAGTCCTTCTAATGGTTGTAAGGGCACGCCTGACAAATGCTTTGATACCAATCCTGGAACATAATTGTCACTTGGGAGCCACTGTCTAATCACAGCTCTTGTAGACACTCCATTCACCTTTACAGTGGTCTCCATGGAGGGACCCACTATTCTGGACCAGTCTGAGAGGCGGTAGTGGGGGCCTGGGCAACTGACCTTGCCACAAAAGGACGTGAATTAGCATTTTGGTGCCCTCACTGGGATCATGTCGCACCTCTTAACCACTGATTTCTTCTCCAAGCTCTCCTTGTAGCCTATATGCAACTTTGTCAGTGTCTTTTGGGACTGGCATTCCCTTTCATGTGCCCATCTTTCCCATAATTATAGCAAAACATACTTTCTGGAGTTTGAGCTGGCGAGGCGCCACACTGGGAGCCAGGGCGGGGTATTACTAACTGGAAACTTGGGTGCCATCTCTGTCTGCGGCGTGATAAGCATTTGGAGACATCTCGTCAGTTTCTCCACTTCCATGGTCAAGGAATTGAGTTTGGAGCTGTTATCAGCAGAGATACACGGTGGGTACCCCACCCCCATAGCAGATGCAGTCGGATATAGGTCAGGGCCCGTACTTGCAGGCGTGGCCTTCATAAAGGGACTGTTTTTGAATTCCCGGATCTCTCTCAACAGTTCGCCCCATTGTGGCATATCTTTTTCCTTGTTAGAGCACTCATTGACTGTCAACCTCTGCCCCTGAACTTCACTTGATGGGTCACCCTCAGTCACTCGGGTCGTAGCCACAGCTGTTGGTGCAGGTACCTCCCGAGGTCGCCTTTTCTCAACTCCTCGAATTTCTCTCATTAACTCATCATAGGAGGGTGGGGATTCCATCGATTTGCCAGGCGTAACTGAAGCAACAGCAGTTCTGAGAAGGGGCAGACTTAAGGATTCTGTCCAGACTGGTTCGTCCAGTTCAATCGCTGGCAAACTACCCTTTCTGAGGCATTCTTGCAACAATTTTTCCAGCCGAGAGACATACACAGACAACAACTCCCCTTGGTACTGTTGTGCATTTCTTACTCTCCACCATAGGTCCTCATCAGAATCTGGGCTCCCATACACATTCTCCAAGGCCTCAAGATAGGCCTGTGCAGTCGCTTCAGGGTTACTGGCCTGTTTAGCACGGATGGTAGCCAGGGCAGGACCTCGGAGGCTCTCACTAACCCTCTTTCACTTTTCGCCTTCCGAGCATTGCCATTCTAGCACTTGGGGGGCAACATAGTCTATCCAGGTCTCCCAGTCATCCTCCCCTTGGGGGGTTGGGAGGGTGCCAGAGAAGATCCTCAACCTTCGGTAAGAGTCGTGACTAATGGCAGGTGTAGAATAGGAGTCTGCATTGGTTCAGCCACCATCACGGCACTGGAGCAGGAGAGGGTGTTGGGGGAGGAACACCCCCAGGTGGCAAGAATAGTTTCTTCAAGTCCTCCACAGTTTTCCCCTCTCCCAGCAACCATTCAGCAAATTTCTCCTCAAAAGTTTCAGATAGTGGTGGGGGCTGATTCCCTCCCGGGTCTTTACTGTCCTTAGTTATCACTCTCCAAGCAGTGAGGGCTCCCTCTGGGGTAATGGTCTGTGGCACTTTGGAGCTATCTATGGGATCCTTAAACTCTACTAGGGCCAGGAAAGTGTGGGTGAGCAGATTAGCATGCCGACCCACCACCACAGGGTTTTGTAAACCTTCCACCTTGAAAGTACTCCTGCACAGTGTCCGTATTGATACCCAGGGGATGTCCAGGATAAGCATAGCATTTTGGGGTCGATTCCTCCTCAGTACACCACTCCACCAGCCGTGCACAGCCACTTCTGTCGGGGTTCCCATTTTTTCTTAACAGTGGTTCGTAATATGGCCACTAGAGGACACACAATCCCAGCGGTGAGCCTCAAGATGTAACCCCTAGATGGCGCTATCCCAGGGGCTACTACCCCTGCCTGATTTGCCACTAACAGGTTGAGGGGCCTGGATCCAATGGCGGTGCCTCCACCCAGAGGTCAGGGTTTGCAATAGTTAAACTAACTTGGTCACAGCCCTCTGGGACACTGCAACCCCTTTCTTCCCACTAGTGGCCCACACAATATATCAGAATTACCTTCACAGTATACACTTACCCCAGGTCTGGTTCGGCACTGGGACCTCCTGTGAAATGAGATAAGTGCAACAATCACAGTACAGTACTTTAACATAGACAAATACCTCAGGCAGTATAACTTTGCTGAAACAAGCAGCTCTGATTTATTTAGGGGATATAACAAGGACGGAAATCAGGTTAATTAGCTTATCACTCTAATAATCTACCTATGGCTCTGTGCACAGGCCTATCCCTATCAGTTACTGTCCCTGGGTGCCCAAGCCCTAGTGGCTAGTCCAAACCGTGGCAGCTGGTAGGGCCCTTTCACAGAGAAAAGGAGAATTAAACAGTCAGCAGTACAGTAATTCCATTTGGATTTAATGTGGCAATTCAACAGGAGCGACCCTGAATTAGTACTCACGACCTCCAAATAAGATAGGGTCCTTCAATGTCAGCAGGGCTCACTTGAGTACACAAACCTCTTCACATCCATATAAAGAAAGCACTACACCAGGCAGGCTGCATCTGTATCCCGATCGCAATTACTGCACAATACCGGAGAACACACAGCAGATTCAGTTCCTGACAGACCGAGTGTAATTCAACAATTTCTCCAGTCTTCTACAGGGTGAGCCTGGTTTCTACTCTTCAGAGATCCTTTGATTCTTTTCACAGGACGGATTCAGTCCTACAAGCTGTCTACACAAGCTGCAGACCGAACTCTGGGCCTATACACGTTTTGACTAAAACTGCACACTGAAAAGCACAGGGCTCCTTCCTTCTTCACTGCCAAAGCTCAACTGAAACTCCAACTGACAAAACCGGCACTTCCTTTGAGTTCCTCCCAGTTCTTGACTGGATTGGCTGTCACCACAATAGACTGCTGCTGTTGGTCCAAAAAGGCACTGAAGTCTAAACTACATCTCCCAGAGTCACTGCCCATACAATCCTCTTGTGGCTGGCTCAGATTATGAGTCCAAGTTCTGATTCGTCCAAGGCACCATTTTAGAGCTAGCTTACCCACACTGATTGGTCCAGTTCAGCAGTTCAAAACTAGAATGGGGAACTAGCAGACACAGTTCTGACTGCAAAGAAAGCAGGTTAGACAAACTGTAATTTCATTATTACTCTAAATAATTTCTGGCAAACAGTTACATCTTTCAGATAGGTTCCTTTGCACTCCTAGTGACTGCAAAATGAAGTGAATTGGCAGCAGCTCGAGTGGTACTCAGAGAAGCACACAGTCCCCCATACAATTAATTATGTCTGCAAGCAGACAGCTCTTAAAGAGACAGTACCAGAGGCTCTAAAAACACTCACTGATAAATGGCTTAAATGCCAAACACCATTCAGGCTTGGAGCATTCAAGCAAGCTCCTAGAAGTCTTTTGGGAACCCCCATTTGTAGGGGGGTTACATGTGTAACGGAAGAACTTTAGCAGAATCACAGAAGCACCCTCTCTTACTCAGAAATCAAACCAAAGAATATCAGAGAACATCACAAATCACTTTACATGAATCACAGAAGGGCACGGGGTCATAATGTTGTGGTGAAAACCACACACATCAAAAATGCTGCACTCAAATTAGCATGTGGCAAAATAACGTTGACACAACACGCTGACCAGGACAAAATGCCACACACCGGAGGAATATCTTTGTTTTTGTGAGGGCTCTGCCCCCCCCAAGACATTTTATAATTAACTCTGGGGAGTCGTGTATTTAGGAGAAAAAAGAAACTTGGACCAGGGAAAAAAAAAAATTTAGAAAGCTGCATCACAGTGGGACCTGGGGAGAACCGAACCAAAGCCCCAGGTTCCTGATGCTGTTCAAGGAAGGAGTTCTAGCCACTCCACCACAGAAGTGACTCAGCCAAACACTGCCCCAGCAGCATCCTTAACATAGAACCCCTGTCACTGTAGAACCATTCGCGCTTCTTACAGCATGGTATTTCATGCGCAGTTTTGTCCTCACTATATTCACCCGGTATCTCACAGAAGCACCCTTCTTCACACAGGAATCAGAACAAAGAATACTACAGCGTGTCACAAATCATTTTATCCCAATCAAAGAAGCACTTTGAAGTGCTATTGGCATTTCTTTTCCATACCCAGCCCACTGGCACATAGTGCAAGTTGTACACACCATTAAGAGAATATAAGATCTGATCAATGCAGAGCCCCCTTAAATGCATACTTTTCTATGGTCTCGAGGGTATGTGTTTAAGAGGGCTACACTATAGTAAAAGGAAAAATACTTTAAAACTGAAAAATAACAACTGGTTCCTTTTAAAAATGTATTAGCTCTTTTTTTTCAGCATTTTGTTGTCCTGCCAGCCCCTAGTCTTTCCTCAGGCACTGACTCAGCAACCCCCCAGCCTGGACTGCCACTCCCCCACCATCAGACCAGTGAGGATCCAGATAGTGTGGGGCCTGAGAGTACCAGTGGCCATCATACTTGGCAGTAGGGAGACATGGATTTTTCTCTTCAATGTCTTCTACCTCTGGCATCCGGCAAAGTGTATGCATCCCTACGTACATGCACTTGTGCGTACATAGTGATGCCCTGCAGGCAAGGCAAGCTCCCCAACCCTCTGCAGAGGTACCTATGGTGGTGGACTCTGGGTGCATCCCTTCCTTGGCTGGGAGTGCTGCCATGTAATAGCACCATCCCAGCCCCTGGGCCACTCAACCTGACTCCTGAGTGCACTTCAAAAACCTGGATTGCCAGCATGAAAGCATGTGTAGAGCTTCTACTGGGCCAGCCAGGGTCCCTGATAACTTCTTTTGTCTGCTATCTGCTCTTCCTGGTGCTGCTAGCACTTTAAAGGAGTGAAGAAAATTATAAATCATTTTATAGTAAATCAAGCAATCCAATTAGTTATTGTTAGGGATGTAAGTTGTCAAGGCAGTCATAAAAGACGTGGATACCATAACTTTTGATCTTGTCTCAAAAATGTCTTGAATGTTACTATTTTCATTAAATTGCATAATAAGAGTACATTTATCATGACCAATCTGTAACTTAAAATACATTACTGACACAATTTCATCCATATTAATGTGTGTGGGACTTTTCATGTTTATATGGTATTTATTCAGTTTGCTTTCTTTGTACATCTGAAGATTAATTTACCATCATGAAAAAATGAGTCCCACCTTTCATATAACTTACATGCTTGCCTTGATAATCATGTCTGGAGTGATAAAAAAGTATAACAATTTTGTCTGTGATGTGTATTAACATGTAGAGCCTGCGACAATGCCATGAAATCTAATATTTTTTTCTATGAGCAACCAGTGAGTTTTTCAAAAATTATCCATAACAAAATTATATCCTTTGTTATGGTTGAAGTGGTTAATTCTTTCAACATGACAGGTATAGTACAGTACAGTACAGATCAAACCCAGTCATAACCCAAATATTACATTACCACCCATTTTAATCTTCAGTGTCTGTAGTTGACAATCAGTAGAGACTAAAAACATTATGCAATGCTGTTCTAGACAACATTATCAAACAATAAGAAAATGGTGATGGTCTGATGGTCTGATACGAAACTGCCATGATGTCTCAGGACTTTGCAATGTTTTACAGAATTTGGGCTTTGTATCTTGGAGATTTAATTAATGTAAAAAAATTATCTTGCAACCCTGACACTGCGAGTTGTAAAGTTACAGTATATAAGCTTTGTCTTGGTCAAAATGGGAAAAAAAATGTCAGGTTTTAAATTCCCTCTATAACCTGTTGCTTCTTAATGATATTGGTGGCCCTTCTTTGATTTGCCTTCAGTTTTTTAATGTTTCGTTTGTGGTAGGGATTCCAGAACTGCACACAATACTTCAGGTGCAGCTGTACCATGGATCTGTACTGGGACATTATAACCTTTTTTCTGTTTGTTTGTGAACCCCCTACTAAAGCAACTCAACATCATGTTTCCCTTCACCACTGCCTTAATGCATTACATAGAGGACTTCAGGGCACTAGTAACTGCAATCCCTAGGTCCTTCTCCTCCTCCTTGGATGGTGTGATGTTATCCCCATAGCCTGTAACCCACCTCTGAGTTCTTTCTCCCCATGTGCATGACCTTGCACTTTTTGGCACTGAACCTCAGTTAACAGATTGTGGATCATTTCTCCAGTCCTCTCTTATGTCCCTGATGCCTTCATTTGTGTCCACCCTCCAAAATAGCTTGATGTTGTCAGCAAAAATGCAACTTTTTCCCCTAATTCCGTCACAAATGTAATTTATGAAAAGGATAAACAGCATCAGCCCGAGCACCAGCCCTTGTGGTACCATGCTGGTAACCTCCCACATTCCTGTGTGTTCTTCTACAACTACTACCCTTTAGGTTCTACCCCCTTACCAATTTGCCACCCACCTAGACATTTTGTTCACCACCCTAGGTCATTCAACTTCTTGATCAGTCTTATGGGAGACTGAGTCAAAGGTCTTGCTGATATCCAGCTACAGTATGCCTACTGCCTGTCCCCTGTCCACCACCATATTGACCCAGTTGAAAAAATTTATCAAGGTTGTTTGAAATGACCTTCCTGCCATAAACCCAGGCTGGCTGTCTTCTTGGAGCATGTTTGCCTCAAGAAACTAAACTAACATTTCCTTAAGAATGGTTTCCATCAGCTTGCCAATGGCTGATGTCAAACTTACTGGTCTGTAGTTCCCGGACTCCTCCCTAGCCATGTTCTTATGCAAGAGCACTACATTCACAGTTCTCCACTTGCATGGCACCAAGCCTGTGTCCAGGGAGCTGTTTTACAGGTCTGTTACTGGGAATGCCAGTACCAATGTCAGCGCCCTCCATATCTTGAGGTACATACGATCTGGCCAAGTAGATTTATTCACCTTTGGGTCCATTAGTCCCTTAAAGACCCTCTTATTTGTCATCAGTTCATCATAAATTTTTTACATTCCCTTCCTCCTCTTGTCTACCCTTCCCTAAAGGTACTGGCCCATCCTTCTGTTTAGAAAATACTAAGCAAAAGTATTCATTCAATCCTTCTGCCTTTCCTCTATTATCCTCCACACACTATGTCCCTTGTCTTAGCTTAATGACAGCTTCCTTTCTTTGTCCTTTTCCCCTTCCTTGACTCCTTCCACAATTCTCAGTTCAACTCCCACTTTGGCGTTCTGCACTTCCCTGATGATTATGTTGAGTTTCTCCAGGTAGTTCATTCTGTCCTTCTCTTTGTGAATCTTCCTGTACCTTTTGAAGGCTGCCTTTTTCTCCAGGCTGCAGTTACTACCCCCTCTACATAACAGAGGGGCTTCCTGTGCTTGATCATCTTATATTTCTGCTTGAAGTAGGTGTTAATGACTTCCTGCATTCCTTTCCTTTTGATGGACCTCCCACTCCCCCCCCCCCCCGGGCTTGGCCAGATGCTTGCCCAGTTGCTATCCCATGGAAACAAAGTCTGTCTTTTTCACATCCAGAAAACATGTTTTATTGATCTGAATTTTCTGCCCTACAGTATGTCAAACTGTGTTAATATGGGTGTTGTTAAATGTATTAATAAGGCTTTAATAAGGTTCTCCATAGTTTGTTTACCAGATGTCAATGTGTAATTACATAGTTTATAGGTTATTAATTAATTGGTAGTTGTTAATGGGGTGTTTACAGTATATGGTTCTTAACTGAGTAGGTATATGGGGAAATAAATGAATTTTTTTAATATAGAAGCAGGACTATTCACTTTGGATACCTATTTTTTCAATAGTGAAGAACACTGGGTTGTTGGAAAAAGCACAGTTGGGCAGCCAGTGATGGAGTGTGTTTAGATTATGGTAAATGAGGAAGAATAATTGATAAGGCAATGGAATGATGACAAAGCACCTGGACTCAATTGGATGCCAAGTGAAATTTATAAACATCAATATTTGAATAGTGGAGGAAATGTCTTATATTCTGTGGTATACAGTATTTGTGTGTAATGTAGGGGTATATTCCTGCCCTTTAGTGAGGGAATTATATTATACTCCTCTATCAAAATGGAAATCCCCTGGTTCTAAAAATGTATAAACCCATCAGTCTGACTAACTTAATTACTAAAATACTGTGGATTATATTATGGATTTAAGGAGCAGAAAGAGGCTGGAGCCCTTTTGAACAGCTCCCCATTATTTCAGTTTTAATACCTTATGTTCTTACTTCCTTTATGAAATTATCAATTTTGACTTTAAATGCCTTTTTATGTTTACTAATTACTGTGCCCAGTGGCAATATGATCCATACACATGTAACCACCCAGTCCCCTGGGTTACTAGAATCCCTTCAGTAACAGTGCTAGGCAGGGAGAGGCAGCTGGTGATTAACTAGTTACATGATTTTTCTCCTGCTTACTGTTCTGTTTACTTGGTCTCAGCTCAGACTGAAGTGATGAGCTAATTTGGAACTCTTGCAGCAGCATAACTCTTGTGCCAGCTGTTGAGGTGGGAGTTAGAATGTTGAAACAGGAGTCAGTGTGAGTTAGTGTAGCATTGCAGTCTGAAGTTGTAGGAGTGAGAACTGTTCAGCTGTGGGCTCTGAGTTGAGGGCCCTGCATTCTCACCCTAGTTCTGGTTAACTTTCCAGCTTGCCAAGAGAAGTGGTGGAAACTGTGTCTACAGTAGGAGCTCCTGATTTTCATCCATGGAGGGGTGAAAAGGACTGCTAGTGGATGGATCCAAGGGGCAGTTCCCTGTTTGGTCCAGGATGTTTTGAAGCTGCTTGAAATATCTAAGAGTGAGTAGGATCTGACTTTTGCTAAAGGAAGCAAGTACCTGTGCTGTTGTGTTCCCTGTTTAAAAGGGCAGGCACAACTTTTCTGTGAATTCAGATGTGTGAGACTGTTTTAATTTAAAGTTGGCTGAAGTGTGTGATGTCCAGAGATATGACTATATCACATTGTTCGGGACTTTAACTCTTCCACTAGCAGTTGTAGTGATTTGAATGCTGGATGCCAAGTTTCATTCAATAAGAATTTCCAAAGTGTGTTTCCAAATGTTTAAGGTGTAACTCTGAAAGAATGGCTGAGTATGGATTTGGGAGTGAAGGGTGGGCAGAACCCCATCTGGACTAACCATTTCAGGACTATAGGTGCAGTAAGGGAGCCTGGTTACTTTAGACAAATGGCCAAATGTCTGAAGAGGATTTTTAACCCCTGAAGTGGGTTACAGTTTCTTCTCTGGTTATGAAGAATGGTGCTAGTGTTAGTAAATGTGTTTTCAGTTGCGTCCAGTGCCACTGGAAGCAATGTTCTATGTCCTATGACATGTGGGAATACAAGTCCCAGTTGTTCTATGTCCTATGACATGTGGGAATACAAAGTGTAAGTGTCCTATGTCCTACTGTGGTGGGAATACAAAGATACAGTTAGATACAGTTCACTTTTGTAGTTCTACAAGTTCCCAGTGCCACGATGTATAAACCTTGGGGGTCCACTCTTGCTTTTGTAATGCCCCAAAGTTGGAGCATCCCAGAAAAACAGAAATAAATACAGCCATTTGGGATCTACAGGTACCCAGGGTGCCTGCTGTAGGTGTGGGCAGCAGGGTACAGTAAAAAGGAGCCCTTGCTAAGTGAAGTTTTCCCTCCTGGTAATGGGAAACAACTGTAAATAATAGAAAAAGTGCCCTGTGCACTGTAAATATTGTCAAAAGATAGGTTTTGATGCAACTCCAGTAACAATGGCCTGGATGGAATGCTGTACTGAACTGCTCATGCACATCATTCCACTCCAGCCATTCTAGAATCCTGCGGGTTCAAGTTTGAAAGTTAAACAGTTTTTAGGCAGTTGATCCTGTGCAGCTGTAGAGGAGAGAGGACACAGAAGTCAAAGGGACAGGTTAGGGCTTACCTTGTGTTGAAGCCGTCCCTTAGGGCTTTACTGTGTGCCTGCTCTGCCTCCCCTGCCAGAAGACTCCTGTTGCTGCTCTGTGTTGTGGTCGGTGGTGCCATCGGGGTTCCACGAAGAGAGTAAATGGCCATCCGCCACAGTCTGGGCTTAAGAGTCCCTTCATTTCTTTATTTTATCCCCCCTTCTATTTTAAGTTTAATTTTGGTTCCCTGCCGGCAGAAGAGAAGCGCCGTATCGTCGCTTTCTGTCTGCCTTCCGAGGCCCCTTAGGTCCCTCCGCTTCGCTGCCTGCTGCTTCGTCTACTCCCTCCTACTGCCAGAGTACCGCCCGCCTCCCTGTTGCATCCCAAAGCTTGTGGTGCGGTGAGTCAGCGGCAGCACGCTGATACGTGCTGTCCGCCCAAGTTTTAAGCGAAAACTGTTTTTTTTATTTTATTCTTTAGCGTACAAGGCGCTTGGAGGAGCGGCTGGGCACCACAGAGGAGTCAGGTCACAGGGACCCTATTTAATATTCAATGGGGGGCAGGTTAGGGACGCTCTTGAGGAAGGGCCAGTGCAGTAAGTCCAAGCAGTGGCCTATTAATATTCATGAGAGGGGCGCAATTAAGGAGACGACTCACCCAAGAAGTGACAGAAGGCTCAGCGAGCCTAAAATTTTAAAGGGGCCATTCAGTTAAAAGGGCAATACAGGCCCTCAGTTTAAAGTAGGGCACCAGGCCCAGTTAAGAGAGGGCACCAGGCCCAGAATAAAAGAGGGCATCAGGCCCATAAATTTAAAGCAGGGCACTAGGCCCACAGTGTTTAGGGCACCAGGCCCCATGTAGTATAGGGCACCAGGCCCAGGTAAAGTAGGGCACCAGACCCAGTTAAGAGAGGGCACCAGGCCCAGAATAGAAGGGGCATCTAGCCCATAAGTTTAAAGCAGGCCCCCAGGCCCATTTTGGAGGGCACCAGACCCATAGCATTTTAAGCGCCAGGCCCCAAGTAATAAAGGGCACCAGGCCAAGGTAAAGCTAGGGCACTAGGCCCGAGGTAAATATAGGGCACCAGGCCCGAGGTAAAGCAGGGTGTCCCAGACTGGTGAGTAGGGACAAGCCAGCCCAGTAGTAGTAAGGACAGCCCCGGCCTAGTGGATTAGGGCAAGCCAGCCTAGTGGTAGCAAGGGCAGCCCAGGCCTAGTGAGTTAGGGCCAGCCAGCCTAGTGGTAGCAAGGGCAGCCCAGGCTTATCCAGTAAGGCAAAGCCAGCACAGTAGTAGGTAGGGCATATAGGTACCATAGCAAGTAAGGCATTTAGGTCTTTAGTGTTCAGGGCAACTAGCATAGGGCAAGTGATACCTCCTAGTAGAGTGGTTGGGGCATTCATAGCAAAATGTTCAGGCGTAGCCAGATCCTATTCCAGTAGGCCCTACAGTCAGAAAAGAGTCCATTTAAGGGTGCTTAGCTCACAATATGCTACAAAGTAACTATGACGACTGTATTATTTATGCCACTGTTTATTGCTATAGCATCTGAAAGACTGTGTAATTGCTAGAAGCACCAAGACTGCACTGTACATTAGGATTGTGGTTATTTACCCCGGTTGTATGAACTATTGCCCCAGGCATCTGAATTATTGCCCTAAGCATCTGAACTATTGCCCCAGGCATCTGAACTATTGCCCTAAGTATCTGAACTATTGCCCTAGGCATCTGAATTATTGCCCTAAGCATCTGAAACATTGCCCCGCGCATCTGAACTATTGCCCTGTGCATCAGAACTATTGTCCTAAGCATCTGAATTATTGCCCTAAGCATCTGAACTATTGTCCCAGGCATCTGGACTATTGTCCATGCATCTGAACTATTGCCCTGGGTATAGAATAATTGCCCCAAAATTGAGAATTTTCCCATCCTCCTGGCAAATTATCTGGTCATTACGCAGTTCTCTTGGCATTGCAAGAAGGTGTATCATACAGCTACATTGCTGCTAGTGTATGGGGACAGTCTCAGTCTTCTACCACATTGATGTTCCATGGTGTGGTCTATAATCCTACATATCCAGAATCAGTCTCTACCCAGAAGAGGACTCCTTCATCATTATTCTTCATCAGAAAAGTGTCCGACCATCAGATCATCTTCTCTGTCTGTGTCGTCGACCAAAGTCGAGTTCGTCACCATTCGCACAAGTCGCACCTGCCGTTTCTTTGTTTTACAGTTCGAAGTTATGTTTGCTGAAGTTCTAATGCATCTTGACTGCCGTGCTAGTGTCGTTTATTTTGGTTCCTGATCCAGATGTCCCGATGTCGGTTGCCTTCCGCAGAAGAGAGAGTGTGCATATCCTGGAAGAACCTGGTCTGCGCCCCTGGTTGTTCACCGTAAGTCGAGTCCGTTGAAGCCCAGTTCGGGACGTGGCCATCGTTTCCTTATTTTTGTTCCAGTTCCTTGTGACAAGTTTGCAGAATCAACCATCTTCACTGCATATCCTTCTGGTTCCTGGTTCTATCGGAGATCCTTCTTCACCTCGGATCCTTCAGAGACTTGCTGGCCCTTGGAGTGCTGCAGCATCGTCCAGGTCATGGTAGTCCTCAAGTGGATTCTTCGCCACACATCTCCTGGTGTCGCTTCTTCCCTGGCGGCCAAAGAAGTGGGTTTAGGCCAAGGAATCCTTGGCATCCAGTGTGGAATCTGACAACCCGTCCGTGGGTTTATTCCAGGAACCAGTTTCCTCTGGTTCTTTCTTTCTGGCAGCCTTGGAGAGAGTGAACTTTTGCCAAAGAAATACATGGTCTGTTTACCAAACCTCTCACCACCCCAGTGGCCTTAACTAGGTCCTTGCTGTGAATTGTGTTTAGTGTTCAACCATTCCGTTTGCTTCCCTTGTAGCTACCAATGGAGAACGACGGTACGCATGAAGACTTCAGACATTCATTTGGACTTTGGTAGAAATCTGTGGTCATTGTAAATCCAAATATTGTATTGTGGGTAGCGAACACCTGATTTTTGCCTAAGTTCTAGTTATACTCCTAGGTTACTGTTGAAGAATTGTAGAAGTATAGTGGCAGCAGGCCAAGATACATATTCTAACAGTGTTTGTAATCATTTTAGCAGTTGTAGACAAAAGTAATTCTGTCCTTTTTATCGCCCTGTTATTGTTGTTTTTGGGTGTCCACTCCCTCTCTTGTGACTGTGTCTCCCTACCCACTGGTACTAAATAAATGCCCTGTGGACACTGAATCTCTTGGATGACTCCTGCCTCTTCTTGTCTGGGTAACTGTTATCTTATCCACAATAATTCAGACCTTGGTGTTCCATTCACTCATCTCACACCATCTTTATGTTCAGAGCACCACTTCAGACCATCACATTTTGAAGAACATCTTTTGAATAAAGTCACACTCTAAAATCCCAGCTATGGTTTGGACAGTTAAGTTATTGCTTCCTGTGTGGATTTACTGGGTACCCCTCCAGAAGATAAGTCTAGCATAAGCCTACCAAAACATTCTCTCCCCAAGACCTGGGTTTGTAAATACCAAATAGGTTATTGTTTTTGTACACCCCCACCCCTTGATCTTTAGAAGAATGAGCCTGGTATACATTTCCAAAGCTAGGGGTGGTACCATTTCTAAGTGTTCTGAGTCCGTGCCCAGTATGAGTGCCAGGGGTGCTACTTTGTAAAGTAGCAGATGAGTGGTTACACACATTTGACTGTATGAGTGAAAAAAAGTTCCAGTTGTCAGTTCTAAATTTTTACTTTTTTAATTGCAACACATGTCCCCGAATTTATGCACTTTCCTGTTTAAATTCTATATTTAGGATAACCATAAGTTCTGAGTCACTAATTATGTCATAGAGAAATAGCAAATCCCATCTTATTGTCCTGCTGCAGAGTGGGTGCAAGGCTAGTTTCCTTAACCTGTCCTCATAGGAAAGGTCACTCAGCCCATTAATGACACTTGTTGCCCTTGTGGCACCTTTTCTGTCTTGTTAATGTTCTTTGATGAATTTGAAGATGATTTGAAGAGAAGGCGAAAGGAAGGCAGGATTAGCTGCAGAGAGTTTCCCCACCCCTACACCATCCAGATGGTGAACCAATTTGTACCCGTAGAGGAGGCTCAGGTACCTGACTCCACTGGAGGAGACCTTGAGTAAGTCAGAGGAAAAAGGCAAGATGATGTGATGGCCCTAAGGGGACAAACAGGATCAGGTCTATCAGGACAGTCTTAGTGGTCAGGACCTGGTGCTTAGAGGTGTAGACAGGGTGGTGGGATGAGGGTTGGAGGGGAGGTGGCTGGCCCACTACCTTCCTGGTGCATCAACCATTGGGAATTTAGACAGGATAGGGAGGATGGCAGAGAGGAAGCAGGGAGAACTGGGAGTGCTGGTACACCTGGGTACCAATGATCTTGCAAACCAGTCAGTGGAGATGGTGAAACAGAATGTCTGTATATGGGGGGACAGATTGCTGGCACGCTCAGCCTTCCTGGTCTTTCCAAGGTCCCCCCAATGTGGGGCAGGGAGGGGAAGAAGATTGCATAAGGAGAGATGAGGTAGAGGAATTTAATGGTTGACTTAAGGAATGGTGTCAAGGAAGTGGTACCACTTTGTGGGGGGACTGTGGGACTTCTGGGACATGAGGCTCTTCAAGGGTGATGGACTCCACCTGACAGGAAAAGGGGTCAGTGTATTGGGGCAGAAGTTTGGCATTTGTACCAGACAGCAAAACTGATGGAGGAGTACACCAGGACTAGGGGAACCACAGTAACAGGTAAGAGGAAGGGGAACCTAGCTAGTATTCTCCCATATCTTGGGGCTTGTAGCAGCACTGCAGATAAAAATAGAGTTGAGGTCAAAACTGCAATAAGAGAAGGGACAACAGAGATGGAGAACACAACATGTGCAAACACCACTGCACTATAAATAAGAAGCTAAGAGAAACACAGAAACATAGAGTCTGATGGCAGATAAGAGCTGCTTGGCCCACCCAGTCTATCAATCTTTTCAACCTTCATTATTGCCGCAGACCCTTCTTGATCTCTTGTTCTACAGCTCTTTCTCCTCCCCCCTTCATTACTTCTACAATTGCCTTGTGATTATACCAGACAGTTTTGAAATCCACCACCTCTGTTGAAAGGCTGTTCCAGGAATCCACCACTCTTTCTCTGAAGAAGTACTTCCTCACATCTCTCCTTAATCTCCCCTTTCCAACTTCATAGCATGTTCTCTTGTTCTAGAGCACCTTTTTTAAAAATAAATACTTCCCTCCTGTACCTTATTTACCCCACGTGAGGTATTTAAAGGTCTCTATCATATCCCCCCTCTCCCTCCTCTCTTCCAGGGTGTACATATTTAGCTCCTTTAGCCTCCCCTCATAGAACTGTTGATGCAGACCATGCACCATTTTAGTTGCCCTCCTCTGGCCCACCTCCATTCCATCTATAACCTTCCTGAGATGTGGTCTCCAGAACTGGACACAGTACTCAAGGTGGGGTCTTATCAGTGATCTATATAGGGACATTACCACCTCCCACTTTCTGCTGGCGATATCACTTCCTATGCACCCTAGCATCCCACTAGCCCTCCAACTGCCTTGTTACACCGCCTGGCCACATTTAGGTCATCCAATGTGATTACTCTCAAGTCACTTTCCTGCTTGGTTGTTGCCAATAACACTCCACGCATTTTGTACTCCACCTCTGGGTTTCTGTGTCACCAATGCATTCTTTTGCACTTTTTTGCATTAAAACCCAGCTGTCATGCCCTTGACCACTCCTCCAGTTTTCTCAGATCTGTGCTCATCCATTCTAATCCCCCGAGAGTTCACCCTGTTGCAGGTTTTGTGTCATCCACAAAGAGGCAGACTTCCCTTCCAGCTCCTCTGCTATGTCACTTATAAAGCCATTAAAAAGGTCCAGTCCCAGTGCTGAAACCTGGGGTACCCCAGTGGTCACCCTTTCTTCTTTGGAGCGAACTCTTTATGCCACTACCCTCTGCCTCCTGTCCCTTAACCAATTTCTTAATCATCTTACCACCTTGTTGCCCACTTCCAAGCTACCCAGCTTGCTTACCAGTCTCCTATGTGGAACAATGTCAAAAGCCTTACTGAAATCTAGGAAGGCCATATCCACCACTCTTCCCTGATCTTTGTTTTTTTAATAAGTATTCTTTATTCAGGTTTTATTAATAAAAAGTAGTACAACAACTAACAATGTGGGACCACACAATAAAAGAAAAAAGTGAAATTAAGATGAGCCAGAAGAACAGGCTACACACAATGAAGCCCCCCATCCCACCTGCTCAGTCAGGAGAGTCAGTCCACTAAGCCAAATGAATGTGATTAGCTAAGGATCCACACACCCAAGCCAGAGGTAAGGGCCCACAGACAGTAGAGGTGGGAGCCAGGTGCAAATGTTATGCCAAATCTGCTATGCCCAGAAACTCAGAAAGTGCCTCCCAGTGACAGAAGAAAGTTGCTTGTCTGAGTCAAAAGAAGGCAAGCATTTTTTCCATATGGAGAGTCTACATGCTTTCTGCATGCCATTTGTGAACTGTAGGAGCAGACGTGTCCTTTCAGTGATGTAAAATAACTTTCTTAAAGCCAATGTGACAAGCATGAAGTGGTGTTTGCGCCGCACCATGAGAAGTTCCACTCCTAAGCCCAGCAGATAGGCCTTGGGGCTGAAGGTATCCTGTAGACCCAGGAGAGGGTCAAGCTGTTGAGCAACCTGGTGCCATAGTGTCTGGATCTTAGGGCACTCCCAGAGGATGTGCTTTAACGTGCCAACCTTATATCTGCATTTGGGGCACAAGGGAGAGTCTAGTGTCTTCCAGGCATGCAGATTTTCAGGAGTGTAGTACATATTTTGTACAATTTTCACCTGCATTAACCTGTGTGATCATTCTGATATATTTACAGTATGCCAACTTCACCAAGTGAGATCCCGGGCAGGTTTTTCCCATAGGTGGATGGATGCCTAAATCTGATGGGTATTCAGAGCAAATGGCTTTGGTGAAAAAGTTGTGGGAGGAAGGAAGTTGTATCAATTGGGGCAGTTGAGAGTCTGAGATTGGGGTGTCAGGTCTGCTCACTGCATGCCTGACCTGAAGATAGGAAAAATCTTCAGGAAATGAGAGCTGTCCTGGAGTTGGGGTGCCTAATGTAAGAGGTTGGGTGATTGGTGGAGTGGATAGGCCTCTTGCCTGCCAATCAGGCCAGTGCACGGGGGTTCCACTGATGCAAAAATTATGGTTATGCCATAATGGTTGTGCCAGTGGCACTGCTTAAGGGATTTTTAAAAGCCATAATAGTTGTGTATGAATGAGAAGAGATGTAGCAATAGGGATATCCTTAAGGGCCTTAGGCAAAGAGGCAGTCTTTGTGCAGAGCAATGAGGAGAGGGTAAGGTTATGCTGGGTACAAAGGTCTTCCTCTGTAGTAATCCATTGAGAGCAGTAGGAGGAGTTGTGAGGAGGAAGAGGAGAGCCCCAATGAAGGTATTGTGCTCTTTGTGCTCTGTGGTAATAGATTAGGAAATCAGGGAGACCAAAGCCTCAGACTGAGTGAGGGGCTGCTAACTTGACATAAGCACATCTGGGACACCTACCTTGTCAGAGGAAAGAGGAGATGATTCCATTGAGAGTTTGGAACCAAATTAGGGGAAGCCAAACTGTGAGCATATGAACGGGGTATAACAGGTGGGGGAGGACCTTCATTTTGATGATATTGATTCTACCCCACAATGTAAGGGGAAGAGAAGCCCACCTGTGGAGATCCTGTTTGAGTGTTGACAGTAATGTCATGAGATTGTCCTGAACTAGGCAATGCCAGAAGGTCGAAACCCGAATGCCCAGGTATGATAGGAAGGAAGGGGTCCAAGTGAGACCTAGGGGACTAATTTCTTGCGTGATAACTTTGTGGTTTGGGGAAGCACCATGGTCTTAGTTACATTGAGCTTATAAAATGAAAGGTTACTAAACATTTGTATTTCATGAAGGGCAGCCTCAAGGGAAGTAACAGGGTGTTGAAGGTGCAGCAGGATGTCGTCTGAATATAAGGAAGCTTTGTATTCCTTTCCTCAATTGGGATACCTGTAATAGACTTGTTTAGGTTGAGTTTGATAAGTAGGAACTCCAGGTATAAGGTGAAGAGGAAAGAGGAAAGGGGACAGCCCTGCCGAGTTCTGTTGATTAAGGGAAAGCCCAAGGACATGTCCTTTTTACAACTGACCTTAGCTGATGAGCTAGAGTATAACAGATGGATCCATTGTATGTAATCAGTGGGGAACCAGTAATGTTCCAAAAGGCGGAACAGATACAGCCAAGAAACCCATTGAAGGCTTTCTTGGCATCCAAGGAAGAAAGGACATGGGGGACTTCTGACCTCCTAGATGCTGAGATGAGGAGGAATAATTTCTGAAGGTGATCAGAGGGCAGTCTGCCACTGACAAACCCAACCTGTTTCTGGCCAATCAGATTAGCCCAAACCCACTGCAATCTGGCAGCGAGCAATTTCCCCAGGATTTTTAGACCCATGTTAAGTAGGTAGATGGCGTGATAATTTTGTACTTGGATAGCATCTTTCCCAGGCTTAGCCAGCACAATTATGGTGGCTCGTTGAAGGAGTGTGTCCAAGGTGTGGGTCTGGTGGGCCTCGAAATATCTTGCATGTAGAGGAGCTAAGATCTCAGACTGCAGAGCTTTATAGAAATTAGTGGAGAAACCATCCGGTTCAGGGACTTTGCCAGAGGAAAAGGTGGTAATGGCGTGATGAACTTCTTGAATAATGATTGGAAGGGCTAGCGATTCTTGTTGTTCCAGCATGAGGGTGGGAAGCGGAATAGAGGACTGTTAGGAATCAGTGTCGTCCAGGGTTGCCGATGAGAGCTAAAGATTGTATTGGTGAGTGTAGTAGGTTTGGAATACCTGGGCAACGTGCCTGGAGTCCATGATGAACTTTCCTGTGTCAGGATCCAATATGGATGAGCTAAAGCAATGGATTTCCTGTTTTAAGATACGTAAGGCAAGAAGCTTACCAGCTCTTCCCCTTGTGTAACATATAAGGTCTTGGTCCAAAATAAGACCAGTTCAGCCTGATCTCTATTAAGTTCATAATATCATTCTCGGAGGATGTCCAATTCTCTGTAGATCTCTGGGGGAGAAGAACCCAAGAGGGATGAGTCAATCTCCCTAATTTGAGCGAGAAGTGTCAAGGCGTGAGACGACCTGGGTTTTTTCTATTTTGTAGAAACCCAGATCAGCTCCCCATAAATGGATCACTTATAAGCATTCCAAAGGGTGGTAGCAGTAGTGACTGTGCCTGTATTCTCTTGGAAAAAGGTAGTGATAAAGTTGTTAGGGAGTCTAGGATTTGGGGGCCCTGCAGCAAATGTTTATTCAGTTTCCAAGTCCTGTCACATTCGACCTCTCTATCTAAGGTCTAAAACAGAAATACCAGAGAATGATCAGAGATAACCTGTGGGAGTATCTCAACCTACGGCAGACCAGGTAAAAGGCAGCAGCTGATGAAGAAGTACTCTAATGGGGAGTAGGTGCCATGGGGATGGAGTGAAACATAAAATCCTGGAGCATAGGGTTTAAAACCCTCCATGGGTTCATGCAAAAAAGACTATTAGATAAATCTCTTAGGGCTAGCTGATGTGGGGATAGTCATTTTTTGGAGAGGGGTAGTCTGTCCAAATCAATATTCATCATTACATTCCAGATTTCTCCTAAGATAAGGGGATGATGGGACCATTCAGCCAAATAGGCAAGGAGAATGGCAAAAAAGGAGGATCACAGTGGTTAGGACCATATATGTTAGCCAGGATGACCGTGGTCCTGTCTAGTACACCTTTTAACAAAAGAAATCTCCTTTGGGGGCCATAAATCTGGTCCAACAAACAGAACTGAATGTGTCTGGCTATTAAAATGGGGATACCTGCTTTCTTGGATGAAAGGCTGACCCTTAAGGCTTGTCCCACCAATTGGCACCATAGCAGGGGAACATTTGGGGCACAGCGGTGTGTCTCCTGAAGGAAAACAATGGACGGGGCATAGTGTTTCAAGTGGGTGAGAACCTGAACACATTTTTGTGGAGAGTTGGCTCCTTTCACATTCCATGTAATAAGGGATACTGAAGAGTTAGCCATAGGGACAGCAATAGGCACCTGCAATATATGGCTTGGCCTGTAAGTTCAGGATCCTGTGGTAACAATCACAAAAAGAGCCTGTGGCTAAGGATTTCCCTTCATAAAAAGGCAAGACAGCCTCCTGACTGAAAGGACCCTCCCTCAATCCCCATCAACAACATAATACAGAGAAACCCACAAACAGACATCCCTTCCCCCAAACAATCTGTTATGCCACCTGAGGTGTTGCGTCCCATGTGCATTGGCCAAGTCTGGACCAAAGCGGTAGGTCCAGCTGTATCCCATCTGAGTCATTGGGTTGTGTGATCTTCATCCTAATGCAGGAGAGGCTCTTGCCATCTAACCCCAAACACCAACTGGTATGGATCCTTAGTTCACAGAGTCGTGCAGGGACCCATGCCAGTGACACCATTTGGTCTGGCAAGTAAGGACCCCCCCCATCTGAACCAATATCCAGCAGAGACAGAAACCATGATAAACAATGGGTGAAAGAACTCCTCCTTGATCTAATTCCTTGGTCACCCAGCCAAAGAATTCTATCAGCTTTGTTTGGCATGACCTCCCCTCTTGAATCCATGCTACCTCGGATCTTCTAACCAATTGGATTCAAGATATTCCACTATCCATTCCATTAACAGTGTTTCCATTAATTTTTACACCACTGATGTAGGCTGACAGGCCTATAATTGTCAACCTAGCTTTTCTCTGCTAACACTTTTGTGAAGTAGGACTACATCTAACTTTCTTGACCTTTCTGGGCTCCAGTGATCTGTTAAATAGGACTATCAGAGGTGCAGCCAGTACCTCCCTGATCTCCCTCAATACCCTTGGGTGCACCCTGTCTGGCCCCATAGCTTTATCCACTTTCAGGTTAGTAAATGCTTTCAGGACTCTGTCCGCAGAAAAATAATTAGTGTCCACTTCCCTTCCATCAACGCTTCTGTTGTATTTTGTGGCCCCTCCCCTTCCGCTTTCACTGTGAGCACTGAGTAGAATTATTTTTCTTGATGTTTGCCTGTTCCTGGTCACCCACCGTACAGCACCCCCCCCCCCCAATCTTACAGCCCCTCACTTTGTCTTCCTTTTTTTTCTTACATAGCTAAAAAATGTCTTGCCCCTTTTTATTTTTTCTTCAGTTTGTGCCTTAACGCTCCTTACAGCTTTCCCTGCTTCCCTCTGTTTCCCCGATACACCCCACTATCCTCCTCCCTCTGTGTCTCATTGTATCTTCTGAATTAAACTAAGTTAAAAGGACCAAGGAAGAACAAGAGAGAAAGACAGGTAAATATTCATTTATCTAAAAATCAGTAATTGGGAGAGGCACACTGAACTGAGGCTCATTTCCAGGTGTGACCTGGTGGAAAGGAGAAGGGAAGATGCACAATTACAAACAAAATACAGCCAGTCAGGTGAAGTGATTACAATGACAATGATGTAAAGAGCATGAGCTGAGTTCAGTACAAACAAAATTGCAAAAGATTGCATATGGATGTAACCCCCCCTACAAATGAGGGTTCTCGAAAAGTCTTCCTTGAGCTTGCCTAAATGCTCACTGCCAGGCTGGTGTCCTGTGTTTTAGCAGTTTAAATGTATTGCCAGAGAGTGCCTGTATAGCCTCTGTGTACTGTCTCTTTAAGAGCTGCCTGGATTGCAGTTATAATTAATCTGAGAGGGAGCTCTGTTAGAAGATGTACTTGTTTACTGATCATTTGTTAGAGCAGTAATAATATTGCAGTTTGTTCTAACCTGCCTTCTTTGCAGCATGGACAGTTCTGTTTGTTTCCATCATCTTGGTCCTGTACTGGCAGAATGGGCCAATCAGTACATTTGGGACTCTAAAATAGAGCCTACCTACAGGGTCTTGGTGGGGCCAAAACTTGTAGGAATTGTAGTTTTGGGCTTTTGGTGCCTAAAATAACCTGGGGGGGGGGGCCTTGTTATGACTGACAGACAGATCAGCCAACTGAACTTTTTGGATCTTGGAGAAAGTCCCACACTGCTTGCAGTTTCAGTTAGATCTGAGCTGGGAAGTGAAGAAGTAAAAGCTCGAGATAGTTTGAGCAGCAATCCATAGTGGATTCACATGGGAGAACTGTGGAAAGACCTGGGTTTTGCCTGTATGACTGCCTGCTGTCCCTGAGAGGGAACTTGTGCTTTTTCAGACTAAATCCGAATTTGGAGAGTGAATTAAGCCACCGAATTGTGACCAGGCTTTAACCTGAAGAAGACTGAAGATTTGCTGAATGGAATCAGCCTGTCAGGACTTCCAGCTACCTCTGAACTCCCGGATTGTGCAGAGACTCTGTAATTACGAACGGAGAGCCATTTGCCTGGTACAGTGGAACTTTCTTACATGTGAATGTGCTCTGTGCTTATAGTGGGTCGTGATTTGGTTCCCCACTGTGTGTCTGAACTGTGTTTTGCTTGCTGGAAGCTGTATCCAGCTCCACAGACTGAATCCGTATCCATTTCCATTTGCCTGGGCCCTGCTACACTGGCCCAGCCAAAATACCTGCTACGCAGAGAAAGTCATCGACAAGAGACCGGTCTAGGTATTAGGCCACTGCTCAATGCCTTGAACTAGAATGATGCCTCAGTAATTCATGTGGGCCCTGCTTCTCTGGGCACTCCAGCTCAACAGCCTGCAGTCTCGATTTCATCCTGCCTGTGTCCAGTATTGGGTATGGTGAGTAAACATCAGGGTAGCTCCCTGCAACAACAGCTAAATCTAAAAGTGTTATCATCTGATTGTCTTGTTGCCTTTTCTTTCAAGAACTGAGCCCTCCAGCTCCTGCTTACAAATAGTGTGAGTTGTACATATTGCTTTCTTCCATCACAGAGCCCCAACCAGCTGCAATGTTCCTGGCTAGCCCACCATTTTCCTACCTAGGTACCCAGAGTGTGTGACTGTGTAGGGACTCTGAACTGCATGCATAACTGTCTGATTAATATAGCTTTTAAGCAAATCAACCTGATTATGCCCCTCCCTTGTTTAAGTCCCCTGAATAAATCAGATTTAACTTTGTTTGCATTTAACCTGACTGTGGTTCCAGTTTGTGCCAAAAGTATCGTACTGTTGCTATTTGCTGTGCTTAAACTTGTTTTACAGGGGATCCCCAGGGTCAAGCTAGAGGAACCAGCCCTGGTAGTAAGCGCAAACAATGTGGGTAATTGCCTGGTGAATAAGGGTCATTGTGAAAGTAATTATTATATATTGTTCAGGCCATTAGAAGGGAAAGAGGGTGTTACAGTGTCCTGGAGGGCAGTGCCCAGGTTAGCTTGACCACTAACAACCCTGACCTCCTGGTGGAGGCACCAGTTTCATTACCCAGGCCCCTTAACCTGCTACTAGCCAAGCAGGCAGGGATAGTAGCCCTTGGGATAGCACCACCTAGGGGTTACATGGAGGAGAAATAAATTATCATACAAATCATCTGTGCACACAGGACAAACTCAAAAATTGCATAGTGTCAGAGTGAAGGGAGGCTGAGCTGGAGCTGAATGGAGAAGTCAAAACAGATTTATAAACTTCAACCAGGTTATTGAAACTATGATGTATGGTGGGAAGGAGAGGTAAGAGGTGGTTAAAATCCAGGCAAGGGTAAGGAATACGAACATATGAAATTTGCCAGCAGATAAAGGCCTAGAGGTCTGTAAAGTCTGCTCGAATGTGCAGCTAGCACCCCTTACTCTGCAGCTGCCCCTTCCTTCCACCCTTCCCCTTCATTAACCCTCCCTCTTGTCCTGTCCCATCCACTTTTGAAGCAGTCCACTGTTCTACTGGATACCACTTCTGCAGGTAACGCATTCCACCCAGCCACCACCCTCTCTGTAAAAGTGTCTCTCATCTCCCTCCTGAACCTTCCTCCCTCCAGTCTCATATCATGGCCCCTGGTGGCCCTCCCTCCCTACTTTGAACAGCCCCTCTGTACCTGTCTTGTTTATTCCTTTCATGTATTTAAAGGTTTCAATCATGTCACCCTGTCCTCCTCTCCTCCAGTGAGTACATGTTCAACTCCTTCAACCTCCTCTGATGATAAGTCCCCCAGCCCCTGATCATCTTTGTCACCCTCGCTGCACCTCTCCAGTAACAATGTCCCTCTTCAGATACGGGACGCCAGTACTGCATGCAGTACTCCAGGTGTGGTCTAACTAATGACCTATACAGTGGCAGAATCACCTCCTCCCTCCTCGAGGATATACCCCTTGCAATACAACCCAGTATTTTGTTGGCCTTTGTAGCTGCCTTCCTACATTGTGCCGAGTTGTTCATTGACCCTGTAATGAGCACACCCAGATCCTTCTCCTCCTCTGTCTGGGCTAGCTGCACTCCCCCAGCTGGTAACTCCTCCTTGGGTTCTTCATCCCAAATGCATCACCTTGCACTTTTTGCATTAAAGCCCAGTTGCCAGGTGTCTGACCAGGTTCCAAGCTTTGCCAGATCATCCTGCAACCCTGCCATCCCCTAGGTCATCCACCACCACGCCTACCTTGGTATCATCAGCAAACAGGCTGATCTTGCTCTTGATGTCCCATGATATGTCTGCAATGAATATCCCAAACAACACTGGTCCCAACACGAGCCCTGTGGAACACCGTTCGTCACTGCCCTTGGGTGTGAGACTCCCCACCCACCACCACCCTCTGTTGCCTTCCCTGAAGCCAGTTTCTACCCATCTCACCAGCTTTGCACCCGCCTGTGCCTACTAACTTCCTTCCCAGCCTTCCATGTGGCACGAGTCTAATGCCTTACTGAAGTCCAGATACAGGACATCCACTGCATGGCCCTCGTCCAGTTACCTAGTTACCCAGTCATAGAACTCCACCAGGTTGGTTGGCAGGATCTGCCATGTATGAAGCCATGCTGTCTGCTGTCCCAGTGTCTTTGGCCTCTAGAGAGGCCACCAGCCTCTCCTTCAGGATAGTCTCCATTAGCTTACCCATGATGGATGTGAGGCTCACTGGTCTGTAGTTTTCGGTTCATCCTTGGGGCCACTCTTGTGGAGGGCACCACATGAGCCATCCTCCAGTCCTGAGGTACACACCCCGAATGTAGTGAGGCATTAAATAGGTCTGCCAAAGGTCCTGCAAGGGCCTCTGCCAGCTCCTTCAGTACCCTGGGGTGGATGCCATCTGGGCCTGGCGCCTTGTCCACCCTCAGTGCCTTCAAACCTCTCAGACTCTGCCCTCCATGATTTCCCATCTGTCACCTTCTCCCCCTGTTTCTTAGTTCTCCCACCTTGGGTGTCACCCCCTCTTCTCTTTAGTAAATACTGAGCAGAAGTACTCATTTTAGTGCTTCTGCCTTATACCTACTCTTCCACCAACCCCCTTCCTAATCCTTACTATGTGGTCCTTACAGATCCTTTTCTCCCGATGTACTTAAAGAGTCCTTCTCCCCTCTTAATGCCTTGTGCCAGCCTGAGTTCGTAGATGCTTTGGCCCCTTACTGCCTTGTCACCTCCTTCAATTCTGTCAAGTACTCCTCCTGTCCTCCCCCTCCTGTTTTCTTGTACTTCTAAAGGCAGCTCTTTCCCTCCTTACCTTTTCCATGACTCTTCTTGCTCAACCAGCTTGGTTTTCAGCCCTAGCCTTCTTGCTCTGGGCTTTGCAGCAGTTTGGTTGCCTCCACTATCCCCAGCTTTATGAGCTCCCACCTCTGATTAGTGTCCATACTAGATTGAATTCTGGCCAGGTACCCTTTTACCACTTCCCCCATCCTCCCAAAGTTGGCCCGCCTGAAGTCCAGCACTCTTGTGCCAGATTCCACTCCTTCCTTGCCCATATCCAATGTGAGCCATACTGAGTGGTGGTCACTCCCTGACAGCGGTTCCTCCACTGTAAGTTCTCTCACAAAGTCCCCATTTGCCAGCACGAGGTCAAGGGTATTCCCTAACCTGGTTGGTTCACTGACCATTTGCAGCAGGAAGCTGTCCTGGAAGGCATCCAGCAGTACCTACTCCCTTCTGTTCCTGGTTGTTGGGGTGCCGGAGTCCACCTGGCATGTTGAAGTCCCCACAATCACCACACTACCCTTCTCGCAGGTCCTCCTGATCTGTCCCGCTAGTTCCCTGTCTAACTCCTCCATCTGAGATGGTGGCCTGTACACCACTCCCATTCTAAGAATCCTATTCTTGAAATCCTGGATTTGCATCAAAGTGACTCGTACTACCCTCCTCCCTTCCTCCTTACACACTTCAGTCCTTCCTTCACATATAGTGCCACCCCCCCTCCTTTCCCAATCACCCTGTCCCTACGAAATAACCTGTACCCTGGTACAGACAGGTCCCAGTCATGTATTGGGTGGCCCATGTTTCTGTGATTGCTGCAATGTCCACCTCTCCCTCTGCCATGAGCACCTGTAACTCTGCAGTTTTCCTCCCAAAAAAAATTCACGTAAGAGTTTAAATTCATGTTTAAATCCACGTTTGGTCTGTGGATTTAAAAATGTGTGGAGTCGTGGAGTCGTTTGCTTAATCCATCAAAGTAATTGTTGTTATAAGCGGATCTATAAGGAGGACTAACAAGGAAGAATTATTGAACTGTGTATGGCTTGTTGCTGAAGCATTTTGCCTGCCTGCTTTAGGGAAACTTGTAAGGAGGAAGACGTGTAAGGAAGTTTTTCAACAGAGTACTGCTATTCCAGCTGCTATATAAAGATTTTGGTGATTCTATTAGTGATCTTAAGGACTTTGGTGGATCTATATGTGAGGTTGTGGTTGAGAAGTGTTAGCTGCCTCTCGGTTTCCGACCGGGTAGGAGTTGCCCAGCTTGCTCCCTGGGAAGCTGGGGGACCTAGGGCTTCTCCTAGACCGCCCTGGGATTTGGCTGTTGGGCTAACTCATGGGGTGTTTTTAGCTGCGGGTGGCTAGCTGGGTAAGGCTGCTATAGAAGTAGTGGTTGCCTCTCGGTTTCCAACCAGGCAGGAGTTGCCCATTTACCCCTAGGAAGCTGGGGGGATTAGAGCTTCTTCTAGACCTTCTCAGGATTCGGCTGTATGGACTTGCTCGTGGGATGGTTATAGCCGCGGGTCATTGACCGGGTAAGGCTGCTATTACTGTTGTTTAGGCATCACATTGATCTACCTGTCTCCTGGAAAATCGATTGTTTGAAGCATGGTCCTTGAAGTATAAGCTGCTGCTGGATTTGTGGATTCCTTCAGATCCCTTTGCTAAGCTGAGTTTGATTCAGATTTCCGCCACTGGATTTTTGTGTATTTATTATTTATCTGGACTTATTTGACTTTCCATTTGCTTTGAACACTCTGAAAAATGTCCCCTGCTATGTGAGAGGTAGTTTTGGGAGACTTTATAATATCTATTGCACTATTGCATGTGAGAGATGCTTTAGTGTTTAAAAAAACACAAATTATTTTAAGTTTTATATTTAATGGTGTCTTATTGTTTAGGGCTAGTGTTGAGTTAGAACTTATTTTAGTTTTATATATAATTTGCCACCCCTTTGTGAGAGAAAGGAGAGTTTATTTGATAGGTGTGTTTATTTGAGTTAGTTTATTAGATAATTGTTATTAAAGATGTGTTTGGGGTTTACAACGATCAGGTGCTATTCTCCCACTCTGCTCCAGGACCTCCGCCCCTTTTATTGTCCTCGGTTGTCTAATGATGTTCTTAATAACTGCCGCATAGCGGGTATAATGAGAAGGCACTTAAGGGATGGGTGGGCCGGACAGAGTGGGAGATTGGAGGAGGGTGGGCAGATAGGGATAGTTGGGTCAAGGAGACACCCTGGGGTGAAATGGGATCAGAAGAGGGGTCCTCCTTGTCTGATTCCCATACCCAAGGGCTCCACAGATTGTGGGCAGGTGCCGCGTTCGTCTCCAAAAACCCATCCAACTCGGGCGGTGCTATGTAATGCCAGGTCTAGTAGGAACAAGACTGCTATTATTGCAGATCTTGTTGCAACATCTGACCTGGCATGTATCACCGAGACCTGGCTGGATGAGAATGCAGGTCCTATCTTAGACTCTGCTGCTCCGGCTGGGTTCTCGGTGATGCACTGTCCGAGATTGGATCGTAGGGGCGGGGGAGTGGCCATCTTTTTTAGATCAGATCTGAGTCTTGTGGAGGTGCCAGTTGGCAATGCCAGGTCTTTTGAGTGTATCCTGGCAGCAGGTGCAGAGTTTAGGATTCTCCTCATCTACCGTCCACCCGGCGATGGTGGAGAATTCCTGAAGGAATTCACGGACTTCATCATGGACATGGCATTGGAGTCACCCAGATGGTTAATACTGGGTGACTTCAATGCCTGGGTCGATGATGAACTCTCGCACTTTGGAAAGAATTTCCTCCAACTTAAGTCTATGTTGGGCCTGTCACAGGTAGTTACCTCTGCTACCCATATAGGGGGACACTTGTTAGACCTGGTGTTTACACTGGATTTGGATGTTATGCATCTGGGGGTGGAACCAAATGTGTGGACAGACCATCACACCATAAGATTCAGTTTTGGGGCACCACCTAATAGGCCTGCCCCTACGGAGATGGTCCAGTATCACCCTTTAAGGGGAGTAAACCCAGAGGGCCTATTAGCGGTACTGGACCTATCGGGCATTTTGGTTGAGAGCATGAGTCCAGGAGACCTTGTTTTTGCCTATAGTAAGGCAGTGAGCAGGGCCTTGGACCAAATTGCTCCTGTTCGTGTTTGCCCACTCACCCAGAGCTCAAAGACTCTATGGTTTGATGAGTCTTTGAAGAAACTGAGGAGAGTAGGGCAAAGGCTAGAGAGGGCCTGGCGGAAATCTTGCCTGGATGCTGACAAACTTAGATTGATGGATCATTATGTTATCTATCAAACAGCAATAACCCATAAGAAGGCAGAATTCCTGTCCAGGGAGATTGCTGCTGCACGGAACTGACCAGCTCAACTCTTTCAGACCGTTGACAGACTGTGCAATCCACTCTGTCTACAGTCTGGAAGAGATTTTTCACAAATAAAGTGTGATGAGCTTGCTCGGTTTTTCGCTGATAAGATTGCCAACATTAGGTTGGATATCGGCCAGGCTCATTCTTCAAGGGCTTGCAGTGATCGGCAGGTGGAAACAAACACCTGTGTTGCCTGGTTTGATTTTGGTAGGCTGGAGCTCATGGATATTGTGAGGATTGTCCAGATTGTACGTCCAACCAGCTGTAGTTTGGATCCGGGCCCTACGCCTCTATTATTAAGTTGCGTAGATACTATCTGTCCAATCATTGCTGAAATTGTTTGGAAATCTCTGGAGCAGGGGATCTTTCCTGATCCCCTAAAGGAGGCGGTCATTCGACCACTCCTAAAAAAACCTTCATTGAACCCGAACTGTCCAGCTAACTACAGACCTGTCTCTAACCTGCCCTTTTTGGGTAAGGTTATTGAAAAGGTGGTTGCACTGCAACTGGATGACCATATTACAAATCACAATATATATGATACTCTCCAATCGGGATTTAGGAAAAGACATAGTACTGAAACTGCTCTTGTCCAGGTTCTAAATGATCTCCTGATAGCGAGAGATCGAAAGGTGTGTACTATCTTAGTCCTTCTTGATCTCTCTGCAGCATTCGACACTGTGGACCATGGTGTGCTTTTGGAACGCCTGCAGTGTTACTGCGGACTGTCTGGTACAGTTCTGCAGTGGTTTCAATCTTTTCTCACGGGGCGGAGACAGAGGGTTATCACTGGAATTTATTCCTCCAATGCCTTGTCTCTGCCCTGTGGGGTTCTGCAAGGCTCCATTTTAGCACCCATGTTGTTCGCTGTTTATATGCTGCCATTGGGAGACATTATTAGGCAGTACAGCTTGGGTTTTCACTGCTATGCAGATGATACCCAGCTGTATTTGTCTTTTAGTCCCAGACAGGAAGATGCAGTCTCTATACTTAACAGCTGTCTATCTGAGATCAAGGATTGGATGAGTGCCAGCTGGCTAAGGTTAAACCTGGATAAGACTGAGGTGTTGGTGGTGGACCCAGGTCGCCTTGAGGTGGGTTGTAGGGCTGGACTTCCTTCGGGCATATGGATCGATGGTGCCCAGCTCTCAACCTCAGACCGGGTGCGTAACCTGGGCGTTATTATTGACGATGGTTTGACCCTGAAGTTTCAGGTGTCATCCGTTGTCAAATCTTCCTTTTATCATCTTAGGAATATCGCTCAGGTGAAACACCTGGTTCCTCCGGCTGACTTTCCGGTATTGGTCCATGCCTTTGTTACTTCTCGCCTTGATTACTGCAATGCCCTGTACCTACGGCTACCAGGGGTTGATATCCGCCACTTGCAGCTGGTGCAGAATGCAGCAGCCAGGCTTCTGACTGGGACATCTATGAGAAGTCATATTACACCTGTGCTGCGTGAACTGCACTGGCTGCCGGTTCAGTGGCGGATCACCTTTAAGGTCGGGTTACTGATCTATAAAGCCCTACACGAACAGGGACCGCGGTATCTTCAAGATCTTCTTGTTCCCTACTGTCCCTCTCGCTCACTCCGCTCCACTAACGAGGGATTGCTAGAGGTTCCCAGGGTTCGTTTAAAAACCTCTGGAGCTCAGGATTTTTCTTATGCTGCCCCTACCCTGTGGAACTCTCTAGCTCGTTGGATACGAGGCTGCCTGACCATTGAAAGTTTTAAGTTAGAATTGAAAACTTATTTATTTAAACAGGCATGTGGAGAGTGATTTTATTGTTTTTATTGTAATCATATTGTTATTGTCATTGTATGTTATATGTATGCATTGTAATTGTGTATTTGTACAGCGCTTTGACTTTGAAAAGCACTTAAAAATAAATTTTTACTTACTTACTTACTCCCAAGGCTCCTAGCATTAAGGGGAATAGTTCAGGAGTTAGATGGAAGGGGTCTGCCTTAATGCCAGGAGCCTAGGTAATAAAATCAGCGTGCTCCAGGTAATGATGGCAGATGCTGTGATAGACATTATGGCCATCACAGAAAAGTGGGCTCAGAAAATAATGACTGGTACCTGACAGTTCCAGGGTACTCACTGTTCAGGAGGGATAAAGCAAAAGGGAGAGCAGGAGGCATAGACCTTTATGTCATGGATGGTATTGGGGGGTGAAAGATGGGTTCACCAAGCATTGTAATGGGGGAGACAGAGTCACTGTGGGTGCAAGTCATGGAATCCTTAGTCAAGAAACTATGCTTGGGGGTGATCTATAGACATTCAGCACAAGGGGAAAAGAGAGAGACAGTGAGCTCGGGGAAGAACAAGAAAGGGGTTGGCAAAGGTGGAAGCAGTGGTAGTGGATGATCTGAACTTGTTGAACATCAGCTTGGATGTTCCAGTGGTCAGAAGCACCAGATATCAAGTGTTGCTGGATACATTCCAGGACTGTCTACTGTTACAGCTAGTTGAAGAACCCACCATGCAGAAGGACTTGCTTGATGTACAGCTTACTGACTTAGAGGTGGTAGAAGCTGTGGGAGTAGAGAAACCTTTAGGGAAGTGTGGCCACAATACCATTTGGTTCAAACTGGCCCTTGGGACTGAAAATCCCAATCGAGAGCTGAGGTCCTTGGTTTCAGAAGGGTAGACTTCAACAGGTTGAGGGAGTTGATCCTGCACAATTTAGTAGGGGTAGACAAAACTAAAAGGTGTGAAAGAATGCTTGGGGGCAATAAAAGGTGCCATTGTCGAGGCATCTAAGTTATGTATGAAAACGGTAACAAAAGGAACAAGTTCAAGAGACCATTATGGTTCTCGGCAAGGGTCAGGGAAGCAGAGAGGGCCAAGAAAAAGGCATTCTCCAGGTACAAATAAAAGCAAGTAGAGGAGGAAGAATGGGGAGAATACTTACTGAGAAATAAGAAGGCAAAGATGACTGTTAGGGAGGCAAAAACAGACACAGAGCTGCATATTGCAGTGGGGGGGGCAAGGGCAAAGGGAGACTTTTCTTCTGGTATATTAGAGAAAAAAGGAACAAAATGAGGGGAATCATCAGGCTGTCTGAGGGGCATAGGGTAATAGAGGAGAATGTGCAAAAGGCTGACATCCTTAATGATTACTTTTGTTCTGTCTTCACTAGGTAGGACAGTGGGCCTTTGCCCAAGCTTGACATCGGAGCTGCCACAGAGGGGTTCTGGAAATGAGGCAGCCAGTATTTACAAGTGAAAGGGTCTGGAATGGAACAAATCTGAGGGTGCTCAGGGAACTAGCTGCAGAATTGGCTGCACCTCTGGCAGGACTGTTCAGTAGTACATTATAGACAGGGTAGTTACGAACAACTGGAGGGTGGCAGATGTAGTTCCACCCTATGGGGGGGCAAAGAACAAAAAGGGAACTACAGACCTGTCAGTCTTACCTCTGTTGTAGGGAATCTAATGGAGTTACTGGTTAAAGAGGATCTCATGGACAACCAGTTTGTGGATAGCAACGAGGGATCAGGGAAATGCAGAGTGACCTGCAAAGCCTAGAAAGGTGGTCTAAGGTCTGGCATTTGAAATTCAATAGCAAAAGTGTAAGGTGATGAACTTAGGGGACAAGAACCTTAGGACAGAGAACTGGATTGGTGGGGTATGACTTAGGACTATGGCTGAAGAATGGGACCTAGGCACTATCATCAGTGACATCATCAAACAATCAAGCCAGTGCAACAAGGCCTATGGTAAGTCAAATAGGATGCTGAGGTGCATCAGGAAGGGTATTAACAGCAGAAGGAAGGTGTTATACTACCCCTTTATAGATCTTTGGTGAAGCCACATCTAGAGTACTGTGTCCAGTTCTGGAGTTCTCACCTTAGAACAGATAAGGACTGGCTGGAGACAGTGCAGTGAAGGGTGACTAAGATGATGCTGGGCCAACAGGGCAGGTCATATAAGAAGCACCTGAAGGCACTGAACATATACTCACTTGAGACCAGAAGGGAGAGGGGAGATGTGATATAGACCTCCAAGTTCCTCAAAGGAATAAAGAAAGTGAACTGTGGGAATGATTTAGAATGAGTTACAATTTGAGTTCACTAGTGCACAACTGGAAACTGACTGTAGGGAAGTTCAGGAGGGATATGAGAAAGTATTATTTTACAGAAGGGGTGGTGGAACCATGGAACAGTCTACTAGCCAAAGTGGTGGGTGCTAAAATGATAATGGTTTCAAGCATGGCTGGGACAGAATTAAGCAATAAGGTATGACCAGGGGTTAGATTAACAGTCTGTTAATCACCCCCTAGGGGTGTAATGTGGCACAAGGTGCAGTCGAGTGTGATATTACCCCTAGGGGGTGATTAACTGACTGTTAATCTAACTCCTGGGAGTGCCTTATTGCTATTATAAAAATGTTTTCCAAAAGAAAAGTGCTAAAAGTATCCTTTATGAATGTTTTCCTCATTTAGAGGGAGATTTTTAATAAAATAGTTCTTCCACCAGCAGTTTAAGAATGCTGGTTCAAATTCAGAATGCATCATTCCACACATTCAGCTGTGCTAGATTATGGAATGCTGACAGGAAGAATCCATGTGCCATGGTGATCAGGCTGTACATGACAGTATAATGAAGGGTATAGTGGCTACTCAGGGTGACAGAAACTGGGAGGGGAAAAGGTGGATGGATTGGGAGAGCTAAGACCCTGGATGGGCATTAAGTCCTGTGGTTAGATAGGGAACCACAGGCAGACTGGATGGACCATTGGTCTTTTTCTGCCATCATTGTCTGTGTTCCTATGTTTTTATGGCTTCCCTTAGTTCTTTTTCAGGGTGGCAGAGAAGAAGCAGCATAGAAGGAGCAGCATGGAAGTGAACGGCTAAAATAGTTGATAAAGAGACGTGGTGTGCTTTGGACAGATACTGGTTGTTGAACAGCCTAAACCAGTGTCTTACACCTGTGGAATGGTGATAAGGTAGCAGCCAGTCTCCTGAGCTGTGGTTCTTGGCATGACAGGGAGTTCAGCCTAATAGGGCTGCTGGAGACAAAACATGATGGCTACCTGCTGTGAACCAGGAGGCTGGCCACGGGGGTGAGGAGGATAGCAGGAGCACTATATGTGCAGAAATGCTTCTTTATACTGGAAAAAAGGTATGATACGATTGCCTAAGAGGAAGGGGTCTTAGTATCATTTCAGATGTATTAAAGTTACTGCGCTCGGTGGAGTGTTATTCTACTTTCTTTTTTCTTGGCTGAGCCCGATACCTTGGAGACTACACAGGAGGATCTCAGACCTGATCAATTTAATGGTGGCAGCTCACAGAGACCTAAATGGGCCAGTAACACCCACAAGTTTAAAACGCCAAAGGAATTCATAAAAAATCTGGCTGACACTATGGACTACTAGAACAGGAGAAATGAGCAAAGTTTGGCAGTTCTTTCATAGCTTTTCATAAGGACGCTCTTCTGGTGAGTTGTGGAAACTGAGTGCAGGGTAAAATTCCATGAAAAGGTGCTCTTTCAATTCACCCCTCTCATGAAGTCGATGTATTAGCCCTAGAAACCTCAAAAACACGGTTATAGTATTACATTATATAAAAGTGAAATTACAGGTTTGTCAAACTTTGTTCTAGAAAACTTTTAAATTTAAATTTGAAAGCTTCCTAACTGGATGTAATGGAGCCCCATAAAAATGACCAGTGGTGTATTAAAACTAATAAGGGAACCCGTAAAGCTATAAGAACAATGATAATCAGTGGTATCAGTTTGGTTGGTTTTAAAGTCCCAGGTTTCTACATTTTCAGGGCTAACTTTCTTGAGAAAATACTTTGGACCACAGGTAACTAAAATAAGTGACTTCTGAACTTTCCGACAAGCACTTGACTCTAAGAAACTCAAATCCATTTTCTATTCTGAACTCCATTTGAACTCCGTTTGAATTTCATGACTCATTTGATGGAGTTGTAGTATATGATTTACTATTGTTTGGGAGTCTGCCCCCATAAAACTGTTTTTTTCTGCAGGTGAACATGATCTGTGGCACAACTGCTACAAGTGATTGATACAAGTGATAGTTCATATAGAACAGCTTATGCCTCCAAATATGTACATTTTAAAATACTGTCTCTATTACATTTTTTTTGTGGCTTGTAAGGAGTTTGCAAATTTGTTACAACTGGGCTAGGTTTTCAAGGACTTGGGCTTTATAAGAATATGTAAGAATAATCTTGCATTGGCCACCACGTGCTGCAACATGGTGGTCATAAATTCGAGTATATGCAAAACAGCTCAAGTCTTTTTAACCTTTTATAATTGCATATTATTTTTAGGTTTTATTATGACGATTTGATGATTTGTTGGATTTTGAACCTGTTATTATTGAGTTTATTGTGGTTATTTTGTTTATTTCATTCACGCTTTATGCCTTGTGTAATTCTGTGTTATGGGCAGCAAAAGCACAGTAAAATACAGTAAAAACCTACATAGAACTCAGATCTACAGTTTAGCTGAATTAATTCATAAACTCTTGTGTGCAAATGGAGCCTCTCATCTTTAGTTTAGATGGGCTCTATTTTAATTATATTATGTGAATTATAATTGTACATTTTTTTATAAATATTTTCTGGATGAGTGCTCATGTGGCAGGACTGAAGGATGTGTAAGGGCTATATTTGGCCAATTATAAAAATGCCCTTGGAGAGCTGGTAATTTGAACATGTATAACGGATAATAGTAATTAGTGGTATTGTAATCTAGATATCTAATACTTGATACTTGATGTTCCTGCTTGAGTGACTTACCCTGAATCTCTGGGCATGGTGGTATTTGGTGGCATGTTTGGGGAGATAGCCTAGGAAGACCATGGAGGGCTTAGTCCAAACTGACAAGGCCAATTCCTCTGGGAAATGGATATTAGTAGGCTTACAGAAGTGAGGCATGATTGAGTTATGTTATGGAGCCCAGTACTGAACTCTGAGTTTGGACATGAAGCAAAAGACCCAATGTGTAATTACAGGTCCAGCTCTTTCACCCTATACTTGTGGCCTGAAGTACTGGCTGGCAGAGTGTGCCAGGCTTTGGGGCCATTTGAAGGACTACGAGGCAGCATGCGCTGTAGAGTATTCCTATTAGGCTCCTTTAGTGCTAGACCCAAGCCGGCAGTACAGGTTGGACCATTTTGGGTGATATGAGAGTGACATATTACCTCACATTGGACAGAATAGCTCTAAGTACCAGTATCAGTTTTTGGTCAGGAGGTCATATTTCTACACTTGATATTGCCACCTGTTAAGACTATCAGATATTCCACTGAATGAGGTACATGGTAGTCGGAGGGGAAGGTTACTCCATGGGGATCCCTGGACAGGTTTTGCCCCAGCTAGCACTGAAATTAGCCATCTTAATTCAGAGAACCCTTGTAGTTTGACTAAACTAAATGAGTGTAAGAAATGGTAGGGAATGAATTAAACTAAGAACTATTAAATTATCAATGCATAGATTCTATGATTAATTGCTAATAGCACCTTATCTAATCTATCAGTTGGATATATTGAAGATACTGCATCCTTGGCAATAGTGTACATTTTAAATTATGTGTATTAGGCAATATAAAGATTTTAATGTACTTTTCTTAATTTGTAAATGTTGAAAATGGTGTAATGATTTGTTAACCGATCAACAATAAACTAACTAACAAACTATGTTTTTATGATATGGTGCCCAGAATCGTGAGGCATAATGTAAGTGATGGCATATATATGCTCTATGTTAAGGAAAGATGACACTTGAGCCTTTACTTCATATATGAGTATATGGAAAAATGTTATTACTTAGACTTATGACGTGGTTAAAGCAGCAGTGCAACACATTTTTTTTTTCCAAAAGCTAGTGTAATCCCCCCCCCACACACACACACTACTTTACATAGTTAGCTACCCCGGTACCCTTGACTGGGTACAAACACACTTTGGAAATGGTACCATATCCAGCTTTGGGAATGTATACCAGGCTCATTACTTCTAGAGGTCAAAAGGGGTTGGGGGTGTATAAAAGTAAAACTTATGACAAAAACCCAGATCCTAGGGAGAGAACTTTTTGCTAGGACTATGCTAGACCTATACTTCTGGAGGGGTACCCAGTAACTCCACACACAGGAAGCAAAAACATAAATGTCCAAACCAGAGTTGGGGTTCTAGAGTGTGACTTTATTTCAAAAGATGTTCTCTAAAGCAAGGGTGGACCACCATAGTTTACACAGCATGGCACAAGGAATTACAGAACAACAGAATGACTGTATCTGACAGAAACTATGCATATTCCCATAGTTCATAGAACATTGAATTCTTTTCAATGGCACTGGCCACAACTGAACATTTCCTTTATTGGCACTGATCACAACTGAGCACACATTTTCCATATGGCATAGGACTTTAAAACTTCTTCAAGTGGCAACTGACTTCAACAGAGCACAGGGTCTCATTAATTAGCACAACCCACTCCAGGGGGATAAACTTCTCTTCAGACATTTGTCACTGTATCTAAATAACCAGGTGCCCTTATGGAACCTGTAGACCCAGCACCAGGCCATCCTACCCTCTGTGTTACCTACAGAGAGATAGCACTACTTCTACCCTACCATGTGCCAGGCACAAGCAGGCAACACTGAAGGCACAGAGGCCAGCTGATGAAACTTCAGCCCCTATCCTATGATCTATATAAGGATACTCACTGGCTCCAAGAAAATGGCTTGAAGCATGCCCTAATAGACAGCATTGATGACCCTTATCATGAATCAGGACCACCAACCTGCCCATCCCCCTAGCCCTCTAGGAAAAATCTATCTGACTATGCTGCCTACTGAGGAACCTACCCCCAAGCTTCCCAGTGTACCTGTGAACAAAAACAAGAAAACATACATTACATTGCATTTTCCCAAAATTTCCACACAACCTTACACCTGTGAAGAAAACGTTAACACCCTGTGAACCACAAACAATCCCAAAGAATTCTAAGAAAAGGGGAACTTGGCTGAGCTCCAGCATCCTCTTCTTCTCTTCTTTTCTTCCTCAGGAACACCTGGATAAGAAGAAAAACACAAAAACACATTCTGCATTCCACACAGCGCCTAAACCTCCACCTGAACACTAAAGAACCCCCAAAATATTTTTCTATAAAAGTACAAAAGTAAAAAATGGAAAGTAGACATTTATACAACACATTTGGGGATGGAAGGTCCTAAAAAGTTCAAAGCTAGTGACTAGACTGCTGATGCCCACAGGCATGGTCTACTAAAGAGTCTCTCCTAGGCTGGAGCCTGCTGAAGAACAGTTCTTGGGCAGGACAGGGCCTGTATAGCACTGCAATCCATGAGGAGAGTCTTTGATGACATACATTACAGTTCCATGGATGGTCTTCAAATGTAGAAGGTGTTGTGCAAAGTCAGTAAAGTTTGGTCTTACCAATTCCTTGAAGACCAAAAACAAAGGATCACTTTACTTCTACGAGCTGAGGACCCTCTCCTTTCAGACCAGGTGGCATCTTCGGATACCGCTGAGCTGATGTCCTCTGGAAACACAAACGATGAAACAGGAAAATGGCTGGATTGATGTCATCTGTAAATCAAACGATGGAACAGGAAAACAGCTGGATTGATGTCATCTGGAAAGCCAGGCGATGAAACAGGAAAACAGCTGGATGATGTCATCTGGAAAGCCAGGCAATGGAACAGGAAAACTGCTGGGCTGATGAATTTGGATACACCCGAAGAATCCTGGAACACCAGAAGAGCTGCATCTTCCTCCATGGATACTGCTGCTTCAGATGACAGATACTGGGTTGCCACTGCTCACTTCCTTTTAGGCATGCTGGGTATATTCACTGGGAGTGGCACCATTAAGGGTAATACTACTTAGGGTGTGGGGCGAGGACTATGACCCCATCTGGGCATTCAAAGCTGATGTTGTGTGGGGGGCGTTGCTGAGCTCCCAACATGGCTGACGTGTAAGTTATGTCTCCTGCCTCAGGCAAGCTTTAAAAGTTTAATTTACTCCATCTCCGGGAAAGCCAACCATCTAAAATCAGAAAAATCCTATGTTGGATGGTCTACTGATACAGGAATGAGTCCGAAGAAAGACCAAAAGTATGCGGCGCATCACATCGACGTCTTTCTTTCTATGCCGACAACACCGCAAGGGGCAGGCCTGGGTTCCTCTGCTTCTGGGGAGACATGAGCGGGTGAAACCCCCAACCCACAGATTATGGCAATGCTACACAAAATCCAAGAAAACAGAGAGGAACAAATCGCAGACTGGCATCTGTGGAGTCCCAGTTTAAGGACCTAGACGAAAAAGTAGGTGGGAATGAAGCTGAAATACAAGCCCTTAAAGCAGAGTTGGGCCATCAACAAGCTAAAAATGCCACCTTCGTTCAAGATCTAACCTTCCTCCAGGCTAAGCTAGAAGCTCTTGAAAATACGCAGAGACAGTCGAATGTGCATATAGTGGGCTTCCCGCTGTGATTTGCCTCCAATTCTGAAATATTATCAGTGATTAATTGACTTATATTCACCGACCTAGCTTTATTGCCAGCTGTCTCAGGAATTTCAGTGACAAAGGCATTCGCCATTCCCATGCGTTCCCGAAAAGGCTCGGGGACTTCATGCCCTTTGACTGCCATTGCCACATTATCGAGCTCAGAGAGCCGAATTCCACTACTGTGAGCTGCTAGGCAACGGGTGAATCTGGTCTGGGAGGGTAGCAAAATTGCCCTCTTTCGGGATATTTCTTCCCAATCCCAGACCAAGAAGAAGGCTCTACAGTTAACGAAGAAACTCCTCCTTGAAAACGGCATTGAGGCCCAGCTCCTGTTCCCTGCTAGACTTCAGATTAAACATTCGGGTAAGATTCATATCCTGACAGACCCCGATGCGGCCGCAGTCCTGACTTCTAAATTGCTTGAAGGCCACACTCAGCAAAAAGCTGATCTGGACATGAATTCTGATTCAGACACTAACGACTGAACTTTGGTCAGACTTACAGGATGTAAATCCCTTTAGGTTGCTTACCTAGAGAAATCCACAACTGTTTGACTTCTTAGTGATTTGAAATATTGCCTGAGATTTAATATTATTGTTAGGAAAGCCATGTTGGTGCTATTGTTTATAAAGATTAACCGTGATGTTCCTGCCTATTGAGAGATACCACTAAAGAAGGGGGGATATATTACCCCACTCAGTTCATGAACTAGTTATGATTTTCTCTTTCCATAACCTGTTTCCCTATCTGTTAGCAAGTCTAGCATTCTGGAGGGGTACCCAGTAACTCCACACACAGGAAGCAAAAACATAAACGTCCAAACCAGAGTTGGGGTTCTAGAGTGTGACTTTATTCCAAAAGATGTTCTCTAAAGCAAGGGTGGACCCTCAAGGTTTACATAGTGTGGCACAATGAATTACAGAACAACAGAATAACTGTATCTGACAGAAACTCTATGTATTCACACATTTTATAGGAAATTGAATTCTCTTCAGTGGCACTGGCCACAACTGAAAATTTCCTCTAGTGGCACTGGCCCACAGCTGAGCACACATTTCCCATATGGCAGAGGACTATAAAACTTCTTCAAGTGGCAACTGGCCACAATGGAGCACACAGGGGCTCATTACTTAGCACAACCCACGCCAGGGAGTAAACTTCTCTTCAGACATTTGTCACTGTATCTAAATAACCAGGTGCCCTTATGGAACCTGTAGTGCTGAACTGCTTACTCCAGATGGGGGACTGCCCACCCTTTGCTTCCAAATTCATACCCAGCCATTCTTTCAGAGTTACACCTTAAAACTTCTTGAACACACTTAGGTAAATGCATCTTTAAATAAACTTTCACATCCAGCATTTAAGAAAACACTTCTCTGGGAGTGTAAGAAATTAAAGTCCTGAACAATGTGAACAGTTTGCCTCCAGACCTCACAATTGTCAACCAACTTTACACTGACAAAAGTCTCAACTTCAGAACAGAACTGGTGTACCTTTCCAGAGAAACACCAAAGTACAGGTACTTTCTTCAGGAAGCACAAAGTCAAATCTACTCACAGTTAGAACAGTACAGGCAGCTTCAAATTGTCCTGGATCAATTAGGGGATTGCCCCTATGATATATTCTCTAGCAGTCCTTTTCATCTCTTCTCTTACCAGGCTGGAGTCTTTCAGGACTATGGTGAGAAAATAAGCTCTCCTCTCAGAGCCCACAGCAGCTCTCACTACTCACACTTCAACTGCTGACATCACACTCTCTCTAACTGCTGCTGACAGACTACAACTGACTCAAGATTCTAAAACTCCCCACTCACAGCCAGCTGCTGTGGCATATGCTGATGTGATGAGTTCTAAATGACCTCATTTCTCTCTTCTCAGCTGAGACCAAGTAAACAAGAGAGTGAGTAGGTGAAAAACCCATTTAACTAGTTATTCACCAGCTGCCTTCCCTACCTAGTAACCCCAGGGGACTGGGTGGTTACTCTAGTTCTACTGCAGTTAATAAAAAATATTATCATACCTGTCAAATCTACTTTTCTAGGTACTGCCTTTGCTTCTCACCATAACTTTAAATTTTCTTGAGCCCAGCCCTTGCCAGGTCTGCAATACTATTTCTAAGCCAAACGTGACAACCATGTTTTTTCTTGAGGGAAAAAAATGATAAAATACTCAGATTGTGGTGACATTCAAAATGTTACCACCAAATTTAGATGGGAAGATACCTGGAATATTTTATAGTGAAAAAGGTAGGGTCAAAATTTGTGCCCAGTTTCATTTTAGTGCTGCTTTAAGTAAACATGGTATTATTTTAGAACTTCAATCACAATTTTTAAATGAATATAGTACAGTTGATCAGTGCTTCATTGTGGAACATCTTATCAGTAAATATGTTAAACTTAGGAAGCAAAGATTTTGTAGCTTTTGTTGACTTCTC